>CM048749.1:212277051-213543718 GCA_026315105.1 Locusta migratoria
AATGGTTGAGCTGTTACAGTTGAAACTTCATATTTAAAAAACATTTAAATTTTAGAATTAATTTTACCACAGTATTTTATTGATGTGGAAAATTGTAGCGTTTCATACACCTGTAAGTATGGATTGTACACTATGCAAAATTTGTCGAAGAATCTCTCTTGCTTAAGAAGAAAAGTACCTATAGCAACAAATGCAGTCAATAGTAAGTGAAAAACAATCATGAAATTTCACTTGTAAAAATATTCTATGTTTTTGAACCACTTCTGCTGTGAGTATAAATCCTGCATCCTTCCTGGTCATGCTGACAAAGTTTTATGACTTTATTTATAAGTATCGACAGTGGAAATTAAAATGGTGCCTCTCCTGTTATGAGTCGGCCCATTTGACAACCTACCCCCATAAATTTTATGGGCACATTAAAAGAATGGCATCCGCTATGTTCACAAAACGAATAGCAGAATTCTTAAAAAACAGAGCCGGCCGCGGTGGCCGAGGAGACTAAGGCGCTCCAGTCACGGTCTGCACGGCCACTACGGTCGGGGGTTCGAATCCCCCCTCGGACATGGATATTTGTGCCGTCCTAGTTCGTAAGTAGTTTGTAAGTTTAGGGACTGATGACCCCGTAGTTAAGTCCCATAGACTATACAAACATTTGAACATTTTTCAAAAACAGAAGTAAGGCAACAAGCCAATTACATGGATCGCTGAGATTAAGAATGATCTTAAACTAGCCGGCGTAACTCGGGCAGACGTTACAGAGACAAACATTCATACAAGATATATTTGTTTGGAAATTTGATCAGAAGGAAATTATAAAACTGACTGGAACACCCTGGCCCGATGAAAGAGACTTTATTCTGAAAAGATCAAACAAATTTGAGCACAAAGGAAGGCCAACCATCAAACGCCACACTGATTTATTGCACTTCACGTGGTCCTGTTGGGCCCATACGTGAATAATAATAAAATTATAAATATAAGTCTTTCGTAAACTGTAGCCTTCAAAACTGCTAGACGCATTTTCATGCTGATTTCATAAACTGTCGTGTCACCTTCAAGAGGTTGTAAACCCATTAAACCAAACTGTTATGGTCGTCAGTCCCTAGACTTACTAACTACTTTAACGTACACTAAAGACAACACACACAGACCCCCCCCCCCTCAGGCATGAATGTTTGTGCTGTCTTTAGTAGAAGGTACAGTAGTTCAAAAGTAGTTTGTAAGTTTAGAGACTGATAATCCCCCCGGCGTTAAGTCCCTTAAGCTTGACAAACATTTGAACATATTTGAAACACACACACACACACACACACACACACACACACACACACACACACACACACACACACTAATTCCGGGAAGTTTTCTCGAAAGTCATTGACGAACGCTTGCGACACACATAATAGCATTTAATAAAGTAAGGGGAGTATCTATTGTGGTTGCAAATTCTGGTATTGTGGCAGATGACAGTTCCAGTATTTAAACTAGCTCTTTATGGGTGCTGTCGACAAGGGTTCGCAAAGCGATTCGTATTTCTTGATTTCCAGAAGGCTTTTGGCACCGTACCTCACAAACGGCTTTTAATCAAATTGCGTGGTTATGGTATATCGCCCCAAATTTGCGATTTGATAGGGGATTTCCTGTCAGAGAGGAAACAGTTCGTAGTAATCGATGGTAAGGCATCGACTAAAACAGAGGTGATATCGGGCGTTCCACAGGCTAGTGTTATTAGTCCTCTGCTGTTCCTTATTTACATAAAGGATTTGGTAGAAAACCTAAGTAGATCTCTTAGGTTGTTTGCAGTTGACGCCGTCATTTACCGTCTAGTAACATCATCTGAAGATCAAAACCAACTATAAACAATCTGAATAAGATATCACTATGGTGTATAAATTGGCAATTCACTCTAAATAATGAGAAGTGTGAAGTCGTCCTCACGAGTACGAAAAGAAATCCGTTAAACTTCGTTTACAAGATAAATCAATCAAATGTGAAGGCCGTAAACTCCACAAAATACCTAGGAATTACTATTACTTCCGACTTAAACGGAAAAGAACAGGTAGATAGTGTCGTGGGAAAGGCGAACCAGAGACTGCGTTTTTTTGGCAGAACCCTTAAAACATGCTACAGAACTACTAAAGAAACTGCGTACACTTCTCTTGCCCGTCCGTTTATGGAATATTGCTGCCCAGTGTGGGATCCTTATCAGGTGGGTTTGACGGAGAACATCGAAAGAGTCCAAAGAAGGGCAGCTCGTTTCGTACTGTCACGATACACGGGAGACAGCGTCACGAAAATGATACAGGACCTGGGATGGGAATCATTACAACAACGGCGCTTATCGCTGCGGCGTGGGCTTCTTACGAAACTCCAATCGCCAAAATTCTCCTCGGAATGCGAAAATATAATGTTGACTCCCACGTACATAGGTAGAAATGATCATCAGAATAAAATACGAGAAATTAGAGCTCGAACGGAGAGATTCGGGTATTCTTTCTTCCCGCGCGCTATTCGAGAATGGAATGGAAGATAAATAGTTTAACTGTGGTTCGATTAACCATCTGCCAGGCACTTAAATGTGATTTGCAAAGTATCCTATGTAATTGTAGAGTGTAGATCAGAGAAATCGGTCTTAGAACTTCACATGTCAGTGTTTGTAGCCATCCACAATTTGTTCTGTATTGTATCCGGTTTTCACGTGTAAAATACAAACATCTGCTGCCGCTTGTGTGGGCAGGCGCCGAAGAACCGTTTCGCTACTTGGGAAACGTGTGCACCAGAAGTGTTTCCTCATAAGGTAAAGGTATCGAGGTATCCTTGAGATGTGAGGTTAACGGTGAAAGCACGTCTGTAGCAAGAAGAATGTGGCTTAAGGCGGCACTTTCCCCGCGGCCTGCGGTAGGAGCGTCGGAATCATATGGAGCCGCCGCGGCGCGCCTGTTTGCGGAAGAGCCGTGTTTACCATGCCTGCCCGGGACCGCAGTTACGGGAGCTGGCTGGCGTGACGCCGCAACGGTACTGCTCGCGGCCTGCAGGCCACGACATGTCCGCCGGCTTTGTTGGACTCTCACAACCAACCTACTCCCAATTCTGTAGCCTGACATTAACGCCAAACCTAGGGCAAAAAGCATTCTTCCAATATACGTAGGTGCAGTACGACATTTGTTGAAGGAAAGCAAGAAGAAATTTGAAGAAGGAATTCAAAGTTCAGGGGGAAGAATTAAAAACATTGCGTTTTGCCGACGACATAGTACTTCTGTCAGAAATTGTTTTTAACGTTTGAAGGAGAGCCATACCTCTTTCCTTTCTCGAGAAAGTACATGAGATACGTTTGACGCGACACGGTCGGCAGGTACGCGGCACAAGAGAGGCTGTTGCCGCCTGCTGTGCCGAGTGTGGAACTGCCTCGTGTCTTCTTCGTATGCTGCCGATACAAACCCAAGCTGGAAATGAACAAGTTACTGAAATGGAAAGACACCGTGATTCATAAACTGAAGATGCTGATTGTGTATTTATACGGTCTATAGTTTGTTTCCGTAAACTTTGTAGCAGGCATGACAGCACTATGCATGCTAAAATTTCCGTTACTACTGAATGATACAATGGACGTGCAACGATTTATTTATCATCAGGGACCTTCTTCCATTTCTTGAAACACAATGTCCAGCCCTTCGTGGAGCTTCAGCCCACTGTTAAAACCATAGAAGACGCCTCTCATCAGTATTCCTCAACTTGAACCCTATTCTACTTTCAGAAATTCAATAATTACAAAATTTATAGCATAACTTCACTAGTTGCTAACAAATATAACGGCTGCTGATGATAATTATCATTAGAATGATGACAGAGACAAAATAGGAATGCAATGTAATAGCCGGCCGCGGTGGCCGAGGGGATTGAGGCGCTCCAGTCACGGTCCGCACGGCCACTACGGTCGGGGGTTCGAATCCCCTCCTCGGGTATGGATATTTGTGCCGTCCTTAGTTTGTAAGTTTAGGGACTGATGACCCCGTAGTTAAGTCCCATAGACTCTACAAACATTTTGAACATTTTGCAATTTAATAAAAAACTGAACGTACAAGCACAGCTGCCGTCAAAGAAGAAGAAGAAGAAGAAGAAGAAAAAAGCAGACGTCGGTGTCTTAGTACTCAGGACCACGGAAGAGCTACGAATAAAGACCTAAGTAAGGAAACACTTTGCTTTCCAATGCAGTGAAACAAGGAAGCTGTGATTTACAAAAATTTTTCGTATCTCAGCATCTTTTTCAATCTAAGGCATATGAAAACAAAAGTGTTTCTGATCATATATACTGCACCACAATCATGATTGAATATGTCTACGGTCGGGGGGCTCGAATCCCCCCCTCGGGCATGGATATTTCTGCCGTCCTTATATTAGCTACTTCATAAGTAGTTTGTGAGTTTAGGGACTGATGACCCTGTAGTTAAGTCCCATAAGCTCTAAAAACATTTGAACATTAAATTCAATTATATAATTTGCAGTGGCACTTGTTTCTCTTAATTGTAAAAGAAATGAGGAAAAAATAAATGTGATTTTAATTGCATTCCTAAAACATATCCGTAATTTTTCTTTGGTAGGAATGACGTCTCACACACTATTTTCTCTTCTCTGTTAAGCCTTTCTTACTCAGCATGTGACACTCTTTGAACTTTCGTCTGTTTAGTCGGAATAGCTCACGAGCTTAGACCTTATTCGCAATATATTCGTAGGTTTTGCCTGTTGCTCTGCAGGCCTTTCACTGCTGTCATACTCGTTTATCAGAATACACACACACAAATTAAATTAATAGAGTTTTGAAGGAGATTCAGGAATTAAATCTAACTGCATCGCGAGGTTTGCAGTGGTGATGCAGCACGTGCTGTGTTGCGAGAGCGTTGCACACTGCGCTGCCCTGCTCTGCCTGTGCTGGTGAAGTGTGCGCTGACCAGCAGAGGCCCTGCGCCTCGCCTCTGCTGCGTAAAGTGTGCGTCGGACCCAACACCGGGACTGCGATGGATTGACGAGATGAGATAGGGTGTGAGTAATCTGGGACTGTCTGAAGACAGTGTCTGTTCTTTCGGACACGTCTATAACAACATGCCGATGATGGGCAATGACCCTTTCTTCAGTGCGGAGGCACTCCTAGACCCCTACTCTCACGGGAATCAGTGTACAAAAACTAAGAGTTTGTGTACTAGGGTAAAGTTGACAATTGGTTTCTGACGGGAGGCGTACTTGAGTAATTCCGTGCAGATGTGGTGATCGCTGTGTCCCCAGTTGTGCAGGGGTCATCACAACCATCTAGAAAGCAGGTGATCCGGGTTCTAATCCAGGCTGGGTACACATTTTCAACTCCACACATTTGCAGTTAATGTCATACATTCCGTGGATATATCTAAAGAAGATTACCTGGTCCGAGGACTCTGGACAAGGCTGATTGTTCAAATTGTTCAAATGTCTGTAAATCTGTCGGACCAAACTGCGTGGTCATCAGTCCGTAGCTTACAAACTAGTTAAACCTAGGTAAACTAACCTACGGACAAACACACACACCCATGCCCCAGGGAGGACTCGAACCTCCACGGCGAGCAACCGTGCGCTCCGCAGCGAGGTGCTTTAGACCGCTCGACTACTCCACCGCGGCAAGGCTGATTGGTGAGGTCACAGACCGACTACGGTTTATGTGACCAATGAAGTAAGTAAGTAATAAAGTTACCGCATACTGTGGCCGTACTCTCGAGAAAAATAAGTTTCCGGTGGCCACTTTCTTGGCCGCGGCGGCAGTTCATTGGGGAATACGAAACGCGCCGGCTCGAATCTGTCCGGAAATATATTACCGGCAGTTAGAAATTGGAACGCAGCTAGCAAGAAACTTAGCGGGGCTCCCGAAACGTGAGGTGGGTGCAGATCTGTTGTTCTACGAGGGAAGAAGGTTTGTGGCCGAATAGCGGGCAGAGCGGTAAAGGACAGTAGAGGACGGCCAAGACGAATAGCGGGAACGCTCGTGAAAAACAAACACGCCCCTCTGCTGCAGCGGCAAGGCCTGCAGGTGCGCTGCTCCAGATACACACTGCCAACTACTGCAGCTAAACAAACTTCTTGTGCACTTGTTAACAGAAACACGCAGGACTGCACACCAGTGGTTCCCCATCTTCTTTGTAATCGGACCCACAATTTTCGGAAAAATTTTCGCGTCCTATTGTATACTGTCTGCATAGCATTAATAGCAATATGAAAATTACATTTAATAAAAAATGAAGTTACATGCCAAGTGCTTTGCTGTTGACACTATCAAAACTGGTGACGGGGACATTTATCAAAACATTTCCTCCAGTAAACATTTATACAAATTAAATGCTAACTCAGTGAGATACATGGTACTGTTCAGTCATAGTGTGATTAATACTTTGCGTATCAGGATTGACACTAGTTAGTTTCAGACGTTATCGTTTAGCATGCAAAGTTTGTTCCTAATTTTTTTTCCGAATGGAAAAATAGAAAGGAGGCGGCTCGCAAAACTAACTAGTTGTGAATTCCATTAATTCCATCAAAGTTACACTGTCGCTCCGCACGTGTTACGGGAGGAAACAGTCGTAAATCTACGCGCCTATATTGATATAACTTGCGTGGGTATTTATTTATTTATTCCTGCCATTTTTCAGGTATATACTCATTTGTATAACGGCTCTATGTCTGTAAAATATCTTGGGAATACAATTAGCAGTAAAGAGGTAATACATTCAAATTTGGTGCGTGATGGCCGGCCGCGGTGGCCGAGGAGACTGAGGCGCTCCAGTCACGGTCTGCACGGCCACTACGGTCGGGGGTTCGAATCCCCCCTCGGGCATGGATATTTGTGCCGTCCTAGTTCGTAAGTAGTTCATAAGTAGTTCGTAAGTTTAGGAACTGATGACCCCGTAGTTAAGTCCCATAAGCTTAACAAACATTTGAACATTTGGTGCGTGATGGGGCGGTTTTCCATAAACTTTACTGTTTATGTGCTCATATATCATGAACTACGTGTCGTATTGTGATACAATTTAGAAGGTACACTCAACTATATGCGTATGTACCGTCTGTAAAATTTCCTACAATTTGTGGTGTACAAATTATAAATTCTAACGTCGTACCGAAAGCCGTAGTTTACTCCATAGCCGGCCGCAGCGGCCGAGCGGTCTGCGGCGTGCCAGTCACGGTCTGCACGGCCACTGCGGTCAGGGATTGGAGTCCCCCCTCGGGCATGGATGTTTGTGCTGTCTTTAGTATAAGGTAGTTCATAAGTAGTTTGTAAGTTTAGGGACTGAAGACCGCGTAGTTAAGTCCCATAAGCTTAACAAACATTTGAACATTTTTAGTCCATAAACAGTGGAAAAGTAGTAAGCAAGAAACTTTTTTCATTTCACCATTTTGCTACGATTGTCAGCGAGAATAAGTTTAATAAAGGTTTGAAATTATGTTTAAAGTTTGTTGCAAATCGCTAAGTACTCTCATTCTGATACAGCGTATTTATGAAGTCTCGCCGCATTATGTGCCAGTTTTTTGAGATTCCTATTGTTTATGACGTCATATCTTCTGAACCATGTGTCGTAAATGATCCTTAACTCCGCAGCAGTTGTTATCTCACGGTAAGAAATGTGTGTACCAAAATGGTTGAAATCGGTCCAGTGTTTTAGGACAAAATGAGCAACATTGTCGCTTAATGCAACAGTTTTTCGCGCATCTCATTGTTTATGACGTCATATCTCGTTAAGTATGTACGTGATTCTTACACTTACGCCGACCGTCCTCGTGGATTTAAGCTTACGTTTACAAAATTTGAAAAAGATTAGATCAAAACTGTAGATTAAACGTTAGCTTAAATCCACGAGGACGGTCGGCGTAAGTGTAAGAATCACGTACAAGAGAAAAAATGATGAAAATTTGGGAGGGATATTAGAATAATAGTTTAAAGAGGTAAAGGTAGAAAAAATAGTAAGCTTGTCAAAGCTAAACTCAAATTACAATAATTTTGGTCGTTTGTTAAAATACGCTCAGAATATTACGTGTTGAGTGCATAGAAATTATTACAATAGTAGAATATTTTATTATTTTTGGCCGAAATATTTGTAAAAAAATCATAAAACTACAGGGGAACTTAGAATGGGCAGTAAAATAAGGCAGTGCGATTTTCATTTCATTTTATTTTTTACGTTAGTATTTTGAAGTCATTCGGCGACCCACCCGAATAGGCTCCGCGACCCACAATTTGGGAACCACTGTTGTACAGTGTTCTTCGCGAAATGGCGAAAAGCGCCTCCATTATGATGTAAGAATGTACATACAAAAACAACGAACTGTGTATGGGATCTAGACATCAGTTTACCGTATGTTCGTGTCTTCTTGAAACTCTTCAGTCCTCTGATTCGAAAGCTGGATTCCGCAGTGTTTCATGGGTCTCTGGTGAGTACATTTGCCTCTCCAATATACATCTCTGCTGTCGGTGTACAGGGCCGACCCGAAGGTAAAGGGCGGGATGATGGTGGTGGTGGTGGTGATCGTGATGATGATGATGCAGACGGTGGGGTGTGGTTTACATGATTTTTCCCAGAAAAAATTCGACGAAAAACTTTAACATTTTAAAATGTGTAAATTTTCAAGTTACGTATCTGTCAAACGGAAAAGTTAAGTAACAAACGTTGAGGGAAATGAAGAAAATTACAAGCTATGTTTGTAGGAAATACTTTTCATCTGCTTGTTTTCTTCCTGTATTTGCGGCCTGACCGGTTGTAGGAATGACTCCCAGCAGGAAAAAGGGGTCCTTCCACAAAGCTCGACGTACCTGCTGCCATCAGCAAATCCTGGAAGGTCATGAGTATACGTGGAGAACAAGCCAACTATAGGAAGCTAAGTAAAGGAATACAGAAAGGAAATGACGCGTGACTACGGGAAAAAAGGCTGACTTTCTCGAAGCTGAACGTAAAAGTAAAATACAGCATTTCTCCCCCTCCCCTCCCCTTTATCACAGTTCTTACATCATTTACTTGACAAACGAACTTCTGAAAGTGTCGATAAAAAGTCTTTATGTATTATTCTACGTTTCTTACATGATCAGATGTAGGGATAAATTAAGCACTAATGTTAGACGATAATAATAATAACAATAATAATAATAATAATAATAATAATAATAATAATAATAGTTTTATTTATACTCTTATTAAAATCCAAGGCATTTGCAGCACATTAATATAGTGGTGACAGGAAATTATATGTTATGGGAAAGGGGGGAGAAGATAAGGTAGAAGCCTGGTGTTGGAGGGGGGTTATTATCACTAAATCAGGCAGTTGTTTAAATGAATCACCTGAGTTGCCTGTTCTAGTCTTTTCTACTGTGAAAATTGTAATAACACGTTACCTTACTGCATTGAGATGGAAAAACCGCCCTGACAGTAAATGTCGTTGCTATCCGATCTGTTTTGCGAGAATAGTGTATTTCCAGTTAGGATGTCAGAGCTCATTTGCCGGGCAAGCGGAAGGCAACATTATTTTCGGAGCCGTCTCCAGTTTCCCTGCATTCCACATTCTTGTTGCCCTGCATGTGTAAACATCCCTGGCACATACACAATGGCAAAGCTCTTCTCGCCCATATCAAAAGATTGTACCCGCAATGGCTTACATATTCGGAAGATAAAATTCAACTTTTCTGTCCAAACTCATTTCCAGGATTACTGTCACAGTGAAACACCGAGCTGTACTTCATTTCATAACCATTGATGCAGATTCTATTCCTACCCTGGAACATATAAATTTTTCCCATTGCTATAAGATTGTGATAGGTTGGACTTTAGGATTATTGTGCCTTTTGTAATCATGATTTTCTTATCAACTAGAAGAACGTTAGAGATATCTAAGAATTTTCCTGCAGTATTATAAACTGTGTATTTGTGACTGTCAGTATGCCTGAAAACTTAATTGTTATGCATTAAAACACACAAAAATGAAACAGTTGATATAGCTAGAGACTCGAAATTGTCAAGACCGTTACGGATCATTTTATATTTACTAGCTGAAAACCCGGCGTTGCCCGGGTATTTATTTATTTATTCATTCCTACTAATTTCAGGTACATACTCATCTGTATAAGGGCTGTATATCTGTAAAATCTCTTGGGAATACAATTAGTAGTAAAGAAGTAATAGATTTAAACTTGGTGCATGATGGGCCGGTTTTCCATGAACGTTACTGTATATGTGCTCATATCTCATGAACTACGTGTCGTAAATTGATACAACATCGAAGGTACACTCAACTATATGCGTGTATATGGTTTGTAAAATTTCCTTCGGCTACAATTTGTAGTGTAGAGATTATAAATCGTAACGTCATACCGAATGCCGTAGATTTAGTCCATGAACAGCGGAATGTTACTGTTTATGAGCTCATATCTCATGAACTACGTGTCGAAATGTGATACAATTTAGAAGTTACATTCAACAATATATGTGTTTACTGTCTGTAAAATTTCCTGTCGCTACCATTTGTAGTGTTCAAATTATAAATTGTAACATCATACCGAGAGCCGTAGCTTTATTTCATAAGCAACGGAAAAGTAGTAAGCGAGAAACTTTTTTCCTTTCATCATTTTACTATGGTTGCCAGCGAGAATAAGTTTAATAAACGTTTGAAATTATGTTTAAAGTTTGTTGCATGTCGCTAAGTACTGTCATTCTCATAGAGTGTATTTCGAAAGTCTCCCCGTATTATATGGCATTTTTTGCGATTTCTATTAGTTATGACGTAATATCTTTTGAACCGTGTGCCGTATGTGACTCTTAACCATGCAGCAATTGTTACCTCGCGGTAAGGAATGTGTGTACCAAATTTGGTTGAAATCGGTCCAATGGTTTAGGAGAAAATGGGCAGCATTGTCGCAAAATGCAGCAGTTTTTCGCGCATCTCATTGTTTATGACTTCATATCTCGTCGACTATGTATCGTACGTGATTGTTACAGTTACGGCGACCGTCCTCATGGATTGAAGCTTACGTGTACAAAATTTCATAAAGATTGGAACAAAACTGTAGATTTGTATGCAACACGTACAAACATACGGGACACACTGCTTTCTACATTAGAAGATTTATGAATTTTAATTGTACAAACCTGAAAGCTCTAGAACAAATTGCTAAGTACAGGAAACCGAAACCATGATTATTTGTACAGTAGTACTATGCAGTAGTCGTATAACGACTTCACCATTCTTAAATCTAGTTCTCCGCTAACTTTGTAAGCAGGATGAAGCGGAAGGGTCAAATACAACGGAGATTTAATTAATATTTGAATTCAAGAGTAGCTCTAGAGTATGCACCAGAGATACATTACAAGCAGAAAATGGAGGAGCTGCGGAAAGATTTTGGAAAGTAAGCAAGAAGTTGATCTAAGTGCGAATGGGTGGTAGTATGCAACTACGGAAAATATTAAAACATGAAAAACATTGCCCTGAAAAAAGCTAATTACGTGAGACGAATATGCAGGGTTATCTTTCTGGCCTTTGCCCTATCACAGCTATTGGTGATAAACGACGTTCTCTATCTAGCCGTTGGCGCCAGTGCATAATATTATGAGCTATTCTTTGATGTAACGTTTTCTTGTTCTCGATCAAGTGACTTAGGCGTGATGCATGTGATACTGAAGGAAAGAATAGAGTTAAAGTGATTAACAAATATATTCGGGAGAGAAAAGATTAAAGTTTTTATTATTATTATTTCTTCGTCTTAATATAAACTACCGTATATCACTAAATATTTTCGCGCAACGAGACTACACCGGGAAAAGTTTTTTCTCTCTACCTACACCTTAAATATAGTCTTGTCTATGATAAACTCACTTAAGTTTACAGAAACCCTTACTATCTAGTAATTAAAAACATTCTAGGAAATCGAAACACCGTGCTAACGAAGTCTGTAAATAGCGATGTCTATTAACTACTTCATTTCGATTTTTTTCCCAATAGTAACTTCTAGTAATTTATCACCGTTACCCGAAGAGTTTCCACTAACCGTTAAAAAGAAATTATCTACTGAAGGCAAAAAAGTGCTGAAAATTTGGGAGAGATAAGTAGCATAGAAAGTATTTATTTATTATTAAGTAATGATAATGAACCACCGCGGCCGAGCGCATTGAGGCGCTATTCTACAATGCGCGAGGCCGTTCTCCGTCGGGGGTTCGAATCCTCCCCTCGGACATGGATGTTTGTGCTGTCTTTAGTATAAGGTAGTTCATAAGTAGTTTGTAAGTTTAGGGACTGATGACCCGGCGGTTAAGTCCCTTAAGCTTCACAAACATTTGATAATGAACCACATCACGTAAATTGCGTGCATTAATTGGGCTTATAGGGCATCACACTAACTTCATTATATTTATTAGCAAATATAGCGTAACGAAGAATTATGTACAATTACAAGTGGATAAAGTAACCCATTGCCAGTGTACCCGCTTCACAAGATTATTTTCGTCATTTAAGCTATATTCGCTCTGGTCCACAATAAACGGGACGTCCGCTAATACCATTATAGTATCTTAGTATTCATAGCTAACTAAGGACTGAAATATCTTCCATTGGATAGCAGTAGGTTCATTATCCACAACACTCTTTTATCACATATTTTTGGAAACATTTTTGTTCCGCTTAAGGGAAACAGCACTCTTAAATTTGTATAAAACAATAGTCTGGGGTGCAATTTTTTTCTTATTTTTTTCGACTAGTTTCGGTTTTATTGAAACCATTTTCAGGAAATTAAGCTCCATTGATGTTGTGGAGCTGGCAGGAGACTTGGAGCCTTCTAGTGCGTCACTAGACGCGTCTACTAGTGACGCACTAGAAGGCTCAAAGTCTCCTGCCAGCTCCACAACATCAATGGAGCTTAATTTCCTGAAGATGGTTTTAATAAAACCGAAATTAGTCGAAAAAAAATATAAAAAAATTTGCACTCTTGACTGTTGTTTGTTTACAAACTCTTGTTATCAATCGAATGACCTGTATTGATACAAATTTTAGTTTGCTGACCTTGTTGGGGCGCTCGCAGCTGTTATCTGGAGGGGGCTGCATGGCGCGGCGTGCGGGTTGTAGAGCCCCTGGATCCGCAGGTAGAGAACGGAGAAACGGCGTCACCACACGACGCCCAGGACAACCTCAAACATTACATAACCCAACAAATAAATGCGAAATTTATTTCTATGAACCCAGACATAACAAGCTCACGCTTTCTCTACTATGAAGCCATAATTGAGGGTACAAAGGCTATCCAACACCATAACTTTGGTTATATGTCTTGATACCCTTACGCCATCTTATAATTAATTTACGTTTTTTATTCAAAACTCAACAGTTACGACGAATAGTCTATAAAGTACAATTCGATTCGGAAGCTAGAACACAATACTAGGCATAGTTTACCACTGCCTGGCTCATTCGGGCATGTATAGATATGCAGGACATTACGGCGGACCTGATTTGCGCTGCAGTTGTAGCATTATTATTATTATTATCATAATTGAACTTCGCAAATTGAAGTACTGCGAACTTCTGGCGCGTTCTGGATAGCCGTTTCGTGAAATAGCATTCTAGAGACGTTCATGTTTTTTTGTTGGCTTTCAGGGTAGATTTGCATTAACACCTGCATACTGGGCTGCTGCAATGCCACAGCTGTTAAGCTGATAGTGATGTCTGCAGTGCAAATAGAAATACAGTAATTACAAAGTTGAAAATAAGTTTGCCTGTTGGCTACATTATGTCACTTACTTTCTTGTGAGTAAGTTTCACCTTCTGTCGTTACCAGGAAAACTGAACAGGTTAATAATTTTTAATTTGTTAATTGTGAATAGCTACGATAGGGAAAGAGGAAATTGAAAGAGTGAGGGAGGAGACGATGAACAGCGATCGTGGTGCGGGGGAGAGGGGTTGGAGGAGGGAGAGGAGAAGATTGGGAAGTAGGTAGACGGAGGGTTAAGAGGAGACGGAGAGGGGAAAATAGAGGATTGCGGGAGGGGAGTAGACGGAAAGAATGTAGAAAACAGTGGTTTTCACAAGGGTGATGTACAGTACTTCTCAAGCTCCGTAATGAGTAATCGTATGAACTTAGAACGATTACCTAGGAATAGGACAAACAAAATGTTTATTAAATCGATTAAAACGATTTTTTAAGAAAACATCTCTTTTCTAGATTTCATTGCAGACAGACGCAGGAACGCAGACTATTGATTTGACCGATGTACTCTCTTGATGTGTCTATGTTTGCAAGAATTGTTTCTCTTTGGCCATTTATTTCATATCAGATTGAGCCACAGATGAACGAGGCCGGGTCTAATTTATTATTATTATTAATACAAAAAAAAACAGGTCTATATGTCAACATGAATAAAACGAAATACATGGTAATTGGTGGAATAAATGAAAACTTAATATTAGAAAGAGGGATGGGAACAATAACTACGGAGGAATATAAATATTTAGGAGTGAAAATTACAAATGATGGGAAGTAGGAAAAAGAAATTAGATCAAGAATAAATGCAGGAAAGACAATTTCTTTGTTGAATCGAATTCTCTGGGGCAAACGCATAACTATAGATAACAAAATAAATATATACAAAACATTATTACAAGTGTGGGTAACAAAATGGCAACTGCAATTAAAATTATTAGCCACAGAAATTCATTTCTGGAGACGTCCAGCAAGAATATCAAGAAGAGAGAGAAAAAATTAAATGCAAAAATTTAATTATTCACCACCTACCACTTGGATGCAGGAAGTTCAGTCAGCAATGAGGAAGCACAACATTCCTGAGGACTTATGGGAGGACAGAGAAGAGTCGAGAACAATAATTAGTGACTTAATGTAATGTAATATAGATGCTGGAAAAATGTACTGACATTCTAAAACCAGAATAATAAAAAAATATTGTTGTTATGAGGGCAAATCAGAGTGTCTTTGCCACTATTTTTAGCCTAATCGCGACTGTAAAATGAGAAGTTAACATACCCATTCCCAGTATTGGACCTTCCTTGGTTGTGGTCGGCCTTATCTGCCGGTAGCTCTGCCGTACGTTGCTGCTGTCACTTGTTAAAGATGGCGGTTGTGCTTCACACGTCCAGCTATAAGATGTTAAGGAAATCCATATTATCAGCTGTTTATTATAATTCGACCGTTTTCGGTAAGGCAAACTGACTGATTCAGTGAATACATTATCAACCATCCCATCCATGCTTACAGACAAGTCAGCAAAAAAATAAAACAAAAAGTAAGCTGTCACTTGACATCTATTGATGGAAACATAAAAACAGTGCAGTCTGACCGCAAAATGGGATGTCTAATTGTAATCTTTTGTTGTCTGTTAAAAAATTGGAGCAAAGACTTTTGGATTGCCGTCGTATAATACATATGTGATTTTTATCCGTAGATGAAAGTAATTTTGACCGGCGATCGATAATCGAGCAATCTTTTCTGGAAATACTGGCATTAGTCTGTAGAAATTTTTATGAATACTGTAGCGCGAATGTAGTGCATTAATCTCTGTATGAATAGCCATACAGTGTAATCTAGTCCCACGATATCATAGCTTCGTAGTTGTCTAGATGGGGAATATGAAATGGAAACAGTATCGGGACGACAGGCGCACAACGATACTCTAGTTGGTGGAAGTGGGTGCCGTATGAGACGCGGCGCTATATGTGCATTGCAGGTGCACACCCCCGCGTGGCGGCTACGCCGGCGGCAGCCGCGGGGGCGTGTTGGGCGCGCCGCGGGGTCACGGGTCGCGTGGGCGATCGGGTCACGCCAGGGCACGCCTGACGTCACGATCCATCCCCCGCGAGCGCCGCTGGCGGTCGTCATGCACGGCGAAAACAGCGCCGAGCCACTGCTGCTGACAGCTCGCCGTGCTTCTCCCCCCAAAATAAAGCCCCCTAACAGAGGCGTACCGATAGTTCACGTCCGGAGCACAATGTTCCACATGCATCCTGGACAGCGTCTCATTATAGTAAATGTGAACTAAATGAAGTAGTCTACTGACTATTAATAGCGCCTCTCACTCGAAATGTCAGACGAAATCTGCCGGCCGAGGGGACTGAGGCGCTCGAGTCACGGTCTGCACGGCCACTACGGTCGGGGGTTCGAATCCCCCCTCGGGCATGGATATTTGTATCGTCCTTAGTATATGGTAGTGGATAAGTAGTTTGTAAGTTTAGGGACTGATGACCCCGTAGTTAAGTCCCATAAGCTCTACAAACATTCGGATTTTTGTTATATACAAATTTGTCTTGTTTTTTTTTGTTTATAACTTCGTTTATTTTCTAATTCCTATAACGAATTGCCATATGATAAATAAATAATCACCCCCCTAACGAGGATGAGAACATCGTCAAGTTGTACACTATAGTATCGGACGATCCGTAAAGGCGCGTTTACACGAGTCAAGTTTAGTTAA
This sequence comes from Locusta migratoria, assembly GCA_026315105.1. Lineage (NCBI taxonomy): Eukaryota > Metazoa > Arthropoda > Insecta > Orthoptera > Acrididae > Locusta > Locusta migratoria. Next base: position 212,293,512 of record CM048749.1, read on the forward strand.
ACGAGTTTACTTGATCAACAAAACCTGAAAGCGACTTGAACCAGTTTCCGTTCACACGTTTCTACTGAAATCGATCAAAATGGCTTTGAAATTAGCGGTGCGCGAAGTAGTGCGTACTCTTTAACTGTTAAGCTTCGAGTCGAGAAAAAGTAAAGGGCGAAAGCGTCGTTTTTGGGTGCGACAGGGGATATTAAGAAGAAACAGACTGGGAGCGTCGGAGTCTTTGCTTCGAATGGCTTTGGCTGATTGTTATTTGAGTTCTGAACTTCACGTACCATAAATATAAAAAAAATTCTGAAATCCGATACCCATGTGGTCTCCACGTGAGACTTAACCTTTGAAAAATTACAAGCCACCTGGCTTGCAGACTACAAGTCGCCTGTCTTGCCTCCTGTTGCAACTGATAAGCAAGGAATTTTATCCAGGCCAGAAAATGTCGGAATCACCAACCTGCCGATGACGCTTGGCCTGTGCTTGTTTCGGGGAAGAGCCGGTGCGCTGAAGATAATGTGCGAAACTCTGTTATTGTAACAGGAGCGACAGCAGAGAGAGCTCCATCGGCATGTGTTAGTTCAGGTGCTGGATTGGCCAGGGTTCTGCAAGCACTCGCAGTAGCTGTCTGGCGCTCGCGAGCTACCAGTTAACGTACGCTTTCATTTTTGTGCCGTGTCTGTCGTCGCTAGATCTCTCTTTATACAATCAAATCGTTTTTATTTATTATGTAACTAGCTGAAAACCCGGCGTTGCCCGGGTATTTATTTATTTATTTATTCCTGCCATTTTTCAGGTATATATTTGTATAAGGGCTATATGTCAAATCTCTGGGTAATACAATTAGTAGTAAAGAAGTAATAGATTAAAACTTGATGCGTAATGGGACGGTTTTCCATGAGCGTTACCGTTTATGTGCTCATATCTGATGAACTACGTGCCGTACTGTGATACAATTTGTAGTGTATAAATTGTAACGTCATATCGAGAGCCGTAGTTTTACTCCATAAACAGCGGAAAAGTAGTAAGCGAGAAACTTTTCTCCTTTCATCATTTTACTATGATCGCCACCGAGAAAAAGTTTAATAAAGGTTTGAAATTATGTTTACAGTTTGTTGCATGTCGCTAAGTACTGTCATTCTCATAGAGTGTATTTCGAAAGTCTCGCCGCATTATATGGAATTTTTTGCGATAGAAATCGCAATGACGTAATATCTTTTGAACCTTGTGCCGTATGTGATTCTTAACCATGCATCAATTGATACCTCACGGTAAGGAATGAGTGTATCAAATTTGAAGTCGGTCCAATGGTTTAGGAGAAAATGGGCAGCATTGTCGCAAAAATACAGCAGTTTTTTCGCGCATCTCATTGTTTATGATGTCATATCTCGTGAACTATATATGATATGTGATTCTTACACTTCGGCGACCGTTCTCATGGATTGAAGCTTACGTGTACAAAATTTCATAAAGATTGGAACAAAACTGTAGATTTCTATGCAACACGTACAAATATACGGACACTCTGCTTTATATATTAGAAGATATCGCCCGGTGGTCCAGTAGGTCTAAATCTGTGCTCTGTAAGTACTGAAGTGTATTTTGTGTGTCTCTGTTAACCCAGGGACAGGCGGAAAATCCGATAGAAAAATGCCTGAATTTTTTCATCCGGGAAAATCACGGGATTTTTTAAATTACGAGATTTTTTCACTGTTTTGGTTTTCAGTTGATTTCTTATTTTGATTGCTAGGAGCTGATACTCTTAACAAAGACTATTACTTCAGCCCACTATGCAGAATAATACTGCAGTAATAAATGAGAGAGAGTAGCACCGAATAAAACTGTAGTTGCAAAGAAAATGCTCCCGTTTCAACAAAAAACACAGAGCGCACGCAAGCTTCTGTCGAAGACTACGCAGTACGTCCTTACAACAAAACTGCTCTCGTAGTTCGGTCGAAGTAGCACAGTGATAACGAAACAGGGTTCCCTTTCGGGAGGACGGCGGTTCAAACCCACTTCCGGCTATCCTGATTTAGGTTTCCCTTCAAACGGCACTGCCAATTTCCTTCCCCATCCTTAGCAAAACATCAGTACGAGCGTGAGCTCAGTTTCTAATGATCACATTGTCTACGGGACTTTAAACCCTAAGCTTCCTTTGCTTTCGGTGAGCGTGACGTCACCGGTGTTCACATTTCCAACTTGCCGCGGAAATATATTTTGAATCCTGGTTCGGTAAGCGTTGCTTTCAAAAGAATTTCCTAAATTCTACATTATTCCGTGAATTATTAAGTTTTGAAATTTGTACTGGCTTTTTGATCACCCGGTATTTTGACATACATTAGAGATCTTGTTTCAGTTTGTGTTCCACAGATTAAAAGCTGTTTCCTTTAACAGATATTGCAAGGTCATCAGCATAGAGGAAATGTTCACAGTGCTCTGGTGTCGGCTGACCATTTGTGTATATGTTAAACATCATAGGTGTGTGTACACTTCCCTGTGGGAGACCGTTTTTCCGTCTCCTCCACCTGCTTTGTCTCCATCAAGAGTAGCATAGCAGCAGCGATTTTGTAGTGTGGGCTCTATGACCTTTGTCAGCTGGTAGTCCTTAAAAATTGTATTGCCTCAGAAATTCTACACCAGTTAACACTTTCGTATTTTTTAGCATATTTTTACAGTGGGAAAAAAAGTACCCCATTCCTTGCTTGGTAAAACGCGTTACGAAACAGTGGTGTCGTGAGGGTTAAGGCAAATGCGAGGTATTTCTTTTTAAAGAACACAGTCGATGTCTTTCAATCCTAATCTGCGGATCATCATTCTTCACAGAAATTGGTTCTCATCGGCTTTGAAGTTGGTTATTTAGGTTTTATTTTCAGTCAGTTTTAATCCCAGATATTTTTCCTTGTCGAACAATGATGGTTTCACATGTGCGAAGAGCCAATACCGACAATAAAAAAAATCATCTGTTCCTTCTTACCAGTATTTTTATGTCCCCATATGTAATGCGCTATCCTGTTATTTGGCGAGACTTTACGCTACATTTTTGAAGTCTTATTTTAAGAATGTAATGTAATAGATAAATCAGTATAGGGCGGCTTTCTCCATTTTGCTCATCAACCATAACGTATCTTGTTATATTATGCTACGAGTTTCGTAACTTCGCTCGAGGCCGAAGCCTGTAGAAAGAAATCCACTCAGCTCTATTTCTTCTGAAGCTGCTTTTTGCGTTCCCCTGCCACAAGCTCTCGCAGAAAGTTTGCTTCCATCGAGCCACTATCGTCCCCAACTCCCTGAGCGTAGTTGGAGAAAGTTTCCAATTCAGAAAGATTATCGGAAAGACCGCAGATAGAATCGAAGTGGGACGTATGGAAAGGGAAGAGGCGAAGAACATTGCATCCTGTCCCTGAAAGAATGAGTTTGCAGAACTACTTTGTACTTCGCTGCTGTCTATTGTTTTATTGGCAGCAAAGAGACGAGAATGCAGAGGATTTCAAATGACATTCCTTGAGAGACTGCAGAAGGAAAAAAAATTCCTCTCCTCCGAAATCAGAAGAGTTATTGATCACTTGTTAGATCAACGCTTTCCTGTTTGCGAAGCATGAGGCAATGTTGGAGAGTTAGAAGAACGATCTGAAAAGTTGATTCTATACTCTTGAAAACAAATTCATCGGAAAGGAGATCGCCGAAAATCGGTGCAAAACGAGAGATCAGGCGTAATAGGGAACTGTTTCTGCTTTCGAACATGTTTACAGTTTTCCTTCGTGATGTGAATATTACCTTGAGCGTATTTTTATTATATGTAATTAGAGTGTTTTAATGAAGTAGGTAGAGGAAGAAACACGTCAGCAGCATGCAGCAAAGGAGACTTGGCACCAAGCAGATAATCTCTATCCGATGGAACTGTCACTTTTACTTGTGTTACATTCCCAGGTGCATGAAACTGTAGATAAGCTACAGGTTTAGTGCAGGGAATTGCTGCTCTGTCTGATGATAATCTGCCTGTCTACGACCCACACTTTGCTTACTATTTCCAATTATCACCTAGGAAGGTGTTACATGCTTCATTAGAACATCTCATCCGTCAGTGTAGACTCTTACGTGGTGTACATTTGGATGCGATATCTACAATAAATGTTGTAAACACCGTTGTAGGATATCGTTGAGATCCACTAGTGCATTTAATACCCTAGAGCTGAATCGCTCGAGGAAAACGGAGAAGGTTGCTCAATGACGTAGAAACATAATTTATCTGAATATTTGGCTGCTTGTATGAATAGTTTCTGTTAACCTAGAATTAATCGTTGAAATAATTGCAAGCTTTTATTAACTCAAGCTACTCATTGTTTTTCCAATGATTAAATACCTTGAATAGAATTTCTTTGTAAATATTATCTAAGGCTGTTCATTACACCTAAAACACGCTGAAGTCAAAATCCATTAACATTTGATAGAGACAGAAAATTCGCTCACCTGAGTGTTGGAAAAATTTCGCCTCCTTTAGTTCCCCATTTTCAAAGATTTATATGGCCAACACTTTGTCCTGCTAAACAATTGTATTATTTCTACTCCATATTGCCGTCGCCGCTTTTTATATTTCTAGCCACTGTGTCCAGAATATTTGCACAATGAAGCCAGTTATGGTACTTCCTCTTGAAAGATAATCATAATTGGTATCACTGTCTGAGAATAGTACCACCAGAAACCTACAGAAAGATGAAATTGATTTCCCATATATGGTGCGGGGCGTCTAAACTTACATTTACTGCTTTTTTCCGGACAATGGTCAAATCGCATCTTTTCCAGCTTACCCCAGAGGTGCGCAAAATTGATTTCTTTATATAGCGGTCCAGATATAGTCGAAAAATTCGTAGTCACAGATGCCTTTGTTAGTTTATTAAATGCGACAATCGCATACCTCAAAGCCATCTCATAGTAACTTCTTCATCTAAAATGTACAGATGCTTTTTATTTCTTGTGTGGAGGCTCGAGTCCTCCCTGGGGCATGGGTGTGTGTATTGTCCTTAGATTAGTTTACCCAGGTTTAAGTAGTTTGTAAGCTACGGACTGATGACCACGTAGTTTGGTCCGTTACATGTACAAACATTTGAAATTTTATTTCTTGTGTGTCTTAGGTGGTAGCTGTGCCGTTTTGAATTAATCTCTTATATCCCGCACAAAATTTTCTAGTTTTCCGTTAGTGGTTGCAGTTTTGAACATTCTTCAAGTTGATTAACTACATGTATGATAATTGTTAACTGTAGAAAATGAAGAAACAATACTTAAAAACCTTTATCTCCTTGGTAAGAATTGCTTTATATACTGCTAGTGTTATTATTGCATCCAATGCATATAATTTGGAATTATAAAGTCATAAATGTATAAAGCATATTAACAAGGCAATCGTATCAAGTTGACACTTTTCTTACATTAGTGAACGACATGCAGCAAAAAATGTTTCTTTCACTTTTAAGAAAGTATGTATGCCACCCGGACGACCTTTGTCACGTGCTGCGGCATTCATGATTTGTATATAAACGTTTCTTTGAGGGTAGCTGCCTTTGCTGGTTTTAAAATATAGTGTGCCAGGTGGGATACTGCGAAGAGTATACATTATCTTTCGTCTTTTTTCCCCCAAAAGGCCACTTTTCACTCTCACGCAAGAGTGTTTAGTGATTGCATTGCGTGTTGGGGATCCAACTCTATGATTACTTACCGCATTCCGAGGGTGGTACCAGTATCTCCACATGCCGTGCGTGAAAACTTCATTTTCCTTGTTGTTGGCGATATACTGGTACAACAGTCCATTTTTTTTTACCGTAGTCTTCCTCGAATCTCGCATATGCAGAGGTGTTTGCTTTCGTGACTGGTTTAAGTACCTGAAACGATTTGAAAATTTAAAAAGCTATTACTTACGCCATGATATGTGACTCCATGAATGTTAACCTCGAGACATACTTCTTCATTAAAGAGTTACGTAAAGCGATACATTAATTTTACTAATGTGAATATGTAGTGCCTCTGCGACATACTAGAGTTTATGATTTATTTATTCCGCTTATTTGCTTGTAGAAACACAACCGCTCAGTGGTTTGATTTCATCGGACTACCTTTTGTATCTAGAGTTCAGTTTCAAAGCAGTTTGCAATGGTGTGAAACTACATGTAAAGCGGATAGGTCAGTGAAATTCTTCTGCTATTAATAACCCCTTCTAATCTGGTAAATGCCTTTACTATAATTGGGAACTATTGAGGTGACTGTTTTGCTCCTGTAAGATTAGTTTAATACTTGTTCCATAGATCATATATACGACATTTCTTAATTATGTGTAACTTGTCAGTTTAGTAAATGTTGTCTACATAACAATCATTATTTTGTGTCCCAGCCTCGTCGCCGCTTTTGTGTCTCGTTTCCGTCGTAGGTGTCGGTGGCCAAGTAGGATGACCGACACAGGAATAAAGGTAACACGCTTGTGCAGGTAGGAGGTGACCAGCCAGTGGGACAGCAGAAACTAGAAACACTAGAGTAAATTAGAACGAGATATATATTTCTTAGAGACTTAGCAATACTTAACTTTTACAAAGCTCAGTACTGCAGAATGCTGATACATAGTTGAGCTAGAGGCCTGCCTAGTGCCTGTTCGATAGCGAAGTCTTCACTAGTGCCTATCTGATTCCGAAGTGTTAACTGGTTCCTATCTCAGTCCCAAGTGAACGATGTCGTTCAGTCGTGGCCACGAGCGGAGTTGTAACAGAGGGCGCTCGTGGCTGACGTAAGAACGCCGCGCCGTGCGTGCATGGCGGCGCGCGGCGAAAGTAGGTGGCGCGCACTTTGGACTTGTGCGACACCACACAATATGTTAAAGATTTTTTATTTAAATTTTTATTTATTTTTTAGTTTTATCTAAAAATTCATCTACATCGTAGAAGGAGTTGCCATTCAGAAATTCCTTTAATTTCTTTTTAAGTACTAGTTGGCTGTCTGTCAGACTTTTGATGCTACTTGGTAAGTGACCGAAGACATTTGCGGCAAGCAAAATTCACTCCTTTCTGTGCCAACGTTAGATTTAACCTTGAATAGTGAATATCATCCTTTCTCCTAGTGTTGTAACTATGCACACAACTATTACTTTTGAATTGGGTCGGATTGTGAATAATATATATATGTGAAGCTACAAAGAAGATTCTTAGATCCCTAAATAAATGTCTGCAGGATGATCTTGACTGGGCTCCAGCAATTATTCTGATTACACGCTTTTGTGCAATGAATACTTTTTTACTCAATGGAATTGGAATCAGCTGATCTCGGCGTGAGTACCGCTTTACACAGCAGTGTAGCTGCTGTGTCATTACGACTTACGTAGCTGGCAGTAAAATGAATTCTAGCCATGAATATGCAGTGAGTCGTTGATAAATGCTTCAACTTTCTGTATTCTTACTGCAAGTGTCGACAGCAGTTGCTGTTACGAGATGAAACAAATACGTGTAGATGTCCCTTAGGCCGACAATTATGTTTCTTCTCTGTGCAAAATGAAGCACATTTGCTTATGCTGCTAGAGCAATTTTACATCAGCGATTTCCAAACAAATGGACAAGGCGTCAAGGATGGACATTGTGGCCTGTTCGTCCTGCCGACCGCAATCCATTAGATCTCTAACTACGGGGTCATTTGAAGGCCATTGTGTATGCCACACCTATTCACAACGTGGAATTGCCGTGTCAGCGCACAGAGCAAGTGTGTCACCAAATACAAGGTGCCTGGAATTATGGGACCGAGCGAGACAATGATGTGTCGCATAGACGCTTGCATTAGAGGTGGTGGTGACCATTTTGTGCACCTTCTGTAGAGAACTGTGCGCAGTGCATCACTCAACACAAATGACCAGTCGCCGGAGTGGCCGAGCGCATTGAGGAGCTATGCTCTGATGCGCGAGGCCGTTCCCCGTCGCGGGTTCGAATCCTCCCTCGGGCATGGGTGTCTGTGCTGTCTTTGGTATAAGTTAGTTCATGAATAGTTTGTAAATTTAGGGATTGATTACCCTGCAGTTAAGTTCCATAAGCTTAACAAACATTTCAACACTTGTAATACGGTAACGAAAGCAAATAAACTAGTAGTGGCCATTTTAGCAGTAGCTGTCTACTGTGTATTTTCACAGTAGTATTTTAAAGAAAACTACTTCTGCTGCTGCATATGAAGTTTCCTACAATTCACCCATACGCATTTCGCCTTTTTCACAAGGTATCATCCGTGGGTGTCCTGAAATATTTGTTTTGTTTACTAATACTAACACTAATACTAATACCCCCCCCCCCACACACACACTTTCAATAAAAACAGTTACGGCAGGAGACGGAAGTGGAAATATGAAAATGCGAAGTTTTTCGCAAAATAGTGAAACATTTCGACCTGGTTGGCAGAAAGAGGGAGATATGGAGTAGCAAGTGCTGTAAGTATACCATTTTGTACCAAAAAGCGAACTGTTTTGATCACAAACGAAATGTTTTTGTGCGTATGTAAAATCCTAACCTATATCTGTAAAAAAAAAAAAAAAAAAAAAAAAAAAAAAAATAAAAAATAAAAAAATAATAAAAAAAAAATGATGAAGCCTTGTGAAAAATCGAAACGCGTATGGGTGAATTGTAGAAATAAAAAGCAATTCATTTGCAGTAGCCGAAGACTTTTCCTTTAAAATACTACTGTGAAAATAAATACATAAACTATATGTGTAAGCGACGTGTTCTGCTTGTTTTCAGGTCCTCTCTGTCGAATACACAGTTTTCCCGCACATTTAGATACACTCTGTATGGATGATGGGCATACTGACCACCAAATGCCTGAAAACGACACACTCACTGTTATTGTATAGCTGAACTTCTGCTCAAATGTGTTTTTCAGGGGAGTATTAAGATCTGACTCTATTTTTATGGATGACAATGCGCGATTGCATCGAATAGCTCGGGTGAAAGAGTTCACCAAAACAGAGGATAATCGGCGAAAGGACTTGGCCTCCCCTGCAAATTTCCTCAACGTAAATCCCATGTAGCACGTGTTAGGTCATTGAGGAGACCTATTGCAGCTCGTTCACATGCGCCAGTGACCGTCCACTGTTGTCAAACGATCTGGCGATAACTTGTTGTTGTAAGTGTTGTGATACTTGAGTTTGTTTTTATCATAGTCCTAGAATCTTGTATGTAAAATCCAAAATTTTCGGGACTGGTGCTGCCCATCTGAAAGTAGGAGGAGTAGATCTTTGCACCGCTAGGTGGCAAGAGCTGCATATCTGATGAGTCAGTGTGCCGAGTGGCATTCAGCTGCGAGGATGTATTGTGTGTCCACAGTGATTTCCGTAATATATTGTACTAGCTGAAAACCCGCCGTTGCCCGGGTATTTATTTATTCGAGTCTTGAGTTACTACTTCTCCTATCCACTCTGTCTGACCATCTCCTTTTTTCTAAAAAATATGTTACATTTATCAGAGAATATATAAGAAATAAGAAATCACACGTAAAAATGAACTCGTTACGAAGAATCCAATCACGAAATTCAACAATAATGATTGTACCAATATCGCAGATAGATCACTCGATGTAATGCGCGAAACGTCAAATCGATTTTTTTAAGAGATGTATTAAAAGAAATTTCTTCTTTAATGCTCTATTAATTTATCATTGTATTTCCTTATTCGTAAGGTTATCCTTACAGAGAAAGAGTTGAAGATATTGTAGCACGCATAGATCAAAGATATGGTCTGTGACATCATGTTTCGCTGTACGTAATCTCCTTGCTATAGAGTCGCAAACGTCATCCCTGGCATTCAGTTCGAATTTTTTTAAAAAATTTCACGACTTTTAACTACCATATCTTCCACCCCCATATAGCTATCGGCATGGGACTGTTATGGTGTACAACGGGAGACTTCGGACAACAATACACACAGACCATTCGTTTGCGTTCTGTAGTTTTCGCTGCAGAGCGAAATATTAACACACACACACACACACGCGCACGCACGCACGCACAAGTTTATATACACCGATAACTTTCCATCCAATACACTCCACCCTTTTATCATTATCAACCGTCAAGCAACAATCCAACCAATAAAACAATTTTCAAAGAGTAAATATAATGTTCAAAGAGTAATTATTGCTCCGCATTTCGCGTTATATTCTTCAAATTACTAAATATCTATCAGATCGCTATAAAACCGTGCCTAAAACATTCCTCGGGTATAAATTAGTAACTGTACAAATATTTAAGTCTCTGAGTCTTGTCGTTCGGACGTGATAAGCGTACACCTAACAGACATTCACATTAATATATATATATATATATATATATAGCTATCCGATCGCCATAAAACCGTGCCTAAAGTATTCCCCAGGTAGATATTAGTAACTGTACAAATTTTTAGCTCTATGTCTTGTGGTTCAGACGTGATAAACGTTCACCGAACACACATTCACATATATAGATTTGGTGTGTGGAGATTGTACGATGGATCCTCCAACAGAACAGTGCGTGTTTATAAGTTTCTGTGCGAATGTCGGTAAAGGTGCTGCGGAGACCCTTGCAATGATTCAACAAGTGTTTCGGGGACGGAGCAACACCACCCAGAAGACTAGGCCTCACAGCTGGCCGTGCCTACGTCACACGTAAAAGGCCGCGGCCGACAGCTCACTGGCAGTCCGCTGGGGCACGCCCACCGTCTCGTACCGGCCGGCCAATGAGCTGGCGGTTGCGGCCTTTACGTGTGACGTAGGCACGGCCAGCTATAAGGCCTTGGGTCGTATGAATAAAAAAGAGCATATGCTCCACAGAAGATTCTCAGAGCAAAAGAACGTTCTCTCAGTAAGTTCTCAATTTCGTATGAATAAAAACTTGGAAGCATATGCTCTGAGCAGGTAGTTCATTCTCGCTATTCCCCTCCTACTGTAGTAAGTTCTCCGCGTGTCATGTCCGCCACAGATCAGCTGTCCAATCGTGTATTTCTTTAAACTAGCCCAATCAGGCAAATTACTAAGTGTACAAATATGGAGTAGGCATCTACGTGTTCAGAAAGAACTGTACCATGCTTAATATTAGTTTGTTGTGAAGCAGCATATTATTAAGACTAAATATGCACTTTTTACGAAAATGTATTCTGCTGGCGATACAAAATTTTCGTCACGCGAGAAACTTGTTTGTTAATGAAGTAGGGTTAGCACAATTTGCGAACGATATAATAAGAATACAACGTGAAATGCTGTCGGGGTGTTCTAACATGAGATAGGCCTTGTTAAATATGACACCCAATGGTTTGCTCATAAGCGTTAGGCCATGCGATTTTGAACAAGAAACACGCTGCTAGGTATGTAATTACTCAGTTATTAATTTTCCTATCGTGTTTACTTACTTCTAACATGACAGAAGTTACGATTACGAAGTCAGAAAACGCATCATAAATAGGCCAACCGGTTTGGATAGAAACAATACTTCAGTAGGCCTACCTGATATTGCAGCAATATTTATTTTGTGATAGAAACTGTGAAGTCCTGGGATACACTTTATTTGGAACTAACAACATAAGGTCTTACTAATCGACCCTATTTCAAAACAATATTATTTTGCTATGTGGCTGTTTACAACTGTAAATATACACGCCAAACAAATGAGTAAACACACAGCTGAAGTATGGAAGACAATTGCAGCAGATTTGTAAGCAAAAGGTAAGATAAAAATTCAAGTTTCAAACCAGAAAAATATATCTTTAGTAATGTAAAAATTATATAAGTTTGAATATAAGATAAATATCAATTTACTTTTTATTTCGCAAACAAATATTTTTTGCTTTATGTCACTGGTATATCGTCTAGGCGACATGTTCTATCCATCCCATTCCAAACATGCTTGTGGAGAATTGAAGATTTTTTTTTAGTTGGTCTCGTTCATAGAATGCAGCATCTGATGATCTCCCACGAACTCGTGGTAGCTTTCTAAGATTTGGTGCTCTTTCTGACCCTCCAGCAGTTTCCTTTTGATCCATTCTCTGTTCGGGCACTGTGTAACCTTCCATTTTTCGAATAAAGTTGTGCAGTACACACGCTGCTCTCACAATCATTGTAAGGTTTTTAGTATATCACTGAAGGATTCTTCTAAACATTCGAAACTTCTGTTGCAAAATACCGAATGCGTTTTCGGCTGTCCTTCTTGAACTATTTACAACTTACACAAACAGGAACACAGAACAGCGCGTACGACTCACTACTATGAACTGAGACACGGACGAGGAACGGGCCGGAGCACGGACGTGACCCGTCCGACACTCCGTCCGGACACGGCCCGGATGTGTGTGTCCGCTCCTTTAGACAGAGCATGAGGCGTAAGTGCGTCTTGGCTTCAGGGCCGGCCGTAAGGTCGTCGAAGATGATGCTCACACTGTTAAGGCCCGTTAACCGCACAACGCCAGACATTGTTTCCAAACTTCAACAATTGATTTGTGCAGTTCGACGTCGAACCATTCAATTCTTGGCGGATGAAGTGGGTATTGGTTATGGGACATGCCAAAGATTGTTGACTGATGAATTCGATTGATGAATTCGTCTTGCATCGTGTCCCCGGAAAATGTGTTCCCACGGGTTTTGACTGCCGATCTGAAGGCACAGCGTGTTGAAGTGTGCATCGAGTTCGTCACACCGTATCTGATGATCCAGTCTTCTTGTCACGGGTTATCATTGGCGAGGAGAGCTGGATTTACGGTTAAGACCCAGAGACAAAGTAACAATCGTTCCAGTGAAACAGCCCGGGCTCTCAAAGACCCAAAAAAGCGGCACAGGCGAAGAGCAAAGTGAAGAGCAAGATCATCGTTTCCTTTGATACCGAGGGAATTGTGCACAAAGAATTCGTCCCACCCAACCAAACAGTGAATTCCGCATACTACTGTGACGTTTTGCGACGGCTCCGTGAAAACGTAATATTTCTGGCTTAAAGCCATCAATTTAAGTTCGAAGTATTGCTTCAGTGCAGCCGGTTAGGACCAGTAGGCGACAAATGATAAAAGCTGGTGAGAACCACGACAGGTGGTACAATAGGTCGTATTCTCAAGGGAAAGAGCACTGGCAAATCTCCCCGAATTCTAGGGAAGTCCCCGACCGGCAGGCACTCGACGCCGATTGGCTGTAGCACTGGCGGTCAAGCGCCAAAACGCAATAATCTTTTTATTAATATTTAATAAACTAATAATATATTCAATGTCAAACTCAGTTCAGAAAACCTTTCAAAGCCAAGCTATGCCCTGAGTAGGTAAAACATATTAACAATTACTAAAAACATAAACAAAACAGTTGATATAAGACGGACGATGCACGGCAGCCATGTTTACGCGCGAAATTGTGCAATGAAGGCAGCCTTGGATCGAGCCGCCACTCTTCAGTTCAGAACAGGCACTCGGAAGAGTAACAAGTGACTTCAGTAGACGCACTCGGTGGAGTAACATGCATACGTAGGCGGTCATAAGACACTGTTAAACCATTTTAGAGCAAGGGAAAAGACTTTATATTTAATTTCGTTTAAAACAATTTGTGTCAAGTTGTTGTTGTTATGCAGTTTGCTAGTTTTCAGCAGTCTTTTAATAAACGAGATGGCATCCCACAAGAAAGTATTATTTCGTAATTAGATCAGTTCCTGTCAATAGTATAATAATTTCAGCCTCATTCAAGAACTCCGACCTGCGTGCTATCATCTGCGTGTGGACATCTATAGAAGACGTCAGGTTGGTGAACTTCAAGAGTTTCTACTCTACACACAGTGCAGTGGGGAGTTACTACAATCCTCGCGTTCACTGTCATTGCGGTACAAACGCAAACTGTTGTGCGTCATCCATGGCAACATGGAGGAGGAAAGGAAATGACAAAGGACCGATTAACATGCCCCGTGTAGACATTTTTTTATTTCCGCGACGACGACGGTCCTAACGTTGGAATCAAGCGAACTGGCTGCTGCAACACGACAACGCGTCCTGTCACACGTCCTTACTCACCAGAACCTTTGTGGCAAAAACAATATGGCGGTTGTACCGCGCCCACCGTATTCGCCAGACTTGGCACCTTGCTATACCCAGAATTAAAACTCAAGTTGGAAAGTCGTCGGTTCGACACAGTAGAGAGGATTCATGAAGCATCGCTGGCGGTGCTAACGCCCTCAAAGGACTTTCGGAAAACGTTTGACCAGTGGCAGAAGCTCTGAGACCGGTTATGTACGTGGGGGTGGGAACTACTTCAAGGGTGATCGTGGCCATTAATCCAAAGGTAAGGTTTTCAATAGATGACAGCACCAGTCCCGAAAATTTTGGATAGCAACTGGTAGGTGTTTGGTTTCGTAACTTGTTTAAAAACCTGACAAGATTTTCAAATTGAAAATGTCTTAGAAACATGGAAAACGAATCTTACGGCGTCGAGCACACCGTACAGATGATGAATTTTTATAGTTTCCATCGTACCCCTGCTATTTGGACCCAGTAGAACAGAAGCCAAGCTAAGGGATGTGTCACGAGCAGTAAGACATTTGAGCTGCGAGACGCTGTGAAACTTTGTCACACGTGATTGCCGAACGCTGGCGGGATGCAGGATAGTACGTCATAAAAGAGGAGAACTACTGTGGCGCTTGCAAGTTCTGTTGTTGGTCGTTTCGTTATCAGCAAACGACAGTTTCAGTACGTAAAAGTATCCTTCAGTCATCTTGGAGAATCAGGTTTCTGCCGGTAATCCGCGTCTTACTAACACGATATTTCGATCGCATTACTCGCGATCTTCATCAGGTGCTTCCTGAAGTATCCTTCAGATTAGTATCTTGGAGTTCCAGAGGTTACCATACAACTGTAACAAGTAAGCTATCGTCACCGACTTCAGTATTAACCTATACTGTGAAATCACCGCAGTATTCGTATACGGCCCAACTACGTAGAAAAATTTATTGTAAATTTTCTCGCTGTTGGTTTTAATTACATTACTGTGTTAGCCATGAGGCCATGTTATGTTATCCGTCTGGTCCCCTATCGACGGAGTTTTAGCGTGTTTGATTTCATTTCGTTTAAAATTAAATGACAATCAAAGCTATATATTTTTTTAATGCGCTCGTCTCTTTTTACGTTTTAACGGGAGCTGTCCGCAACACGACAGGAAGGTAGTCACAGCTAGATGGCCTCTGCAGTCAAATTTACATGCGCCGTTAAAGCTGTTGTCCTGTATTATCTCTGAGCCGATGTGTGAGTACTCCAGCACATCGCGAATCTTTATTAACGTAATCATCATTGAGAATATGCTACGAATTTCTTAAATCACGAACCGTCTGACGCGTATTGAAAATGCAATTCTTTGAGAAACAACCATGTAGAAAAATTTTGGGCCCATAAAAAACAATATTAATTAAAAAAAAAACGGCCTGCTTATGTTTGTATGTCTTCTTAAAGAGTAGCCGGCCGCGGTGGCCGAGAGGACTGAGGCGCTCCACGGTCTGCACGGCCACTACGGTCGGGGACTGATGACCCCGTAGTTAAGTCCCATAGACTCTACAAACATTTGAACACATTTTCTTAAAGGGTAATATGCGCTAAAAAAAAAGTTGAAATATACGATAGCTGCATTTTTTGAAGTAGTGAAAAACAACATTCTCTTTGGTTGTTTTCACTTGACTCATAATTGGTCGAAGTTACTTCCCATCAATAGTCACACCATTACCACATGTCACAAGGACAACAAGTAAACAGGAAAACTCGGACACTGTAAGTGCATTTTAATCACGGGAAGTTCTACGCCGGAGTACAAAATATTTACCCTTTAAATGGTAAGGGATAACTTACACTCTTCCAGGAGGAAGTAGACTGCACTTTTAACGACAAAGTGTATTTTACCCGAGAAAAGTGCCTTAAACCGGAAAATCTGGGAATTTACAGTTATCTTCTGTTTGTCCGAAATGATCGGGAGGACGGCCGGTTTGGATAACGAAAATTTCGGGTAAACCTAAGTCCCCTGTTTTCACGCCTAAAACATCCCGCATTGCGTCAATGCCACGAAATATGATCGTAAAACGTGCGTGTGTAGAATGTTGTTATGGTTGTGAATAAGTGAGCATGATGGAAAATTTAGCCTTTAAATGCTGAAAAAAAAGAAAGAAAAAAACGTATTATTTGGCCGCAGGAAATAACAGCTTGTTTTAATCCACTCATTTGAATAAAAAATAAACTGCAAAATTATGATACAGATCTTGAGATCACTCAAAGGAACGAAAAGTTTGGCAAGGAAAACTTCAAAGTAAAAATAAAACAAATTTACGGAAGTTTGTATAAAGGAAACGAATTTCATAACGAGTTTGCGATCTTCATTTTTTCAATAAGAATAAAAACCATCTAGATCGGTAAAATATTGATTACGACGTTTCGGCATCTGCCATCATCCGATCTGTATGATGATAGCCACTAGTGTTCAATAAGAACTCCTGAACTCACTATCGACGCTGAACTTTACTGTGAAAAATTTCAGAGGTTCTTAGTGGACACTTGTTGCTTTCATCTTACAGCTCGGATTATGGCAGATGTCGAAAAGTCGTAATCAATAAATATTTTAGCGATCTAGACGTTTTTATTCTTACTACGGACTTATGGCACGCGCAAGTACAATGATTAGCAGTATACGGCCGAAAAACACCAGCGAATGCATGGTTGTAGGCCCAGGCAAGTTGAAACTTGTCAAGTGTCAGCCAAGCTAGCCAAAAAGCGTAGTTGCGCGATGCGTCAGGCAGCGCCAATGTGAACCGCGAAAATCGAGAAAATTTGTTGGGATAAAGCGGATTTTGGATACGCGGGCGTTTCAAATGTTTGTAAAGATATATGATCCAACTGCAGTGGCTATCGGTTCCTAAACTGACATACTACTTAATCTAACTTATTCTAACACACACACACACACACAAACGCGCGCGCGCGAGGAAGGACTCGAACCTCCGACGGAGAACGGCCGTGTGCACAGCAGCAAGGTGCCTTGAACGCTCGGTTATTCCGTCGCGGCTAAACGATAGTTTATTGTATTTCTTTTTGTCGTATACACCCTGCGTACTTGACTGTACTGAGACAGTTTGGTTTGTTTGACACGTTTAACAAAATTCTGTAAGATTGCAGCAGTTGCGGATAAATGCACACTGTAATCTTTATATATAAAGCCGAGTGTCCGTATGTTTGTGTGCGTATACAAATCTAGTTTTCTTCCATTGTGTATGAAATTTTGCACACATAAGCTTCAATCCATGAGGACGATCGCCGTAACTGTAAGCATTGTTCACGAGATATGACATAAACAATGAGATGAGCGAAAAACTGCTGCATCAAACGACAGTGTTCCACATGTCCTCCTAAACCACTGGACCAACCAAATTTGGTGCACATATTCCTTACCGTGAGGTAACAATGCTGTCGGGGTAAGAACCACATACGACACATGCTTCAGGAGATTCGTCATAAACAATATAGTTGCAAGAAACTGCCACACAATGCGACGAGACTTGATTCACACAGTGTATTAGAATGACTGTACTTAGCGACTTGCAGGCAACTTTAAATATAATTTGAAACAATTATTGAAATATTTCTCGCTGACAACCATAGCAAAATTATGAAAGGAAAAACGTTTCTCGCTTACTACTTTTCCGCTGTTAGTGGACGAAAACTACGGCATTAGGTATGACGTTACAACTTATAATTTCTACACTACAAATTGCAGCCGCGGGAAATTTTACAGATAGTATACACACATACAGTTGAATGTACCTTTTAAATTGTATCACAGTACGAGACATAATTCATGAGATATGAGCACATAAAGAGTAACGTTCATTGAAACCGCCCCATCACGCTCTAAGTTTTTATCTATTACTTTTTTTACTACTAATTGTATTCCATGAGATTTTACAGACATACAGCACTTTCACAAATATATATACACCTGAAACAATATACAATTGTACAACATATAATTCAATAAATCTGAGATCATGTGAATTTTATGTGTCATTTGTATTTTGACTACTTTCTTTCTTAGTTTGGATACTGCTCTTATAATAGTTCTCGATCGGGAGCGCTCACTTTAGTTCGCGGCTCAGTCCCGAACTAGTTCGTTCTTTTAGTTCGTCCGCTCTAAGTGACGTGGTCTGCGCATGCAGGTGGAGGGAGAAGTTCCCCCACCTAGCTACTTCATGCGCTTGCTGCTAGAGCCGCTAACGATATCACGCAAACCAAAAGGAACAGTTCGTCGATAATTTCTCGCGTTCAAGTTTAGAGTTATCTCTATATCTTGGCATTATGGAATTTATTAGTGAGATATTGCAGAGTGCAGAATACTTCAAAACGGAAATTTTATACCACTGAACTATGTAATCTAGCAGGCAGACGCTCACCTCGAAATCGCTCTCATCAGCAGAAGGCAAACACGTGATTTTTTAATTCTGCTGTGCGCCCTCTTGCTATTGCCCGTCGGTCTTCGAAAAAGAATCCAACTAAGAAGCGAGATACCTTTGGCATAATAGTTCGCGACCGGTAACGCATGTTTTAGTTCGCGACCGATTACACATATTTTAGTTCGCGACCGATTGCACATATATTAGTTCGCGACCGATTGCACATATATTAGTTCGCGACCGATTGCACGTATATTAGCTCGCGACCGATTGCACATATATTAGCTCGCGACCGATTGCGCATATCTTAGTTCGCGACCGGTAGCTCTCCTTTTAGTTCGCAGCTCGGCCGCGATGTAGGTAGCTCTTCTTAGTTCGTTAGATGTTTTTGGCTTTTGCTACCGCTATTAAAAGAGCTCTTTCTTTTGTTATGACAGCTTTTTTATATAATGATCAGTGTTGTCCAAGCGTGTGCTATTACTCTTACGTTTGGGAAATTAGACATCAGATACTTAAGCAAATAAACCAGTTATTTACACGAATGGGTGATACAATGGTATTCAACTACTTTGCTTACAGAGTACTCGTAGTATTTTATTTTTAAAATGGATTTGTTTATATATTTAATAGGTCATTGAAGGAACATTACCTACAAAATATGGTAAATGCGTCTAGTTTCGTAAATAAAAATGCAATTTTATAAATGACTTTTTAGTTTTTATGACGGTAACTGTCAGAAGGGAATCGCGCGCTCTCGCGTCCTCTCGCGGGCGACTAAGAGGCTAGGGATCTGCTAACTAGTTCGCGTATGGGAGCGCTCTTCCGAACTAGTTCGTTCGCGAACTACGCAAGACTACTGTGGGTTGGCAGCGGCGGCAGTGTAGCTTCTGACTGTGATAGACAGCTCTAATTAGCGAGAAGGACGAGCTCAACAGAGCGGCGGATAGGCGAGACGTCTCAAGTCCCTGGCAGCTGTTGCTCGTTCAGGACGCAGCCGCGTCGTGCAAATCACATTACTCCTCTCATCTCCTCTCTAACCAAGCCTTCCTGTTGTCTTCGCCCTTCTTTCGCGAACGTAAGTACCTACTTGTCGTAAACTCAAACGGAAATGGCACTATTTGGGCATTCTCTGCGGTTGCTATATGTTCTCTACTATTTCTCACATGCCACGAAGCTTCAAATTTCCACGCGGTTGTTCAGAGTGAATGTTTCTTTGGTAGCGCTAAACCAAATGTCACACGGGGCGCATTTCTTACACATTGTCATCCACTTCAGTAAGCAATAGCCTTTACCCGTACCCTTGTTATCGCTGCGCCTATCATATAATCACTATAAATTGTAAATAGACTGTAATGTACACGATAGAAGAAGCAACTCAATGGAAGTATAGGGTATAGTGATGTGGGCCGGTAATATTTCCAGTGGGAAGGAACTTATAAAATGAGAATATTGCCGCGAATATTTCTTTGGCCCGGAAATATTGCCAAAAACTGGGAATTTATGAAAATTTTTATATTTTGAAAGTTTAAACACTTATTAACAGTTAAAGAACCTTATAACTTGGTTAACTAAGTAAATTCATACATTTCAATCGAAGATTTATTCTCTGCATTAATTTCCTTGCTAATTTCATGCAGTAAATCATTAAATCCGGTGGGAAAAATAGTTTAAAATATTCTCTAGGGCTACAAGTTTTCGGAAAGTTAAAACCCCAGATAATTTTGAATAAAACCTAAGCTTACAAAATATTTCTCTGGAGGCATAATTCTCTATCGTCCGTCATCTGTAGTCTTTAATTTTTCGAAACGAATGTCTAGAGGTATTTCACTTTCAGAATTCAAAGACTCCACAGTTCCTGTAACGAATTATGATTTAGAAACATTTATTTTCTAAAATATCGCTAGCTATTTCAGTTTTAGAATCTTTAATTAATGTTTTACAATGTTCTATGTTAATAAAATCACTTTTCAAATAAATCATAAATCTCGGCTGGTTTATTTGCATAATTTTCCCCCCAAAATGCTGTATCACAAATGTCGCACCAGTTTAAACTTTATAGCCTAAAATATCACTAACATTGACAGAAAACAAACCTCCCTGTATATTTTAGAATTTAGTAGCTACTCACTAGATGGCTTATCAGTATTAAAAATTCGGTTTTTCTAAAGGTTGATTATTTCGAGTTTGGCAGTTCTAGGAAACATAAGAATCGTAAATTTTGCATTGTGGCTATTATTTTGCACTTTTTGTTCAATTATAATTTCTTTCAACCCATAAGAGTGTTCGTGTTTGTTTTATTAAAACAACTACCACATTGACCTATTAATTTGTGCGATTTCGTTTTTAAAATTATAAATACCCAAGAAATTCATATAATTATAATTTTTCTTAAAATATATTTCATTTTTCGTGTTTAACTATATAATTACTGCCTTAAACCTATTAATTTTTTATTGAGCTATCTGGTTAATTAATCATAAATTCTTGGGAATTTCCCTACAGTAAAAGAGTACATTATAAACTAAAACTGAAACATTTTTACTGTAATTTGTCATAACTTACTCCTGTTATTACACAGTTACGTATTGATATAAATTGTTAAAATTTCATCCATAGCTTTAGGATTCGACAAGGTGTGCTCAAATGAAAAGGTACGAAACGACACTGTGGATATAATTGAACCGTTTGTTCAAAAGTGATCACCAGAGGACTGAGCACAATTATCTCTTGTGTAACGGCCGAAGGATTCCCTGTTCGCAGAATTCCTGTCTCTCTACTATGTCCTTCAGTTCGTCTTCCGAGTTGAAGCGCTTCCCGCCGCGGTGGAGTAGCCGAGCGGTCTAAAGCGTCTCGCTGCGGAGCGCACGATTGCTCACCGTCGGAGGTTCGAGTCCTCCCTGGGGCATGGATGTGTGTGTTGTTCTTAGGTTGGTTTACCTAGGTTTAAGTAGTTTGTAAGCTACGGGCTGATGACCACGCAGTTTGGTCCGATAGATTTACAAACATTTGAACATTTTGAAGCGCTTCCCACTGACATTACTTAACGGACCAAACATATGGAAGACACAGGGTGACATGTCCGAGCTGTAAGGCGTGTGCTCAAGCTGCTCCCACTAGAACTTGGCCAGTACACTTTGTGTGACCCTGGAGACGTGTGGACGCGCGTTATCACGGAGCAGAATCACTCCCTCCGTGAGCAGTCCAGGCCGTTTGCTCTTGACGGACTTGCGTAGGCTACGGAGTGTCTTACAGAACACGTCACTGTTAATGGTTTTTCCGTGCTCGAGAAATTCCATGAGTATCGGACTCGGGACATCGAAAAAAGCGGCGAGCATCACCTTGCCTGCTGAGGGCAGAGTTTTTGATTTTTAGGGGGAGCTGACGACGCATGTATCGCGTCCCTAGAAGTCGCACTATGTTAACGAAAGCGGCATATTCAGATTTCAACCGATTTGCTTGTTAAGACATTTCGTACCTCTTTATTTAAACACCCCTCGTACTTTTAGCGAATTACACTTTGCGTCACTGTATAAGGTATAGATGTTCTACCAAATGGTGACATATGAAAATTTGTGCCGGCCTGGGATTCGAATCCGGGTTTCCCGCTTTTCGCGAGTGGTCACTTTAACCACTAGGCTACACGAACGCGACTCCACGACCGTCCCAAACTTCCATATGCCACACCGACTGCGCTTATGAGTCAACTACATTCATCCCTTAGCACTCGCAGCTTAATCTGTATTCCCGCACCAGGGAGAATGAAAACAACAAGGCATTAACCTACGCTGTTATCGTCATTGCCTCGCTTAGGCATCTTTTAATTAAGCTTAATTAAGCTGCGAGTGCTAAGGGATGAATGTAGTTGACTCATAAGTGCAGTCAGTGTGGCATACGGAAGGTTGGGACTGTCCTGGTGTCGTGTTCGGGTAGCCTGGTGGTTAAGGCGACCGCTCGCGAAATGCGGGAAACCCGGGTTCGAGTCCCGGTCCGGCACAAATTTTCACATGTCTCCATTTGGTAGAACATTTATACCTTATACAGTGACGAAAAGTGTAATTCGCTATTGCGAAAAAATATTGATAAATTCTGTAAGTACTCTTACCGTGTATAATTAACCAATTTATTCACCATGTATGTCATTGTTAACAATATACTCTTCATTAGAGCAATATTAGGCGAAATTGATTCAAACACAAAGTATTACTGTTACCAGTCACTTTCAAAGAACAGTCACGGTAAAGCCTTTACCAAATGTTTTCATTTAAAATATTAGGCGAGTATATCTAAAACATTATTTGACTATCAGTAACCACATAACTGGAAAAAAATAAAGATAATAGAATTGTATAATCTATGTATGCAGTAAAATTTTAAAAATGTTCAAATGTTTGTAGAGTCTATGGGACTTAACTACGGGGTCATCAGTCCCTAAACTTACAAACTACTTATGAAATAATTACAACTAAGGACGGCACAAATATCCATGCCCGAGGGGGGATTCGAACCCCCGACCGTAGTGGCCGTGCGGACCGTGACTAGAGCGCCTCAATCCCCTCGGCCACCGCGGCCGGCGTAAAATTTTACAACCTTTTCTTTTATGTCAAACATTTCCCCAATAATATCAATGTAAACTCTACTTCGCAATAAAACAACACAGAGCTTGCAAAGTTGAAATCACGACCGCAGTTGTTGCTTTTAGGTTTAGTACGACACGACCCGTCGTAGACTACATGGTCATGGGTCACTCTGTGGTGTTAATAAATAAATACATAAATAAAAGTCATCTTATTTTCAGCCTTCTTTATCAAACCAAGTTTCAAATTAACCTGACAAATACCTTTGTACCGGATTTGCTCGCAAACTTTGTGTTACGCTATGTAACAAGCGTACACGATAAACATACACAAGAAAACATGAATTAATATGAATCCGAACTGTAAACTGCGACCAGTAATAATACTACCCATTTAAAATCTTAAATCATTTGTGTAAAAATACGAAGACTGAATCCAAGAATCTGTTTCTCATTTATAGTTTAGGATCTGTAATAGGTTACAGTGATTTCATTGTCAGTAATTTGACACAAAAAGCAACGATTAGATTTAAAATTTAGGTATATTTTACTTAAAGTGCAGTTTTGACGTATCTAATTGCCTCGGTATAAACATCTGAGTCGTATTTTAACTCGAAAACGCCATAAATGCATAGACTTCCTGAATGATTTAATAAAATTCTATTGTTGCGTAAAAGTTGTTGAACCCCTAAAATGTTGTAAACACAAGTAACTTCGGCGAACTCAGCTGTAACACAAGTAAAGCTTCTTCGTCCTATTCCACTGTTGAGGCGTCATTAGAGCTTCAGCCAATAGCATAACGTGTTTGGTCGCGTGAAAAAATCTTGAAATTTAATGAATTTTAAGCTTTAATTGGGTACAAATAAGTTGTTTTGTGAGACTATTGATTGTTATAGTAATTCAGAATGACAACAATCCGATCAAATTTTTAACATAAAAATTAACCTATTGCGTATTCTGTGCATGGATATCTGAAGTGACATTCTTCCGTGAACCTACCAAAACCTGCCCTAACCTTGCTGTAATACATTCCAGAAGTGAACCAGCGCATTATGAAACCGGTGCTCATACTGTTTTGGATCAGCAGTACCTATTTTTAATACCCGCTCGGTTAGCCTTGTGGTCTAACGCACCGCTTTCCTAGACGCCTGTACAGGCCCCGGTTCGAATCTGCCCGGCGTATTAACAGAAGGGGTCGGAGAGCCGGCCAGCCTGGATGTGGTTTTTAGGCGGTTTTCCGCATCCCCGTAGGTGAATACCGGGCTGGTCCGCAAGTCCAGCCTCAGTTATACGATTCGCAAACATTTCGTAACACTTGACACTTTCACACACGTATAACACTCTACGCAGGTATTAGAATTACACATTTCCCCCTGGGGGCATGGGGTGGCGGCAGGAAGGGCAAGGAAATATTAACACGTGCCAAATCCGCGTTTAACACAGTGCCGACCCTGCATGTGCGGGAAAAGGGCCAAAGAGAGACAGACAGAGCCTATTTTTTTAGTCTTTTTAGCTACATATAGGACGTCACAATGGATAATTGAGAACATGCTATTAATTCTTTCGTACGCGATACAGCTTGCCAATGAACGTTTTTGTGATTAATGTCGTTAGCGTAATTTGTTCCAAGAAACATGGAAAACAACAGCTAGCGTCGTCATGTTTTCTGTTATTTTTCTACAACTCAGGTCTGTCTCCTTGTATTTTATCACTTAACTGTACGTACTGTCCCCAGAGGGTAGGTGTGTGGTTTGTCTATTTTCCTAGAACAAGGTCCGAAGAAAGACGTGTAGATTGTTGTCAATGAAGTGATTGCAGAAAGGCATGGGGGACTGCTGGCGGCAGAACTGGTCGAACAGCTCCTTACGCAATTATCAGCCTTGGTTTGTGTTCGAGACAAAACGTAGTATTACAAGTGTAAGGTTTCCGCCTCGCTCGCAGATTCGAAATCTGATCTTGGTCATGCTCTGCACTCACGGGTAGCTTGCCAGACAGTGAATGCAGTGTGCGCTTAACTTTCGGGATTGTAAGGAGAGGCATAGAATTAAAATTTATGCTGTGGCCGGGATTCGAACCCATGACCTCCTACTTATTAGGTAGGCGCTTTAGACCACTTTTTTTTTTCTTCACTATGTGTAGTTCTGTTCGATGCGGACGTTGATCATGTTTGTTCGTTATTGTTCGATTTGTTTTTGGCTCGGCTTTTTTATTACAGAGGGTGTTCAGCCCTCTGACCGAGCGTGCTGAGCCACGGCGCCCGGCACCACTCAGCTAACATAGCGTTGCAGCCAAAGTGACTAAACGGAATGTCTCCCTCCACGCCACATACTTTAATTCTGCCTCAATGTTGCCTATGTTAATGTTCGCTGTGTTAGCTAAGTGGTTTAAAGCGCCTACCTAGTAAGTAGGAGGTGCCGGGTTCGAATCCCAGCCACAGCATAAATTTTAATTCAATGCCTCTCCTTATATTAAGTACGTTTGGTTTAACGAGACCATGTTGTCTCAAGGAAATGTTTTGTTTTCGGAATTGTGATGGGTGTTCTAGTACCGGTAACTTGTTCATGGGGAAACGAAGAGTCTTCAGTATACAAACGTTCAAACCAGGAGTGGTCGCGGGATGGGTCACAACGGTTTGGCTCCAACTGTGTGAAAAGAAGCAGGTAGGTGACCCTCTTAAATTCCTAAAATCTATCGCTTGGGCGGGCTAATGGAAAAACTGAAATGCTCGCGAAACATTTCCGATCACAGTACAAGAGAACTACGAGGCATATTTTTTTAAGTAAGCTCCGCTTTGTCATAGACACTAGTAGTCCGCTCGCATACGGCAACGAGCACTTTCGTCGTGTACCGGCTTGCCTCGGGAATAAATGTGCTCAGTGTCAGCTCTGTAGCTAATCAGTACGGGTTTATTCTGTGCTTTCAAAATGTTTCAGATTATCAACTCGCCCTCCGCGTGTGTGGTTCCCTCAGTGATTTTTCAGCAAGGGACCTGTCTGCAACAGAAATTAAAGCAAAGTGCATAAGTGGGTACGAGAATTCAGAGATGACCGTGACAACGTCCATGGTCAGGACCGCTCGGCTCGCCCTTAAGCCTAGTTTACACGACGATCGAAAGTTCACAAGAAAGATCACTGTTTGCTGCAGCGCTCCAAGCGTACCAACTCGGTACTAATGACGTGCGATCATACAGGCTTGGTTGCGTTAATACGATAAACTTTCGTCCACACGTCTGATTACAACTAACAGCAGCGTCTGTGTGAAAATACGGGCTTATTACTGTTTGTATACGGGGATTGTTCACGTTTGGGTGTATGTCATAGCTGATAATATTCAACTTAAGAAGCTTACACTGTTGGCGGTTGCCGGAGCTGTGGCATTGTTTGTTAGAACACTACAGTGAAGATGACATAGAAGTTGGATGTGTCCTTGGTTGAGAAGAAGAGACGAAAAATGAGATGTGTACTGCATGCAGATAATGAAGTAACTCATACCAGAAGACCTCAAAGAATTCAGACTTTTTTTTTTTTTTTTTTTTTTTTTTTAAAGTATATTAAGTGCTGAGTTTTACCAAGTTGCTTTCCTTCGTCCAATGACAAAAATACGTCGATGAGAGATAGTGTGGAATACTTCTTACACTTGAGTTACATTTTCAGCTTTGTTAAAGTTATGCGTCAGTTACTTTGGGTAATTGTTATTTTTTGCAGATTCGCTATAACAGTGCAGTTTCTGGCGACAGGAGAATCTTTCGAAAGCCTAGCCTTTCCACAAAGAATTTCTGTACCGACTCTTACAAATATTGGTGTTGAAGTCTGCACACCAATTTCCGATCCATAATGGGACCTCAGTCAGCTAAATTTTGCTTTGCTTTTAGCATCACACTTTCGAGATTATGTGCAACAGAATTTCTGACATGCTAAAATTATAGAATTTTAAAAATATGAAGTTAATCAACAAGACGTATTCAAAATTCTTTTAAATCTACACTTTTCTCTTTATTTTCCTCGTAAATAAGTCATTGTACCTTCTTAGAATAGAGGGGATTTTCTGCATGCCTTAATCGAAAGCGAAATTCTCGCTCTGTTCCACTCCACTGATGCAAGACGTATCACTCTAACAAAGCAAGCAACTTCGGTAAGGACGCGGCGATTTCCACACACAAACATGAAAACGACACAACGAATTCACTTGTGCGTATGCGCACCCACTTCCCTACTAGCAAATTTAGAACCTGTCCTAAAGCGTACTAGCTAGTGCTAAACGCCGTCTGCGCTCACGAAGTGCTAGTAGTTCCGCGTTTACGTCGCTAAATGGCGTGCAACGTGATCTGTTCATAACTAGCGCGATCATCGTGTAAAGGCTTTTATTCGAATACATACGATTTGGTGGCTTCAGTTGAAGCGAGGATTCGCAAGAACAGGCGTTCCACCTCCACCTCAAACAACACCTCAGTGGCAACCGTTACAATGATGACGACGACGTGAAAACGGCAGTGAATTCTCGTTATCGGAGCATGCGGCAAAAATTTCATGAAGAGGTCATTTTAAAATTGTTTGAGAGGTGTGATAAGTGTTTGTTCAAACTTGGCAACTATGTCGAAAAATAGTGTAATGTATGAACTGTCTGAAAATAAATTTCCTTTTTTGAAATAACCTTCCGTTGTTCATACGGAACTTACTTAAAAAAACACGCCTCGTATAACCTCTGACAATAAATTTCGTTGAATAGTCCTATAACATTAACGTAGATGAACTATAAACTACAGTTACCTTACTGTTCTTCGAAATAATCACGTCCCGTAGTTATGCACCGCTGAACTCTGCTATACATGTCCTGATAACTTTGCACGAAGTCTTCCTTTGGGATGGCGTTCTTAGTCTCGTCACGTTTCTTTGACGTCAGCAAGGATTGAGATCCAGCGAGTGTGGTGGATGTTCTTGTTGCACCACGCCTCTTTTCCAGGAACTGTTTGACGATATTGGCTGTGTGTGGGCCAGCGTTGTCGTGCAACTTGAACATCCGCCATATTCGCCGGATTTCGAATCTCCAGGCTTCTTCTCATTCCCTCTACTCAGACTCGCTTTGAAAGGAAAGAGATTTGAAGATATTCCTGACATCCAACGAAACGTGAATAGGCTTTGAACACCATCCCAAAGAAAGACTTCGTGGAAAGTTTCCTGGACATGTATAGCAGAACTCAGCAGGATGTAGTTATACGAGACTAGTATTTCAAAGGACATTAAGGTAACTGTAGTTTATAATTCATCTACTTTAATGTCACAGGACTATTGTCCGAACATTATTGGCAGAGGTTGTATAATCGAGTTTCAGCTGTAATGATGAAATAGCGTTGCGGGTTAGTTACTGGATACCTAATTTTGCGATCCGGGTTCGACTCCCGCCATTTGCTAATGTAAGTTTTCAATTTATAATATTCCATGCAAAGTAAAACTTTAAATAAAAATTAATTGTACTTAAACATTTCAGTGCTCCCGAGTCGCAACAACAAGAGTTACCGCTAAGAGAATTGTACAAATGAAATATTCAGTTGTGTAGCATCTATTCAGCGGTCCCGTTTTTAACCGAAGCCGATTTGGTATGCATCAAAGTTTACTGATGAAAGACCTCCATTTAAAAGCTTGAATGAAATGCTTTTTGCAGTAATGCATATTTTTTATTAAATATGTTTCATACAATTTTCATTGTGTAACATTGTTCTTTCGGCCGTTAACTAAAAGATGTAACGTAATTTTGCTAGATTTTTTGAAATGTTAAGTCAAAAGTTACGAAATTCAACGGTTTAAAGTAATTGATTCTAAACAGATTACATCAATTTTACGTAAATACACTCATATACTTAAATAAATGGATTTTTTGATTAAAAGTTTCATTTTGCAAGGAATGACAAATCAATTAATTAACACGTTCGCTGCCGTTCACGCTTTGGCGCGTGTAAACGTTACTTGAGTTAGGTGCCGCTCACGCTGTGGCGCGTGCTGCGACCTAGCATCCTATTATGGGTTGTTGTAAACTGGCATCGTCTAATAAAGCTGTATACTCTGGTAGGCACTCAGGGAAGAGTATAAGTGATATGCACACGTGGTTCCAGGTGTCCGCGTTTGTATTACCGGCTACGAGCCACACACGCTTCTCATGATGTCATGATAGACTTATGTACTGTTTATATTGTTCATGTGTTGTTTTCACAAAAATACAAATGCAAATAAAAAGCCATATAAAAAAACTGAAAACTAAAACCAAAACATTCAGTGGC
Source organism: Locusta migratoria (assembly GCA_026315105.1). Classification (NCBI taxonomy): domain Eukaryota; kingdom Metazoa; phylum Arthropoda; class Insecta; order Orthoptera; family Acrididae; genus Locusta; species Locusta migratoria. The sequence goes on from CM048749.1 coordinate 212,322,762, forward strand.
TCAAAACTGTGAAAAGATACTGTCAAAATACGATCACGCGCCAGAGCGTGAACGGCAGCGAACGTGTTAACTGGGAAGTTGTGGAAATAGATCCCGGACCGCAAAATTGGCAATCCAGTAGCTTACCCACCACGCTACGCAAACTTCAAGAGTATAACACTCAAACGTATACTATAATGGGAAATATTTAGCGAGATTTTGTCACACTCAGGTGAGATTTTATGGCTTTAAAAGGTTCGTCCGTCTGCTTCTTAGTGCGAGACAAATGGATGAGACTCATCCCGCGACCTCCTCTCGTGAAACCTGTGACTCATAATACTTTAGTTCTGCACTTTTTTACGTGATGATCAGATACGGTAACTAGATATTTAATACGTGCAGATCTCGATTCGAGATAGAAAGATATGGGTGCCCAGTATTCGGTTTGTTTTTCTTTATTATAATGTCACTGGCGACCTCATTCCATCAATCGGAAACACAAAAACATTGAAGCTTTTCTATTGGACTGTTGTCAAAACAAATACAGAAATATTTTTGTGATTATTTACTTTGGATTATCTGTGGAATATGGTATTGCCGCACTTAATTCTTCGGGCACATTCGGAAAAGAGAAATAAACCTAGGAATTCGTTTATCATTTACGGTTCAGCAGCATATTGGCGCGGAAATATAGAAAACCATTCGAATGGTGTTTTTCTCGCCAACGTTACGAGTTTCCACGTCCCTTGAATATTTAATCAGTTGTGAACAGAGGAAGGTTGTATCATTGGAGATTCAAGTGACCTACAAGTGTGGTGTACGTGTGTTCCCGCTTTTCAGTGGTAAAGTTCACTCTTTTCATTCACAAATATACTGAATGACAGTCACTGGAGGTTAATGTAACTTCATTTCGTTTATCATAATCGAATGTTTTTGGATTGCCTATAACTGTGTTATTCGTAGATTTAAATACCGAAAAACTGCACCCATTATGAATTTTTATGCTTAGCACAACGCATTTCGAGAATTTTTCTCGTTTTTTAGTGCATTTGTTTAGACATCGTGACATTTCCATGTGTGATTTATGCAGCTCTTTCGCAGCTGTAGTGTTTATGAGGTTACTATAATGAGGGAAATCGTACATAATTAATCTTGGCATATTTTTTATATACTAAATAGTATTTCTGTCTGTACTTGAAAGTGACTTGTGACTGCTCCGTTACACTGGTTGTTTGTGGTGTATAAAGGGAGGCTTAAGTGTGCGAAAAAGTGTGTTAGTTATACAATGTGCAACATGTGGCCTTGACCCTATGGAGGAAACAGCAGAAGATAGTTGAAAAGACAACGAAAATGTAAATTAAAACTTCTTCTCTTATGTAAACAAATACGTGAACTGTTTACAAATGTTCAAATATTTGTATAGTCTAAGGGACTTAACTACGGGGTCATCAGTCCCTAAACTTACAAACTACTTAAGAACTACTTACGAACTAGGACGGCACAAATATCCATGCCCGAGGGGGGATTCGAACCCCCGACCGTAGTGGCCGTGCAGACCGTGACTGGAGCGCCTTAGTCCCCACGGCCACCGCGGCCGGCAACTATTTACAATCTCGAAACAATACATCCCAGAAAAAAAATTATACTTGTTGATCCCACTGAAGGTGCCTTTAAAATAAAAAGCGAAACGCGTCTGGGAGAAATAAAATCAATTGCAGCAGACAAAAGGTTTTTTTCCAAAAACGAAGAATTTCGGCGCTTGCTGTGGAAGATGGCCACCCAAACAAACAATATTTCATTTGAACAGTGTCTCGTAATGTTTAGAAAAGCCGGCCGCGGTGGCCAAGCGGTCTGCGGTGCGCCAGTCACGGTCTGCACGACCACAACGGTCGGGGGTTCGAATCCCCCCTCGGGCACGGATATTTGTGCCGTCCTCAGTAGTAGCTAGTTCATAAGTAGTTTGTAAGTTTAGGGACTGATGACCCCCGTAGTTAAGTTCCATATACAAACATTAAAACATTAACATTAAAAAAGTTTGATCTTTGCATGCCAACTGATTATTTACGAGGTGTCCGCGTCCGTAGTCCAGTGGACAGGTTGATAGATCGCCACGCAGGGGGCCCATAATTCGATTACCGGTCGGGTCGGAGATTTTCTCCACTTCGGGGGGGGGGGGGGGGTAGATTCGAAGTGCCGACGGAGAAACTGCCTCACGCATCGTACCAAACGCCTCAATGCGCTCGGCCGCTCCGCCACGGCTGTTGTTCCGTCCTCCTCATCATTTCATCATCGACTCTCAAGTCACACAAATGGTGCTTTCCAAAGACTTGCACCAGGCAGGGCGAACACGATCCCAGATGGGGTGTAACGGTCAAAAATGCTTCACGAAAACAATCAATTATTTATGAAATGTGGGTGTCCGAAATGAGTGCGCTTCGCCCTCTCACATTCCTCCAGTATTTTTGTTTCATGCAATATTTGAGTTGTCTGTTTAAGTCAGGGTATGCGGCGAGTCGGCCCAAGTGGCCGTGCGTTCTGGGGCGTGCCAGTCACGGTCTGCACGGCCACTACGGTCGGAGGTTCGAATCCCCCCTCGGGCATGGATATTTGTGCCGTCTTTAGTATTAGCCGAGTTCGAAGTCTTTCACAGCGACACTTCTGTATAAAACTAGATGTTTTAGTACAATGGAAAACCGATGGGCGTCTTGTCCACTCTGTATACCGCAAACCAACGCACACGGATTCGTATCTCAGCGCAAGAGTTTCCACCACCCAGTTCAGAAGAGAGCCGTTCTAAACACGTTAATATACAGAGCAAAAACTGTTTCTGACAATTCATCATCTCAAGTTTGTGTTCCGTAAGAACGGCTATGGTACACGTGATATAAAGACACAGTTTGCAAAGAAACGGAAACGAAATAATACTGCAGATCCGACGGCGTTTCTGCCTTTCTGTGGGGCCACATCGAGCAAAATAGGCAGAGTTCTGGGGAGACAAGGTATAAGATCGATTTTCCGACCACCTAGGAAAATTAAGGAGACGTTGCGCCCTGTTAAGGATAGCCTCGGCATTAGGATCCCTGGAATATACAACATACCGTGTGAGTGCGGAAGTAATTATATTAGTCAGTCCATTCGTACCGTTTCCGAACGCTGTACAGAACACCAGCGGCATATTAAAAACCGAGAACTGGGGAAATCAGCGGTCGCTGAGCACAGCCTCACGAACAAACATAAAATTTTGTCCGATGAAACAAAAATTTTGTCCCAGGCCTTCACATACTGGGACTCCGTAATCAAAGAGGCTGTAGAAATAAGAATCTGTGAGGACAACTTCAACCGTGAAAGCGGGTATAACCTTAACGGTGCTCTTCGATACTACGGGAGGGGTGGCGCCACTAGCGAACAGACGTAGACTGAATCTGTGACAGCGTAACGTAGCGGCCGACCAATCAGAAGACGACCAATCATAAGCCGTCCATGAGCTATTTAAGGCCACCACAGCACCAGCACTGCCAGTCAGCGGCTCCTGAAGAAGAAGTGGAGGATATCTTCGAAAGCTTGATATTTTATCAAGAATTGACGCGGCAAGAAGTCCGAGAAAGTTTTATACTTTAGTATTAGCTAGTTCGTAAATAGTTTGTAAGTTTAGGGACTGATGACACCGTAGTCAAGTCCCATAAACTCTACAAACATTTTGGTACGCAGCGAGCGGAGAAGGCCTGCATATTGCAGTGCGATTAAACGTGACACCTAGAGAATGCGTTATCGCGTGTTTGCCCAAGCTGAGCGGGCGGCGGCTGTCAGCCACGACGGCGTCGCATCATGTGACGTCACCCTGGCCGCAGATAACCCCGGCACGGATAGTCCTTGTCGTCCAGCCTGCCACGTACACTTCTCTTCCTGGCCACTCAACAGTGAATCTTCATTATACAGACACCAAGCTCCCCCTATAGGATTTTGTTCGTAATCCCGTCACACGACAGCAGACGTCAGGCAGTTCGCCTGCTTAGTTCCTGTAGACGCTTCTGCAAATTCGTGATAGAGGCTTCTCATCTGTATGTGTTTGTCTGTGACCATAGCTACTAGTCTTGTGTAGTTCGCGAACGAACGAACTAGTTCGGAAGAGCGCTCCCACAGGCGAACTACGCGAACTAGTTCGCAGATCCCTCGCCTCTTAGTTCGTCCGCTCCTTTTCCGAAGACTGACGGGGAACAGCGAGAGGACGCGAGACCGCGCAGAATCGCGTGATTTCCTTCTGCCGTCATTTCGAGCTGAGATACAGCTCAGCTGTAGTTTCATAGACATTGCCCAAAAATACAGGTAATAGTACACGCTTGGGCAACACTGATCATTATGTAAAAAAAAAAAAAAAAAAAAAAAAAAAAAAAAAAAAAAAAAAAAAAAAAAAAAAAAAAAAACTGTCATAACAAAATAAAGAGCTCTTTTAGTAGCGTTAGCAAAAGCCAAAAAGAGCGGACGAACTAAAAAGGACGACCTACTTCGCGGCCGAGCTGCCATCTAAAATATGCGCAATCGGTCGCGAAATATTATGCCAAACGTATCTCGCTTCATAGTTCGTTGGATTCTTTTCCGAAGACCAACGGGCAATAGCAAGAGGGCTCGCAGCAGAATTAAAAATCACGTATTTGCCTTCTGCTGATGAGAGCCATTTCGAGGTGAGCGTCTGCCTACAAGATTACATAGTTCAGTGCTACAAAATTTCTGTTTTGATGTTTTCTGCACTCTGCAATATCTGACTTATAAATTCCATAATGCCAAGATATAGAGATAACTCTAAACTTAAACGCTAGAAATTATGCACAAACAGTTTCTTTTGGTTTGCGTGATATCGTTAGCGGCTCAAGCAGCAAGCGCATGAAGCAGCTAGGTGGGGGAACTTCTCCCTCCACCTGCATGCGCAGACCACGCCACTCAGCCGACACTGGGAGTGGACGAACTAAAAGAGCTAAAGTGATCGCTCCCGATCGCGAACTATTATGCGCAAGTCTACTGTAGACTACAGTAAGAGACGCTTCTGCAAATTCATGATAGAGGTTTCTCATCCGTATTTCTTTGTCTGTGGCCCTAGCTACAACATTTTTTGTAAAAAATAAGTTTAGAGGTCCAGTAACTAAGTACAAATAAAGCAGTCATCAATCCGAGCATTGGGTTGAGCACCACGATGCTTTAGTAGGCATGATTCTGTTGAAGGTAGTACACAGTTGCTTTCTTCCGACCTTTGATTTATGCAACCAGTTACAAGCGGGCGTACAATTCAACGTGGATTCCGAACCACTGCATTTTTCACAACAATGTCGCCGTATGTGAAAGAAGTGAAAAGTGATAAATAATAGTCCTAGACCGGGTATCGAAACTTCGACTTAAAAGCACTAGCCACATATGATTTCGTATGTTCCATGGCGGAGGGTACGCCAGACTTCGATACAGTTTGACAGATCACCCGAAAATTATTAGATATATGTAATTTTTCATATACAGAGGACGGGAGGAGTACATGAACAAAGAAAGGGGACAGGCAGAGATTGGCAGAGTGCGGGGGAGATAATGGCAGAGGGATGGATGGAAAAGAGAGAGAGAGAGAGAGAGAGAGAGAGAGAGAGAGAGAGAGAGAGAGAGAGAGAGAGAGAGAGAGAGAAGAAGAAGAGGATATAGACTAAGAGGGTTGTCACAGAACTCTAAACACTTAGTCCACCCTGAGACCCTTCGCGGCTAATTCCTAGATTAGATGAGTTTTTCGTTCTGTAGATCCTTGTTGAGATCCTCGTGGATGTGGAACATGTCAGGAAACAAAATTTACAAGTTGAATAATAGACAATACTAATAATATAAATACAGATACATACATTTTTAATTTTTTTACACAGCTGATAATATAATAATATTAATATAGTATGAGTACATGAATCATTTGGTACAATTTAGAAATTCACTAATGGAGTAGAAGGAGTTGGCCACTAGAAAATCTTATAGGTTCTTCTTAAAGTGATCTTTATTTGTAGCTAACTTTTTTATACTTGATGGTAAATTATTGAAAATGTGTGTTCCTGAGTAGTGGACCCCTTTTTGAACTAAAGTAAGTTCTTTTAAGTCCTTGTGTAGATTATTTTTATTTCTAGTATTGTATGTATGAACCGAACTCTTTGTTGGGAAAAAGGGATATATTATTTATGACAAATTTCATTAAGGAATAAATATACTGAGAGGCAGTAGTTAATATACCCAGTTCTTTGAAGAGGCTTCTACAGGACGTCCGTGAATTTACTCCACAAATAATACGTATTACACGTTTTTGGGCTCTGAAGACTTTTGACTGACTTGAAATCAATTCTTGACGGATATCAGGGATCAACAGTGATCTACACAGATGGTTCGAGGGTAGAAAGCCGTGTCGGCTTTGCATATACACGTGCAGGACATAGCGAACTGCGTTACCTGCGAAATGGCTGCAGTGTATTCACTGCAGAGCTGGTAACTATTCTTCGGGCCGTCGATCATATCCATTCCCTTCCCTGGGAGTCGTTCCTCATCTGCAGTGACTCCCTGAGCGATCTACAGGCTCTCGATCAGTGCTTCCCTCGCCATCCGAGAGTCCCTCTACGACTTGGACCTACGTGGGCGGCCAGTAGTATTTCTCTGGGCACCCGGGCACGTTGCGATGTATGGAAACGGGCTGGCTGACAGGTTAGCCAAATAGGCTACTCATAAACTACCCTGCATGTAGGTATCCCAGCTCCGGACATCCGTTCCATGTTACGCAGTCGAGTTCTCGGTCTGTGGAATACAAAATGGCGCCACCTACAAGCACCCAACAATTTGATATCAATAAAGGAGACAACGAACTTGTGGAGGTCTTCTATGCGGATTCCTCGCAGGGATTCTGTCGTCCTCTGCCGACTCCGTATCGGCCATACTTGGCTGATGCACGGTTACCGTCCCTGTCGTGAGGACCCTCCTCAGTGTCGATGTGGTGTGCATTTGACAGTCACATCTTACTGGAATGTCCCAATTTCGCTGCTCAAAGGCGGTCATTTAAGCTCCCTGACGACTTAACCATTGTTTTGGGTGACAATGCCTCTGTGGCTGATTCTGTTTTAAATTTTATTCATAACAATGGATTATATAGTTCCATGTGAGGTTTATTGAGAGTCCATTATTTCTATGTTCTCAACCTGCTTATTATTTTTACTGTGGTGATTTTAATGTGTTACAGAGATGCTGGATGTCCTATTTTTATTTCTGTGAACATACAGCCCTAGATACTCTGGTATTCTCTTTTAAATCTTTCTTCTTTGTTCCCCTTTATTTGCTTCTTTTATTTCTGACAGTTTACATCTACAATTTGATGTAGTTTCACACTTTTGTATGTCCCGTTTTAGCGTTTTTCTTGTTATCTGTGTGATTGGAAAAAGGGACTGATGACAACCGTAGTTTAGTGCCTTGAAAAAACAAAAACAAACTAAACCAATATGAATATCAAAGCAACGCCGGGCTTCCAGCTCACTAGTACAGAGAGAAGCTTAAGAGGACAAACAGGGTGTTAAGAAGTGAGAGGAAATGATTCACAGAGAGAATAAGTGAAGGAATTCAGTATGTAACATTCCAAATACCATGCTTATTTGTCAATTGCGAAGCATTGCCAGCTTGCTAATATAACTTAAGTGCACATTACTTCATGAAAGTAACAAAAATCAGGAGTACTCAGATTAAAACACAGCAGAACTATTTCACTGAGCCACCGTGCCATTAATTCAAACACATACAAACAGGCATCAGTATATATACGACATACATGTGTATTATGTCTCCGCAGTTTTCACATCTCCTTAAATCCGCGTTTGTATGCGGTCTGTGTCAGTGTTAATGCTACCTCTGTTGCAGCTTTGATTAAAAGTGTCGGAGAAGCTGTACAAGAAGTTGTCGGATGTCACAACAGTCCTTAAGTAATTACAGATGGTCTTTTAGATATATTCTGAATTACAGGCAGTATTCAGTAACAGTTTACTTTGTCTTTACTTTCCAAAAAATGTTCAAATGTTAGGTACGCTTAAGGGACTTAACTGCGGAGCCATCAGTCCCTAAACTTACAAACTACTTATGATCTCCTTATACTAAAGAGGACACAAACGTATATGTCCGAGGGGGGGGGTTCGAACCCTGACCGTAGCGGCCGTGCAAACTGCGACTGGCGCGCCGCAGACCGCTCGGCCCCTGCGGCCGGATTACTTTCTAATAACTGAACACTGAACGGTCTCTCGCGCATGCGTAATCTCTGCACACGCCCTGATAAATACCGCCGCTGCCGCGCAATTACCATCAGTCGCGCCTTGAAGTACTGACAGCTACCACCACCTGAAGATGTCGAACAGTTGTGTCGGCGAAATATTGTGGGAGATTCACAATGTCATCCGGCGGCAAACTCGCGAAGTGTATTTACAACTAAGCTATAAATAGTATCGTTCATGCCGAAATGTCTGTATCGCAATATGTGGAACAAATCTGCACGAATACAATTTCTATTAGCAGCCATATGTTAAGCAAACCACTAAATACAGATTCAGAATTATTTCCACGGGACCGAGCGCATTCAAGGGAACCGGGCTCAGTTTCGGATCACCATCCACTTACCGGTTTTCTGCAATAAGTCAAAGGACTTTATACAAATTCCAAAAAAACGTGGCAGCTTCCTTCCCCTTCAGTAGAAAGCGCTCAGCTTGAAGATTGTCTTCTGATCTAGTACAATTTCTATGACTTTTGCTTCATGACTGTATACTTTAATTAAGATGAGATTTAAATGACGTCACAAAGCGAATGTCTTCTCGAGGAGAAGTTTCGAACCGAGTCCAAATATACTTGTACGCAGAAGGGAGCGATGAACCACTACATCTTAGGGGTGGGTGAGTGCTGTCAGACTATTACATGGGTTAGAATTCACATAGGGACCCTTTGCGTGGTAGGCACTTGCGAATGGTGTAATCATTTGGAAGTACGCGGTTCCTTGGTTCGATTGAAAGAATTTACCTCTTTCGGAAGCCGTCGATCACTATAACTCTTGCCTGGTTGTCCAAAATCTAAGCTGAAACAATTTTCTTAGATACTATTAGAGGACAAAATCAAGATTTCTGTAGACTCTGGAAATACACTTTTCTTGAACTGTCTTCAATCAGTAGAGAAAACAGGGTAAGACTACAGGGAACAAGAGAGAGCTCGTCTACACACAGAGGTGCTATTTGCTTACAAGCGGTTCGTCTCACGCCTTGGTTTGGGCGCATTACAATAATCGTTAGCGAGCAATGACCTTAATCACGCCTCATGTCACTTCCGTAATTACATTTGTGTGTTCTTTTTCAAGTAGACTGTTACATTTTGAAGCATTATACTTGAAGTTTGAAACGAAAGACTTCATTTCCAACTGCATTGTTCATTATTGTGATTAATTTGCTAAACAGTGCAGATTTTTAAGGCTTTTCTTTGCCTGTTTTCTGATTTTCCAACTGTATTGTTCATTATTGTGATTAATTTGCTAAACAGTGCAGATTTTCAAGTATTTTCTTTACCCATTTTCTGGTTAACCGAGCAGTGCAGTGGTAGCACATTGGACTCTTATTCGGGAGGACGAATCTATCGGGTCAATTTTAGAAATTCACTCCTTATCGCCTGTACGAAGTAGTATGGGAAGTGCTGCCACACAGCGGTGACTGTTGGAACTCTGTGTATGAGTTGAAAAGTGATAGACATTATCAGGCGTGTTCGTTGTTGTGTAAAAATTTGTGGAAGATTGGGCTGTTTGCGGTAAGTTCTTAAAATTTTCTCCTTTGTAAAACAGCTTTGGATTCAAATTCATATATCTCTGGTAATCCGTTTAGTAATATGTTAAGTATTCATTTAGAAGTAAGTTTATATAATGGAAAAAAAGGTTATGGTGTTACCAGCGCGTAGATATGCTTGTGCAGGACTGCCAATGCAAGGAAAAAAATAATATGCATTTCCGCCGAATCGGGTCAATGCGATCCGGGTGAAAAGGGTCAATGCTTTTATTTCGATTCATTGCAGTTATTATATTGCTTCGTTTTTTATTGTTTCGTTTTAGGTTTTTTATTGCAGATGGGGAAATATAAAAGGAAAACCGTTACTGTTTGGAGCTAGGATGCTATGCAAAATGCAATTAAATCTTACCGGGAGGGTAGAAGTCAGCGCCATGCAGCGGAATTATTTGGGTTACCGTATATCTGTCTACAACGGCAACTGCAAAGTGGAAATGATTATCCAGCAAAGGTAAAATGTGGTCAAACAATGAACAAGGAACAAGAAACAGAACTTGTTTCAACAATCCTGAGGTTATGTGCATGTGGCTTCCCATTGAATTCAGATACTGTCAGAAGGGCTGGCTACGAGTTCACAGAATGCAACAGAATAAAGCATCCATTTTCTGACGCAAAAAAAAAAAGCAGGTGAGGAGTGGCTAAAAGGGTTCATGGAACGAAACCAAAATTTGTCTTTGAGAAAAGCGGAAGGGTTTTCTATAGCCAGGTGCATGAATAAAGAGGCTGTGGTTCACTTCGTTTCCTTGTTAAGAAAAACTGTGGAGGATCTTGATTTACTGAACAAGCCGAAGCTAATTTATAATGCTGATGAATCAGGTTGTCGAATGAACAAGAAGCCATCAAGAAAAGATTTTTCTGGAAAATAGGCAGCAATGCTGTTTATGTACAGGCTTCCGTAGAAAGAGGAGGGCTTGTTACAATTTTAGCTTGTGCTAATGCCACAGGGAACATTATGCCTCCTATGGCCATATTTAAAGGTAAAAGAATTTTACCAGAATTTTGAGACGGTTTTCCTAACGGTTCCCTGGAAACAATGACAGATTCCGGATGGATTAATGAAGAAGCATTTCTAAAAGGCTGAAACATTTCCAGTCACACCGGGTTCCTGGGCACTGCATTGTAATTGTGCATGGTCATGCAAATCACAAATCTCCAGTTTTGTGAAGAAAATAAGTATGATATGCTTACCAAGTCACTCAACTCTCCGCCTGCAGCCACTAGACAGATCAATTTTTAAACCATTAAAATCATATTACGACAATTTACGAACTTTATTCGTAACGCAAAAGGAACAAGGAAGATCAACCAGCTCATATTTGGAAACATTTTCAAGGTGGCATGGATGAGAGCGACAACACAGAGATTGCAGAAAGCTGATTCCGTTCATCTGGCGTTTTTCCGTTGAATGAAAACGCAATGGCTGAATACGAATTCTTATCGGCTTGGACGATCACCTTCTATTGTTACCTAGCCATATTATTTGGGTCTTTGCTTCGTTCTCCTTATCGTCTGTCTAGTTTGGTTACTTCCTTTTCTGTTCCCTATTTGTGTTCATTTCATTTTATTCAGGCCACAAGTATCGCCTAATTATCTTGTACTGGCGCTAAAGACCTAGTTGTCGTGCGCCCATAACATCCCATCCATCCATCCAGGAAGACGAACTAATGGGCAAAGGGCACTGCAATCGTAGTGTGCTGCAAGTTGAGACTTTTGGTTGGGAGGGAAGCGTGCCTGGATAGCCTGATTGGTTAAGGCGGCCGCTGGCCCGAAGCGGAAAATCCGGGTTCGAATCCCGGTCCAGCACAAATTTTCAACTCTGCCATTGGATGTATTTCAGTGCCCTGGTCCCAATGATTAAATATTTCGAATTCGTTCTGGCGTTGCCCCCACCTCATCGGCTTCCGTGTCAAATAGATAATATTGTGGGGAAGGCGAACCAGAGACTACTTTGTTGGCAGAAGACTTAGGAGATGGAACAAAGAATCTGAAGAGACTGTCTACACTACAGTTGTCTGTTCTCTGGTAGAGTGTTGCTGTGGAATCCTTAACCAGATAGTATTGTTGGAGGACAACGGAAAATTCCAAAGAGGGGCCGATCGCCTTTTATTGTCATCCAGTAGGGGGAAGAGTATCATGGAAATCATACACGAATTGGGGTGGCAATCACTAAAACAAACGATTTTTTTTATTGTGACGATATCAACTAAGGATCATTCTCCAGCGAATGCTACAATAATTCGTTGACCCACATATACATATGGAGAAAAGATCATTTAAGAGAAATCAGATCTCGAACAGAAAGATCCAGGTTTAGTTTCTCTCGCGCGCTGTTGGAGATTTTATACATATACTGAAAATGTCAATGTGCTAACATACTGCAAAGAGAACGATTACGGACGCTCTATTTTGTAGGGAACAAAGCATAGGAGCATCCCAACAGAGAACAGGCTATATAATTTTTAATTAGTAATACGGAATCTAATAAAAATATAATGCCATTGCAGAAACTAATTAAAAGTAATGCTAGCATTTAATTAAATAATTTTATTATTTTTGTACTACATACGGTTCCATACCATCCTGTTTCATCGATGTCACGTCCCGCTTGATGTTAAATTTGCGAACTAATTTGCTGGTCTTTCGGAAAATAACTTCAAACAGTGCATAGCTCGGATTAACTTTTAGGGTTTGCAATGTAGTTGTCTTTTCATTGCAATTTAGTTTATTGGAAAAAATAAGTCGCCGCGGCGAATGACCGCGTGGTCTAAAGCGTTATGCTACGGACTGGGCTGCTGTTTCCGCCGGAGGTTCGAACCCTCCCTCGGGCATGGGTGTGTGTATTGCTCTTAGTGATGGTAAAATGAATGTAAAAGAAGGTAAAAAATATTCCACCGTTTGGATTTAAGACAGTGAAAGCTCGTATGTGAACACACAGGGCAAGAGCGAATGTTCTGTCTGTTCTAACGTTTCCCTTCACCACTTATGAGAGCTGTAACGTTTTCCATGATTGCAGCGGACCACACATTGGTACTTCGCGAAATTTACTTGACTACTTTTGCAGTCTCAATCTACACTGAGGTGTCAAGTCATATTATACCTCCTAAGATCTTTTTTGTCTCTCCTTTTGGCTGACGAAATGCGGCAGCCTGACGAGGCACGGACTCAGCAACTTTATTTATTTATTTATTTTTTTTTTCTTGTAAGATTTTTTCTGAAGATGATGGCCTCTTTACAAAATGATGAAATAGCATATTTACTGATGAACATAACTCATAGTACAGGGTGTCCCACGAAAGACGCCTGCCAGGCGTCCACAGATCGCGCGGTACGGCTCCCGGCCGCCGCCACCGCATCCGCCGGCCGGACTCTATTGTGCCGCGGGCGCATACACTGAGTTAAAGTCTAAAAAACATTGCCATCTGAGTAACCTAAGCTTACCTTTATTTACAGTAGATATTCAAAATGATGTCCCTGGAAAGAGCGGCCTGACATACCTTGAACACATTTGCTAATACTCGATGAATTTCGGCTGCCGAAATCTGGGAAACACCCTGTAGTTTTGGAAGATGAAGATCATTTGTCGGAATGCAGCTCTTCATCTTCACTAGAAGATTGAAATGATAACACCACAAAAGCAGTAAGATAAATCAGTTGAATGGAAGACAGTAGGGGAAAATTGGATAAGATAGCGACATTAACGTATATTATAATTTTTCTGGCTCTTACGTTGGAATCGGATATTTTATTTATGAAAAAAGATAGCTTAATGTATCTCCTTTGTAATAAAGCTCTTAAACGTGTCCGAAGGCTGAAGATTTTTAGCTAGGCCTGTTTTTGTTAGTGATAGTACTATTCGTCAACTTGCCCTACAAGTAGCGTAAGAGGACGAAATGTACATTTATAAAACACGACTTTTATTTACGCTTATCTACTTATCAAAAGAGACCCAGACATAACATTTCTCCTTTGCATCACTTTAATTTATGCCCGTACACTGAGCAGAGCCTACTTCATCAACATGCTTTTATGTTTTTTTATTTTATTTTTTATTTTTATTTTTTCATAGTGACGTAAAGTAGCATCAGGGAAGTTGAACTTCCTAGCGGCGTCTTTAACAGGCTTACTATTTCTTATACGCTGCATTGCTTCTTTCAATGATTCCTTGCTCCATTTGTCAACCTGTCTTCTTTATGAACTGCATAATTCGTCATCTTAACCGCAGTAGACATTTTGGATTCAGACTTACACATGCACACAGTCTTTCACAATAAATTCATTAAACGGTTATTAAAACATCAGTAAGATGAATCAACTCATAGTCATTAATGCAGAAGTATTACTTCCATGAAGCTTATTTAAACCGCAGGAAAATTGTTACATTAACAGCATCAACTTCTGAGCCTCTGTTGTCAAGAAAACTTAATGACGAAGCGGTTCTATTTCAACACACATGCCTGCAGCGCGCTAAGGCAGCAATACTATAGTGCACGTTGCATAATCTGTAGAGGTATCGGAAAAATTGAAAACAAGTCATCTTAGACTCCTCGTTAACTTACCTGACCTTCCCCTGCCTGTGAAATACATCGAGATATCTGTATATTGCTGTATGTGCTATTCCTAGAAATTCTTGGCGAGAGAACTTCCAGGAGGAAATGCTGAAAGAGAAGCTGCAGTGAGAACATAGTTTGAATCTGCAGCCTCTACATCGGATGAAAATCATCCTATAAGTCAGAAGAGAGGCAATGTTACTTATGTGGAAAAACTGATAACAGAAGTTCAGTGAAATGTCTTATCTGTGAAAGATTAACTTGCAAGAAACATGCTACATACACATGCAAAAGCTGATAGTAAAATCAACACATAATTGTAATATTCCATTATTCTATTTTTGCAGTACCATATTGGATATCTTGATGATTTATACATTAAACTTCCTAAATTATAACTTTATATTTAGGATTTCAATACATAAATGTTCGAAAGAAAATACAACAGTCTGTTTTGACCCAAACATCGTTAGTGTATGTGCAAAGTAAACTCCGTTGTCCAGGGGAAACACACGTCAATCAAAAGTTCAAATGTTTGTTAAGCTTATGGGACTTAACTGCGGGGTCATCAGTCCCTAAACTTACAAACTAGGCGTACTTATAAACTAACTTACACTAAAGACAACACAAACATCCATGCCCGAGGGAGGTTTCGGACTTCCGACGCGAGAGGCCGCGCGAACTGGAACGTGGCGCTCCAGACCGCTCGGCTACTCTCGCGTGGCTCACGTGAATAACCGGAGTACAAATGCCAGCTGTGCCAAAGCTCCGCCCCTTTATACCTTGTGTGGTAACCGCTATCTGATCGAAATATCGCTGTCTCACTTGGGTCACTTCAGTGTTGTGTGAACGTGTGTCGTGTAAATTTGGAGAATCGCCACGGCATGGAGGCTACTAACCATCAAGATCTACCTCTACATAGATACTCTGCAAATCACATTTAAGTGCCTGGCAGAGGGTTCATTAACCAGTTTTATAACCTTTCTCTACCGTTCCACTCACTAATAGCGCGCGGGAAGAAAGAACACTTAAATCGTTCAGTTTTCGATCTGATTTCTCTTATTTTATTGGGATGGTCATGTCTCCCTATGTAGGTGGTTGATACCAAATATTTTCACATTCAGAACTAAAAGTCGGCGATTGAAATTTCGTAAATAGATCTCGCTGCAACGAATAACGTCTTTCTTTTAATGATTTCCACCTCAAATCGTACAACATTTTCTTGACGCTTTCCCCCCTGTAACGTGATAAAACAAAACGAGCTGCCCTTCTCTGAACCTTCTCACAATGGGAAACAGTACTCAATGAGAGAACGCACAAGTATGATGTAGGCAGTCGCTTTGGTGGAGCTGGTGCATCTTCGAAGCGTTCTGCCTTCCCCACAATATTTTCTGTGTGTTCTCTCCAGTCTAAGTTGTTCGTAATTGTAACTCCTAGGTATTTGGTAGAATTTACGACCTTAAGGTTTGACTGATTTATCGCGTAATTGTAGTTCAGCGGATTTCTTATAGTGGTCGTGTGTATTACTTCACACTTTTCATTATTTAGTGTTAATTGCCAATTTTCGCACCATGTAGAAATTTTGTTTAAACCGCTTTGCAGTTGTTTTTGATAGTCTTGTTGACTTCACTAACCGATAAAGACAGCATCATCCGCGAACAGTCTAAGGGAGCTATTCAGATGGTCTCCTAAATCGTTTATAAACACGAGAAAGAGTAGGGGGGAACGCCAGATATCACTTCTGTTTTACTCGATGACTTATCGTCAGTTACTACGATCTGTGTCTCTTCTGATAAGAGATCGTGAATGCAATCGCACAATTGGGGCTATAATCCATAAGCACGCAATTTCATTAGAAGCCGCTTGTGAGGTGCAGTGTCAAAGGCCTTCCGAAAATCCAGATATATGGAATCGATTTGTGATGCCTTGTCGATGGCTCTTCATGTGAATAAAGGCCTCAGTCTGTGTGACTGGGGTCTGCTGACTGCTTTGTGAGGCGCGTCACTCACAGTGCCCCATATTTGCACTTCCTGCTTGTGTTATTCGTCCCGTGCTGAATGACGTGCCTTAGGTGGTACGCTCACTTCATATTTATGCACTCGTCGCTTTATCATACTAAAACGCGTTCCATACATATCTTCGGTTCTATCACACAGGATACTCAAGGCTCCGAACGACTAACATACTGTGCGACTTAAGAGACGCAGCATGTGTAGGTCAAATGGGGTCATCCACAGAGGGGTACTTCAAATGTTTGTAGAGTTTGAGATTTAAGTACGGGGTCATCAGTCCCTAAACTTACAAACTACTTATGAACTAGCTTATACTACAGACGGCACAAACATCCATGACCGAGGGGGATTCGAACCCCCAATGGAGCGGCCGTGCAGACCGTGACTGGGACGTCGCAGACCGCTCGGCCACTGCGGCCGGCTAGGGGTACTTAAGTAGCGTTGTGAATTTTCCATTGCTACGACAAACTTAAACAGTTTAAAACGAAAAACGGGTGATGCATGCAATAGAAAATAGTAGGAAGTAGATGTTACTTTGAAAAATTCACAAATTACATATCATTTGTAGTGAAACAGTATCATTGGTATCTCAATTATCTAATGAATGCGAACCCACTCTTTAGTTTCAAATATTGCAAGTATTGTTATAGCTATTTAAAATTCCCAGGTACACATTTTTAGGACTATCTGCTCGTTCCGGTAGTAACTATAAAAATACTATATAAAAATATTAAACTGAAGGAGAAGCATTGAATTAAAATTTCTGTCACAGCAGGGATTCGAACATTGGACTCCCTGATTTCTAGGCAAGCACTATGACCACTAAGCCACCGCGACCAAATGGATACGACAGACCGTGCAATCACCGTATTCATTAGGTCGCGGTGGTTTAGCGGTCATAATACTTGCTTAGAAAGCAGGAGGTCCAAGGTTCGAATACCGAACGCGACAAAAATTATAATTCAAAAGCTCTCCTACAGTTTAATATACCGGGTGATCAAAAAGTCAGTATAAATTTGAAAACAAAATAAATCACGGAATAAAGTAGATAGAGAGGTAAATATTGACACATGCTTGGAATGACATGGGGTTTTATTAGAAAAAAAAGAAGTTAAAAAATGTCCGACAGATGGCGCTTCATCTGATCAGAAAAGCAATAATTAGCATAACAAATTAAGACAAAGCAAAGACGATGTTCTTTACAGGAAATGCTCAATATGTTCACCATCATTCCTCAATAATAGCTGTAGTCGAGGAATAATGATGTGAACAGCATTTTAAAGCATGTCCGGAGTTATGGTGAGGCATTGGCGTCGGATGTTGTCTTTCAGCATCCCTAGAGATGTCGGTCCATCACGATCAGGTAACCCCGAAGCCGATAATCGCACGGTCAGAGGTCTGGGGACCTGGGAGGCCAAGCATGAAGAAAGTGGCGGCTGAGCACACGATTGTCACCAAACGACGCTCGCAAGAGATCTTTCACGCGTCTAGCAATATGGGGTGGAGCGCCATCCTGCATAAAAATCGTAGGTTCCAGCAGGTGTTTATCAACCAGGCTGGGGAAGATGCGATTCTGTAACATATCGGCGTACCTGTCACCCGTCATGGTAGCAGTTAGAAAACCAAAATCACGCGCCATCTGTCGGACATTTTTTGAACTTTTTTGTTTGTTTGTTTGTTTGTTTTTTGTTTCTAATAAAACCCCATGTCATTCCATGCATGTGTGTCAATTGTCCCGCTTTACCTACATTATTCCGCGATTTATTAAGTTTTCAAATTTATACTGAATTTTTAATCACCCGGTATTTGATATTTATGGAGACAACAACATGTCTCTGGACACTGATTTACTATTTGATGTTTTAATACCGTCGTTACCGATGGTCAGTAAATATTGCACTACAGGCGGCTGGGTACACAGAACAGGCGCTTCCGTTGCCCTCAGTCAGTGAAATTCAATTTCATTTCAAACGGCAAACGATTTGGCAGTACGGAAGGTTAGAGTCGTGCCTTTGTGAATGTGATCGGTTTCTCAAGTCATACAGCCTCCGAGTCTCCTGATTGTTCTGGTAGCTGGAAACGAGATTTGCGTATCCTTCTGCGCACGGTTACTAGAATAGACGGTAGGGGTCAACCGCCGGATGCGCAGTCGTATGTCGCGCCACTGACTTCATCAGGAGACCAGCACATTTTCCCGCGCGACCATAGCGTTGTAATATGAGTGTATCCCACTGGCTCTTTATAGTTTGTGTATGTGATAAGTGATAGCTTATTAGTGACGATGGTGTGTTGTGCCGTTGCGTGCTGCACGAACCACGGCAGACAGAAGAATGCCATATTGCACAGATTTCGAGGTAAGGTGACAGTGGATACACACGTGTTAGCGATTAGATACTCTCAACCCTGATAGTGGTCCTGTATGTTCAGAACATTTTAAAGAGTCTGATTATGTTCGAGACTTGAAAAATGAACTTCTAAACCTTCCACTGAAACTTATATTAAAGGCAGATGCGGTCCCTACTTAGAAGCTGCCCAAGTGCATCGACGTAGTCAAGACAGGTTCTTCTGAATGCTGTGAAGTCGCAGTAGAAAGACGGAAGAACCGAAAAAAGTACAAAAGTTGTTAAGAATAACAAATGACAGGGATGACAACGTAAATTGTATAAACAATTCCGTTGAGGAAATCAGTAGGTGTACTAATTCCGAAACCCCCTCAGCGAGCACTGCCGTTGACAATGATGGAATAAGTGTAGCTGAATTAACTAAAGAAGTTGATGACCATTTAAGAAGAGAGAACAATAAACTAATACATGAAATAATTATTTACTTAGACATATTCACAACATTCATACGCAGTAACGTATGATCTAAAATGAATAATACGCAAAGTGTACGCAATGCGTTTTTACCGCTACAAACCATTATTGCAACCATTTACTTCGTTTATACAGCACAAAAGAGTATACAGAATAATAAAAAGAAATCCAGTCCTTCATCGAGCGGAGATGTCAAGCTGTAAGATGTAAAAAAAAATCAGATTTTTTTCACGAAATAGTTTTCCTGCAAGCGTTTGGTAAGTTTTTCGTGTCGGCTGTGGTTTCCTGGTGACGTCACAGCGCACGGCCTGGCCCCCCACCTGCGCGTACCGCGTACCGCCTATTCTAGTATCCGTGCTTGGCAAATACGTCCTCCGTGAGGTTTGTCTAGGCAAGATGGCGGCGTCAGGTTTCAATAATACCTGCGACTTTGCCGGTGTAGGTAGTTTGTGTGGTGGGCGATAACGTTAGCCATCCTCCTTCGTGAGAGATTAGTGAGAACCGGTGACGCTTGCTTCCGCCGGAGATATTTGCGCTGGTGCCGGCAAGCAGGCCACGGTCGCGTTTGTGGGACAAAAGCGGCGGGACGTGGACGTGCCTTGTCGGCTGCCTCTGTCCTGCTCCCCTCTGGTAATCGTGGCGCTGCCGCGTCACCTTCGCTGATTAGCCTAATGGACGTGTCCAGCTCAGTCGCCTCAGCTTACGCGCTCTCTCTGCTGCAGGCGAGCACTTTGCGACCGCACGTTAAAGCACTCGTCGTCCACCACCACCACCTACCCCTAATCCATTTCCTGCGGTCTCCAGAGCCGGCACTATTGTCGCCTTCGTGAAGGGCTAATAAGCATAGGGCGAGGCTTAGGATTGAAATTTGCGCCGATTTCAGGAGTCGAACTGGGGTCTCCTGCTCATCAGGCAGTTGCTTTAACCACTTAGCGATCCTGGCATTGCGGCTAATACTGCTGCATTGGACTGCATTAGGCACAGCTTTCGGAAGGACAGCGGTTCAAGCCCGGCTAGATTTTCTGTGATTTCTCTAAATCATTCTAGGCAAATGACGGTATGTTTCATTACAAAGGGCACGGCGGGTTTCCTTCCCCATCCTTAGCAAAAAAGCAATTCGACGATTTCCTCCGCCTTTAATGACTATGATGTCGACGGAACGTTAAATTCGAATCTTCTTTCACTTTTTTCTTTTTTCCCCTTTTTTATCATCAGGCATAATTCCAGAATGGTTTAGTGGTTAAAGCAAGTGCCTAAGTAACAGAATACCCGGGTTCGATACCTGATCTTCGCAAAAAATTCTATGCGTCGCGTTATAATAATTATCGGTAACGATATTTAGACTAAATCACTCTCGGGATTCAATCATTTATTGACTGAAGCACATGAAGTATCATCCCCGTTGCGTACAATGCTGTGGTGGTATTCCAGAGATGGAGAACCTCCGGCCGCGGCGGAATAGCCGTGCGCACTGAAGCGCCATGCTGCCGTTCTCCGCGGAAGTTTGAGTACTCCCTCGCTCATGAGTGTCTGTGTTGTCCTTACGTTACTTAAAGTAGTTCGTAAGCTGGGTACTAATAACCACAGAAGTCGAGTCCCATTGATTTACAAACATTTAAATTTGAGAACCTCGGCCAAGATCGACACCAACCAAAAATGGACACATCGAGATAGAGTGAGATGGAATAGAAATTTGCTTTGGAGATGAAGATGTAGTTAGGTAGGCCGTGCTGTTGCATTAGCCACAGTGCTAGGATAGCTAAGTAGTTAACTACATAGGAGCAGTACACCTGGATTCGAATCCCTGCTTTGGCACAGATATCAGCTTACTAGGTGCGCCTCGGTTGTACAGTGGTAGAGTGCCAGACTACAAATCGAAAGGTCGCGGGTTCTATTCCCGCCAGGTCCTAGGATTTTTATCTGTCACTTTCCACTTCTTTCACCTCTGGCAGTATTGCTCATGTGAAAAAATACCGAGTAGCACCGTGGTTCGGAGCCCACGTTAAACTGTAGGTCCCCCTGTAACTGGCTGGGTAAGTCAGTTCGAAGGTCGGAGGAAGGCAACGGCATACCACCTCCAAACAGGACCATGCCTAGTAAAGCACTGTGGTGTTCAAACCAATCTGCGGATTGTTGACTGCTTTACCTTTTAGTCCGCCCTATGGTCATTATCAGTGTGTGTCTCGTGATCTAATAAGTTATTGATTTAGATATTGTCATAGTCGGCTATTTTATCGATAGCTGAAATTTCGAGTCCATGACTCATCTTCAGATGTCTGTTCACATCTGTTTATCCAATTTTTGTTCAGTCGCATAACTTTTAGACTCTTTTGTTTCCCTTTGTTGTAATAATTTTTTTGGGGGGGGGGCTGGCTTGTTATGCAAGCAAAAAGACTTTATAAACAACCTATTTAAACCATCCTATTCTGACGTATATGTTCACATGCTAATTAAGGTTGCGTTGTTGTAGTTATAGATCTTATGATTCCTTTACAGAAAGCTCCGCGTAACTTCTGGTTGTGTCAACCCCCCCTGCCCCCCCCCCCCCCCGCCGGTTTGCCACAGGGGAAAATGTATAAAAAATCACGACTTCACATATATAGCAGCGTCACTGAATTTTTTCTAGGCATAGAAACGCCGACATAGTTGGAGGGATCTCTTCAGTCGAAATACCCATCGGGCACATTGTGTAAAATTAGAAGTTATTTATACTTCAATTTATCCATGTTTAGGGGCATTTGTGGCGAGAAACTGACCGAGTGACATCATTCAATTAAACACCGCTTCTCTGACACACAATCATTTATCCAACTGGGGATCGGGGACTTACAGCTTAACGCGGAATCCGAACCAGGTGTCGTTTGTGGTGACTGCACGCATAATTGAGAAATGAACGTTAGATTAATTTCTGACTGCTGTTTGTACGACCGGGATTGTATCCGGCGCCTTGCCGTTTTGGAGACAGGGAGGTCGGCAGTGTTCCACCGGGTTTGGCAGTTGTGTAAAGAGGCGCCGGCGAGCAGCTCGGCGACTTTCTAGGAAGCGCGGAAATGTCGCGCGCCCGCCCCTGACATTTGTGCACCGCGCCGATCGCTATCGCTCTGCTCTGTTCCACTGCACACGTGGGCCAACCAGGCCTTTATTTCCATGCGCTAAATTAGCTTAGCTTAGCTGTATGCCAGTACTTCGCCCCCGTATCCTTTCTATCCTCTCTCGCCGGCCGCGGTGACCGCGGGGACTGAGGCGCTCCAGTCACGGTCCGCACGGCCACTACGGTCGGGGGTTCGAATCCCCCCTCGGGCATGGACATTTGTGCCGTCCTAGTTCGTAAGTAGTTCATAAGTAGTTTGTAAGTTTAGGGACTGATGACTCCGTAGTTGAGTCCCATAGGCTTGACAAACATTTTCATTTCTCCTCTCTCAAAACAGGTACATTCGTACGTCCTACGTGTACGAAGAAAGTATCCCGATAGAAATATTGAAAGATAGAATCTCACGTTGGTCATTGTCCGCTCGGTCCCTTAGGCCCTTACTACACTAGGCCGCCAGGCGGCGCAGCCAGCTACGCAACCACCGATGACGCTGCCGTATTACACTATACTCCATTCACCGAAACGAGAGACGTACAGTAAACAAAGCAAGCCGCGTGACCACAGCGCTGTCGCCGAGGGGTGTACAAGGCAGGGGCGCGCAGTCAGCGTGGCCACCTCAATTGCAGGTGAGCTCTTGAGTGCGTGCTGTACAGCGGCGATTTCAGGATCTCTTAAGTTCATCTTTAAAGACGCTTGAAAAACTAGTTGATCCTTCGACAAGTGGTTTTAAGATGTTCTTCCTCGGCTTGCAGTTATTGTTGTTAAAGTGCCGTACCATTATCGTAGAAAAGAAAAAGTTCCCAGTGCCAATTCCAATAAGCTCGAAATATCAGAGTGGCTAAAATCTAAAAACATCGATTTTGAGGACGATATGTTGAAGAAATATCTTTTAGATATATTTCAAAATTACAGAACAGCGCACAATGAATACCTGATAGATGAAATGGCGAAGAATGCAGGGAAAACTGTTCAAATGTTTGTAAAGCTTATGGGACTTAACTACGGGGTCATCAGTCCCTAAACTTACAAACTACTTATGAACTACTTACAAACTAGGACGGCACAAATATCCATGCCCGAGGGGGGATTCGAACCCCCGACCGTAGTGGTCGTGCTGACCGTGACTGTAGCGCCTCAGTCACCTCGGCCACCGCGGCCGGCGGAAAACTGTTATAAGAATTCCTCCGTACCGCTGTGAATTAAACGCCATCAAGTAAATGTGGGCCATAATCAAAACATACAAAATGTCGGGAGTTAAAGAACAGCAAGAACAAGCAGTAAAAACAGTGACTGCAGTAGTATGGAACAAGTGTGTTCTCCGTGACGTATTTTTAGTTGAAAGTCAAATGTGGAAATTGTAGAGGAGAGAGAGGAGCGGTTTGGTATAAACCTCAATGAAAACAGTTCTAGTTTGACAGAATGAACCTTGTTTCGCCGTCCTTTACCATTATTATTACTGGTAATGTTATTAAAAACAGTGTACGAATGGAGCGTTTTGTTAGCAACCTGTATGGAAACAAATCTGTTTTGTCAGAATGAACTCAGTTTCTTCGTACTTTTAACATTATTGTAACTGGCTTTGAATCTTCCATGTCGTGCTTTATTTCGTTACATTGTTGCCCAGGTTTCTCAGGGTCCGCTATGACGTCAGCTCGGCAGCCAGCCGACGCCACCAGCTGCAAAGCGTGCGCCGAGGATTTTGTACACCCTTCGTATCACGTGAACACAGAATATTTTCTCTGGAAACGATCGTAGTCGCTCACGTGACACTGTTTACGTTCCGTCCCAGCTCTCGGTGAACGGACTATAGGCAGCCGGCCGCGGTGGCCGAGGGGACTGCGGCGCGCCAGTCACGGTCTGCACGGCCACTACGGTCGGAGGTTCGAATCCCCTCTCGGGCATGAATATTTGCGCCGTCCTTAGTATTAGCTAGTTCTAAGCTATACAAACATTTGAACATTTTGAACACTAGGTCGCCAGCGGCAGAGCAACTATTGTTCCGGCTACAGTAGTTCCCGTCGACCAGTCTGTTTTTTTCTGTTCTCCCCTCAATTCAAGCTTGTACTCCCTGTGTCTAGTGCTATTCAGACTGACAAGAGGGAAAGTGTAGACATGACGAAAGAGAAAGTCATGAAGCTGCAAGAAAGCCTGAATAAATGCCAGAAGTTATACCTTGAATCAATTTTCTTTCGGCGTATTAGGATATAAATACTGAACTGAAATATTCATAAGTTTCAAACGTTATTTGAGTAGCCTAATATCAAACCTGGACATCTGACCTAACGGTCGAAATTTAGATAGCGATAGCAGTCGATTCTAAAGGAATTTTTTCCGCTCTTTTCATTGATGAAGTACGGTTTTTTTTTTTTTTTTTTTTTTTTTTTTTTTTTCAAAAATTGACGTAAATCACACGTTAAATTTGACTGTTCATATCAAAAGCGGACACTTAAATAAGAACCTGATATCAAATTCGCACACTTGTTCAGTAAAGCAGTGTGCACCAATGGGAACACAGTATATGATCACATGTCCTCGAAAATCAGACATGTGCCAGGTGCCAGGTACTAAGACGTATTAGCCCGTACTGAAGTTTTTCAGTAATTTTTATAGTATTATTACTAATAACCATCTTAAAGCGAGTGAAATGGAACATATCAGTGTCCGAAGGAAAAGCTCGGAAGCGGTTGAGACTACCTGAAAAGTGGAAAATAAACATAAAAAAGGGTAAGACTGGCTTGTAAACTACACTGTTCTATTGTAAGGTGTGTTGTACGAAATTATCACTTGTTGGAAAGAAGTTCTATGCCAGAAATAACGTAAGGATGTTTACGAAAAAATCTGGCAACAGTTTCAACAGACCTTATGCTAATAAATTTAGAGATTCAGTGCCATAAATTTGATTTTGTATATAAAATTTAAAAGATTGTAGTTTCCTTTTTTCCAAGAGTTCAGAATTTAATATTTTCCACTTTATTTCGATATCCCTATAATTTCCCAGAGGTCTAAAGCGTCTCGCTGCGGAGCGCGCGGTTGCTCGCCGTGGAGGTTCGAGTCCTCCCTGGGGCATGGGTGTGCGTGTTTGCCCTTAGGGTAGTTTACCTAGGTTTAAGTAGTTTGTAAGCTACGGACTGATGACCACGCAGTTTGGTCCGATAGATTTACAAAAATAAAAAAATAAAAAAATTCCCAGATTATACCCCCGTAAAAGATTCTCGTTAGCGGTAAGCGAATCCCTGTGTATAAAAAAAGGACATCTGAAAGCATGTTCACATCAAAAGCGGGCACGTAAACTTTTTGGTTTCAAAGACGGACATTTGTATTTTCAACCACAATTTGATGGTCCTAGAGTAATCAAATTGATATTAGCCACTTCCAGGTATAAATCCTCGAGTATTAAACTTAATAATGCTCAAATCAGCATATGAATATATTAGCTCTACGTTTCGCAATAAAAAATGACGTTTATCTCAGTATCTGGCAAACGACAGATGTCCGTCTTTGATAATAGGCTACTCATTTGTTTGCAGTGGTAATTAATATTTTATTAGGCAAAGGAGTAAATAAGTTACAAACTTTCTCACTTTCGAAGCTTTACCAGTAATATCTCCCGTTATTAACACAATTCTTCAAAGAAAGACAATTTAGACATTCGTAATACTGAAGAAAAAAAAAAAAAAAAAAAAAAACCACTTGTCGTCTGAACACAGTTGTTTAAAAAGAGTACACTAAAAACCTTTAGATTCCCTTAACTATAGCATAGTGTATATTTCTTCGCCTTTTCGTTAAAAGTATGCGGAGGAGCATATATGGATAGTCGTTGCCTGCCATGTTTGCTCATCAGCAGTGCACACTGCACGGTAGACTGACCACGCGGTGGCCAAATCGAGTGGTGGTGGCGGTACTGGCTGCGCCGCCTGGTGGCCCAGTGTAATAGGCTCCGTATGACGCAACGCCCCGCCACGGCTCTCCAGCCGCCAGTGGCTGCCGCTGTTTGGTCACGGGGCACGGCAGCCAGCCTAGGGCTATTCTGTACAACGCCTCGTTAACGTCGTGTGACTGTGGCAATGGCACTACAATGAGACAAACTATACGAGCGTTTTCGACGTCGGTGTTTCCGCGTTAGCCCGGCGTTGAGTGCTATCAACGCGGCCGGAGGCGTAAAACGCGGCGTCAGTAACGTTGGTACCCTACCATACGAGGCGTTAGTAACGCGCAGAGGCTGAGATTGTGTCAGTAAAGTCGCCGGTCAATATGTTTGATACGGAGAAATTTATAAATGAAATTGAGAAGTCGGATCAAAGGTCTACAGCGACAAACAATTGAAGGCGAAGTGCTGGAACGAAGTCTGCGAAGCCATGCACCCAAATTTGCATGTGATGAGTGCTGCTGATAAGGATAAAGAACTATACGAAAACTAACTCTCCATTTTGTGACACCAAGAGAATTTTGATGATAGCACATATTAATACAAATATTATGTATACAATTTTTTTTTTCCAAATCACATGCTTTCATTACAACTTTGTTGGTCTATCTTGCTGAAAATCTTACTAGTACTTACGGCAGGGCACTGTATTTTACAACGTCAAGACATACTGTACCGCAATCTCATGGTCGTTTATTTTATTTTTAATTATTTATTTATGTTTTGTTAAATTAAGTTCACAATACCTACCTTACGAAATATATGTTCAGAAAGTAAACAGTGCAATTAACATAAAAAACTAATCATACAAAACGAAATAACATGAACAACTGATTTACTTTTATCTAATTATGTACTTACACACAGTTTTATTTCATGTAAAGAACTAATGAAGAGTTAAAAGTCTAAGGGACAATTTTCGTAAGGGAATGCCGTTTATTATTATTAATAATAATAATAATAAGAAGAAGAAGAAGAAGAAGAAGAAGAAGAAGAAGAAGAGAGAGAGAGACCGGCGTGTCTGAAACGAAGAACAAAAAATCCGTGTACTTTGACCAACCTTTCTTAATTCCACACGTAGAAGGTTGTGAAAATACCGTGTCCAATATTCCGCCACTGGACAACGAAACTGTTTTAGGAAATGAAACAGGAGACCTTCCAGAGGCCGTATGACAGCACCTTCAAAACATGATACACCTCAAACATTGTGATCCACCGAAAAGCGAGAACTGCAGCAGAACAGGACAACAAAACGTCCAGATGTAGGCAGGGCGCTAGCCTCGGCATCCATTTTTTCATCACTGTGTCGTTCTTCCTTCTATGTTCACATACGCCTTTAAGCAGTTCGTCAAAAGAAGCAACCGACAGTCTATAATAATGAAAGAATTTCTCTTCGTACATTCGGTGTTGCCGAAACATTAAATGAAACTGTCCTGTTGATAGTCTATTTGCAAGCACCGGGTGTGTATCCCAACGTCTCGCTTTTCTCTTTTTATTACGCTCTTCATACATTTGTAATATGTATAGACTGGCGCAGCCCAATTGGGTAGTGTCCATTTTGAAACTGTAATGTCGTAAAACCAACGCCAACGCCCCAAATACGCAGTGTATAGTATACGCCCAGCGCTAACGTCGCGTTAAACGCGGCGTTTCTAGCGCCCTGTATAGTGTGCAAATTTAACGCCTAGGTTTCAGCGTTAACACCGCCGCGATTTCAGCGTTCGTGTAGTGGTCAGCCAGTTTGTGGCGGTGCCACCAGCTGCCCTAATGTAATACCATCGGCTCCGTAACAGTCAGTGCCCGATGACGAGCGCCGCCACTTGTGGCGCGGCTGGCTGCGCCGCCGGTCGGCCTAGTGTGGCCATTAGTGAACGCGCACGGTCCCCAAGCTATTGCAGCCTATTTTCTGTCCGGGGTAGTATTCCTTTTTCTGTAACTCTCTCATTACCATTCTGGCTTCCACTCCTCCCCACACTCCACCCATTCTCCAGTCCCCCCCCCCCACCTTCTCTCTCTCTCCACGTCTTCCTCCTCCTGTCCTCTACCCCTGCGGGTTCGAGAGTTAGAATTGCTCTTTGTTTTTCCCTACCTGACTACTAAGTGTAATAGGGTAATGTAGAAATTATCAGCATATTAAGGGGCGTCACATGAAGTATAATGAGTAAATTCAATTTAATAAACAATATTAGTTATAATTATGGCCCGACGGAATATTCAGTTTCGGTTTCAGCGAAAAATCAGCCGAATCTTCGGCTTTGCCGAAACTAGCTTTCGTGAACTTAACGGATAAAGTCGGGCCGCGTTTGGAATGGATTCAGTGCGCGTAAAAATTGTATTTTGTTGTTAATCACAATATAACGCAATTTCATAACCATATTCTCATACTTAGTTGGGAAGGGAGTAAGACAGGATTGTAGCCTTTCTCAATTTGTACATTGAGCAAGCTATAAAGGAAAGCAAGGAGAAATGTGGAGAAGGAATTAAAGTTCAGGGGGAAGAATTAAAAACATTGCGTTTTGCCGAAGACATAGTAATTCTGTCAGATACAGCAAAGGACCTGGAAAGGAATGGACAGTGTGCTGAAAGGATCATATAAAATGAGGATTAACAAGAGCAAAACTAGGGTAATGGAGTGCAGTGTAAGAAAATCAGGTGATGCTGAAGGAATTAGATTGGGAAACGAAGCAATAAAGGAGGTAGATGAGTTTTGTTACTTGGGCAGTAAAATAACAAATGATGGTCGCAGTACAGAGGATATAAAATGCAGAATGGCAATGAGTAGAAAAGCGTTCTTGAGAGAGAGAAATTTGTTAACATCGAATATTCATCTAAGCCTAACGAAATCATTTCTGATGGCATTTGTATGGAGTGTTGCCTTTTGTGGGAGTGAAACATGGACTATAAACATTGCGGGCAGGAAGAGAATAGAGGCTTTTGAAATGTGGTGCTACAGAAGAATGCTGAATGTTAGGTGGGTGGATCGCGTAACTAATGAGGTACTGAACAATATTGGACAAAAAAGGAATTTCTGACATATCTTGACTAAAAGAAGGGATCGATTGGTAAGACACATTCTTAGACATCAAGGAATTGTGAATTTAGCGTTGAAGGGAAGTGTGTGGGGTAAAAACCGCAGGGGAAGACCAAGAGATAGATACAGTAAGCAGATTCAGTGAGATGTAGGTTGCCGTTCTTATGTGGAGATGAAGAGGCTTGCTCAGGATAGGGTATTGTGGAGAGCTGCATCAAACCAGTCTCCGGACTGAAGACCACAACAACAACATTTTCATAGTATGTTTGCAACAATTTAACATATTATTGTACTAAGTGGAATGGGTTATCATGCTGAAAAGTTGTATTCATGTATTTCCCTCCTTGAAAACCAATAACCAGTAAGGATTTAGGAAAAAATGGTCATGTAGTATAAATCTTTGCTGTTTAAATTTACACTGACAACAATCTCACCATTAGTCGGAAGTGTGATATTATTTTTCGAAATACTTTCTGCACCACTAATTGAAGTTTATTTACTGACAGGATCGAAGCCTATTAGTCACTTATAACAACTTCACTTCGTTTAAATCTAATTACTGTGATACGTAAATGAAAAATAATTACGTTAACGAAGGGACGCGAACACCCAAAGAAATTTTACAAAATAATACGAAGTCTTGGCTGCGCGCGAGTCAAGTCTGTCGATGACAGGATCTAACCTGACTCTGTTATGCAGTGACCGTGCTCCACAATTTTGCTTACATATCAATGTTAAGGTAAAGTGTAAATATTATTCTGTATTACAGCGTCGTCAGTAATGAACTTATTATAATTATGATCCCGGACTTAATTTTGAGGAGAACTTAGTATATTTTCAGTTATTCTGCTTTGCACCTTCCTTAGAACTTTGAGGGGAAAACGACATAACCTCGCTAATAACAGGTTAGAGGTATACGTATGGCTGGTTCACAAGTCCAAGTTATTCAGTGGTTGGCTTGTAAAGGATGTAAAGTTTAGGCCAGTAAATCTGTTTGCCTTCTATGTTACTTTCTACGTCTACTGACTTCTGGTTAGGCTTATACACAGTCAATAAGGCGAGGTTTCGCTACAGTAAAGCGCTTAACATGCGTAAAATATCCGAAGTGAAGTACAATGATAGGAATAAAATATAAATCTGTAGTAGTTACGGACACAGTTACGTATTCATTATTTCCTGCTCCCTGTGACACAATTGCGTTAGTTGGATTTGAATTAAAAAAAAAAAAAATAGAATAAAATAAAATTACTCAGCAGTATTATTATTGGAAAAGCTGTTTATTTTTTCCCAGCACAGGTGGAAAAACCACCCGCCTGGTGAGTCAAATGAACTGTTGGTGCTGAAACTAAAAAAAAAAAAAATTCGCATGCATTCAGATTGTATACGAATTACAGGGCGTTGAGCTGGCCGCAGTAGCCGAGCGGTCTGCGGTGCGCCACTCACAATCTGCACGGCTGCTACGGTCGGGGGTTCGAATCCCCCCCTCGGGCATGGATATTTGTGTCGTCTTTAGTATGAGGTAGTTCATATGTAGTTTGTAAGTTTAGGAACTGATGACCCCGCAGTTAAGTCCCTTAAGCTTAACAAAGATTTCAACATTTGATTTGAACAGCGTTGAGTAAACACAAATACTGGATTTTTTTATCAGGCATTGTATGTATGTAATGCATTTATTGCACAATGAGCGCTAGAAATACATCAGTTTCCAAGTAGAAAGTTTGTTTTGCCGGCCAGTGCGTCCGACAGGCCTACGTTTCCTCTGTGCGGCAAAGTTGACGCTAGTGATCGTAAGAAAAGGCAAACGCTCACCATCGTCGGCAACTCGGTATTTTTACTGTCGCTAATTAGACATAATGACGGGGGAACATTTGTTGGCGGAAATGCCTTACCTAATGACACCATTTCCCCCCAAAAGCAGTGGTTGTATGTCTGCGTTCAGTGAAATCTGAAGTTGGAACAGGATATGTGACTAACTGAAGTAGCGCGTATCTCAGCCGTGGAAAAACTCTAAGTGGAAGTGGGAAACTGATTAAAAATTACCTCACGATTGGCTGGCACTACAGACCTGCTGACTTGCTTCTTATATTAATATGCAGATATTTATATGTATGAATCGTCTATGCAATTCTCTCTCTCTCTCTCTCTCTCTCTCTCTCTCTCTCTCTCTCTCTCTCTCTCTCTCTCTCTCTCTCTCTCTCTCTCTCTCACACACACACACACACACACACACACACACACACACACACACACACACACAGCAAAGATAGCACAAACACACATTCAGTAGTTGGTAACGTTGAACAGTTGGCATCGCAGTTGGCAACCTCCGACGAGGCGCCTTAGAACTCTCGACCATTCTACCGCGGCTGTGCTAGACGTGAAGAAAGAAAAACGGCAACCCGACATAACGAACAACGCATGTAAAACATCTACGGAAATTGTAAGTTTTAATAACATCAAAATACCATTAGTCATACTTTGAAAACGCGCCAGAATTGTTTCTAAACTAAATACCCACAAAAAAATAATTGTAATACAAGGTCGACCACTGAAAATGCTTACCAAATAAAGGCGAGAGCATATGGCAAAATAAATTTTCATTTGCGTTGACGGTTGATATAAATACATACCTGTATATTGAATGTTTGTTACTTCCAAGCCACGGTAATATGCCTCCAATGCGAAGTGCTTCGCCTTGCGAACATACAAAGAGTATTTTAATTTAGCTTACATTTAACACTCTGCGTGTAAGCTAAATGAATCGTTTCGGATTTGGATCAACTCGGGCGTGTTCCCGTAACTTACGAGTAACATTAAACAGTGTCTCACATTTTGCCGCGGTGGAGTAGCGGAGCGGTCTAAAGCGTCTCGCTGCGGAGCGCGCGGTTGCTCGCTGTGGAGGTTCGAGTCCTCCCTGGGGCATGGGTGTGTGTGTGTTGTCCTTAGGTTAGTTTACCTAGGTTTAAGTAGTTTGTAAGCTACGGACTGATGACCACGCAGTTTGGTCCGATAGATTTACAAACATTTGAACATTTTTGTCTCACATTTTCCTGCCCGGGACCTGAAAACTAACCGCTGGTGTGTTTATTGTTGCAGACCTGTCGAAAGCGCAGCGCACGCTGTCGTACAGCCTCATCAACTTCAACTTCGAGTGCATCGGGACCTCGCAGACGGACGACGAGGTCAGCATCGCCAAGTCGCTGTCAGAATTCGGCCGGCTCATCTCCAACATCGAGGACCAGCGGGACATGATGGTCAGTATTCGCGTGCCGCTCGCCTCCGGGGAAATCACGGCCGCCTTTTTTCAGCAGCCCGCTGGGTCTGCCACAATCACGCTAACGCAACGTTCTCGCCGGCACACAGCCGCACTGATTTACTGGCCAGGACGTTAATGTACATCATCCTCATGTATTTTCTGTACAGTGTGTCCTTGCAGTGAAAGTTTTTGTCATTACGAACTAAAAGTTTTAATCGTAACCATGAAATAAAAGACATAGTTACTTGCAATAGTCACAGCTACTTCGTCTTCACGTAGTCTCCCTTCAGCAACATTTTTGCAAGCGTTTGTTCTCACCAGTTTCAAGTCTTCTTTGTTGACGTCCTCCACTTTGCTCGAAAACCACTGTTCCACTTGCGAAAAATGTGTATACTGCAAAAGTTCATACTCGTAAGCTGACCGCTCGGCGGCAGCTGATGCTTGGGCCGTATGTACAAGCTTCTTTGGGTTTTTTATTTGTGGACGGAGAAGTTAGTACTGCTTCCTCCCACAAGTCCCCTAAAACCTCCACATCCTTGCGGATGCTGTTGCGTAGCAGTGTGCGTTTGTACCGCCCTACAGTACGCACGTGGTGCCGTAGTTGCTGTCCAAGTCTTTATGGAAAGCATAGAGTTCTGACTAACCTGTTGTCTTCTATAGTTGTGTCCCCAGCGCAGAAGACAGCACACAGGTCGTTGGTTCTTCTACAGCATACAAGTGAGGCTAAAATAAGTTCTGTAGGATGAAAGCATAAGAAGCGACTCGCGAGATTTTTAATTGTCAGGGATGCCATTTATTAAATAAATAATAAAAAAAATTAGCAACTATTGTTAATATGACACGGCCTATGCTGACCATAGTTCATGTTGAGACCTCGACTGTTATCACAATTACACAAAACTTTACTCATGACCGGCGCGGTCCGGCGCGTATAGTGGTCAGCTAGAGACTGAAACTGTGGCGCGTTGCGAGAGGCCCCCTGACGCTCTATTCCGCGCCAAAACCGGGCCGTCGCGCGCCTTCTGCAAAATCTCTCTTCTCTTATTACAATAAGAGAAGGCACCTTAAACTTTTTAAACTGTCCAAACCTAGCCTGTCCTTGAGAGATATTTATTACAAATTTTCAGCTCTGAATAATTAATATTTAGTATATAATAAACAAAACTAATTTCAAAAGAAATCACATGACGTGAAATATAGCAGCCAATGTGAGGAGAGTAACATAGGCGGGCTTTCCCATGGCAACCAGCATCTACTGTGCCATATGTTACTGCTCCCCACCCCACATTTCAACATATGCTGCACTTCTGTCTTTCTTCCGCGTTTAAGACACGTACGATGTTAGCAAAGAAACGGCCTGCGGCCAGAAATATGAAGTGGCCATAGGCCAGGAATATCACATATGAACAGGTGCATTGTCGGCCAAGATACATACGCCTGAGACGATAATTCCGCGACGTTCTTGTCAATTCATCTCGGAATTTCTCCAGAAGTTTGCTGTAGTAGCCGCCGTTAAGGGTCTACCCCTGCGGAAGGTAAATAATTGAGATTACCCAGCGTCTTAAAAAAAAAAAATGCAGCATCAACATCCCAGCAGATTTCTGGACCTTCGTATTTTTGGGAGAGGGAGAGGAAATACGTTCCCACTCTCCCACAGCGAAGAGACAAGCGGAAATATCGTCTTCATTCCGCTCCAGCAGAATCAAATCCTACTGGGAAAAGTCGTGGACAGTTTGCTCCTATACCTCTGTCAGCTTGAAATTCGCCAACTGTGCAACAGAACGTTCTGCTCCAGAGAGCATTGAACAATAAGTAACAGACATAGAATAGTGAAATTTCTGCCAGTTACATATTGCACAGGCGTATGAAGGGATGTCAACCGCATTTCGCTCCAACGTACTATTGTCGCTAAATTACGTATGTTCCTGAAGTTTGGAAGAGGCCTCGTACACCCTGCATGGCCCGTGAGGTTGGTAGTGGAGTCCGTAGCTGTGGACCAGCATGAACATCAGGTGCAGTGTGGCGTCCCGGCCGGCAGGCGCGTGTCAAAGCCGGCGAGCGTGACGTGCGTTTGTCCCTGGCGCCACAGGACGGGTTACGAGAGCTTCCGGCACTGTCGCAAGCGCAATAACTGGCCGCGCTGCTCATCAGCCTGTGCGGACTCTCTGCCTGCTAGCCGCCACTTCCTCACAACTGAACACGAATCTCTGCATATAGAAGGCAATGTCCCGGCTGACTGACTGACTGACTGACTGACTCATCATCTCGCAGCTTAAACCACTGAAGATAGAAACTTGAAATTTGTAGAGGGTGTTCATCTTACTCTGTGGGCGTAATTTAAGAAGCGATTTTTCTATATTCCGTCCGAAAGGGGGTGAAATAGGGGATGAAACGTTTTTTGAAAATGCGTTGCTATTTACGCAATTTTGAAGCTAGAACTAGAAAATTTCTTATTTTAATTAAGTGTTTAAATTAAAAATACACGTGTTTCGGCATTTTCTGAAATTTAACCAATAATGAGGTAAAATAGGGGACGCAAAAAATTGATTTTTAAAAATATTTTGCTCTTAACTCAAATTTTAAGCTAAAACTACGAAACTTCGGATATGGAATCTTGGTCAGGGTTTAAAAAACACGAGTTTTAGTATTTTTGGGAAATTGAACAAGTAAGAGGGTAAAATAGGGAATGAAAAATTCTGTTTGAAAACACGTTGCTATTCAGACAATTTTGAAGCTAGAGCTGCAACAATTGATATTTGTATTGTCGGTTAGAATTTAAAAAATACTTACTTCGGTGGTTTTGGAAATTCGACCAATAAGGGATGCAAAAAAATGATTTTCAAAAATATGTAGTTGTTCATTCAAATTTCAAGCTATAACTACGAAACTTAGGATATGGACTCTTAAAAGACAAGAGTTTTAGTATTTTTGGGAATTAAGCAACTAAGAGTGTAAAATAGGGGATCAAAAATTCATTTCGAAAACACATCGCTATTATGACAATGTTGTAGCTTGCGCTGCCATAATTGGTATTTGTATTGTTGGTTAGAATTAAAAAAATACGTGCTTCGGTAATTTTGGATATTGAACCATCAAGGGTGTTAAATTGGAGAGGGGGATGTTTTTCGGAAATCTTTTGCTATTAAGGCAATTTTGAAGCTACAACCACTTAAGTTGGTATTTGTTTTCGTGGTCAGAATTAAAAAGATAGGTGTTTCGGTATTTTCAGAAAATTAATCATTTAGTGGATGAAATAGGGGATGAAACATTCTTTGAAAATACGTTGCTACTAAGCCAATTTTGAATCCAGAATTACAAAAAATATTTGCTTGTTGGAATTTAAGACACGTGATGGGGTATTTTTCGAAATTAAACTATTAAGGGGTGCCATTGGGTTACAAGTAGTAAAATCCAATGATGAAATGTGTGTAAACCTTAAGAGACTTAACTACGGGGTCATCAGTCGCTAAGGCGTACAAACCAATTAAACTAACTTATGCTAAGGACAACACAAACTCCCATGCCCGAGGGGCGAGTCGAACCCCCGACGGCGAACAGCAGCGCGCACCGCAGCATGGCTCCTCAATACGCACGGCCATTCTGCCGCGGCTGCAAGTAGTGTCACAACATTTCATTATGATGGTAAATGATGGAAAATTTATATTAAGAGAGAGAAACAACTGGTGCAGACCAACCAGACTACGCATACTAAGCAACGGGCGTTAAGCTAGTAGTTAATAAAATTCTTCTGGACATTGGACCGCATTGTAAATAGATCAGATTTTACCGACGTTTCAGCCACTATTGCAAGCGGTCTTCTTCTGGGTGTCACGCTCACTGCTTGATGGGGGAAATCTGGAAACTTAAATAGTGGTGGAAGTAACTGTTGCCAATTGTGATTGGAGATTTCGGCTCTCTGTTATTGGCGGTTATTTCTTCCTGTTGGTGGGAAAGAGTCTTGGATTGGTGCTTGCATTATCGTTTGCCATTGGTTGAAACTGGCGAATGAGAGGCGGTTGGAAGCACCACCACCTAGAGAGAAGGCCGCGGCGCTCGTGTGACGTCAGGCAGAGTAGGTTGCGCGCGCGCATAGCTGACTGGCTCGCTGCTTCGGCATAGTGGGCCGTGCCCCAGCGGCTACCCAGTCAGCTATGCGCGCGCAACCTACTCTGCCTGACGTCACACGAGAGCGCCGCGGCCTTCTCTCTAGGTAGTGGTGGTGGTGGTGGTGGTAGCAGTTACGCAGCTCTGTTGCCTAGCGCCGGCTAGGGCGTGCTGTTTGCTCTGTTATGTGTGCGCGCGGCTGCTGTTGTTTCAGTGCTGTTTGGTGTAGTGTGGGCCCCTAAGGACTGCATGCCGCGCGGTGTCGTCGCGTAGCGCTGCTACTGCTGGCAACCAACACACAGCAAGTCTATACCCGCCTTCTCCGTTCACATTTCCGGGTCGCTTAGCTATTTCTATTGCTCGTCTGATTTTCCTCTTCAAAGTGAGGGATTGTCTTCCCAGTACGGTGACTTCCTGGGAACCTGTCTGCCGCACTCTCGTGGTGTTCCGCCACTGCCAACTGCGTGTGCTGTCCCACCCAAATGTTGTTGTTGCTGTGAGGAATAGGACTAAACTGCTCGGTTATCTGTCCCCCAGCCTAATGTACCCCTCGTGATCGGCTATCCTTGTGTTAATCGTCCGCCCAGTTTCTCCAATAAAAGAGAGCTGAAATCTCCAATCACAATTTCGCAACAGTTGCTTTCACCACTGTTTAAAGTTTCCAGATTTTTCTCATCGAACAGCAAACGTGACACCCAGAAGGAGGCCGTTTGCAACAGTGGCCAAAACGTCTGTGAAATGTTATATCTTGACGATGCAATACAATACCCAGAACAATTTTATTAACAACTAGGTTTTATGCACGTGCTTCGTGCTTCTTTACAACAATAAATATAAAGCAATTTTTATGAAGCAATATTCTAAACAATTTCCGTATTGTCGTCGAGTCTAGGATAGGTCCGTTATTGGTATATTCTATCCAATATGTCATTCGTATATTGGGGAGACGGGGCGGCAACGAAAAAATGGTTTATTTGTCAAGTGAAGTTTTCCAGGATAGCACACTATGGTGAAAACATAGTTGTGGAAGAATAGAAATTGTGGAAGAATAGAAGTTGTTGAATTGTAAGAAAAAATGCGAAAAAGGCACAACTCGACTACCTGTGCTACGATACAGGTAAGGGGTATAAAATCGAATATTTGGGTATTCCTTCGTGTTTTCATTTTAGTTCTTTTATACAGCCAATAGAAACTAACCTAGATTTCAATGTTACGGAGGACATCATCTTCAGACAGTACGAGATAAGAGGGTTAAAATTACATGTCAACTAAAAGAATCAAAATACAATAACATATCTGCCGTAGACAGTCATACCATAAAACAGGAACACCAGTGGCAGTCACTTGGAGGGGGGGGGGGGGCAGCATACAGTAGCTGTGATGGTTGAAAAATAGGTGTCCTTTGTCACATTGAAACCTAGGTTACATTCTATTGTAACTTGCGACTGAGGGCTGTGGTTGTTTAAAAAAAAAATACTCAAAATTGTTTTCTCAGTTGTAAACCAATGCTTAATCTTCGATTATATACGGAATGCAGGTGGTGTTTTTCCTTCAAACCCTTTATATACGCAAAGATGCTGTACACATTAAGCAAGTTTTACGTTTCTTGCACGCTGTCTTCGTGGTGTTGCAATTTTTATGTACAGAAGTGTACGAGAACTGCCGCAGCCTACCTCCTGCAAGATAACTTTTTAGAAACCTTAAAGTCACCCATTATGTTTAGCGTCTCTTTATATGTAAGAGGACTCCGGTAATATTTGAGAAGAATTCGGCAGGAAATTAGCCTTTAAACAAACTGTTCCACCATTCGCCTATGAATTGGGGAAGGAGGCAACATTTCTGTCTAAATCACTGGACGGTGATTTCATAACCGTTAGACTTGCGCATAATAGTTCGCGATCGGGAGCAAAAGAAACAGTTTGTGGATAATTTCTCTTGTTTAATTTTAGAGTTATCTCTATATCTTGGCATTATGGAATTTATTAGTCAGATATTTCAGAGTGCAGAACACATCAAAACAGAAATTTTGTATCACTGAACTATGTAATCTAGCAGACAGACGCTCACCTCGAAATGACTCATCAGCAGAAGGCAAACACGTGATTTTTAATTCTGCTCTGCGCCCTCTCGCTATTGCCCATCGGTCTTCGGAAAGAATCCAACGAACTATGAAGCGAGATACGTTTGGCATAATCGTCCGCTGCTCCTAGTTCGTCCGCTCTTTTTGGCTTTTGCTACTGCTACTAAAAGACCTCTTTTTTGACAGCTTTTTTATATAATGAATCAGTGTTGCCAAAGCGTGTGCTATTACCCGTATTTTTGGGCAATTTGACATCAAATAAATAAACCCGTTATTTACACGAATGGGTGATGCAATGATATTAAACTACTTTTCATACAGTGTACTCGTACTACTTTATTTTTAAAATAGATTTTTTGTGGTAGTGAACTATTAAACTACAGCTGAAATGAAGGTAACTGGCAGAAGGAATTCACGCGATTCCGCGCGCTCTCGCGTCCTCTCGCTGTTCCCCATCAGTCTTCGGAAAAGGAGCGGACGAACTAAGAGGCGAGGGATCTGCGAACTAGTTCGCGTAGTTCGCCTGTGGAAGCGCTCTTCCGAACTACACAAGACTAATGACCATGGTTCCAGAATATTGGACCAGCGCCTTCAATCAATACTTCGCCTGCTTTATACGAGGAGCTAGAAAGAGGCCTATGTCGGTTTACTAGGAAGGCGGATATTTGAGTACTCTTAATTATTCTTGGGCAATACCATTTAGTTATTTCCAAATGTAGATAACTGGGAGTGGGGGGGATCCAAACTGACCGTTCACCTGAAGATTAAATTATCTACTCCTCAGATTCTAAGCCTGAAGTTTTGCGGTTTTATTTTGTGTGCGATAGAGAGAAGAAGAAGAGTGGGAGCCGGGTACTGCTTTTCAAAATCGCAGCCTGCGTTGTCTCTGCGATCATTACACAGGTGGACAGGCGTACAGCGCCTTACGAGCGTCAACTCTGCAAAACGCGAAGCGAAAGTGCTGTGCGGGCTAGTCGCGTGTACAGGTTCTGTTTACAAAATTGGAGAGAGAT
Source organism: Locusta migratoria (assembly GCA_026315105.1). Classification (NCBI taxonomy): domain Eukaryota; kingdom Metazoa; phylum Arthropoda; class Insecta; order Orthoptera; family Acrididae; genus Locusta; species Locusta migratoria. Next base: position 212,362,461 of record CM048749.1, read on the forward strand.
GTTTCCTATACAGCACGGCAACAGCACGCCAGACGTCGTGTTGTTCAAAGTTCCTTCACAGACGTGTCACGAAGCTCGATACCACATCAGTAACTCCGTCACTAAACTGCGAAAAGCTCGCACAAAAATATGAAATGAAATGCAAAAGTTCTTATCCAGCCGCAGTGGCCGAGCGGTCTGCGGCGTGCCAGTCACGGTCTGCACGGCCACTACGGTCGGGGCTTCTAATCCCCCCTCGGGCATGGATATTTGTGCCGTCCTTCGGAGTAACTAGTTGATAAGTAGTTTGTAAGTTTAGGGACTGATGACCCCGTAGTTAAGTCCCATAAGCTATACAAACATTTCAAACTTTCAAACACTACGAAGATAATCTGCAGCTATTACTAGCTTTCTCACTGGTGTTTCTCTTTAAAATTGAGGATTACGAAGGACTTTCGTGTTTTCTATTCATTCCAAACCTGTTTACGAAGATAAGAAATGAAGACGAGCTTTAATGTTAAGAGAACTCTTCATTTCTTTGTTTCACCATTCCGTCCTCCAAAACTTAAATGTAGCCCTTGTGTGTATAAAAATGAACCAGAATGAAAAATGATCTTATCGCCGCAAAACAAAAGCCGATTGTGTTCTAGCCAGAGTCGAGGGAAAAAAAACCAGTCTCGACTTATCTGATCACTTCAAAAAATCTCATTTTCGCACATATGGCCAGGACCTATTCGTCTTTTTTTCTCTGTGATTGAGGTTTTATCCCTGTTCTGGTTGTCTGTTCTATTCTGCCGTAATTGCTTAGCTGTCGTAGCCGACACGGGCTGAAATTGTTTTCTCAAAATTTCTTCACGAATAATTAAAATACGGTATTTTTTATTATTTTATTGTGCTTAAAAGTTTACACCAGTTAACGTACAACCAGCGGAACGATGTTAGCACATCCAGTAAGTCTCACCATGTGCTAAATTTAGCTGTACTTGAAACTATCATAAATCGAATGTCTGTTGGATAAAAAAATTCGTTTACACTTTATTTATCTAACTTCGTGTTCAGGTTCAATTGATTCGTACAAGTTTGAAGTACAGTGAAATGGTCGGGATTTTCCTGTCAGCCTACTGCAAGTATTTTTATTGACGCCACTTCGGCGACTTGCTTGTCGATGATGATGATGATGATTATGACAAACACTTGATATCCTTAAAAATGTATAGTCAACCATCAACTGTTTATTGTATTTAGAACTTTATGGAACTTGTATATTCATTTTGGCCTATAATTCGGCAAGACACAATAATTGTCATACCTGTCACGTCGTACATCATTCACTGGTACAGGAAGTGCAGCTGTTTTCTTCTTCTGTACTGGTTGTGAATTTAGCAGTGGTCTACCAGGCCTCCTTTTCCCAGTAGACATCAGCCCACTTGCACTGTCCCAGATAAGATTTCGGCACACTTATTCATAATAAATCAAAGAGCTTTTTATAGAGCGTATGGGACTTAACTACGGGGTCATCAGTCCCTAAACTTACAAACTACTTATGAACTAGCTAACACTGAGGACGGCACAAATATCCATGCCCGAGGGGGGATTCGAACCCCCGACCGTAGTGGCCGTGCAGACCGTGACTGTCGCGCCGCAGTCCCCTCGGCCAGATAAACTCAGGCACAGAGTGCCATATATTTGTCTGTGACTCAGGGTCGCGGTGGAGTAGCCGAGCGGTCTAAAGCGTCTCGCTGCGGAGCGCTCGGTTGCTCGCCGTGGAGGTTCGAGTCCTCCCTGGGGCATGGGTGTGTGTGTTGTCCTTAGGTTAGTTTACCTAGGTTTAAGTAGTTTGTAAGCTACGGACTGATGACCACGCAGTTTGGTCCGATAGATTTACAAACATTTGAATTTGGTAAACTCAGATCATAACAAAACTTTCTACAAAGGACAATGAACCATCGCTGTATTCGAGAGCTTAAATGTTGGTTTCAAGCACTATTGCCCCTCAAAGGACGAAAATTTAAACACGTTGCAGAAATCCACGCTCAATTTTGATGTTGCTTAAGAGCAACAGCGCCAAATAAAGGGTTAAAAATAGGGCAGTTTTATCTCGTTTAATGACCTGGAATTACTTCATTGAAGATTAACGTTGTTTCCTAGTTTGGGTAGGCATCCAGTAGATGGCGCCGTGTTTATATTGTAATTCATACAAGTTTACAGTTTTATATCGATCTTGATGAACTTTTCCACACTTGATTTTCAAAACAAGTGGAAGATCAGTGTATACACAAAGTATCTTACGGTGTATGGCGGAAGGGTTGCAGACTTCGACACCGGTCAACAGCTTTCGTCCGATCACATTACAGTCTACGTAAAATTTCGTCTTGTGCATGGCAGATGGTACTTTACGACAGACTTCGACGCCGTTTAACCGATCACCATGAAAGTTGACATATGTATGTATGTTTTCACCGAGAAAGTTTTAATGTTCTGCTAGACACTTCATGGGGCAAGGTGGAGGAACCTCTGCAATAAACTTCCACATCGTTCCAATAACGATAATGAAATTTGGCAGATGTAACCTATGTAATTTTTCGTAGAAAAAACGGCATGAGATGGACCGATAGAGACAGAGGACATGAGGAGAAAGAGGGGGGAGCAGGTTGTGGAAAGAGAGGGGAGGATATGAATAGAGATAGCGGAGAAGAGGTGGTTGACAGGGGAAGTTGATAGACAAGTGAGAGGAGCAGATGAGCAGAGAGACAGGAAGAGTAGGTGAACAGATAAAAGAGGGAGGGTTGGAATGAACACACAGTATAGGGAATGTTATGAATTATATGTATAACCGTTTACATCAGGATGAGGGGATAGAGGGGGAGGAGGGTGATGGATGTGGAGAGGGACGAAGATATGGGGATAGGGAGGAGGAAATAGACCAACAGAAGACCGAAAGAAACATACACTCTGACAACGCTGGGTTTTCAGCTAGTCCAGTAATTAAATGAGGGTGTTGGCAAAAGTTGCCATAAGAAAGGAACTCGTGCCGGACCGTATCAAGCCAGTCAGTAGACTGATAACTCAACAAAGATGAATTTTACTCACATTATTTCACTGTTGTTGTTATGGTCTTCAGTCCGGAGACTGGTTTGATGCAGCTCTCCACCCTACTCTATCCTGAGCAAGCCTTTTCATCTCCTCATAAGAACGGCAACCCACATCCACTTGAATCTGCTTACTATACGCGTCTCTTGGTCTCCCTCTGCGATTTTTACCCCACACACTTCCCTCCAATGCTAAATTTACGAATCCTCGATGTCTAAGAATATGTCCTACCAAGCGATCCCTTCTTTTAGTCAGGGTATGCCAAAAATTCCTTTTCTCGCCAATTTTGTTCAGTACCTCTTCATTAGTTATGTCATCTACCCACTTAATCTTCAGCATTCTTCTGTAACACCACATTTCAAAAGCCTCTATTCTCTTCCTGTCCGCACTGCTTATCGTCCATGTTTCACTCCCGTACAAGGCAACACTCCACACAAATGCCTTCAGAAAAGACTTCCTTACACTTAAATTAATATTCGATGTTAGCAAATTTCTCTTTTTCAAAAATGCTTTTCTTCCCATTGCCATTCTGCATTTTATATCCTCTGTACTGCGACCATCGCATGTTATTTTACTACCCAAGTAACAAAACTCATCTACCACCTTCATTGTCTCATTACCTAATCTAATTCCTTCGGCATCGCCTGATTTTCTAAGACTACATTCCATTATTTTTGTTTTGCTCTTGTTTATGTTCATTTTATACGCTCTCTTCAACACACTGTCCATTCCATTCAACTGCTCTTCCAGGTCGTTCGCTGTCTCTGACAGAATTACAATGTCATCAGCAAAACGCAATGTTTTTATTTCTTCCCCCTGAACTTTAATGCCTATACCAAAATTTTCCTTGCTTTCCTTCACCGCCTGCTCAATGTACAAATTGAATAACATCGGAGAAAGGCTACAACCCTGTCTTACTCCCTTCCCAACTGATGCTTCCCTTTCATGCCCTTCAAGTCTTATAACTGCGGTCTGACTTTTGTACAAATTGTAAATAACTCTCCTTTCCCTGTATTTTACCCCTGCTGACTTCAGAATTTGAAAGAGTGTAGTCCAGTCAACATTGTCAAATGCTTTCTCCAAATCTACAAAAGCTAAAAATGTAGGTTTGCCTTTCCTTAATCTATCTTCTAAGATAAGACGTAAGGTAAGTATTGCCTCCCGGGTTCCTACGTTCCTCCTGAATCCAAACTGATCTTCCCCGAGGTCAGCTTCTACCAGCTTTTCCATTCTCCTGTAGATAATTCGTGTTAAAATTTTGCAACCATGACTTATTAAACTGATGGTTCTGTAGTTTTCACACCTGTCTGCACCTGCTTTCTTTGCAATGGGGATTATAACATTTTTCTTAAAGTCTGAGGGTATTTCGCCTGTCTCATACATCCTACACACCAGTTCAAATAGTTTTGTCATGGCTGGCTCTCCCAGAGACTTTAGTAGCTCTGAGGGTATGTCATCTACTCCTGGGGCCTTGTTCCGACCTAGGTCTTTCAGGGCTCTCTCAAATTCATCTCTCAGTATAGTATCTCCTATTTCATCTTGATCTACTTCCTCTTCCCTTCCTACAACATCGTCTCTCAGTTCATTTCCTTTGTAGAGCTGCTCTATGTACTCTTTCCACCTTTCAGCTTTCCCTTCTTTGCTGAGAACTGGTTTCCCATCTGAGTTCTTGATATTCGTAGAATTACTTTTCTTGTCCCCAAATGTGTCTTTTATTTTTCTGTAGGCGGTATCTATTTTCCCCCTTCTTATACATTCTTCTACAGATTTGCATTTGGCTTCTAGCCACTCCTGCTTAGCCATTTTGCATTTCCTGTCAATCTCATTTTTTAGTCGTCTGTACTCCATTTTGCTTGTTTCATTTACTGCATTTTTATATTTTCTCCTTTCATCAATTAAATTTAGTATTTCCTGTGTTATCCAAGGATTTTTTGTTGGTCTTGCCTTCCTACCTATTTTGTCCTCTGCTGCCTTCACTATTTCATCTCTCAATGCTACCCATTCCTATTCTACTGTTTTATTTCCCCCTGTTTCTGTCAATTGTTGCCTAAAGCTCCCTCTGAAATTCACCAGAACTTCACGTTCCTTCAATTTATCTAGGTCCCATCTCCTTATTTTCCTACCTTTCTGCAGTTTTTTCAGTTTCAGCCTACAGTTCATGACTAACAAGTTATGGTCAGAGTCTATATCTGCCCCTGGGTATGTCTTGCAGTTTATAACCTGGTTCCGGAATCTATGTTTTACCATTATAAAATCTATCTGATACCTTCCGGTGTCTCCTGGTCTCTTCCAAGTATACAACCTTCTTTTGTGATTATTAAACCACGTGTTTGTTACAATTAAATCATGTTCCGTGCAAAATTCTACCAGGCGACTTCCTCTTTCATTCCTTCTGCCCAGTCCATATTCACCTACTATTTTTCCTTCCCTTCCTTTTCCTACTACCGAATTCCAGTCTCCCATTACAATTAAGTTTTCCTCTCCCTTAACTGTCTGAATAATTTCCTTTAGCTCCTCATATATTTCTTCGATCTCCTCATCATCGGCAGAGCTAGTTGGCATATAAACCTGTACTACTGTTGTCGGTGTTGGCTTCGTATCTATCTTGACAATGTTAATGCGATCACTGTGCTGCTTATAGTAGTTTACCAGCATTCCTATTTTCTTATTCATTATCAGTCCTACTCCTGTGATACCCCCAACTGCTTTTGTATTTATAATCCTGTACTCACCTGACCAGAAATCCTGTTCATCCTGCCACCGAACTTCACTAATCCCCACTATATCTAACTTCAACCTATCCATTTCCCTTTTTAAATTTTCTAATTTTCCTACTCGATTAAGGGATCTAACATTCCACGCTCCGATCCGTAGAATGCCAGTATTGTCTTTCCTGATGATAACATCCTCCTGAGTAGTCCCCGCCCGGAGATCCGAATGGGGGACTATTTTACCTCCGGAATATTTTACCCGAGAGGATGCCATCATCATGTTTTCATACAGTAGAGCTGCATGTCCTCGGGAAAAGTAACGGCTGTAGTTTCCCCTTGCTTTCAGCCGTTCGCAGTAACCTTGTGGCAAAGCCACATTAGCTGATGTTACAAGGCCAGCTCAGTCAATCATCCAGACTGTTGCCCCTATAACTACTGAAAAGGCTGCTGCCCCTCTTCAGGAACCACACGTTTGTCTGGCCTCTCCACAGATACCCCTCCGCTGTGGTTGCACCTACGGTACGGCTATCTGTATCGTTGAGGCACGCAAGCCACCCCACCTCGGCAATGTCTGTGGTTCATGGGGGTGGATTATTTCACTATATAACTGTATAATTAGACTGCACAATACGACGCAATAGGAAATGGTCTTTTATTATGTCGACAAACTTCCTGTTGTATGAGGCTATTAAAAAATCGGTTCACTCAGTGTATTGAAGAGGATGAAATTTTATTTATACCGTGGCAGAATAATTATCGTTGTATAATTTTAAGCAGATAATAACGCGACTAACGAGCTATTAAAATTAGAGTAATTACAATGTTTCACATCACAAAATTCACTGACCAAATTCCTGTCATGGATAGCGTCGTTAATTATTAATGTGTTTGTTCTATCATACATTGATATTTTAGAAATAGCTAATTATCTTTAACGAGTTTATTAGCGATTTATTGCTGTATCGGCTTCTTCGCAAACCACCAACATCCAAACAAATAATTACGTAACTTTGTTTTTGAAGCGATAATTAGAACTTCATTGGCAACGCCAGTGCAATTGAATGAAGTTATTTGTGTCACCAACAGAATTCTGAGGATTGTAAATCCTTTGACCTTCTCAACTACACTCCCCCCTCCCCTACATCTGTTGTAAATAAGTTACATTTGCGTCACCGGCAGAATTTTGAGGAACGGAAATTCTATCAGCTTCGCAGTTCCCTCCCGCCTCCCATTCATCTCCAAATCTGTTACAAATAATTTTCGATCTCAATGTTCTTCCTTCACCGTGGAGTCTCACTATCAGTATAAAGCATGTTTGTCATCGTTCTGCACTCAAAAGTACGTTGGTAACATCAGAGATAGAAACAGTTAAAATTTCGTAGTGGAAAAGATAGAAACTGGTGCTAATGTGAGCCATGACATAATTTTTTACGGTTTATGAGTTTATTACAATATATCGGAGGGAAAAATTCAGCATTTCATAAATTTCTAGCTAGTTGTGCACGAAGACGACAAACATTTAAAGCAGATGGTGCTGACGGAAAATGGGACACGAAAGTAGTAGACCAGTTTTACTATTTGGTCTGAAAAGTAACTAACGATAGCTAATGTAGAGTGTGTGTAATTTAAGACTGGTAATGGCGAGGAAAACGTTTTTCAAGAAATTAAGTTTGTTAACGTCGAATATGAATTTAACTGATCGGAAATATGTATTTTCTGAATGTAATTGACCGGCGGGTATCTTTTTACGGTTGTAAAAGTTCAGACAAGAAAAGAAATAGGTAGGTCGAATGAGTAATCAAGAGGTATAACCTGACTAACGAGAGAAATTGCTCGACAGTACACTTCTTGTGGCATCAAGGGAGTCTTTATTTGGAAATTAAGGGTTGGGGAAAGGAAGGAGGCGATTGAAAAGGGAGACGAAAGGTCGAATATAGTTCACAATTTCAAATAAATGCAGGCTACGGTATTTATTTAGAGATGAATTGACTTGCACCGGATCGACTTAAGCGGAAGAACTACAACAAAGCAGTTTTCGGATTGAAGACAATTGTAACAGATTTAATGAAACTGCATAACTGTCTCCATTGATTTATCACTTGTTCCGCTGGAAGTAGTCTTTTTTCCTTTTTTGGGCAGCTAAGCTATTCCGGAAACTTAACGAACACCGTAATTGGACCTGGTGATCACCTCTTAATGATGTGAAGATTCGCCGGCACCTATACGTCGTACAGATGTAATGTTAAACAGTAGGTTTCCTTACTCCGGGAGGATTATCAAAATGGATTAGGGACATGCAAGTCACAGAGGAGGCGTTCAATTGAAAGACTTGGGTAGGCCGCAGACGCCCACGGATAGTGGCGGCTCGTCACAATACTTTTTAGATTAAAGTTGGAAGTCTGAAATAGTATCTGCTTTATAACAGACTTGATTATGAACGATTTCATACAATCGCAGCCACAGCAATGATAGCAGTAATAATAATAATAATAATAATAATAATAATAATAATAATAATGGATGCAGTACCCCAGGTGGTAACTCTAATGAGAAATCCACCATTACATCCAGTAATACATTGGAACCTAGGATTTTTGGGGGGAAGAGATGAAATATTCAGAAAAGCCTTCTAAGTTCATGTTCAAGAAGTATTCTTTTGGAGAACTAGTGTTAAAAAAACCTACAAAGGAAAGCCAGCTGTAAAAATAATGGAAACATGTTTGGAACAGCATTACAGAATCTTATGTACACAAATAATGTAGATGGTATAACAGAATTTAAGTGGAAATCAGAATGAATGTCTACGTTAACAGCAAAGAGCAAAACTAGAGCTATAACCTAATAAACTACTATGCACCTTTAATGAAGTCATTAGAAAAGAACCAGAAAAGTAAATTTTGGTATCTTTTAGAATCTGAAATCTCCATTGATTGAAACGTCATTTTAGTTCAGAAGTTGTTTTAGTAACGTACATAAACGTCAAAAAGTTTATGTAATTTAAACAACTTCTGAACTAAAATGACGTTTCAATCTTTCCGCGGTGGTTTAAGAAAGGTTCTGAAGTTGAGCTAATATTTGAGTACTAGTTTAATTTAACACGAACATTGTAGAATCGTGTGAAGAGATGAACATAAAAGATACATATGCCCACCTTTAAAGCAGACTGCAGTTTTCCTAAGAACACTCCAGCGAATACGGTCACTCGTTGTCAAGAGCAAACAGCCATCTCGATGTATAGAAGTACTTTTTAGCGAGTATACTATACAAGAAAAAGATGAATTTGAATCAAACTGGAGACAGATTTAAAATACAGTTACACCGCGGAAGATACGATTCATTACCATTATGAAGACGTCAACAGTACAAGTGTGGCGTACTTTTATCACTTTAGTCCTATTTATTAAGACTACTTTATATTTAAGTTAGTAGTTGTTTAAAGGCCCTTTATGGTAGTAATATGGCGACGCCTGCTTCATTGACACCAATGATACTGCATATGGCTTTGCCAGTCTAGTGTTTGCTAACATCGCAACATTAGTGGTCCTTTCATGCCATGAAACAAAACAGAGATAACATTAAGTATGCAATATTAGTTACAACAGAATAAAACCGAAATTAAATTATAAGTCTGTGTTATTTACTTGCAAAACTGAGCTCAAGATAGTTCGTTGCAACCATTAAATATCGTTGTCACATCACAACGGCCACACTACATTGCTAGACAAACGATTTGAATTAATTTCAGGACCTTTTGACGGCTTTAAATCCAACACGTCATTGATTGAAATTTAATTATAAGAAATCCTACCTAGAGCCATGTGTTTATGATAAATGCTCTGCGCTTCAGACACAAGGCTTACTTAGGTGCAGCTGTTTAAGAGGAGAGAGCAGGCTATAATGCCTCGCGTATTAAAGGGGTACTGCTACCTAGTGGCTGAGCAGTGAACACGCAGTCAACTGTGCTCTTTGCACTTCAAATTCGTATATATTTGACCCATTTAAGTTTTACGAAGTTTTGACGAGTAGCAATACAGAATAGTGCGATAGATTTAAGTGTCGTGTATTTAAGACTAGCTTAAACCCGCGGTTCCGCTCGCGTGTTGGTTGATGATAGATAAGCTGTCTTTCAGTAGTGTGCTATGAGACTGGTTTTGAAGGATGGGATGGAAATACAGTACCTTCTTTAGAAACAAGCATTTTAATCAACATTCAAATAAAAAATAAAATTATGTGAAGTGTTTAATGATTTACAATAAATAGTACATACATTATTCCTTATACCCTGTGTTGCAATATCTCAACACGTATGGTGAGAGTAATGTCCAAACTCATTTTAATTTCCTTTTATGGCATTATGGTAAACTACGTTATTTGTAATATTGTTTGGGGCGTAAATGTAAGGTGATGCACATGAGTAGGAAAAACAATCCCATAACGTTCGAATACAGCATTAATAGTGAGCTATTAATTTATTCTCGTGTTAAGACCAATTTATCGAACAAAATAACAGAAGCACTACATATATGAAAAACTAGGGTGGAAAGCAGCTTCATTGAAAAATTTTAACGTCAAATTTCTCGCCCCATCCATGTCAGTAGCTAGCAGATGAGTTTGATATATTGCAGGTGCAACATAACCTTAAAATTATTGTTGCGATATCAATATACAAACTTATGGGTAACGACTAATTCAGTGAGAATCGGTATGATGAAAATGGTTGGAATAAGTGTGTTGGTTGATAATGAAGACGATATCAATATTTTAGACGATCTAGAGTTCATTGCTCCTATAATGCGACCTACACGTATTTATCATTTTGAATGCTGAGAAGATACTGAATTTGTTACGCTATTTCGCCTTGGAAACGCTACATGAAAAACTCCAGGACCATCTCAGATAGTTACGTATTTTGTAAGTTACCTGTCATAATAGAAAACAGAATACATTCTTTATGCCTGCCAGCTTATTAATTCAGTATTTGGTTAAATTGTACCACGCTTCTCACCGGGCTGCAGTGGTTATGTTGGCACCAATGGTAATGACGGCAACTCGGACGACCAATAAATGTTTTTTTCGTGACAACTTCAATTAAAACGAAAATTATTTTTCTCTGAACGGACAAGGATATATACAAGAAACTGTCAATCATAGAGCAGGTACAGTATTAATTTTGCTGCGAGTGAAACGAGCAGCAATACCATTTACTCTGTAGCTCGTGTAAAATATTAACACAATTCTACACTTAATTGTTTATCTGTTGCCAACATATGCACTGAGGCCGCCGAGAAGCGGCGTACAATTTTACCCAGTATTTACTTATGCTTGTTGCGTTTAGTGTAATGTCCAAAATGTGATTCCTTCCTCCGATCTACAGGAACAGTATACTTTTGCCTATGTGCAAGGTTGTACTAAGAGACGCACTTGGCATGTTATCGTACTAAGCCCTAAGCATTTTTACTGCCCTACATTTTCCGTGGACAGCACTGAATTCATTTGCCACACACGATCATGTCGCTTTTTTCTTCTCCTTCCATGTCGTAGCGTCCGTTTTTTTACATTCCAATGCACCCTAATATTTCTCTATCGAGGACACAACACACTCGCACTAACTTCTTATAAAATTCGAGCTTCTTTCACGTTTGTTTTCCATAACGCCGATTACCAACTATCTGCTAACATCTTCCCTGCTAGTTAAATAAGGGAAACAGCTGTTTATTCAGACGGCACTTTCGTTTGTTTCTATTGCCAACCTAGTCGAAATATATCGTACCTTCTCGTTTTCTCCAAGTTACAAAACGAGAGGTGTATCTGGTAATAACAAACGCAGTGCATTTAACGAGCACATTTAACTGGACGTTAAAGGCATCTTCTCGTTTACTAACGAGAAGATTAATGAGAAATGGACGAACCGGCCTTTAAATAGTAATTAAAAGTCGCGGTGGAGTAGCCGAGCGGTCTAGAGCATCTCGCTGCGGAGCGCGCGGTTGCTCGCCGTGGAGGTTCGAGTCCTCCCTGGGGCATGGGTGTGTGTGTTTGCCGTAGGTTAGTTTGCCTAGATTTAAGTAGTTTGTAAGCTACGGACTGATGACCACGTAGTTTGGTCCGATAGATTTACAAACATTTGAACATTATTTGAGTAATTAAAATTGTTTTTGTCTATATGTTGATATTTTTCGTGATCGCGAGTATATGCATAGATAAACGTTGGAACCAAAAAAGTCTTAACGTCGGATCCTTAGCTATAAAAACACGTGTTAAAACCTGCCGATTACAATGTGAGGAAATAGTGCATAACTAAAAATGATTTAATGCACTTCGCGTAGTTTTGAAGACCTTGTTGGTCTCCATTTTTTTAGGACGACAGTTTATTACCTACACTTTACACGTTTCAGGCTCCACTGGATACGGAACAACACGAAAACGATTTTGTAAAAGATTACAACGCATACCACTCTGCGCCACACACCGCGATGTGGCTTGCAGAGTATGAGTGTACTCGTAGATGCAGATAGCAAACCGTAGCACAATGCTGCACAACACGAGTGTCTACATCTACATACTCCGCAAGACACCTGAAGGTGTGTGGCGGAGGGTACCTTGAGTACCACTATCGATTTTCCCTCCTATTCCAGTCACGTATTGTTCCGCGGAAAGAAGGATTGTCGGTATGCCTCTGTGTGGGCTCTAATCTCTCTGATTTTATCCTCACGGTCTCTTCGCGAGATATACGTAGGAGGGAGCAATATACTGTTGTTGTGTTTTGCTGCTCTTGGCAGGCAGCGCACATGCCTGCCTTGTTAATCTAGCTGGCGTTTCCACTAGTCGGAGCAGTAGAGTGCTAAGCGGGAACACTGCACAATGCGCGCCACTTTGTCTCGCGTCGCCAGCGTGCGAACTGGAGAGGTTGCCGTTGAGGTGGATACGCATCGATCTGTGGCCGGCGGCGGCGGCGTTGTTATGGCAACTCTTTCCACTGGGCGGCTCTGGCTGCCCCTCTGTTGTGCTCCGCCCCCGCACGAGTGGCCGCGACCGCGCGCCTCACTTGCACCTGTCGTGTTTCCATGTAGTCCAGTCAATGAGTGCTCAAAAGAGGGTGTAGAGTGCATGGAATATGCGAGAATTTTTGACTTCTGGACTTTGTTAGGGATAGTTGGGAAGTGAACATACTAAAAATCCCCATCTTCTAAAGATGAGCCCTTGATATTTTTCCCTTTCTCTACTTCTTTAGATGAGTGATAGTATCTCTTTTGACACTGTGGAAACACCAATACCTGGTCCAGCTATTGTTTCATCACATACAAAACACCGAGTAGCCATTGTGCGCAGTACACAGTCAACATTTTCTTAAATAAAAAAAATATCACGAAAAGCCGACAAACAATACCGACACACAAACTTTATCTACGCTTGGTGAACTTTTCAAGTGAACTGAAGTAAGAAGTGAATGACAACACCCCCCATCCACTCTCCAGTCCGGTGTCTTGGAACAAGCCAGGGACAGGCCTTCCATGTTCGTCGTGGGGCGTCAGGTATCGGCGACCTTGATGGCGTGTCCACTGCACGCGACCGAGCGAGGTGGCGTAGTGGTAACACACTGGACTCGCATTCGGAAGGACGGTGGTTCAAATCCACCTCCGGCCATCCAGATTTAGGTTTTCCGTGATTTTCCTAAATCACTCCAGGCAAATGCCGGGATGGTTCCTTTCAAAGGGCACGGCCGATTTCCTACCACATCCTTCCCCGAAAATCCGAGCGTAAGCTCCGTCTCTAATGACCACGCTGTCGACGGGACGTTAAACCCTAAGATTCCTTCCTTCCACTGCACGCGACAATAAATGATCGACTCCTCTGCCTCAGAAAAATTAAGAAATGCGTTGAATGCACTGTTTTTCAATTTGAATCACTATCAGTGCTTGTAAATACTTTCATTGTATGACTCGTAATATTATAAAAGCTACAATTATAAAAAGGTGTTCTGTTTCAATTGCACTTACATTATTACCAGTGTTAAAGTATTGTTATTTACGACCCTAACAAGTTTCATAAAATAAAAACCGCCACAGACCCTCAAAACACTCATTTATAGGACGACGTCTAAACTGAGCGCACAGCTTATAAATGATGTAACTTCTGATTGGCTGACGATAATGTAGCAAATGTGCACATCAAATTGATGAAAATTTAATGCTCTACAAGTTTTTCTGACAACTTTTCTGAGTAACGATCCAGAGAATCACTAGTAATTTTTTCAAAATTAGTGAGGTAAAAATGATTTTTTCCGAAACTGTCGATTTTCAATAACGTATATCTCGAAAACGGTTGGGAATTCGACGTATATGTATAGAAGCTATTTTATAGAGGATTCAGTTATCCTTCATTTTTATTTGGAACATTTGTTTTCTAAAGCGGACCGTTTTCGAGATATAGGCGAAAAACTAAAAAAAATGAACCTTTTCACCCACCTCCTCGCTTTAGCTCACCCCCCAAGGACGGGCACTTTTAGTATGTTCACCTCCTAACTATCCCTAACATAGTTCTGAAGTCAAAATTTCTCGCATATTCCTTGCACTCTACAATGCACTCTCACTGTACTACTGCGAAACTGGTGCTTACATTCCAGATCTGTTGAAAAACTTAACGTAACTTTGTCCACTGAATTTTTCGACGTTTACATTATTGTGCAGCGTCTCCTTCGAAATAGTCTCTCCAATAGACGTACGCCGTTTCCACATCCGGAAGCAGTCTCGATACGCCGGCCGCGGTGGCCGAGGAGACTGAGGCGCTTCAGTCACGGTCTGCACGGCCACTACGGTCGGGGGTTCGAATCCCCCCTCGGGCATGGATATTTGTGCCGTCCTAGTTCGTAAGTAGTTCATAAGTAGTTTGTAAGCTTAGGGACTGATAACCCCGTAGTTAAGTCCCATAAGCATTACAAACATTTGAACATTTCAAGTCTCGATACGACTCTCGCTGTTTCGCTCGAAGCGCCGCTTTCACGGCAAAATGATCACATTAGGCGATCGAAAATTAAAGCTGTGCATTTATACTTGAAACGTTCGTGACCTTAGGGTGATATGTAGTCAGACTGGACAAGATTTTGAAAGTACCTTCTTCCTAAAACGTAATTTATAGGTAGCTAAAAATGAAGACGTAATTCGAAAATCAAATTTAGTATATTCCACTTACAGACAAATGGAAAATAGCAACTGTGATTATAATCAGCCAATATTTTGTCGCATCATCCATTGTTTCTTCGCCACCATTATCTTCGTCTTCAATCATTTCCATATGCTCTTCTAATATTTCTCGCTCCAAAGGTTTTTTAAATATGCCTCCTCCTCCTGGACGCAATGATAGGATCTGAAGCTGTCACCATCCAGTGTACAATATTCGTATGTATTATTGAAGTTTTCCTTGCATTGAAAAGTCTTAAACCTTTATATTCCTTTTGACACGTCTGCACCATGCATTGGCAGCTTGTGCACAGATGCATTCATTTTGTACCAGTTGTACTTTTCTAAACAAATTTTTGCTGTTTCGAAGCAACAAATTTTTGACTGTGTTCACTAAATTTTTCCCAGTATTTATATAATCGTTCTGTACACTTAGCGATGTTTCTTTCTAAAAGTCTTACTTTATTTTTTTAAACTTAATTCCGAGCGACTTGGTCCTCTCAGACTATCTGTAAATAAAAGCGTCTCGTCTCATAACCATTTGCTTTGAGTTCCTAGATTTACAATACTAACAATCAATATATGCACAAGTGTAAAATATTTAGGACGGAATGCGCTATTAATCGGAACTTTTATTTGAAGTCTAATGAAATATATTTTTCTTTATAAAATTTAAGAGTACAATAAAATATTCATTTATTATTAACAAGAGTAAAAAAAATTGTATCATTATCTATTTAATAAACGTACCTTTGGCATCCGCCGGCCACGTCAGCGCCCGATTCTCAGATTCTATTGTGCCGCAGGCGCATACACTGAGTTAAGGCTAAAAAACATTGCAACATGAGTAACCTAAGCTTACCTTTATTTACAGTAGATGTTCAAACTGATGTCCCTCTACGGAAAGAAAGGCCTGACATCTCCTGAACACATTTGCGAACACTTGACGAATTTCGGCTGCCGAAATCTGGAAAATTACCAGTAGAATCTTTTTTCACGAAACAAATTCTGACTGGTATGAGAACAATACCCTGCATAAAGTTTTTCAATAACTTTCACCCAACGAAAAGCTGTACGGTTATTCCATGCAGGACGATGCAGGACCACACATTACCAATGCTTCTATGGCAGCAATACGAAGTGTTTTTGATGATAGGATAGTTGACTGGCCTTCTCGTTCTCCAGATCTAAATCCCTGTGACTTTTACCTTTGAGGAATGTTAAAAGACAAGGTGTATGCAAGCAGTCCACATATACTCGAAGAGTTGGAAGACAGGATTCGACTAGTCATTTCCCAGATTACGGCAGCAGAAATTCGTCGAGTGTTCGCAAATGTGTTCAAGAGATGTCAGGCCGCTCTTTCCATAGAGGAACATCATTTTGCACATCTACTGTAAATAAAGGTAAGCTTAGGTTACTCAGGTGGCAATGTTTTTTTAGACTTAGTGTATGCGCTGGTGGCACAATAGAGTCCGGGAATCGGGCGCTGCCGTGGCCGGCAGATGCGGTGGCGGCGGCCGGGAGCCGTACCACACGATCCGCGGACGCCTGGCAGGTGTCTTTCGTGAGACACCCTGTACTTATAAACTAGCTTATACTAAAGACGATACAAACATCCATGTCCGAGGGGGGGGACTCGAAACCCGACGGAAAACGGCCTAGCGTAGCGCCTAAATGCGCACGGCCGCTCTGCCGCGGCGCTGTATGTATACGTATTAAATAACATGTACCTCGTAAAGCAGCATTTCGGTGTTATTTGTATTATTAATTTTTGTAACTTCAATCATATTCTCAGACTGTAAATGTCAAATAATATGCGTAAACGAATACTTATTGAAGCACCTTTTGTATTCATTTTTCTTTTTGTTAACTTTGTTATTGCTATTGATGTATTTATTTCTTTTGTTTATTAGTAAAAATGATTTACCGAGGGTCTTTCCACAGAACTGGTAGTTCACATTTTATGTTCACTTCTTTTCACGTGACACAGTTGTAAATAACTTACAGCTAGACGAATAGTTTTTGGACTCTCTGTACGTCGTACGTGTACGCGTGTGCGTGTGTGTGTGTGTGTGTGTGTGTGTGTGTGTGTAGTTTGTTAGTTGAATATTTATTTCCTGGCGCGTAAGGTGTTGGTAAGCGGTAGGGCAGAGCGTGATAGTGTGAGTGCTGGCCTTATTTAGAGCGAGTTGTTAGGGAGGATTGCAGAAGAGGGCTGCGCGTCGGCCGCGCGTGACCTTTAGCCGCGGTTAATTAGACTGCGCGCCTCGCTGCAACCCGACTCCGTGGGCGTGGCCCCGCACGCCACCTGCAGGCCACCGATATTTATGTGAGCCGCGCACTGCCTGATCAACGCACACCTAGTGCACTGCAGTGACACACAGCGATATGCACACCTACAGGTGACGATAGTGTCGTCTACACTAAAGATGGGTCGTTCGCGAACGAACGCTTCCAAAGGAGTAGTTCGCAAAAGTGAACTGTACGACCGAGGAACTACATACTAGGAACGGCAGTTCGCCACTCGGTCTCCTAGTCGGCATACCTGCCAACCTCCGCAATTTGTCCGTAAAATTTGCGGAAATTGCAGCATCTTACGGTGTTACGGACAGAGAGTGTCATTTACGAATTGGCGGTAAAAATTGATATGTACTTGTAGCGTCTATTCCGAAAGAACAGTCGTCTAGGGATTGATGACCCCGTAGTTAAGTCCCATAAGTTATACAAACAAACATTTGAACAGTCGTCACTTGTGATCCTGCATTTGTTATTGTTTTTATATTCACAGAATATATGACTTCAGCTGCGAATGGGCAAAGCCGAAAATGTGTACCCAGGAATGCCGAAGTACGCCTCCAGTCAAACACAAATTTCCAGCTTTACCCTGCCCACAGTACTCAAACTCGGAGTCACTAATATGCCAGTGACAGGCAATATCCTTTCGTTAGTGAGGAGGGGTGGGCAAGTTTGGAGCACTTACTCTTACGGGAATTAGCACATAGTGACTACGAGTTTGAGTATTGTGGGCAGGGTAAAGATGGAAATTTGTGTCTGACGGAGGCGTGCTTAGGTAGTCCTTGCAAGTGCGGTCATCACTGTGTTGTCCCCAGTGGTGTAGTGGTCAGCGCAACTGCGTAGCTCGAATCCCGGCTGGGTACACATTTTCGGCTTTGCCCATTCGCGGTTTAAGTCATATCTTCTGTGAATATAAAAAAATATTTGAAACGTTACTCTTCCATTACCCGACATCTGTACAATTGATCAATTTCGCGGTTGGAAGGTAAGTCTACGATAGTCGGTAACTCATACTTTGATAGGTACGTCTAACCGTGTGATGTTTGTCTCCTCGCCGCGGTCGAGCGCGTTGAGGCGCTATGCTACGATGCGCGAGGCCGTTCCCCGTAGGGGGGGGGGTTCGAATCCACCTCGGGCATGTATTTTTGTGCCGCCTTTAGTATAAGGTAGTTCATAAGTACTTTGTAACTTTAGGGACTGATGACCCTGTAATTAAGTCCCTTAAGCTCTACATACATTTGAACATTTATTTTTTTGTGTGTTTCCTCATTAGACTGAAGTTGAATTTAAAGCCTGGATCTAGATGTACTCAGGCTCTGCTTTTCGCTCCGTTCCCTTGTTGTGATGTAACCTTTATTCATTCATCTACATTCTTTGTTCACGAACTTAGCGTTCCTGGAATGTTTTGACCTTTTGAGGATATGCCATCTTTTTAAAAAGTGTTCGTGTTATCAATTCGTGCTTTCCAATTTCCCAAATTCCTTGGACTTTATATCTGGCGTTCCTCAGGGTAGTGTTATTGGTCCACTATTGTACCTTATCTACATAAACGATCTGGGAGACAATCTGAGCTGCTTTCTTAGGTTGTTTGAAGTTGACGCCGTCATTTATCGTCTAGTAAAATCATCTGGACATCAAAACGAACTGCAGACCGATCTAAATAAGATATCTGTATGGTGTAAGATTTGGCAATTGACTCTGAATAATCAGAAGTGTGAAGCCCACGTCAGTGCGAAAAGAAAACTGTTAAACATTGTTTACAAGATAAATCAATCAAAAGTGAAGTCCGTAAATTAGTATTACTTCAGGTCTAAACTGGAAAAAACACGTGGGTAATATCGTGTGAAAGGCGAACCAAAAACTGTGTTTTATTGGCAGAACCTGTAAAAGATGCAACAGAAGTACTAAAGACTGCATACACTATCCTTGTCCGTCCTCATTTGGGGTATTGCTGCCCAGTGTGGGATCCATATCAGGTGGGTTTGACGGAAGCCATCGAAAGACTCCACAGAAGGGCAGCCTGTTTTGTATTGTCACGATACAGGGGATACAGCGTCACGGAAATGATACAGGATCTGGGATGGGAATCATTACAACAATGGCGTTTATCGCTGCGGCGTGGGCTACTTAAACTCCAATCGCCAACATTCTCCTCCGAATGCAGAGATATATTGTTGACTTTCACCTACATACCTACATTGGTAGAAATGCTCATAAGAATAAAATACGAGAAATCAGACCTCGAACGGAAAGATTCAGATGTTCTTTTTTCCCCGCGCGCTATTAGAGAATGGAATGGAAGGTGAATGGTATAAAGATGGTTCGATGAACCCTCTGCCAGGCACTTAAATGTTATTTGCAGCGTATCCCATGTAGATTTAGATGAACTACATTCATTTCACGTACGTGCCTTTTGCATGTGCTTATTCTTTTCCGCGGCGGATTAACCGTGCGTACCGGGGCGCCGTGCTGCGGTGCGCGCGGCCGTTCGCCGTCGGGGATTCGAGTCTCCACTCGGGCATGGGTGTTTGTGTTGTTCTTAGGTTAGTTTACCTTAGTCTAAGTAGTTTGTAAGCTACGGACTCATGACCACGTAGTTCAGTCCGATAGGTTTGCAAAAAATTTGAATATGAAATACAATCAAGGATGTCAGAGACGTTCTAGTTGTTTATTTTGGGCATTGAATTACATTAACTTAGACAGTTGATGTTGATGCAAATGGGGTAGTAGATCGGAGCAGGCAGTTGTTTGGGCACACATTTTCAACTGCCTCATTGAATTCAGTGCCCCCAGTAAGCAGCTTAAACGTCTCTGATATCCTTTATTTTCATCACAAGGCACTGACCGATAAGGGAACAGCATCAGTACTATAACATGAGGCGCAGGCAGGATTTTCCGGTTTTCGTTCAGTGGTTGGCGTGCTATTCCATAGTTTTAAAACCTAGGCAATATTGATCCGTGTTAAAAGAGAACATCATGAAGGGCTGAGGTGGAATTAAGGTTTATATTACACTGGAGACGCATTAGGATAGTCTGTACTGCTGTGTTTGCCGTTGTGCAGGCTGTGCGAAGTGGCACAGGGAACATAAGCGACTTGCTTTCTGGAGGTCGGCGGTTCATATCCAGCCGGGCCATCCAGGTTCAGGTTTTACGTGATTTCTTTAAATCGCCCAGACCGCGAAGATTCCTTCACGATATATATAAATGACCTTGCGGATAACATCGGAAGTTCAGTGAGGCTTTTTGCGCATGGTGCAGGGAATGGCAATTGAATCTCAATGTAAACAAGTGTAATGTACTGCGAATACATAGAAAGAAAGATCCTGTATCATTTACGTACACTATAGTAGGTCATCAACTGGAAGCAGTTAATTCCATAAATTATCTGGGAGTAGGCATTAGGAGTAATTTAAAATGGAAGGACTATATAAAATCAATCGTCATTAAAGCAGATGCCAGACTTAGATTCATTGGAAGAATCCTAAGGAAATTCAGTCCGAAAACAAAGGAAGTAGCTTACAGTACACTTGTTCGCCCACAGCTTTGAATACTGCTCACCGGTGTGGGATCCGTACAAGGTGGGGTTGATAGAGGAAGTAGAAACGATCCAACGTAGAGCAGCGCGCTTCGTTACAGGATCATTTGGTAATCGTGAAAGCGTTACGGAGGTGAATTCCAGTGGAAGACTCTGCAGGAGAGACGTTCTGTCGCTCGGTACGGGCTTTTGTCGAAGTTTCGAGAACATACCTTTACTGAGGAGTCTAGCAGTATATTACTTGCTCCTACGTATATCTCGCGAAGAGATCATGAAGATAAAATCAGAAAGATTAGAGCCCACACAGAGGCATGCCGAAAGTCTATCTTTCCGCGAACAAGACGTGACTGAAATAGGAGGGAGAACGGATAGTTGTACTCAAGGCACCCTCCGTCACACACACCATTGGATGGATGTAGATGTAGGAAGTGCACGTCCGATTCCCTTCCCCATCCTTAATAATAAAATTTTCAGATTACGCTGTGCTCTCTTACATGACCACGCCATCAACGGGACGTTGTTCCCTAAATCTACCTTCTTTCCTTCCGTTGTCCCTGGGTGGCGAATCAGTAGCGCATAAGCATAGTTAGCAGGAGACTCGGATTCGGATCCCGACTTCGGTACAAATTTAAGTTCTGTGGCGCAGCTCACGTTGGTTATCAATGATTACACTGTTATCTACATTATTCCAATAATTTAATCTTGGGCTCTGAGGCAAGAGTTGCGATCGAGAACTTTTAGGCCACCACTTCTCTCCGTCTTGGCAGGTAAAAACTGGCAGAGAAGGTTTTTCCAGCGCCGTAATTGGAACCGGCTTGCCTCAGAGTGGGGCGACCTCGGCTACGGAGCCAGGCGCATCTCCGTCTATTAGAAGGAAAAGTCTGTAATGGACTTGAGTTGGGAGTCAGTTACTCCGGCCAAAACTAGGAGAGATGGAGATTTAAGTGGGACGGCGGGGCGATCGATGCGAGCTCCGTCGATCAGCGGTGACGGCTTTCTCGTAAGGGAGAAAGTGGGGAGAGGCCGGGTCACGCCCTCTAAATGAGACCGGAAGGCGGACGAAAGGGGCGCGAGCATCGCCTGCTTGCTGGCCTCCCCACGCTGTCACTTTCACTGCAGCGCTGCCGCCTCAACGCCAGCGTCCTCGTACTCCAAACATGCTCCTGTCATGGCACGTCACAAGGGGAGTATGTAAAAGAGAAGCTCCAGCTTCTCGATTTTGTTGTAGTTTCGGTGCGGTGCAGTGGCCGAGCGCTCCAAAGCGCCTTGCTGCGGAGTGGGCGGTTGCTCGCCGTCGGAGGTTCGAGTCCTCCCTCCGGTATGAGTTTGTGTGTTGTCCTTACCGTAAATTGCTTTAGTTTCTAAGCCTAGGAAGTAGGGACTGATAACTACAGCAGTTAAGTCCATTGATTTACAACATTTGATTTAGTGTTGCAGTTTCAAAATAATTTAAATGTAAATAATAATAAAAAAAAATTTAAGAAACTTTGACGCATTCGCGCATGCTACACAAAGAAGAAATGCATATGATAAACGATGATATTCATTGGACAAATATAATATACTAGAACTGACTTGTGATTACATTTTCACGCAATTTCCCCCCCATTGCGCATGAATATTTGTGCCGTCCTTAGTGTTAGCTAGTTCATAAGTAGTTTGTAAGTTTAGGGACTGATGACCTCGTAGTTGAGTCCCATAAGCTGTACAAACATTTGAAAAGTAGTGACTGGCGTATTGTGACGTGCCAGTTGCTCGGCCACCATTGACCAGACGTTTTCAATTGGTGAGAAATCCGGAGAATGTGCTGGCCAGGGCAGCAGTCGAACTTGTTCCGTATCCACAGGGGCCCCGTACAGGACCTGCAACATGCGGTCGTGCATTATCCTGCTGAAATGTAGGGTTTCGCAGGGATCGAATGGTCAAGCCACGGGTCGTAACACATCTGAAATGTAACGGCCACTGTTCAAAGTGCCGCCGATGCGAACAAGAGGTGACCGAGACGTGTAACCAATGGCACCCCATACCATCACGCCGAGTGATACGCCAGTATGGCGATGAAGAAAACACGATTCCAATGTGCGCATCATGATGCTGTAAACAGAACCTGGATCCATCTGAAAAAACGACGTTTTGCCATTCGTGCACCCAGGTTCGTCGTTGCGTACACCATCGCAGGCGCTCCTGTCTGTGATGCAGCGTCAAGGGTAACTGCAGCCATGGTGTCAGAGCTGATAGTCCATGCTGCTGCACACGTCGTCGAACTGTTCGTGTAGATGGTTGTTGTCTTGCAAACGTCCCCATCTGTTGACTCAGGGATCGAGACGTGGCTGCACGATCCGTTACAGCCATGCGGATAAGATGCCTGTCATCTCGTCTGCTAGTAACACGAGGCGGTTGGGATCCAGCACGGCGTTCCGTATTGCCCTCCTGAACCCATTGATTCCATATTCTCGTAACAGTCATTGGATAGCGAGCAACAATGTCGCGATACGATAAACCGCAATCACGATAGGCTACAATCCGACCTTTATCAAAGTCGAAAACGTGATGGTACGCATTTCTCCTCCTTACATGAGGCATCACAAGAACGTTTCACCAGGCAACGCCGGTCAACTGCTGTTTGTGTATAAGAAATTGGTTGGAAACTTTTCTCATGTCAGCACGTTGGACGTGTCGCCACTGGCGCCAACCTTGCGTTAATGTTATGAAAAGCTAATAATTTGCATATCACAGCATCTACTTCCTGTCGTTAAATTTCGCGTCTGTAGCACGTCATCTTCGTGGTGTAGCAATTATAATGGCCAGGTGCGTAGTATAATTTTTTTTTTTCATAATATACTGAGGTGCCAAAAAAAAAAAAAAAAAAATAAAATAAAAATAAAAAAAAACCTAACCGAACAAGGTGGCCCAGTGGTGACACATTGTACTTGCATTCGGGAGGACGGTAGTTCAAACCATCTTCTGGCCATCCAGATTTAGGTTTTCGCCATTTTCCTAAATCTCTCCATGCAAGTGCTGGGATGGTTCCTTTGAAGGGGCACCGGTGATTTTGTTCCTCATCCCTTACCCAAACATCTGAGTGTGTCTGCAGGGCGTTAAACCTATGCTTCCAAGGGAATTGGTACAGGTATGAGGACGGCGCTGCGGTCGACAACGCCTATATAATGCAGCAGGTGTCTGGCGCAGGCGGTACATCGGTTATTGCTGTTACAGTGGCAGGGTATCAGGATGAACGTGAGTTTGAACATGTTATAATCGGCGCACGAGAGATGGGACACAGGATCATCTGTGTGGGCCTTCGGACGCGAAGGTCCACTCGTGTTCCCTTGCCGACTGCACGACACACAGGTTTACGCCTTGCTTGGGGCCTTCAACACCGACATTAAACTGTTGATGACTGGAAGGATGCTGAATGGTCTGACAACTCTCGTTTACAATTGTATCGAGCAGATGGCCGTGTACGGGCATGGATACAACTTCGCAAATCCTTCATGTCAGCAGAGGACTGTTCAAGATGGTGGAAGCACTGTAATGGTGTGGGGTCCATAATTCGTCTATGTAAGACAAGTGACAACGGACGTACGCATCCTGGCAGCACCAGCATCAATTCATGTCATTCCGACGTGCTTGGGCTATTGCAGTACTAGGACAGTGCGACACCCCACACGCCAAGAATTGCTACGGCCCCAGGAAGACCCTTCTGAATGTAAACACCTCTGTTGATCACCAAACTCGCCAGACGTGAACATTAATGAGCGTATCTGGGATGCCTTGCAACACTATGTTCAGAAGAGATCTCCACCCCGTGGAAGGAACTATTACTCATTTAAGGACAGCCCTGCAGAATTCATAGTGTCAATTCCCTCCAACACTACTTCAGACATTTGTCAGGTTCATGCCTCGTCATGTTGGGGCATTTCTGCGTGCTTGTGTGTGTGTGTGTGTGTGTGGGGGGGTCTTAAGCGCTTTCTATACGATACGTCCAACACACACAAGAAAGCAGTTGTCAGCTGCAGCGCTCCTTGCGATAGATCGTCGAACTACAAAGAAGCGTTCAAACGGTACGCATTTGTCGAATCGTCTGCTTCACGTGTCTACTTGGTTTGTTGTCAAATTACAGCAAATGAATCGCAGAGTTAAGATCATTTTCCGAAACTGTAAGATATGATTATTGTGATGATTAAAACATTTATTTTTGTTGTAGACTGCCACTGTGAAACTGTGTTTTCGTGCAGTTCATGCGTAACTACGTCGCTCACATGTGTTAACGTCCTCATAAAATGCGATTACATACTTCCAGCCCCTGCGGTTTGAGGCACCTATGTATATGGTGAACAAGCTCAGTTTCTATATAGAGACCTTTTGTTGTTGTTATGGTCTTCAGTCCGGAGACTGGTTTGATGCAGCTCTCCACCCTACCCTATCCTGAGCAAGCCTTTTCATCTCCTCATAAGAACGGCAACCCACATCCACTTGAATCTGCTTACTATACGAGTCTCTTGGTCTCCCTCTGCGATTTTTACCCCACACACTTCCCTCCAATGCTAAATTTACGATTCCCTGATGTCTAAGAATGTGTCCTACCAAGCGATCCCTTCTTTTAGTCAGGGTATGCCAAAAATTCCTTTTCTCACCAATTCTGTTCAGTACCTCTTCATTAGTTATGCGATCTACCCACCTAATCTTCAGCATTCTTCTGTAGCACCACATTTCGAAAGCCTCTATTCTCTTCCTGTCTGCACTGCTTATCGTCCATGTTTCACTCCCGTACAAGGCAACACTCCACACAAATGCCTTCAGAAAAGACTTCCTTACCCTTAAATTAATATTCGATGTTAGCAAATTTCTCTTTTTCAAAAATGCTTTTCTTCCCATTGCCATTCTGCATTTTATATCCTCTGTACTGCGACCATCGCATGTTATTTTACTACCCAAGTAACAAAACTCATCTACCACCTTCATTGTTTCGTTACCTAATCTAATTCCTTCAGCATCTCCTGATTTTCTAAGACCGCATTCCATTATTTTTGTTTTGCTCTTGTTAATGTTCATTTTATACGCTCTCTTCAACACACTGTCCATTCCATTCAACTGCTCTTCCAGGTCCTTTGCTGTCTCTGACAGAATTACAATGTCATCAGCAAAACGCAATGTTTTTATTTCTTCCCCCTGAACTTTAATTCCTTCACCAAATTTTTCCTTGCTTTCCTTCACCGCCTGCTCGATGTACAAATTGAATAACATCGGAGAAAGGCTACAACCCTGTCTCACTCCCTTCCCAACTGATGCTTCCCTTTCATGCCCTTCTAGTCTAATAACTGCGGTCTGGCTTTTGTACAAGTTGTAAATAACTCGCCTTTCCTTGTATTTTACCCCTGCTGACTTCAGAATTTGAAACAGTGTATTCCAGTCAACATTGTCAAATGCTTTCTCCAAATCTACAAAAGCTAAAAATGTAGGTTTGCCTTTCCTTAATCTATCTTCTAAGATAAGACGTAAAGTGAGTATTGCCTCCCGGGTTCCTATGTTCCTTCTGAATCCAAACTGATCTTCCCCGATGTCAGCTTCTACCAGCTTTTCCATTCTCCTGTAGATAATTCGTGTTAAAATTTTGCAACTATGACTTATCAAACTGATGGTTCTGTAATTTTCACACCTGTCTGCGCCCGATTTCTTTGGAATGGGGATTATTACATTTTTCTTAAATTCTGAGGGCATTTCGCCTGTCTCATACATCCTACACACCAGTTCAAATAGTCTTGTCATGGCTGGCTCTCCCAGAGACTTTAGTAGCTCTGAAGGTATGTCATCTACTCCTGGGGCCTTGTTCTGGCCTAGGTCTTTCAGGGCTCTGTCAAATTCATCTCTCAGTATAGAATCTCCTATTTCATCTTGATCTACTTCCTCTTCCCTTCCCACAACATCGTCTCTAAGTTCATTTCCTTTGTAGAGCTGCTCTATGTACTCTTTCCACCTTTCAGCTTTCCCTTCTTTGCTGAGAACTGGTTTCCCATCTGAGTTCTTAATATTCGTAGATCTGCTCTTCTTGTCCCCAAATGTCTCTTTTATTTTCCTGTAGGCGGTATCTACTTTTCCCCTTCTTATACATTCTTCTACAGTTTTGCATTTGGCTTCTAGCCACTCCTGCTTAGCCATTTTGCACTTTCTGTAAATCTCATTTTTTAGTCGTCTGTACTCCATTATGCCTGATTCATTTACTGCATTTTTATATTTTCGCCTTTCATCAATTAAATTTAGTATTTCCTGTGATATCCAGGGATTTTTTGTAGGTCTTGCCTTTCTACCTATTTTGTCCTCTGCTGCCTTCACTATTTCATCTCTCAATGCTACCCATTCCTCTTCTACTGTTTTATTTCCCCCCGTTTCTGTCAATTGTTGCCTAAATCTCCCTCTGAAATTCTCCAGAACTTCACTTTCCTTCAATTTATCTAAATCCCATCTCCTTATTTTCCTACCTTTCTGCAGTTTTTTCAGCTTCAGCCTACAGTTCATGACTAACAGGTTATGGTCAGAGTCTATATCTGCCCCTGGGTATGTCTTGCAATTTATAACCTGGTTCCGGAATCTATGTTTTACCATTATAAAATCTATCTGATACCTTCCGGTGTCTCCTGGTCTCTTCCATGTATACAACCTTCTTTTGTGATTCTTAAACCACGTGTTTGTTACGATTAAATCATGTTCCGTGCAAAATTCTACCAGGCGACTTCCTCTTTCATTCCTCCTGCCCAGTCCATATTCACCTACTATTTTTCCTTCTCTTCCTTTTCCTACTACCGAATTCCAGTCTCCCATCACAATTAAGTTTTCCTCTCCTTTAACTGTCTGAATAATTTCCTTTAGCTCCTCATATATTTCTTCGATCTCCTCATCATCGGCAGAGCTAGTTGGCATATAAACCTGTACTACCGTTGTCGGTGTTGGCTTCGTATCTATCTTGACAATGATAATGCGATCACTGTGCTGCTCATAGTAGTTTACCCGCATTCCTATTTTCTTATTCATTATCAGTCCTACTCCAGTGATACCCCCAACTGATTTTGTATTTATAATCCTGTATTCACCTGACCAGAAATCCTGTTCATCCTGCCACCGAACTTCACTAATCCCCACTATATCCAACTTCAACCTATCCATTTCTCTTTTTAAATTTTCTAATTTTCCTACCCGATTAAGGGATCTAACATTCCACGCTCCGATCCGTAGAATGCCAGTGTTGTCTTTCCTGATGATAACATCCTCCTGAGTAGTCCCCGCCCGGAGATCCGAATGGGGGACTATTTTACCTCCGGAATATTTTACCCGAGAGGATGCCATCATCATATGTTCATACAGTAGAGCTGCATGTCCTCGGGAAAGGTAACGGCTGTAGTTTCCCCTTGCTTTCAGCCGTTCGCAGTAGCTGTGTGGTAAGGCCACATTAGCTGATGTTACAAGGCCAGCTCAGTCAATCATCCAGACTGTTGCCCCTGTAACTACTGAAAAGGCTGCTGCCCCTCTTCAGGAACCACACGTTTGTCTGGCCTCTCCACAGATACCCCTCCGCTGTGGTTGCACCTACGGTACGGCTATCTGCATCGTTGAGGCACGCAAGCCACCCCACCTCGGCAATGTCTGTGGTTCATGGGGGTACGTATTACTCCACATATAACAGCATTATGTGACCTTAGAACACATGTACATTATATTTCTCGGGGTTGACAGCAACAATGGTCTCAATAATGATTCATTTCCCTTTTGATCTTTATTGTTTCCTGTTCAGTGGCACACAGTCCAGTGTTAGATACAACTGTGAGTGAAAATGTATCGGCAGTCCCTTACTGACAGAGAAATATCACAAATTTTGGAAGAATGTACAGATTCTGAAATTGAATTTGATGAAACTGACAGTGTAGTGAGTGAACCTGAAGAGGAATAGGTTGTGCGCGAGGATGTGGACAGTGATAGATTATCTACAGACGCTGAAGAAGAATTCTGGACACCTAAAATTGATGACGACGCAGCTTGCGAGGTTAGTGACAAGTATATTACAAGCACTGGGAAAATTTATAGCTCCAAACCTCCTAACATTAGAAGACGAGTAGCACAAAACATAGTGACAGAAAGAGAAGGCATAAGAGATGAAGGTAAAGTAGGAACAGTAAGAGAATCATCTGAAAAGTTTTTGTCTCCAGAAATTGTCAACATCATTTGACTATTTTTTGTCGAACTTCCCAGACTGGAATAAGAAAAAACCTAATAAGCGACGACTTTTTCTTCAAGAACTGGGACTACAGCTCACGAAACCATACATTGAGGAAAGGACTACAAATACTGTAGGACTGCCAAAGCCTGTAGTTTCATGTATGGAGGGAATTCTCAGACGGAAAATCAAACAGAACCTCGGTGCAAAGGAAGCTCTTAACTGTGATAAATCTTCAAATAATGCTCAACAAAAACAAATATTTCATCTATTAACTATAGAATGTTTCAGGAAAAATAGCAAATATTTTAGAAGATGGTAATAAAGACGATTTGCAGTTAAAATTTCGCATTCTTCCAAATTACCAAAATTTCATATAACGTGTATGTCCAGTTTTTATTGGGTACATGCATAACAGCTCTTGGTATGTACAACAAATTTAAAGCAAATGCAAATTTTGATGTTTGACTGATTCTATCGTCGGTTTTTTTAGATCACCATATTGATTTTTTTATATAAACAACCGCTTTTCGACGTACTTTAAAGTCTGAATATGTCCTAGTAAACCGAAAATCGGGTAACTAAGTAGAAATGAAGGTGTAGAACATATAAAAAATTATACTTTGAAGCCAGTGTGATGTCGTACTACCAAGATAAATAACTGAAAAGTCTTCGTTTACATATGCTCCAAGTTTGTGTCCTTTTCATATTAACAGCTATATATCTGTATTCAAAAAACGTTGTACACATGTTATGTGAAATTTTTAATGCAATTCCTCTATAGTATCACCTAAAAAAACTTACGACTGAGTCGATAAACTACGTTCCTCTGAGTAGGAGACAGCCGGCCGCGGTGGCCGAGGAGACTGAGGCGCTCCAGTCACGGTCTGCACGGCCACTACGGTCGGGGGGAGCATGGATATTTTTGCCGTCCTTAGTGTAAGCTAGTTCATAAGTAGTTTGTAAGTTTAGGTACTGATGACCCCGTAGTTAAGTCCCATAAGCTATACAAACATTTGAACATTTTAGCAGGAGACAAGTATACATTCTGAAACTAATTCGCGACTTGGCTTCGTTTGTTTGCTGGGTTCCCCATTCGGTCGTCTGCACATGCGCGATGCACTTCCATACGCGTGAGAATAGGATCCATCCTATTCCGTCTACTAGCGATCGTATGCGTGCTAGACGCAAGTGGGACGCGTCTACACTGTACCTGGCTGGCGGGACCGTTGGATTATGGGTAATCTCGTAAGCTCTCACTTCCCGTGTGGAAAGGGCTTTACACTACATTAGGCAAGTGTATCAGTTTCTTTGCCTATTTACTGTATTACTGAGATATTTCGAGCTGTAGAGCCGTGGTCGAATTGATTTATTATTCAAACGCAACGGATCGTCCCCATCTGCTGTGACATTTTCAAGCAGTATCGTAGCTTATTTGTATGTCCGATCACACCCTAGCTAGCTCGCTGCTGACGGCAGCCGAATTCCGTTTTGGCATGCTCCCGCGAAGAAGCGTGACGTGACATGTTTTGAATATTTAATCAGCATTCGCCGTTGTCGGTTGCCGCCGTCCTCTGTTGCTATCGCCCCGTGGCGGAGGGCCGGTACATTTCTTCTTCAGCATCGGAATTCAGCTGTCATTCAGTCTCACGGCTTCCTCCTCCCTTATTGAAATTCTTGGAGTGTTTAACAATTTCTGTGTCCTGTGTACATCTTTTCATGGTACTCGCTTGTGGCTGCCAATACCTTAGTTTTACCAAATTGAATATGGTGGACGAGACGTGTGACGTCACGCCTCTGCGTGAGAGCACACGAAAACGGACTTAAGCTCAGTTTACACGATGATCGCGCTAGTAATGAACAGATCACGTTGCGTGTCATCAAGCGGTGTTTAGTACTAGCTAGTACGCTTTAGGACAGGTTCTAAATTTGCTAGTAGCGAAGTGGGTGCGCATGCGCAGAAGTGAATTCGTTGTGTAGTTTTCATGTTTATGTGTAGAAAAAGCTGCGTCCTTTGCGAAATTGCTTTATTGGAGTGATACGTCTTGCATCAGTGTAGTGGAGCAGAACAGGAATTGTGCTTTTGATTGAGGCATACAGGGTCGCTCTATTGTAAGAAGGTACATGACTTATTTATGAAGAAAATAACAGAAAAGTGTAGATTTAAATGCATTTTTAATACGTCTTGTTGATTAACTTCATATTTTTAAAATTCTGTAATTTTTAGCATGTCAGAAAGTCAGTTGCACATAATCTCGAAAGTGTGATGCTAAAAGAAAAGCAAAATTTTTGTTGACTGAGGTCCCATTATGGATCGGAAATTGAAATCGCTATGCAGACTTCAACAGCAATATTTGTAAGAGTCGGTACAGAAATTCTTTGTGCAAAGACTAGGCTTTCGTAAGATTCTCCTGTCGCCAGAAACCGCAATGTTATAGCGGACCTGCAAAAAATAACAATTAGAGGAAGTAACTGACGCATGTAATTAAAGTGTAAAAAGTATTTCATACTTCAGCTTGGCGAAATTCTCTCTCTCTCTCTCTCTCTCTCTCTCTCTCTCTCTCTCTCTCTCTCTCTCTCTCTCTCTATCTCTCTAGCTAATCTCTCTGTCTCATCGCCGTATTTTTGTCCTTGGACGAACGAAAGTAACTTGGTAAAACACTCAGCACTTAATATTCGTATATAAAAAAATCTGAATTCATTTGAGGTCATCTGCATGCAGTACACATCTCATTCTTAGTTTATTCCTCTCAACAAAGGACACATCCAATTTCTATTTCTTCTTCACGTGGAGTGTTCTAACAAACATTGCCACAGTTCTGCAACCGCCGACAGTGTAAGCGTCCTAAGTTGAATATTATCACCTATGACATACACCCAAACGTGAACAATCCACGTATACAAACAGTAATAAGCCCGTATTTTCGCACAGGCGCTGCTGTTGTAGTCAGAAGTGTGCACGAAAGTTTATCGTATTAACGCAACCAAACCTGTAAGATCGCACATCATTAGTACAGAGTTAGTACGCTTGGAGCGCTGCAGCAGACAGTTATCTTTCTTGTGAACTTTCGATCGTCGTCTAAACTAAGCATTAGCCTGTAGTCAGTAGCGAGCTAGGGTTTGTGTAGGACCTCCAAAGAAGCTAAGATTTCTCTTGAAAATGTCCTCGGCAAATGGATGAAATGTTGGATTTTAATAATAAATCCGTCCGTCCACGGCTCAGATGCGGGAATAAATTAGTAATTTTCATATATTCGGCCGTGAAACTTCACATTTTACATCATGTCATGTCATGTTACATAGTGCATGGGATGTTATCCAAATGGCATTTCTCTGGTAGTGTAATACGACGCTAGTCATAAATTTAGTATGCATGTATCCCCATTCCGAGAGACTTGATGCACTCCTCCCGAGATCTCACCACATTGAGGGATTGGGGTTAACTCGTAGGAAAGAGCGAATATGTCACGATTTTTGGGTAAATGCTTTTTGAAGCTTCTAGTTATGCCAATCAGAGGGCCCAACGTCACGCCCAGACCGTTCGCCGTTGTCAAACCGTCACAACAATAGGTCAATTCCATTCCATTTCCTTCTCTGACTCTCTTACTTGGTTTGCTTTGTTGACGATTCTTAGGTCTTCCGTTTTTATATCCCATTCCATCATTTAATAATATCGAGAAAGAGAGAGAAAGAGAGAGACAAGGGACCAGAATGTTGCCGGCCGCGGTGGCCGAGGGGACTGCGGCGCGTCAGTCACGGTCTGCACGGCCACTACGGTCGGGGATTCGAATCCCCCCTCTGGCATGGATATTTGTGCCGTCCTTAGTGTTAGCTAGTTCATAAGTAGTTTGTAAATTTAGGGACTGATGACCCCGTAGTTAAGTCCCATAAGCTATACAAACATTTGAACGTTTGACCACTATGTTAACGAAATGCACAGCTCTAAGCACACGCTAGTTAATCGTTTTGTACAAGTCGTATGTTAATGTCATATATACAAGTGTAATATCACATAAATCAGCTTGCATTTTGCGAAGCTTGGTATGATTTACGTGAAAACGAGCTCTCCGGAGGCCAAAAGTTCATGGTTATGTACTGTGTCTTGGCAGTGCATGCAAAACTGCCTGCGTAGCGGGGTGGTATAGTTATCGCTTCCTGTTATTGAGTTCGTAGCTTCGAACCCTGTCGTTTGCGATTATTTTAATTTGGAAGGCATTTTTTGTTTTGTTTTTATTAACTTAATTGAATCGTTTAAGTTGTAATACCTTATTAAGTATGTTCTATGATTCCGTATTTACTCGGCTATACTTCTCGCCATTTTTTTTTTTTTTTTTTTTTTTTTTTCATTCTGAAATTAGGGGTGATGCTATAGGCGGAAACTTTATATGAAATGTCTATTTTATTTTTTTCATATATGTCTTATTCAATACATCACAGTTTCCATCGCAAAAGTTGGCCTGTGTTAGGCTCTTCTTACGTGGCAGTTCGTGACGAGCGTTTACAAGTAAACACCAGAAATACGAAAACATCTAATTCACGAACTGCTCCATTGACACCATTATGTTCAATGTTCAAATGTTTCTATAGTCTATGGGACTTAACTACGGGGTCATCAGTCCCTAAACTTACAAACTACTTATGAACTAGCTAAGACTAAGAACGCCACAAACATCCATGCCCGAGAGGGGATTCGAACCCGCGACCGTAGTGGCCGTGCAGACCGTGACTGAAGCGCCTTAGTCCCCTCGGCCACCGCGGCCGGCACACCATTATGCGTTGCAGACTGTATAGCTCCTAAGTTAAACGATACTGTAAAGCAAAATCTCCAATCACTGGTACTCATTTTCGTTTATTGTTCATACTATAAATCTTGATTCCGCACCAAGTGCGGGAAAACGGGAGCCTAGCGATACTGAATGGAGAGCGGGGGTGGGGGTAGTCAGCTATTGTTACCGTTAAGTAAAGAAAAAAAAATAATTTCGCGTAAATTAGTGCTGCCGAATTTTACGTTAAAAATCGCGAATTTTCGAGGTTTTTTAAATTTCGTATTTTGACCTAATAATTAAGGGGGGTACTATAGGCGATGGGATACTATAGCCGAGTAAATACGGCAGTATTGACTTTTTCATTAACTCTTATTTTTCAGCCTTTGAGTTTTTCCCGATTGGAATTTGCTCGTGTCGAAAATTTTCTGCCTGGGTCTGGTCACAGAGGTAAGCTTTATTCGCCGTGAACGAAGAAATCAGGATTTTAGTTCTGCTGGAGATGGGTAAACGCCGTTCTGCCGAATATATAGTACATCACACTTGGTTGGATTACAACATGGGATTTATTTGAGAACTACGAAGCGCGTCTTCTGCTGCAGTTCAGTCATTGTTCACTTAAAATTAGCTGCTGAAAGAGTTTTTAGCACTGGCGCCAGAAACTCTTGGCGGCCTCTGCTCTACGTTTTAAAATAATAGCGTTTTTGAGGTGGTGTTCGTGCGTCACGTACAGCCGAGCGCTAGCCGGCTGCCTATGTGGTAAAACTGTAGCGCTTCTTGACAAACGTCAACTAGCGAGTCATTTTTATCGGACTATAGGTATTCTACATCTTTGAATCTTTCGCCTTGTTGTGCTGTGATAGAACGTTTCATTCTGGTACTCAACTTTTATTTCACCATGGTCGTGGCTTTCACTAGTTTTATATCCTATGATCCTTTTATTTCTGTGTCTTATTGACATTAATGTAACAATAAGTTTCTCCTGGGAAGTAAATGTCTTCAAACGCCAATATAGCTGAAGTTTTGAAGATGACAATCTGTAATACATAAAAATTTGTGATGGACCGGTACTTTACGCAAGCGGTCGCCTTAACCACTCGACCACCCGTTTTTTTTCTCCTATTTGTTGCGGACGCTGATCGTGTTTGTTCGTTCGTTCTTGTTCGGTGTCTTGTTGGCTCAGCTCTTTTATTACAGAGGGCGTTGAACCCTTTGACCGGGCGCGCTGAGCTACGGCACCCAGCATTCGTGAACGCTATCCTGCCAAACCCAAACTTACGTGCGTTACACTTTCAAATGTTCAAATGTTTGTAAGGGTTATAGAACTTAACTGCGGGGTCATCAGTCCTTAAACTTACACACTACTTATGAACTAACTTATACTAAAGACGACCGAGGGAGGAGTCGAACCTCCGACGCGGGAGGCCGCGCGATCCGCAACGTGGCGCTCCAGACCGCTCGGCTACTCCCGCGCGGCTTACACTTGTCTCTATCCCTCACATGCATCTTTAGATCAGCCGCAAATGTCGGAAAACTTCGCAATTTGCGAAATATTTATATGGGAATAGTTACTACTGCTGGGGATCACCGCCAATGACTGTTCTTGTGGTAAATACAGTAAATGACAACATTTTTGTCTGATCTTCGGAAGTGTATTGCCCACAAACCAGGTCTGTTAAGAAAACTCCTGAACTTTGTCCACAATTTTTTTCTACGCTTACCTTACTGTCCATGGTATCATCCTATATACTCTCCTCCCCAATTGATACACCAATCCTAACGCCGTTTCCACTTCCGTAAACACTCGCGGTGCGGCTCTTCTTCGATAGCATGAAGCGCCGTCTGCGAATTTATCATCTCGTACATTGGAAAACCGCACATCAATCGCACTTTCCGTTTCCGCAATATTTGCGATGCAAGTGTTAGGTGATTCAGCCTGTATATAATATTGTGGCTTGGCGCCAAAAAGGCCAATGTCCATAAACTCCATTTTCAGCTATGGGTGATTAAAGTTTTGCTGTGCAATTCACAACGGAATTATACAGTAACAAAATGGTGAACTGACAATTTTTTTCCCTTCATTTTATTATTTGATGTACATTCTGGCCCATATAAACTTATTAAAAAAATATTACCTATTTCTAATTTTAATGCTAATCGGATATTCCGTTTGGACATATGCCGTATCTGTTTCTCTGTTAATAAAGGAGCTGGACATTGGCCTTTTTTACATCAAAACAGTGACCTTACAGACTGTGCCGTAGAGCCAATAACTGAAAAACATTGATTTTGGACATTGGCCCTTATACCACACACACACACACACACACACACACACACACACACACACATATATATATATAGAAGGTGAAAGAAGTGGAAAGTGACAGATAACAATCCCAGGTCCTGGCGGGGATCGAACCCGCGACCTTTGGCTTTGTAGTCTGGTACTCTACCACTGCGCAGCCGAGGCGATATATATGTATGAAAATGTCTACCCAGTCGGGATTAGAATCAGGTTCTCCTGCTTGCTACGCCTCCATTCAGACGGGAGGCGTGCGAGAACAGTCCGTGCAGTTTGATGATCGCTGTGTCCCGAGAGGTGTAGGGATCAACGCAACTGCGTAGCAAGCAGGAGAACCGGATTCAAATCCCTACCGGGTAGACTTTTTCATCTCGCCCATTCTAAGCTAATGTAAATTCCGTGAATATGGAATGGAAGTTTTACGAATAAACACGAAAGACCAAACGAATACGGAAAAATAGTTTTTTTTCCAGAACTAAAATACCGATGTCGGTTTTAACCAGTCGGTTTTTCTCAACCGTGTTATAAACTTATTTGAGAGGCGACCTCCTCTTAAAGGCATAGATTGCTGTAGTCCCTCTCCGGCCGCGAGAAGGGCTGCCCTCGAGCCGGCAGAAGCAGGACAACTGTGTGGTGGGTTGTGGGCAGAGATGGGTCGGCGGTTATTGAGCGCTCTCGGCAGCAAGCACCCTCCAGGCAGGAGAGGTCTGGCCGCTTGTTTCCGCGACCGCTGCTGTCCGCATGACGGCTCCAATTAGCCAACTTGCCCCCGCGTCAGTTCCTGCCAGCACCATCGCACTCGCTTGTCGCGCGCCGAGCCTGTTCACCACGTTGGTGCACTGCTACTGTTTCAAAGGTCACTCCTTCAGGCGCGCCAAATTATAAACTACATCTTTTCAAAATACACTAACAATAGCCAATTTCCCCCGTGTCCACTGTATTAGGTATAAATGTGTAGCGCCTCTCTCTTCCTACGGTTGGTTGTGGGAAGAAAGAAACGAGATTATGACTTAAATCAATCTGCCTGACTTCCGCTTCCCAATTAACAGGTGACGTACCTGTTAATCTTCTTTTGCTGTGACCGTTGCCAGCATCGGACAGCCTCTCTTCTAGCAGGGGTTTCTATTGTTTTGTAAATGAATAAAAATGTTAGCAACAGGGGAAGGCTACAGACAAGAAGTCGGACAGTTCATTGAAATAATCTTTGTATTCTGAAAGTAGCGTATAGAATTACGAGGTATTCTTGCTGCAAGACAAGACATACAATAGAGAGCAAACATCGAAAATAAAGCACATTCAAATAGTTCGACCAGACTTTAACGAGAGAGAAAGAGAGCGTATTGAGTTTCATGAAAATTTCCGTTGGTCATGAGAACAATAGACTGTGCCCGAAACAGGGGCGGCACAAAATCTAAAGGAAAAGCATCTTAGTAACCATCGCGCCTATCGCACGATATGCAGACTGTTGCATATTTATTAAAACTCGTGACCGAATGCAATTACTTCACTTAAATCGCAAATACCTGCTCGGTGGAACTGTGAAGTTCCTGTTGGTCAACGAAATATCACCAAGACTGAGCATGGCGGCTTCAGCACAACAGGCGATCGCGGACCTGTCCTCCTAACAACTGCAAGCAACTGAAGCAACTGCCGAACTGAGAGCGGCCACGTTGCTCTAGCCCGTTTTGTTAACGCGAGTTTTGCACCGCTGATTTTTCCGCCGACAAAATTAGTGACGTGTTACGAACCTGACACAGTATAGCTAGAGTTCGTTCTGGCCCGTAAGGCCCGGTTTCACGACTCCTAGGGTGGCGGCATGTCTTGGCGGCAACTCGTCAAAGACGGCGGGAACAGAAGTGTCCTTCCGCTCTCCAGGTTTGAACTTAACGGCTCCGATAGCCTTTGTGGCTGATCGCCATCTGACCAATTTAATATATTAATTAATACAGGACACGGAAAATTATTTCGCCCCCACGATACGATGGTCCTTTGGTCAGGCAAACGAACTGTAATTTTAGATTGTCGGGAAAAATTAGTTTTATCTCATTTTATTGACGATTAATTTTACCAACTACTTGAATATTAATTGAACCTAACTTTTTAATACTTCAAACGAATCGTTATTTTTCATTAGTTTGGAATCCGTCGTCAGAAATATTAGAATTATTTTATTTATGTCCACTCTCTTTGTCCTAAAGGCTGGCCATGTGGTTCATGACATCTCTGGGAAAAGTCTTAGCTCTACAGATGTACTGCCAAAATGGTGGCGTACGAAAATTTGTGCCGGTTCGGGACTTTCATTCGGATCCCGCTTTTGGAGAGCGGTCGTCTTACTACGAGGGGCGTTTGAATACTCCGTGCAAAAATAAAAACTACTAAGTGTTTGGGGAAAACCATTTTTATTTTTCGACATAGTCTTCTTTTAGACTTGCACTTCGTCCAACGCTGTTCCAATTTGTTGATACCTTCCGATTAATAGGAATTGTCCAAGCCTGCAAAAGAGCTATTAGTTTCTGCAATCACCTCGTCGTTTGAATGAAATCTTCGTCCCGCCATCCATTTCTTCAAATTAGGGAACAAATGGTAGTCCTAGGGAGCCAAGTCTGGAGAATAGACTCGTCTCACATTTCCAATAATTTTGCTATCACAACTGCTGAGGCGTGTCCTGGTGCATTGTCGTGATGAAAAAGATCTTTTTTGTGGGCCAATCACCGGTGTTTTTCTTGCAGCTCAGTTTTCAAACGATGAATAATATGCACCTGTAATAGTTTAACCTGTTCCATATAGTCGGTATAATTCAGCCCACGCTAAACAGGTCGACATCGCTCTGAACGTGACCTGGAGGCTCGTCACTGGATGTCTGAAACCTACGCCAATCGACAAGCTATATCACCTTGCTGGCATTGCACCTCCTGCCGTGCGTACAGAAGCTGCAGCCTACAGTGAAAGAGCGAGGGCAGAGTTGTCTGAGAGTCACCTCCTCCACAACAATTAGCCAGCCTCCAGACGCCTGAAATCCAGACGGAGCTTTCTCAGAGCAACCGACAACCTCAGTGACCAACCCTGATCTACAGTGGAAAGATGGAAGAGATCGAGAGAAAGGCACTGGATGGAACCTAAGGAAGAATTGGCACCAAGCCACAATGAGGACTGGACGGTTTGGATGTCACTAAAAAGGCTACGCAGCAACACTGCACGGTCAAAAGATAACCTTATGAAGTGGGGATAGTCTACTGTATCTACCTCTGTGACTGTGGAGATGTGCAGACGACCCAGCACATGTGTAACTGCTCTGCATGTCCTTCACACTGCACCTTAGAGGACCTGATGTTGGCAACACCAAATGCTGTCGACGTAGCCCACTTTTGGGCCCAATGTATGTAATATTTCTGTCTG
This sequence comes from Locusta migratoria, assembly GCA_026315105.1. Taxonomy (NCBI): domain Eukaryota; kingdom Metazoa; phylum Arthropoda; class Insecta; order Orthoptera; family Acrididae; genus Locusta; species Locusta migratoria. Next base: position 212,401,914 of record CM048749.1, read on the forward strand.
TTTATAGTTTGCAGTTTACATGTATGTAAGTAATCTCTCTATGTTATACCTTTATAAACTTCTGACACGAATAAAAAAAATTCATTGCCAATCCCAAAAGACTGTCGCCGTAACCTTTCCGGTCGGAGGATCGGTCTTCGCCTTTTTTGATGCACATTCTTCCTTGGTAACCCATTCTTTAGATTGTTCTTTGGTCTCAGAAGTATAGTAATGTATCCGTGTTTCATCCACAGTGACGAAACGACGCTTGAAGTCCTGCGGATTCTTACGGATAGCTTTCTCATGTCCAAATGTTTATGCAAAATATTACGTACCCGTTCATTGGAGGTGCCCACAGCACTAGCAATCTTACGCACATTAACTCTTCTGTTCTCCATCACCATATCATGGATATTATGAATGATTTCTGGAGTCGTAACCTTCACAGGGCGTTCAGCACTTGTGCCCATATGGAAACTACAAATCCTGTAGCTCTTTTCTGAAATTTTTACTTGCTAATTAATAATAACTTTGTAAGTTTAAAGACTTATCAACAAATTTAGACGTAATCACTGCACAGAAAACTAGTACTTCTGCTTCCTGTGCTATATACAGCTCACTGCTCACAAATCGTTCACCTTCCTAATGTGAGATTGCAGCTTCTTCAGAACAGCATGTAACATCTAAGCGAAATACTAAATTTCAGAAAGTGTTTGATAAAATTGTCAAGTAAATACTCAGGTACTTTATCAACCACAAACAATAACAAGTGCTGCCATCTGTTGATAAAACAATGTAAGCTCGTTGTGGTCACTTTCTTAGCCAAAGATCATCCCCGCGCAGTAACTGAATGCGATAGGGCCCATGACAGACATCAGTTAGCAGATATTTTGAACCTTATATCGTGTGGTTAAAATATCGACCACAAACCTATAAAGGCTTAACAGAATCACGTTACATGTTACAGCTTGCTTTAACCTTTGTCTCAGCATTTTTGCCCATTCTCAGCTCCTGCGCGTACAAAAGTGTCCTGTCAAGGGGTGTGCAGGGGCGAGGAAACGTATGCGGAGACAGTGCTCAATCTTTTATGGTAGAAATGACGCATGGAAGTAGTTCACATATTTTGGCAGTAGCTCCAACGAGGACGACTTGCGACTCCTTCCCACAAAATAATATCGATCGGAGGCAGGGCGTGCTGAGAAATGTGCTGCCGATTTCAGCTGCGATCTGAAATCTTCAGCTACTGATATCGGCGGCGGTACTATGTTATTCTCGGCTACTGTATTTGTGTCAGTCGTGCCACACTGAATTTCTTAGCTGCGCCAAAACCGTTATGTAAGCAAAAGAATTACAGCACTTTGGTAAGCAGTAGGTTGTTAGCTGTGGCTATGAACGGCATGATAATACACTTGAGAGAATTAATTGGTATATTAACTACTTTCAGATTGGCATTGTCTTATGATATTTTATTAATGATTATGTGTAAAGATGAGATTTGTATATGCGAGTACTTTTAAGTTTAGTGGAGCAGGCAAATAATTGAAATTAAAGTTACTTGTAGATCACAGACAATGTAGAATGCGGTACTATAGATGAAAATAAAAAAAAAATTGCAATACTTCTTACACTGCATGTAAACCCTTAAAACTGTGGATCTTTCAACGTTTATGAACTATTATTTTCGTCAGCCCATAGCCATACCGAAAAGGCAATCGTAAGGTATGTCATGATATATCGCAAGACTCGCATTGAAATAACACTTCACGCAACAATGTTATACTTGAGTATGGTAGTGCTGTAATGGCAAACCGCAGTTGTTGTTAAGTTGGTGTTCGCGGGGCTTAGTAAGCACAATAAAAACAAACTGTAAAGGTCACCTATTTGCTGTGATAACGATTTGGAAATTATTGATAGATCTGAAGCATTGAATTAAAATTTGTGGTGCGGCCGGGAATCGAACCTGGACCTCCATGCTTATTAGGCAGACGTCTTAACCGTTTTGGAAATTAAAAATTAAGTGCAATCAAGGATGTTGTTATATTGCTAACTCGTCTCATCCTTTTTCGTTATCTTCAGAACAATAGGTCTGTGCTGCTGATGTGCATAAATCAAACTACAAAGTCAAAATATTCAAGCCCTAAGACTAAGCTTTGTGTATACCTCATTCTAAAGATGCCTCAAAGGGACAAAACACATTAGCAGTAAAGAAATAAAGTAAAATCAAGGCTTCTTTATTAAATAAATAAAAAAAATGGGTCCTAGAGTAAGGTTGTTCATTGAAAAGAAATGTATTGATGTCTCAGGTTTCGTATTCCGGTCAGTCCCTTAAAAGTTCTTTAGGTCTCTTTTTTTAACACATTGTTCCTATTTATTTTTATATTTCTGCCAAAAACACTGGCATTGGGTAAACGCTCCACTTGATTTTAGAATGCGATGGCTCTGCTAGTCAGTTCCTCCTCCTTCAGTTCCGCCGGGGTTTTCTTCTGATAAGGCTCCAACTTCTCTTCCTCTGCAGTCGGCCGTCGCTAAAGGGAAATAATACTTACTTGTAAATGACAGATATCCTATTGTTACTTGTATTTTAACATTTAAGCCGGTGTACAGATCACATTTAAATATTAGGTTTAGGCAGAACCAGTATCGCTCAAAAGTATTTTGTAGAGAGAATGATTTCTGAAAACAAATTATTTAAATAAATAAAAAATCTGTCATTCTTTAATGCATTTTGCAATTCTAATTTTTGTTAGCATTAAAACATTAATGAACAAAATACATAGGCTCAACAGTATTAACAAAATACAAAAGTTTCAGCAAGAAACTAAATCAAAGAAAAATAATACTGAAGTCTTCGACCATCATGTTTTTGACTTGGTTGCGTGTATCAAAATGTTCAAATGTCTGTAAATCTATCGGACCAAACTGCGTGGTCATCAGTCCGTAGCTTACAAACTACTTAAACCTAGGTAAACTAACCTAAGGGGACACACACACACACACACACACACACACACACACACACACACACACACAGCGATGACGTCACACTCGCGAGAGCGAGACGTTTCGGGCAGGACGAGTCACGATACTTCCGGGTTCACGTCGCGCCCGCCGGGACGAGCTGAGCTTGGCCGAGCCGCCTCAGCCTAGTCGGCGCGCGCCGCCGGCTGCGTTTGCCGGACGTACCCGAGACGAAAAAAGGGGGAAAAACACTTTTTCGATTTTCACGTTGTAAAAATTGTTGATGATATACAAGATCACGCTACATCGTTTTATGAAATTATTTTTGCCTTACAAGCTTTACCTTGCCTGTGAAAAAAATAAAAAGTCTACTTTTCATTCCGCACGAGTTTTAAGTTTCGTATAGCTTCTCACTCGATTTTGATGAAAGTATGCGTTTAAAAAATCTGATTTTTTGACACATTATAGTAAAACGTCTTAGCTTTCGTATAAGACATTCACCTTTTCGTAATTCCTAACAGTCGTTTTCAAATGACGCTATTTCTCAAGTATATGCACTTGATTTACAAATCGTGTATTGAAAAAGTTAGATAGCGGGCAGGTTACTGTTCTATTATTTTTAGACCATATATTACAGCGAGTGAAATGGAGCTAAAAGAACAAAAAAGTTTTTGAAATGGTAATCGCACTGATATCTACCTCCTTTCACAAGTAATTGCGAGTTATCTGAGCGCCCTCGGGCCGCGATCACAAGTCTACGAACTCAGCCTGTGTTGAGCGTAGCGTGAAGCACTGCAGTGCCGAAAAATCTGAATTGCTGGCTACGTTTGTCGGTACCTCGTGATGTGTTTTAAAGATCCATAGTCAGAGAACAATAATGAACTAATTTTTCTTGGGTGGCATCCGATTACAATGGACAACTATCTGCTACGGTTTTACAGCAGTTCATACTTCACTTTGAGAGGCATACATCTGGTTTTTTCCACATAATACAATTCATGGATTTTATATTTCGTGTTTGGAACTAGAAGAGAAGAACAAAGTAATGTAAACTGCGACTTAGCTCTTAATGGACTGAAATAAAATTTTGTGACATTACAGTTAAAGGCTTTCTAGTTGCAGATGCATCTACTCCTAAGACACAATATATACCTATTCGCTTTTGTAGCTTTCAGAAAATGTGTTCCCACAGGGTGAAAATTATTGTATGCAGTGTGTCCGAGATAAATGCGGTACTTTCACGTCTGAGGTGGAAGTAAGAATGAACTGAGTTGCTTTTAGTGACCTGTCTGACACGAACAACGTTTCTACGAACATTTTGCTGTATCATTTGAAGACAATTTTCTTTGTCTGCAAGATGGTACTTTCGAATTTTCAACATACGCTGGTTTACTTTAGCCTCAGACACTGCAGGACATGTCAGTAAAGGATGAGAAGCGTCTGTCACTTTTTTCTAATTTTTCTTTTTTTCCGAGGGAAGGGGAGAGCTTGTCCGAGGGAAGGGGAGAGCTATAAGGAATCCCAACCCACTGTTAGCAGAAGATCGATTGCTGGCCACTTCAAGAATCCAGCTGACAGTTCATTGATTTTATTATATTATATATTAAAAGAATCTACGAAAACTAAAGTCAGTCGGACAGTCATTTTTGTGTAAAACTAAAGGTATTCATCCACTTTTTCTACACTCAAACGGGATTTCCTTCTGTATATTTCTTATGGGGATGTCCTGGCTGTAAACTAAAGTCATTCTGTCAGGCCGTTCTATCCGACCCATTTCCTTAATTTTCGCTTTAAAAGAAAGGAATTTATTCGCAGATTTTTCATCAAGTATCATAATTACCTTAAGTCTCTCCTTCCTTTACTTTCATTCAAACGCGGGATCCTTCTGTCCTTGCATTGAATATTTTAACCGGTTTGTTTTAGGATATCTTCGGTCCTAAATAAAGTACACAGTTCTCTTTGACCTAACAACACTCAACGGATCAAGATCTTTCAACACTCAACGGATCAAGATCTTTCATTTGCGCTTTTAAACACTTCCACGGATTGATTCTGAAGAAAGCTATGCGTGAACATTCAACATTACTTCCATGTTTTCCCAACGTTTTAGTCATTCCACTAACGGTGTGAAGTATTCGCACGGGTCTTATTCGCACGGGTCATCTATCTTTCTAATATATTAAAAGAATCTATTTTATAATTATAATTGATTTTAAATAAGTGTTTTGATACGAATTTAAGAAAACACAGGCATATATAATATTCTGTATACTGTTACTATCTATAATAAATATTTTTAAATGGTAAATATTTAATTTTACTTATTTCCATTTCACATGACTGGCCACTAATGCTGCAAAGTATTTGCACAGGTTGCCTAGTTTTATTACTATTGTTCTCACACTGTAGTGAACCGTCGAATTTTATGAACATAAGAAATAGGTGGTAATGCACTCGTTTCATCCATATAGACTAACATTTAGGAGAGTATTTCCTTCCTTTAACATTCGATATCTTTAATATTCCCGGCGCGAGTCGGTGCCGGCACGAACCGATTGGGGTATGGTGTTGGTTCTGCAGCACAAGTATTACAAGTCTCCAGCCTGTTTTCAGCAGAAGCTTCTCTGCATGATTTTTTTTCAATTATACTTATGATAATATGTTTATTTTCCTTCTATTACTATTAATTCTGTAATATGAATTAAAAAAAATTAAGAAATGTTTAGTTTTTCACATAAGGAAAACCTCTCCTAAATGTTAGTCGAAATTAATGGGATGGGTCCATACCACATATTTCTAATGTGTTTATAATTCTATCACTACAGTGTGCAAACAATAGTAATAAAATTACAAAATCAATTAACAGTTAGCTGGCTCAAAGTACATGGCAGTGAACAAGTACTGGTCACTAAGAACGAAAAAATAAATCACAACATGAAACAAATGACACCTGCTTCTCATCCTTCACTGATCTGCAGTGTCTGTGAGGCTAAACTAAATCTGCGCGGTTTCCTTTCATTTAAAGTATAAAAATCGATATGAAAGTACCATGGAGACAAGGAAAATTGTGAGGTTCAGGAAATGTTCATAGAAAAGCAGTTCCCATCAGACAGCTTCCTAACAAAATAAATAAAAATTCTGAGAACCGTGTAGAGTTCTTTGAAAGTTGAGATGAGCTGAAACATAGTACAGCGTGTACCACATAATTCTGGCACATCTGACGAACCCCCATGACCATAAGTTGCAGCATCCCTTATCAGGAGGTAACTAAATGTCTTTAATTTTACTGTTTTGTAATCCTACTTTAGTCTCGGTCTGAGGGATAGCTCTTCTATGTGAGACACTGTATATAAATTGTTTCACCTTGTGGTAGAACATTTTAAGAGAAGGTTCAAATGTTTGTTAAGCTTAAGGGACTTAACAGCGGGGTCATCAGTCCCTAAATTTAGAAACTACTTATGAACTACCTTATACTAAAGACGACACAAATATCTATGCCCCAGGGTGGGATTCGAACTCCCGACCGTAGAGGCCGTGCAGACTGTGACTGGCGCGCCGCAGTCCCCTCGGCCACCGCGGCCGGCTTAAGAGAAGGCTAAATAGTGTAATCTTAGGTGTAGATGCATCAATAAATGTAAGTATATTTTTGTGTTTCTTCCTTTTATTATCCTCAACTTGAAAGTCATTGAGTAGAATTTCAGAAATTTTATTTCAGCCCATCAACAGCAAATTCGCAGTTTACATTGTTTCTTCTCTTGAAGTTTGAAACACGAAATATGTATTCCATCAATTGTGCAATGTGGACAACAAATTACTTGTATACCTCTTAAGTGAAGTATTACCTTACATAATACCATAGCAGATCATTGTCCATTGTAATCGGTTCCCACCCAAGAAAAATTAGGGTATAGCTATTTTCTGGTTATGAATTATTAACACATCACGATGGACCAACATACGTGGCCAGCAAATAATATTTTCGGTGCTGCAGTGCTTCACGCTACGCTCAACACACGCCGAATTCGTAGACTTGTGGTTGCGGCATGATGCCGCTCAGATAACTCACAATTACTTGAGAAAGGAGGTAGATATCAGTGCGAATACCATATCAAAAACTTTTCTGTTCTTTTAGCTCAATTTCACTCGCTGTAATGTATGGCCTAAAATGCATAGTACAGTAAGCTGCCCGCTATCGAACTTTTTCAATACACGATTTGTAAATCAAGTGCGCATACCTGACAAAAAAGCATCATTTGAAAACGATTGTTACGAATTTCGAAAAGTTGAATGTTTTATTGAAAAGCTAAGATGTTGTACTACCCTGTGTACAAAAATCAGATTTTTTAAAAAGTTGATATGACGATGCAATGTGGTCTTATATACCGTCAGAATTTCTTACAACTTGAAAATCGAAAAAGTTGTTTTTCCCCCTCTTTTTCGTCTTGGCACATCCCCGCTCGGCTCGGCCCGGCCGGCAGTGTGAACGCACAGTCGTAGAAGTGTGGCGGACGGGCGCAATAATTAACGGCGTCGTAAGGGGGGCTGGCCGTGCGCATGCGCACTGCTGTCGGCTGTTCCACATGCCAGCCGGGAGTACCGAGTCTTCTCGCTCCCGAGACTGCATTATCGGCACGGCCGGCTCCCGGGTACGGCGGTCTTGCTAGCCGCTCCCTCTGGCGGAAACGAGCGGGAGCCAGGCAGCGTTTGACGGCCTCTAACCTTAACACGCGGCTCGTAGCACAGTGGTAGAGTGCCAGACTACTAATTCGAAGGTCGCGGGTTCGATCCCCAACACGCGGCTCGTAGCACAGTCGTAGAGTGCCAGACTACTAATTCGAAGGTCGCGGGTTCGATCCCCGCCAGGTCCTAGGATTTTTGTCACTTTCCACTTCTTTCACCTCGGGCAGTGTTGCTAAAGAGAAAAACATCGAGTAGCACCGTGGTTCGGAATCCACGAGCCCAGAAGAGGTGTCCTGCAAACAGCACAGACACTCTTGTCTCGTCTGCTGCCGTAACGCATTAACGTCAGATTGCTCCGCGCTGTCGCAACGAGTTCGCTTATCGCACGTTTCATGTAGACTTTCGCGGTTATTTCACGCATTGTTTTCTACTGTTGTTAGCATTGTAAATCCTACGCAAACGCCGCTCCTCTCGTCCGTTAAGTGCAGGTCGTCGGCCACTGAATCGTCCATGGTGAGACGTAATGCTTGAAATCTGGTATTTTCGGAAAACACTGAACACTGTGGAACACTTGATTCCCTATCGATTTGGAAAATGGAATTTCCAGTGCGTCTAGGGCAACTACCATTTCTTAATTCCAACATTTTCACGAGAATTACCGGAGTACAAAAAGACACCGTGTTCGCAATACTAACTCCATGTCGCTGTCCCGTGGCTGTTGTCACCTCGGTGTCGTTCCCCTAACATTATAGGACACTCGTTTGCGGGCGCTAAGCTGTTGCCCGATAGCCTCCCAGATGTATTCCATCAAATTCACAGCAAGCGGATTCTCATCAGGATGATTATCCTCAAATTTTAGTAACGCGATTATGACCTTGTGCAATCGACAGATATACTTCTGAAACTTGTCATCGGCGTCGGAGAATGTATCGGTCATGAAGAGATGAGAGTAATACACAATCATGTTCACGTAGTCGGTGGCATGGTGTCTTCAATTACTACAAGTCTCATTAATTCCAGCTGAATGCTCCCTATGTAATGGAATTAAACTAAACAATGTTCAGGGATTTAAGTTACGAAATGGGAGGGGGGGGGGAGCGGACGGAAGGTAGTTGACCGTATTTGCTTTTTCGACAGCAAAAATAACTGCCAATGGCAGAGTTAGAGGGGATATACATCTACATGGGATACTCTGCAAATCACATTTAAGTGCCTGTCAGCGGGTTCATCGAACCACCTTTATACTGTTTATCTCCCATTCCATTCTCGAATAGCGCGCAGGAAGAAAGAACGCTTGAATCTCTCCGTTCGAGCTCTGATTTCTCGTATTTTATTCTGATGATCTTTTCTACCTATGTAAGTGGGAGTCAACCATATATTTTTGCATTCGGAGGAGAATGTTGGTGATTGGAGTTTCGTAAGTAGACCACGCCGCAACGATAAGCGCCGTTGTTGTAATGATTCCTATCCCAGATCCTGTATCATTTCCGTGACGCTGTCTCCTCTATATCGTGACAACACGAAACGAGCTGCTCTTCTTTGAACTCTTCGATGTCCTCTGTCACACACAGCTGATAAGGGTCCCACACTGGGCAGCAATACTCCATAAAAGGACGGACAAGCGTAGTGTATGCAGTGTCTTTAGTAGTTCTCTTACATCTTTTAAGGGTTCTGCCAAAAAAAAGAAGTCTCTGATTCGCCTTTCCCACGACATTATCTACGTGTTCTTTCCAGTTTAAGTCGGAAGTAATAGTAATTCCTAGATATTTTATGGAGTTTACGGTCTTTACCTTTGATTAATTTTTCTTGTAAACAAAGTTTAACGGATTTCTTTTCGTATTCATGTGGACGACTTCACACTTGTCATTATTTAGAGTCAATTGCCAATTTTTACACCATAGTGATATCTTATTCAGATAGTTCTGCAGATGATTTTACGAGACGGTAAATGACGGCGTCATCTGCAAACAACATAAGATAGTTGCTTCTTTTCCCCTAAATCGTTTATGTAAATGAAGAGCAGAGGACCAATGACACTTCCCTGTGGAACGACTGATATCACCTCTGTCTTGCCGGCCGCGGTGGCCGAGGAGACTAAGGCGCTCCAGTCACGGTCTGCACGGCCACTACGGTCGGGGGTTCGAATCCCCCCTCGGGCATGGATATTTGTGCCGTCCTTAGTTGTAGGTAGTTCATAAGTAGTTTGTAAGTTTAGGGACTGATGACCCCGTAGTTAAGTCCCATAGACTATACAAACATTTGAACATTTTTTTCACCTCTGTCTTAGTCGTTGCCTTACCATCGATAACTACGAACTGTGTCCTCTCTGACAGGAAATCCCCTATCCAGTCGCTAATTTGTGGCGATATACCATAACCACGCAATTTGATTAGTCGTTGCCTTACCATCGATAACTACGAACTGTGTCCTCTCTGACAGGAAATCCCCTATCCAGTCGCTAATTTGTGGCGATATACCATAACCATGCAATTTGATTAAAAGCCGGTTGTGAGGTCAAAAGCCTTCTGGAAATCAAGAAGTACGGAATCAATTTGAGAACCCTTGCAGACTAGCAAAAACAAGAAAAAAATATTACAGAAGAAAGGAATTTGTAGACATTGAATGTATGAAGGTGTTTGTATTGAGTAGGCCGGCCGCGGTGGCCGAGGGGACTTAGGCGCTTCAGTCACGGTCTGCACGGCCACTACGGTCGGGGGTTCGAATCCCCCTCGGGCATGGATATTTGTGCCGTCCTAGTTCGTAAGTAGTTCATAAGTAGTTTATAATTTTAGGGACTGATAACCCCGTAGTTAAGTCCCATAAGATTTACAAGCATTTGAACATTTGTGTTGAGTAGCTGCTGTACGGATGTGAAACAGCCATGCAAAATCGGACTTGGAATGATTTGCTACAGGAAAATACTGAACATTAAATGGATAGATGCTGTAAGTATTGAGGAGGCATGAAACATTATTAGGGTGAAATAAGAAATTTGTGGCACTAATTGAATAAAAATATCGTTTGATAGGACAAATCCCGAGGCGCCAAGGGATCGTCTGTTTGGTAATGAATCTATTGGTGAGAACTGAAAAATGTAGAGGGCTACTAAGGGAATCAGGTTATAACGGATGTATATAGATTCAAATAGCTATACAGAAATGAAGAGGCTTGCACAAGATAGAAAGCTGCATCGAAGTCGCCCGAACGACGACGATGACGACGTCTCTTCCTGTCGATTTGGGGTCTAGAATTGATCAGCATAGTGGCGGTGTAGGGGAGGGGGGGCTTTCAAATACCTCGAATGAATTTGTTTGAGCGCTCTTGGCCTCTTGTTCTGGGGCCTCCAAATCTAGGAAGCTATTTTTCTTAGATTGTCCTGTTCCTCTCGTCCTGGGGGGCCTCCAAATCGCAAAAGTTTCTTTTTGCTAGTAATACATGTATTTGCAAGTGGACAGAGGGCCTCATCTTGTTCTGCCGCCGCCCCGGGCCTCCGACAGCCTTAGTCCGCCACTGGATCAGCACTTGTTCCTTGCCTCTCTTAAGCGGCAACTAAAAGGAGTCTCATACATGATAAAACTTTGCAGTATGGACATACGATATTTGCAAACCTTGGTAGAACTTTGGTGCAGTGAAGTCTCGATAGTTCGAGGTAAACTCGACCGAAACCACCTCGAAGTATTGAAAACTCGGCCTATCGCAACTTACGTGGGAAAAACAAATTTCCCTTCAGTAAAAAACCGTCTTGATTGCAAATGTTTTATTCCATATTTAATGCCACGTTTCGCCCTTTATCAGGGCATCTTCAGATGATTTGTGTGACAGAATTTACACAAAATTACAAGGCGTAATTACAAAACGGGGTAATGGGACATGGGCTTATTTTGTGTTTAGAAGACAGTATAAATGGTAAGAAAAGCTTACATTGCTGTGTTTCTATGTTTTTGAATTTTGGATTTCCTTGTAGCCCTCCAAATGATCGGTTAACAACTAATTACAGTTGGAACATACTCGGTAAAGATGTGAGAAGCATAAAACCGATTAGCTTAATAGAAGCAGTGGTATCTGATGATACAATATATGCCAATGTTTACAATAGCGCTCACGGGCGGTAGGCGGTCGTGGTAGTGCTGCTTCGCCGACTTTTACAGTCTAAGGGAAACACCGCAAAACAACCCAAGGTGTCACACCACGCAGAGCGCATTGTAAGCTTTTCTTATCATTTATATTGTCTTCTAAACACAAAATAAGCCCATGTCCCATTACTGCATTTTGTTGTTAAGCCTTGTGATTTTGTGTAAATTCTGTCACGCATATACCTGAAGAAGGCCTGTTAAAGGGCGAAACACGTCATTAAATAATGAACAAAATAATTTGCAATCAATACGGTTTTTTACTGAAGGAATATTTATTTTCACTGATTGCTGTACACCATGAACTGGAAATCATTTTATATAAACCAATAAATTGGTCTTAAAATAAAAACAATGAACTGTATTAAAATGAAGTGTTACCCAGGCATTTACATTAGTGGAATAAAGGTTTTAACTGAATTCTCTTAACTAAAATAATTGTGGAGTTTAGTTTGTTATGAAGCTGCATCGTATCCGCAGTTTTTGTTTTGTCATACGAAGCTCGCATTTATGGGAAACTTGTAATTTCTAGACTAGAAATATCCACTGTAGTTCCTCCCCTCCCTCTCGTCCGGGAGACATATTGTGTTGGTAATCATTTGATGTCCCTCTGGGAGTGCCGCCCAGGGTAGATCCCTGCCCTTTCCCCCCTTTACCGCAGATCCAGGGCTGAAGCTTTGATGTCGACTCGTCTGCTATCGGATCGCAGTCGGTTTTGCCATATTTCGTTACATCATTTTCATTCGTCTCCAGTAATGGTGCACCATTCTTTGCTCGAGGGGTTGATGACCTTGCTGGTAGTCTCTTAGTATTCCCTGTCTGCCTCAGCCAGTCAACTAACCGACGACGGTGGCAACAACATTAACATTAAAAATCAGGTCTCTTCCTCCATCGTGCAGATAAACGTAGGTGATTTAGCAGCTGCTGTACTAATTTGCGGAGTGTTTTATTAGACACAACAAGGAGATTCGTTAACTCGCTTCTATCCTGGTGTCATTAACGCGTGTCGCTTGCCGCACAACAAAAACTGCCCCTGGAAAGTGTTTGGACGGTCAGCTGGTGGCCCAGGGCAGCGAGTAGCGTTTTAGCTTTCAGAGCACGCAGGTGGCCAGACGTGGACAGCATGCGCGAGCCGGGCTAACAGCTGTCGACCCAAGCCTCAGCTACTGTAACTCTGGCAAATGCCCAGCTGACATTTCAATCTCTGAATGCGAAAACACCAGAACGCCGTCAACATACATTTCTGGCCATTAAATTACAGATGATAAACGGGTGCCGGCCGCGGTGGCCGAGCGGTCTGCGACGCGCCAGTCACGTTCTGCATGGCCACTACGGTCGGGGGTTCGAATCTCCCCTCGGGCATGGATATTTGTGCCGTCCTTAGTATTAGCTAGTTCATAAGTAGTTTGTAAGTTTAGGGACTGATGACCCCGTAGTTCAGTCCCATAAGGTATACAAACACTTGAACTTTTTTTTTGATAGATGGGTATTCATTGGACAAATATACTATACTAGAACTGACATGTAATTACTTTTTCACGCAATTTGCGTGCATAGATCCTGAGAAATCAGTACGCAGAACAACCACCTCTGACCGTAATAATGGCCCTGATGCCCCTTGGCATTGAGTCAGACAGAGCTTGGATGGCGTGTACAGATACACGTACAGATGCCATTGCAGCTTCAGCACGATACCACAGTTCATCAAGAGTAGTGATTGGCGTATTGTGACGAGCCAGTTGCTCGGCACCATTGACCAGACGTTTTCAGTTGGTCAGAACTCTGGAGAATGTGCTGGCCAGGGCAACAATCGAACATGTCCCGTACAGGAGCTCCAACTTGCGGTCGTGCATTAACCTGCTGAAATGTAGGGTTTCGCAGGGCTCGAAGGGTAGAGCCACGGGTCGTTATACATCTGAAATGTTAAAGCCACTGTTAAAATGCCATCGATGCGAACAAGAGGTGACCGAGACGAGTAACCAATGGCACCCCATACCATCACGCCGGGTGATACGCCAGTATGGCGATGACGAATACACGCTTTTAACGTGCGTTCACCGCGATGTCGCCATACAGGATGCGACCATGATGATGCTGTAAACAGAACCTGGATTCATCCGAACAAATTACGTTTTGCCATTCGTGCACCCAGCTTTGTCGTTGCGTACATCATTGCAGGCGCTCCCGTCTGTGATGCAGCTTCAAGGGTAACCGCACCCATGTCTCCAAGCTGATAGTCCATGCTGCTGCAAATGTCGTCGAACTGGTTGTTGTTTTGCAAACGTCTCCATCTGTTGACTCAGGGATCGAGACGTGGCTGCACGATCCGTTACAGCCATGCGGATAAGATGCCTGTCATCTCGACTGCTAGTTATACGAGGCCGTTGGGAACCAGCACGGCGTTCCGTATTGCCCTCCTGAACCCACCGATTCCATATTTTGCTAACAGTCATTGGATCGAGACCAACGCGAGCTGCAATGTCAGGATTTCTCTTCTTTACACGAGGCATCACAACAATGTTTCACCAGGCAACTCCGGTCAACTGCTGTTTGTGTATGAGAACTCGGTTGGAAACTTTCCTCGTGCCAGCACGTTGTAGGTATCGCCACCAGCGTCAACCTTGTGTGAACGTTCTGAAAAGCTAATCATTTGCATATCACAGCATCTTCTTCCTGTCGGTTAAATTTCGCGTCTTTAGCACGTCATCAACGTGGTGTAGCAATTTTAATGGCCAGGAGTGTAATTCATACTGCTGACTATCATCCAATCTCTCTGAAGGTAAGCTACTACCGACATTAGGCAAGGGACAATAGATTAATGTAGGATTCGTCCCTTTAACACGTGCGAGAGGTAACCGCAGAAACGTAAACTGTGACGACATTGTTACCAAATGCGTCTAAATAGAACGAATGTACTGTACCTCTTTTTTCATCTTCCGAAGCGTAAACACCGGGGCAGACATCCAGTGGAGAAATTATAGTCTGCAGTGAAGGCCAAAGGTTCACGAAACGTGCGGCGAGGGGTGCTGTTGCTTCATGATGATGCAGGTCCCCATATCGCAAATGTCGTGACGTAGAAGTTACGTGAATTAAAGCTTTTATGGTATTTTTGCTTTATTTTTGAAATTGAAGTTTTGATTGTAGCCCAAGACAGTGCTGAATAGTTAGTTGGGGTTGGTGTGGCAACGTGTAATGTTTAGTTACTCCGCTAATTTAAAAAAAAAAAAAAAAAGCGGTGGGGGGGGGGGGAAATATGGCATCGGACAAAACTAAATAAAGAGTTCGCCAGAAAAAATGTATACTCTCTTCGTTAGGCTCTATCGAGATAACGATATGGTACTTTTAGTTACAAGTTTGTTGTAGTACGGTCTTTGGCTCAATAGATGTTAGTACCTTCATCTCGACATTGAGGAAACACGCTGGCTGGAGCACGCTTGACATTCGAGCAACGAAAATGTGTTGTGAAGTGCTTTATCAAGTTTCATAATGACGTGCAGCGTTGTAGAGGCCGAGCGCTCTAAGGCGTCTTGCTCCGGAGTGTGCGGTTGCTGGCCGTCGGAGTTCAGAGTGCTGCCTACTTAAGCCACATTGTGTTATTTTGCTACTAAAATAACATACGTTATCTACTGCCTTCAGTGCCTCATTTCCTAATTTAACCCTGTCAGGTACACCAAATTTAATTCTATTACTTTCCGTACCGTTGTTATACTTCGTTTTTGTCTCCATCTTAGAATCTCTCTTTGTTATTGATCTTAGGAAGAGACAGTCTCAACTATGGAACATGCGTTTTAAGATGTAAAATCATGCATCAGGGAAGATGACTTTGGGTTCCGAAGATACGTAGGAACACGTGAAACCATGCTAGTCCTAAAGCTAATCTTAGAAGAAAAGACTGAAGTAAGCAAAACAGAGACTTCAGCATTTGTTTATTTAGAGAAGCTTTTAACGATGTTGACTGGAACACACACACTTAACATAACAAGGGAAAAATAAACGAAACGAAAAGTTATATACAATTTGTACAGAAACCAGACGCCGATTACGAAAGTGGAAGGCGATGAAAGAAGAGCAGCTAAGGAGTTAGCCAGAGTCGTTGCGATTCCCCGATATTATACGCTCTACACATTGACAAGACTGTGAAGGAAGGCAAGAAGAAATTTGAAAGATAATTAAAGTTGAGGGGATAGGAGGGCGGGAACAAAAACGTCGAAGTTTACTGATGGCATTGTAATTTTGTCGAAGACGACCAAAACTTGTATGAAAAGTTGAACGGAATAGATAGAACCTCTTTAAGAAACTACGAGACAGTCACTACTTGGGGTTACAAAGCACTTTTGGAATAAGAAAGTGTTCTTTGAAATTAAACTAAAGCGCCCTCTCCTTTCGGCCATCAACGCTCAGCAGATTCGTAGGAAAATCGGTTTGAATAACGCGACGCCATTCATCTGCATAACTACTCTGCAATTCACATGTAAGTGCCTGACAGAGCGTTCGTCGAACCGCTTTCATATTATTTCTCTACCGTTCCAGTCTCGTACAGCGCTCGCGAAAAACGAACACCTAAATCTTTCCGTTTTACATATGATTTATCGAATTTTATTCGGATCATCGTGTCTCCCTACATTGGTGGGGACCAACAAAATACGTTGCCATTCGGAGGAGGAAGTTGGTGACAGAAATTTCTTAAATAGTTCTTGCCGCAACTAATAACTTCTTTAATTGATTTTCACCGCAAGTGCCGGCCGCGGTTGCCGAAGGGACTGAGGCGCTCCAGTCACGGTCTGCACGGCCACTAAGGTCGGGGGTTCGAATCCCCCTCGGGCATTGATGTGTGAGTTGTCCTTAGATTATTTTAACGTAGTTTAAGTAGTTGTAAGACTAGGGACTGATGACCAATGTAGTTAGTCCCATAGGATTACAAACAGTTGAACAGTTGAGTTGCTTGTGGTCCATACTCAAACAAATCATATTGGGTCCTGGTCTGAAATAGTTGGGAGCCACTAATTTAATGGAACTGTTGTATCCTAATAGCGTGCTGCCAATGAAACGCAGCCTCTATTTTGTCTTTCCCAAAAAAATTTTCTGTGTGTTTTCTTTTTTCCAATTTAAATTCTTCGTGATTGTAATTCCTTGATACTTAGTTGAATTTACAGCCCTTGGATTTGACCGATTTATGGTGTAAAGGAAGTTGGACGGGTTTATGTTAGTGCTCATATGAACGACCTCACACACCCGTACTGGTCCGTCAGCTATCTATCGCCGAGGCGGCATTGTTGAGAGGATGAGGACGAGATTGGTCTGAGTTCAATCCCCACTCAGAATTTTACTCGTATATATAAAGCAGTGTGCCCATGTGTTTCTATTCCATAAAAGCTACAGTTCTGTTCCCGTTTCCATAAAATTTTTATAACTTCGACAAAATCTACATTTTTATTCTGATATTGATGGCTTTTTTTTTTTTTTTTTTTTTTTTTTTTTTTTTTTTTTTTTATCAAAATGACCTTCAAATCAAGATGACGGTCACCGTCTCTATAAAATTCCGTATGGTGCATGAGGGAAGGTACTACTTGACCTACAGACTTCGACAGCAACCTACAGTTTTATTCTAATGTTGAAATAATTTTGCACACTCGGCCATCTAAACAAGGAAGAGGTCATACGATGCATGGCAGAGGCCATTTCACAACAGAGTTGACACAGGGGTCATTTATATAGGTTTTCATGAAAAATGTGTTTATTACAAGCAAGCTATCATACGTTGCCTGGCAGAGGGTACATTGCACAAACTTTACTTTCACTGATCAGCACTTCACATTTGTCCTTTATCATAGTGAGGGAGAGGAAGATATGTGGCACACCAAGAGCATCGGACCACCCCTTAAAATTAATCATGCCAATTGCACAGTCAATGAGGCCTCTGCCAGGCACCTAAGTGTGATTTGCAGAGTATCCCATGTAAGGTGTAGATCCTGTTCAAACCGGAACAGGCGCAAGAAACAGAAGAAGAGGGACTGTAGAACTGAGGAGGCGGAGTATCAGAGACAGGAGATGGGCAGAGTGCAGCATGAAAGACGTGGGCCGAGACGGGGGAAGGATAGATGAACGCAGAAGTAGGAGAGGAAGAGATGCCCAGAGAGAGAGAGAGAGAGAGAGAGAGAGAGAGAGAGAGAGAGAGAGAGAGAGAGAAGATGGTCTCACAGTAGTAAGGAATAAATAAACACCCGGGCAACGCCGGGTTTTCAGATAATTTCCATCACTATTTATTTCTTTTCTATTACTAAAGAAAATGGTACATCTTCCTAACATCGTGAAGGGCTCCAGCGAGCACGCAGAAGTACATCAACGAGATGTGACATGGACTTAACCAATGTCTGAAGTAGTTCTGGAGGGAACTGACACCATGCATTCTGCAGGGCTGCCCATAAATCCGTAAGAACTAGGGGGCGGAGGTCTCTTCTGAAGAGCAAGTTGCAAAGTATCCCAGATATGCACAGTGATGTTCTTGTCTCGGGAGTTTGGTGGCCAGCGAAGGTGTTTAAATCTCCCAAGAGTGTTCCTGAAGCCATTCTGTAGCAAGTTTCGACATGAGGGGTGTCCCATTGTCCATCAGATGCTAGACTAAACATGAATGGCTGCATGTGATCAGCCAATTGGCGTATATATGAGTCACCTGTCAGTCATGTGTAAGACGTATCAGGCGTCTCATATCACTCCAACTGCACACGCCCCACGCTCCTATCAGCTTGAACTGTTCCCTGCTGATATGCAGGGATTCGTAAGGCTGCCTGTATACCTGTACACGTCCATCCGCTCGATACAATTGGAAATGTAACTTGTCAGACTGTGATATTACAGATGCAGGGGGAAGCTGATTGTTTCCATGTGAAAGGCGGCTTTTGACAGGATGTTGGGTTCCCCAGCCGGCCGGCTAACAGTTTGTACCTAGTGAATGGGATACAGCAGGTAGTCAGGTTTT
This sequence comes from Locusta migratoria, assembly GCA_026315105.1. NCBI lineage: Eukaryota > Metazoa > Arthropoda > Insecta > Orthoptera > Acrididae > Locusta > Locusta migratoria. The sequence goes on from CM048749.1 coordinate 212,420,637, forward strand.
TCATAATGTGGTCGGAAACAGGAAGCAACGCTCTTGAATGTGCGAGGGCGGCTATTCCAGATTACAACTGAAATACAATATAGCCACACACATTACTCTAAAAATCCATATAAAATCAGGGAATTATCATACAGCAAATATAATTATATGAATGGATTCAGGAGACTTGATGGAATCAAACGCCATAATTACAATTTAAATATTCCTTACAGGTAAAAGCCGATAAATTTCAGTGCTATAATAATAATATTGTAAGACTTATATTTACACTTATTGATACGTAGTGTTTATCAGTAACAATTTAAGAAGCAAATGGGCAGCATTGTACCACGCTACCTATCTTAAAAGACATACCATGTTATTTCCGTATTCTTTCAATAAACTAGTAATATTCTTGTGTCAGAACATAGATTCCACCACAGAAACACAAAACACGAACCCTGCGAAGCGCGTTACATTTGTTTTTGTTGTTGTGGTCTTCAGTCCGCAGACTGGTTTGATGCAGCTCTCCACGCTACCCTGTCCTGTGCAAGTCTCTTGAACTGAGAATATGTTCGGCAACCTACATCCTTTTGAATCTGCTTGGATTGAGGCGCTCCAGTCACGGTCCGCACGGCCACTACGGTCGGGGGTTCGAATCCCCCCTCGGGCATGGATATTTGTGCCGTCCTTAGTTGTAAGTAGTTCATAAGTAGTTTGTAAGTTTAGGGACGATGACCCCGTAGTTAAGACCCATAGACTCTACAAACAACATTTTGAATCTGCTTACTATATTCGTCCCTCGGTCTCCCTCTACGATTTTTACCCCACACGCTTCCTTCTAATGCTAAGTTGACAATTCCTTGATGTCTCAGGATGTGTCCAACCAATCTATCCCTTCTCTTGGTCAGGATATGCCAGAAACTCCTTTTCTTCCCGATTCGGTTAACTATCTTCTCATTTATATATGTATTTTATTATATTTAATGTTATTCTTAGTAACGTACGTTTTTTATGTGTAGACTGCCACTTAAATATTTCATGGCCGACTAAAAATAGTAGATATGCAGCACATATTTTATATATAAACAATTATAAGTACTTGTGGACAGTAACTGAATGTATTTATATAAAAAGCCATGATAAATGTGAATTGGTTAACTATATTTTGACGGCGGCATTGTATTTGAACAATGAGACGCCACGCTTAATGGCTATCTGAGTAAAGAGCTTCAGTTTCAACAGTTTTCTAGTATTGTTAAATATGTATTTATTTGTTAAATGTAAACAACATTTGTAGGGAGGTGGTCAAGGCATTTAATTCGGTGATATTCAAATGTGTAATATTTTGGAAGGGAAATTATATTTTGAAGATGAGGCGTTAGGATGCGCGGAAGGATACAATTTTGGGAGCAGGGAGAGCATGCTTTCGAACGCTAGGGAGGGGACTCGTAACTTGGATGTGGTGGGGAAAGGTTGTAAAGCTGGGCGGTCTGAAGCCGCGTTACTAACTTGTGATTTGAAGAGATAGGCATGTGTGGACTTAGAAAGTTACGGGACTGTGACTTCAGAGCTTAGTCTCTGCTTGAAAAGTGATAAAACTATGCACAATAGTAGGGCTGTGGAACTGTGATAATTCAGCAGTCGTGTACGCGTGTGATGACAAACTGTGTTTTATAACAAATACTTTAATCGCGGATTAATTACGAGTGATAATCTGGAACTTTTAGTCTCGAGTGCGTGTGGTACTTATTGTGCCTCTCATGAACAATAGTTGTGGAAATATTTAGAACCGACGTATAAAGTGGGACCACCTCCGCGTTTCATGTCTAATAAGAGTAATAAACTTCATTGATAAAGAATTACTTCGTGAGTGAATCACTTCTTTATCTTAGAATCCATTTTGTTGGTCATTCAGAGGTTTAATTTATGTTTGTTAAATATATTTTCACGTCACTGCCTAAACTACCGATTAATTACTGATCGTGTTTAAATAGATTGGGTAGCTGTTTAGGGCATAGAAGCTGACATACATAACTCACCCCTGTGTATAGAGACAACGAGCCATAAACTTTTACTACCCTGAGTTATGTATTGCCCAAGTCTTATTGGTAAGAACCGATAGGAAGGTCGCAAGACCATGTTTCCAGACATGAACAGTTCATTGTCTGTGTCGACGAGCCCTGGTGATGTGTAAAGCTTTGTGTCGTGCAGCCAGCAAGGGTACACTGTGGGCCTTCGCCTCCGGAAGCCCATATCGATGTTTCGTTGAATTGTTATCATGCTGTCACTTGCTGATGGCCCAGCATTGAAATCCGCAGCCATCTGCGGTTGAATTGCACTTAGGTCATGTTGAACAATTCTCTTCAGTTCTTGCAGGATCTTTATCCGGCCGCAGCGATGTCGGAGATTTTAATGATTTACCAGACGCTGATATTCCCCGTGCTCGAGTGAAATGGTCGTACGGAAAAGTACCCTCTGCTACCTCGTAGATGCTTTGTCCCATCTCTCGTGCGTCGGTCACAACACCACGTTCAAACTCAATTTGCTATTGTAGCAGCAATAACAGACGTAACCTCTGCGCCAGACACCTGTTGTCTTATACCGGCCGGCCGCGGTGGCCGAGGTGACTGAGGCGCTCCAGTCACGGTCAGCACGGCCACTACGGTCGGGAGTTCGAATCCCCCCTCGGGCATGGATATTTGTGCCGTCCTAGTTCGTAAGTAGTTCATAAGTAGTTTGTAAGTTTAGGGACTGATGACCCCGTAGTTAAGTCCCATAAGCTTAACAAACATTTGAATTTGAATTTGTCTTATACGGCCGTTGTCGCCCTCCTCTTTAGTGTTAACACAACTGTGTGTTTGCGTACGCATGCCTATACCAATTTGTTTGGCTCTTCAGTGTATATGACGAGATATTCATTCTTTCACGACAGTCGACTACTGTCCATTTCATAATGATCGACCCCTGACTTTGAACTCATTTTCTGATCACACCGCACGACGATCATCGATGTTTTATACCTTGGCGGAATCGTTGAAATGTCTACGTTTATTTGGTGTATGATATTTACATTTTATTTGGAAAGGGGACGACATGCGTGGTAATATTTAAGAGAAAGCGTTCTTTTTCTGGCATTTTTCAACGAATGTCAACTTTAAGGATGCACAGAAATCAGACCGTAAGGATCCAACCTTGTTCTATTTACATACAGCGTTTCGTTGTTTTCTGATTAGTCGTTTTGTCCTTATAATAGTAGGCGTAGACGGCTGCAGTTTGCCTAATGACACGTATTAACAAGACGAAAAGTATAAATGCAAGCTCTCTCCTTGCCTTTCACAGCTGTTATATCTTTATGGTCATAAATCTACACCAAGCGCTAATATCACATAATTAATTTATTTGCAATATCGTTCCTATGCGCTACGTTATCGCGTCTGCTGTTTTGCCGTTCTTCACAGTTGAATAGGCACTTCTAGAGCATTGCAACAGTGGCGGCGCGCTGGTGTGACAACCTACCACAGAGTAACTATATATTCGTTGTTATCCGATCATTTGTACGGCTACAAGGAAATACAAAATTCAAAACATACAACCACCGCAAAACAACTTACGGTGTCAGCACGGAGAGCGTATTGTAAACTTTGTTTACCATTTATACTGTCTTCTAAACACAAAATAAGCCCATGTCTCATTATCCCCGTTTTGTAATTACGCGTTGTAATTTTGTGTAAATTCTGTCAGGCAGATAATCTGAAGATGCCCTGCTAAAGGGCGAAACGCGTCATTAAATAAGGAATAAAACAATTTGCAATCAAGACGGTTTTTTTATTGAAGGAATAACTATATTTTTGTCTGTGCAACTACACTCCGCCATAGCGTCGCATATACTGCAGCTACTAACGCCTTTACAAACTCTACTGACGAACACGGAGACAATACATTAGTAATGTAACAATAGTTCAAGCTTAACAGCAATGCCCTCTCCGTCTCTATATCTATAACGGTGAGCCTAATCGCATCTTCTTGCGCTTTATATTATAGCGATGAAATAACTAATCACAAAATAACGAAAGTCCGTCTGTACATAGAACAAGGTTGGATCTTTCAACTGTGCAAAGGAAAAATTTATCCTTATTAGGGTCTGATTTCTGTGCATCCTTAAAGATGACATTCACCGAAAAAGCCAGAAAAAGCACGCTTTGTCTTAAATATTACCGCGTATGTCGTCCCCATTTCAAATAAAATGTAATATTCATACGTCACATAAAAGTAGACATATTAATGATTCCAGCTAGGTATAAAACATCGATGCTCGTCGTGTGATGTGACCAGAATATGAACTCAGTCAGGGGTCAATCATTATGAAATGGACAATAAAGTAAAGCGCTCACCATCTCAAAACATAACCCCTGTGTCTCTCATACCACGGTGCCAGTAAGTACCTTTCTGCTCTTACTGCTACTCGGCTAGTGTAGGGTTACCAGACGTCCTCTTTTACCCGGACGTATCCTCATTTTTTGGACCCTAAAATGGTCCGGATGGATTTTCTGCAAAATGGGAATGTGTCCTCTTTCTTTTTTTAAGTTATACAACTGCTTCAATTTGAACGGGCAAAAATACAATCTTTTGAACGTTTATAAATCCCCCCAGGGGACTCACGGTTCTTTCGTGAGTACTTGCGTGGCGAGCACAGGGCCCCGAGCTAATGCAGTCTTCCGTCCTTCTTTACTTCCCGAACTGAATTTCCTTTCCCCCTCCCCTCCTTTCCTATCCTCACTCCTTCCCCTCCTCACCGGGGCACTGATAACCTCAGTAGTTTAGTCTCCCTATCCCAACCAAACAATCTAGCCTAATCTTATAAATGAAAACTGTATAGAATAACTTCGAAAACTGTAATTTTTTTCTAGATTATCATCTTTTGATGTCGCTCGTGTGTCGAGCTCAACGATTTCAGAGAATTTGAAATAATTAGGGTTATAATTAGCGTGTCATGCAAGTTGCGAAGCGGCAAGATACGGAAATTACATATGCAAATATACAAGATAACGCAGCTTCTAATAATTTCACATTATTATCCTTATCAGTGGCGGACTAGGAGGGGCGAATAGGGCGGACCGCTCCGGGCGTCGCTTCTTCGAGGGCTTCCAAATAACTCAAAAAAAATTTTTTTTTGTTTTTTTGTGCACTTTGCCTCTCGGCTCTCGTTTTGAGGCGTCCAAATTTCGAAAGCATATATATCCCGCCTGGCCCGTGCCCCCGTCCGAGGGGACGCTCCAAATCTCCTAACTTACTTTTTTTTCTAGTAATACATGTATTTTCAAGTGGACGGGGGCCTCATTATGTTTTGCTGCCGCCCCAGGCCTCCGACAGCTGATGAAATTGTAAATGATATCTTCCAGAAAGTTATTAAGTGGTTCTCTACAAATGGACTCTCATTAAACTTTGATAAAACCCAGTGTATACAGTTTCATACAGTAAATGGCATGACACCATTAATAAATTTAGACTTTGAACATAAAACTGTAGCTAAGGTAGAATATTCAAACTTTTTGGGTTTTTCCATTGACTGGGACTGAATTGGAAGAAACATATTGAAGATCTCCTGAAACGTCTGAGTTCAGCTACTAATGCTATCAGAGTCATTGCAATAAATCTCAGTAAATTAGCTTACTACGCCTATTTTCATTCACTGCTTTCATATGGGATCATATTCTGGGGCAATTCAACATTGAGTAAAAAAGTATTCATTGCACAAAAGCGTGTAATCAGAATAATTGCTGGAGCCCACCCAAGAGCATCCTGCAGACATTTATTTAGGGATCTAGGGATATTCACTGTAGCTTCACAATATATATATATTTACTCATGAAATTTGTTATTAACAATCCGATCCAATTTAAAAGAAATAGCAGTGTGCATAGCTACAACACTAGGAGAAAGGATGATATTCACTATTCAAGGTTAAATCTAACTTTGGTTCAGAAAGGGGTGAATTATGCTGCCACAAAAGTCTTTGGTCACTTACCAAGTAGTCTGACAGATAGCCAACTAGTATTTAAAAAGAAATTAAAGGAATTTCTGAATGGCAACTCCTTCTACAATGTAGATGAATTTTTAGATAAAACTTAAAATTAAAAAAAAATCCTTAAAATATTGATTGTCAAGTATAAACATTTACTAAATTGACACGTTCCACATCATTACGAAATGTCGTATATATGATCTATGGAACAAGTATTAATCTAATCTAATCAGCCTTAGTCCGCCACTGATCCTTATGCCCATTTATATAATTCTGGAAGTGTCCTCTTTTTTGTGCACTGTCATCGGGAACCCTAGGCTAGTGAGAAACGGGTGTGTTGTGCCGGTGAAACTAGGACGGCGTCACCTGTGGAGGCGGCCGCTTTGCAGGCGTCAGCTGCGCCGTGATGAGCTGAGTGGGACGTGCCGGAAGCGCAGGTGGCACGCTCTGGAATGCTCGCGCGAGCCGCTAGTCTCCAGCCTGCTCTACATCCACACCTGCCGGGGAACATGTCTCATGTCCTGGCGCACTGGACTCGCATTCGGAAGGATGGTGGTTCAAATCCAGCTCCGGCCATCCAGATTTAGGTTTTCCGTGATTTCCCTAAATCGCTCCAGGCATATGCCGGGATGGTTCCTTTCAAAGGGCACGGCCGATTTCCTTCCCCATCCTTACCCAAATACTCCGAGCGTAAGCTCCGTCTCTAATGACCACGCTGTCGACGGGACGTTAAACTCCAAGCTTCCTTCCTTCCTTCCATGTCCTGGCTTTTGCAGCGACTGTTTTGATTCTTTGTTAGGCGCGGAATAGCTGGAGAGTTCTCGCAGTTTCCCATGACGTCTTCAGTTGTGTGGGAAAGCTGACGATAAATACTTTGAATATGCATCTAAAATGATCTGATAGAACAACTAAACGAAGAATGATAGTTCAAAAACTTTTCTAGTTTTATTTATTACTTGTTTTCACGACTAGCTTTTCTTCAGAGGTTCTCAAAAAAAAAAAAAAAAAAAAAAAAAAAAATAATGTTCAAATGTCTGTAAATCTATCGGACCAAACTGCGTGGTCATCAGTCCGTAGCTTACAAACTACTTAAACCTAGGTGAACTAACCTAAGGACAAACACACACACCCATGTCCCAGGGAGGACTCAAACCTCCACGGCGAGAAACCGCGCGCTCCGCAGCGAGGTGCTTCAGACCGCTCGGCTACTCCACTGCGGCCCAGAAGTTCTCTGAACCAGTGAACACATAGGATGCCCTGGAACTGACGTCGTGTGGTACAAAGGTAAATAAGTATGGAGCCACGCGTGACACGTGAGGCCGTCCGATGGTGGCTTAGGAAGGAGTTGCATCAGTGGAGGACTAAGGGGGGGGGGGGGGAGGCGGCCGCGGTGGCCGAGGAGACTGACGCGCTCCAGTCATGGTCTGCACGGCCACTACGGTCGGGGGCTCGAATCCCCCTTCGGGCATGGATATTTGTGCCGTCCTGAGTATTAGCTAGTTCATAAGTAGTTTGTAAGTTTATGGACTGATGACCCCGTAGTTAAGTCCCATAGACTATACAAACATTTGAACTAAGGGGGGGGGGGGGGTGTTGCGGAAGAGGCGGCCCGCCCCGGAGCTCCCGTCTTGGGAGGCCTCCAAATACCTCGAAAGCACTTTTTTTTTCTCTTTTTCTTTTTTAGCGCCCTTGGCCTCTCATTCTTTCTAAACGCTCTTTTGCTTAGACTTTCCAGTGTCTCTCGTCCTGGAGGCCTCCAAATCTCATAATTTACTTCTTTATGTAGTGGTGCTACAGACGAATGATGAAAATCAGACGGGTACATCACGTAACTAATGAGGACATGCTCAACAGAATTGGGGAGAAAAGGAATTTCTGGCGTATTCTAAGAGATTGGTGGGACACATCCTGAGACATAAAGGAATCGTCAACTTAGCATTAGAAGGAAGTTTGTAGGGTAAAAATCATAGAGGGAGACCGAGGGACGAATGCAGTAAGCAGATTCAAAGGGATGTAGGTTGCCGAAAGTATTCTCAAGGAAGAGACTTGCACAAGACAGGTTAGCGTGGAGAGCAGCATCAAACCAGTCTGCGGACTGAAGACCACAACAATACATAGTAATACATGTATTTCCAAGTGCACATTTTGTTTTGTCGCCGCCCCGGGCCTCCAACAGCCTTTAGTCCGCCACTGGGTTGCATTGGATCTCTTCCATGGGAAAGTGCGCCAGTTTTGTAAAACAAATGTGATATTATTAGTGGCCGCCACGGTAGTGAGTGATTATAGGCGCCTTCCAATAACAGTGTACTTTCCGACATTATCTGAATGTTCTGAAATATTAATTTCTATGAACAAAACAATATCTAAATGAAAAAACGTGAAGCAGTCAACTATCCGAAGATTGGTTTGAACTCCACAGTGCTTTACTAGTCATGGTCCTGTTTGGAGGTGGTATGCCGTTGCCTTCCTCCGACCTTCGAAATGACTAATAGGAGGTCCTACAGTTTAACGTGGATTCCTAACCATATTGCTACTTGATATTTTTCACATCAAGAACACCGCCAGAGGCGAAAGGAGTAAAAAGTGACTTAAAAATCCTAGAACCTGCTGGGGACCGAATGCACAACCTTTGGACTCATAGTCTGCCACTGCACTACCGAGTCCAAGTGTAAAACAGTTAAATTCTACGAAGGAAGGAAATCATTGACGTAACGGTTATGGATTCAGCATTTTTATTTACATGATAAGTGTAAATTCTGTTAAACATAGGCAGTGAACTCCAGTCCATTAAATTGTCTAATTTAAATCAGTTCTAAACCAATTTTACTGAACTGCTTTAAACAACCGGCGCATCTCTCTGATAAATTATTTGTGGCGTACGTTTTCCAGCCCAGTGCTCAGATCTCGTAATATTACCAGAGTGCAATTACGAAGTTAAGAGGAATTAATTACTACTTTTGGAGGACTGAAAGGTTAAAAACTCTGTTTCGCGGGTCAAAGCAAAGCTTGTTACAGTGGTTTTAATAATGTAGCAGTGCAGAGTCTTAATCCGGCTTCGACAATAACCTTTTCCGAGTAAAACTGCGGAAGAGTGTTTGGTGTAATTGGTTTCGCTTGCTGACCTTGGCTGTATAATGCTGAATGGATTCCAGCCGCGGTCGCTCCCGCAACTTCGCGCCACATCACAAAAACTCATTGAATCCCAATGAAAGGAGCGCTCTGGGTATTATCGACCACGTTTGTCGTGCATTGCTAGTCATTATAATAGGACCACCCTGAAGTTGGTCTATGAAAATCATAGGCATTTCATCGCAACCGCGCAATACAGGTTTTCAAAATACGTAAAACAAAACTAACTCTCTCTCTCTCTCTCTCTCTCTCTCTCTCTCTCTCTCTCTCTCTCTCTCTCACACACACACACACTTAAAGATATTGCTGATATCTTTAAAAACTCTTAAGACCAATCTTTATATGTATGGAAATCCTATGTCACGATGTTTGTCGGCGATGAACTCCGAAGCTATTCAGCTGATCTGAATGAAACCTTACTCACTTGTGGTCCAACTTAAAATGTAGGATAGTTTTTATCTCGATTAATAACCTCAACATTATTTTTATTGAAAATTACCGCGGCGGAGTGGCCGAGCGCATTGAGGCGCTATGCTGCGATGCGCGAGGCCGTTCCCCGTCGGAGTTTCGACTCCCTCACTCGGGCATGGATGTTTGTGCCGTCTTTAGTATAAGGTAGTTAATAAGTAGTTTGTAAGTTTAGGAACTGATGACCCTGCAGTTAAGTTCCATAAGATTTACAAACATTTGACATTTATTGAAAATTGTTTTCATCTATATTCATTAAGTATCCATTGGTGCTGTTCAACTAGAAGTTTGGGCTACCGACATATTTCCCGGATGGAAAGCGAAAGGTCAAGGGTTTGAAACTCGTACGGAACGTGGATTATTCTATTTTGTGTTCTAACCTAGTCTTCATCTCTGAACGATGTGAGGCGTCTCCAGAAAAGATTTATTGTTCGGATTCCACGTAAAACTGTAGATCCCATTTCTCCGATTGGATAACTGGAAGGCGCGCGGGATTGGTCGTGTGGTCTGGAGCGCTACGTTAGGGATCTTAGGTTCGAGTCCTTCCTCGGGAATGAGTATGTGTGTGTCTTGTGCTTAGCTCAGTTTAACTTAGTTTACGTAGCTTGTAAGTCTACGGATTGATGACCACGGTAGTTTGGTCCCATAGAATAACAAACAGATTTGAACTACTTTGCCTTTTTCGACCACTGGAATAGGTTAGGGATATGCTCGTACCGAAGTGGCATCCAATCGACATATTTGCACTACGTACTTAGCCTCACGATGTAGAACGTTTCCTTGATGCTTGTGTTTCACATTACACAGTTTCCCAAATTTACATAATGCGTAAACGTGATTTCTAAATTTTTCTTGTATTTCATTTTATTTTTGTTGTGTATTATGTAAGTCAGTGTTTTTCAACCTGTGGGTCGCGATCCCTAGGGGGTCGCCATCACAGGAGGAAGTGCTTACACCGTAAAATAACTAGGTGATCAGTAATACAAAAAGATATGCCCAAGTGAAATATAATTTTAAAATTACGGAGTTTCTTGTGTAACATTCATTATGAATTGATCGTAAATTGTTTTATAATACAGCGTGTTAATTATGAATAAGCGCTAGGTCTGAAAAATGTTCTTAGGTACCAATCGATATGTGAAAGTCGCGGTAGAGTAGTCGAGCGGTCTAAGGCGCCTCGATGCGGAGCGCGCGGTAAGCTACGGACTGATGACCACGCACTTTGGTCCGATAGATTTACAAACATTTGATAGGTGAAAGAACTTCATACGTAGTTCTGAAATATTCGATAAACGATCAACTTCTTTACAAATGGGCTGTACAGTTGGACATTTCTTAATGAGTATAATTCGCTTCTAAAATGTGAAACAGTTGTAAAACAAAATATATTTTTCTGTCGGAAATCATTTAAAAGTGTTGTTGTGTTCCTTTTCGAAAAATACACAAACTTTGTCCACCAATTTGAAAGAAACTTCAACCAAAAGGTAGAAGATTAATTTTTTTACAGTTCGTGAGGAGAAAGAGGGGTCACCGGAATATTTTTTTTGGAAGGGGGTCGCCAGAGTATATGTAATTGTGATTAGAGGGGGTCTATATTCGAAAAGGTTGAAAAACACTGATACAAATAAATTGCTGTGCGTTAGTTTCACTAAAACTTAGAAATAGCTTCACCGATTTGAATAATTTTTGTTTGTTTGCTTTAATACACTGGTGGTTTAGTTAAAAATACGGAAGAAAACAGCTGAAACGTCGAAAAATAGATACTAGTAATTTTGGAATGGGGAATTACCGCGTGATCAAAAAGTCAGTATAAATTGGAAAACTTAATAAATCACGGAATAATGTAGATAGAAAGGTAAAAATTGAACACATGCTTGGAATGACATTGGGGTTTTATTAGGTACCACATCTACCGTTATCGAGCCTATTTTCTTCGAGGAACTGTGTGATTCTGGTTTTGTAACTGCTACCGTGACGGGTGAGAGGTACGCCGATATGTTACAGAATCGCATCATTCCCAGTCTGGCTGATAAACACCTCTGGAATGTACGATTTTTATGCAGGATGGCGCTCCACCCCATACTGCTAGACGCGTGAAAGATCCCTTGCGCGCGTCGTTTGGTGATGATCGTGTGCTCACCCGCCACTTTCGTCATGCTTGGCCTCCCAGGTCCCCAGACTTCAGTCCGTGCGATTATTGGCTTTGGGGTTACCTGAAGTCGCAAGTGTATCGTGATCGGCCGACATCTCTACGGATGCTGAAAGATAACATCCGACACCAATGATTTTCAGCGCTGTTTACATTTTTCCTCGACTACAGCTATTGTTCATGAATGATGGTGAATGTATTGAGCATTTCCTGTAAAGAACATCATCTTTGCTTCATCTTAATTTGTAATGCTAATTATTGCTCTTCTGATCAGATGAAGCGCCATCTGTCGGACATTTTTTTAAACTTTTTTTTACTTATAATAATGATAATACTAATACTAATAATAATAATAATAATAATAATAATAATAATAACTTAGTGTGGCTCATTGAACTGGTGCAAGTCTTTCAATTGGACGCCACTTCGGCGACTTGCGTGTCCCTAGCCTATCCCAGTTATCCAAACGGGGAAAGGGGACCTACAGCTTAACGTGGAATCCGAATCACGTGTCGTTTCTGGCGACTCCTCACATCGTTGAGAGATGAAGGATGGGTTAAAGTGCAGACTGAAAAAGTTCGAAGTCCGACCGGGTTTCGAACCCGCGATCCTTCGGTTTCCAGTCGAGCACTTTACCCCAAGGCCACCGGGCCCGACGGTTCTAATAAAACCCCATGTCATTCGAAGCATGTGTGTCAATTTTTATTCCGTGATTTATTAAGTTTCCAAATTTATACTGACTTTCTTATCACCCGATATATTCGTATTTTATACGCTACCGTACCGTTCGTCCGACCGCGATAGAATAGTACATACTATAGCCTCAAAACGAGAGGATTGGCACTGTCTACACGATAATTCGCATAGTGCATGACGGAGGGTACATTACTTCAGACTCGACCGATCACCATGAATTTTGCAGGTATTGTAATTTTTCATATACAGGGTAGGGAGGGGATGAACAGAGAGGGGGGAGGAGGAGGAGATTGTCAGAGGGCGGGGAAGGTAATGACAGAGGTAGGGGGGATAGATAGGTAGATAGAGGGGAGTAGGAGGAGGAGGGGGCGGCAAAGGTACGTAGATACGGACAGAGAGAGGCGGGAGGAGTACATGGATTACCTGAATTCGAATAAATAAATACCCGAACAACGCCGGGTTTTCAGGAAGCTAATACTAAGGCTAAAAGGACAAAAAGGTCAAAGAGATCATGGAAAGGCGTTAATATATACATTTCGCCATGTATATTAAACAATTGTGAAGCACTGTCGGCTTCGCTACTTACGTATATAAAACTAGCTGAAAACCCGGCATTGCACGAGTATTTATTTATTTATTCCTGCCGTGAGGTAGTTCTTCTCCTATCCCTTCTGTCTCTCTGTCCATCTCCTTTTTTACACACACACACACACACACACACACACACACACACACACACACAAAAGAGCGAGAGAGAGATATGTAAGAATGTCTTGCAAAATGACCAAAATACAATTATCAAATTCGTACTGGTATTAAAGAAATAATGGATTAAAACTTGGTGCGTGATGGAACGGTTTTCCGTGAACGTTACTGTTTATGTGTGTGTACTGTGTATACGTCATACGGAATGCCGTAGTTTTAGTCCATTAACGCCGGAAAAGTAGTAAGCGAGAAACTTTTTTTCGCTTTCATCATTTTACTGTGGTTCTCAGCGAGAAAAAATATGATAAAGGTTTGAAATTATCCTTAAAGTTTGTTGCAAGTCGCTAAGTAATCTCATTATAATACAGTGTATGAGTAGTCTCGTCGCATTAAGTGGCAGTTTTTTGCGATTCCTATTGTTTATGAAGTCATATCTCATCAACCATATGTCGTATGTGATTCTTAACCCTTCAGCAGCTGTTACTTCACGGTAAGGAGTATATGTACCAAATTTGGTTGAAATCGGTCCACTGGTTTAGGAGAAAATGTGCAACATTGTCTCGTGATGTAGTAGTCTTTCTTGCAGCTCATTGTTTATGACGTCATATCTCGTGAACTGAGTTGTACGTGATCCTTACACTTAGGGCGATCGTCCTCATGGATTGAAGCTTAGATGTGCAAAATTTAAGAAAGACTTGAACAAAACTGTAGATTTGTATGCAATACGTACACACAAAACACACGGACACAATGCTTTGCATATAAAGATTTTAGTAGCTTACGAAGAGAGTTTAGTTACTAGCTTGTAGCAGTAGCAACGTACCTGACTCCTCCTCCTGCCTGTAGTAGAAAAAAAAAAAAAAAAATAGCGAGCTTGTCCGATAACATTACTAGGAACTAGTTTTCACAGAGTTGAGTCTCATTATTGTTAATAATTTCCGAGGTTTTACTGACGTTTTTTCACGCTATCAGCCCCTCCCCCCTGCCCCCCCCCCACACACACACATACACGCACAAAAAATGTTTGTTAAGCTTAAGGGACTTAACTACGGAGTCATCAGTCCCTAAACTTACAAACTACTTATGAACTACCTACAACTAAGGACGGCACAAATATCCATGCCCGAGGGGGGATTCGAACCCCTGACCGTAGTGGCCGTACAGACCGTGACTGAAGCGCCTCAGTCCCCTCGGCCACCGCGGCCGGCCATACACGCACACAAACCACCTGTGCACACGTGACGAGGCCGTGCAGTTCGCTTCTGCGGGGCGGCCCAGTGTGTGGCATTGTTTACCTGCTCTGCCTCGTTTCCGCGACTAGAGTGTAGTCACCTGTGTGTGTATTTCGCAGATACTGCTGTGCAGCCGGCCGCGGTGGCCGAGGGGACTGAGGCGCTCCAGTCATGGTCCGCACGGCCACTACGGTCGGGGATTCGAATCCCCCCTCGGGCATGGATATTTGTGCCGTCCTTAGTATAAGGTAGTTGATAAGTAGTTTGTAAGTTTAGGGACTGATGACCCCGTAATTAAGTCCCATAAGCTTAACAAACATTTGAACATTTTGAACTGCTGTGCAGTTTTCATACGTATAGGGCTCTAACTGCAGACTGGCTCTTATTTGATGAAGGTATTTTGGCACTGTTTAGCATCTGATTCAAAACGGTCAGGTCATGCGGGGCCTCCACGTCCGGAAGCCGGCGGGAGTTGGAGGCTCGGGGCGATCTCCTTCCGCGACCTTATTATGAATGTATAGAGGAGGAGGAGAAGAGAAAAGGAGCGTGTTGTGCTAAAATAGCCGGCGGAGCGTCCGGGCGGCTTCCTGTCCCGGGAGCGGCGCCTGCGCCGGCACGTGCGGCCCACGTGCGGCCAGCGATCGTTACGCCAGTTGGGCCGCGCGCCTCGCCTTTCCCGGTTCGATACGCGTGCGCTCTCGGTCCGACACGCGTGCCGCCGCATTCGCCGCCCGCCCCGGCTCCACTTCCGGGGCATCGAACCCGGTCCCTAAACGGATCATGTGGCGCTGCTCGCACTTGCTCTACCCCGCGCCCTGTCAACACATACGAGGAAACTGTGCAGGCTTCCCCCTCAACCGCTTCTCAAATGTTCAAATGTTTGTTTAGCTTATGGGACTTAACTACGAGGTCATCAGTCCCTAAACTTACTAACTACTTATGAACTAGCTAATACTAAAGACGGCACAAATATCCATGCCAGCGGGGGGCTTTGAACCCCCGACCGTAGTGACCGTGCAGACCGTGACTGGAGCGCCTCACTCCCCTCAGCCACCACGGCCGCTTCTCCCCAACCCTTAAATATCGAGTACAGAGTTCTAACTCTTCATTTACTTACAGAGTTGAGTTCTTCTGCCATTACACGTCTCGAAACTGACAAACAAAAATTACGAAATGGTAGGCACAGAAAAAATATCGTTTTATTTTATAGGTAAATTAGATATTTCCCCATTTCGTGTAATTTTTCCCCCCATTTCGTGTAATTTTTCCCCCCATTTCGTGTAATTTTTCCCCCCATTTCGTGTAATTTTTCCCCCCATTTCGTGTAATTGTTCCCTCTATATTGTAATTTCTCACCCCCCCCCCAACATTTCGTGTTATTGTTCCCTGCATATCATGTAATTTTCTCCCCCACCCCATCTCGTGTAATTTTCTCCCCTCTCCCCATTTCGTGTAATCCCCCACCCATTTCGTGTATTTTTACCCTCATTTCGTGTATTTTTTTCATTTTGATATTTTTCCCACTATCGTGTTGTTTTCTTTCTCGGTTCCGTGTTTTTTTAGTTTGGCATTTTTGTCCCCAGTTTCGTGTTGTTTTCGCCCAGTTTCGTGTTGTTTTCGCCCAGTTTCGTGTTGTTTTTTCGATGTCCATGTAATGTTGCCGCGGCGGATTAGCCGTGCGTACTGGGACGGCGTGCTGCGGTAGGCGCGGCCTTACGCCCTCGGGCATGGGTGTTTGTGTTGTCCTTAGGTTAGTTTACCTTAGTTTAAGTAATTTGTAAGCTACGGACTAATAACTTAGCCGATCCCGATAGATTTACAAACATTTTTTCATGTAATGCTTTTTCATTTTCGTGTTTCTTTCATTTTCGTGGGTTTTTGTTCCATTTTCGTATTGTTTTCTTCTGTTTCGTATGGTTTTCCCCCAGTTTGGTGTAGTTTTTCCGATTTTTGTGTTTTTTTTTCAGTTTCGTAATTTTTTTCAATTTCGTTATTTTTCATTTTTCTGTAGATTTTCTTCTAATTTCGTGTAGTTTTGTTTTCGAATTTCGTATTATCTTTTACCAAAGTCGGTACTATTTTTTGCCAAATTCGTTTTTTTCTCGCTTTAACTGTTATTTATGTATCAATTTTTCTGTAGTTTTCTTACGACTTCCTATAAAATGTTTCCATTTTCAATGTTACTTTTTCCTATTACGCGCATTTTTGTACCGACTTCGGGAATTATTTTTATGCAAATATTGAGTTGGTTTTTATCGCTTCGCTGGCCGCTGTGGCCAGGCGGTCTGCGGCGCGCCAGTCACGGTCTGCACGGCCACTACGGTCGGGGGTTCGAATCCCCCCTCGGGCGTGGATATTTGTGCCGTCCTTAGTAATAGCTAGTTCATAAGTAGTTAGTAAGTTTAGGGACTGATAACCCCGTAGTTAAGTCCCATAAGCTCTACAAACATTTGAACATTTTTATTGCTTCGACGTTCTGTTTTTGCCTATTTCAGTATAATTTTTCTCAAATTTGGTATTTTTCAGTGTTACTGCTACTCTTAGCAAATTTCTATATTTAGCTCATTTTGTGCTGTTTTTGGCCAAATTAGGTATTCATTTTCATTTTTCGCCATTCTTGGTGTTGTATTTTCCTCTTTTCGGTTTTATTTTTTTGAGATTGTTCTAACAAATTCTGTGGTTTCTCCGATTGCGGTGCTACCTTTGCCAGTTTTGGCGTTAACTTTTTTCAGTTTCGATCTTATTATTTCATATTTGTTAAATTTTTATAGACTCCACATTTTTACCGGTTTCGGCTTACCTTACTCCAAATTAATTCAGTTACCAAAGTCTGTGTAGGGAAAAATAGTTCGATGTGTTTTAAGGCTATCGCGGAACTGCTTACTAGAGTCGCAAAAATCTGATTTTTAAAATTTTGCGCGATTACTGATTTAATTAAAAAATTTAAAATGCCGACGTAATCGACTAATTGAGGCCAAATTTTAAAGTTTTAACAAAGTAGGGCAACTGTTGACATTGGATGGATGGATGGATGGATGGATGGATGGATAGGATGTTTTGGACGCGCGACAACTGGGTTTTAGCGGTGTTGATATTAGAAACTTACTCAAGTTACTCAAATTATCGAAACTCTGTTCATCCAGTATTTGAGAATAGTAGCACATAACGTCTTACAATAAATATTGCCTCTAATTTCAAAGCTTTTCTGAGTTTGATGACACCCTCATCTCATACATACATAAAATTATGAAAAGACGAAAGCTTATCGCTTACAGTTTCGATGTTCATGCGATAAAGCTTCAGGCATGACACTGTAATTGGCCTCTTATTTACTGCCAAGTGTTTGTTTGTATAGGTTTCGTTTACTTCTGAACGTGCCTGCATAATTACATCGTTATATGATATACAGTTCATCAAAAACGACACCATTATGCGTGAAGTTTGTGTTTTTGCTTCAAGGGAAAAGGAACTGTCACGACACTATTCATCCAGTGTTTCCTAATTAGCGCTCCCCGATTTCCATCAAACTTTAACTCGCGCTTCAGTTTTTGTTATAAACTGCTTCTTGCTTACATAATTCATGTTGAAAACATAACTTGTTCACTAACGTCTGGAGCAGTTTGATACGTGAAAAAAGGTCGTTTACTGGTTTATATCGAAAACTGACCTTTTGGGAGTCTCGATAATGAGGAGATCCCTCATTTACTCGGAACGTCGTGACAGAATGGTTGTAATTCTCAAACTCGTGTGCAGTTTCTATTCTGTTGTTAGACTCATAATCGGTATTCCTATACAATGTGCCGCTATAGACGGTTAAGTCTCCAAAGTACATCAAAATGATGTTGCATCACGTTGGTTCGAAGGTCTCCTCTACACTGACGATGGTTCATTGGCCTAGTGCAATTCTTTCAATGGGACGCCACTTCGGCGACTTGCATGTCCCTAGCCTACCCCAATTATCCAACCAGGGAAAGGTTGGTTTTGGCGACTCCTCGCATCGTTGAGAGGTGAAGGCTGGGTTAAAATGCAGACTGAAAAAATCCGAAATCTGACTGGGGTTCGAACCCGCGATCCTTCCGTTTCTAGTCTAGTGCTTTACCCGATGACCAACACTGATGTTGCATGTGTATCAGTTGCTCAGATTGTCCATAGATGTCACTCAACCCGCGCAAAAATGGAAAAAACCACGCATGAGAAGTGCCAATACGACGGAGTGAGTAAGACGGCCGATAAGTTCCACTCACAATACCGTAAGGAAGTTCACTATGTTTTAGTCTTGTGTAGTTCGCGAACGAACTAGTTCGAAAGAGCGCTCCCACAGGCGAACTACGCGAACTAGTTCAAATGTTCGTATATCTATCGGACCAAACTGCGGGGTCATCAGTCCGTAGCTTACAAACTACTTAAACCTAGGTAAACTAACTTACGGACAAACACACACACACACACCCATGCCCCAGGGAGGAATCGGACCTCCACGGCGAGCAACCGCGCGCTCCGCAGCGAGACGCTCTTCCGAAGACTGACGGGTAACAGCGAGAGGACGCGAGAGCGCGCAGAATCGCGTGATTCCCTTCTGCCAGTTGCCGTCATTTCGAGCTGAGATGCAGCTCAGCTGTAGTTTTAGTAGTGATAGCAAAAACCAAAACGAGCGGACGAACTAAAAAGAGCGACCTACTTCGCGGCCGAGCTGCGAACTAGGAGAGGGGTCGCGAACAAAATATGCGCGATAGGTCGCGAACTAAAATATGCGCTTCAGGTCGCGAACTAAAAGATGCGCGGTAGGTCGCGAACAGAATTAAAAATCATGTGTTTGCCTTCTGCTGATGAGAGCCATTTCGAGGTTAGCGTCTGCCTGTTATATTACATAGTTCAGTGCTACAAAATTTCTGTTTTGAAGTATTCTGCATTCTGCAATATGTGACTAATAAATTCCATAATGCCAAGATGTAGAGATTACTCTAAAATTAAACGCGAGAAATTATCCACAAACTGTTTCTTTTGGTTTGCGTGATGTCGTTAGCGGCTCAAGCAGCAAGTGCATGAAGCAGCTAGGTGGAGGAACTTCTCCCTCCACCTGCATGCGCAGACCACGCCGCTCAGCCGTCACTGGGAGCGGACGAACTAAAAGAGCGAACTAGTTCGCGCCTCTGCCGCGAACTACTTTCCGGCTCTGCCGCAAACTAAAGTGAGCGCTCCCGTTCGCGAACTATTATGCGCAAGTCTACTATGTTGACTGTAATTGTGCTATGCCTAGAAGGTGAAATCCGAAGTTGTATCTGCATTGTTTGTCAGGAGGAACTGTCGTCAAGAAAAGTTTCCAGACGTCTCGGAGTGAACCAATGCGATGTAGTTGGGATATGGAGAAGTTACAGAGGTGCAGGAACTGCCGATTACTTGCCTCGCTCTGGCCGCCCAGAGGTTGAATACCGCTACTTACGAATTTCAGCACGTAGGAACCCTGAGAGGAACGCCACCACGCTGAATAATGAGTATCGTGCACTCACAGGACGTCGTTTTTCTATTCAAACTGTACGTAATAGGATGAATGACATGCAACTTCACTCCCGTCGTCCACGGCGAGGTCCCGCATTGACAGCGCGGTGCAGATGGATCAAACAACATGCTGAATGGACTCGTCAGAATTGGCATTAAGTGCTATTTACAGATGAGATACTCATCTTCCTTCAACCAGACAATTGTCGGAGGTGTTTTTGAAGGCAGCCTGGTTCGCCCGAACGTCTTAAAAGGTGCTGTCTCGTCTGTCAGTAGACTTGTCAAACTTGTCTGACTTGTGCTCGTGCGTATCGACAACAGTGGGAGCCAGACAATCCATATGCTCGTGCGGCTCGCAAGCCTGTTTGGCGGCCTACCTCCGTCCACATTACTTGTAAGGCTCTGAAGTCTCACAAGTACACGAGTAGTGTGGACGCACCTTCAGATACACCGTCCATCGAGTGCAGCAAGGTGGTGGTTCCCTGATGTTTTTGGCTGGCATTGTGAGACCAACGTACGCCACTGGTGGTCGTAGAAAGCAATCAAACTGCTATACGGTAAGGGATGACAACTACCGACGTGTAGTGCAATAATATCGCTAGAAATTGGATGAGGGATTCGTTTTAATAGACGACAATTCCTCGCGTTCTTTGCACGCATCTTGTCAGTGCGTTCCTTTATAACGACATAGCAAGACATGGCCAGCATGTACTTCTGACATATGCCTAATCGAAGATGCCTGTGGTACGAGACGACCGACCAACCAATCTCACAAGGAGACCACATGGGTATTGGATTATAGAATTTCTTTGTGTTTATGGTACGAGAAGTTCAGAACTTAAATAACAACCAGGCAAAGCCATTCGACGCAACTCTCAAAGATTTTCGAGAAAATCCACTTTAAAATTTCGCAAAGTACTAAGCACCAATAAATAAAACGGTTGCCGCGTATATTCGTGTAGCTCAGGTGGTAGCGTTTTAGCATTCTAACCTTGGGGTCGGTGGTTCGAATCCTGTCATGGCAGACGTTTATTTTTTCCGTATTCGAATACTTACACAATTTTAATACCTAATGGCAATTTTTACGAAAAGTGGACGTGTTTTTGTTTTTTCGTAATTTTCTATATTTCATGGTAGGTTGTTAATAATGATAGCCAATCAAAAAACGTAAGTTACATTTTCTACAGTATTGTCTTCAGTATTAGTTGACGACGCTAGTCTGATTGTTCCGTTTGTGAAGAGCTATAGCAGTGTGTTTGGAAAGTCATCTCCCTAGCTACTAATGGCTTTCCGAGAAGCTACCCTCCTCAACCACCGTTTTACGTCTACATATGCGTAAACAAAAACTGAAACAACACGTGGAATTAGAGATCCCCAATATGTTGTGTGTGTGTGTGTGTGTGTGTGTGTGTGTGTGTGTGTGCGTGTGAGCATGCGCGCGCGCGCGCGCACGCCCGTGCACTAGTGGGATTCGAACCACCGACTGTATGGATGCGACTCCAGTACGCTACAACTTGAGCTAAACCGACAGATGGTGCAACCGTTTTAATTACTGATACTTACGTACACTTTGCAAAATTTCAAAGTATTTTTCTCAAGAATTTTAGTGTGTTGCATCGAATGGCTTTGGCTGGTTGTTATTTAAGTTCTGAACTTCACGTACCACAACTATAAAGAAAGTCTAAAATCCGATACCCATGTGGTCTCCTTGTCAGAAGATTAGTACGCCGAATAACCATTGAGGAGTGGGACAGTCTAGGACAACAGTCCCTTAATGATCTACTGGACAGTATACCGCGAAGCGTACAGGCATGTATCAGTGCAAGAGGGCGTGTTACCAGGTGTATGCTGCAGTCTGGGACACAAATTCGGGAGTCTTGAGCTATTTAAATATCAAATAAATAATGCCCAGAGACACATTTTGTCTCGCTTTCTATTAAAGGTATTAAACTGTCTCGGCTGGGGTTTGAACCCGGGACCTCCTACTTTGACTCATGAAATGGGAATACGAGGCAGGGTTGAAGTTTATGTATTGGAAGGGGACGTGCTTGAAAAGCATCCGTGCATTCGTTATATCCATTCAGTCTCGGTGACCTAGTAGTTATGGGGTCTGCCTAGTAAGCAGGAGGTCCCGGGTTCAAATCCCGGCCACGATATAAATTCTAATTCATTGACTCTACTTCAGTTTAATGGGTCTAGGTTACTGTCGTGCAACTTATCGATTTCTGCTTTCATGTGCAATAAAGAGAACGGGAACGTTGTTTTTATATATTTCTATTCCATTTTCATGTAAAGGGTCGTGAAATCTGGGATATGTGGTGATGCAACACTTTTTTCGATGTTTATATTTTTGTAAAATGCGTACAAATGACTCGTTATCCACTCCGACTACATCCTCATCTCTGATGTATATTCTGAACGCATGTTTCCGCGCAGCACGTTTGTTAACTGGCGTCAGCCTACTCGTGTCTGACGTGAGTGCGTGCACTAGGGCACCTAACGTGCACCTCACTACCGAGCACTGCATCATCGGCCACGCCCGTATTGCCTGTACAACTACGGCGCAGTGTGTCTTGCACGCCGGCCTTTAAATAGTGATAGCGGTCGTATACACAGTTTCACGGATTAATGACATTCATAGCATTTCGAACATCACAGTATTATGTATTAAAACACATTTCCTTTCAGTTCTACCTATTAGAGCTGGAACCATTACTTTTAAGCGTCAATTATTTGGCGCAACGCCTATCCTCTTCCCCTTCACTCCTATTCCTCAGTTTTTTTGCCTCATGCGTATGTGTGTACTTTTCCATTTCTTATGTCGTTCGCCGCGTCGGAGCGGCCGAGCACATTGAGGCGCTATTCTGCGATGCGCGAGGCCGTTCCCCGTCGGAGTTAAATACCCCCACGGGCATGGACCTTTGTGCTGTCTTTAGTATAAGGTAGTTCATAAGTAGTTTGTAAGTTCAGAGGGACTGATGACTCCGCAGTTAAGTCCCATAAGCTGAATAAATATTTGCACATTTTTTCTTATGTCATTCATTGTATTGTTGCAGCTGGACCGCGCTTACGAGCAAATTATTCTGCCCCTTGAGAAGTTCCGCAAGGAGGAGATTGGCGCCGTCAAGGTAAGCATGTCATTCACGTTTAGAGCATTTCGTTGCATTACTTTACTAGAGACACAGTTGTTTAGCAATGTAATGTATACAAACTAAGATCATTCACCATTAAGTATGCTTTAGCATTCTAATTACCCTGACACATAACGGTTATTCACTCTTTGAGCTATGAACCCCCCCCCCACAAGTCTTGTGTAGTTTGTTTGTTTTTACCTCATTTTCGACGTCAGAAAATTACTGCACACAGACATACGTGTGTTGAATATAAAAGTAAACCACTATGTTTGATGCAGTTGAGTTGAAGCGTCTGCACTCGTTAATGGAAAAACTTGGTTTGTAATCAATGTTTCAATATGTTTCGAACGGTAATTTCAATAATTAAACATTTTCGCAGGTATGACTCATTGACTCATTTTTAGATTTATTACCATGACAAGATTAGGACCATCAGAACTAGACTTGTGCAGAATAGTTCGCGATCGGGAACGCTCACTTTAGTTCGCGGCTCTGCCGCGAACTAGTTCGGTCTTTTTAGTTCGTCCGCTCCCAGTGACGGCTGAGCGGCGTGGTCTGCGCGTGCGGGTGGAGGGGGAAGTTCCCCCATCGAGCTGCTTCATGCGCTTGCTGCTTGAGCCGCTAACGATATCAAGCAAACCAAAAGAAACAGTTTGTGGATAATTTCTCGCGTTTAAGTTTAGAGTTATCTCTATATCTTGGCATTATGGAATTTATTAGTCAGATATTGCAGAGTGCAGAACACCTCAAAACAGAAATTTTGTAGCACTGAACTATGTAATATAGCAGGCAGGCGCTCACCTCGAAATGACTCATCAGCAGAAGGCAAACACGTGATTTTTAATTCTGCTACGCGCCCTCTCGCTATTGCCTGTCGGTCTTCGGAAAAGAATCCAACGGACTATGAAGCGAGAGACGTTTGGTATAATCGTCCACTGCTCCTAGTTCGTCCGCTGCTCCTAGTTCCGCTGATCCTAGTTCATCCGCTCCTTCTAGTTCGTCCGCTCTTTTTGGCTTTTGCTTCCGCTGCTAAAACAGCTCTTTTTTTATGACAGCTTTTTTTATATAATGAATCAGTGTTGCCAAAGCATGAGCTATTACCCGTATTTTTGGGCAATTTGGCATCAAATACTTCGGCAAATAAACCAGTTATTTACACGAATGGGTGATATAATGGTATTTCAACTACTTTGCATACAGAGTACTCGTAGTACTTTATTTTTAAAATAGATTTCTTGTGGCAGTGAACTATGAAACTGCAGCTGAGCTGCATCTCAGCTCGAAATGAAGGTAACTGACAGAAGAGAATCACGTGATTCTGCGCACTCTCGCGTCCTATCGCTCTTTCCCGTCAGTCTTCGGAAAAGGAGCGGACGAACTAAGAGGCGAGGGATCTGCGAACTAGTTCGCCTGTGGGAGCGCTCTTCCGAACTAGTTCGTTCGCGAACTACACAAGACTAATCAGAACCGCTCTTAAATCTAACTTGAAATTTCAAACACTTCTATGTAAGGGAATTACGATTGTAACACACGAATGTTTGATGCTGTTTTTTTGTTTTTTTTTTTTCCTTAGTGCAGCACTTTCAGCAGAAATGTTACTTCTGGGACGCGAGTGTTATTGCATATACGTCTTTAAAATATGAACGTCCCAAGAATGTGAATTACAAAATGTTGTTACTTTGTGTAATTTCGCAATAAATTATGATTGGTGCACAGGGCTGAAGTTGGTAACACATCAGGTTTCGCTGTTCACAAGATATCATTGGAGACTTCAATGTGTGGTAGAAAAGGGAACCTCAGAGCTACGCATATGAAATCATCCACTTCCTTTTAATGCTCTTAACGGCTACGTACTCTCATGCTTACTATTTTGTGCACATCTATTATAACGAGTATTTCGAATTACATTAATTTCATTGTTTCTCTTGTATTGTCAATATTTAAAATAGATCCTTCTGTTTTCGTATTCACATCATTATATAAATACGCTAACACGAAAATTGTGGTACAGATTACTAATTTATTCGTACAAGAAGGCCAATGAAAGTTACATAATTCGAAAGATTGTTTTTCGTAGATTTAACGAATATAAATATGATGTGTGCATTTAGCCATTAAAAGTGGTAAAAGGAAGTAGAAAAGGAAGCAGCCAAAACTACAGCTTGGATCAAGTTCTTCATTCTCCAACAATCAGCTCACTGATTGGCTATTCGCCTCGACCAAAGGCGCTGTAATGCAGCGCATCTGCAGTATTAAAATAAGTGAATATCGAAACATGGAGTGCTCCCAACTCACTTTCTTGTGCCGTTCAAATGCTTCATTTTCGCAGTGATTAAGAGTGGTTGAAGGAAATGGATGTTTTCATATGAATGCCGATATAAAGGATGATGCGCCGGGAGAGGCATCTAGCAGTGCTCGGGTGGAACTACGAAGTCGACATGTTGTTAGCTCTGGAATTCTGAATATCGCAGTATCGAAATAACATTATGTCTTGGCGTTGTATAAACATACGAACACCGAAATTGTAGTTCCGTTGCAAATATTAGGCTAATGAAAGTTATATAATTCGAAAATGGAATGAGAAATATATACTTCCGTTTTTATTTGTTGTTATTGTGTCAGACATTTTCCTTAACACGTAAAAGATACCGTTTCATACCTCCCAGTGCCGGTTAAATTTTACCAAATAACTCAGAGGCCTCCTATGATAATGTTGGCAACAGTCTCTGAATAGTGAGAATCCTGCGAGTCTTGGAATCTTCGCTTTACGAGGGCAATTATTTTTACTGAGCGGACGAGTGTACATACAAGAACCTGTCAACCATAAAGCAGGAACAGCATATTATTTGTTTACTTCATGGTCTGTACGATACACTAATCGAATCATTGTATATGTGGTTCGAACAAATGGGCAAAGATTTTCTATCGTGTTGTTGATGTTGCCAACATAATCACGCGAGGCCGCCGAATGATACTTAAAATTTTACCCCCAGTGACCATTGTAAACACAATTGGTCGATTTTCTACCACAGACAATACTAGTATTAATATATTATACTACCGAATCCGGCAATGCTTCGCAATTGTTGACCTGTATGGGAATAGGATACACACCCTAATTACCTTCTCCTTCCCTCTCTTTACCTCCCCATCCTCCCTTTGTCTCTCTCCTCCTCCCTCCCTCTGTCAATCTCCTCCTTCCCCTTACCTCTGCCCATTTTTAACCTGTTCCCTGTACATCTCTTATCCCATACTCGATTCATCTCCTTCTCTCTACGTCCATGTCGTCCTCCGCTGTCTTTTATCCATTTATTTATTTCTCCTCTCTCTGTCCCTCTTCCCTGTCTACCTCTGCTTCCCCCGCCGCCTCTTCCTCCTTCATCTCCAGTATCTTCATTACTTTTCCCCGTTCTCTGTGAATCTCTTCACTTCCCTGTATATACAAAAAAATTACATTTATGGTGATCGTCAAACAGCCCTGCAGTCTGGACTAAGGAACCCTTCACCACGCAACATACGAAATATTATGACACAATGGCGTTTTTCTTGTTTTGAAGGTCAAGTGTGAAAAAGGTAACCTAGACCGAGATGAAACTGTACAACTGAGGTTTCCTGTAATTCCAAATTTGACATGAAGCCACCAATGAGGCATGCGCCCATTTACAATTTCGTAATTAAACACTGCTATAAGAAACGCTTAAAAAATACAAAGGGCACAGATGGTGATGCGACTGTTATTTATTGACGCGTTTCGACCTCGCCATCGTCAGAATCTAAAAAAAATTGGGTAAAGTTTCGTACAATTGTACCACGTCATGGGCCCGCTGAACTATATTAGTATAATCAAAATATACACGGGTGTACTGCCGCCGGCAGCGGTGGCCGAGCGCTCTGCGGCGCGCCAGTCACAGTCCGCACGGCCGCTACGGTGGGGGTTCGAACCCTCCCTCGGGCATGGATTTTTGTGTCGTCTTTAGTATAAGGTAGTTCATAAGTAGTTTGTAAGTTTAGGGACTGATGACCCCGCAGTTAAGTCCCTTAAGATTCACAAACATTTGAACATTTGGTGTACTGCCGGTCTACGGTGTCCAACGGGCACAATATTTCGGCGATCATACATGTCGCCATCATCGAGTGGACTGACGGACTGAGCTCCTGGAAACGCGCCGGCGCGGAGATCCGCACGCTACGGCTGCTCGAAGGGAACATGATGATGGGGACATGTATGATCGCCGGAATATTGTGCCCGTTGGACACTGTAGACCGACAGTACACCCGTGGATAATTTGATTATCAAATACGCCGGGAGAAACTCAAGAATCACATTATACTAATATAGTTCAGCAGGCCCATGACGTGGTACAATTGTACGAAACCTTGTCCCAGGTCTTATATTCTGACAATGCCGAGGTCGAAACGCGTCAATAAATAACAGCCGCATCACCACCTGCGCCCTTTGTATTTTTTTAAAGCGTCCCTTATAGGTTTGTTTAATTACGAAGTCTCTTGTAAAATACCCTCTGCCATGCACCGTACGAATCTACGTATACAGTGCCATTCCTCATTTTTTTTAAGGTCAAACTTGCAAAATTTTATCGCAATTGGATAAACTGTATGTACTGTCAACTATGACTTTCATATCGACAATTACAATCAAGATTGTCAGTTACATCGGTGAAATTTTTTCTCGCGGATATGTTACTGGCGCAAAAAAATTGAATGAATAACCATCTTTTAATCGGGTTTTCCCCTCAGGGGACTCACCGCTCTGTGGTGAGTACGTGCGTGGCGAGCACGGGGCCCCAGCCTTTGTAGCACTCTTTCCTTTCCGTGCTACATGACGCTTCTTCTACTGTCCTTTTCCCCTCTCTTGGGGACTGAGTCTGTGCATCCTTCGGGGAACCGAAGTTCTGACCCTTTTGGCTTTACAGTCTTCTTTCACCCCTTTCTTTGCCTCCGCGTCTGCGTTTGAGGCTTCTCCTCCTACTATTTCTCTCTTCCTCCTCCCTGTACGCACTTGAAGGCCACCCATATGGGTGACTGGGTAATGCGTAAGTCCCAGCCCCGGGCTGGCATGTAGGGTGCGTGCGTACCCCCTGGTTAAGGCCAGGCCAGGGGAGGGGCGATTGCCTGCGCTGATACCTTCCCGATTCGCCGATTGGTCCCTCCGTCTGTAGATCGGGAGGTGTGACCTGGGGTGTGAACAATCACCCAAGGCGGGTGTGCTTCCGTTGGGGGCCCCCAGCAGGAAGGAGCGTGCCATCGGAGACACTGGCAATCGTGGGGGATACAACCGCGATGGTTTTAAAAAAAAGAAAATGGAAAGAGCCTTTAGAAATTGATGTACTAGACAATAGTGTGTCTGAACAGAAAAATTTACCGACATCAAAGTTCCTTGTGGTGACCCGTACTGAGGAAGGACAATCCTTTTCGTCGGTGAACCCATTTATTATTCAAAAAGGGGTTGATGCCATTGCCGGCCCAGTTAAGACCTGCAACCGCCTACGTAATGGAACACTACTGTTAGAAACAGAAAGTGGCTCCCAGGCACAGCGGCTGCTTAAGGCTACTCTGCTCCACAGCTACCCGGTTCGTGTTGAGCTCCATCTGACCCTCAATTATTCCCGAGGGGTAGTCTTCTCGGCCAGTCTGGACGGTCTGACTGAGGATGAACTGAAAGAAAATCTGGCAGCTCAAGGCGTCGTCGCAGTACACAGGGTGACAAAAAAAGAGAACAATGTTGTAGTGCCCACTCGCACAGTGTTTCTGACCTTCGACCGAGTGGCTCTGCCGCCGAAGATCAAGGCAGGATATGAGGTCATCACAGTACGACCTTATATCCCTAACCCTACTCGGTGTTATCAGTGCCATCGATTTAACCACACAAGCCAGTCTTGCAAGAACCCAGTCATATGTGTCACCTGTGGTAAAGAGGCCCATGAGGGGATTTGTCCACCACCGTCCCCTCATTGCATCAATTGTAACGGGAATCATGCTGCTTCCTCCCGGGAATGTCCCGTGTTTGCCGATGAACGAGCCATCCAGGAAATCCGTGTAAAGGAAAAGGTTCCCATACCAGTTGCACGTAAGATGTACGCCAGTCGTAAGCCCAAGACCCCGCCGCGTGGTAACTACAGTACTGTAGTTGCAACGCCTCCACCAACACGGGATATGGCCACACAGACTTGTGACCTACAGTTTACGACAGTAGTTGTCAAACAATCTACATCGACAACGGCGTCACGTTCAACGAAAAGTGTGAGTACCTCTTCCAAGTCTTCATCTTCAGCTGTGAAACCACAGATAGAGACGCGAAAGTCTAAGAAAGAGCATTCGCGCGAGGATTTCCTCCGCACCCCTACCAAAACATCTGAGCCAACCAAGGAGCTTCACCAGGGCTCCAAGAAATCAAATAGGGGGAAAACTCTCCCCCCTCCTACCTCACAATGTGACGATGGCATCCCCTGGAAGCCTATAGTCTCTCCAGGTGCATCAGCCAAAGATGGGGCTGCCGACCACACTCACGCAGCTGCTGTGGTAACCTCTGAGAATATGGAGCAAGACCCTCCTGTCTCAGACACCACCAGTTGCGAACATTCGCACTGTGGCCCGCCGCCTTCGTCGGGCTGATGTCCACCTTCATCTCATTTTATCCCATTATGGATATTCTTCAATGGAACATTCGTGGTATCCGGTCGAATTGGACAGAACTGCAGCTTCTAACGCGAACATATCATCCAATCATCTTCTCTCTACAGGAGACAAAATTGCTCCCTGGTACTCGAATTACTTTCCCACGCTACACTATCGTTCGCTTTGACCTTCCTCCAGTGGCAGGAATTCCAGCCCACGGGGGCGTAATGTTGCTTATTCGGGATGACGTACACAGTACACCGGTACCTTTGTGTACTCCAATACAAGCTGTTGCTGTCCGGATATACCTTCCTGGATTTGTCTTCACACTGTGCAATATTTACGCTCCTTCCTCTTTTCCCGTCACTAGATCAGATCTCCTAGATCTTATTGACCAGCTTCCGCGTCCGTTTTTGTTGGTGGGAGATTTCAATGCCCACCACCCCCTTTGGGGCTCCCCACGACCATGTCCACGGGGCTCCCTCCTGGCAGATATACTGAACCACCTTCAGCTCATCTGCCTTAACACTGGTGAACCAACTTATCTTTCAGACACCACAAATACTTTCAGCCATATAGATCTAGCTATCTGCACTGCTCAGCTGGCACGGCGTCTTGAATGGTCTGCTCTCTCAGACACACATTCGAGCGATCATTTTCCGTGTGTAATTCACCTAATGATGCCTGACACCCTTGAGCATCCACACCGCTGGCAGTTAACGAAAGCGGACTGGGAGCTCTACACGTCACTGGCGGATTTTAGTACTTACCATTATCCTAGTATAGACGACCAAGTGGAACACATTACCACAGTTATTCTGACAGCCGCGGAATGTTCCATCCCCTGCAAGACTTCCCACGCACGTCGTCCCTTTGTCCCGTGGTGGACCGCGGAATGCCGTGACGCTCTGCGAGCACGGCGACGTGCCCTTAGAATCTTCAAACAACGGCCCACGCTCGACAACTGCATCCGATACAAACGGCTGCGGGCCTATTGTCGTCGCCTCTTTCGCGACTGTAAACGCGCCAGTTGGCGCTCATTCACGAGCTCTTTTAATAGGTCTACCCCTTCCTCCATCATTTGGGGTAACCTTCGAAAAATTTCGGGCACTATGGCTCATTCCCCAATTCCCGGTCTGTGTGTCGCAACTGACACCGTCGTCGATCCTCCACAAATAGCCAACGCACTGGGTCGACATTTTGCAGAGGTCTCTAGCTCTTCACATTACACTGATGCTTTCCTAGCTAGGAAACGGACGGTGGAGGCGACTCCATTGCCCTTTACTTCTCAGAACCGTGACTGCTACAATACCGAGTTTACTGTACGAGAGCTTCACCACGCACTCTCGTCTTCGCGGTCCTCCGCTCCAGGACCAGATGGCATTCACGTGGCGATGCTGCAACACCTTTCACCAACGAGCTTGCACTTCCTACTGGCCACCTACAACCGCATATGGATGATAGAAGGCACCTTTCCGCGACGCTGGCGTGAAGCCATAGTCATTCCCATACCAAAGCCTGGGAAGGACAAATGTCTCCCTTCCAGCTACCGCCCCATTTCCCTCACCAGTAGCATATGCAAGGTGATGGAACGCATGATTCACGGGCGCCTGGTATGGTGGCTTGAAACGCGACATCTCCTGTCTAATGTCCAATGTGGGTTTCGCAAGCACCGTTCTGCGGTGGATCATCTTGTTGCCCTATCTACCTCAGTAATGAATAACTTTTTACGGAAGCGCCAGACAGTAGCGGTGTTCTTTGATCTGGAAAAGGCATACGACACCTGCTGGAGGATGGGCATCCTCCGCACTCTGCATACATGGGGTTTTCGGGGTCGCCTGCCAATTTTTATCCGCGAATTTTTAACAGACCGTGTTTTTAAAGTGCGTGTTGGTTCGGTTTTATCGAGCACTTTTAATCAGGAGAACGGAGTCCCCCAGGGCTCGGTCCTGAGCGTTGTTTTATTTGCAGTGGCAATCAATTCTATAGCCGATCACCTTCCACTGGGAGTGTCGGCGTCCCTATTTGTTGACGACTTCGCGATCTACAGCAGCTCTGAGCAAACGGGTCTCCTGGAGCGGCGCCTCCAGCGGTGCCTAGACAATCTCCACGCGTGGAGTATGGACACTGGCTTTCGATTCTCAGCTGACAAGACAGTCTGCATGAACTTCTGGCGGCGGAAGGAGTTCGTTCCCCCGTCCCTTCGTCTGGGCCCCATAGTACTTCCATTTGTGGATACCACGACGTTCTTGGGACTTGTTCTCGACAGGAAGTTAAGTTGGTCTCCCCACATATCCCGTTTGGCAGCTCGCTGTACCCGCTCTCTCAATGTGCTGCGGGTGTTAAGTGGCACCTCGTGGGGAGCTGACAGGTCTACTCTCCTCCATCTGTATCGCACCATAGTTCGGTCCAAACTGGACTATGGAAGCATCGTTTATTCTTCGGCTCGACCGTCCATACTGCGCCGCCTTAATACAATCCACCACCAAGGTCTCCGTCTGGCGACAGGAGCGTTTTATACTAGCCCCGTTGAGAGCCTCTATGCCGAGGCCGCCGAACTACCCCTTTCTTACCGTCGGGAACTCCTGCTTAGCCGTTACGCTAGTCGTTTGTCGTCCATGCGAGGACACCCGACGTACGCAGTTTTTTTTAACGACTCACTTGACAGTCTCTTCGCTCTGCGCCCGTCTGCTCTGCTACCACCGGGAGTACGCTTGCGTTCGCTACTCGGCCAGCTTGGCGTTACAATGCCTGCTATCTTCTCGACTGGAGAGAGCACCTCTCCACCGTGGCGAAGCCCCGAAGTCCGTGTTAACTTTGATCTTCATTCTCTTCCAAAGGACTCCACATCTAGTTTCGTCTACCAGAGAGAATTTCACG
This sequence comes from Locusta migratoria, assembly GCA_026315105.1. NCBI lineage: Eukaryota > Metazoa > Arthropoda > Insecta > Orthoptera > Acrididae > Locusta > Locusta migratoria. Next base: position 212,453,163 of record CM048749.1, read on the forward strand.
CACTCCGGTTTAAATTTGATGACAATTTGTTCATTTACACTGATGGCTCAAAGACAGACCAGGGTGTTGGGTGTGCTTTTGTACTTGGCAACGTCTCTTTTAAATATCGTCTTCCTGAGTGGAGTTCCATTTTTACAGCTGAGCTGTATGCATTATACCAAGCCACACAATACGTCCGGCGACACTCGCTCAGTAAGACTGTCATTTGCTCGGACTCTATGAGTGCTTTGTTGAGCCTTCGCATGCTATATCCGGCCCATCCCCTGGTACAAAGCATCCGCAATTGCCTTACTTCTCTTTCAACGAGCGGAACTACGGTGACGTTTCTGTGGGTCCCTGGCCATGTGGGAGTGTTGGGGAATGAGGCTGCGGATACGGCTGCCAAGGAAGCAGTTCTCCTTCCTCGGCTATCTACCTTTTCCACCAGCTCTGATGACCTTCGCGCTGGTATCTCCCAGCGTATTATCTCCCGTTGGTATCTACATTGGTCATCCCTGTCAGGGAACAAATTGCGAGCCATTAAACCTGTGCCTGATCTCTGGTCAACGTCATCTCGACCCTCCCGCCGAGAGGAGATTGTTCTGGCCCGGCTTCGTATTGGTCACTGCCGTTATAGCCACCAGCATTTATTACGTGGTGGTCCTGCTCCCTTATGTGAGCACTGTGATGCACCTTTTACTGTGAACCATCTTTTAGTGCAATGTCCATTTTTTAACCGTCTCCGTCATGATCTGTGTTTCCCATTTGAATTGTCTGACATTTTAGCTGATGACCCGCAATCGGTTAACAGAGTTTTACTTTTTATACATGGTGCAAATATGGCGAAAGCAATTTAATTTCTAACCCCGGTTCTTTTTTACTATGGGCAGTGTTGGGCGCTAATGACCACAGTAGTTGTGCGCCCTAAAACCACAAAAAAAACGGGTTTTATACTATGTCTAACTCTGAGCTAATATATTGTGAAATACGGAACACTAAGTTCTCTATGGAAGCACTATTTACTTTTTCAATTTTCAACTTTATCATATAGGTGAAAATGGTTTTATTGGTTCCTATTTTCTACAAAATATGATTCAATGCACTGAATACTTCAAAGAAAGTGCGAAATTAAAGGCAACATTGTGTCGAAATGCAACAGTGAAGAATTTAGGGAGATTTCAGATGTCGAACCAACGATTATTTAAATTTGTAAATATAGATGTTCTTAACCGCAAATTTCCGACAGTTCTTTGTCAATTGCTGTGAAATTTTGATACAGCGCCTTACTGGAATTCTTGCATATTTTTATATACCTCATTATGAACTTATGAATTTATAGATTTTTATGATGGGGAAACATAGTTACAAAAATTTCAAAATTGACGTATATATACAATTTTAAACATGGCTGTTGAGGCAGCAACCGTTCGTGAAAGATTAACATTCAAAAAATAAAGCCCGTCGGTTGCCAAACTAGAGGTTGCTTCAACTATGGAAGCCTTCATCAGAAGTTAAAAAAAATAGTTGCTTTGTTTGTGAGTCGTTCTCCGTTCCATAGATAGTATTTTTTTTTAATTTTGATGAAGGCTTCCAAAGTTGAAGCCGAAACCTTGGTAAAGTAATCAACATCGAGCATTGCAGCCGATGAGCTATTTCTTTAGTGTTACGTTGTATAATGTGTTGAGCTCAATCGGTGCAGAACAAACCAGCAGAACCCTTCGAATTCATAAAATGATGGCCGTTACTGTCAACCAATGGTATATGTTCTTTCGGACATACCCCAATAGAACAGACACCATATCAATAAATGTTCAAATGTTTGTAAATCTATGGGACTTAACTACTGTGGTCACCAGTCTCTAGGCTTACAAACTACTTAACCTAAGGACAACACACACACACACACACACACACACACACACACACACACACACACACCTTCGACGGCGAACGGGCGCGCGCACCGCAATAAGGCGCCTTAGGGCGCACGGGTATTTTGCCGCGCTACCATATCAATAATTGTAAAGGTGCGGTGTCAACGTTTGGCTCTAGGTTCTCGGTAGTCGAGAAAACTGCACATAGAATCGGGGAACTGCTGCGAACTTTCCAGAATTATCCTAGGTCACATCTTTTCTTAAACTGTGATGAGCGATGGAACTTGGTTGTACCGCTTCGTACTGTAGACAAAATGCAATCGCTGGAATGCCATCATCAACATCTCTTAAGAAGAAGAATAAAAGAACAAAAACTGCACATCGAGGTGAAAAAGCATTGACTACATTGCTTTATTATTTACCTGCTGCTGGTGGGCTTCATACAATAGGGATCATTATACATTTTGACTTATATTTGGTAGCGCTTAAACACTTACTGTATGCATGTCTTTCTTTCCGTGAAAAATTTTGAAAGAAAATTGTTGCATTTTGCAAAATGTAAGAAATGAAGGTTTGGTACATATCTGGCACAGCATATATGTAAAATACAAAATTTAGCACTTAATGTTTATTCTTTTTTTACTTGTATTTGACTACTATAGTACGGGAAATAACTACTACCTTACTTGTGCTATCCAATGGCACACAATCTACGCCATTACTCCTTCACTCGTTCGGCATGAAACATATTGTAAGAGTTTCTGTTCTTAATCACACAAAAGTGAACAAATGTTGGACACGTACATACATGGGACGATCAACAGCGGTGCAAATTGCGACAGGTTAATGGTGGATGTATCCTTTGTCCATTGTATGAATTCCTTTTGTAAGTGAATGAGGGCAAAAGTCTTTTTTGAAAAGTTCCATACAGCTTAAGTAAAGACGTACTGATCTTGATCAGTTGCCATTGAACAGCATGAGTCAAGTAAAGTTCTGTCACCTGATGAAGTAGGTGGGATTTGGGGAGTCTCAACTGCTTAAAATTTCTTGTTAATATGGCCCAATAACATTAACATTTTTCACTTACAGTGCGAATGTAATAAGCACACAGTGGTTTCATAGATATGTCGTATATCTAGACCGCTATGCAGTAGGGTGTTAAACATCTTCAGGCTTTGATGTGTCATGTTGCAAAACATTGGCGCAATAAATAAAAAATACCCAACCGCAAGCTAGTGAGAAAACCATCACCTAGATCACAGAGCTTGGGTGGATAACACAGAAATACCCACCCTGCAGCCCTGATCTGGAATCATATGATCATCTCTTAGATAAACTGAAAATTTTTATTTTTTCACCATGAAATTCTACTTCGTTTTCAATTTTTCCTTCGTTTCCATTACTTCTTGCGTAGTGTATAAATTGATTACCAATGGGGCTAGACTGAGAACCCGTACAATAACATCTCTGATCATTTAGGTTACGCAATGGAAAACTAAGGAACGGGAAAAGGAGTGACAGGTAATACCTTACAAGGGAAGGTCACGACGTTAACATCAAGAATTTTCCTAAAAATTTGTAAACATTTAGTAGTAGTCGTAGTAGTAGTACATAGCATATTGTCCATGTTGTGTACGTGGGAATTTGAGAGGAAATCGCGGAGAAATTATACGCATCATTTAGGTAACTGTGCGTTGCAACTCTGAACATACGGAAACAATGGTCATGTGTCAACTCCGTAATCGGTGAGCTGATAGATCGAATCATTCTCATTCTTTGGTTGTTTCTGTTAGATTAATATATTTCTATTTTTAACGTTGGTAATCATTCATATAGTGAATTTCCAACGTTAACGTTGAATTGTCCATTACCCTTATATTCTTACTGACTAAGCAAATGTCATTGGATATTGGGGTATAGCTGGTGCAGACAGTGTTTTTGCAAGTAATCTGTGTACCATGCATTGTCTTCGTGAGCCGACATTGTTCTAACAAGGTATTGTGGTCGCTGCACGACGGATGGGAATTTCGATTTCGCGCAGTGGTGCAGTTCAGCTTGACATGTTCAATCGTGTCTACGGTGTACCGTGAATGTTGAATTACGGTGTCAGTCCTCATCAGACGCGGCCGTCCGGTCACCCTCAAAGCCCGTGACAGACGTCATCTGAGACGGATCGTCAGTAGTTGACAGAATGACGACAGTGCAACCAGTCACGGCTCGATTGACACAGGACGTGCTAAACACGTTTCCCAGTGGACAGTCCATGGGGACATTGGTTCCGTGGAGTATCACTGTTACCATAGCGAGTAGAAGGAACAGTGTGCTGGCTCCGCGCAAGTTTACACAGCTAGCATAGGACCGGTGGTATCCCGCGAACTACGAGCGGTACCATCGCGGTAACATCGCGTGATGTTTCTTTTCCGACGGTATATGTTGGGATCGTCTGTGCTTAATCAGGGGCAGATCCAGGACGGCCTGCTGGGGATGGGGGGGGGGGGGGTGAAAGAATTTTTCATCGTCAGCTAAACTGTGGCTCAGTAGTACCCTTGGATCCGCCGATAGTGCTTATTTTGTGAATTATGTAGTATGTGGTGAGTTAATGTTGAGAAGCTGACAGGCCGTGTGGGGAGAAAGTGCTGTTCCGGGTTACAGTTTTACAGTTTCCTGTATTTTAAAGAAGACGTCGTGCAAGTCTGGCTACAGACAGTAACTCGCACACGGCTGCAGGCTAGACGTCTACAGCGCTACAGGGAAAGGAAGAGAATGAAACCGTGTACATCCAACGAATCCATATCTATAAGTATGAATGCCTGTTCGGTGTACGCTTATCACGTCTGAACCACAAGAGATAAAGAGCTACAAATTTGTACAGTTACTAATGTCTCCCCGGGAAGGCTTTAGGCACGGTTTTATGGCGATCGGATAGCTATATATATATATATATATATATATATATATATATATATATATATATATATATATATATATTGAATGTCTGTTCGGTGTACGCTTATCACGTCCGAACGACAAGATGAAGAGACTTAAATATTTGTACAGTACTGATTTATACCTGAGGAAGGTTTTAGGAGCGGTTTTATAGCGGTCTGATAGATATTTAGTACATAATTTGAAAAATATAACGCGAAATGCGGAGCAATAATTACTCTTTGAAGATTATATTTACTCTTTGGAAATGGTTTTATTGGTTGCATTGTTGCTTCAGGGTTGATAATGATAAAAGGGTGGAGTATATTGCGATGGAAAGTTATGGGTGTATATAAAATTCTACGCGCGCGCGCGTTTGTGTGTGTGTGTGTGTGTGTGTTAATATTTAGCTCTGCAGCGAAAACTACAGAACGCAAACGAATGGACTGTGTGTAATTGTTGTCCGAAGTCTCCCGTTGTACATCATAGCAGCTCCATGCCGATAGCTATAAGGGGGTGGAAGATATGGAGGTTGAAAATCGTCAAATTATATATATATATATATATATATATATATATATATATATATATATATATATATAAGAAAACATATATAAAAGTATATAAAGATATAAAGAAATATCTGACTGAAGGCCAGCGATGACGTTTGCGACTCTATAGCAAGGAGGTTACATACTGCGAAACGTGATGCGACAGACCATATCTTTGGTCTATGCGTGCTACAATGTCTTCAGATCTTTCTCAGTAAGGATAAGCATACGAATAAGCAAATGTAAGAATAAATAAATAGCACACTACTGAAAGATAGCTTATCTATCATAATCAACCAACACGCGAGCGGAGCCACAGGTTTAAGCTAGTACCCAATATTTCCGACAGATCTACATTTTAACTTGAGAGGCTGCAGTTTTCAGTGAGACTTGCATTTTCTATTACGATTAATAAATCACGGTGCAGTGTATTACGTACTGCGGAAATAATTTCACATTTCAAAGTTGGTTGGTAGCCCTGCACAAGGCCAAACGTGCGGTGTCAGAGCGATCGGAAAAGATAAGTAATTGAAGTAGAAATAAAGCGTAGTTTAACACTATAAGTAGCTAAAAACATTTATTACAGTGCTCTTAAAGCTTACCATTAAAGGTTTTTCTTTTACTCACGTATTTATCCAGTAATCACGAAAAGTACGGTTTGTTTACATACGTCCTTGTTAGGCCTAAATTCCGAGTGTTCATATTTAGCGTTTCTCCGTAATTTTAAGTGCATTTAACACAGTTAACTAACTAATACGTTTATTAGTGTCGTCTTCAAGCTCACCATTAAAAGTTCTTTTCTTTTTTCGCGCATTGGCTCATTAATCGCGAAAAGTTGTTTTGTGTACATTCATAGGCCAAATTCGCGAGTGTGAAAATTTAGTGTTATACCGCAATTTTAAGTGCATTTACTAACAGCTTACACGTATTTTAGTGTCCTAAGCAAATCTAGTAACCCTTGTATTATTATTTAATATATATTGTCAATATCACGTAGTAACAATCATGAATGCAATGTGTTTGAGCTGCAGTAGGTTTGTTCGTTTTGGGTTTCGATGCAGCTGTTGTAACAAGTGGTTTCATTGGGGGGGATGTAGCGGTGTGGGAAAGAGGGAAGCAAATGAGTCTCTTCCTTTGTTTTGCAAAGTGTGTTCAAGGGACAGAAAAATAGCTGAACAGGAAGGGAAGATTAGGGCCCTTCAGGCTGAACTGGATAGTGCTAGGGAGGAACTTACGAGGTTAAGGGGGGAGAAGGGTGAGCATGGGTGGGAAGTGGTAGCAGGGAACAGGGGCCACAGAGAGAGTATAGTTCCTGACAGCTTCACAATTGGCACAACCAATAGATTTGCCTTGCTACCACAGTCAAGTGAGGAAGAGGCTCCTTTAGAAGTAGGTGCAGTTAGGAAGCAACAGACTTTCACAAGGAAACCAACGGTTTCAAAAAAAGTAGATAGTAGGAGGAAAGTTCTGTTGTTAGGAAGTAGTCATGGAAGAGGTGTGGGCCAGATTTTACAGGAAAAACTAGGTGACAGGTACCAGGTCACAAACATTTTCAAGCCCAGTGCAGGTCTAAGCCAGGTGGTAGAGGATATAGGTTCCTTGTGTAAGGGTTTCACAAAACAGGATCATGTTGTTATAGTGGGTGGGGTGGGAAACAGCATTGATAGGGATCAGGGCTACAATATTGAGTGTGACCTGGTTAAAATAGCTTCTGCAACGACTCAGACAAATGTTGGACTGTTGCCTGCTTTCATGCGGTACGATCAACCCCAATTGAACCGCTCCGTCAGGAGAGTCAATATGGAGATTGATCAGCTGCTTAGGGCGGACACTCTGTCGGACATCGGTTTGGTTCCTGTGGATGCTATTGATAGGTGGGATTTCACTAGACATGGCCTACATCTCAATAGGAAAGGGAAGGGGAAACTAGCTGGGTTGATAGCAAAGTCATTAAGGGGGGACACTGCAATTCATGAAGGTACTTCTTTTTTAGGCTAAGATCAGTGTCCAGTGAGAAGCTCAGGCAGGCAGGTGCTAAAAATGTTGAAAAATCAAATATTTCTCAGAGAAGTAAAGTAAAAAATAATGTTAGCATTTTTCACCAGAATATTGGGGGACTAAAGAATAAAATAGATGAGCTTTTAGTTTGTTTAGATGCTATAGAAACTGATAATGTAATAGATATACTATGCCTGTCTGAGCATCACATTGTCACCGGTATGGAAAATGTGAATGTCAGTGGATATAAATTAGTCTCAAATGTAAGTAGAGATAATAAGATAAGAGGAGGAGTTGCCATATATGCCAAAAGCTATCACAGTGTAAAAAATTTAGAAACAAAAAAGTTTTGTGTAGAGCAGCATATTGAAGCATGTGCCTGCCAGCTTAAACTTAATGATGATTATCTTATAATTGTAACAGTATATAGGTCCCCTTCAGGGAACTTTCAGTTATTTCTGGAAAACTTGGATGCCTTGTTGTGCTATCTGTCAGATAGGGGGAAGCAAATTATTATTTGTGGTGATTTCAATGTAGATTCACTGAAAGAGTGTAATAGGAAGAAAGACCTGGAAGTCTTACTTGGCTCATTCAATCTGACATCCGTTATTGATTTTCCTACTCGGGTAGTAAAGGACAGCAGTACATTGATAGATAACTTTTTTATAGACCAAGATAAGTTTAACAATATAAATGCTTGTCCCATTGAGAATGGTCTATCGGATCATGGTGCACAGCTAGTAACAGTATATGAAATAGCTCCGTTCAGTAATTCGAAACTGTCCACCAGAATAGTGCGCTCGATTAATGACTTAACAACTAAAAATTTCAAAGAAAGTCTACAGCAGTTAGACTGGGATGAGGTTTACAAGGAACCTGATGTTAATTTAAAATACAATTTATTTCACGATACATTTGTAAGGGTATTTGATAACTGTTTCCCCAAGAAATTAGTAAAATTTAATTCTAAGAAACCATGCAAAAAACCATGGCTTACTAAAGGTATAAAAATATCGTGTAACCGAAAAAGGGAACTATATCTGTCCGCAAGAAAGAGTAATAACCCAGAAACAATAAAATATTATAAAAGCTACTGTGCTACATTAAGAAAAGTTATTAAAAAATCAAGAAGCATGTGCATCATGTCTGAGATTAGCTCCTCTGATAATAAAATTAAAACAATTTGGAATATTATTAAAAGGGAGACAGGGCAACCAAGAGCAGAGGAAGAGGGTATTACCATCAAAACAAATGAAAACTTTATCAACAAAAAGTCAGAAGTTGAAAACATTTTTAATGATTACTTTTTAAATGTTGTGGAGAAAATAGGATCTAAATGTTCATTAGAAGGAGCAAGGCAATTAATGGAAGAGGCCATACCCACACAATTTGATACAATTGAAATTCCACCCACCTCACCTTCAGAAATTAGGAAAATAATAAACTCTCTCAAGAGTAAACGGTCATATGGAATTGATGGCATTTCCAGCAGGGTATTAAAAACTTGTTCCCAGGAGATAAGTAGGATTCTCAGTCATATTTGTAATAGCTCATTAAAGCAGGGTATTTTCCCAGATAGACTGAAATATGCTATAGTTAAACCTTTGCATAAAAAAGGGGATACATACGATGTCAACAACTACCGGCCCATCTCACTTCTGACAACTTTATCAAAGATTTTTGAAAAAGTTATGTATTCTCGAATTGCTTCACATATTAGTATAAATAATGTTCTAACAAAATGTCAGTTTGGTTTTCAAAAAAGCTTTTCAACTGAAAATGCTATATACACCTTCACTGATGAAATATTAAATGCTTTGAATAACCGGACATCACCAGTAGGGATTTTTTGTGATCTTTCAAAGGCGTTTGATTGTGTAAATCATGGGATTCTTCTAGATAAGCTTAAGTATTGTGGTATGAGTGGGACAGTGCACAAATGGTTTAAATCATACTTAACTGGAAGAGTGCAGAAAGTTGAAATAAGCAGTTCACATGATGTAGATGACACAATTAATTCTTCTAACTGGGGAGTTATTAAAAATGGGGTCCCACAAGGTTCGGTCTTGGGTCCTTTGCTGTTCTTAATATATATTAATGACTTGCCATTCTACATACATGAAGATGCTAAGCTAGTACTTTTTGCTGATGATACAAGTATAGCTATCACACCTGACAAACAGGAATTAACTGATGAAATTGTAAATGATATCTTCCAGAAAGTCATTAAGTGGTTCTCTACAAATGGACTCTCATTAAACTTTGATAAAACCCAGTATATACAGTTTCATACAGTAAATGGCATGACACCATTAATAAATTTAGACTTTGAACATAAATCTGTAGCTAAGGTAGAATATTCAAAATTTTTAGGTGTTTGCATCGACGAGGGACTGAATTGGAAGAAACATATTGAAGATCTCCTGAAACGTCTGAGTTCAGCTACTTATGCTATGAGTCATTGCAAAATTTGGTGATATAAATCTCAGTAAATTAGCTTACTACGCCTATTTTCATTCACTGCTTTCATATGGGATCATATTCTGGGGCAATTCAACATTGAGTAAAAAAGTATTCATTGCACAAAAGCGTGTAATCAGAATAATTGCTGGAGCCCACCCAAGAGCATCCTGCAGACATTTATTTAGGGATCTAGGGATACTCACTGTAGCTTCACAATATATATATTCACTCATGAAATTTGTTATTAACAATCCGACTCAATTCAAAAGTAATAGCAGTGTGCATAGCTACGACACTAGGAGAAAGGATGATATTCACTATTCAAGGTTAAATCTAACTTTGGCTCAAAAAGGGGTGAATTATGCTGCCACAGAAGTCTTTGGTCACTTACCAAGTAGCATCAAAAGTCTGACAGATAGCCAACTAGTATTTAAAAAGAAATTAAAGGAATTTCTGAATGGCAACTCCTCCTACAATGTAGATGAATTTTTAGATAAAACATAAAAAAATATATATATATATATATAAAAAAAAATTAAAAAAAAATTACAAAAAAAATTCTTAAAATATAGATTGTCAAGTATAGACATAATTTACTAAACTGACACGTTCCACATCATTACGAAATGTCGTATACATGATCTAAGGAACAAGTATTAATCTAATCTAATCTAATCTAATCTCTCTGTTTCTCACAAATTTCACATCTCTCTGTTTCTCACACGGACAACTTTATGTCGCTTCCTCAAGTGTGGGCTCTCCAAAAAATTTATTCATACTAGCTCCTGGACAAGTAACCACAAGTATTGATTATAATCAAGTTTTGAATTAATTGAACGTATGAACTTTACATGTCTTTTGCATCTTGATGACTAGTTTTCTTTGCTTGGATACTGCCGTTATTATATTATACATCATGCAAGACAGCCTTATTTCTTAAATATTCTCCCATAAATACGTGGCGCGTCCAGAAAGTAAGTTCCGTATCAATTTATCTCCGCTGCAGCGCTGCGATTGCAGTTCCGCACATGCGCTGTAGACGATGTGTATCAAGGAGAAGAACGTGCGCCATTTGGAGATCGCTGTCAGACGTACGCTTTGTTGTGCTTGTTTGAAATGTCGGCGTTGATTGAAAATCCCGCCGCCTATGAAATCAGGTCGGTGATTCGGTTTCTGAATGCGAGGAAAGTGAAACCAAGTGAAATTTATCGGCAAATTTGCGATGTTTACGGACCAAATGCGATGAGTGATTCGATGATGAGAAGATGGGTCCGACAGTTCAAATGGCGGGTGTAGTGATGTGCACGATGAAGAACCAAGTGGGTGTCCATCTTTGGTTACAGAAGAACTGGTTCACGCTATTGATGACAAGATCCAGGAAAACCGTAGCTTTACAATTAGTGCTCTCGCTATGGTCTTCCCCCAAATTTCACGATCACTGATGCATGAAATTGTTACCAAACAACTGAAATTCTGTAAACTTTGCTCACGTTGGGTACCAAAGATTCTCACTGAGCAACACAAAACACAACGGATGGGTAGTGCACTTGAGTTTTTGACCCGTTATGCTGAAAGCGGCGAAGAATTTCTGAGACGGGTAGTCACAGGAGATGAAACGTGGGTTTCTTACGACACCCCTTCTACAGGGATTTGGCTGGGACGTGTCTGACCATCCTCCGTATAGCCCTGACCTCGCTCCTAGCGAGTTTCATCTGTTCTTACATCTCAAGTCTTTCCGTGGCGGTCATCACTTCACCAATGACGACGAGCTGAAAGAAACTGTTTCCAACTGTTTGAAGACACAGGCGGCAGATTTCTATGAAGAAGGTATACAAAAACCTGGTGCCACGCTATGACAAATGCCTGCAAAATTTCGGCAGTTATGTGGAAAAGTAGTTTAAGAGTTGTAGAATTTTGTGCAATAAAAATTGCTTCTGTATATGTGTACAGTTTCATTTGATTACCAAACGGAACGTACTTTCTGGACGCGCCTCGTGGAACATGTTTTTAGAAAAAATATGTACAGAAAGATAGATAAGAGTTAGGGAGAACTACTAACTCAGCGCTTGAACCAATAAATAAATACCCGGGCAACGGGGGTTTTCAAAAAAAATGTTCAAATGTTTGTTAAGCTTATGGGACTTAACTACGGGGTCATCAGTCCCTAAACTTACAAACTACTTATGAACTACTTACGAACTAGGACGGCACAAATATCCATGCCCGAGGGGGGATTCGAACCCCCGACCGTAGTGGCCGTGCTGACCGTGACTGGAGCGCCTCAGTCACCTCGGCCACCGCGGCCGGCGGGGGTGGGGGTTTCAACTAGTCTGATATAAATAATGGTACATATAATTAACATTTAAAATGGTACATTACGTATTTATTCCAGTCTTCCTTCGTCCATCACCTCCTCGTCCCCGTCTTTGCCCATCTCCTTCACCCTCTCTTCGCACCTGTCCATCGCTACCCCCCCCCCTCTCTCTCTCATCCTGATTGGTCAAACTGTGTCGAAGACTGTTGCAAGGTACTCTCTGCCATGTCTAAGTATAGAAATCATCTCCACGAAGACATACATATGCCAACTTTCAATGCGAGCTGACAAGTGGTGAAGTCCATTGATTAGTAAGGTGGTATAGAAGTGTGTTGCAAAGTAACCTCCACCGTGCACCATACGATGGCACAAGCAGTGTAAAATCGTTATACCATGAGGAAAAACATGTTATTGATTAAACCGTATATATCGTCCCTACTGTCAGTTGTGATCGAGACTACATACAACAGTTGTGATTTTGCTGTTAGGTAGAATTTTCCGGCTTTGGTTTGCAATTATTGTTCAAACGTTACTTCCTTAATATTTTTCTAACCATTACGGAAAACAAAAAGCGTACCCATCATTCGAACGTCAGTTACGTTTTTGAGCCCATACAAAAATCGCATAGAATTTTTTTTTTTTTTTTTTTTTTTTTTTTGGTAACTTTTGCTCTTTTCCTAATAACCTTAATCGGTCTATTACGAACACCTAAAAAACATTTTTAAAAAATAATAAAAATCGCCCGCCTGTTCAGTTGTGGTTATCAAAGAACATATCATAATTGATACAGTACGTTGGTTTAATATTAATTAATTATTTCTGATTGTTTATTCTTACGAGGGTGGTTTGAAAAGTTCTCGGAACGGAATTTAAAAAAATAAAGTATATATACATGTGGCGTCTGTCCCGAAAGAACAGACGTCACTTCTAATCCTGCAGTTGTTATTCTTTCATATTCACAGAATATATGACATCAACTGCGATTGGGAAGCTGGGAATTTGTATCTGACGGGAGGCGTGTTTAGGTAGTCCTTGCAGATGCGATGATCACTGTGTCCCCAGTGGTGTAGGAGTCAGCGCAACTGCCTAGAAAGCAGGAGACCCGTGTTCGAATCCCGGCTGGGTACACATTTTCAGCTTTGCCCAATCGCATTTGATGTCGTGTATTCTGTGAATATGAAAGAAAAAAGTACTTACATCACTGAAACTTTTTGTTATTTTCAGTATAGTCTCCTTGTAGATTAATAGACTTGATTCAACGATGTTCCATTGTGTTGATCCCATCTCGAAAATGAGATTCCTCCAGTTCTGCGAAATAGTTGTCAACTCCGGGTATCAGTTCTTCGTCCACCAAGAAAAATTTTCAAGTTTTGGGAAGACATGGAGAGGTATGTCGGTGCCATATTAGGTGAATAACGCGGCTTTAGCAACAACGTAGTTCGTGTAATTTTGCAATGGCGACGGCATGTGTGTGTGCGGGCGCACATTGCCTTAATGAAATATGACTTTCTTCCTTCATCAGATTGCCTTCTATAAATGAGGGATATATTTTTGCGCCCACGACTGTGTTTATGATATCCAAATGGGTGTTTTGCAGCAGTCAGTCACAAAAAAACTGCTTTATTTTGTAGATCTAGGTTTCGGCAAGTGACTTGCCAATATCAATGCTCTTTGCTACAACACTCACAGAAGACATCTCATCTGATCTAATAAAGTCCTGTACGAGGAGTGCGGTGGCCGAGGGGACTTCGGCGCGCCAGTCACGGACACCACGGCCGCTACGGTCGGGGGTTCGAATCCCTCCTCGGGCATGGATATCTGTGCCGTCCTTAGTGTTAGATAGTTCATAAGTAGTTTTTAAGTTTAGGGACTGATGACCCCGTAGTTAAGTTCCATAAGCTATACAAACATTTGAACATTTTTTTTTTTGTATGAGGAGTGCACTTCTGGAACCTTTATTTCTAGGATACTGGAATCACAGTAGCACACGGCGCTTCAAATGTCTATCAACGTTACATATTCTAAGCTTTGTGAGGTGAGCCGTGGTGTTTACGTGCCGCCTGTAACCGAGTGGTAGCCGATATGGCAACGCGGCAGCGCCAAGTGACAGACGTCAACCATCAAATCGTTTCATTTCTACTCATAAGATGCAAGACTTTCCAGCTACCACTTCCAGTACCAGCGTAGCGTCGGTCGAAATGGTAGGGTGTCTTGCGTGCATGCGACAAATTCGCACCAATCGGTTTGTTTTTAAAATTCTGACACGAAAGGGAACGAATGTTGTTGCTCAGTTGTTTAATTTAAAATTAGCTGTAATTAGTACAATAATAAAGGTAGATAGAGGGATAGGAGTGCTGTACATGAAATATTTTACGATAGGCATCTTTCTCAGAGAATTTCACTCTTTGTATCTGTAGTCTACGAAGATCATCTTGCAAAATCTTCTAATCCTTGTGAGGTTGAGCGTAATACTTTAGACTATCTGATCAAGAGATAAAAATAAAGCTACTTTTCTTTAACCACCAACTTTAAACAGCCAGTAAGCAATGGAGAATGACCGATTATAAAGGCGCTGATGACCTAGCCGTCTAGCGCTCGAAAAGACCAATCAAAAATGTTCAAATGTTTGTTAAGCTTAAGGGACTTAACTGCGGGGTCATCAGTCCCTAAACTTACGAGCTACTTATGGACTACCTTATACTAAAGACGACATAAACATCCATGCCAGAGGGGAAACCCCGACGGGGAACGGCCTCGCGCATCATAGCATAGCGCCTCAATGCGCTCGGCCGCTCCGCCGCGGCGCCTGTCTGCATCAGGTGCCGTTGTTACGGTCTTCAGTCCGGTGACTGGTTTGATGCAGCTCTCCACCCTACTCTATCCTGGCAAGTCTTTTCATCTCCTAATAAGAACGGCAACCCACATCCATTTGAATCAGCTTACATATGCGTCTCTTGGTCTCCCTCTGCGATTTTTACCCCACACACTTCCCTCCAATGCTAAAGTTACGATTCCTCAATGTCTAAGAATGTGTCCTACGAAGCTATCCTTTCTTTTAGTCAAGGTATGCCAAAAATTCCTTTTCTCACAAATACTGTTCAGCACCTCTTCATTAGTTATGCCATCTACCCACCTAATCTTCAGCGTTCTTCTGTAGCACCAGATTTCAAAAGCCTCTATTCCTGTCCGCACTGTTTATCGTCCATGTTTCACTTCCGTACAAGGCAACACTCCACACAAATGCCTTCAGAAAAGAGTTCCTTACACTTAAATTAATATTCGATGTTAGCAAATTTCTCTTTTTCAAATATGCTTTTCCACCAAAACCTCTTTAGTGAACGCCGCCACCTCCCGATCATGGGTACAACGCTCACAATAGCAGCCAGCGACTCGCCATTTCCAGGAGTGGTCAGCCGTCACCGCAAGCGCCGAGCAGGAAAAACGGCAATTTTCGTGATATATATATATTTTTAGGTGACTTCCAGGTCATGTCAGCAGCTAACATTCTGCATACAGACTTCCTTCAATATTAACTAACAGTGCTAAAAAAATCAATACATATTTCGGCATGACAAGTCTGACCATTCCCTCGTCAGTCAGCACAATGTGTACTACGTACGTCCCCAAAGTGCTATTTCAGAAACCATCTGCACTACATATGGATGGGAGGTAGCATGAAATCACAATACTTGCCTAGGAGGCGAGGTACCGGCAGAATTGAAGTTGTGAGACGGTATCGTGAGTCGTGTCGGGATAGCTCAGTGGTAGAGCGCTTGCCCGCGAAAAGCAGACGTCCCAGGTTCGAGTACCGGTTCCGGCAAACAATTTTAATCTGCCAGGAAATTTCATATCAGCACACACTCCGCTGCAGAGTGAAAGTTTCATTCTAGAACACTTGTTTTTTAAAACGTTTTCATTTTTCAAAATACATTAACGGTGGTGGGATGTGCAGAATTTGAAACTTACTGACAGATTAAAACTGTGTGCCGGGATTCGAATCCGAGACCTTTGCCTTTCGCAATCAAGTGCTCTACCGACTGAGCTACCTGACTGAGCTGCCTCCCATCCCGTCGTCACAGAAATACTTCCGTCAGTACCTTGTCTCCTGCCTTCTGAGCTCACAGAAGCTCTCCTGAAACCTTGTAGGATAAAAGGGTATTGTGGATACATGGCTTAGCCAAAGCCTAGGGGATGTTTGAAAGATATTTTCACTCTGCAGCGGAGTGTGCGCTGATATAAAATCCTGCAAGGTTCGCAGGAGAGCGAGCTCCTGTGAAGTTAGGAAGCTAGGAGGCGGAGTACTGGCGGGAGTTAATCTGCGGGGACGAATCGTGGAGTGTGCCAGGATGGCTCTGTCGGCAGAGCGCTTGTCCGTCAAATACATAGGTTGGGGTTCGAATCTCGGTTCGGTACACAGTTTCTAAGTAGCAGGAAGTTTCATAATCAGCACACACTCCGCTGCAGAGCGAAAATATCATTCCGATTACAACATCTGATTATTTAGTTTTCAAGACGTTAATTAAATTCCATCTTTTATGTCGAGGCTGTGTGGTCTGGGGCATCATATTACAGATCTCGCGGCCACACACACACACACACACACACACACACACACACACACACACACACACACACACACACAGATATTGTGTGTGTGTGTGTGTGTGTGTTAAAGCGTTTTGTAAGTCTAGGGACCGATGACCTCAGCAGCTTGTTCTCTTAAGATTACAAAAATTTGAAGTTTTGAAACGCCAAATTACCTTTCGGATTGTGTGTTATGCCATAAAAGTAAAATTAGTTTAAATGGTAGAACATGTGCTGCATTATTTTAACCGACTAAGTTTCATCACTATTATTCATTCCGTTGTTACACACGCTCCTCCGTTGGCTACAATTGTGGAACGTGCTGAGGAAATCCATTATTTAATAGCAATACTAGTTCATTACGGCTAAGCGTTCTGAAGTTGATCGATTTAGTGACTGACAGTTTAATTGCGTATACTAAATCTACTCGCAGACTGAAATTTCTGTATTGTGTGTTTCAGGATGGCAAGAAGAAGTTCGAGAAAGAAACGGCGAAGTTCTACCTTAGCCAGGAGAGGTACCTGAATTTGTCCACCAGGAAACAGGAGAACGTCCTGCAAGAGGTGATGTACCGATTACGTACTCTTCGTATTTTATAAACATCACTCAGGGGATTACGCTTCAGTTTTGGTTTTAATGCTTGTTGTGTTTAACTGCTGCTATGGACACGGTCGTATTCTTCTATTGTAGAAGCACACCACTCTATAAAAATGGAATGTGAGTGTTCGAAAACTAAAACAGCATTAGAACGAAAAATATTTAGGCGTCGTGTGACACTCGTGTACTCGTGGTATTTACGTGCAGAGAAAGCTAAACAAAACTACGTTTTACGCCGTAGGAGGGTGACCGGTGCACCGTGGGCCGGATTCGAACCGCGATTGGTCCGGGGCGCAAAACAAATTGTGCGAAAGATGGCGGAAACACTGCCGGTAAAATATAGTGGACCTGGAAAAACGTCGATTTCTATCAGATGTCGTGATAATGGCTTCAAATTCGTTCACCATCACATTGCCTGGTGACGTACCTGTGAGTGCGCCATGTGTGTCCCTTACATAGGGATTTTTCACAGGCCAATATCGTTGACATCAGTTACCTGTAGAATTTTGGAGCATATTCTCAGCTCGAATGTAGTAAATTTCCTTTGAACCTTTCTATGAATCAGCATTGATTTAGGAAACCGTCATCTTGCGAGCCATGAATGAAGGCAACAGGCAGATTTTCTCGATTTTTAAAAGGCATTTGAGCCGATGCAGCACTGCAGACTGCTAACGAAGCTACGAGCATATGGAATGGGTTCGCAGATTTGTGATTGGCTTTTGAAGACTTCCTAAGTAATAGAACGCAGTACGTTGTTCTCGACGGCGAGTGTTCATCAGAGACGAGTATATCGTCAGGCGTGCCCCAGGGGAGTGTGATAAGACTGCAATTATTTTCGGTGTATATAAATGATCTGCACGACAAGGTAACTTGTAATTTGCGGCTATTTGCTGATGTTGCTTTGGTGTATGGGAGGGTGTCGTCTTTGACTGTATTAGCATACAAGATGACTTTCAAAATATCTAGTTGGTGTGAAGAACGGTTTATTGGGAGAATTTTGGGAAGATGCACTTCATCTGTAACGGACACCTACTTTCCAGTAGAATTTTGGAACATATACATTGTCCGAACATTATGATCTACCTCCAAGAGAACAACCTATTAACCAATAGTCAACACGGATTCAGAAAGTATCGCTCTTGCGAAACACAGCTTGCCCTTTATTCACGTGAAGTGATTGTGTCATCGACAAGGGATCTCAAATCTATTCCTTATTTCTGGATTTCCGGAATGCTTTTGACACTGTATCTCACAAGCGGCTTCTAATGAAATTGCGTGCTTATGGAATGTCGACCCAATTGTGCGATTGCATTCGCGATTTCCTATCAGAAAGCACACAGTTCGTAGTAACTGACGGTAAAACAGAAGTGATATCTGGCGTTCCCCATGAAAGCATGATTGGTCCCCTACTCTTTCTTGTGTTTATAAACGATTTAGGAGACAATCTGAATAAATCTCTTAGACTGTTCGCGGATGATGCTGTCGTTTATCGCTTAGTGAAGTCAACAGAGGATCAAAAGCAACTGCAAAGCTATTTAGACAAAATTTCTTCATGGTGCGAAAATTGGCAATTCTCATTAAATAATAAAAAGTGTGAAGTAATACACATGACCACTAAAAGAAATCCGAAATGTTGCACGATTTGAGTTGGAGATAATTAAAAAACGTTATTCGTTGCTGCGAGATCTATTTGCGAAATTTCAATCGTCGACTTTTACTTCTGAGTGTGAAAATATTTTGCTAGCACTCACCTAAATAGGAAGACCTGACCATCCCAATAAAATAAGAGAAATGAGATCGAAAACGGAACGATTTCGGTGTTCTTCCTTCCCGCGCGCTATTAGAGAATGGAACGGTAGAGAAAGGTTATGAAAGTTGTTAATGACCCCTCTGCCAGGCACTTAAATGTGATTTGCAGAGTAGCTATGTAGATGTAAGACCACATCTTGAGTATTGCTCATGTGTTTGGGACCCGCGGCAGATCAGTTTTAAAGGAAGACATGGAAGCAGTTCAGAGGCGAACCGCTAGGTTTGTTACTGGTAGGTTCGACCAAAGCGCGAGTTTCACGGAAATGCTCCGGGAACTCAAATGGGGATCGCCGGAGGAAAGACGTTCTTTTCGAGAAATTCTGTTGAGGAAATTTAGAGGGCCGGAATTTGAAGCTGAGTGTAGTATGATCTTGCTGCCACCTATTTACATTTCTCGTAGTGATCACAATGACAAGATAAGAGATATTAGGGCTCGTACGGAGGCATATAGGCATTCTTTTTTTCCTCTTTCTATTTGGAAGTAGAATAGGAAAGGAAATGCCTAGTAGTGGTACAGTGTACCCTCCGCCACGCACCTCACGGTGGATTGTGGAGTATGTATGTAGTTGTAGATATAGATGTAGAACTATTGGCGTAGGCATTATGGTGTGGAGTGCGGTAAGCCAAGACTCTGTTTGTCTTTATGGAAGTACCTGTGACCAACGCTCGGTGTGTGCATGGTGAGGTGGGTACCCGATTGGTCACAGTCGACCAAAAGCGCATCCGTCGCAGCAATTCAGCACAGTGGCCTGCGATGTGTAATCGCAATCCCAGACACTCTTCGCGGCGGTTTGTGACTGTTGTTGCAAACTGGATCCACCCTACTCAACAGCGTCAATCAAAACAACGTACGAAGGCTGATGAGCGTGCACTGCAGAGGCAAGACCATTTTTAGCCACTGTTTCCTTGCGCTTTCATGTATTTCTGAATTCGTTTGATTCGTCGGGCATGCTGCCACATCTGTTGGTATTAAAATTGGCATGACTGTAATTTTTCTCAAAAATATCAATCCTCCACGGCTTCGCAACAGTACAAGATTTTCAGTGAAAAAGACGATGAATAGCGTGATGGAAGCTACAATATTGAAAATAAATTTTGAATATGGGGATGTATTGTTCCCATCTATCTCTATGATCCCAACAAATTATGCTATTCGAGTTCAGACGCTTGCAGTCTCTGGTGCGACTCACATTTGCTATAACCTTCAACAACGCAAGGACAGTCACAAGTGTGTGGATTAAATTTGGAAAAATCCATGTTTCTCATATGGACAGTTGCGCGTGGCCTGTGAACGCAACAGCCGGAAAAACAAAAACAAAAAATTGATGTTTATAATACGGGGACCAGCCACAAGTGTGGTTTAAAAGTGATCACGACCGGTTTCGGATTATTATTGTGTATATACGGCGTATCAAAAAGAATGGCGCAAACTTACACGGTTGAAAGTACACGATAATAGAAGCAAAAGTATCTCAGTAAACATGGATCCGCAAACAAGCCGTTCGCGAGATAATTATGAATGTATGGTTCCAAGCCGCCACTGACGTCATTGTAAACATCGCCCTAGATAGTGCACATTAATTTTTTTATATTTAGACTTTACTATTAGGTTTTACAACACATTTAGTTTACATTTCACGTATGGGTTACCTGTTAAAGGCGGTGTTCGAAGTGTCTTCCTTGCACTGAATGCTATACTGTGCTCGTCTCGGCAGTGAATTTTGAATTCTTTCGAAAACCCGTGGATCATTTCGGATAGTTGTACACGCTTATCTAGAACATATGTATACTTTTACAAATACACTTACCTGTAACAAAAACATTGTATGTTCGAGTTACTTATTTCAAACAGACTCGGTAGCACAGGCTACGACTCTAAAGGTCGCTGTTTCGATCTCTGCCAAGTCCTTCGATTTTTATCTGTTGCTGATGTAAATAATGTCGAAGAGCACCGTGTGGAATCCAGGTTAAATAGTAGCTCCCCCTATAACTGGTTATTTAAGTTAATTTGAAGGTCGTAGGAAGGCAAGCTACCTCATACCACTTCCAAATAGGGCCATACATAGTAAAGCACTGTGGGGTTCAATCTTCGGATTGTTGACTGCTTTACCTTTTATTTTAGGACGTGCACTGTATGAGTTTGTTTGTTTGTTTGTCAAGCTTATGGGACTTAACTACGGGGTCATCAGTCCCTAAACTTACAAACTACTTATGAACTACTTACGAACTAGGACGGCACAAATATCCATGCCCGAGGGGGGATTCGAAACCCCGACCGTAGTGGCCGTGTGGACCGTGACTGGAGCGCCTCAGTCCCCTCGGCCACCGCGGCCGGCCACTGTATGAGTGCTATTAAGTTTATTGATAAGCAAATTACGTGACACCATGCTAGAATTAAAGGTAGCGCACACAATAGGCGTTCACAAAGCGTGTCCCAGCTTTACGTATCCTAAACCATTTCAATAAACATCTTATAAAACCAAGTTCCTTTTTTACTTTCCGTGGCATTCAAGGCATACCAGCTACAGCTAATGTGTTATAAATTTGTCAGGCAGTCTTCCCTTAATATTCTGTAGTGTAACCTTGTACGTAATTGAAACGTGGACGATAAACAGTACTGTATACACAAGAAGAAATAAGATTATTTTGGAATGGTGATTTACAGAACAATGCTGAAAATTCAATCGTTAGATGACGGTAAGTAATGATTAGGAAGTGGTTAAAATGGAGGGTGGGGGGAAATTATTGCACAACTTGACTTTTAATTTGGCATTATTTCAACGGATACATTCTTGAGGCACTTGTATGAGATTATGGGGTTAAAATTGTGTGGGCGAGGATATAGTGAGCAGGTTCAAATGGATATAGCTTTCAGTTATTAGGCAGAGATGAAGAGGTTTCCACAGACAGGCCAGCTTGAGAGTTGTATCAAACTCTTCGGACTTTGGGCCACATCATCTTGAACGATACAGACGCAGCTACGCCCCCTTGCACGTGGCTTCATTTTCCAGCCGCGCACCGCAGAGACATCTGTCACCCAGCGTATTAACTGGTACGCTGCCTGCTATCTAGCGGTGCGGCGTGGAACTAACAGCCCAGTACTTATCGTGTAATCGCCAACTAATCCTTCAGCGTATGTATACAGTTTATCGAGATAAACGCGAAGTTAATTTCTGCATTTACGAGGCACATTTAATAGTTACAGAGACAAATTAAAGTAGAAATGAATCGGTTTGTAGCAATAGAGTTCTGTACTTTTCTTTCATGACTTCAGGTTGGCTACACTGGTATGAGCTGAAAACAACTGACTGGTAACTACACCGCGGTCGTTAAAAGTGCATTTTAAGCGCCTAAAATTATTATGCACAAAACTAATCATTTAAAATTCACATCATTAACATAAGATCATATTATTAAGTAAAAACAAGGGAAATTATACAGATAACGCAGCGAACATTATACTACTTTTTTTTAAACTGATCTCAACCCTATTTTAGTTTTTCCAAAATAAAAATGTGGATATGTAATGTAATAAATGCCGTATAAACAAGTGATTTTACACAGTCAAACCTGGCTGTGCTGTAAATAACTAAAACATTTGTAGGTTCCCAGAGAAAAACTGGCGTTTGTCCTTTATTATTTATATGCTGCGCTT
Organism: Locusta migratoria; assembly: GCA_026315105.1. NCBI lineage: Eukaryota > Metazoa > Arthropoda > Insecta > Orthoptera > Acrididae > Locusta > Locusta migratoria. The sequence goes on from CM048749.1 coordinate 212,475,912, forward strand.
TCTACTTTCGCCACACGTTGGGAAGAAATGCTGCAGTCAGGGAAGCTGTATTTTCCGCGAAGTAAGAATGTTGCTGTGTCCATGTCCTTCAGCCGGCGTTCTTCTGTAAGACGTTTTGCATTTTGTCCGTACTTTTTGCACACTTCACTTCGTACTTCTTTATAAAGTAGTGTGTCCGTGTATTTGTATTTCATACAGATCTTCAGTTGCTTTTTATTCATGATGAAATTTTGCGCACGTGACCTCCAAACCAAGAGGTCGTTATGGATGAAAGTATCACGTACAACGCAGTTCAGGAGATATCACGTCATTAGCAGTGAAATGAACAAAAATTGCTGCCTCACGCGACAATGTTGCACATCTCCTACTCCACTGGACCCATTTAACCAAATTTGGTGCACACAGTTGAAGAAATATGACATCATACATTCATACATAATGAGATGCCTGATGATGCGTCCATCACACAGAAGGTTCTAATTTGCGACGTCTACAGTTTTATTCCGATCCGCGATTCCGCGGTGGCCGAGGGGACTGAGGCGCTCCAGTCACGGTAGCACGGCCACTACGGTCGGGGGTTCGAATCCCCCTTCGGGCATGGATATTTGTGCCCTCCTTAGTGTTAGCTAGTTCGTAAGTAGTTTGTAAGTTTAGGGACTGATAACCCCGTAGTTAAGCCCCATAAGCTATACAAACATTTGAAAATTTTGCGCACTGCACCCTCAAAACAAGAGGAAGGTCACTGTGTATATAAAATTTCGTACCATGTATAGTTGAGGGTACTTTACTTAGAAACTTCAACACCAGTCTGCACTTTAATTCTGATATTGAAGAACTTTTGCACACTTGATCTTCAGAACAAGAGGATGATGCTTATATACATAGTGTCCTGTACGGTGCATGGCAGGGATACCTTAAAACAAATTTTGGCGCCGTTTTACCAATTATCATGAAAGCTGGCTCATGTATGTATGTTTTCGTGGAGGTTTTTAAATTTGCAAGGCACCGTAAGGTACAGAGCAAACACTGCCTATGGCACAGTCTCACTGATCACCATGAAAGGTTACTGATGTGTGAGATTTTGCATAGTTATGGGAATGAGGAGATAAACAGAGAAAGGGGAGAGGAATAGATGGACAGAAATAGAGAGGGGTGAGGGAGGGGAGGGAGATTTACTATAGTTGGCGTCATGTTAGGAGCTTCCGCGCATAGAGGCGGAGGGATAGGGGAAGTGTGGAGGGGAGGAGCTACGGCCGAACGCCAACAGTTGAGCCTGCTTGAGAAACATTGCGTAACTCGCAACCTGTCACGCGCCTACAGAAAGTTTTTTTTCTTTTTCTTTTTTTTTCTCTTTAATAAATCGCAATTTGCGATCAGTTATGGTTTCCAGTGGCGGCTGGTGGGCTGTTTATTAGGAGGGGCGGCATGTCTCTTCAATTGTACACGACATTTTGTCCCTTCAGAACATTTCTTGAAGGGGGAGAATGTAGCATTACTTTTCAACTTCAATAGCGATATAATTGTTTCCGTCATTTCTTTGGAAATTAATTGATGGCACACAGTATATATAGAGTTCAGTAGTTCGTTATGAATTGTTTTGAAAAGCCCCAAAAAACACGATTATTGGTTATTTCAATATGTCCCTTCAACGTGGAATCCAGTTCTGCCATGAGATTCACCAAACCCCGAGCCGGCCGCGGTCTGCACGGCCACTACGGTCGGGGGTTCGAATCCCCCCTCGGGCATGGATATTTGTGCCGTCCTTATTATAAGGTAGTTGATAAGTAGTTTGTAAGTTTAGGGACTGATGACCCCGTAGTTACGTCCCATAAGTTTAACAAACATTTGAACATTTGAACCAAACCCCGAAAAATACCATGATTATCTGAAGCATCTGTTTCATGTCCCCTTAGTGAAAGTTCAAATTTCCCTCAGAACTTTGATACAGTCGATCAACTTACTAAGAATGTAACGATTCTTAGAAACATATTCATTAAACTTCTAGATCCTCAGTCTATAAGCTGTATCCAGCTGACATCTAATATCGACTTTTCTAAGCATAACGAATTCGATGTTACTGTTTGTGTGAAGTGCACTTAATTTATGTTTTTTAACTTTATCAGCTAAATGTTTAATGTCTGTTATCTCATCTGTGGTACAAGAATGTTCCACAACATTCATTACCAAACACGTGTAGCAGAAGAAAGCATTTCTTATTTCACATCCACAAAGCCAGTCTGCATGTTTATATAAAGCAGGATTAAATTTCCTAGTGAAACTACTACTGCTTTTGCACGCATTTTGTGTCTGTACAATGTTCAAATCAGGTCTCGATGGTCGTAACTTTTTTAATTCCAACTTTCCCTCAAAAGTCAATTTTTGACTACCAAATGTTAAAATTTAGTTTACGCTATTTATATTATTGATTCTAAATAGGAAACTAGAAAAACGCAGTATCACGGGCCTTCACAACGACGACACTAGTGTCACACTGCACCTGTTAGAAACTGCCTGACCGGTGCCCGTGCGCCTTTATATTTGGCGCCCTTGGCTCGGACGCCGTCCTAAGCGGCCTGGTTCAGCACGCTACCCCCACCCAACCCCCAGTACCCCCACTCACTCCAAGCGCCCGTTGCCAGCCTACACGGCGCGGACGGATCGCGTAGAGTCCGACAGTCAGCCCATTCTGAAAACATTCACTGACCTTGGCTGGCAGACTACCTAGTCTAAAAACATTGATCATTTATTTACAGGGGCTGCTGCCACACGATTATTCGATTCGATTTGTGATTAACGACTGTTACGTATTCCGTGTTGGATATTTTTGGGAGGGCGCCGCCCCAGAGTCCTTAAAGAGTAGCCGCCACTGATGGTTTCACTGGACTAGGTTTAGGTGGAATACAAAATGTGCGGCGAACGAAAATAGTGCCCGGGCGGTATTCGAACCCGGGATCTCCTGCTTACTAGGCACTCCTCGGTGGCGGAGTGGTCAGCGCGTCTGCCTAGTAAGCAGGAGATCCCGGGTTCGAATACTGGTCGGGCACAAATTTTCATTTGCTGCATTGTTGTATTCCATCTAAACCTAGCACAGTGAAGCCATAACTGATCGCAAATTGCGATTTATTTCATTCATTGAACGCTGTAACGTCAAAAATAAGTAATTTTTTTTTGTCTCCTTACCACCGCTAAAACCCTTCTTAACTCACGTCATTGCAAATGGAAAAACAAAACAGATGTCTGATGAAACGAAGTGGCTCCTCCACCAGTACATAATTCAGGCAATTGCTTTTGTGAACACAAGAGAACCTTTTGAAAAAAAAAAAAAAAAAAAAAAAAAAAACGTATTAAATGTTCCCAAGGAGTATTAAGAAACTGAGGGACTATTCCGTCCTGAATAGAAAGTTTAAAACAAGATTTAAAAATGAAGCTGTCTTCAGTGTTACTGGCCCCCAAGTGCGGTAATGGAGAGGGATGCGCAGAACGGTTGAAAACTTGGCCACCTCATACGTGACGCCGACTTTAACGAGAATATGGAATAAATAAATATCCGGACAATTTACGGTTTTCACCTATATTAATTATACAAAGAGGCCATGAAACTTACATGATTTGAAACTTACTTAGCCGTAGATGATCTGATAAAAATGGCACATTAAAGGAACAACTTTACGTGACATTGAATTCTAGGGACGTTCGTGTTTAAATGGTTCCCGCACTCCTGCTGTTTCAATACTACAACTGCTACGTGGAAATCAAAACATATTAGTGTTGCGCCGCTCTTACAGTTACCTCTCTGTGAGAGTAATCTTTGTGGTCATTTTCCGCCGTTACTACAGAATTCGAATTAAGTTTGTAATTTTTAATTTCGTGATTGTGATTGTGAGAGAGGGATGGAAAAGGAGGGGGTGAACACGGAGGAGGCGATCGAAGACACAATGGTAGGGGAAATGGATGGAGGGAGGGGGGGATGTTAAGTCTATGGCTTTACAATAGAAAATAATTATTTTTTTTAGTTTTTTTTTTCCTAACTTTCCCTTCATTCGACATAGTCACAGGAACGCAAAGCAGGATACAAACTGACATAAAGGTTTTCTGGGTGTTGTACCGCGTCATGATGTAAGGTTATTACTTTAATAACCGATGTTTCGGCCAACATTACTGATGCGAGATGGTTGTTACTATGCTTTATATTTACTTTCAGTTAGACATTACGTCATAATTTTTTAAAATCAGCGATGTGATTGGTGGATTTTTGGCGGAAAAATGGAAACTTTTATGATGGGATGCTGAGATGGAGGGAATGGGGATCAGCCGTTGCCTATTGCTTCATACATAGCGAGACATGATTGGAGGTGAGGGCTTCCGTTTCTCTCCTGCTGGCCGTGGGCCGCGCGGCGGCAGTTGCTTACTAGTGACGCTCGCGTGTTGTGTTGTCAGTGCGGCCTATTTCCCTGTGATGGCTGGTAGCCAGGAGGCAGCAAGCCTGAGTCCATCTTCTCTGTTCATGTTATAAGGATGTTTTACAATTTCAATGGCTTCCCTTATCTTGCGTTTAACCATCCCTGGTTGCTTGGCGAGTATTCTGGCATCGTTAATTTTTTTTTTTTCTTTTTGCTGCAATCTTGCTGGTGTTCGGCTACTGCAGTTTTGTTGTGTTGGCTTAATCGAATGTAGCGTTAATGTTCGCGTATGCGCGTTGCCACTGCCCTCCCTGTCTCACCGATGTATACTTCCCCACACTGCATTCCACCTTGTATACTCCTGATGTGTGGAGTGCCTCTATCTTGTCCTTTGTGGAACCAAGTACATCCTGGATCTTGTGACTACTATAGAAGAAAGGCTGTACACGAACCCGGCGAAGATGTTTAGCAATCCGATCTGTGACGTTTTTTGCTGCTTTTTATTGTCTTCCTGCCTACAACTGTTTCTTTTATTAGTATCCATGATGGTGTGAATAACTATGGTTGTAGCCATCGAAATTGTAAAACACCCTAATAACATGGACAGAGAAGATGGACTCAGGCTTGCCCCCTCTTGGCTACCAGCCATCACAGCGAAATAGGCCGCACTGACATCACACCACGCGAGCGTCACTAGTAAGCAACTGCCGCCGCGCGGCCCACGGCCAGCAGGAGAGAAACGGAAGCCCTCACCCCATTGGTCGATGAACCGATGAACACCGATCATGTCTCTCTATGCAAGAAGCAATAGCCAACGGCTAACACCCACTCCCTCCACCTCAGCATCATATCATAATAAAGTTTCCATTCTACCGCCAAAAATCAACCAATAACATCGCTGATTAAAAAAAAAAAAAAAAAAAAAAAAAAATGACGTAATGTCTAATTGAAAGTAAATGTAAAGTATAGTAACAACCAGCTCACATCAGTATGCCCAGATGAAGGGCACTGTATCGTTGGCTGAAACGTCGATTATTAAAGTAATAGCCTCCTTACATCACGACGCGGTACAACACCCAGAAAACTTTTATGTCATCTGACTCTGGTCGCAGAAGCCTGCCTAATTATAGGATACATACTGTTAGTTCCTTTTTGTCCTGTCTTCCCACAGTAGCTTTTTTACATTATAATGCAGATATTTATGTAATCACATTTCGTAACACTTTACACTTTCACACATAAAACACTTTACGCAGACATTTGGGGTACAGGTTTCCTCCCAGAGGGCATGGGGGCCGGCCGCGGTGGCCGAGGGGACTGAGGCGCTTCAGTCACGGTCTGCACGGCCACTATGGTCGGGGGTTCGAATCCCCCCTCGGGCATGGATATTTGTGCCGTCCTTAGTATAAAATGTTCAAATGTATGTTAAGCTTAAGGGACTTAACTACGGGGTCATCAGTCCCTAAACTTACAAACTACTTCTGAACTACCTACAACTAAGGACGGCACAAATATCCATGCCTGAGGGGGGATTCGAACCCCCGACCATAGTGGTCATGCAGACCGTGACTGAAGCGCCTCAGTCTCCTCAGCCACCGCGGCCGGCCAAGTCCTTAATATAAGGTAGTTGATAAGTAGTTTGTAAGTTTAGGGACTGATGACCCCGTAGTTAAGTCACATAAGCTTCACACACATTTGGACATTTTTGAGGGCATGGGGTGGCGACAGGGAGGGCATCCGGCCACCCCGTAAATATGAGGCGCGTGCAGAAAGTAAGTTCCGTTTGGTAATAAAATGAAATTGTACACAGATACAGAAAAAATGTTTATTGCACAAAATTCTACAACTCTTAAACTTCTTTTCCACATAACTACCGAAATTTTGCAGGCATTTGTCGTAGCGTAACACCTGGTTTTATATACCTTCTTCATAGAAATCTGCCGTCTGTCTCTTCAACCATGTGGTAACAGCTCTTTATCATCGTTGAAGTATTGACCACCAAGGACAGATTTTAGGTGTAAGAAGAGATGAAAGTCGCTAGGAGAGAGGTCCGAGCTCTATGGAGGATGATCAAACTGGTCCCATGAAATTTCCATGAGAATTGTTTGGTCACATTCGGTGTGTGAGGACAGGCATTATCGTGGAGAAAAAAAAAAAAAAAAATAATAATAATAAAATAAAAAAATAAAATAAATAAATAAATCTTTTGACAGTAATCCTCTTCTAACACCTAAAATCTATCCTTGGTGGACAACACTTCAATGATGATGAGCTGAAAGAACATGTTACCACATGGTTGAATACACAGGCGGCAACATTCTATGAAACAGGCACACAAAACCTTGTGCCATGCTATAACAATTGCCTACAAAATTTCGGAAGCTATGTAGAAAAGTTTTTTAACAGTTGTAGATTTTTGTACAATCAATATTTTTTCTGTATCTGTGCCTGTTCGTTTTATATAACCAAACGGAACTTACTTTCTGGACGCGCCTCGTATTAACACACGCCAAGTCCGGATTTAAAAAAGAGTCGACCCTGCACCTACGGGAACATGACCAAAGAGAAAGTAGATACTTACGTAAGAAAGAAAGTAGATACTTACGTAATCCGTCTATGCAACTGAATAATAAAAATTTTACATTACCGTATGCATTTCGCCTTTATTTGTCACGCATCTTCAGTGGCCTGTAATGTATAATGGTTATGTTTTACAGTATTTCGTTTTCTACGTTTTCAGTATTTTAGGTTATAAACAATTCTGGCGCGTTATCTAAGTACAGCTACCAATCAGCATTACATCTAGACCACCATCCTCCAAAAATTGTCTGTAATAACATACAAATTTCATTAGGTATACTTGTATAACGTACCAGAACTGTTTATAACCTAAAATACTAAAACCGTAAAACATAATCATGTATATAATACAGGCCATTGAAGATGCCTTGGCGAAATGCATGTGGCAATATAACACTTTTATTATTCAGTTGCATAGACTGATTACATAAATGTCTACATTGTAATATAGGATACACATTTGACTGATTCATTTCTCAGTGAGTAGTATTTGCAATAATTCTCTTGATTATTTTCACGTTCATTTAATGTCAAACTGAGACACAGTGAAGCATGGCCTGGCTTCTCTAGTCCGAATAAATCAAATAAGCGTTTAACACAGCGAATACTCTGAATGGCACGTCTGGGTTTAATATGCAATAAATAAATAATAATAATATTTCATGCTCTTCAATGAAATATGATGCTGCGGCTGTTCAGCTATCAGTAGGTATTCGATAATCAGGTGACATAAAATGATTTGACAGTCTTTTCTGTAATGTAAGTCACTTTAAAGTATGCAAGACCTGAACATGGAGACTTTCACTTTTGTCTGGTCGCATGTTCATGTCACTTCAAGTTTTTGCTTGTCTTTTAAATTTTCTTCCCACAAGATTATGATTATTTTTATTATAAGGGGGCAGCATTCTTTGGTTAAAGAGGTCCATTCCGGTTTCAGAAATTACGGACCGATTGCGTCATATACGATGACCTATCCTCTGTTCAAATGTTTGTAAATCTAAGGGACGTACCTACGTTGGTCATCAGTCCCTAGGCTTACAAACTATTTAAAGTAACTTATGCTAAGGTAGTGATGTGGGCCGGTAATATTCCCAGTGGGCAGGAACATAAAAAATGGGAATATTGCCGGAAATATTTCTTTGGCCCAGGAAGATTGCAAAAAATTGGGAATTCATGAAAATTCTTAAATTTTGAAAGATAATTCTTAAATTTTGAAAGATTTAACACTTATTAACAGTTAAAGAACCTTATAACCAGGTTAACTAAGTAAATGCATACAGTTTAATACAAGATTTATCATTCTCTGCATTAATTTCCTTGCTAATTCGACGCAGAACATCGTTTATTTAAAGTCTGGTGGAAAAAATAATGTAAAATATTCACTAGGGCTACAATTTTTCGGCAATTTGAAATCCCACATTTCTCTGAACGAAATCTAAACTTACAAAATATTTCTCTGGAGGAGTAATTCTCAACCAACCCTATTTTCAATTAAATCATAATCCTCGGCCTATTTATTTGCATATTTTTTTCCCCAAAATGCCATTTTCATTGACTAATGTTTACAAATTTCGCACCAGTTTATTTTAAACTTTATGGCCTAAAATTGACAGAAAACAAACTGAATAAACAAACCTCCCTCTGTATTTTAGTATTTAGTAGCAACTCACTAGACGGTGTATCAGTATTATAAATTCAGGTTTTATAAAGGTTGATTATTTCGAGGTTGCCAGTCCTAGGAAATGTAAGAATCGTAAATTTTGATGCTTGGTAGTTCTAGGGCTAATTCTTTAATATTTAAAATATTGAAAACTGAAAAATGTGTTTATTTCAAACAAGGACGTTAAGTCCAGATCCATATAAACCTAAACCTATCCAAAGAGTGTTCGTGTTTCTTTAAATAACACAATTACCGTAGTGACCTATTAATTTGACTGATTCCATTTTTTAAAATTATAAATTCCCAAGAAATTTATTTAATTACAATTTTTTCTTAAAATATATTTCACTTTTTGTGTGAGATTTAACTATATGATTACTGCCTTAAACCTATTAATTTTTATTGAGTTATCTGGCTAATTAATCGTAAATTACTGGGAATTTATGAAATATGGGAATATTGCCGGCAGTATTCCCTGGGAACATGTCCTCGATTTTAAATTCCTGGGAATTTCACAACAATATGCTAAGGTCCACACTAACACCCATGACCGAGGGACTCGAACGCCTGACGGCGAACGGCTGCGCGCACCGCAGCTAGGCATTTAATGCGCACCGATATTCTGCCGCGGCTATCCTCTGTTGAACGCTTGCTGATGAATTTGTGATTGCGCGGAGCGAGTCGCCCGGGTTACGAACGTGTGACGTCAGCGAGGATTCCCGCTAGCGCGTTGTGACGTCACGTCGAGGATTCCCTGGCGCCGGCCGCGTGGGCGTTGCGCATGCGCCGTGGCTGCGGCGCGTGGCGTCGGCGTCTCGTGTGTGTATCGACCAGTCGGCGCGACGCTACGCTACGCCGAGCCACGGCACGCCAGCATGACGCCGCACCGCGGGTACGGAACCAGCTGTCTGCGCCTCTAGTTGTGTCCACGGGAGGAAATACACGTCTTCTCGACGTGTTGACGGCCTCTGTCACTTCTGTCCATTCACCTTCCCCCTCACAGTTACTGTCTACAGGGATTCACCGAGTGTCATGCTCACCACACACCGTTAGCTCACTGTTTCACATTATAACAGCATTTGCTCAATTACAGGACATCGTCCATTGATAAAAGCAGCAGCACTAGAAGCTTTCAAAGCTAGAAAACACCATTTTACGGACAGAGGGAGAGTGTGGTAATTTAAGAAGGTGCAGTTCTCTTACTGTGAAAATTTTTTCGCATTAATGTACTATGAACATTGTTTCTGGAGAGTTGTTGATGGATGTTGCTACAGTTGCCAAATGTTGCATAATGTCGTAGCAGTGTCAGGAACCAGCTGTTGCATGTGCTTCCATCTGTACTTCCGTCTTTAGGAAGAAATACAAAACTGGTGCTCATGTTCTCCCTGTGCAATGGGCACTCTCTGATCTAGGCATTTACTTTTCGTCTGAGTGCGCCTCAGTTGCACAGTGGTAGTGCAAGACTACAAATCCAAAGGTCGCAGGTTCGATTCCCGCCAGGTCCTAGGATTTTTATCTGTCACTTTCCACTTCTTTCACCTCTGCCATTATTGCTCATGTGAAAAATGCCGAGTAGCACTGTGGTTCGGAACCCACGTTAAACTGTTGGTCCCCCTATAACTGGCTGGGTAAGTCAGTTCTAAGGTCGGAGGAAGGCAACGGCATACCACCTCCTAACAAGACCGTGCCTAGTAAAGCACTGTGGTGTTCAAACCAATCTTCGGATTGTTGACTGCTTTACCTTTTTACCTCACAGTTACTGTCTATAGGGATTCACTGACAAGGGACACCTTTGCCTCGAACGCTTGGAAACGCACAAAAATATGATCAGAATAACGAGCAATCGTAAACAAAACAGTGCTGTGTATCTTCATCTTGCAAAATGCTGCACTTGTCTGCTAGCGCCGGTGGTGGCATAGTGTAGCTGTACTAACCAGTGCTCCAGTTGCATGAAGGCTAGAGCTGCAGTAAATATTTGTCTCGTGGAGTATTCTCAAGCGAGTTACTGTGTAAATGGTGTACATTACAGTGATATCGTGAAGCGAATGAATCCTACGCGTGCAATCCAAATATTAAGGACCAAGTTGCAACGTGCTGTATATGGAAATGGAAATGAAATTGGGCCTACAATATGGAGTTCACAGATATATAACATAGTAATTCAGAAATGTGATAACATGGCTTTAGTGAGGTGATTACATTGTTCTCTCCCACTTTGTTTTGACCACTTCATTGAAATCCTGCATCTGCAGTTTTAGGACTAGTATAAGCACTTTAAAGTGTGTAGGACTGTTGTTTATGTGTGTTTTGCACTAATAAGTACTTGAAACAGAGAGGTTTTGCCACTGCTGATTGAATATGTAATGATACACTGACATCATTAAATTACATTTAATTTCCTTGCCAAGGTATTTATATCTTGTTACCTTGTTTGTCTCTGTTGAAATGTTACTTACGGTACAATGCAATGTCTTGCATGGAAATGACGCACACCACTGCCCTGTTTATGGTTACCTGTTATGCCAAGCATGGTTTTGTGCAGTTCTGAGCATTTGATGTTGAAGGTGTCCCTTGTGAGTGTCAGGCTCATCACACACTATTAACACACTGTTGCATATTGTAACTTCATTTGCACAACTACAGGACATCATAGTTTGATAAAACAAACACAATTGGAAACTATCAAAGTTAGAAAAAAAAAAAAAAACTATAATATGGATGAGGGAAAGTACGGTAATTTAAAAAGATGGTATTCTCTTATTGTGAAAATTTTCTCGGTAATGTAGTGTGCACACTGTTTCTTATTAGCTATTGATGGATATTAGATATTGCTGTTCTTCCCAGATCTTGCATAATGTAGCAGCATCAGATACAAGCTGATGCACATGCTTCCATCTGTACCTGTTCCTATGGGAAGAAATTTTGACCTAGTGCTCATTTTTCCCCTATGTTAATGCCTCAGACACCTCTAGGTATTTACCTTCCTCTGCCAGATAATGTCTGCAAGGATGCAGTGTGTGTCAGGCTGATCACACACTGTCTCACATTGTTGCTGCATTTGAATGATTGACTTGAATGATTGATAAAGAAGCAGAATTGGAAGCTATAAACGTTAGTAACAAAGTTTGTGCATTATTTTTAAAGACTTATTAATGGATATTACTCCTGTAGTTGACAATTTCTTTCATAATGTTGTAGCAGCTTTATTTGTTTTGCATGGTTTTCTCTCACCAATTTCTAGCAGTGTGTGACTGGGGATGTAAGAAAGTTTCTGCATCTTATATTCTGCACAAATATTGATACATTTTCACAGTATGTCAGAGCAGAGATATGCACTGACTCTTCAGTTGTTGTCTCTCTAAAAGTGAAAGACACTCACTGTATTTGAAGTTGTCATCCTACATCATCCTCGTATTCCACTTATGCCCAGTAAGATGGTAATCAATCATTATATGTATTATAATCATGAGAGCTTCTTCGTATGTTTTTTACTCCTACATTCTAAAATGATCGAACACTTTTGGATGAAATTTCAAATGGTGCAAACTTACACTGTGGACCACGGATTAACATAAAGGCTAATATGCACTGCGTGGCAGGGGGTTCCTTCAATAGCCTCGAACACAGTCTGACCAATCACTATGAAAGTTTACAGAAAGACTTTTTATATATTGCACCTAAGTTGCTTTTTTTTATTGAAATGCTGACTAGTTTTGGGCTTTGCCCATTTTCTTAAGCCACATTCATTTATTTTTGGACACTGTGTAGGTCATGCTTTATGCTATACTACACCAAAGCATTTGAAATAAATAGTGTGACCGAGACAGTACCCAAATATAAACGAATGTGCCTTAAGAAATTGGGGAAAGCCCTAAACTAGTCAGCATTTCAATTAAAAAGCAGCTTTGGTGCAATGTATAAAAATGTCTATTCTGGAATGTTTAAGAGCTGAAAAATGCAATGCATTAAAAACCGTGGTGCATGGTGCCTCATCACATAGACCATTGGACTGATCACTATGAAAGTTCGTAGATACATGTAATTTTTCATAGATTGATAGATAGATAGAGGAGATGGACTGAACAAGCAGAAGGAGGAGAGGAGGGAATTGGAGGGGGGAGGGAGATTGAGAGAGACCCAAGAATATGTGATGGACAGGTAAGAGATGGTGACAGACGAAGGGAGGAGGGCAATTTAACAGAGGACAGGGACTAAAGGCAGGCTGGAATAGATTTACAATATAGGAAATGTTAGTGCGCATGACACTTACCATTCTTTATATCAGAAGGAAGGCAGGAGATGGAGAGTCAGGGGGAAGCTTAGGGAAGGGAAGAGGACTGTGGATGGGGATGGGGGGGGGAGAGAAGGTAGAGACAGGTGGTGAGACAGGTGGTGAGACGACATTGAATTGCCAGAAGAGTGGAACAAATAATTGGAAAATGTTGATTTTCTTAACTAATGAAACATATATGAGACTTGTGTGTAGCTTAAAAAAGAGAAAATATAAGAACATAGAATTTTGTGTTGTGTTGTTGTTTTGGATACTAGTTTCTCGGTAACCCACCTCTTTAACAGAGATCGACAACACAAACTAATGCAGTTTTGAACAACCTGAAAGTAGCTACTTAGTTTCATGGCATAGAAAATACTTTGCATCATTGATATCTGGCGAGTAAGAGAATGGTAAGAGGTAGCAGTGTACAGTTCATGATGTCTGAGCTGTGCTGGTGTGTTGGGTTGTCTACAGTGCTACATTGAGGAACCAGTGATCAGTACATTAGGTTAATGGAATTAAAATCTGCAACATCCTGTGTGCTATTGTAGAGCAACAGTTGTAAGTTGGTATACAATTCTTTTTCCCCCTCTGTGCCTAGCAATTATTTTCAAATTCATCCATAAGAATACAAACAGAACAGTGCATCCAATAACACTCAGCATTTACCCACAAAGCTTGGATACACACAACTTCCCACCTCACTGGCACATGATTTGGTTGTGTTTTATTAATAATCTTCACAATGCAGCACAGTACTTGAACTGAAGACTATGCAGATTTTATCTCTAAATCAAATAAGAAAACCATACTAACAATAATGATTTCCAATCAGTGACTGGTTTTCTTTGGATCAGACTACTTATTTTTTCCATAGATCTATGTTGTGCATTTCTAGTTAAAATCTTTATTGTTTCAAGTAGATGCACACATTTTAGATTTTACTTTCTGTCCTGGTGATTTCGCATGATAATATTGGCAAAGGATGCTGAATGCTGGGCAATTAAGTGATGCTGGCATTACCCAATCGCACAGTAATGCAACTGAGTGGACAAGGGTATATGTGAGAACCGGTTAACCATAGAGCAGGAACAGCATTATTTATTTACTTCATGGAATGTAAGAAACACTAATTGAGTCATTCAAATTTCTAATATTAGCATCTTGGCAAAGATTTCCTTCTGTGTTGTTGATATTTCCAACGTAATCACACAATGCTGCCTGGACCGGATGTAAAATTTTACCTACATTTCAACGATTTTTAACTATTGGACAAGACTATTTTTGAATGAAGTTTATGTATTTAAGTGAAGAAATGTTCTTCAATTTTTTATATCTTTTTGTTGTTATTTTGCAGGCTGACGCGAATCTGATGCTAGAAAAACGAGCTTTCTCAGAAGCCAGTTTAGAGTACGTGTTTCTCCTACAGGAGGTCCAGGAGAAAAAGAAATTTGAATTTGTTGAAACAGTAAGTTCAGATCAATTAACGTATATTCACACTACTGTGTTAAGTCATAAAATGTGCCATTTTAGTCAATGTCTTTGTGTGTGTGTGTGTGGGGGGGGGGTTATGACTTGCATTACTTATTTTTATTAAATAATTAGTTATTTATTAGCAGTTCTGCAAAATGTGTTGACTTAATCTGCACTATTGAAGGTGGTGTATTAATTTGTGACAAATGAGAATTTGTGCCACGGGGACTCAACCCGGGGTGTCCTGCTTTTCATGGCCACCAAAATGTGCTCCAAGGCCAGACCCAAACTTACATTTGTCACACTTGCATGCATTGACTACTGCTTGCACACATTTAGTGGGAGAGGCACTGTTTACACCTTCATTGCCTGTCTGGCCATGTCATATTAATATTATTTTCCAATCTTTTGTAGCCTAGCATCACCTGTGTAATGTTATGCTTTAGTAAGCAACTTATTGTACTATGATCTGATAGCTGTTTAAACCAAGGAAAATGCAGTACTACATTTCCTATCAGCTTTTGCAATGGTCAGCAAGAACTAATCTCTTTTTTTTTTAGGGGCGGGGAGGGGGACTTTCAGTTTTCAATTAAAAGTAGTTTGTCGGGACTAGTATCCAGAAAATCTGCAGCTGAACAGTTGTTGCCTTAACTGAGTGAGATGAGGCAATGGCAACACACAGGACTCTCATTTGGGAGGACGGTGGCTCAAAATGACCTTCGGCCATCCAGATTTAGGTTTTCCATGATTTTCCGAAATCACTCCAGGCAAATGTCAGTATAGTTCCTTTTGAAGGGCATGACCGATTTTCTCCCTTATTCTTCCCAAAAAATCTGTGCTTAAGCTCAATCTTGATTGTCCATATTGCTGACGGAGTGTTAAACCGTAAGCTTCCTACCTTACTTGCAGCCACTGTGGCTAGACCGCTGGACTGAAGCCGGCCCAAGGGGAGGAGGCAGCATGGAGAGGCAAGTAGGAGGGGAGGGATGCAAGGCAGGGGTGGGGAAATGTACCAGTACTGTCTGACATAGTGTGCTCTGACTGGCTGTTGGTGGTATGTCGGCAGGGAGGAAGGGAAGGGGGCAAACAGGAGTGCGTGGCAGAATGGCAGATGTTTGTGAGACTAGAGTGTGGACAGGGAAGGGGAGAGGAGGGTTGTGATGGCAGTAACTAAGGTTTAGGCCTGGCGCACTGTGGGAGTGTAGGATATTTTTTAGGGAGAGATCCCACCTGTGCTATTCGGAAAAGCTGGCACAGGCTGTGTATCAGTCACTGACGTAAGGCACGTCATACAGGGATACATGCTCTGCATTGAGATGGTCCAACTGTCTCCTGGCCACTGTTTGGCGATGGCTGTTCATGCAGACAGGCAGCTTGTTACTGATAGTGCCCACATAGAAAGCTACACAGTGATTGCAGCTCAGTCTGTAGATCACATGACTGCATTCACAGGTTGCCCTGCTTTTTCTGGGATAGGAAATGACTGTGACAGAACGGGAGTTGGTGGTGGTGGTGGTGGGATAATGGATATGGCATATTTGCATCTAGGTTTATTACTGTGGGGCAAAGGGTTGAGATCAAGGATGGTGTAGGGATGGACATGGATATATCTTAGGTTTGGTGGGGAAAGGGATGGGGAGGATATTGAGTAGGATATTTCTCATTTTAGTGTAAGATGAAAGTTTGTTGGATACCTGGTGGAAGTGTGGTTTAATTGCTTCATTCCTAGGTGGTACTGGGTCATAAGAGGGGTGCTCCTTTATGGCTAAGTGGTGGGTGACTGGACAGACAGGGCACATGAGATCTGCTTCTGGACAAGGTTGGAAAGGTAATTACTGCCAGGGAAGGCCTCAGTGAGGCCTTTGGCAAATTTGGAGAGGGACTGCTCGTCACTGCAGATGTTGCAACCACAGGTGGCTAGGGTGTGTGGTAGGGTCGTTTTGGTGTGGAATGTGTGGCAGCTGTCAAAACAGAGGTATTGTTGATGGTTGGTAGGTTTGATGTGAACAGAGGTGTGGTGTCGCACAAGTACAAAGTGCGCGCCACCTACTTTCGCCGCACGCCGCCATGCACGCACGGCACGGCGTTCTCACGACGACAGCCACGAGCGCCCTCTGCTGCAACCCCGCTCGTGGCCACCACGGAAAGACACCGGTGACTTGGGACTGAGATAGCGACCAGTTAGGACCTTCGTAATCATATAGGCACCAGTGAAGACTTTGCTATCGTACAGGCACTAGGCAGGCCTCTAACAACTATTTTCTGGCTGCTCCCCTCCGTACCTGCACCAGCGTGTCGGTCTCATTCCACTCAGCCACCGACACCTACGACGAGGCTGGGACACAAAAGCGGCGACGAAGTTGGGACACAAAAAGAGGTATTAAGGCCATTCTTGAGGTGGAGGTCAATGTCGAGCAATGTGGATTGTTGGGTTGAGTAGCACCAGACGAAGTGAATGGGGGAGAAGTTGTTGAGTTTTGGGAAGAATCTGAATAGTGTGTCCTCACCTTGAGTCCAGATTATGAAGATGTCATCAGTGAATCTGAACCAGATAAGAAGTTTGGGATTCTGGGCAATTAGGAAGGATTCTTCTAGATGGCCCATGAACAGATTGGCATAGGAAGGTGCCACATGGGTACCCATGGACATACTGTGAATTTGTTTTAGGTGATGCCTTCAAAGGAGAAGTAATTGTGCATGGGGATGTAATTGGTCATTGTGACCAGGATGGTGGTTATGGGCTTAGAGTCAGTTGATCATTGTGAAAGGTAGTGTTCAACAGTGGCAAGGCCATGAGCATTGGGGATGTTAGTGTAGTGTTGAATCCTTCCTGGAATTTCCAGTGTTTTATTAGTTTCATTGCATTTTATTTGTTCAAAGGGGAAAATGTGTTAATTTTTTTTGTTTCAGCTGCTTGGTTTCATGTACAGTTGGTTGACTTTCTACCACCATGGACATGAAGTTGCCAGTGATTTCAAACCATACATGAATGATCTGCAGTTAAAAATACAGAAGGTACATATTTTTTTCAAAAGGAAGTTTTATGTTGTGTTTTGTGTTGATATTTTATCCTAGCTTTACATAAAATGAGAAAGTTATTCATTTGTGTCTGTGTTTTAAATCATAGCTAGAAGTGGTCAACATCTGCTGGCATTTTTGCAGTAATTTCTCAAAATTTGTAGGAATGAGTTTTCTTATTTTTTTATGATATACACAGCATCATAGCTAATGTGACAATATGTAATGGTACACACACAAAACAAAATAAGCACATTATTAAAATGGAGATTTTTATCTCTTTTCTTAATTGTGTATAAACCATCCTCAAGTAAAAGCAACAATATTAGTTGTTTAATGTCATAAAACACCTCAATTTTTTTCTCCTTTGAAACAACATTAACCTGTAACTGATACACCTCGAAATTGTAACACGTAAGGTAAACCTGGGTCCTCCAGGACCTACACAGGGTTTGGGTATGTTTTAGTTATAACAGGTGAAATTTAAATATTACTACTGTTTTAAAACTACATTTCTTATGTATGGTCACATTTTAAAGATGTCACAAAAAAGGACAGTGAAGTGCATAAAATTTGAAATGTGAAACACATACATTCCCAAAGTCCTACGCATGAGTTACAAATTATATGCTACAAAATTGAAACTTCACATATAAACACCAAATGGATTGTGCTTCACAACTGTAAACCAGAAGAAAAGTTCAAAAGCAATCTAAAAATTTCTGCAGGCACCTAGTTTGCAAAATTTTAGTATGACATTTTCAATCAAATAACTATGTGATTTATTAAAACAGTACACAATAGCAGGAACTAGGACAACTCTTCAGTTTTCTGTTGTTTAGCGTCTTTACCAGTCATTTCAGTTACTTTATTCATCCAAACTACAGAATCATTCTGGATATAAAACAGTGGAACATCCCAAACACAGTGGTGTGGAAGATTAGCACACTCCCGCGATACATCCCTATCTTTCTTACATGGGCACACTGAGCATCTTTGATTTAGAAGCACAAACTTCACTGTGAGTTTGGGATGTTCCTTATTCCTTCGAGGGACTTATGTCTAGAATATCAAACATGGAATTTCTAATATCTCTTCTAAAATATAGTTAATCCAATCTTATTTTCATAGAAATCATTTATGAGATGTGACCCTAACTCAATGAGGAATTCTCTGCATGTCACACTATCAGTGTGTCCTTTCACATGATACGAAACAAAAGCATTCACACCTGCTATATATAGCCTAGTGTAGATGACTGCCATAGGCCATTCGTTTGTTCAGAGTATCTGCAGTATCTTAGTCTTCACCTTTCCGTATATTGAAGATACTGAAAACGATACCATGAAAAAAAACTTTCAGCAAAGGTAAACCTGGGTTCTCAGGACCCGATTACCTTTATAGAAACAAAAGTAATAAAGACAAGCCTGCAATGATGATGTGGGCTGGTAACCAACTGAATATTAGGAGAGTACAGGGAGAGGCAAGTCAGTGTTACAACGCACATCACAGAACTGCAAAGAAGAAATTTAGTTCGTGTCCCTGGGATCCAGGTATACCAGTTACGGGTTAAAAACAAAATAGAGAGCCAGGAATGAAAAATGCAATGCTTTTTAACAACAGGGCAGTTGCTGTCTTTAGTTAAAACTTGCCTGCTGGTCACAGCTAACTAATGTAGGCCAACAAACTATTTACAATCTATTAAAATTCAACTATGTAACTGACCATATGTCCATTGTGAAGTACATCAATGATAATCCTTTAATACAAGATTTTTAATTTATCTAACAATTAAAAAATAATTAAGCAGTTACAGACCAACAGTTTTACTAAACTCAATGTTCTTACATTTGCCATTAGTGTATGTGATGGCTGCATTTTTGTGATACAAGCCCCATCTGGAGAAGAGATGCAAAAGTCTGTGATAGATTTAGTTCCCTCACCTTCCCAAGTACACTAGTGAATGTTCTTGTGTTAAAAAAAAAAAAAGTAAGTCCATACTGGCACAGAAATCCATGAGCTGTTTACCATTCCTGTTGGCCTTCCATATCCTGTCCAAACCTATCCATAATCTTTCATATCCTTCTGTTCCATTTCCAATACTGGCATTGAAATCACCTATGTGCAAAACACTGTCCTAGTCATTTACTCTTAACAACTACACCACTGAGTATGTTATACAACTCTCCCTTCACAGGATGAATATACTGACATGATCCTAACAACTACGCAGGGTTCCGTTGCTTTCCTGAAGTAAAGCCGTTCACCCCACTGAGCTCTTCCTGCTTTGGCTCTTGACACCTAACATGTTTTAACCCAATTTTACTGGTTCAGGCCACCACTTGGACACATTTTTCATTTCTTTCCTTACCTTTTTTTAGATCTAAATATTGTTGCTTCAGTAGTTTATCACTCAGTAAAATTAAAAGTAATATATATTTAAAACACCCTATTTACCACTTTGAAAATTATCATGTATCTAAATATATTGTGAACATTACCTGAAATGTTTCAGTTGCTCATGTTAGCTGTGATGT
Source organism: Locusta migratoria (assembly GCA_026315105.1). Lineage (NCBI taxonomy): Eukaryota > Metazoa > Arthropoda > Insecta > Orthoptera > Acrididae > Locusta > Locusta migratoria. The sequence continues at coordinate 212,495,853 of CM048749.1, forward strand.
TTTAAGCATTTAAATTTTCTTCATAAAATGGCCTGTAAAAGAATTTTTAGTGTCATCTTTCGTATTAGTATATTACAAAGACACAAATGCTGTGAAGTATAATTTGTTTATGATTACCTGTAAAAAATTAATTTTTTGTTAACATATACAGTGCATGCAGTAATTTGTATCCTTATTTACCTCAAAATATTATGCATGTAGTACATTTAGCTTTACTACAAGATTGTATTACAAATAATCTGGAAGGAAGTTAAGGAAGTAAAATAGGTACTAAACCAAAGGTACAGAGTTGAGATCCCCAGGTATGAATTACAAAATTATCTCATTGGGTGCTGCAGTTGAGACATGATGCTCTGTCCTTGTTTTAATCTGTGTAACAGCAGTAAGAAGATAGTATAATGACAATATTTTGACAAAGTGAGTCAGTCTTCATCCAGATCAGTTCTCTGCTTGGTTCGCCTGGTTCAAATGTAATGGTTGCAACTGCAGAACTTAATAAAAGATACCCAGATAGAGCAACAAAAGCACTGCACTGAGAGCAGAAAGCACTGGACTGAAAACTAAACATGCTGAATTTGGCTCAAATACTGAACATCTTGGCATATTTCTAGTGATAGTCATATCCTCATGAACTAGACCACAAATGGAATTTATTGCGGTGCTTTTCATGGCAATCGAACACAGGTGGAACCTGGAGAATTGACGTAGCGGGGTGGCAATGCCTACACGGTCCCTGGTGGTACCTATTGAAGATGAATCACATTATTGAAATATTGTGGATGGATGCCAGTTCCAAGATCTCAGCATATCACTGGGAAAGTCTGAATAAAGACAGTATATTTTAGAAAATCATTAAAGACACTCACACCCACAGAAATGTCGTAAATGAGTTTTTGCGGTTTTTTTATATTTTGGGGGTGTGTGTTAGTGATGCTTTTCCACATCCAGCACTGCAGTTCTGTTAAATCCATTCAAAATAAGGTAGGAAGATGACACATAGAAAGAAGATTTCTCATTATAAAATTGGAAATACTACATTAGTAAAAAAGAATGAAACAACTTTGCTTCATTAATGTGAGGTACTGGTACACATTTATGATGGAATATTAGAAACGACACTAATGTTTTCAAGTACTGTGGAAGTTCTACAGGGACTCAAGTTATTAACTGTGTGTATTCAGTAGTAAATGAGATATGTCCATTTTAGAGGTTTGTTGTTATTGACAAGTCGTGTACATCTACATAGACAGTAAAGCACTTAAGTACATCTTTTTGACTCTGAATTACTTTTTTGTCAAATTGATGTTGGAACTTTCACTCTCTCTAAGGATTTCCTGAGATTATGAAGCTGCATTTATACTGTTTTTGCACTATTCTCTGCCAAAACTTCAGAAGTTTTGAATTATCACGTCCTTCGTGTACCTGCATACTTCACATTAAAAGGGCAGGATTGTTCAATTCTCTCTTATTTAAACTTAATAGTGTCATCAATTTATTTGCAAATGATAATGCAGAAATGAAAGTGTTTTTTGTAACAGTATGTTTGCAAAGTTTTTTATAGTTAATAATGTAGCTACAAACGCGCGCGCGTGTGCGTGTGCGTGTGTGTGTGTGATAGAGTTAGAGTTAGAGTTAGAGAGAGAGAGGGGGGGGGGTATGGGTTGGAACATGTGTACATTTCTAATAGGCAGGACTAACTCTAAGTAGTGAAATTCATAGTGTGTGCAGTGGTACTGATCAATGAATTATTTATTTCAGAAGCATAAATAGATAATTGCCAAAACAAATATAATTCTATGAAAGTGATATTTATTATTGTGATGCAAAATAATGGTATTGCTCTGTTAACTTTCTAGTAAAAAGAACCTATTATAAAAATAAATTTGTCATCTTTATCAGAGGAATATCATCAATGGGAATATACTTTTTAGCAGTGGATGGCATGTGTGAAGATAAATTGCTATTTTGTCAATGAATGAACATCAAAATCCTATCACCACTAGAATTATCCTACCTTATGGATTTAAGTTCACTTTCCTTATCTGCCAAATGCTTTAGTCCTTGCCCAATGCATTTATTATAATGTATGTGTGTTGTAGAGGCTAATAACAACTCTGCCTTTTTCATTCTCAAGGGAAGAGGAACAGCACGACACAAAATCAATTTTTCCCTCTCGCTTGTGGTCCCCATTCCTCCTCCTCCTCTTCCACTACCCCTTCCCCCTAATTATTTTCCTGTTCTCTTTGTTATATTCTTTTCCATCTGACAGTTATGTTTACCATTGACTACATTAGAAGACATTCACATGTGCTGACCATCTGTTTGGTGGTGATGGAATGTTAATTACATGATACTTTCATAGAATTATCTGCAGAATTTTTATTACAATATTACCTATTACCTATTATAGTGGTTTGTAGTATTTTATACATTTTAATTACACCTGGTAGAACTAATACCAAATTTTAATTGGTTTGTGGAATGGCTTAACGTTAGACAATTGCTTGCTTTTCCTACTTAAAATTTCAAAGTCGTAATAGTAACCAGTGTGGAAGTTTTGTTTGCATATTAAACAAAAGCATGCTGGCATTACAGACAAGAAATAACTTCGATGCAACTCGAGATCATACGGAGAAGCTCAAAAAGAAAATGCAGGAGGTATGTATCACCTTTTCTTTCTGTAACAGTTTTGATTTTGCTGCAAAAGCTTTTTTTCAGTTTCTTAAGCAGTTATATAATAGTAATAATGATACCACCACCATTTGTTATTTGATTTGTGTGGTCTCCTACATTGACATTTCTTTCATAGTATGAACATGTTAAGCAACTGAACAATAAAATAGTCAAAACTGAATTGAATTTTTATCAGTTTTTGTAAAGTACATCTTGTCAAGTTTATACTTTGTGTTAACAGAATCCACAGAGAAATACTCACTTTAAATGTTAAAGAAGTACAATTATCCATCAACTATTGAAGTAATTTATGTAGCAATATGAATTAGGAAAAGCAACTCCAACAATGGAAAATTTGGGATAGAGTAACAGAATGAATGAAATAGTGTATTCTAACAATGGAAAATCCAAGTTTGAAGTATAAAAAGTAATTAGGATACCAGAATGGTATTTTTGGTATGCAGCAGAGTATGCGCTGATATGATACTTCCTGGCAGTTTAAAACTAAGTGCCAGAACTGGGTTTTCAACCTGGCCTTTCGCAGGCAAGTGCTCTACTGACTGAGTATCCTGGCACGCTTAGTGGACCATCCTCACATCTAAACTTTTTGTAATGCGCATAGGTTGCAACTCACTTCAAAGATAATTGTCGAGCTCCAGACAGGCATGTAAAACAGGCAGTTGCGCGCGCGCGCGCGCGCGCGCGCGCGCTCTGTCGTACATCACACACTCACTCAAGTGTGTGTGTGTGTGTGTGTGTGTGTGTGTGTGTGTGTTGTTACCAAGGTGTGGCCAAAAGTAGTGTTTGTATTAATGTCTTTTTTTTTATGTCCATGTCTGTAACACCGACGATCAGTTTCATCATTTCTTCATTGTATTGTTAGAACAGCTTTTTTCTCACTACATAAAGAATTTGTTGAAGTGACGGATAGGCACAATGATATGTAGATGCTCAGGTCCAATTAACCCTTCTGCTAGTCAGTACTTCTGTATGTAGTGACAAACGGTCTGTCTTAATTCTCATTGTTATTCCATCCCATTTTCCCCTTTGTTGGAGTTGTATTTTTGTGTATTGTGTTACTTACAGAAATTTCTGGTGACCATCTGCACTATTTTATGTACAGAGTATTCACTCATGTCTCTCACCACTCATAAAACATGTTACAATAAGTTTTCATAATTTTTTTCTCACAGATAACAGCTTTGTCTGGAGCACCTATTAAGCCAAACCGCCATGAAGGTTATTTGTACCTGATGGAAAAGAGTAAGTAATAGTAATACCTAATTATTATTTGCTCTTTCAAATTTTGTGACACTATTGTTGAAAAACTTATATTTATGAATTTTTATTGCACGAGTTCGGTTCAAATTAAAGTAGTAAATTCCCATGCACTATATTTGCTGAGTCAGTTTATTTCAGCTTTTTATTTTATTTAAAAATAGGAGGTTGAATCCATTTTGATTGTGTCCTACTAAATCACATTTGTATCTTTACTTAAATTATTGTTGTTGTCTTCAGTCCAAAGACTAATTTGATGCAGCTCCTTAGGTACCCTATCTTGTGTAAGCATCTTCACCACAAAATAAGAACAGCAACCTGTCTCCTTTTAAACCTGCTTACTTTATTTGTCCGTCAGTCACCCTTTGCTATTTTTGCCCCTCACACTTCCCTCCATCGTTAAATTGACAATTCATTGATGGCATCCAATTGATCCTTTCATTTAGTCAGGATATGCCAGATATTTTTCTCACCAATTCTGTTCAGTACTACTTCATTAACAATGTGATCTACCCATCTAATCCCCGGTATTTGTCTGTTGTACCACATTTCAAAAGCTTCTACCATCTTTTTTCTCTGAAATCCTTATCATCCTTGCTCTTTACTTCAGCAATCTGAAGTTATTATGCTACCAAAATAACAAGACTTAACTACAACTTTTATTGTCTTATTATCTAATCTAATTCCTTCAGTATCACTTGATTTTGTTAGTCTATATTCTATTACCTTTGTTTTGCTCTTGTTACTGTTCATCCTTTACCCTCTCTTCAACACATTGTCCATTCTGTTCAATTGCTCATCCAGATCCTTTGCTGTCTATGCTAGAATTACAGTGTCATCTGAAAACCACAAAGTTTTTGTTTATTTTCCCTGAACTTTAATTCCTTTGCTACATTTCTCCTTGCATTCATTCACAGCTTGCTCAGTGTACAGATTTAATAACATTGGGGCAAGGCTACTTCCTGCCCAACCACTGGGCCCCTTTCATGTCCTTGGACTCTTTTATAACTGCTGACTGGTTTTTGTACTAGTTGACGATAACTTTTCATTCCCTATATTTCACCCCTGCTACCTTCAGAATTTGAAAGTGTGTCATCCAAATCTACAAAAGTTAAAAATGTAGGTTTGCCTTTCCTTAACCTATCTTCTAAGATTGGTTGGTTGATTGGTTTGGGGGTTTTAGGGGGACTAGACTACTATGGTCATCAGTCCCCCATCTTCTAAGATACATCTTAGTGTGAGTATTGCCTCATGCATTCCCCTGAGGTTGGATTCTATGAGTTTTTCATTCATCGTAACTCTTTTGTAACCATGACTTATTAAACTGACAATTCTGTAATTTTCACAGTTGTCTGCATTTGCAATTTTTGGCACAGGTTTTCTTGAAGTTTGAGAGTATTCTCTTTTTTCATAAAAGATGGAAGAGTTTCTTCATGACTGGCTCTCCCAAGGATCTCAGCAGTTGAGAGGGAACATTATTTACTCCATGGGTCTTTTTATAGTTACCATTTGTTAATTAGCTTATCTTGTATATGTTCATCCTGTGATGGCGGTATTTACTTAGTGAATTTTAACAAAAACAAACATAGTGGTCAGTATATGGTTCTTGCATCTACTGCCTGATCACATTGTGTAAATTCTACAATATTTCTTCAAGGTAATGTGCTCAAGATCCTCAGATGGTTTGACTGAGGTTGCTTAGTGGTAACACACCGGATTTGCATTCAGGAGGATGGTGGTTCAAATCCACCTCCGGCAATCCAGATTCCCTCCCCCCCCCCCCCATTATTTCTGTAAATCACTCCAGTCAAATATCGGAATCATTTCTTTCAAAGTGCATAGCTGATTTTCTTCCCAAGGACTGGATGGATGAAGAGAGAGGGAAGGAGAGGGGTAGGAGCGAAGAACAGGGAGAGCATGATGATGAGCTGGAGAGGGACAGGGAGGAGGCGCAGAGGGGGAAGGAGGACTGGATGGATGAAGAGAGAGGGAAGGAGAGGGCGAGGAGTGAACAATCAGTGTGTAAGCTCCCTCTCCAATGACCACTCTGTCGGTAGGATGTTAACCCCTAATCTTCCATCCTTCCTTGCTGCTAGTTGTTGATAGTGTTTAGCATCTGTCGGTGTTCACACTGCAACAGTGTTCTTACAAAGGCCTGCCTGAAAATTGTGCATGTACAGGTGAGTTGTACATGAGTGACAGGAGTCGAGAGCTCACTCTTTCAAACCAAGCTGTGTCCTTCGCATATGTATTAGGTTACTGACAGTGCTGCTTAGCCGGCCGCGGTGGCCGAGGGGACTGAGGCGATTCAGTCACGGTCTGCGCGGCCGCTGCGGTCGGGGGTTCGAGTCCTCCCTCGGGCATGGATATTTGTGCCGTCCTAGTTCGTAAGTAGTTCATAAGTAGTTTGTAAGTTTAGGGACTGATGACCCCGTAGTTAAGTCCCATAGACTATACAAACATTTGAACATTTTTAGTGCTGCTTAGCAGCTTTACAGGAGTGGTTCTCAGAATTTTTTTTTTTTTTTTAAGGAAATACTGTAAATACAGGGTTCGAGGCTGTATTTGCTTGTACCCTAAGTCCCCATAGGGCATGCTACGCCATCTGTTTGGAAGGAACTCAGTTGATCATTTATTCACAAACTTTGAGATGTGTCTCCAAAGGAAGGCCACTTAAGTGTGAAAATTGCACTGTTGCCATATGCTAGCAGCAACCACATGACAATTATAAGCAAATATCTCAAATAAATATAGAAGGATTTACTCTGATCAGGTGGGAGAACCAAGACCCATATTTAAATAAATCTGTTGGGAAATACTGACGAGTAATAAAATTGTTTTTGGTTGCACCTACTTGATAACATTGTGTTTTATAGTAAAAGTAATTTTTATGTACTAATTTAAAACAGTTTACAAACTACAAGTGGATGTTTTATTTATGACTACTGAGCTGTTATTTTCTTATTAGAGGCTTTTGGCACAACATGGACAAAGCAGTATTGCACTTACCAAAAGGACACCAAAGAATTCACCATGGTACCATACAACCACTTGACAGGGAAACAGGTAAATTTTCATGTTTCTCCTCTTTCATTTTTATTTTACTTCAGAACTCTAAATTTTTAAGAATACAGTATTGCAATTTGATAGTAGAAAAAGTAAGAAAAGGAAAATCAGTGGTAGGATTTGGACTGGGAAAACTAATGACAGATGAACATGTCTGGTAGAATTTTCCTCAGAGCATAATGTAATCACATATTTCTGATATACTGTTTGTTTGAACAATGATCAATACAATCAGAAAATATAATTTTAGTCTCTAGTTGCTTTAGCATTTTATGTAACTTACTGGTTACTGGTGGCAGTACACTATTCCTAGATAAATTGGGAGGGGGGAAAAAGAAAGGGGAAAAAAACAGTTATTTTCAGTGTTTTAGGAGCATAATGCAATGATTGTTGGAAATGGGGATGGGTAGCTTTTAGAGACAAAATAGTGAAGGCAGCAGACAAGCAGACACAGAAGTATACAAGTCCTGGTAGAGTTATAACGCAGGAGGTATTGAATGTAATGGATGACAGATGGAAATATAAGTATGCTGTAAATGACAGAGGGAATGTGTATATCTAAAAATGAGATTGACAGCAAGTGCAAAATGGTTAAGCAGGAATGAGTAGAGAACAAATGCAAAGCCTTAAAAACATGTAAAACTGTGGGAAAGGTAGCTACTGCCAATAGGAAAATTAAAGAGGAGGGATTGTACAAATATGAAAAGCTCAGATGGAAAACCAATCCTAAGCAAAGAAGAGAAAGCTGAATACTGAAAGGAATTTATAGAAGAGCTGTAAAAGAAAAACAATATAAGAGGAGGAAATAGATGAAGATGATAGAATCTACATAAGCAGAGGAGCCCAGATCGCTAGTTTTAAATTGCTCTATTTAGACAAGTTTCAGCAATTCTAAGTTCCCATTTTCAAGGCTCTTAACAGTTGTTTACAAATGTTCTGAGCAATGGGCTTGCAATATAGGTGCAATGTATTTTATGATTGATGCAAAATAGTTTTATTTTTGACATACTTATATCCAAGAACAGAATGTAAATGTGATGAAATATTACCATGTAATAATCAAATTTTAAGAGACTTGAAGATGGCAACTTAGAATTGCCGAAACCGGTCTAAATAAAGCAATTTGAAACTAGCGATCTGGGCTCCTCTGCTTATGCAGATTCCATTACAAGAAATTATATCGCTGGAATGATGTCAAACATATACAAGATGAAGATGATATAGGAGATACGATACTGCAAGAAGAATGTAACACCCCACTGAAAGACCCACTTTGAAACAGGCCCTTTGTGGAAACGACATTGCCTCTGAACTACTCGTACCCTTGGGACAACCAGTCAGACCATACTGTTTCAGGAGGAGTGAGATAGGGAAAAACCACCACACTTCAAAAAGAAAGGAATGATTCAGATTTTAAAATACAGGCGGTATTTAATAGGTGTGAATATTACTGTACTATCAGTTTAATAAGTCATGGTTGCAAAATACAAGTGTGAATTATTTACAGAAAAATGAAGAACCTGGTAAAAATTGACCGTGAGAAAGATAAGTTTGGCTTCTGGAGAACTATTGGAATACATAAAGCAATACAGACACTGCAGCTTCTCTTAAAAAATAGTCATATACCAATGTAAATTGATGTGCCTTGATTGCAACACAGTTTGCACCTGCTTTCACTGGTGGTAAGTCACGTAAGGCTTATGTGAAGCTGGGCCTTGCATTGTGTACGCATATTGTGTCTGCTGCCTTTAATTATAGTAAATTTAACAGCACATACACAGTGCATGTCCAAAAAGAAACACATAGCGAATTCATCACAACGAAATAAACTACATGGCAGCAGAAAAATAACAAACATAAAATGAGGGCCAAGCAGGAAATCGTGTAAACCATCTGCAGATGGATTTGTAGAAAAAATCTGAAACCACTCATAGTTTAAATAAATAAATAGTTTATATACCATACTTTTGACTATTCACTTTTTAACTGTAAACATTATTATTATGTCATATTAAAGTCATGCTTTAGTTTCATAAGGAAATGAGATTTATTTTTCTGTGAAGTAATTTGTATATAAAGTTATTGTGAGCCTGTTTTTCAGCTGCTGTTTCTTCACTTGTGAATTGTATTTCCATTTTCCACGACTTGTGCACTTTTATTGTTACAGGCTCCTGGGGAAACTATAAAACTTGCATCTTGTGTGAGAAGGATGTCTGAATCCATTGAAAAGCGCTTTTGTTTTGACATTACACCAGAAGACAGGTGAGGTAACAGTGAGTTGTTGATTGTCCAGTGTGTTTCTGACACATTGAAATTAATACACATTAATTAAATCTCTAGGACTGAGACATATTCCTGATAATTTGTTGTGATCATTCAGAAGTGTGTAAGTGTCATAAGGGTGAGGATTCTGCTTTTCAAACAGTCTCATGCTATAAGTTTACATTTTTACATGCCTGCCCACAAAAAGAAAGAACTGTATTTAGTTATGGAACTGCAAGAGATATTCTCCCAGGAATACACATGGAATATAAACACATTCAGATCAGAGGTTGAAATTGAAGCAAAGAATATGAATTATTTATGGTGTGACTTTAATAATGTGTTGCAGAAACCTCTACTTAGAGTTAGGTATACTATCTACTCCATCTCAGTGTATTTATTTCTAAATGAAATTTGTCTTAAAATATACATCCTCTTATCAGATGCTCATATTATAAAATCAGTACTTGTAAAAGGAACAACCTTAAAGGCACTGATATGATCAATTTCTCCTTTTCTGAGATTGGCTGATGTAATTAACTGTTCATAACTGTTTGCACTATCTAAGACTTTTGAAATTAGTCCATCATATTTCATTATCATTTATCAGTTCTGTTGCTAAAAACATGATTTGGTTTAAAATATCTAAAACTTAAAAAAAGTGTATAAGTTTGGCTGGCAATTTTGTTGTTTAAGATTTCTGCATTTGTAGAGAAACATGTGATTTATAAGACTTGCTACGGTATGTTAAATCTTTATAATAGACTGTGTTGTGATATATGTATTTATAGTGTTTGATATGAGCACCATAACTTCACAGTGATACCTTCTCTGATGAAACTAGGCAGAGATACTTTTGGCTGCTCATTTACCTTTCCTGCATAACTTCAGGATTTGTGGACCAAACTGATTCACTATATTGGATTCTGAGGTCCATGTGATCTTGAAAGCTCTGGAACAGGTGAGATGAGACTGTGAAAGAGTTGTCATCAGCTGCAGGTCACTTGTTCTTTAGGTAATTGAACTTAAATATTTGACCCTGTCATGTTAGGCAAAAGAATCCTGCCCAATTGGTACTGAAAAATACAACCACCCATGGAGAGTGCCCCTTTAAGCTCTTGTATCACCCATATAATATGAAGTACTGTATATTTATCAGAATTATAAAACATGAATTGAATTCAGACATAAATTTAGACCAAAATTACATTCCTCATTAATTCTTAAAGCACTGATCATGTGAAGCCCAAATCATGATAGGTAATATCTTAAGAGTTATGGTTAGAAGTAACTAGTTTCTGTATTTTTTATTTTTGTTTCAGTGCCTTCTTAATGCAAAATAAGGAAAATGCATATGTATTGTGATGTAACCAGGTCTGCAACTGCAGTGAGACTTTCATAAAAAATGGAACATTGCTTATTGTATTGAATGGAGATTCATTCATAGATGTGCATACAATTTCCGACAAGAATCAGGAAAATATCATTGAGCTATTACTATTTGTGTTCTGTATGAGTGACATAACAAAAAATTATCAAAATAAAACTGTTCACTTAGGGCTTGATGTAATATATATTTGGATCAGCGTGTGACAACTAAATTCTTAAGTAGACATAAAGTTCTGTAACACACAAAACACAAGTACCATAATATTGGATTAAACAGTTAATGATCAGCAATCATAATCAGTCTAGTTGTACTAATACTTGGAAATCAAAACAAATGTAGATATTAAACAGTGGGAAGTCCAGGATGGATTACAATACTATTTTGAAAGAGATAGATTTTTTCTCACCACATAGACATCCCAATGAGTCGCAGAAAGGCACACATAAATTAGCACTTTTTTTCAGCTTTTGGCCTTTACAGTCTTCATCAGACAGAGAAACACACACACTCTCACACACACCCACTCAGAAATACATGATGACTGTCTCTAACCACTGTAGAGAGACTGTGATGTATGGACGTCCTATGGCAGCAGCATTTGTTGCGGGGATGAGGAGGCCATAGGGAGAGGTAGGCAGTTGAGGAGGGAGTCAAGGCATGGGTGGAAGAATATACGAGCACTGTCTCAGTCTGCTCGAACTACGTACACCAGGACACGTTGTTAAGTGCCATGTTGCTTGGGAGTAGCGTGGAATGAGAACTAGTGAACCAGGCCTCGGCCTTCTCAGGCCTCCCCCTCCCTGCCTGCACCCCAACCTCACATACACCTTCTATTCTGCAGGCATATTCCAGTCTCTCCCCTTTCCTTCCTCCTTACACTCGTTTCTCTAAAAGCTTCTTGACTGGCATGTCACTTAGTGGTCTGTCCTGGTCTATGTAGTCTGAGCATACCCCAGCAGACAGCATTGGTATGTTCCTCCACCCATGGCTGGTGAGACATCAGGGAAAGGTTGAAAGCATTTATATTACCACTGCAGGTAGTATTCTTTGTGTCATTTTGTACAGATTTGAAATAGCTATTCGTCATATTTTGTTTCAGACCTGGTGTAGTTTACACACTGCAGGCACTATCGGATGAAGACCGCAGATTGTGGATGGATGTCATGGACGGCAAGGAACCCGTAAGTCCCCAATCACTTGTTCCGGTATGTGCACTTACCTTTTAACACTTCATTTCAGTACTAAACTGTATTGCGATACTTGTAAGTTCTGTTCAATTAAATCAATAATTCCTTAACAAAAATTTGTAATTGCATGATAGTTGATCTGTATGAGTGTATTTTCTTATTTGCACTTTTACATACTTATAGATATATTAGTAACTCATGCATAAAAGCCACAGTTAATTTATGTAGCTCACTGGATAATCTTATTTCTTTACTTAGTTACTGATGACAAATGTCAGTTATTTCTGTTACGTAAGGTTTTCGTTTAACTCACTTGCTGAACTTTGGTGGTGCTTTTGATGTATTTCTGTAGCAGAGCTCCTGTAGTTCACTGTTTGGTTCAGGAAGTTGCTTCATACTGTGTTAAATGTGTATATTTAACACTGTAAAGAGATTCATGTATTGAAATTGTTTTAGTTGTTTAGTTTAGATCTTGCTTTCAATATTCTCATGGCTGAAAACAGGATATTTAATCTTTGAGAAAATAGTTGTTTGCACCAATCATAGTCATAATTTCATTGCATCGAATATTATAATTAATGAAATGACTGCTGCATCGCAGCCTTGAGCTATTTAATGGGAGCAGGATTTGCAGCCTTAACAACTCCTCTTATGGCCTGTCAGATCTTGTGACCAACACTTCTTATGGTATGACAGACTGCCCTGTCTTGTTCGCTGTCAGATTTGATTAATAACGAAAATTCTCCACAGGGATGATAGGTTATTTTTCAATAGATTGGTTGGCCAGTACTTACCTTTTTGCTTTACCGCCGATAGTTACACAAAGAAAAAAGGACGAAATTAAACAAGCTTTCGGAACTGTGTTTCTTCTTCAGGTGGAGAGGAGGGAGAAAAAGAAGCAAAATGGAATGGGAAAGGAAGGGTTATTCACAAGCTAGGTCATGAGGATGGTGTTACAGGATTGTGGAAGTCGGTGATCTCTGACTTCCACAGTCCTCTAACTTCTAAATTACCCTCTAGTCACCAGATTTTTTCAAAAATGCCATTATAAAGACCAGGGGTGCTCTCTTCCTGCGTGCGGTGCATCGTTGAGCTAGCTTCTATTGACGGGCACTTTGAATAATTTGTGACTTTAAATCATCTTTGGACTAGAGATGTTTAATACAATGGAGCCTAGTGTTAGGTTACTTATTTGAGATCTAGTAGTGGTATATTTGTTATTTGGCCAGCACACAGTTTCCAACCCATAGACTATACTCCAATGTTTCTATTTACTGGGAAGGGGGGGGGGTAATTATTGTTGTATTTCTCTTGTTGATAGTCTTGTGTAATAGTCATTACTTACATTAACATTTTCAGTAAGTTTTCTTCAGTCATTATATTATCTAGTTTTATAACAAATAATATCATGAAATTTATTCTATGGAGTTCATCTCCCTAGAGTGAAACAGTTCTTCATTAATTATTTCTTTTGAGGCTGTTAAACAGTAATCTTAATGTTATGAACTGACCACTGTATTCACAATTTAATGTTTTCTCCTTTGTTATATTTTATTTATGAAAACAATATATGCTTGCTTGTTTACTACTTTCATTACGTCTTCAGATTATGTCTATGTGCTTTATTTTAAGAAGTTCCACACTGAGTCATTTATACTTAATTATATAACACAGCAGAATTAATACTAATTACTAAATTTATTTTTCATTTTTGCTGCAATGAAATAGTGAAGACACCTATTTTTTAAGGTTATTCTACGTTTCTTATTTATACTGCTTAGAGTTGTTCCTGTTAGTTTTGGGATTGGTTGATTATAAAAACTTAACCCCCAAACATTCCATTTGCAATTACTCATTAAATTTACAAAACCTCGGCAAATGTATTGAGATAATCCAGCTTAGCATGATGAAGAAACAATTAAAAACATTATCACAATTTCGAGTTTTTGAGTGTTGAATTTGTTTTATATGAATTCAGATGTTACACATTGCCATTGCAACACATTTCATGTGAATGCATGTGTAGACTACTCATGTATCTTGTCACTTTTAAGAATTAATCAGTCTTTGATTTGGTGGTGGCTGCGTAACCTTTTAAGTTGATGTCCCTTTCTATTTACTTTTTTTATCTCAATGTTTCATAGTTTCAGCATGTCTGAGCTTGAATAGTTGCATGATGTAACAATGAATTTCTACTTGTACAAATGAATAATTTGACTCAATAAAAATCTGGTTGTGTTTCAGACTTATTCAGTACCTGGAAAATCATCAAAATCTGAGGAAACATCTCTTGATGAAACAGGCTTTAGATTTGTCAGCAAGTGTATTGAAGTTCTAGAGAAAAGAGGTCAGTACTATGCAGTTTTTCAGGATTTAGGTCATTAGGTCAGTGATGTATTTATTTATTCATTGTTAATTATTGAGGCTTGTAAAACTGAATCTAAATGATATTATAGTTTGGGAGCTTAGGTCACAACGAATAGTAGAGCCATTGATTTATCAATTCAAAATACTTCTGTTTGGTGAGTTGTTACCTTTTGGTCCATATTATTTTCAATCTATCAGGACTTTCCATTACCATATTGAATGTAATTTTTACTATTTCTCTTCAAAAATATGAAATTGTGTACATTACTAGCTCACTGCCCTGGCTTCACACGGATAGTATAGGATATTTGTGGTGTTCCACAGACGACTCTCGAACTCTTTTGCGAAGCATCTCTCTTGTGGTCCAATGATAAGCAAACTTCGCTCTATTAATAACTTCTGTTCTGTCGACTCAAACATCGTATTTTGGCATCTGAAAATCATGTGTGTTTCAGGTCAGTATCACACAGTGTCATGTCTTAATCATGATTAAGTCTAAATGATGAAACATGGAAGTATCATATTATGAAACAATAAACTTATTTTCACATGTATGGTAAAGTTTGTAAGTTGCTTTTCCTAAGAGTATTTATTGCTCTATTTCATGGAGTTTTGCTTGCCACACTCGCCCACTGCCGTGCACCTTAATGAATTACACACTTAAACCTACCTTGTGAATCACATTGCCCACTGATGAAACAGAGACAAACACGGCAGGAGGACTTTCTTTTATAATATGTTCAGATGTCTATAAAAATTTTATTAGTTGCTATGTTGTACATAGTGTGGCTTGGTAGCACAGTGGTCCTAGGAATTTTTGTCTGTTACTTTCCACTTCTTTCACGTCTTGCAATGTTGCTGGTGTGGAAAATATCAAGTAGCACCGTGGTTCGGAATCAACGTTAAACTGTAGGTCCCCCTATAACTGGCTGTGTAAGTCAGTATATGTATATTACAATACATTTACCTGTAACGAAATCTGCAATGACTTTTAATTCTTTCAAAAACCCTTGGATCATTTCGGAATTGTTGACAAGTGTGTACAACTCTCCGCTGCAGTTCTTGAACTATGTTAACAGGTTTGCTGTACACTTCGCTTTTGAGTTGACCGCAGACACAAAAATCCAAAGGATTTAGTTCAGGTGATCTTGAAGGCTATGGTACAGGTCTGGCTTGACCTGTCTGTCTTTGACCCTATGATGCTGTCTCACGTCAGCCTCTGAAACAAATATTTTTGTAACTTAGCACAATACTGCTGACCATTACCTGTGTATCCATCAAAGAAGACTGAGCCTTAAAGAGGTGATCAGGATAACGCAAAAAACACATTGAGTTTGAGCGAATCTTGTGCATGTTCAATGACTGCATGACTGTAGGCCCCAAATTCGAATATTGTGTTTGTTTACTTGACCACATACATGGATAGTTACATCATCACTGAACACAATGTGCTGTGCCCAAGTGTTATCATTGTCAATAGCATCAAGAATCTCATTACAAAATGCCACAAGTTTGCGTTTGTCATTTGGATGCTGCAGAGCTTGTAACAGCTGTAACTTGTACAGTTTCATAACCAACCGACATTTCGGAACATGCGAACTTGTTGTTGTAGGCAGCTAAAACTCCTGACTGTCATGTCGAGTTGATGTCGAACGACTACGTTGGAAAGCAGTTTGAATTTGTGCCACATTTTCTTCAGGAACATGAGGGTGGCCACAACTCTTTCCTTTACATACACATCCTATATCTACAAACTGTTGATACCATCTGCGAAACTAGACTATGTGTTCATTTGTAATACATATATTCTTTCTGAAAAACCCTGTATTATGAAACCCTAATGTGTTCGCTGTGTTGTATTGTTTCTCTGTGACTTGAATAAGGTGTCCCCTACGAATAAACACAAAGTCAGAACTGCTTGTGAAACCACAAAAGTTGTCTTCTACAGAAATGTCATTAATGTTACATGTTTCCATGTACAGTTTAATTTGCATGATGTCGCCATATAGAAATGAATGTGTGTACACAAGTGAATTTTTAAGATACAGCATGTATAATAGTACTTCTAAATCTTTAGTGATTGTAATAACAAAATGTGTTAGTAGTGTTTGTGTCATATCTGCCAGGGTTAGTTTGTTTTCGTTAAAATGAAATGGATTTGGAAAAAGTTATTTCTTTCTATAATAGTAATAATAATAATGTGATGGACATACAAACAAGTGGCATAAATAATTGCCGCGGTGGAATGGCTGAATGCTGTAAGGCACCTTGGCGCGGAGCGTGGTTTCTTCCCGTCGGAGGTTCGAGTCCTCCTGTGTATACATGCGCGTGCGTGCGTGCGTGCGTGCGTGCGTGTGTGTGTGTGTGTGTGTGTGTGTTGTGTGTGTGTGTGTGTGTTTGTTTGTTTGTTTGTTTGGTTAATTTAAGTAGCTTCTAAGCCGAGGGGCAGATAACTTTAGTAGTTAAGTTCTATAGATTTCCAAACATGTGATTATGTCTAAATAATTTATTCATTACTTAACATCTTGTAGGCTTGGAGGAAACAGGTCTGTACCGTATGGTAGGCCTCAACTCGAAGGTAACAAAGTTGCTGCAGATGTGCTTAGACAAGAGAAAACCTGAAAGACTACAGGCACTGGATGATGAATCTGAATGGGAAAGTAAAACTATTACTAGTGCTCTCAAGACCTACCTTCGAAACCTACCAGAACCATTGATGACATTCCGCCACCATAACGCTTTTGTAGCTGCTGCAAGTAAGTGATGCCCAAGTATCTTAACACTGTTTAATTGGAATTACAGAGAAAAAAAAGTTTCATTTCTTCCAAGTTTTATAATTTGATTTACATGGATTGCTGTATATGAGTGGAATACCACAGAACTGCTTTTATTATAAGTTAAATTATGTGTATTATGAAACCAATTTATGAGATTGTTGTTCTAATCAGCAATATAGTAACACATGATTGGTAGCTCATATAAACCAAAAAGTTGAAGTTTAATCTTAGGAGCTGTGCACCAGGTATGAGTGTTCATGACTGTGTAAAACTAATAGCAAGGATTGAAAAGAGGAAGGGGGAGGATAATAAAGAGGAAAAATTGATTAGTCAGGAAGTCCTGGTCTGTCACACATTTTTAATCTACAAGGAAATTTAATCTATTGTTGTTTAAAATAAGAGTGAGAAGTTACTGCTTCTGCCTATTTACATAATATGATTTCTTTTTTGTCTTTATCTTAATCTGAAATAAAATTTAATAAACAGAATTTGATCAGATATATATTGTATATTTAGAGTATCAGTAGAATGAAATCAAAAGCAACTTGGGATATAGTGAACTGAGAGTCAGGAAACCAAACATTGGTTTAAATTTCAGTTCTTTGAAATCAGAGAGTAACAGTGCTGAATACTTTACTGTGGATTTAATTTTCAATTATTTATTTCCTACTCTAATGGGTAAATTGAATGAAAAATCCTTGCACAGAACTAATTACAGCGAAGCTGAATATCTGATGGTGGGCTATTGAACTATAATTTTTCTTTCTTTTTTGGAATATCTGAATTTGAAATGATAGTGTGGTTAATATTGGATACAAATTTTGAAATGGTAGGTTTATAAACTCTACATCAATTTTTTAATAGTTTACATATGTATCCATTGTAGTTGTCTTTCTGATTTAATTAATTTTTAAAATTAAAATTTGTTCATTGTTATGTACAGGTTATTGAAAAAACTGAGAAATGTTTGTATTTCTACACAATAATAATAATAATAATAATAATAAATGACGATGATGATTTTTTTCTTTTATTCAGCATCAAATGATTCATTACATAAGTATAAAAACAGTAAATGTCCAATTCTTAAGGCATAACATAATTGCAGTATTTATCCAATCTTTTCCATTTTCGGAATCCAAAACTCCAACTGTGGCCTAGAATTGGGTGCAGAGTAAAAGGAAATTATGAAAAATGGTGTCATGGCCTAACAAGCTACTCAAATCACGCGAACCTATATCCAAAAGTTTTCACTCGACAGAATGCTTCCCTTATGGCGTCTATTGACACCTTCACTAGGGCTGTGTTACAAGTAGTTCGGTTGCGGTCTTCTGTGCCTGTGCCTTTGTTTCCGCCCCTTGACGAAAATGCCAAGTATTGGTTTGACTCTGAGCAGTGCTTGCACCAGCAGTTTGTGATGATCGTAAGCAAAATGTTTATTTCCTGTTGTGGCTTTCGCCTTGTTTTTTTTCATTTGTTGGGTGATTTGGAGCCATTTCAGGTACAGGTGTCCCTTTCCTTTTTGGATATCTGTTCCCTCTTCGCAGCCTATTTTCGCTGTGACTCTTATGTGGTGTCGGCTCGCATTTCCTTCTACTGTTCACGTAAATAGCCGGGCCAATCATACCGCACTTGGACCAAGGAACTGTAGGGGCTGGCCCGTCATTGTCAGTTTCAGTCCGAGCTGCATGGAGATTCGTATGTGGACTCTATAATTCGCAATGTTTTGATCTTGAACTCTAAGTTCGCAAGTTCTGGAGTTTACTAAGATTTTTCAGGTGTCCATTACACTTAAACCTATGGCTTTCCCCATCTTATGAAGGGCACGGACCCTTCTGATCGCCCTCCATGTTGCTGTTAAAACTGAATTAGATCGCCTGAGGGTTGAGGGTCTTTTGCTTCCTGTCACAGCCAGCGAGTGGGCCTCACCTCTAGTTGTCATATGCAAGACCCCAGGGGCCCTGCGCTTATGTGGTGACTTTAAGAAAACTGTGAATTCTCATTCCATCAGTGATTCTTTTCCAATGTCTCACCCAGTGGAATTGATAGACCAGTTGTCGAAGATAGACCTGGCAGATGCGTATCTGCAGTTGTCTTTGGATGATGAATCCAGGAAGGTACTGGTCGTTTCTACACCTTTCAGCCTGTTCCAGTACAACAGTTGCCATTCAGAGTGCCCAGTGCCCCCGCAATCTTTCAGCGTTTTTTGGAGCAGTTGCTAGCGCCGGTATCCTGTTGTGTGAACTACATGGATGATATTGTGGTGATGGGGTCCATGGCTGCAGACCATATCGCCAACCTCCGCTCCTCGTTTTTTGTCTTGGAGACTGCTGGCCTCCGCTGTAATTTCCAAAAATATTCCTTCTTCCAACCGCCTATTGAGTACTTCGGCTATGAGGTCTCCCAGTTGGGGGTGTGCCCCGCGACCGATCACGTTCGTGCAGTGGTGGGCCTTCCCCGTCCTTCCTCCGTTCAAGAACTTCAGGTGTTCCTGGATGAGGTCAACTATTATCACCGCTTCCTCTTGTAGGTGGCCACAGCGATGCACCCCTGCACCATTTGCTGTGTAAGGGCGTCCCCTTCTGCTGCTCCCCGGCTTGCGAGTGAGCTTTTAGATCACTTAGTGGCCTTCCTTGCAGCTCCTTGCTTTGCAGCATACACCCCAGGGTCCAGCTGTGGTGTTGGCGGATGTCTCCCAGCACGGTGTGGGGCGGTGTTGGCACATCGGTTCCCTGATGGATCGAAACGCCTGTTGGCGTTTGCATCTAAAACACTTACAGAGGTGCAGCTCTCATATTCACAGGTAGATGGCCCTAGCCATCAATTTTGCTCTCAACAAATTTTATGTTTATCTTTATGGATCCAAGTTCACCCTACACACAGACCTCCACCTGCTAGTGACATTGTTTTCCCTTCGGCGGCTCTTCCGGACAAGGCAGCCCATTGTGTCCAACCTTAGGCCTTGTACCTCTCCCGTTGTAATTATGAGATACAGTACCAGTCAACGGCTGATCATGTCAATGCCAACACCCTATCTTGCCTTCCGGTAGGCTCCGACCTGGCCTTTGACACAGAAGAACTTTTGTGTTTTGCGGTTGATGAGTCAGCAGCAGAACTAGTTGCAGGTTCCCCTATCACTAGTTCACAGAACGTGCATGTCGATTTTGCAGGGCCTTTCTGGGACACCTACTGGCTTGTGTCCTTGGTGCATACTCAAAATTTCTGTTCGTAGTTCACCTGGCCTTCACATCTTCAGATGTTATTAAGTGCTCTCTGTTGAAGATATTTTCTATAGAAGGTCTTCCGGCTGCATTGGTAACTGATAGAGGGCCCCTATTTACCTCGTTACATTTTTTAGACTTTTTTTCTAACCATGGGATCTGCCGCGTCCTCACTCCACCTTTTCACCCACAGTCCAATGCGGCGGTGGAGAGATTTGTACACACTTTCAAGGTTCAAGTGCGTAAGTACGTGCCGCATATTTTGGTGGAAGATGCACTCCTTCGGCTGCTATCATCGTATTGGTCCACCCTGGCCAGATCGCATAGCCCCATTGAGCTTCCGTATGACCTCCCTCATTGGACACTGTTGTCCCTTCTACATCTGGGTTCTTCCATGCCCCTTCCTACCCTTTCGTCTCATTTTGCCCGAGGTTCGGCAGTCTGGGCTCCGAGGTTATGGCTGCCATCCTCACTGGGTCACTGCAGTGGTCATTCAGGGGTGCAGCTGTCGTCTCTGTGAGGTCCGTTCTTCCACCTGTACCCTCACCTGTCACCACGACCAGCTAAGGGTCTTCCATCTTTCTCCCTCTCGTACAAACCCTTCCACTCTTTCTGTGGCATTCCCTCCTTATTCTGCAGCACTGTCAGGGGGTGGTCCTCTCCCAGTTTCAGTCCCACAGTTGCCAGTCGATCAGCGGTAGGAGGTCCCGCTGCCATTGGCGGCTGGGGCCACTTCCCCGATGCAGCCCTGGTGGCCAGCTCCAAGGAGTGGACAGCTCCAGTCTCTAGCGGTGGAGGGACCTTGCTGTCCGCTGTCATGGGCCCACAGTTATCAATGGAGGTGCCACTGGAGACGCGGATGTAGGATCAGTTGCAGTTACCTGTGCTGGGAGTGGCAGGATGTCACTCGCGGGGCGGACCCCTCACCGTGCAATGGGGTTCCGCCCATATATCAAATGGAGGTGGAGCTGTCCCAGTAACCTGAATTCTTCACCATTGTTCTGGGTTCTCCCCCCCCCACCCCAAGGGGGGAGGGATGTCATGACCTAGCAAGCCATTCGACTCGCCCACACCCGTATCATGTGTCATTGATGGGTGCTGGCCAAGCCACGATAGTTTGCGGCGTGGCCAAGGGGGTCATGGCCATCGAGAGTAGCTGACAAACGAGCTGCGTGGTGTGCTGTCAGATGGCTGTAGAGCTGAGCTGCATGCTGTCTGTAAACATATGCCGAGGAATAAAGTGTTTGTACCAAATGGTGTTTACTTTAAATGGTGCTAGGAGTATACACAATTAAACTTGCTGTCTACTGAATTGGTAACAGTATGTCTCTGGGGATGGGATGATCAGTTGTTTTCAACATTTTCAACAGCACATTGTGCAACACCAAATGACGTCATTTTATGAGCAAGGCATTCCAGGAGACGGTGTTTACATTACATTCCATAAGCTACAGTGATTCAGCCCTTACTTTCCGAATAACAATCATATCTTCACTCATCACCTATAAGTTTAAATTTCCTATGTTTTATTCTTGTTTATTTTTTATTTTTTGTATAATGGTGTTATTTTGCCTGTTTCAGAACAAGAAACAAAAAGTCAAAGAGTGAATGATGTGCACACGCTGGTTCATCGACTGCCACAAATGAACTTTGATATGCTCAACATGCTCGTCAGGCACCTGAAAAAGTAAGTATTAATGTTGTAATTATATGCTGGAACACAGATGTATGGATAGTGCTGATGCAGGTGCTTACATGACTTGTGACTTAGGGAGAGAAATATGAACTTATTGTGGATTATCTTTGTCATTATTTTATTCTTTCTCTTTGAGCTTTTTTCCTTGTAAATTCAGCTTGGATGTGATTTTTTTCTTTGAATAATGTAGTTCATATAAATAATAAGGTTACATTGCAGTTATCTGTAAAGATTGTCACTGAACCAAAGACGTATGCCTAGGAAAGCCAATAATTTCACACAACTGAAAATTTTGGCTACAGACTTTGTCAGGAAAAGAGAGCACATACAGAGTCTGTCCCAACAGTTCCCGGAATGAGTTTTTTAAAGTAATTTATTCTATACCAGTTTACAACCTTTTCAGAATTTTGCTAAGTATTCTTACCCTACTTTGGTGCATCATTGTCAATACTTTACTCAATCACTGAAGGTGCCCTGGAAGTTGTTAATGGGAAACACCTTCAGTATAGTCATAAAAGCTGCTTTTACCTCCAGCATCCCCTGTCATGTTCCTTTCAGGTTGTATGTTACAATTTTATTATTATTATTATTATTATCATCAGTATTATTATTATTATTTCATGTGAACAAAAAGAAGTCCACTGGTGTCAGATGGGGCCTGTGTGGGAGTTGGGGTAGCAGTCATGCAATTCTTGGCACTGCAATAAACTTGTTTCCTGTGTCTCCTAAGTGTAGCATAGGGCACCAAGGAACTTCTGCCACCAGACTCTGTTCTGCACCACTGTCTTGATCTTAATCCAGGTCTTCCCTCCTTTCTTGGTCCTTTCTGCTATTACACTGTTGCTCCATGTATTCCTTAGTCTGCCTCTTCTCCTGCTACCTTGTGGGTTTCATTCCAGGACTTCTCTTGTCATGTTGTCTTTATCACGCCCTAATGTAAGCCCAATCCACTTCCATTTCCTATGTTGTATCTCAATATCAGTTGGTGTTAGATGGGTTCTTCTCAATAGTTCTTCATTGCAGATTACTTGTGGCCTCCATATCCCCAAGATTTTCTTCAAATTTCTGTTCACAAATATTTGAAGTCTGTTAATCAGCTGTTTGTTAATTTTCAAAGTTTCTCACCCATAGAGTAGTACTGACTTGACGTTTGTATTGAAGGTGCATAGTTTGTTATAGGATTTAAGTTCCCTTGATTTTCAGATTGATCTCAGCATTGCAAATGCTCCTTAGCCCTATTTATTCTGTTTCCTATACCCTCGTTAGTTCCTCCCTCAGGGGTGACTACACATTCCAGGTAGCAAAACTGCTTTACTTGCTCCATCTCTAGGTTTCCTTTATATATATAGAAAACGGATGACTTACCCAAAGGCAGGCTCTTCGACAGATGCAAATAAAATCACACACAAACACACATACAAGCTTTCGCAACCGTTGGTCGCTTCTTCAGGAAAAAGTAAGAAAGGAGAGGAGAAAGGGAAAGATATGCGATTTAAGGAAGTGGAAAAGGAGTCATTCCAATCCCAGGAGTGGAAGGACTTACCTTAGAGGAAAACAAGGAAGGTAAACAAATACACACACACACACATATACAAACACACCTAGACAGTATATATAATAATATAAAATAGAAAACGGATGACTTACCCAAAAGGACCGGCTTGTCGATAGACACTTGTGTCTATCGACGAGCCGGTCCTTTTGGGTAAATCATCCGTTTTCTATTTTCTATATTTGTTTATCCCACCAGGATAATTTCGTTCTATACTTTTCGTTTCATATATATATTCTTAACTTCTTTGCTTTCTGCAGTATGTCTGCCTAGGTGTACTTGTGTCTGTGTGAATGTGTGGGTGTGTGTGCATTTGTTTACCCTCCATTTTTTCCCCCCAAGGTAAGTCTTTCCTCTCCCGGGATTGGAATGGCTCCTTACCCCCTTCCTTAAAACCCTCATCATTTCCTTTTCCCTCTCCTTCCCTTCTGCCTGAAGAAGCAACTGGGTTGCGAAAGCTTGCGTTTGTGTGTGTGTGTGTGTGTGTGTGTGTGGGTGTGTGTGTGTGTGTGTGTGTGTGTGTGTGTGTGTGTTCATTTATTTATTTGTGATGCTGTTACGCCTGTGCTCCTTTGCCTGTTAGAAAAGAGATGACTTACCAAAAGGACCGGCTCGTCGATAGAAACAAATAAAATCACACAAACACACATACAAGCTTTCGCCACCACTGGCAGCTTCTTCAGGAAAAAGAGGAAAAAAGGGAAGGATATGGGTTTTAAGGAAGTGGAAAAGGGGTCATTCCAATCCCAGGAGTGGAAGGACGTACCTTAGGGGACAAAAAGGAAGGTAAACAAATACACACACACACACTCAGACATATCGAAACGCAAACACACCTAGACAGACATTTGTAAAAAGCAAAGAAGTTGGACAGAGATACCAATTGAGGCAGAGGCTCTGTCCACAGAACCAAGGCAAAGATGCTAAAGATGGTGGGCGGGAATTTGAGTTAGCGGAGATTGAGACCAGGTGGGCAACAGGAGGAGAGAATAAGCTGAAGGGCAAGTTCCCATCTCCGGAGTTCTGAAAGGTTGGTGTCGGTGGGAAGTATCCAGATAACCCGGACGGTGTAACACTGCGCTAAGATGTGCTGGCCGTGCACCAAGGCATGTTTAGCCACAGGGTGATCCTCATTACCAACAAACATTGTCTGCCTGTGACCATTCATGTGAATGGACAGTTTGGTGCTGGTCATTCCCACATAGAACGCTTCACAGTGCAAGCATTTTAGTTGGTAAATCACGTGGGTGCTATCGCAAGTGGCTCTGCCCTTGATCGTGTACACCTTCCGGGTTACTGGACTGGAGTAAGTGGTGGTGGAAGGGTGCATAGGGCAGGTTTTACAACGGGGGCGGTTGCATCAAAGACACCAACCACTTCCTCGATCGCCTGAAATCCTTACCCAGCCTGTTACCTCCTGAAACCATCCTTGTAACCATTGATGCCACTTCCTTATACACAAATATTCCACATGCCCAGGGCCTCGCTGCGATGGAGTATTTCCTTTCACGCCGACCACCCACTTCCCTACCTAAAACCTCTTTCCTTAATACCCTAGCCAGCTTCATCCTAACCCACAACTTCTTCACCTTTGAGGGCCAGACATACCAACAACTAAAGGGAACAGCCATGGGAACCAGGATGGCCCCCTCGTACGCAAACTTATTTATGGGACGCTTAGAGGAAGCCTTCCTGGATACCCAAGCCTGTCAACCCAAAAGTTTGGTACAGATTCATTGATGACATCTTCATGATCTGGACTAACAGTGAAGAAGAACTCCAGAATTTCCTCTCCAACCTCAACTCCTTCGGTCCCATCAAATTCACCTGGTCCTATTCCAAATCCCATGCCACGTTCCTCGATGTTAACCAACTTCACACATCCGTCCACATCAAACCTACCAACAAACAACAGTACCTCCATTATGACAGCTGCCATCCATTCCATATCAAACGTTCCCTTCCCTACAGCTTAGGTCTTCGTGGCAAAAGAGTCTGCTCCAGTCCCGAATCCCTGAACCAGTACACCAATAACCTAATAACAGCTTTCACATCCCGCAGCTATCCTGATCTGGTTCAGAAGCAAATTACCAGAGCCACCTCCTCAGTCCTTCAAATCCAGAACCTTCCACCGAAGAATCCCAGAAGTGCCCCTTTTGTCACCAGATACTTTCCGGGACTGGAGCGGACTCTGAATGTGGCTCTCCAGCAGGGATACGAGTTCCTTAAATCCTGCCCCGAAATGAGATCCATCCTTAATGACATCCTTCCCACTCCACCAAGAGTGTCTTTCCGCCGCTCACCTAACCTTCGTAACCTCCTAGTCCATCCCTACTATGAAACCCCCAAACCACCTTCCCTACCCTCTGGCTCCTACCCATGCAACCGCCCCCGTTGTAAAACCTGCCCTAAGCACCCTTCCACCACCATTTACTCCAGTCCAGTAACCCGGAAGGTGTACACGATCAAGGGCAGAGCCACTTGCGATAGCACCCACATTATTTACCAACTAACATGCTTGCACTGTGAAGCGTTCTATGTGGGAATGACCAGCAACAAACTGTCCATTCGCATGAACGGTCACAGGCAGACAGTGTTTGTTGGTAATGAGGATCACCCTGTGGCTAAACATGCCTTGGTGCACGGCCAGCACATCTTAGCGCAGTGTTACACCGTCCGGGTTATCTGGATACTTCCCACCGACACCAACCTTTCAGAACTCCGGAGATGGGAACTTGCCCTTCAGCTTATTCTCTCCTCCCGTTGCCCACCTGGTCTCAATCTCCGCTAACTCAAATTCCCGCCCACAATCTTTAGCATCTTTGCCTTGGTTCTGTGGACAGAGCCTCTGCCTTAATTGGTATCTCTGTCCAACTTCTTTGCTTTTTACAAATGTCTGTCTAGGTGTGTTTGCGTTTCGATATGTCTGAGTGTGTGTGTGTGTGTATTTGTTTACCTTCCTTTTTGTCCCCTAAGGTACGTCCTTCCACTCCTGGGATTGGAATGACCCCTTTTCCACTTCTTTAAAACCCATATCCTTCCCTTTTTTCCTATTTTTCCTGAAGAAGCTGCCAGTGGTGGCGAAAGCTTGTATGTGTGTTTGTGTGTGATTTTATTTGTTTCTATCGACGAGCCGGTCCTTTTGGTAAGTCATCTCTTTTCTATTTTTTATTTTTGTTTATCCCACCAGGAAAGTTTCCCTCTATTATATATATAACATTTTAGGGCATATCCTTAGTTTTCTTTCCATTTATCTTCAATCCAACCTCTGATGCTTTGATTTTTAAATCGTTCAGCTTTGCTTCCATATCCTTGAAACTGCTGGCTAGCAAACCCAGGTCATCTGCTAAGTCCCCAAGTCCTCCAACCTGCCTGTCAATCCCCATTGAATTCCTCTTCAACAATTCATTGCTTCTGCATCACAGGATCCAGTACCATGAGAAATAGAATAGGTGACAGCAGACATCCCTGCTTAACTCCTTTGTCTACTGGGATGTTTTCCAACAGTGTCCCCTAATGTAAAACTGGACATGTGTAGTTCTCATACATTTCTTGGGTTATCTTTATAATTTTCTTAGGGATCCCAAACTCTTGCATGGCTTTCCACATCTTCTTCCACGTTACACTGTCAAACACCTTTTCAAAAGTCTTCAAAGAGTATATACAATGACAATTGCAGCTCTATGGATTGTTCTGTAATTATGTGCAGTTTGTTGATCTGGTCTATATAGGAATAACCTTCTCTGAAACCTGCTTGTACTTTTCTCATCCATGGTTTAACTTTTTTTTTTAATCCTTTTTAGAATTATTCTTGAGAGTACCTTACAGTGTGTAAACTGTTAGGTGTCAGAGTTGTGGGGGGGAGCGGGGAGCCGAGTAAGCAAGCCCCACCTCACACTGTGGCAACCGCGGGGGAGAGGTGAGCGGGGAAGAAAAGCCACACCTGTCCCACAGTGCTGACACCACAAGCTACGCAGCAAGCTTCTGCCAAAGTATAGGTTGCTTTAAATATTGGTCATAAATGAAACAAAGCAGCTTACACATGAGAATGGTTGATAAGGATACTAATTGGAGGAATCACTTACTTAAATTACATTGCACAATTTACTCCACTGGTATGCAAACAATAACAAAGCAGACGACAATGGTTGCCTCGCATAGCACGATCAGTCAGTAATGTTGGCTGCAACCTTGAAACAGAGACTGCCGGCCGAAGCCTCCCGATGTCTAACGACTTGTACCGATTTAGGGCTAGGGAGAGCTCTGCCATCTAACAGTTAACACATGTACGTACTTGGTATTGAAAGGTGTAGGTGTGTGTGTGTGTGTGTGTGTGTGTGTGTGTGTGTGTGTGTGTGTGTCAGAGGCGTGCAGCGAGCCTGCGCTGCTCGCCCGGGCTCGTAGCCACGCCCCCCGGGCGGGCCTGGCCACGCGCTGCCCGCCCTGCCGGCACGAGCTCCTCCGGACGGTGGCGGGCAGCGCGGGTACCCCAACTACCCGAAGAGTGCCGGTCCGCCCAGCCGCCCGTGCCGCTCTGCTGCTAGCCGGGGCACGCGCCCGCCAGCCGCTGCGCTCTTAGCGGACAATACACTGTTCCGATTTTCACACTCTAAAAACTGTTCACGTTACAAGCGAACATCCCACATCGGCTTATCAACTTAGTTTTTCCTTACAAACTTTACTTTCCTTGGAAAAAGTAACATGTCTGCGTTTCATTCCGCGTGAGTTTTTAGTTTCATAATGCTTTTCACTCGATTCTGAAGAAACTATAGGGTTAAAAAATCTGATTTTAGGACATCTGATAGTACAGCAACTTAGCTTTCTAACAAAGCATTAAACTTTTCATTTACAAATCATGTATTGAAAAAGTTAGATACTGGGCAGCTCACTGACCGATGCATTTTAGAACACACATTAACGCGAGTGCAATAGAGCTGTCTCAGATCATGAGTAATTGCTAGTTAATGAGCAGCATCAGTGTTACGTTAGCAAGTATACGCATTCAGCGCGTGTTCGAACAGCGTTTCTGTGGACATTTCGCAAAATTACTTGATGTTTCCTTGCTGCTAAGAAAAAAAAAAAGTAAATAAATAAAAGTAAGAACAAACGATCAGTTGCAATCGAGGTCATTAGAAACGATTAACTGGTAGAATGTTAGAAGATACAGCTTACGCTTAACCACTCCAAGGAAAGTAAAATAATTACTGTTCCACGATCAGGCGTGTGGACCATTGTTGTCGTTTTACTTTATTTTATATTTCCCCCTTTTCCCTTTGGCTGGGGGTAGCTGAAACACAGCCGCGGTGGAGTAGCCGAGCGGTCTAAAGCGTCTCGTTGCGGAGCGCGCGGTTGCTCGCCGTGGAGGTTCGAGTCCTCCCTGGGGCATGTGTGTGTGTGTGTTGTCCTTATATTAGTTTACCTAGGTTTAAGTAGTTTGTAAGCTACGGACTGATGACCACGCAGGTTGGTCCGATAGATTTACAAACATTTGAACATTTTGTAGCTGCAGCGCCAAGGGAGTCACCACTATTCGAGAGGTGACATTCAAGGTCGCAGTTATCAGTTTTGTATCGCTGGACAGTCTCTCGTATATCTTGTAAACACTTGGGATTTTTCCTCACTGACTTAATTGTCAGTGTACTATCAGTTGCGAGAAAAAAAAAAGTAGACGTGCGCATTAATGCACCTGGTAAGAGCAGAACGTCCAATTTTGTGGTGCAGAAGCAAAACGGTAGCCGAATCGGCTCGCGCCTGAAATATTAAACATGTTGAAAGTCGTTGGCTTCGCGTTAGCCGGCTCCAGCAAATTTGTAGGTAGTTTTATACTTTGCTCAGTATTTACTTACACTGTGTTTCACTTTCACTTCATGTTAAACTAAGTGATGGCTCTAACATAAAGAACAAGATTATTCCTTAAATCTCTTCAGTCCCTACTAAATCTACGTATTTCATGTATGTGACAAAAAATTATATGCCCTACGATGATGTGATATTTAATTTTGTTCAAGGTTGTCCAACTAATAATCTAGCTAAAATTCTGCCAAGGTAAACAGGAAATCTTTTAAAAAGCCAGTAGTCTGCGAATTGTATTCGTCTGCTATTCTTTTTACGTTCCTAGAAACTGTTGGAGGAT
Source organism: Locusta migratoria (assembly GCA_026315105.1). Lineage (NCBI taxonomy): Eukaryota > Metazoa > Arthropoda > Insecta > Orthoptera > Acrididae > Locusta > Locusta migratoria. Next base: position 212,525,455 of record CM048749.1, read on the forward strand.
GAGGAAGAACGTCTTTGGCACTTGCAGTGGGTTACTGTGCTCCTATCTCCATCAAAGTCTGTGCGAGGTCTCGAAATCCTTCTCCCGCAACTGTGCTGAAGGACCGCAAATCTATTGCACACATTCTTACTTATTTCTCCAGCACAAAAGATTTTGCTGACCCTGGATTATTGCTACAACCGTTCAAATCAGTACTCAGATAAGCTTTGCAGCTATTCAGGTGCCATAACAGCGTAGTGGTACTGCCATCACGGAACGACAATAATTTACGGCAGCCATTACACTCTGCAAAACCCACAGTTTTATTTTCATTATCTAGAATCAACATAAAATACTCCCATACAATGCTGTCTCCAGATATCTTTAAACGCGAGTTTCCTGGAAAGGTCTTTTTTTTTTTTTTTTTTTTTTTTTTTTTCTCGGGTGGTCTACTTCTTGCACGTTGGTACGATCTGTCCTGTTCGCTATTTATTTCAGACATAACGATCGATAACTTATAAATTGCTATGTAGGTAACACAAAAGGTGCGTGAAGCCTACGCTGTATTACAACGTCTTGCTCAGAACTGTCTGCATTCCCCCGCTCGCAGCGCCTTGTGTAGCGCTGTTGCACGGGCCCGGCGGGTACCCGCTCGCCCGGCAAGTGTCGGGACTCGACGGCGCATCGCAGCTCGCTCGCTGTGTATAGCGGTGCAATGGAGCTCGACTACCCTTGGTGCGGGCAGCAGAGCGCAGCGGCCGGGCGCAGGCGAGCTCGGGCGGGTAAAAGTGGCGCGCTGCACGGCTCTGGTGTGTGTGTGTGTGTGGGTAATCCCTCTCCTGTTATGTCATTTTAATAAATCTCCTTTCTTTGGAAGCTTAATCAGCAGTCCAGTCTGTGGGCATCTTCTCTTCTTCTTCCCAAATCTTTTTGAAAAGTGGGAACATATTCATGACTGAAGCAACACACATCCACTTTCAAGGCTTCCGTTGCGATATTTTCCGTACCTGCCGCTTTGCCATTTTTTAGTTGTTGAATGGCCCTTTGGATCTCTATTCTTTATGATGGTTCTGTACTGATATCAACATCTTTCTGTTCTTCTTCTGTCATCACCTCTTCCTCACATCTTTCTAGCTGTTCCTTTTGTGAGGACAATAGTTTCCCGTCTTTGGCTTTCACTGGCTTGTCAGATCTAAATAACTTTCCTGTTAGTCTCATGGTAATGTGGTAAAGGATCTTACCGTCATTGTTTTCTGTTGCCATCACAGCTTGTGTTGCGAGGTTATTGATAAGTGCTTGTTTGTCACATCGAATTTTGTTAAGTTCAATAAATTCAGTTCTAACTTGTACTTTCTCTTCTTGAGTCTTTTCGTACATTCCTTCCTTTGGTACACGGCTTCCCATGTCTTCTCCCCTTTTTCTCCTTTTTGTCTAGTACCCTTTCACAGGTATCAATATAGGCACTCTCCATGTTCTTACAATTACGTCCAATATCTTGTCCTTCATCCTCTCCTTCAGAGCATAGCTAATACTAAATGATGGTCATTTCCCACATCTGCCCTTCTCTTGCTCCCCATGTCCAGCAGGGAGGTTTGTTGTGTCTTGCTAATAGTGGTTCTCCATTCTATGGTCGGGGGAAACCCATGTCACCTTATACAATTCTTGTGAGCGAAGGTAGTGCCTCCTATCACCAACCTATGTTTACTACAAAATTCAATAAGTCTTTCACCATTTTCATTTCTATTACCTATACCATGTTTTCCCATTATAGTTTCTACTCTTTGGTTATCATTGCCAACTTTCGCATTCTTATCTCTCATCACAATCATAATATCCTTTTTCTTTGCCTTTAGCCGGAGTTGATGTAGCTGAGCATAAAATTGCTCTTTCTCTTCTCCGTCTCCTGCCTCTGTCGGCGCATAACACTGCACCACTGAAATTGGTCTAACTCTTGATGCAAAGCGAGCTATTACAATCACTTCTGATATGGGGTACCATTCTATCAAACTCTTCTGTGTCTTTCGAGTGATCGGTAATCCAACATCCCCTCTATTTTCTCCTACTCTTCCCGAGTACAGCAGCGTTTCCCCTTCCAGGGTTTTTATCTCACTGAATCCAGTCTATCTCGTCTCACTCAAGCCTAGTATGTCCAACCTGTATTTTTTCATCTCTGTATATATTTCATCCAGTCTTCCTGCCAGCCACATTGTCTGTACATTCCATGTTCCAATTCTCATGTTTCAGGAATTTAAAAAGATTCATCTACACGCTTCTATTTACACAGTTTGAACCAAATCTATGAAACCCAACCTGTTACCTCTGGATCCACAATGGAAACCACCACAAAGTGCACTTTGTGGTACCCAACACAAATCCGAAAAAGTGTGGTATGATGATGTGAGGAATTACACTATGGGCTTAATCAGCATTAGTGTACTTAACAGGCTCTTTGACAGTCACAAAGTATGCAGAGGAGACTCTGAAAGTTGTGGCACTACCATTCATGAAAGCATATAACCATGCAGTATTTCAAAAAGGACAGTGTCCTTCCCGAGCATGCCTTGCACCTGTGAATACTCAGCATTACCAGCCATACTGCCTGAACGCAACCTAATTGAGAATATGTGGGGTTATTGATCTTCAGACCTGACACTGGTTTGATGCATTTCTCCATGCTACTCTGTTCTGTGCAAGTCTCTTCATCTTTGAATAAGAACGACAACCTACATCGTTCTGAACCTGCTTAAGTAATCGAATTAGACACATGTGATCATCTTCGTAATGCATGTGGCCTCTGATGAGAATCGAATCCAGCAAGTGTACATTACTATGTTCCCTCAGTTGTGACTGCGATGGAATCGACAGTGGTGGCATGAATGCTTGTCATCCCTTTACTCTGACACCACATTATTGAAATTCAGACCTGGATTTTGCATTGTTGAAATTGATATTGAATCAGCAATCTCCACCAGTCATTAAAAAAAATCATGTATAACACACTCTGTCTTTGCAGGGTTGCAGAGAAAAGTGAAAAGAATCGGATGACTGTGAGTAATTTGAGCACCTGTTTTGGGCCTACATTGTTAAGACCAGAAGAAGAGACTGTTGCGGCCATCATGGAGACGAAGTTCTTTAACGTTGTTATTGAGATACTGATTGAGAACTATGACAAGGTGTGTAATGTATTATATCAGCTTATTATAACCCCTTCTCCTCTCTCCTTCTTATGTTGTATTTGTGATAGTCGCCATTTGTGATTACTTTGTAAGTCATAGTATTCGAAGGCGTAATATAAAGAATTTAGTAACAAATTATTAATTTTTGAAAAGATTGGGAAACATAAATCTATAATAGTATATTTATAGTCAGTCTAGATTGCACTATATATATAACTGTAGGCTTTCTACAGTTCTACAGTGTGTCTGCCTAAGTGTACTTGCGTCTGTGTAAATGTGTGGGTGTGTGTGTTTTTGTTTACCCTCTTTTTTTCCCCCCAAGGTAAGTCTTTCCTGTCCCGGGATTGGAATGACTCCTTATCCACTCCCTTGAAACCCTCATCATTTCCTTTTCCCTCTCCTTCCCTTCTGCCTGACGAAGCAGCTAGGCTGCGAAAGCTTGTATGTTTGTTTGTGTGTGATTTTATTTATTTTATTTGTTTCTATCGACGAGCCGGTCCTTTTGGTAAGTCATCTGTTTTCTATTTTTATTTTTGTTTATCCCACCGGGAAAGTTTACCTCTATAATTTTCGTTTCATCAATTTGAATATATATATATATATATAAGGAAACTTTCCTGGTGGGATAAACAAATATAAAAAATAGAAAACGGATGACTTACCAAAAAGGACCGGCTCGTCGATAGACACAAAAATAAAAATCACACTCAAACACACATACAAGCTTTCGCCACCACTGGCAGTTTCTACAGGAAAAAGAGGAAAAAAGGGGAGGAGAAAGGGAAGGATATGGGTTTTAAGGAAGTGGAAAAGGAGTCATTCCAATCCCAGGAGTGGAAGGACTTACCTTAGGGGACAAAAAGGAAGGTAGATAAATACACACACACTCACACACATCCAAACACAAACACACCTAGACAGACATTTGTAAAAAGCAAAGAAGTTGGACAGAGATACCACTTGAGGCAGAGGCTCTGTCCAAAGAACCGAGGCAAAGATGCTGGATGGTGGGCGGGAATTTTAATTTAGCGGAGGTTGAGACCAGGTGGGCAACGGGAGGAGAGAATAAGCTGAAGGGCAAGTTCCCATCTCCAGAGTTCTGAAAGGTTGGTGTCGGTGGGAAGTATCCAGATAACCCGGACGGTGTAACACTGTGCCAAGATGTGCTGGCCGTGCCCCAAGGCGTGTTTAGCCACAGGGTGATCCTCATTACCAAAAAACACTGTCTGCCTGTGACCATTCATGCGAATGGAAAGTTTGTTGCTGGTCATTCCCACATAGAACGCTTCACAGTGCAGGCATGTCAGTTGGTAAATCACGTGGGTGCTATTGCAAGTGGCTCTGCCCTTTATTGTGTACACCTTTCGGGTTAGTGGACTGGAGTAAGTGGTGGTGGAGGGTGCATAGGGCAGGTTTTGCAACGGGGGCAGTTGCATGGGTAGGAGCCAGAGGGTAGGGAAGGTGGTTTGGGGATTTCATAGGGATGGACTAACCTTCGTAACCTCCTAGTCCATCCCTATGAAATCCCCAAACCACCTTCCCTACCCTCTGGCTCCTACCCATGCAAATGCCCCCGTTGTAAAACATGCCCTATGCACCCTCCACCACCACTTACTCCAGTCCAGTAACCCAGAAGGTGTACACAATAAAGGGTAGAGACACTTGCAATAGCACCCACGTGATTTACCAACTGACATGCCTGCACTGTGAAGCGTTCTATGTGGGAATGACCAGCAACAAACTTTCCATTCGCATGAATGGTCACAGGCAGACAGTGTTTGTTGGTAATGAGGATCACCCTGTGGCTAAACACGCCTTGGGGCACGGCCAGCACATCTTGGCACAGTGTTACACCGTCCGGGTTATCTGGATACTTCCCAATGACACCAACCTTTCAGAACTCCGGAGATGGGAACTTGCCCTTCAGCTTATTCTCTCCTCCCGTTGCCCACCTGGTCTCAACTCAACAAATACACAAAAATACAATGGTGTGTATTTGTTTACCTTCCTTTTTCCCCCCCTAAGGTAAGTCCTTCCGCTCCTGGGATTGGAATGACTCCTTTTCCACTTCCTTAAAACCCATATCCTTCCCTTTTTCCTCCCCTATTTTCCTCTTTTTCCTGAAGAAGCTGCCAGTGGTGGCGAAAGCTTGTATGTGTGTTTGTGTGTAATTTTAATTTTATTTTATTTGTTTCTATCGACGAGCCGGTCCTTTTGGTAAGTCATCTCTTTTCTATTTTTTATTTTTGTTTATCCCACCGGGAAAATTTCCCTCTATAATTTTCGTTTCATATATAGACTTTCCAGGTGGGAAAATGTCTGCCTAGGTGTGTTTGGATGTGGATATGTGTGAGTGTGTGTGTGTATTTGTTTACCTTCCTTTTTGTCCCCTAAGGTAAGTCCTTCCACTCCTGGGATTGGAATGGCTCCTTTTCCACTTCCTTAAAACCCGTATCCTTCCCTTTCTCCTCTCCTTCCTTCCTCTTTTTCCCGAAGAAGCCACCACTGGTGGCGAAAGCTCGAATGTTTGTGTGTTTTTGTGTGTGTTTGGTGTTTCTGTCGACGAGCCTGTACTTTAGGTAAGTCAAAAATATATATACAGTTCTACAGTATGTCTGCCTAAGTGTACTTGCGTCTGTGTAAATGTGTGGGTGTGTGTGTATTTGTTTACCCTCCTTTTTCCCCCCAAGGTAAGTCTTTCCTGTCCCGCGATTGAAATGACTCCTTATCCACTCCCTTAAAACCCTCATCATTTCCTTTTCCCTCTCCTTCCCTTCTGCCTGACGAAGGAGCTAGGCTGTGAAAGCTTGCGTTTGTGTGTGTGTGTATCTGTGTGTTTATTTGTTGCTATCACTGCCTGTGCCCCTTCGCCCGGTAAGTGGACTTCATCTATTTTTTCGTATATTTTTCCTGTTAGGAATTTTTCCTATATAGGTTGATGGATTTTGTTTTATGGTACAAATTATCTTCAGACACACTCTCTGAAGTTGGTATTGCAGAGATAGGGTCTAAAGATCTGTACTGTAGATCGAAACTGATCACCCTAAAAATTAAATAAAAAAACAAAATACTGTGTGATCTGGAGTAATTTTAATAAACAAATAAATGTAATAACATTTATAAGTATGTACCCCTAGATTTGGTTTAACTGATCTCCACAAAGTAGCTGATTAATAAAGTTGTTGAGTGTAGAAGTATACAGCATTAGTAGGCATCAGTTGTTACATTTTATGGTACTAATGTAACGGGAGATTTATTCTAGTGATTGCATTACCAACATATAGAGAGCTGTGCCTGATAAGACTTTGTATTGACCTCCAGATGTGTAAAATAGCAAGCATGACCTACAGATGTGTAAAATAGCAAGCACATGAATCTAGAGAACAACTACTTGTGACTTGCACCTACCATTCAATTCGAAATACCAACCACAAAGCTGTAAAAATCTCATTAATGTACTTTTGGAATCAATGTTACAAAGTTTCAATCTGAAAGTAAACTAGAAATAAGGTATTCAATATTAACAGTTACAAATTTCCAGTAAACAAAGGAGCAGCTATACATCACTGGACACACCATGGTAGTAACATTTTTGTGTCATCTATCTGGAATGCAGTATTATGAAGGGCTACCGCAATTCAGTCATTGTTATTGACAGCTATTCTGATTAATTACTTCATGTACTTACTTATAATAATTAGTGAAAAAATTGTAATTATTTTCCAACTGAAGGCATGAGTGTTGCATAAACTTTTACAGATATTCCGGACATCCCCAGAACCATCTGAAATACCAAATCTGCCTGCAACTACGCAAATACAGCCTCATCTGGGGATGGCCACTAATATTGCTGCTGCTACAAATGGAGGCATTCCTCTACACCATAACCATAACCACAATCATGTTATACCTCCACCTCGGGCAAAGTATGCTCATCAGCAGTCGTCCCATGCTGTTGCACATGTATGTATCATTACATTTTCCAAACTCAAAAAGCTTGGCATAATAGATTTTTGAGATTGACTTTCTAATAATAATATTATTCCAAAATATTGTTGTATAATTAAAATGAAAATACTGTGAACAGAGAACCTACAAATGAAGGTTTTCAAAATAAATTCATTGATTATAATTTGGGATTTAAATTACTTTTATATTCACTCATTCATTTTAATTTGAGTTTGCACTACATTTTCAAAACTAGGAATTTTCTCACCTTTTGAGTCTCTAGCACACTCACCTGAATTTTAGAGTGTAAATTGAGAGGGTCTCATACGACTTCGTATTCGGAGACTTCGTGGAATTTTTAAGCATAACACCCTGCTGTCAGTGAGCCACAATTGTTTGCAATTGGTTTGAAGAGCATTCTGGGCGATTCCAGAAAACAATATGGCCACCAATTTTACTGAATATACATCCCTTCAAATATTTATGGGACACAACCAAGAGATCAGTTCATAAATAAAATTCTGTACCGGCAACACTTTCATGATTATGGATTGTTATAGAGGCAGTGTGGTTCTGCATTTCTGTTGGGGAATTACAACAACTTTCTGAGTCCATGCCACATCAGGCTGCTGCACTTTGCCAAGCAAAAGGTGGTCTGACACATCTTAGTGTAAATGATAATAATGTTTTACTAGTACATTGTTTAGTTTTTAGAAATAAGACTGGTCTGCAAAATGTAAGTATGAGATAGATAAATATTAGTAACTCTGTGGATGTGAATGAAAATCTAGGAGAATTTTGTCAGAGGTCTTGTGGTCATGCACAGAAAGCTGGACTTCACATGGTGGGACCTGAATGTGGCTAAGTACCAAATGTTGTTGACCCCACAGCATAGGTTTTGTCATACAGTGACAATTTGCAGTGCGCTGTATTATTGATGCAGAAAAAGTGTTTGACAGTATAAAATAGTGCAAATAATTGCAATTCTGAGAAAAAAAATTTGTATGACTATAGTGAAAGATGGTTACCATATTTCCTTGAATCGAAGCCACACTTTTTTTTCCAGAGTTTTGGGATGCAAAAAACTGCCTGCAGATTAGAATTGAGTACAAAGGAAACAGGACCCATCACAACTAATGTCACCTGTAGAATGTAAGCAGTAAGCAACACTACACACACTTTGCAGACTCAAATATAAGTAGGCCTATTGATGCCAAAATCTCTGAACTAATGCAAATAAAAGAATATGGTATAAGATGATTTTACTTTTTTTTTTAAGTTTCAACCACTGAACCAACACGGAATAATTGAATCAATGCAATGAAGGAAAGAGAAATTCAGTATTGCCACAGCCGGCTTTATATAGGCAACCATGGTATTGTTCATCTCCAACTGTAGCAGTGTCACAGATATTTGTAGCAACAAAAATAAATTTATTTACATCAGTAACAATGCACAAGGCTTTAGAACTTTTGCATGAGTTTGTAGCTGCAACAAATATGTCATGATTTTCGAATATGTGGTTATGCGGGAAACTAGTAACACAGCTTGAAAATAAACAGTTTTGCATGTGTTTCTACATACTTCATGTAACCAGTGAGGGGCAAGAAAGAGGAGTGAATTTGTAGCTGAAACTGAAGTAATTGTTTGGTTTGATGTTTTTGCAGTGCATGTTAATGAATATAATCTCTGATGATTATAGTGACAATACAAACTGATCTACTGACAGTCTACTGGGCACCATGAATTAATTACGAAACACTAATCATTTGAAACATCTGTTACTAGATATTACGATTGGTTAGCAGAGCATTGTTATGTAGAAGAGAATTTTTTTTTTCTTGCACAATAAAAATCTCATATTTAATCACTTAAAAAAAAGAAAACATGTTTTCTATTTCCTGTCTCATTCTGAGCATAAGACAGCTGATACATTCACACACTTGCTTGACAGTAAAATATTGTTGTATTTCTATGAATATTTTATGATTTTTGAGTTTGTGGTTAGATTGAACATAATAGCACAGTGAAAGTAAGACAGAAATGCAGATTTGTTTACATTAGTAAAGAGACAATGGCTATCTGCAACAGAACACAATGGACCATTCATGCATCCCATAATTCATGTGGCCTACAAATCCTCCCTCTCCCCACTTGAATATTGAGTGTGTGTGTGTGTGTGTGTGTGTGCGCTGATTAGATTCGAGTAAATATACTAATGCATAGTATACACAAAAACCAAGAAAATATAAGACGATTCCAAGATTTAGAAGGGTAAAAGTTAGGGATGCAGTATTTTGCCCCTAATGTTCAGTACATACACCGAAGATGTAATGATGAAAATGAAAGTAAGTTCCAGAGTAGTATATGAATTAAGGATGAAAGGATATCAGTAAAAATTCCATGATGACACAGATACCCTCCGTGAATGTTATGAACAGTCTGAGTGCAGAATAAGGGATGAGAACAAACAGGAGGAAGACAAAAGAAATGAGGAAAAGCAGAAATGAAAATAGCGAGATACTTAACATCAAAATTGGTGTTCAAGTAAAATAACCGTTGATGCATGAAGTAAGGAGGACATAAAAAGTAGATTGGCATAGGTAAGGGAGACATTTGTGGCCAAGAAGAGTCAACTGCTCATTGTCCTTCTTGTGAGGAAGAAATTTCTGAGAATGTATGATTGGAACACAGCTGTTTTGTGAGTGAAACATGGATATTGGGATTACAGGAACAAAATAGAATCGAAGTATTTCAGATGTGGTGTTACAGGCAATTGTTGAGAGGTAGGTGGTTTGATGTGATAAGTAATTGACGCGGTTTTCCATAGAACTGGCAAAGAAAGGAACTAGGGAAACACTGATTAGAAGAAGAGGCATGACGATTGGACATGTGTTAAGACATCATAGCATAATCTCCATGGTACTACTACAGGAGCTATAGAGGTTAAAAACTGTAAGCGATGACAAAGATTGGAATGCATTCAGCAAATAATTGAGGAAGTAAAATGCAAGTGCTGCTCTGTATTGAAGAGATTGGTACACGAGAGAAAGTAATGACGGGCAATGCCAAACTAATCATAAGACCTGACGGGGGGGGGGGGACTCCTAGGTACGTATGGAAGGTATCACAGAGACAAGTTCACATATAACAGTCATCATGCAGCAGTCATCAACTTCACTGGTGGAGGAATGGACTGCGCAACCATAAGAACTCCTTGCCAGCAAGGTAGCAGGCTGCTGAGTTTGCAGTACCATCCATGGTGAAGAAAAACTGTGTCAATAAGCATGATATACTTTTTTTTTTTTAAATACTGAGCATGTTGGCACAGTGATACCACATTGCACTCGCATATGGGAGGACAGTGGTCCAAAACCACCTCCGGCCTTCCAGAAGTAGGTTTTCGATCATTTCACTAAATGATTCTGGGCAAATGTCAGGATAGCTCCTTTGAAAGGGCACAGCCAGTATCCTTACCCAAACAATCAGAGCATGCGCTCCACCTCTAATGAACACGCTGTTGACGAGGTGTTAAAATCTAATCTTACTTCCTTTCTTGAAGAAAAAGTGAAATTTAATACTTTCGATTTAAGTGTGTTTGACAATTTGGAAAGCTATCAATGTACCCTAATGTACATGAGTCTGTTTCCTGTAATCCGATAACTCTCCCATTCATAGGTAATATAAAATTAATCAGCTCTGAATTATTGATGAAAGCTAGCACAAGTGTGATTGAATATCTCGTCTCTTTTTTCATCTCTGGTTAGATCATATGTCAAAGAGGAGACACCTCTTTTCTTACTTCAAAAGCTACCACCATTCTTAGAGATTAAAAGGAAATAATGAAATCTTTACTTTTAATTTTTAACAGGACTAATGTTCTAGTACAATTTACTGTCATGACTTTTTTAAGGCTTTCCCAATGAATCTGCTGCAGATATACTTCATAGGTTTGCTGCCAGATAACATTGTGAAAATTCCACAATTTTTCGTCGCAACAATTTCTCGACATACTCAGATGGTGGTAGATGCTGTTGTGATAAACTTGCCACTGTACTGGCATTTATATGGCCAGGGGCAGGAACTACACATACATGGCAAGGTGGTTACCATTGGTTGGTAGCAGTACTCAAAATGCTCCCTGACGGAGGCCATAGAGAGGCCTTCTGCTTCTGATGGTATGTTGACAACACATATGTGCTGTGGCCCCAAGGAATAGACACACCACACGTGTTTCTCCAGCATTTGAACTTACTACATCCGAAGCCTACTATTCTTAGACGCTATGGTTCAAAGAAAGACTGATGGAACCCTGGATCATAGTGTGGAGATTGAAAGAAAGTACCAGCAGCTGTTTTAAGATAGTTTTAATCAATTAAGCAGCTGTTTTAAGATGTTTTTAATTAATTAAGTGTTAGGTTTCGGTGCTATATTCACACCATCTTCAGGTCCCCATTGTGTAACTGTCAGTAATCACTGACATATATCTGCAGGCTAATAGCTGTCATCACCCTGCACAGTGTGCTACTGTCTTATGGTTCCTTATACATAGACCTCATGTGCTTTCATATTCCGACAGCCTGCCAGAGGAGCTCCAGCACCTAAGAACAGTATAGCGGTATTGCACAGGGCTGCACACTGCCCCACATAAAACATTAGAACATAATTTACAAAGAGTCATCCGTAATTTTGTTTCTGAAAATACTGTTGTAATAGTCTTTTGATATATTGGAACTATGTCAATGATGATTCTTAGAATTCTTTTGAATGTGACGAAAATGTATGGCCTCTACTAGAGGGGAAGAGGAAGTTCTGCTCAGGGCTCCGCACCAGCTAAGGCTGACTCTGTCTGTTGATTAACACGTTGGCTGGCGTGTGACCGGCGGAGGCCACAGCAGGCGGCTCTGATACACCTCTGACGTCATCGCGGCAGCCGACGTATTAGGGATAGGGAAAAAAAAGATATTTGGTGAAGTGATTTGGGTACCTTCCTTAGTTGTAATTCCAGCTGCCACTTTCATTGTTTCCATGAGTACCTGAATTTTAAAAACAAGGCTAGTAAATTACTTAGTAAGGGTTTTGGAGAAGTTTATATGTGAATGGCCTATTGAAATATAAAATCAGTTTATTCTGGCTATGGATCCAGTGTCTTAAACACTATGTATGTTCAAATTTAGATTTGAAATGTGCCATACTTTCATGTAATGAAGTTTGTGTCCAATAGATCTATGATATAACAAATACTGTGTTATTGTGATGAAGCTTAGTTGATGTTGGTAATAACTTAAATGGAGGTTCATAGCTTAGACAAATATTTTTACTGTTTATTCTGCTGACACTTTGTTAATGAAATATTAATTGCATTTTTCTTATAAAACAGCTTGTTCGCACATATGACACCCCAACGCCTGTATCATTGGGAGGAGGCATGAATCATGTAGGAATTACTGGGCCAGGTTATGGTATTTCACCAACTCCAAGTGCACATGCAACTGGTCTTCCCACTGCAGCTCATCATAAATTGCAGCCTTCCATTGTGTCAAGTCGAGTTAGTCCTTCGGGTGTCTCTGCCTTTTCTGAAAGCAACTTGTTGAGTCTTGGGCATCCATCTTACCACAGCTACCATTCCAAGCCTCATTACTTTTACAGCACAAGGGGTGAGTATTATCATGAATTGTATACAATTTGTTGTTGGATATTGGTGATTGGGAAAGTCATTAAGAGAGCTGAAATATTAATCTCTCTCTCTCTCTCTCTCTCTCTCTCTCTCTCTCTCTCTCTCTCTCTCTCTCTCTCTCTCTCTCTCTCTCTCTGTGTGTGTGTGTGTGTGTGTGTGTGTGTGTGTGTGTGTGTGTCTTCAGGCTTGGTGTTGGTGTTTAATTGATCAATGTCTCTTAAGTAAAGGAAGACAATAGGGGAAGATAGATCAGCCAGGAAGTAAAGGCTTAAATCATATGCACAAGACAGTTATCCATGCATTAAGGCTAGAAATGTGCTGCTGTGATTTGAGGAGCAAAATTAAGACTGTCTTTTGAATTAGAATATTACACTATGGAAAGAATTTCTTTTATTCCCAAACACCAGTTCACAATTCACATGTCAACTTCACATAATCTACAACTGCAACAGTTTTTCATGTCAAAGGTTGATCAACATTCAGTTGTCCAAATGTCCTGATTGATCAACATGTTTTGTGCCATCAGTGAAATAAAAGTTTTAATTTATTCTTTACTTTTTATTTGATAGGAGACCAAGAAGTATGACAAGTGATGAATTGTAAATAGTGCCAACTGTCATACTACTGGATAGCAAAAGCGTGTCTGTTTTTCTGTGGTCTCATGCATGTAGTAGTATTGCCATAAAATGAGAAAAATAGACCTTTTAGAAATAAAACTTAATTGCTGTTTTGATGGTCCAATTATATTTGTGTGTGTGTGTGTGTCTGAGAGAGAGAGAGAGAGAGAGAGAGAGAGAGAGAGAGAGAGAGAGAGAGAGAGAGAGAGAGAGAGAGAGAGAGGAGGGGGGGAGCAAAGTATTAATTATAATTCCTGCCACATATGTTTGTGTAGCTAGCTTGGAAGTAGTCTTGCTTGTAAATTAGGGGGATGTTAATTATATAATTCCTGTCTGATTAAGCCACAACACAACTACTGCTCACCCTGTAGATTGACTCCGTCAATGCACAAGGGATCCATTAATGCCATATGTAATAATAAATGGCCCTGTGCTTATGTACAGTTCTTCCACATAAATAGTATATTTGAAATTTATACAGTTATTCCCTTATGAATATTCCAAAATGAGGCCAGCAAAAGTAGTTCTACTTGAATGAGAACAAGTTTAATTCACTTTACATTTCCTTTGAGGATGCTAACAAATTACATAGCAACTTCTCTGCTCTCTATTCAGTGCCGAACCTAGACACAATTGATGCACATAATTGTGACACTGCAGATCCAACTCTATCACCAAGTATGAGTTTGAAGCTCAACCAACAGAGGCGAATCTCAACCAACAGAGACACTGATCCTACTGTGTTACCAATTAAACTTGCAAAATGAAGTTATTTAGCCTCTGATTGTGGCTACTAGTACATCACATTTTTGATGCTGCTGTAAAGCATTGATAGGTAGCAAAATATGAAGTTGTTCAGAGCAGTGTCTTATGTTGCACTCTTGTTGCCACTTCTTTCAAGAGAAGGGTCGCATCCGCTACCTTTGGAAACAGCACCCAGAGTCCCAGTTTATTAGACTGCTTCTCACATTCTCTGCATGAACCACGTGGAGTGCGCATGCAAAAATAGCAAACAACCAATGTGTTTTATCATTGCAAAAGCAACGCCAATCGTGTACTTTCTTTGATGTAACTTAAATGACCTATCAAAATGTCAGTGGCCAAGAGCCAAACCCACTGCCTCTTACATATATGGCATCAAACCAGTCCCACATGAGCTGACGTCTAGCCAGTGAGCATCCCTGACTCTTAGAGACTTTTCAGGACAAACAGATGCCAACTTCACAAGGCAGTGAATTCACAGGTTCATGGTGCCGGTGCCTGGTGTCAGCGAGTTCTGAGCCCTGCAAATTCATGATTTAGCAAGACATATTGCTTTCCGCCATCCCTAACCACATCTCCTTCTCGCTCCATATCCATCCCTTCTCTGGAGGACTCGGGGACTCCTCCGGTGCACAATGAATTAAATTCATTGTCCCCCCCCTGTCCAGCATACAGTGGCACGTGATGATAGGTCCAATTAACGTCCTTTCCAGGAAGGCAAACAGGCACCGATTCATTGTGATTTTGAGCTCATTCACTTCAGCTCTCCGCATGCTCTACTGGCTGGTTCACAATATTTCCTACATGCTCCCCTTGCTAATTGCTAACTGCATTTCTGTACTGTCACAATTGTATGTACACTGCAGATTGTGCCATACAGTTAACATCAAAGTTTCCATAATGAACAAGACTAAATTATACTCACTCCATATTCCTTTTACCAGTTTGTGTGTTCCCCTCTCCTATGAACTATTTCTCAGTTATAACTTCTCAATAAAGTGGACAGGTAATGTGAGAGAAAGACTGCTCTAGCTTCCAAGCTGATGATGTTTATGGCTTATAGTATAGCAAAAGTTGTCATGCTCAAATTTGTCGATATTTGTGTGCATGCAATTTCATTACAGCATAATTTGTATAAAAATAATGAAGCCTAGAAATAATAATAAAAAATAAAAAAAAATAAGTCATGTCAAAAAGAATCAAATTTGAGAGAAGACCAACTGATTTAAAATAAATAACCCCTTTTATATTATCTTCTCATATTTTCTGTTTACATTTATTAATGTAGGTAGTCCTGAACGCTTGGATGTCAGCATGAGCAGTTCAACAGAAACTCTACCTGTGTCTGTGAGGGATGGAAGTGGTAGCTTGGTCCATGTTCAAGACTCACCACAAAAGAACAAGAGAGGTAAGTGACATTTAAATCATGACTGTTACTTACTTTACATGATCAGGCCCAGTTGACCATGTGCAGCTTTGAGATTGCCTCCTCTTCAGTCTGTCTTTCGCTGCTTTCTGCCATTTTTCCAGCAGGTCCCTTCTTTGGCTACGCAGTCACTACATTGAGTTCTAGGCCTTCCCACAGGCCCTCTCCTGGTTGTCTCGGTGTTGAGTATAGTTTTCAGCCTTCAGTTGTCCCGCATTTGAGAACATGCCCTGCCCACTGGAGTCATCATATCTTCATTATATCTATGATGTTTAGCTCTTTGTAAATATCGTACAACTCTGTATTATGACGAATCCTCCATTTTTCATTCTCATTATTGTAAACTGGTCCAAAAATCTTCTGAAGGACTTTTCTTTCAAATATCCGCAGTCTGTTCAGATCTTGCTCGGTTCTTTTCCAGGGGGCACATCCATAGTAGTACTACTGGGTGTAGAGTGTTTTATAGGTGTTTATTTTAAAATGTCTTCTGGTTGTAAGGAGAGCATTAAGGTCACGGTAACAGCGATTACTCGCCTGTAGTCTGTCCTGTATTTCCATTTTACTGGATGATTCATCTCTGAATACTGTGTCCAGACATAGGAAGTCCCTGACTTGACTTTTATCGTTGCAAAAGCAACACAAATCATGTACTTTCTTTGATGTAATGTAAATGACTCACCAAAACGTCAGTGGCCAAGAGCCAAACCCACTGCCTCTTACATATATGGCACCAAACCAGTCCCACACAACCTTCAGTTGTCTGTGAGGATCAAAGAGGTTCTTGAGCTCCATTATGTCTACAGTGTAGAACCACGTATTCCATCTTGTCACAATTGATTTGAAGTCCAATTTTCCTCGCTGTTGTTTCCAGAATAACCGCCATCACCATATCTTTGGTATATCTGAGGTACTTGTAGTTCACATCCCCGATCTGGACTCCTCTGAGTTGCCATCTCTCGCATTACTGTCTCTAATGTGAGATTGAAAAGAACAGGTGATAGTCCATCTCCCTGCCGTAGCCGAGTTTTTAATTTGAATGCTTCAGTCACCTTATTTCCAATTTTTACCTTTGCTGTAGCATCCACGAGGCAGTTCTTTGTGAGGCTTACTAATTTCTTGGCAAAATTGAATTCTTCCAGACACCTCAACATACTTTCCTGATTACTGCAATCATATGCTTTTCTGCAGTCAACAAACAGCAAGTGTAATTCTTCACCAAACTCTCACCTTTTTTCTACAATATGGCGTAAGACAAAGATTTGGTTGACAGTGGATCTCCCTTGATGAAATCCTCCTTGATATTCTCCAGTGATGGTGTCTGCCAACCATTGGATTCGATCTAGAAGATGGTATGAGGAGATGTGATAACAAATATTGAGCAGAGTGTTACCTCGGTAATTTTCACATGCCATTCAGTTGTTCTTCTTGTGTATGGGGGCAGATTAGTGCATTGCTCCAGTAACTTTCAACAAAATTTTAATTGTTTTATACGATAAAAGTTCATGTTGGATAGATGTTGACTGCATCTACTCTTTCCAAAGATATTTTATGCAACAATTTTCTCTCTGATGGTGTATGCATTATTGAACAACATATTTGCTGACTTTGCCCATTTCCATAAACAATATGGTTAACTATTAATACGAAAAAAACAAAAACAAAAAAAACAAAAATGACAGTTTTTGAAAATATACAAAACTATAATAAAGTAGTTAAAATGTGTTCAGATACGTTTTTTTCGCAAAGTAACATCCTTGTAGTCATTATGGTAATTATTTGCCAATATTGTCTTTGTTTCAGGAGGTACAATGCATGGAAATTACACAGCAGTGTACCGGCCACCTCAAGATATGTAAGTAGATTTTTTTCTTCCTTTTTTTTCTGTCTCCGTCTACAAATATATATCTAACTTCTTACTACTGTGGGAATGCTTTTATTGTTCTGTATTGTCCAAGATAATAACATATTATGACATTAGAAATGAGATATATTTAGGTCAAGTGTCTTATCGTCGTAATCCCCCCTCCCCTTCCCCCCCCCCTTCTCTCTCTCTCTCTCTCTCTCTCTCTCTCTCTCTCTCTCTCTCTCATATATATATATATATATATATCTCTGTGTGTGTGTGTGTGGGGGGGGGGGGGTTGAACACAAAGGAGTTCATAAAAAGGGAGATGACGAGTATAATACACTGTAGTACTGCTCCGATAATAACTAATTGTGTATTGTTGTTTCTTACAGGAGAGTTCGTACATTGTATGCTTGCCAAGGAGAGAATGATGGAGAACTTTCTTTTGAACCAAACCAGATTATCACAAATGGTAAGTTCAATGCCTGTAGCTTATTACAAATTTATTATGGCTAGAGTAAAATGTTTTGTATTACATTTTTCCAAGGATAATCTACAGTGTAATTGAATTAAAAACCTGACTTTTTAAGGTTGAAAACAAACAAACTATTTCTGTTCTACTAATTTTTTGATTAATGATGAAAATTCTCCTCAGAGATAATAAATATTGTTGAAATGAGATAGAATGGCTGGCCAGTACTTACCATTGTGCTGTACCGCCGATAGTAACACAAAATGAAAAAACAGAAAAAAAAGGGACAAAGGGACAAGCTTTCGGAACAGAGTTCCTTCGTCAGGTGGGAGAGAAGGGAAGAATAAAGGATGGGAATAGAAGGGAAAGGTGGTTCACGACCTAGGTCATGAAGGTGGTGTTTCGGAAGTGTGGGCGTCAGAGATACTGCATGTATGTACTGAGCCAAGCCAGAGAGGATAAATATAACTAAAAAGGAAAGATCAAGTAGTAAAGAGAAGAGAAGAGAGTGAAATTAATGATGCTGAGGGGTGTAGGAGGGGCGGGGGGGTGTCTAAAACGTTTTTCATAAACAGGGAAATATGGATGGATACACACACACACACACACACACACACACACACACACACACGGAGAGAGATAGAGAGAATGACAGAGAGAGCGAGAGGGCGGTAGAGAGAGAGAGGGGGGGGGGGTAAGGAACGGATAATGAATAGGTGAGCTGAGGATGGAGGAAGGGGAGGGGTTAGCGTAGATTTAGGCCAGGGGGGTGGCGGGAGGAGAGGATATGTTGGAGGGCAAGTTCCCACCTCCGTAGCTCTGAGGGACTGGTGTTGGTTGGTACTATCCAAATGGCACGTGTGGTGTAACACGTGCCCAGGTCCCTGGAGTTATGATGGAGGGCATGTTCTGCCACAGGATATTGGGTGTCCCCCAGGCGAACAGTTCGTCTATGCCCATTCATCCGCTCAGCCAATTTGTTGGTAGTCATACCAACATAAAAGGCTGAACAGTGGACACATGTCAGCTGGTATATGACATGCGTTGTCTCACATGTGGCCCTGCCTTGAATTGGGTAGGTTTTTCCTGTGGTGGGGCTGGAGTATGTGGTAGTGGGAGGATGCATTTGACAGGTTTTGCAGCGGGATCGGTTGCAGGGGTAGGAACCATTAGGTAGGGAGGGTGGTTTTGGGATGTTGTAAGGTTGGACAAGGATGTTGCGGAGGTTGGGAGGACGGCGGAAGGCTACTCTGGGTGGTGTGGGAAGAACAGTTTGGAGTGATGGTCTCATTTCAGGGCATGACTTGAGAAAGTCATAGCCCTGTTTGAGGAATTTGTTGAGGCATTCCAGGCCAGGATGGTACTGGGTGACTAAGGGAGTGCTTCTGGGTGGTCTGGGGTTAGGAACATTGTTTTTGGAGGGAGAGGAATGGACAGTTCGTGAGATCTGTTTGTGGACGAGGTCTGTAGGGTAGTTGCGGGAGAGGAAAGCATTGGATAGATTGTTGTTGTAGCTGGTGAGGGATTCGGAACTGGAACAGATACGTTTCCCACGGATGCCCAGGCTGTATGGAAGGGATCGTTTAATATGGAAGGGATGGCAGCTGTCAAAGTGGAGGTACTGTTGTTTGTTAGTGGGTTTAATATGGACTGAGGTGTGGATGTGAGACTCAGCAAGGTGAAGGTCAACATCAAGGAAGGTGGTTTGAGTTTTGGAGAAGGACCAGGTGAATTTAAGGCTGGAGAAGGAGTTAAGGTCGTGGAGGAAGTTCAGAAGGGTTTCTTCACCGTGAGTCCAGACCATAAATATATCATCTATGAATCTATACCAAACCAGGGGAGGCAACTTCTGTGTCTTAAGGAATGCCTCTTCCATGCGGCCCATGAAGAGGTTGGCATAGGAAGGGGCCATCCTGGTACCCATAGCTGTCCCCCTGATTTGTTTGTAGGTCTGGCCCTCAAAGGTGAAGTAATTATTGTTGAGTATGAAATTAGCAAGTGTGACAAGGAATGAGGTTTTTGGGAGGCTTTCAGGTGGGCGTTGGGAAAGATAGTGTTCCAGAGCTGATAGACCATGGGTGTGAGGGATGTTTGTGTACAGGGATGTAGCATCAATGGTGACAAGGAAGCTATCACGTGGGAGGGGCATAGGGATGGATTTGAGGCGTTCCAGAAAGTGGTTTGTATCTTTGATATAGGATGGGAGCCTGCAGGTTATAGGTTGGAGGTGTTGGTCTACCAGAGCTGAGACACGTTCTGTTGGAGCTTTGAAACCTGCTACTATGGGACGGCCAGGATGATTCTCTTTATGGATTTTAGGGAGTAGGTAAAAGGTAGGCATGCGAGGTTCAGGCGGAGAGAGAAGTTCTAAGGAGGCAGTGGTGAGACCTTGTAACGGACCTAGGGTTTTAAGAATTTTCTGTAGTTCAGCCTGGACTGAGGGAATGGGGTCATAAGGAATAGGTTTGTAGGTAGAGGTGTCCGAGAGTTGACGCAGCCCTTCTGCCACATACTCCCCTCGATCAAGTACCACAGTTGTGGAACCCTTGTCCGCTGGGAGAATTACAATAGAGCGGTCCGCTTTCAGCTCTCGGTTGGCTTTGGATTCAGCTGGGTTGATGTTAGGAGTGGTTGGTATGTTGTTCAGGAAGGATTGGGAAGCAATGCTTGATGTGAGGAATTCCTGGAATGCCTGCAAGGGATGGTTTTGAGGAAGAGCAGGAGGATCTTTTTGGGAGGGAGGTCGGAATTGTTCAAGACAGGGTTCAACAGCGGCTCTGCTGCCTGGGGGTTGTGACTGGGTGCTGAAGTGGTATTCCCAGTTGAGGTTACGGGTGAATGAGAGGAGATCTTTGACCAGGGCAGTGTGATTAAATTTAGGTGTAGGACAGAAGGTTAAGCCTTTAGACAGGACAGATATTTCTGGAATGGACAGGGATTTGGATGAGAGGTTAAGGACTGAATTGGAATTGGTATTGGGTGGTTTCTGCATGTGGTGACGGTTGTGATAGGTTCTGGGAGGGGTGTGTGCTGGGATTGGAAGATTCAGTAGGGAAGCCAGGCTTGGTTTGTTGCCAATGAGTGGGGGGTTTTGAGGGTGGTGGTGTGGTGGGTGGTTGTGGATTATGGGAAGAGGGATACCACTTCTGATAAGATGGACCAGTAGTTTGGACAGTTTTCTAAGGTGTTGTGCGGCATTCAGTTCAAGTTTACAGTTGGCTTGTTGTATTATGGATCCAAGTGTGTTATTTGAGCCAGGTGCTGAGAGGAGAAGTATTTTGGAGAGAGAGAGGAGTTGTTGGGAGTGGTGGTTACACGAGGCAACATACTGTTGGAGGATAAGACGGGTGAGAGCTAAGGACTGCTGAATTTGAAACTGTAGGAGGGACTGATGGAGACAAGGATTGCATCCAGAGATGGGAACTTTTAAAGTGAGTCCTTTGGGGATTGTTCCAAATGACAAACAGGACTGGAGGAAAAGAATGTGGGATTGCAGTTTGGCTATAGCAAATGCATGTTTGCGGAATGACTGAAGGTACTGTGGTATAGGGTTGGGATACATGGTGGATAATAGGTTTGAAATAATAATAATAATAATAATAATAATATGTTATATATCATACACATACACACACATGCACACACAAAGGGGTATAATAGGATGAAAATTTATCGAAAATATTTAAAAAAAAATATCAATATATAAAAAAGTTCAACGAAAGAATTTACTACGAAATTGTAATTACCAAGTGCCGGTGAAAAATGATCGTAGAGGGCCGAAAAAAGGGTTTTAGGCGGCAGAAAAACGATCGCTAGCTGCACATAAAAGGTAATTACCGTCCATTAAAGATCGCTGGCGGCACCTTAAAACTTACCAGCGGCACAAAATTTATGGTCAAACCGCAGATAAACAACCAAAAACGCCATTATACAGTAGCCATAACGAAAAAGTCGCTGGGATTATGGTCGAAATAAATTGTAAACAATGCCACAATGTTGGATTGTTGCAACAATCTCCAGTAAGGGAGGCGTTTCTTTAAAAAATGACTGTTTAGTAAATGATCAAATAAAAGGATGTGGGCGTAAAATTGCACAATTGTAGGAAATATATGGGAGGATAGTTAATTACAAGACGTTACAGAAGGAATATAGACAACAATGGCGAGATGGAAAGAGTTCAGACGAAAGTTATGAATGAAAGCAAACAGATAAAAGTAGTTGAAACAATAAGAAGGATGTAGACCACGAAGGTAATATTCGATTAATGATGAAAATTCTCCTCAGAGATAATAAATATTGTTGAAATGAGATAGAATGGCTGGCCAGTACTTACCATTGTGCTGTACCGCCGATAGTAACACAAAATGAAAAAACAGAAAAAAAGGGACAAAGGGACAAGCTTTCGGAACAGAGTTCCTTCGTCAGGTGGGAGAGAAGGGAAGAAAAAAGTATGGGAATAGAAGGGAAAGGTGGTTCACGACCTAGGTCATGAAGGTGGTGTTTCGGAAGTGTGGGCGTCAGAGATACTGCATGTATGTACTGAGCCAAGCCAGAGAGGATAAATATAACTAAAAAGGAAAGATCAAGTAGTAAAGAGAAGAGAAGAGAGTGAAATTAATGATGCTGAGGGGTGTAGGAGGGGCGGGGGGGGGGGTGTCTAAAACGTTTTTCATAAACAGGGAAATATGGATGGATACACACACACACACACACACACACACACACACACACACGGAGAGAGATAGAGAGAATGACAGAGAGAGCGAGAGGGCGGTAGAGAGAGAGGGGGGGGGGGGTAAGGAACGGATAATGAATAGGTGAGCTGAGGATGGAGGAAGGGGAGGGGTTAGCGTAGATTTAGGCCAGGGGGGTGGCGGGAGGAGAGGATATGTTGGAGGGCAAGTTCCCACCTCCGTAGCTCTGAGGGACTGGTGTTGGTTGGTACTATCCAAATGGCACGTGTGGTGTAACACGTGCCCAGGTCCCTGGAGTTATGATGGAGGGCATGTTCTGCCACAGGATATTGGGTGTCCCCCAGGCGAACAGTTCGTCTATGCCCATTCATCCGCTCAGCCAATTTGTTGGTAGTCATACCAACATAAAAGGCTGAACAGTGGACACATGTCAGCTGGTATATGACATGCGTTGTCTCACATGTGGCCCTGCCTTGAATTGGGTAGGTTTTTCCTGTGGTGGGGCTGGAGTATGTGGTAGTGGGAGGATGCATTTGACAGGTTTTGCAGCGGGATCGGTTGCAGGGGTAGGAACCATTAGGTAGGGAGGGTGGTTTTGGGATGTTGTAAGGTTGGACAAGGATGTTGCGGAGGTTGGGAGGACGGCGGAAGGCTACTCTGGGTGGTGTGGGAAGAACAGTTTGGAGTGATGGTCTCATTTCAGGGCATGACTTGAGAAAGCCATAGCCCTGTTTGAGGAATTTGTTGAGGCATTCCAGGCCAGGATGGTACTGGGTGACTAAGGGAGTGCTTCTGGGTGGTCTGGGGTTAGGAACATTGTTTTTGGAGGGAGAGGAATGGACAGCTCGTGAGATCTGTTTGTGGACGAGGTCTGTAGGGTAGTTGCGGGAGAGGAAAGCATTGGATAGATTGTTGTTGTAGCTGGTGAGGGATTCGGAACTGGAACAGATACGTTTCCCACGGATGCCCAGGCTGTAGGGAAGGGATCGTTTAATATGGAAGGGATGGCAGCTGTCAAAGTGGAGGTACTGTTGTTTGTTAGTGGGTTTAATATGGACTGAGGTGTGGATGTGAGACTCAGCAAGGTGAAGGTCAACATCAAGGAAGGTGGTTTGAGTTTTGGAGAAGGACCAGGTGAATTTAAGGCTGGAGAAGGAGTTAAGGTCGTGGAGGAAGTTCAGAAGGGTTTCTTCACCGTGAGTCCAGACCATAAATATATCATCTATGAATCTATACCAAACCAGGGGAGGCAACTTCTGTGTCTTAAGGAATGCCTCTTCCATGCGGCCCATGAAGAGGTTGGCATAGGAAGGGGCCATCCTGGTACCCATAGCTGTCCCCCTGATTTGTTTGTAGGTCTGGCCCTCAAAGGTGAAGTAATTATTGTTGAGTATGAAATTAGCAAGTGTGACAAGGAATGAGGTTTTTGGGAGGCTTTCAGGTGGGCGTTGGGAAAGATAGTGTTCCAGAGCTGATAGACCATGGGTGTGAGGGATGTTTGTGTACAGGGATGTAGCATCAATGGTGACAAGGAAGCTATCACGTGGGAGGGGCATAGGGATGGATTTGAGGCGTTCCAGAAAGTGGTTTGTATCTTTGATATAGGATGGGAGCCTGCAGGTTATAGGTTGGAGGTGTTGGTCTACCAGAGCTGAGACACGTTCTGTTGGAGCTTTGAAACCTGCTACTATGGGACGGCCAGGATGATTCTCTTTATGGATTTTAGGGAGTAGGTAAAAGGTAGGCATGCGAGGTTCAGGCGGAGAGAGAAGTTCTAAGGAGGCAGTGGTGAGACCTTGTAACGGACCTAGGGTTTTAAGAATTTTCTGTAGTTCAGCCTGGACTGAGGGAATGGGGTCATAAGGAATAGGTTTGTAGGTAGAGGTGTCCGAGAGTTGACGCGGCCCTTCTGCCACATACTCCCCTCGATCAAGTACCACAGTTGTGGAACCCTTGTCCGCTGGGAGAATTACAATGGAGCGGTCCGCTTTCAGCTCTCGGATGGCTTTGGATTCAGCTGGGTTGATGTTAGGAGTGGTTGGTATGTTGTTCAGGAAGGATTGGGAAGCAATGCTTGATGTGAGGAATTCCTGGAATGCCTGCAAGGGATGGTTTTGAGGAAGAGCAGGAGGATCTTTTTGGGAGGGAGGTCGGAATTGTTCAAGACAGGGTTCAACAGCGGCTCTGCTGCCTGGGGGTTGTGACTGGGTGCTGAAGTGGTATTCCCAGTTGAGGTTACGGGTGAATGAGAGGAGATCTTTGACCAGGGCAGTGTGATTAAATTTAGGTGTAGGACAGAAGGTTAAGCCTTTAGACAGGACAGATATTTCTGGAATGGACAGGGATTTGGATGAGAGGTTAAGGACTGAATTGGAATTGGTATTGGGTGGTTTCTGCATGTGGTGACGGTTGTGATAGGTTCTGGGAGGGGTGTGTGCTGGGATTGGAAGATTCAGTAGGGAAGCCAGGCTTGGTTTGTTGCCAATGAGTGGGGGGTTTTGAGGGTGGTGGTGTGGTGGGTGGTTGTGGATTATGGGAAGAGGGATACCACTTCTGATAAGATGGACCAGTAGTTTGGCCAGTTTTCTAAGGTGTTGTGCGGCATTCAGTTCAAGTTTACAGTTGGCTTGTTGTATTATGGATCCAAGTGTGTTATTTGAGCCAGGTGCTGAGAGGAGAAGTATTTTGGAGAGAGAGAGGAGTTGTTGGGAGTGGTGGTTACACGAGGCAACATACTGTTGGAGGATAAGACGGGTGAGAGCTAAGGACTGCTGAATTTGAAACTGTAGGAGGGACTGATGGAGACAAGGATTGCATCCAGAGATGGGAACTTTTAAAGTGAGTCCTTTGGGGATTGTTCCAAATGACAAACAGGACTGGAGGAAAAGAATGTGGGATTGCAGTTTGGCTATAGCAAATGCATGTTTGCGGAATGACTGAAGGTACTGTGGTATAGGGTTGGGATACATGGTGGATAATAGGTTTGAAATAATAATAATAATAATAATATGTTATATATCATACACATACACACACACGCACACACAAAGGGGTATAATAGGATGAAAATTTATCGAAAATATTAAAAAAAAAAATATCAATATATAAAAAAGTTCAACGAAAGAATTTACTACGAAATTGTAATTACCAAGTGCCGGTGAAAAATGATCGTAGAGGGCCGAAAAAAGGGTTTTAGGCGGCAGAAAAACGATCGCTAGCTGCACATAAAAGGTAATTACCGTCCATTAAAGATCGCTGGCGGCACCTTAAAACTTACCAGCGGCACAAAATTTATGGTCAAACCGCAGATAAACAACCAAAAACGCCATTATACAGTAGCCATAACGAAAAAGTCGCTGGGATTATGGTCGAAATAAATTGTAAACAATGCCACAATGTTGGATTGTTGCAACAATCTCCAGTAAGGGAGGCGTTTCTTTAAAAAATGACTGTTTAGTAAATGATCAAATAAAAGGATGTGGGCGTAAAATTGCACAATTGTAGGAAATATATGGGAGGATAGTTAATTACAAGACGTTACAGAAGGAATATAGACAACAATGGCGAGATGGAAAGAGTTCAGACGAAAGTTATGAATGAAAGCAAACAGATAAAAGTAGTTGAAACAATAAGAAGGATGTAGACCACGAAGGTAATATTCGATTAATGATGAAAATTCTCCTCAGAGATAATAAATATTGTTGAAATGAGATAGAATGGCTGGCCAGTACTTACCATTGTGCTGTACCGCCGATAGTAACACAAAATGAAAAAACAGAAAAAAAGGGACAAAGGGACAAGCTTTCGGAACAGAGTTCCTTCGTCAGGTGGGAGAGAAGGGAAGAAAAAAGTATGGGAATAGAAGGGAAAGGTGGTTCACGACCTAGGTCATGAAGGTGGTGTTTCGGAAGTGTGGGCGTCAGAGATACTGCATGTATGTACTGAGCCAAGCCAGAGAGGATAAATATAACTAAAAAGGAAAGATCAAGTAGTAAAGAGAAGAGAAGAGAGTGAAATTAATGATGCTGAGGGGTGTAGGAGGGGCGGGGGGGGGGGTGTCTAAAACGTTTTTCATAAACAGGGAAATATGGATGGATACACACACACACACACACACACACACACACACACACACACACACACACACACACACACGGAGAGAGATAGAGAGAATGACAGAGAGAGCGAGAGGGCGGTAGAGAGAGAGGGGGGGGGGTAAGGAACGGATAATGAATAGGTGAGCTGAGGATGGAGGAAGGGGAGGGGTTAGCGTAGATTTAGGCCAGGGGGGTGGCGGGAGGAGAGGATATGTTGGAGGGCAAGTTCCCACCTCCGTAGCTCTGAGGGACTGGTGTTGGTTGGTACTATCCAAATGGCACGTGTGGTGTAACACGTGCCCAGGTCCCTGGAGTTATGATGGAGGGCATGTTCTGCCACAGGATATTGGGTGTCCCCCAGGCGAACAGTTCGTCTATGCCCATTCATCCGCTCAGCCAATTTGTTGGTAGTCATACCAACATAAAAGGCTGAACAGTGGACACATGTCAGCTGGTATATGACATGCGTTGTCTCACATGTGGCCCTGCCTTGAATTGGGTAGGTTTTTCCTGTGGTGGGGCTGGAGTATGTGGTAGTGGGAGGATGCATTTGACAGGTTTTGCAGCGGGATCGGTTGCAGGGGTAGGAACCATTAGGTAGGGAGGGTGGTTTTGGGATGTTGTAAGGTTGGACAAGGATGTTGCGGAGGTTGGGAGGACGGCGGAAGGCTACTCTGGGTGGTGTGGGAAGAACAGTTTGGAGTGATGGTCTCATTTCAGGGCATGACTTGAGAAAGCCATAGCCCTGTTTGAGGAATTTGTTGAGGCATTCCAGGCCAGGATGGTACTGGGTGACTAAGGGAGTGCTTCTGGGTGGTCTGGGGTTAGGAACATTGTTTTTGGAGGGAGAGGAATGGACAGCTCGTGAGATCTGTTTGTGGACGAGGTCTGTAGGTTAGTTGCGGGAGAGGAAAGCATTGGATAGATTGTTGTTGTAGCTGGTGAGGGATTCGGAACTGGAACAGATACGTTTCCCACGGATGCCCAGGCTGTAGGGAAGGGATCGTTTAATATGGAAGGGATGGCAGCTGTCAAAGTGGAGGTACTGTTGTTTGTTAGTGGGTTTAATATGGACTGAGGTGTGGATGTGAGACTCAGCAAGGTGAAGGTCAACATCAAGGAAGGTGGTTTGAGTTTTGGAGAAGGACCAGGTGAATTTAAGGCTGGAGAAGGAGTTAAGGTCGTGGAGGAAGTTCAGAAGGGTTTCTTCACCGTGAGTCCAGACCATAAATATATCATCTATGAATCTATACCAAACCAGGGGAGGCAACTTCTGTGTCTTAAGGAATGCCTCTTCCATGCGGCCCATGAAGAGGTTGGCATAGGAAGGGGCCATCCTGGTACCCATAGCTGTCCCCCTGATTTGTTTGTAGGTCTGGCCCTCAAAGGTGAAGTAATTATTGTTGAGTATGAAATTAGCAAGTGTGACAAGGAATGAGGTTTTTGGGAGGCTTTCAGGTGGGCGTTGGGAAAGATAGTGTTCCAGAGCTGATAGACCATGGGTGTGAGGGATGTTTGTGTACAGGGATGTAGCATCAATGGTGACAAGGAAGCTATCACGTGGGAGGGGCATAGGGATGGATTTGAGGCGTTCCAGAAAGTGGTTTGTATCTTTGATATAGGATGGGAGCCTGCAGGTTATAGGTTGGAGGTGTTGGTCTACCAGAGCTGAGACACGTTCTGTTGGAGCTTTGAAACCTGCTACTATGGGACGGCCAGGATGATTCTCTTTATGGATTTTAGGGAGTAGGTAAAAGGTAGGCATGCGAGGTTCAGGCGGAGAGAGAAGTTCTAAGGAGGCAGTGGTGAGACCTTGTAACGGACCTAGGGTTTTAAGAATTTTCTGTAGTTCAGCCTGGACTGAGGGAATGGGGTCATAAGGAATAGGTTTGTAGGTAGAGGTGTCCGAGAGTTGACGCGGCCCTTCTGCCACATACTCCCCTCGATCAAGTACCACAGTTGTGGAACCCTTGTCCGCTGGGAGAATTACAATGGAGCGGTCCGCTTTCAGCTCTCGGATGGCTTTGGATTCAGCTGGGTTGATGTTAGGAGTGGTTGGTATGTTGTTCAGGAAGGATTGGGAAGCAATGCTTGATGTGAGGAATTCCTGGAATGCCTGCAAGGGATGGTTTTGAGGAAGAGCAGGAGGATCTTTTTGGGAGGGAGGTCGGAATTGTTCAAGACAGGGTTCAACAGCGGCTCTGCTGCCTGGGGGTTGTGACTGGGTGCTGAAGTGGTATTCCCAGTTGAGGTTACGGGTGAATGAGAGGAGATCTTTGACCAGGGCAGTGTGATTAAATTTAGGTGTAGGACAGAAGGTTAAGCCTTTAGACAGGACAGATATTTCTGGAATGGACAGGGATTTGGATGAGAGGTTAAGGACTGAATTGGAATTGGTATTGGGTGGTTTCTGCATGTGGTGACGGTTGTGATAGGTTCTGGGAGGGGTGTGTGCTGGGATTGGAAGATTCAGTAGGGAAGCCAGGCTTGGTTTGTTGCCAATGAGTGGGGGGTTTTGAGGGTGGTGGTGTGGTGGGTGGTTGTGGATTATGGGAAGAGGGATACCACTTCTGATAAGATGGACCAGTAGTTTGGCCAGTTTTCTAAGGTGTTGTGCGGCATTCAGTTCAAGTTTACAGTTGGCTTGTTGTATTATGGATCCAAGTGTGTTATTTGAGCCAGGTGCTGAGAGGAGAAGTATTTTGGAGAGAGAGAGGAGTTGTTGGGAGTGGTGGTTACACGAGGCAACATACTGTTGGAGGATAAGACGGGTGAGAGCTAAGGACTGCTGAATTTGAAACTGTAGGAGGGACTGATGGAGACAAGGATTGCATCCAGAGATGGGAACTTTTAAAGTGAGTCCTTTGGGGATTGTTCCAAATGACAAACAGGACTGGAGGAAAAGAATGTGGGATTGCAGTTTGGCTATAGCAAATGCATGTTTGCGGAATGACTGAAGGTACTGTGGTATAGGGTTGGGATACATGGTGGATAATAGGTTTGAAATAATAATAATAATAATAATAATATGTTATATATCATACACATACACACACACGCACACACAAAGGGGTATAATAGGATGAAAATTTATCGAAAATATTTAAAAAAAAAAATATCAATATATAAAAAAGTTCAACGAAAGAATTTACTACGAAATTGTAATTACCAAGTGCCGGTGAAAAATGATCGTAGAGGGCCGAAAAAAGGGTTTTAGGCGGCAGAAAAACGATCGCTAGCTGCACATAAAAGGTAATTACCGTCCATTAAAGATCGCTGGCGGCACCTTAAAACTTACCAGCGGCACAAAATTTATGGTCAAACCGCAGATAAACAACCAAAAACGCCATTATACAGTAGCCATAACGAATAAGTCGCTGGGATTATGGTCGAAATAAATTGTAAACAATGCCACAATGTTGGATTGTTGCAACAATCTCCAGTAAGGGAGGCGTTTCTTTAAAAAATGACTGTTTAGTAAATGATCAAATAAAAGGATGTGGGCGTAAAATTGCACAATTGTAGGAAATATATGGGAGGATAGTTAATTACAAGACGTTACAGAAGGAATATAGACAACAATGGCGAGATGGAAAGAGTTCAGACGAAAGTTATGAATGAAAGCAAACAGATAAAAGTAGTTGAAACAATAAGAAGGATGTAGACCACGAAGGTAATATTCGATTAATGATGAAAATTCTCCTCAGAGATAATAAATATTGTTGAAATGAGATAGAATGGCTGGCCAGTACTTACCATTGTGCTGTACCGCCGATAGTAACACAAAATGAAAAAACAGAAAAAAAGGGACAAAGGGACAAGCTTTCGGAACAGAGTTCCTTCGTCAGGTGGGAGAGAAGGGAAGAATAAAGGATGGGAATAGAAGGGAAAGGTGGTTCACGACCTAGGTCATGAAGGTGGTGTTTCGGAAGTGTGGGCGTCAGAGATACTGCATGTATGTACTGAGCCAAGCCAGAGAGGATAAATATAACTAAAAAGGAAAGATCAAGTAGTAAAGAGAAGAGAAGAGAGTGAAATTAATGATGCTGAGGGGTGTAGGAGGGGCGGGGGGGGGGGTGTCTAAAACGTTTTTCATAAACAGGGAAATATGGATGGATACACACACACACACACACACACACACACACACACACACACACACGGAGAGAGATAGAGAGAATGACAGAGAGAGCGAGAGGGCGGTAGAGAGAGAGAGGGGGGGGGTAAGGAACGGATAATGAATAGGTGAGCTGAGGATGGAGGAAGGGGAGGGGTTAGCGTAGATTTAGGCCAGGGGGGTGGCGGGAGGAGAGGATATGTTGGAGGGCAAGTTCCCACCTCCGTAGCTCTGAGGGACTGGTGTTGGTTGGTACTATCCAAATGGCACGTGTGGTGTAACACGTGCCCAGGTCCCTGGAGTTATGATGGAGGGCATGTTCTGCCACAGGATATTGGGTGTCCCCCAGGCGAACAGTTCGTCTATGCCCATTCATCCGCTCAGCCAATTTGTTGGTAGTCATACCAACATAAAAGGCTGAACAGTGGACACATGTCAGCTGGTATATGACATGCGTTGTCTCACATGTGGCCCTGCCTTGAATTGGGTAGGTTTTTCCTGTGGTGGGGCTGGAGTATGTGGTAGTGGGAGGATGCATTTGACAGGTTTTGCAGCGGGATCGGTTGCAGGGGTAGGAACCATTAGGTAGGGAGGGTGGTTTTGGGATGTTGTAAGGTTGGACAAGGATGTTGCGGAGGTTGGGAGGACGGCGGAAGGCTACTCTGGGTGGTGTGGGAAGAACAGTTTGGAGTGATGGTCTCATTTCAGGGCATGACTTGAGAAAGTCATAGCCCTGTTTGAGGAATTTGTTGAGGCATTCCAGGCCAGGATGGTACTGGGTGACTAAGGGAGTGCTTCTGGGTGGTCTGGGGTTAGGAACATTGTTTTTGGAGGGAGAGGAATGGACAGCTCGTGAGATCTGTTTGTGGACGAGGTCTGTAGGGTAGTTGCGGGAGAGGAAAGCATTGGATAGATTGTTGTTGTAGCTGGTGAGGGATTCGGAACTGGAACAGATACGTTTCCCACGGATGCCCAGGCTGTAGGGAAGGGATAGTTTAATATGGAAGGGATGGCAGCTGTCAAAGTGGAGGTACTGTTGTTTGTTAGTGGGTTTAATATGGACTGAGGTGTGGATGTGAGACTCAGCAAGGTGAAGGTCAACATCAAGGAAGGTGGTTTGAGTTTTGGAGAAGGACCAGGTGAATTTAAGGCTGGAGAAGGAGTTAAGGTCGTGGAGGAAGTTCAGAAGGGTTTCTTCACCGTGAGTCCAGACCATAAATATATCATCTATGAATCTATACCAAACCAGGGGAGGCAACTTCTGTGTCTTAAGGAATGCCTCTTCCATGCGGCCCATGAAGAGGTTGGCATAGGAAGGGGCCATCCTGGTACCCATAGCTGTCCCCCTGATTTGTTTGTAGGTCTGGCCCTCAAAGGTGAAGTAATTATTGTTGAGTATGAAATTAGCAAGTGTGACAAGGAATGAGGTTTTTGGGAGGCTTTCAGGTGGGCGTTGGGAAAGATAGTGTTCCAGAGCTGATAGACCATGGGTGTGAGGGATGTTTGTGTACAGGGATGTAGCATCAATGGTGACAAGGAAGCTATCACGTGGGAGGGGCATAGGGATGGATTTGAGGCGTTCCAGAAAGTGGTTTGTATCTTTGATATAGGATGGGAGCCTGCAGGTTATAGGTTGGAGGTGTTGGTCTACCAGAGCTGAGACACGTTCTGTTGGAGCTTTGAAACCTGCTACTATGGGACGGCCAGGATGATTCTCTTTATGGATTTTAGGGAGTAGGTAAAAGGTAGGCATGCGAGGTTCAGGCGGAGAGAGAAGTTCTAAGGAGGCAGTGGTGAGACCTTGTAACGGACCTAGGGTTTTAAGAATTTTCTGTAGTTCAGCCTGGACTGAGGGAATGGGGTCATAAGGAATAGGTTTGTAGGTAGAGGTGTCCGAGAGTTGACACAGCCCTTCTGCCACATACTCCCCTCGATCAAGTACCACAGTTGTGGAACCCTTGTCCGCTGGGAGAATTACAATAGAGCGGTCCGCTTTCAGCTCTCGGATGGCTTTGGATTCAGCTGGGTTGATGTTAGGAGTGGTTGGTATGTTGTTCAGGAAGGATTGGGAAGCAATGCTTGATGTGAGGAATTCCTGGAATGCCTGCAAGGGATGGTTTTGAGGAAGAGCAGGAGGATCTTTTTGGGAGGGAGGTCGGAATTGTTCAAGACAGGGTTCAACAGCGGCTCTGCTGCCTGGGGGTTGTGACTGGGTGCTGAAGTGGTATTCCCAGTTGAGGTTACGGGTGAATGAGAGGAGATCTTTGACCAGGGCAGTGTGATTAAATTTAGGTGTAGGACAGAAGGTTAAGCCTTTAGACAGGACAGATATTTCTGGAATGGACAGGGATTTGGATGAGAGGTTAAGGACTGAATTGGAATTGGTATTGGGTGGTTTCTGCATGTGGTGACGGTTGTGATAGGTTCTGGGAGGGGTGTGTGCTGGGATTGGAAGATTCAGTAGGGAAGCCAGGCTTGGTTTGTTGCCAATGAGTGGGGGGTTTTGAGGGTGGTGGTGTGGTGGGTGGTTGTGGATTATGGGAAGAGGGATACCACTTCTGATAAGATGGACCAGTAGTTTGGCCAGTTTTCTAAGGTGTTGTGCGGCATTCAGTTCAAGTTTACAGTTGGCTTGTTGTATTATGGATCCAAGTGTGTTATTTGAGCCAGGTGCTGAGAGGAGAAGTATTTTGGAGAGAGAGAGGAGTTGTTGGGAGTGGTGGTTACACGAGGCAACATACTGTTGGAGGATAAGACGGGTGAGAGCTAAGGACTGCTGAATTTGAAACTGTAGGAGGGACTGATGGAGACAAGGATTGCATCCAGAGATGGGAACTTTTAAAGTGAGTCCTTTGGGGATTGTTCCAAATGACAAACAGGACTGGAGGAAAAGAATGTGGGATTGCAGTTTGGCTATAGCAAATGCATGTTTGCGGAATGACTGAAGGTACTGTGGTATAGGGTTGGGATACATGGTGGATAATAGGTTTGAAATAATAATAATAATAATAATATGTTATATATCATACACATACACACACACGCACACACAAAGGGGTATAATAGGATGAAAATTTATCGAAAATATTTAAAAAAAAAATATCAATATATAAAAAAGTTCAACGAAAGAATTTACTACGAAATTGTAATTACCAAGTGCCGGTGAAAAATGATCGTAGAGGGCCGAAAAAAGGGTTTTAGGCGGCAGAAAAACGATCGCTAGCTGCACATAAAAGGTAATTACCGTCCATTAAAGATCGCTGGCGGCACCTTAAAACTTACCAGCGGCACAAAATTTATGGTCAAACCGCAGATAAACAACCAAAAACGCCATTATACAGTAGCCATAACGAAAAAGTCGCTGGGATTATGGTCGAAATAAATTGTAAACAATGCCACAATGTTGGATTGTTGCAACAATCTCCAGTAAGGGAGGCGTTTCTTTAAAAAATGACTGTTTAGTAAATGATCAAATAAAAGGATGTGGGCGTAAAATTGCACAATTGTAGGAAATATATGGGAGGATAGTTAATTACAAGACGTTACAGAAGGAATATAGACAACAATGGCGAGATGGAAAGAGTTCAGACGAAAGTTATGAATGAAAGCAAACAGATAAAAGTAGTTGAAACAATAAGAAGGATGTAGACCACGAAGGTAATATTCGATTAATGATGAAAATTCTCCTCAGAGATAATAAATATTGTTGAAATGAGATAGAATGGCTGGCCAGTACTTACCATTGTGCTGTACCGCCGATAGTAACACAAAATGAAAAAACAGAAAAAAAGGGACAAAGGGACAAGCTTTCGGAACAGAGTTCCTTCGTCAGGTGGGAGAGAAGGGAAGAATAAAGGATGGGAATAGAAGGGAAAGGTGGTTCACGACCTAGGTCATGAAGGTGGTGTTTCGGAAGTGTGGGCGTCAGAGATACTGCATGTATGTACTGAGCCAAGCCAGAGAGGATAAATATAACTAAAAAGGAAAGATCAAGTAGTAAAGAGAAGAGAAGAGAGTGAAATTAATGATGCTGAGGGGTGTAGGAGGGGCGGGGGGTGGGGTGTCTAAAACGTTTTTCATAAACAGGAAAATATGGATGGATACACACACACACACACACACACACACACACACACACACACACACGGAGAGAGATAGAGAGAATGACAGAGAGAGCGAGAGGGCGGTAGAGAGAGAGAGGGGGGGGGTAAGGAACGGATAATGAATAGGTGAGCTGAGGATGGAGGAAGGGGAGGGGTTAGCGTAGATTTAGGCCAGGGGGGTGGCGGGAGGAGAGGATATGTTGGAGGGCAAGTTCCCACCTCCGTAGCTCTGAGGGACTGGTGTTGGTTGGTACTATCCAAATGGCACGTGTGGTGTAACACGTGCCCAGGTCCCTGGAGTTATGATGGAGGGCATGTTCTGCCACAGGATATTGGGTGTCCCCCAGGCGAACAGTTCGTCTATGCCCATTCATCCGCTCAGCCAATTTGTTGGTAGTCATACCAACATAAAAGGCTGAACAGTGGACACACGTCAGCTGGTATATGACATGCGTTGTCTCACATGTGGCCCTGCCTTGAATTGGGTAGGTTTTTCCTGTGGTGGGGCTGGAGTATGTGGTAGTGGGAGGATGCATTTGACAGGTTTTGCAGCGGGATCGGTTGCAGGGGTAGGAACCATTAGGTAGGGAGGGTGGTTTTGGGATGTTGTAAGGTTGGACAAGGATGTTGCGGAGGTTGGGAGGACGGCGGAAGGCTACTCTGGGTGGTGTGGGAAGAACAGTTTGGAGTGATGGTCTCATTTCAGGGCATGACTTGAGAAAGCCATAGCCCTGTTTGAGGAATTTGTTGAGGCATTCCAGGCCAGGATGGTACTGGGTGACTAAGGGAGTGCTTCTGGGTGGTCTGGGGTTAGGAACATTGTTTTTGGAGGGAGAGGAATGGACAGCTCGTGAGATCTGTTTGTGGACGAGGTCTGTAGGGTAGTTGCGGGAGAGGAAAGCATTGGATAGATTGTTGTTGTAGCTGGTGAGGGATTCGGAACTGGAACAGATACGTTTCCCACGGATGCCCAGGCTGTAGGGAAGGGATCGTTTAATATGGAAGGGATGGCAGCTGTCAAAGTGGAGGTACTGTTGTTTGTTAGTGGGTTTAATATGGACTGAGGTGTGGATGTGAGACTCAGCAAGGTGAAGGTCAACATCAAGGAAGGTGGTTTGAGTTTTGGAGAAGGACCAGGTGAATTTAAGGCTGGAGAAGGAGTTAAGGTCGTGGAGGAAGTTCAGAAGGGTTTCTTCACCGTGAGTCCAGACCATAAATATATCATCTATGAATCTATACCAAACCAGGGGAGGCAACTTCTGTGTCTTAAGGAATGCCTCTTCCATGCGGCCCATGAAGAGGTTGGCATAGGAAGGGGCCATCCTGGTACCCATAGCTGTCCCCCTGATTTGTTTGTAGGTCTGGCCCTCAAAGGTGAAGTAATTATTGTTGAGTATGAAATTAGCAAGTGTGACAAGGAATGAGGTTTTTGGGAGGCTTTCAGGTGGGCGTTGGGAAAGATAGTGTTCCAGAGCTGATAGACCATGGGTGTGAGGGATGTTTGTGTACAGGGATGTAGCATCAATGGTGACAAGGAAGCTATCACGTGGGAGGGGCATAGGGATGGATTTGAGGCGTTCCAGAAAGTGGTTTGTATCTTTGATATAGGATGGGAGCCTGCAGGTTATAGGTTGGAGGTGTTGGTCTACCAGAGCTGAGACACGTTCTGTTGGAGCTTTGAAACCTGCTACTATGGGACGGCCAGGATGATTCTCTTTATGGATTTTAGGGAGTAGGTAAAAGGTAGGCATGCGAGGTTCAGGCGGAGAGAGAAGTTCTAAGGAGGCAGTGGTGAGACCTTGTAATGGACCTAGGGTTTTAAGAATTTTCTGTAGTTCAGCCTGGACTGAGGGAATGGGGTCATAAGGAATAGGTTTGTAGGTAGAGGTGTCCGAGAGTTGACGCAGCCCTTCTGCCACATACTCCCCTCGATCAAGTACCACAGTTGTGGAACCCTTGTCCGCTGGGAGAATTACAATGGAGCGGTCCGCTTTCAGCTCTCGGATGGCTTTGGATTCAGCTGGGTTGATGTTAGGAGTGGTTGGTATGTTGTTCAGGAAGGATTGGGAAGCAATGCTTGATGTGAGGAATTCCTGGAATGCCTGCAAGGGATGGTTTTGAGGAAGAGCAGGAGGATCTTTTTGGGAGGGAGGTCGGAATTGTTCAAGACAGGGTTCAACAGCGGCTCTGCTGCCTGGGGGTTGTGACTGGGTGCTGAAGTGGTATTCCCAGTTGAGGTTACGGGTGAATGAGAGGAGATCTTTGACCAGGGCAGTGTGATTAAATTTAGGTGTAGGACAGAAGGTTAAGCCTTTAGACAGGACAGATATTTCTGGAATGGACAGGGATTTGGATGAGAGGTTAAGGACTGAATTGGAATTGGTATTGGGTGGTTTCTGCATGTGGTGACGGTTGTGATAGGTTCTGGGAGGGGTGTGTGCTGGGATTGGAAGATTCAGTAGGGAAGCCAGGCTTGGTTTGTTGCCAATGAGTGGGGGGTTTTGAGGGTGGTGGTGTGGTGGGTGGTTGTGGATTATGGGAAGAGGGATACCACTTCTGATAAGATGGACCAGTAGTTTGGCCAGTTTTCTAAGGTGTTGTGCGGCATTCAGTTCAAGTTTACAGTTGGCTTGTTGTATTATGGATCCAAGTGTGTTATTTGAGCCAGGTGCTGAGAGGAGAAGTATTTTGGAGAGAGAGAGGAGTTGTTGGGAGTGGTGGTTACACGAGGCAACATACTGTTGGAGGATAAGACGGGTGAGAGCTAAGGACTGCTGAATTTGAAACTGTAGGAGGGACTGATGGAGACAAGGATTGCATCCAGAGATGGGAACTTTTAAAGTGAGTCCTTTGGGGATTGTTCCAAATGACAAACAGGACTGGAGGAAAAGAATGTGGGATTGCAGTTTGGCTATAGCAAATGCATGTTTGCGGAATGACTGAAGGTACTGTGGTATAGGGTTGGGATACATGGTGGATAATAGGTTTGAAATAATAATAATAATAATAATATGTTATATATCATACACATACACACACACGCACACACAAAGGGGTATAATAGGATGAAAATTTATCGAAAATATTAAAAAAAAAAATCAATATATAAAAAAGTTCAACGAAAGAATTTACTACGAAATTGTAATTACCAAGTGCCGGTGAAAAATGATCGTAGAGGGCCGAAAAAAGGGTTTTAGGCGGCAGAAAAACGATCGCTAGCTGCACATAAAAGGTAATTACCGTCCATTAAAGATCGCTGGCGGCACCTTAAAACTTACCAGCGGCACAAAATTTATGGTCAAACCGCAGATAAACAACCAAAAACGCCATTATACAGTAGCCATAACGAAAAAGTCGCTGGGATTATGGTCGAAATAAATTGTAAACAATGCCACAATGTTGGATTGTTGCAACAATCTCCAGTAAGGGAGGCGTTTCTTTAAAAAATGACTGTTTAGTAAATGATCAAATAAAAGGATGTGGGCGTAAAATTGCACAATTGTAGGAAATATATGGGAGGATAGTTAATTACAAGACGTTACAGAAGGAATATAGACAACAATGGCGAGATGGAAAGAGTTCAGACGAAAGTTATGAATGAAAGCAAACAGATAAAAGTAGTTGAAACAATAAGAAGGATGTAGACCACGAAGGTAATATTCGATTAATGATGAAAATTCTCCTCAGAGATAATAAATATTGTTGAAATGAGATAGAATGGCTGGCCAGTACTTACCATTGTGCTGTACCGCCGATAGTAACACACAATGAAAAAACAGAAAAAAAGGGACAAAGGGACAAGCTTTCGGAACAGAGTTCCTTCGTCAGGTGGGAGAGAAGGGAAGAAAAAAGGATGGGAATAGAAGGGAAAGGTGGTTCACGACCTAGGTCATGAAGGTGGTGTTTCGGAAGTGTGGGCGTCAGAGATACTGCATGTATGTACTGAGCCAAGCCAGAGAGGATAAATATAACTAAAAAGGAAAGATCAAGTAGTAAAGAGAAGAGAAGAGAGTGAAATTAATGATGCTGAGGGGTGTAGGAGGGGCGGGGGGGGTGTCTAAAACGTTTTTCATAAACAGGGAAATATGGATGGATACACACACACACACACACACACACACACACACACACACACACACACACGGAGAGAGATAGAGAGAATGACAGAGAGAGCGAGAGGGCGGTAGAGAGAGAGGGGGGGGGTAAGGAACGGATAATGAATAGGTGAGCTGAGGATGGAGGAAGGGGAGGGGTTAGCGTAGATTTAGGCCAGGGGGGTGGCGGGAGGAGAGGATATGTTGGAGGGCAAGTTCCCACCTCCGTAGCTCTGAGGGACTGGTGTTGGTTGGTACTATCCAAATGGCACGTGTGGTGTAACACGTGCCCAGGTCCCTGGAGTTATGATGGAGGGCATGTTCTGCCACAGGATATTGGGTGTCCCCCAGGCGAACAGTTCGTCTATGCCCATTCATCCGCTCAGCCAATTTGTTGGTAGTCATACCAACATAAAAGGCTGAACAGTGGACACACGTCAGCTGGTATATGACATGCGTTGTCTCACATGTGGCCCTGCCTTGAATTGGGTAGGTTTTTCCTGTGGTGGGGCTGGAGTATGTGGTAGTGGGAGGATGCATTTGACAGGTTTTGCAGCGGGATCGGTTGCAGGGGTAGGAACCATTAGGTAGGGAGGGTGGTTTTGGGATGTTGTAAGGTTGGACAAGGATGTTGCGGAGGTTGGGAGGACGGCGGAAGGCTACTCTGGGTGGTGTGGGAAGAACAGTTTGGAGTGATGGTCTCATTTCAGGGCATGACTTGAGAAAGCCATAGCCCTGTTTGAGGAATTTGTTGAGGCATTCCAGGCCAGGATGGTACTGGGTGACTAAGGGAGTGCTTCTGGGTGGTCTGGGGTTAGGAACATTGTTTTTGGAGGGAGAGGAATGGACAGCTCGTGAGATCTGTTTGTGGACGAGGTCTGTAGGGTAGTTGCGGGAGAGGAAAGCATTGGATAGATTGTTGTTGTAGCTGGTGAGGGATTCGGAACTGGAACAGATACGTTTCCCACGGATGCCCAGGCTGTAGGGAAGGGATCGTTTAATATGGAAGGGATGGCAGCTGTCAAAGTGGAGGTACTGTTGTTTGTTAGTGGGTTTAATATGGACTGAGGTGTGGATGTGAGACTCAGCAAGGTGAAGGTCAACATCAAGGAAGGTGGTTTGAGTTTTGGAGAAGGACCAGGTGAATTTAAGGCTGGAGAAGGAGTTAAGGTCGTGGAGGAAGTTCAGAAGGGTTTCTTCACCGTGAGTCCAGACCATAAATATATCATCTATGAATCTATACCAAACCAGGGGAGGCAACTTCTGTGTCTTAAGGAATGCCTCTTCCATGCGGCCCATGAAGAGGTTGGCATAGGAAGGGGCCATCCTGGTACCCATAGCTGTCCCCCTGATTTGTTTGTAGGTCTGGCCCTCAAAGGTGAAGTAATTATTGTTGAGTATGAAATTAGCAAGTGTGACAAGGAATGAGGTTTTTGGGAGGCTTTCAGGTGGGCGTTGGGAAAGATAGTGTTCCAGAGCTGATAGACCATGGGTGTGAGGGATGTTTGTGTACAGGGATGTAGCATCAATGGTGACAAGGAAGCTATCACGTGGGAGGGGCATAGGGATGGATTTGAGGCGTTCCAGAAAGTGGTTTGTATCTTTGATATAGGATGGGAGCCTGCAGGTTATAGGTTGGAGGTGTTGGTCTACCAGAGTTGAGACACGTTCTGTTGGAGCTTTGAAACCTGCTACTATGGGACGGCCAGGATGATTCTCTTTATGGATTTTAGGGAGTAGGTAAAAGGTAGGCATGCGAGGTTCAGGCGGAGAGAGAAGTTCTAAGGAGGCAGTGGTGAGACCTTGTAATGGACCTAGGGTTTTAAGAATTTTCTGTAGTTCAGCCTGGACTGAGGGAATGGGGTCATAAGGAATAGGTTTGTAGGTAGAGGTGTCCGAGAGTTGACGCAGCCCTTCTGCCACATACTCCCCTCGATCAAGTACCACAGTTGTGGAACCCTTGTCCGCTGGGAGAATTACAATGGAGCGGTCCGCTTTCAGCTCTCGGATGGCTTTGGATTCAGCTGGGTTGATGTTAGGAGTGGTTGGTATGTTGTTCAGGAAGGATTGGGAAGCAATGCTTGATGTGAGGAATTCCTGGAATGCCTGCAAGGGATGGTTTTGAGGAAGAGCAGGAGGATCTTTTTGGGAGGGAGGTCGGAATTGTTCAAGACAGGGTTCAACAGCGGCTCTGCTGCCTGGGGGTTGTGACTGGGTGCTGAAGTGGTATTCCCAGTTGAGGTTACGGGTGAATGAGAGGAGATCTTTGACCAGGGCAGTGTGATTAAATTTAGGTGTAGGACAGAAGGTTAAGCCTTTAGACAGGACAGATATTTCTGGAATGGACAGGGATTTGGATGAGAGGTTAAGGACTGAATTGGAATTGGTATTGGGTGGTTTCTGCATGTGGTGACGGTTGTGATAGGTTCTGGGAGGGGTGTGTGCTGGGATTGGAAGATTCAGTAGGGAAGCCAGGCTTGGTTTGTTGCCAATGAGTGGGGGGTTTTGAGGGTGGTGGTGTGGTGGGTGGTTGTGGATTATGGGAAGAGGGATACCACTTCTGATAAGATGGACCAGTAGTTTGGACAGTTTTCTAAGGTGTTGTGTGGCATTCAGTTCAAGTTTACAGTTGGCTTGTTGTATTATGGATCCAAGTGTGTTATTTGAGCCAGGTGCTGAGAGGAGAAGTATTTTGGAGAGAGAGAGGAGTTGTTGGGAGTGGTGGTTACACGAGGCAACATACTGTTGGAGGATAAGACGGGTGAGAGCTAAGGACTGCTGAATTTGAAACTGTAGGAGGGACTGATGGAGACAAGGATTGCATCCAGAGATGGGAACTTTTAAAGTGAGTCCTTTGGGGATTGTTCCAAATGACAAACAGGACTGGAGGAAAAGAATGTGGGATTGCAGTTTGGCTATAGCAAATGCATGTTTGCGGAATGACTGAAGGTACTGTGGTATAGGGTTGGGATACATGGTGGATAATAGGTTTGAAATAATAATAATAATAATAATATGTTATATATCATACACATACACACACACGCACACACAAAGGGGTATAATAGGATGAAAATTTATCGAAAATATTAAAAAAAAAAATCAATATATAAAAAAGTTCAACGAAAGAATTTACTACGAAATTGTAATTACCAAGTGCCGGTGAAAAATGATCGTAGAGGGCCGAAAAAAGGGTTTTAGGCGGCAGAAAAACGATCGCTAGCTGCACATAAAAGGTAATTACCGTCCATTAAAGATCGCTGGCGGCACCTTAAAACTTACCAGCGGCACAAAATTTATGGTCAAACCGCAGATAAACAACCAAAAACGCCATTATACAGTAGCCATAACGAAAAAGTCGCTGGGATTATGGTCGAAATAAATTGTAAACAATGCCACAATGTTGGATTGTTGCAACAATCTCCAGTAAGGGAGGCGTTTCTTTAAAAAATGACTGTTTAGTAAATGATCAAATAAAAGGATGTGGGCGTAAAATTGCACAATTGTAGGAAATATATGGGAGGATAGTTAATTACAAGACGTTACAGAAGGAATATAGACAACAATGGCGAGATGGAAAGAGTTCAGACGAAAGTTATGAATGAAAGCAAACAGATAAAAGTAGTTGAAACAATAAGAAGGATGTAGACCACGAAGGTAATATTCGATTAATGATGAAAATTCTCCTCAGAGATAATAAATATTGTTGAAATGAGATAGAATGGCTGGCCAGTACTTACCATTGTGCTGTACCGCCGATAGTAACACAAAATGAAAAAACAGAAAAAAAGGGACAAAGGGACAAGCTTTCGGAACAGAGTTCCTTCGTCAGGTGGGAGAGAAGGGAAGAAAAAAGGATGGGAATAGAAGGGAAAGGTGGTTCACGACCTAGGTCATGAAGGTGGTGTTTCGGAAGTGTGGGCGTCAGAGATACTGCATGTATGTACTGAGCCAAGCCAGAGAGGATAAATATAACTAAAAAGGAAAGATCAAGTAGTAAAGAGAAGAGAAGAGAGTGAAATTAATGATGCTGAGGGGTGTAGGAGGGGCGGGGGGGGTGTCTAAAACGTTTTTCATAAACAGGGAAATATGGATGGATACACACACACACACACACACACACACACACACACACACACACACACACACACACACGGAGAGAGATAGAGAGAATGACAGAGAGAGCGAGAGGGCGGTAGAGAGAGAGGGGGGGGGGGTAAGGAACGGATAATGAATAGGTGAGCTGAGGATGGAGGAAGGGGAGGGGTTAGCGTAGATTTAGGCCAGGGGGGTGGCGGGAGGAGAGGATATGTTGGAGGGCAAGTTCCCACCTCCGTAGCTCTGAGGGACTGGTGTTGGTTGGTACTATCCAAATGGCACGTGTGGTGTAACACGTGCCCAGGTCCCTGGAGTTATGATGGAGGGCATGTTCTGCCACAGGATATTGGGTGTCCCCCAGGCGAACAGTTCGTCTATGCCCATTCATCCGCTCAGCCAATTTGTTGGTAGTCATACCAACATAAAAGGCTGAACAGTGGACACATGTCAGCTGGTATATGACATGCGTTGTCTCACATGTGGCCCTGCCTTGAATTGGGTAGGTTTTTCCTGTGGTGGGGCTGGAGTATGTGGTAGTGGGAGGATGCATTTGACAGGTTTTGCAGCGGGATCGGTTGCAGGGGTAGGAACCATTAGGTAGGGAGGGTGGTTTTGGGATGTTGTAAGGTTGGACAAGGATGTTGCGGAGGTTGGGAGGACGGCGGAAGGCTACTCTGGGTGGTGTGGGAAGAACAGTTTGGAGTGATGGTCTCATTTCAGGGCATGACTTGAGAAAGTCATAGCCCTGTTTGAGGAATTTGTTGAGGCATTCCAGGCCAGGATGGTACTGGGTGACTAAGGGAGTGCTTCTGGGTGGTCTGGGGTTAGGAACATTGTTTTTGGAGGGAGAGGAATGGACAGCTCGTGAGATCTGTTTGTGGACGAGGTCTGTAGGGTAGTTGCGGGAGAGGAAAGCATTGGATAGATTGTTGTTGTAGCTGGTGAGGGATTCGGAACTGGAACAGATACGTTTCCCACGGATGCCCAGGCTGTAGGGAAGGGATCGTTTAATATGGAAGGGATGGCAGCTGTCAAAGTGGAGGTACTGTTGTTTGTTA
Source organism: Locusta migratoria (assembly GCA_026315105.1). NCBI lineage: Eukaryota > Metazoa > Arthropoda > Insecta > Orthoptera > Acrididae > Locusta > Locusta migratoria. Next base: position 212,569,619 of record CM048749.1, read on the forward strand.
GTGGGTTTAATATGGACTGAGGTGTGGATGTGAGACTCAGCAAGGTGAAGGTCAACATCAAGGAAGGTGGTTTGAGTTTTGGAGAAGGACCAGGTGAATTTAAGGCTGGAGAAGGAGTTAAGGTCGTGGAGGAAGTTCAGAAGGGTTTCTTCACCGTGAGTCCAGACCATAAATATATCATCTATGAATCTATACCAAACCAGGGGAGGCAACTTCTGTGTCTTAAGGAATGCCTCTTCCATGCGGCCCATGAAGAGGTTGGCATAGGAAGGGGCCATCCTGGTACCCATAGCTGTCCCCCTGATTTGTTTGTAGGTCTGGCCCTCAAAGGTGAAGTAATTATTGTTGAGTATGAAATTAGCAAGTGTGACAAGGAATGAGGTTTTTGGGAGGCTTTCAGGTGGGCGTTGGGAAAGATAGTGTTCCAGAGCTGATAGACCATGGGTGTGAGGGATGTTTGTGTACAGGGATGTAGCATCAATGGTGACAAGGAAGCTATCACGTGGGAGGGGCATAGGGATGGATTTGAGGCGTTCCAGAAAGTGGTTTGTATCTTTGATATAGGATGGGAGCCTGCAGGTTATAGGTTGGAGGTGTTGGTCTACCAGAGCTGAGACACGTTCTGTTGGAGCTTTGAAACCTGCTACTATGGGACGGCCAGGATGATTCTCTTTATGGATTTTAGGGAGTAGGTAAAAGGTAGGCATGCGAGGTTCAGGCGGAGAGAGAAGTTCTAAGGAGGCAGTGGTGAGACCTTGTAACGGACCTAGGGTTTTAAGAATTTTCTGTAGTTCAGCCTGGACTGAGGGAATGGGGTCATAAGGAATAGGTTTGTAGGTAGAGGTGTCCGAGAGTTGACGCAGCCCTTCTGCCACATACTCCCCTCGATCAAGTACCACAGTTGTGGAACCCTTGTCCGCTGGGAGAATTACAATGGAGCGGTCCGCTTTCAGCTCTCGGATGGCTTTGGATTCAGCTGGGTTGATGTTAGGAGTGGTTGGTATGTTGTTCAGGAAGGATTGGGAAGCAATGCTTGATGTGAGGAATTCCTGGAATGCCTGCAAGGGATGGTTTTGAGGAAGAGCAGGAGGATCTTTTTGGGAGGGAGGTCAGAATTGTTCAAGACAGGGTTCAACAGCGGCTCTGCTGCCTGGGGGTTGTGACTGGGTGCTGAAGTGGTATTTCCAGTTGAGGTTACGGGTGAATGAGAGGAGATCTTTGACCAGGGCAGTGTGATTAAATTTAGGTGTAGGACAGAAGGTTAAGCCTTTAGACAGGACAGATATTTCTGGAATGGACAGGGATTTGGATGAGAGGTTAAGGACTGAATTGGAATTGGTATTGGGTGGTTTCTGCATGTGGTGACGGTTGTGATAGGTTCTGGGAGGGGTGTGTGCTGGGATTGGAAGATTCAGTAGGGAAGCCAGGCTTGGTTTGTTGCCAATGAGTGGGGGGTTTTGAGGGTGGTGGTGTGGTGGGTGGTTGTGGATTATGGGAAGAGGGATACCACTTCTGATAAGATGGACCAGTAGTTTGGCCAGTTTTCTAAGGTGTTGTGCGGCATTCAGTTCAAGTTTACAGTTGGCTTGTTGTATTATGGATCCAAGTGTGTTATTTGAGCCAGGTGCTGAGAGGAGAAGTATTTTGGAGAGAGAGAGGAGTTGTTGGGAGTGGTGGTTACACGAGGCAACATACTGTTGGAGGATAAGACGGGTGAGAGCTAAGGACTGCTGAATTTGAAACTGTAGGAGGGACTGATGGAGACAAGGATTGCATCCAGAGATGGGAACTTTTAAAGTGAGTCCTTTGGGGATTGTTCCAAATGACAAACAGGACTGGAGGAAAAGAATGTGGGATTGCAGTTTGGCTATAGCAAATGCATGTTTGCGGAATGACTGAAGGTACTGTGGTATAGGGTTGGGATACATGGTGGATAATAGGTTTGAAATAATAATAATAATAATAATATGTTATATATCATACACATACACACACACGCACACACAAAGGGGTATAATAGGATGAAAATTTATCGAAAATATTAAAAAAAAAATATCAATATATAAAAAAGTTCAACGAAAGAATTTACTACGAAATTGTAATTACCAAGTGCCGGTGAAAAATGATTCAGTCCTTAACCTCTCATCCAAATCCCTGTCCATTCCAGAAATATCTGTCCTGTCTAAAGGCTTAACCTTCTGTCCTACACCTAAATTTAATCACAATGCCCTGGTCAAAGATCTCCTCTCATTCACCCGTAACCTCAACTGGAAATACCACTTCAGCACCCAGTCACAACCCCCAGGCAGCAGAGCCGCTGTTGAACCCTGTCTTGAACAATTCCGACCTCCCTCCCAAAAAGATCCTCCTGCTCTTCCTCAAAACCATCCCTTGCAGGCATTCCAGGAATTCCTCACATCAAGCATTGCTTCCCAATCCTTCCTGAACAACATACCAACCACTCCTAACATCAACCCAGCTGAATCCAAAGCCATCCGAGAGCTGAAAGCGGACCGCTCCATTGTAATTCTCCCAGCGGACAAGGGTTCCACAACTGTGGTACTTGATCGAGGGGGTATGTGGCAGAAGGGCTGCGTCAACTCTCGGACACCTCTACCTTCAAACCTATTCCTTATGACCCCATTCCCTCAGTCCAGGCTGAACTACAGAAAATTCTTAAAACCCTAGGTCCGTTACAAGGTCTCACCACTGCCTCCTTAGAACTTCTCTCTCCGCCTGAACCTCGCATGCCTACCTTTTACCTACTCCCTAAAATCCATAAAGAGAATCATCCTGGCCGTCCCATAGTAGCAGGTTTCAAAGCTCCAACAGAACGTGTCTCAGCTCTGGTAGACCAACACCTCCAACCTATAACCTGCAGGCTCCCATCCTATATCAAAGATACAAACCACTTTCTGGAACGCCTCAAATCCATCCCTATGCCCCTCCCACGTGATAGCTTCCTTGTCACCATTGATGCTACATCCCTGTACACAAACATCCCTCACACCCATGGTCTATCAGCTCTGGAACACTATCTTTCCCAACGCCCACCTGAAAGCCTCCCAAAAACCTCATTCCTTGTCACACTTGCTAATTTCATACTCAACAATAATTACTTCACCTTTGAGGGCCAGACCTACAAACAAATCAGGGGGACAGCTATGGGTACCAGGATGGCCCCTTCCTATGCCAACCTCTTCATGGGCCGCATGGAAGAGGCATTCCTTAAGACACAGAAGTTGCCTCCCCTGGTTTGGTATAGATTCATAGATGATATATTTATGGTCTGGACTCACGGTGAAGAAACCCTTCTGAACTTCCTCCACGACCTTAACTCCTTCTCCAGCCTTAAATTCACCTGGTCCTTCTCCAAAACTCAAACCACCTTCCTTGATGTTGACCTTCACCTTGCTGAGTCTCACATCCACACCTCAGTCCATATTAAACCCACTAACAAACAACAGTACCTCCACTTTGACAGCTGCCATCCCTTCCATATTAAACGATCCCTTCCCTACAGCCTGGGCATCCGTGGGAAACGTATCTGTTCCAGTTCCGAATCCCTCACCAGCTACAACAACAATCTATCCAATGCTTTCCTCTCCCGCAACTACCCTACAGACCTCGTCCACAAACAGATCTCACGAGCTGTCCATTCCTCTCCCTCCAAAAACAATGTTCCTAACCCCAGACCACCCAGAAGCACTCCCTTAGTCACCCAGTACCATCCTGGCCTGGAATGCCTCAACAAATTCCTCAAACAGGGCTATGACTTTCTCAAGTCATGCCCTGAAATGAGACCATCACTCCAAACTGTTCTTCCCACACCACCCAGAGTAGCCTTCCGCCGTCCTCCCAACCTCCGCAACATCCTTGTCCAACCTTACAACATCCCAAAACCACCCTCCCTACCTAATGGTTCCTACCCCTGCAACCGATCCCGCTGCAAAACCTGTCAAATGCATCCTCCCACTACCACATACTCCAGCCCCACCACAGGAAAAACCTACCCAATTCAAGGCAGGGCCACATGTGAGACAACGCATGTCATATACCAGCTGACATGTGTCCACTGTTCAGCCTTTTATGTTGGTATGACTACCAACAAATTGGCTGAGCGGATGAATGGGCATAGACGAACTGTTCGCCTGGGGGACACCCAATATCCTGTGGCAGAACATGCCCTCCATCATAACTCCAGGGACCTGGGCACGTGTTACACCACACGTGCCATTTGGATAGTACCAACCAACACCAGTCCCTCAGAGCTACGGAGGTGGGAACTTGCCCTCCAACATATCCTCTCCTCCCGCCACCCCCCTGGCCTAAATCTACGCTAACCACTCCCCTTCCTCCATCCTCAGCTCACCTATTCATTATCCGTTCCTTACCCCCCCCCCTCTCTCTCTCTACCGCCCTCTCGCTCTCTCTGTCATTCTCTCTATCTCTCTCCGTGTGTGTGTGTGTGTGTGTGTGTGTGTGTGTGTGTGTGTATCCATCCATATTTCCCTGTTTATGAAAAACGTTTTAGACACCCCCCCCCGCCCCTCCTACACCCCTCAGCATCATTAATTTCACTCTCTTCTCTTCTCTTTACTACTTGATCTTTCCTTTTTAGTTATATTTATCCTCTCTGGCTTGGCTCAGTACATACATGCAGTATCTCTGACGCCCACACTTCCGAAACACCACCTTCATGACCTAGGTCGTGAACCACCTTTCCCTTCTATTCCCATCCTTTATTCTTCCCTTCTCTCCCACCTGACGAAGGAACTCTGTTCCGAAAGCTTGTCCCTTTGTCCCTTTTTTTCTGTTTTTTCATTTTGTGTTACTATCGGCGGTACAGCACAATGGTAAGTACTGGCCAGCCATTCTATCTCATTTCAACAATATCTACTAATTTTTTGTTTATTTACTAACTAGTTTTCAGCTTATTAGGCTATCATCTTATAAACTGTTGACAGTTTACCTGATGATTGCCTAATAAGCCGAAAACTAGTTAGTAAATAAACAAAAAATTAGTAGAACAGAAAGTTTGTTTGTTTTCAACCTTAAATATGGAAGCGCTCTACCAAGAAGTGACGGAAGAATCCATTTATAAAAACCTGACCTTTTTCACCACAAACCTTTTGCATCTGTGTGTTGTGGAACATCAGTAGCCGAGAGAGAGAGAGAGAGAGAGAGAGAGAGAGAGAGAGAGAGAGAGAGAGAGAGAGAGAGAGAGAGAGTTGTTAAAGTAGTTTGTAGGTGTAGTGACTAATGACCTCAGCAATTCACTCCATTAGGTTTACAGACATTTCAACATCACCAATATGGCATACATTGTAGTCTAAACATGATTGTCGTATTTAGATTAGAAGCAGCATAGGAGACTCCAGCTAATGCTTCAAATATAGAACTGAGATGTGAATGACACACACACACACACACACACACACACACACACACACACACACTGGAATAACTCAGTGCCACATAACTGCTGTCTCTGGTAACCACACCTTGAGTGTGGCTCTGCAAAGTATAGAAAAGTTGGTGGTTGTGGGATGTGAATCAACCAACAGAGCACCACTTCAGGAGAGGCAGAAAGGATCTTGGGTAGGGTGTGTCTCATTTCAGGAGATGATGTAGATAATCAAAGCCCTGGTGAAAGGTGTAGTTCAGCTATTCCAGTCCAGGGTGATACTGAGTCACAGAAGTGGTCTGGTGGATAGTACAAGTCTCTCCTAATGTCTTCAGCATACTGGGGAAGAGAGTTCACATGAGGTAGAGATCGTGTCCAAGAAGGTGGCACACCATTTTAAGGAGGAAAGGTGATTAGATGGAGTAAAAGGTGTTGAGATTGTGATGGAATGAAGATAGGATGTCATGGCACTGAGTCCATGAACAACATGACAGTTCTGGAATATTTGGAGGCTGTACTAAGTTTAGATGGAATACCAAAGTGAGGCGAATGAAAATTTGTGGCTGGCCGGTATTTGCACACGGGATCTCCTGCTTACTAGGCATACGCGTTGACCACTCCGCCACCAAGGGGACAGTAACCAGGCCGACTGCAGAGGACTCTTACCAGCACGTCTCCCGCCACATCCAAATCCCCATTCGCTGTGCTGTCTCTTTCCTATTACCACAGCCTATTTGTTCTGTAATGCTCGCAGCCACAATACTGTATTCCCGCATCAGGGAGAACAGACCATGAGGTATCGAGTACAGTTAATTGTCGTTAGGAGCCCAGCTTCGACTTGTATACAATTATATAATTTTGACGATGTTACAGTGTTCGATGAATGAAATAAATTGCAATTTGCAATCAGTTACGGCTTCACTGTATTAGGTTTAGATGGAATACCAAAGTTCGGCAAATGAAAATTTATGTGGGGCTGGGATTCGAACCCGGGATCTCGTGCTTACTAGGCAGACGCGTTAGCCACTTTGCCACCAAGGGGACAGTGACCAGCCCAACTGCAGAGGACTCTTACCAGCACATCTCCCTCCACACCCAAATCTCCATTCACCACACTGTCTCTTTCCTATTACCACAGCCTATTTGTTCTGTAATGCTCACAGCCACAATACTGTATTTTTGCATTAGGGAGAACACACCATGAGGTATCGAGACATAATTAATTGTCGTCAGGAGCCCAGCCTCAGCTTGTATACAATTATTGTATACAATGGAATTATATTAATATCTTCAGGAGAGTGCGAATAGCTACAGAGAAGTGTAGGTGACAAATAAATAGTTAAGAAAAACAGATGCCAAATTTATTTATCATTAATGGATGTAGCAAATTGTCTTTATTCTGCTTTGTCATCCATGGTTTGTAGGATATCGGAAGAAAAAGGCAAGCAAGTTTCATATGAACAAGGCTTTCCAAAATCATGATGATGCTCAGACAGAAGCTCTTTTGTCTCCAGGAAATTTATAATATTAACTGAATTTGTTGAAAAGTTATGCAGCAAATTGATGTAGAAATTTTGTTTTCAATTGTTTCAGTTGCTCATTTATGCCAGGATGCATGCTTCTATGCCCTCTATACAGTAGTTCGTGGAATGGTCAAATAACAATATTATGTTTGTATGATTCTACTGCATGAATGATTACTTACACTTGAAATTTAAAAACTTCAAGACATAAAAAGTCACTGTAGCGTTCAGTCTGCTTGCTGATTTTACATAGGACATAGGACAGGGAGGGGGGCTTAGAAAGGAGGAAAAAAAAAAAATTCGGGTTCCCAGTAGGGCGTAAAATAATTTTAAACCCATTGACTTAAACACTTTTTCTTGCCTAGCATTCCAAATCTGTGGTTGTGTAAGGTCAATACACCAAATGAATATGCTTAGCTGAGAAATGTTTGAAACATCTGTAGACTCGTCAAGAACAATAAGAAATGAAAAAAAGTGTGCCATTCTCTCTGTAAATTGCTGCTCCGTATCTGTGGCCATATCTTCAACTTGGCGAGCAACAATTTGAGGCAAAAGAGGGTTTTTTAGTGTGTTGACCTCTGTTGCAGTGGTGGGTGGTCTGTCTTCCATATGAAAGTGTATACAGCTCAGAGTTAACAAAACAAATTTGCAGAACACTCTCTTGATGATAATTTTGGCTGCTGGGTGGAGGACATGGAAGAATGGTTGGCAGGAGAGAGGGGGGAGAACTGCTGTGTAAAATACCGGGTGATCAAAAAGTCAGTATACATTTGAAAACTTAGTAAATTGCGGAATAATGTAGATAGAGGGGTAAAAATTTACACACATGCTTGGAATGACAAGGGTTTTTATTAGAACAAAAAAAAGGGGGGGGGGTTCAAAAATGTCATCTGATCAGAAAAGCAATAATTAGCATAACAAATTAAGACGAAGCAATGATGATGGTCTTTACAGGTAATGATCAATATGTTCACCATCATTCCTCAATAATAGCTGTAGTCGAGGAATAACAGCACTGTAAAGCATGTGCGGAGTTATGGTGAGGCATTGGCATCAGATGTTGTCTTTCAGCATCCCTAGAGATGTCGGTCGATCACGATACACTTGCGACTTCAGGTAACCCCAAAGCCAATAATTGCACGGACTGAGGTCTGGGGACCTGGGAGGCCAAGCATGACGAAAGTGGCAGCTGAGCACATGATCATCACCAAATGACGTGCGCAAGAGATCTTTCATGCGTCTAGCAATACTTTGTTTTTCATTGGTTCTAATAAAACACTATGTCATTCCAAGCATGTGTGTCAATTTTTACCTCTCTGTCTACATTATTCCGTGATTTTCCGTTTTCAAATTTATACTGACTTTTTGATTACCCGGTTGCAGGGAACATAGCAGATACCTGCATAAGGAGACAAGCACTGTCTACACTAAAAGGTTTCTTTGATAGAAACTTGCTACACTCGCACTTCATTGTACAGTGACAAACAGTTTCTACTCCAGTATAGTTATGTCTTTGCCAAGGCTATGCTCCTATGTGGGTCCAGGTACAGATTTCTGTCACAACTCATCTTCTCAAACACCTGCTGCCTAACCACAAATGAGTCTTCTCTGTGTTAATCCATATTGATATTTTAACTATGGAAAATCTGATTGGAATGTCAGTAATGAAGGACAGATAACATCTCACTGTAAAGAGGCTCACTGAGCTTCTGACAGGCACGACAGTGGCCGGTCATGGTGGTTGTGTTTGTACAGTTGTCGGGTGATTGTGTAAATATATGTGTTTCTTTTTTGTTAATCGGTATCAACTGAGAATAAAAAACCAAATCACTTTCCTCACCAGGGCTTCAAACATCATGACCTTAAATGTCAAGAACCCTTCCCATAATCCTTATACTTTCCAATGTGGCATTATGTCACAATGTCCCTGTCTCTTATTATGTTGTCCTTTAAAGCGAGGTAGTTAGGGAACAGGTGACCTGCTCATGTATTCCATGCATTCACCCACTGTCATATGCAAATTTGGGTACAAATCTTTCCTGATCATCTTGTTTTTGGATATGTACATGTTTTCTTGAGGAGTTACGATTGTGTGTGAGCTCTGAACAAACATTTAATAAGAAGGCAAGCAATTTTTTTATTCTATTATGTACCTGCCTGCAGCTCAACATCTACTGGTTTTGGGTAGCATTTGACCTGTCCTCATAAATAGCACATAAACACAACTGTTGTAGGAAATAAGGGACAGCAATGTAGCAATGTATGGAATTCAAGAAAGTATCCAATGTGCTTTGTTCACAGTAAGAGGATCGCAGGAGCCTGGTTGGCTCGAGGGAACACTTAATGGCAAGACGGGCCTCATTCCAGAAAATTACGTCGAGAAACTTCCCTGACCTGGGCTCAAATTATGGGCGAGAATTAGTCGACGGTCGGCCCACTTCCAGCCTCAGCCGCAGTTGCCCCATCAGCCACCACAGTGATGATGAGTGCAGCTGAATTATTCTTGTGAAGCACGTGTACAATGCAGTAGTGATGCTAAAATGAAGATTAATGTAATAGTCTGTTATCTGTGTTGTGTTTACAGGTGTACTGTGCACATCACTGTGATATTCTTCCTCAAATGATTGTAAAATGTGGGGTTTGGCCTTTCCATATTAGGCTTCCATTCACATATCACCTCTTAAAAATGTGTCGTCTATAGTGTGTTCTGAAGTCATTAATTAAACTGATTCGCAGGTGAACTATGCTATACTTCAGGACAGAACATGGTTTGTGAAGCACGTGTATGACAAAGAATTGCTAACTTGAAAATATTTCAAGGAAATATTTTCTTCTCCAGTGTAAAAAATCTGCAGTGTAATTAGTAAATCAGTTAGAGACCTGTGGGCACCCCTTCATAAACCAGCAGAAAATGCAATGGCAATATTATATGTTGAGCAACTGTCCTATTATTGTAAATAGAAAATGTTGTACAATTATTTATTGAGTTAGTAATAATTTTATTTATGATTGCCATTGTCATCTGTTGTTTTTACATTGCCACATTTGAGGAAAACAGATAAGAAAAGAATCCTTTTTAGAATCCAAATAAAGTTGTATAAAATACTGATTTGTAATGTTGTGCTGTGTATACTAATTCTTTGTAACTTATATTAAATGTGAGCCTAAAGTTTCTGTGATATACTTACATTCATATAGCCTTACAGAGCAAAATCACAGAGTTATAAAAGTTACATATATTCTGTGCAGGAGTCATATAATTCATGTATTCTGTGCCAATTAGAAGAAAATGTGATTCACAAGAGAAAATAACAGTGCAATATATGAGAAGAACATGTGATTTTCCTGTTAGCCCACATCATCAGTGAAATATTAATCCCTCTGACTCTTATTGTAACTCTCAAACACTTTGCCTGTCATTTTTGAAATTTTATTGGGGATTGGCTCATAGCGTGTTGAAGTCTCTTGATGCAAATCTTAATATTCCAGAGGATTTCCTTTTTTGTGTTTTATTGTTTCAGTGCAGCTATTTTCATTTAATTTGTAGATTGTCATTGCACATTTTCATATACATTTAGTAATATTTTAATCTGATACTGGAAAGTCTTAGCAGTAATTTCTCTCCATATAATCGAGACACCAATGAGCTTGTTAGCTCTAAGAAAGAAAATTTTCCAGAAGCTTAGCTGCAAGTTAAATCTTGTTTATGTGTCTCAGTTATAGGCTGCTAAGATTGGTTTCTTTTACTCCTTCATTGTTGTTAATATTTCATAAACAACCACCTCATGATAACCTTGAATTTTTGTAATAAACAGTGCATTGGTCAGTAATACTGCATGCAGCTTTAATCACATTGTTGTGTTGGCACCAGAGCTAAATTATAGGGGTCCTTGTGTTGCTGACTTCATGAATGTGAAGTTAGCAAGTCATCTAGAGTGGGACAGATTCAAATTAAAATTTTGGAAAACAATATGATGTTAAGATGACTGTTTTCCACCAGAAAAAAAGATGTTTACAAGGTATTTTGTTTGTGACTATTATTATTATACTGATAAATTGGGGATAATAATTTCATGTGACGCAATGTGGTATTACATAGTATTGATTTCAGGAAATGTAATCCTTCCAAACACTCTTTTCATCAGGATTAACACTGCTCTAAATATGTATTGTCCTTTCATCTCAGTGGCTCTGTGGATTTTGTTGTTCACTGCTTGAAGAACAAAATCTGTTATGTGTAAATGATGGAAATTCCAGGTTGGAATTAATCAATATATCTTGTAAGCAATGTTTTTGTTACCTTGAATAGCCACCCCTTTGAAACATACTGAATAATTATTATAATTTAAGCAAGTTGACAAAGAAATGTAACTTTAGCAGGCCACTTAAAAATTTTAACAATCATGGTTGAGTATCAACAAGTGTGTGGATATATGTTATGTATTCTCCCTATGAATGAAATTTTTGTTAAATTTAATGCAAATTAATTCTAGATGATAACTATCAGATTTTTTCATCCAGTTAAATCTTGTCACTCTGTCCCTTGGTTTATTGATAACTTTTTCATAATCACTGTGTTGTATAAACTACTGCAATCTGCCAGTATGTGATATTTTTAGGCTTCTACAGACATACTAACTTAAAGCTTTCAATCGAAGAAGGGAAATGGAAAAAAATCACTGAACAAGGTTTCTTTACATATCACAAACTACATCCGTCTTTGCAAAATGTACCAATTCGTTACTGGGTGGTATTTTTTTCCTTTGTATAGCCTTCTGAAAACGATTCAAAGCTTTACACATTCCATTGTCAAATAATTTGACATTTATTTTCTTGAAAAATTATTTTTATATACAAGGAAAGTCAGACTTAAAATGAAACATTTTAGAATGGTGCACATTGGTAGTATTGAGAACTGATGAGAGTTGGATAGGTGTAGGGGGACCACATGAGTAACACCACTTATAGAAAGATATAGGAAGTGTTAAAGTTTGTTTCGTGTGTGTGTGTGTGTGTGTGTGTGTGTGTGTGTGTGAGAGAGAGAGAGAGAGAGAGAGAGAGAGAGAGATAGCGAGAGGGAGGTTGCACATGCGTTACAGGTATGAGTGTATAACAGACATGTTCAGTATCTATTTAGAAGATAAATAGTGGAGGAAGTAGCTTATACATTGCTATTTTTGTACTTGTGACTGCTTTTTCATAGATCATAGAACTTATTTCAGTTCAGGCATTGTCAGTCTGTGCCCCAATGCTACATTGTAGCTTCTGCAAATAAATAACAAAATTTCATCATTTTCTGGTTCGTTGCCATCTGAAGTATTTTTCAATTTTTCATTATTCAGCAGGAATTAGAGGTCTTCCAGTATATCATGAGCATATGATTATAGGCATTGCTTAATTTAAGAATATGTTTGTTTAACATCATTGTTACCTTAAGATCCTGAAATGAATATTTACCATAACACCTCACTCCAGATCTATTTCATTTCCTCTTCAGTACACATTTGTTGTTATTGTTTAGTAATAAATTGAAAGGAATCTACCAGTAAACAAGTCTTCCACACATACACTGAATGACATTATCATTTTCACACAAATGTTGGATCTCTGACAAACAACTGGAAGATCAAGATTTTCTTCTCTTGGCAGAAGTGTAGAAGAAATAGTGTAGCACCGGGGCTGTTATTATTATTATTATTATTATTATTATCATTATTATTATTGTTACTTCCTAAATTATCCACTTCTTGTTGGACCTAATAGCAGTTACACGTGATCTCACACCTCTTCATTATTGTAATGAGTCTTCTTAATCCTTATGGAGAGTCATCCATCTTCGTAACTCTGTCCAGGTTGAAAGCTCATATCATCTTTTCTTTCCATACAAGGCAAAAGTCCTAAAGTAGGAAATAAATTAGTAGAAAGATACAGTGTAAGTTATTTACTTTGTCTTTATCTGTAAGTAGCATTTAATTTGTATATATTGTGAACAGTGAGGTGTCATGTATGTATAAAATATATACTTGTTACGGTTCATCCACTACATATATTTATGTAAATAATATTTTGTTGTGTACATATAAATTTTGTTAATGTATATATTGGAGATATTTTATTAAATTTTCATCTGTATCAAGATTGATACGGTGATTGTACATTCCAGATGTAACTGTTTCAGTTTTGTTGTAAAGCTTCACAGCTCAAACGCTCAGAATAATTTACGTTGCACACTCTTCAGGCAAATGCCAAAGATGAGCACATGCATATTGGTGCTTATTTTTATAATAAAAGAAAAATTATGGTAAACAGTGCAAAATAGATGGGTGTCTTATTTTATGTGTACCTGATGTATTTGTTAGTTAAGTATGTAAATCTTTTTTTGTTTCGCAGTGTTTACTCTCATGTCAAAGAATCTTCAAGAATTATTTTCATTATAATGTTATATGGTGTAATTGTCATAATGACAAATAGTGTTGACTGCAGGCATATTGTCAGAAATATTTGCTAACTTGTTTAGCATTTTATGTTTGGCTAAGTGATAAGTATATTTTTAAAGTTAACCACTGAAACTGAATTGAAGACTGTGTGCTGCACATATAGAATGCTATTTAAAAATGAATGTGATTTGTTACCATATTATATTTTGTTTGTCCAAGTGTATAAATACAAATATTTGTTGGAAAAATATATCATTTATTTAAAATTTGGAAACCCATCACATTTTGATCATAACATGTTGAGGCTCAAGTGGGTACTGCACTAGAATAATTTGAATGCTTATTTTATTCATTTATATTCCATAGTGTGACAAAACAGGTTGGGCCACAGCACCCTTCATTGAATGCTTTCCTCCTCTTATAGATAACATTGTCACCAGTTTATTTTTCTCTTAATAGAAGTATAAAAATTATCGTCATAAGCCAGTGGTGGAGTCAGGATTTGGTTCTGGGGGTGGGGGGCTTTTTTTTTTTTAAATAAAGCCTATTGAATTTTTTATCTATGGCTTATTTTTAGGGATGGGTTGAACCTCAATTTTACCGAATCTTAAATAAAATGTGCTGAAATCCGAACCTGAATCAAATCTTCTGAAGTTCAAACCCAAATAATCTGTCAACTCAAGTACATGAATTTAAAGCCTTCTGGGATGGATACCAAATGACAATATTACAGTAAAATTCAAGAAATTAAAATTTCATTTAGATTTTTATTTCAAATCGTAATGATTTTTTAGTGTCCCCACTCCCCTTAAAAGAAATTTGTATGAAATGTTTTGAGATATATGTTCAGATGCTCTAAAAGATAATAAGAAATTTTCTTCACTCTGTTACAAACTGCTTCATTTTTTATGAAATAATGAAGTCTTGGAAAGGAAAGGAAATAGATATTTTTTGTCTTTTTTCAAAGGGGAAGAGTCAAAAAAGATGGAAAAATATTCTTAAAAAATAGGATGTGTCAATATTAAATAATTTTGTAGTGACATATCAGACATTCCATGAGTGACGGACAGGACATTCAGACACAGAGAAATCCGCATTTATTCGGTGTGTGTGTGTATGTGTGTGTACATGTTATTGCCATGAAGACATTTCAGAACTGTTAAAAGTACTTAACGCGCAGATTACACATTTCGGAGGGCTAAGCAAGGGTATTTTGTAGAATTATTTATTCTTTCAAACATTTAACATCACTAACTTGCCTGCTCAGAATTTATGTTCATAGAAGATTTAAGAATCATTACTAGAAGTCAGTTGCCGTGCTTCATTTCTAACTATTCCCATTCAGCATAAGAATAATACAAATGTAAATATGAACGTGATACGTATATTCTCCCACGTTAGCCATTGTCTTTTGGATTTTTTAAGCAGACGGAATTTAAATGTGATAACAGCTAACATGGAAGATTACATGGCATAATGTTTATATTATTCTTATGGCGAAGAGAGTGTGGCATTTATGAGTCACGATTCATAGGTACAATCCCTTGCCCCTAATAGAAAAACACAGCTGTAGCACGAAGGCAGTGGTTGTACCCGTCAGGCATATTGATGCAACACAGGCTTTATGTAGTAGCTCTTAGCTAAAACTTCAAATGTATGGCTATTTTACCAACAGTAAACAGTTACTAAATAAGAATGGAAATAACTTTGAATCTAAATGCGGAAATATAAAACTATTTTATTATACTTATAATACAAATTTTACAATGTTTATGCAGTAAAAACTCATTTCTAAGTTCTCGGTTTTTACGTTTTCCCGCCATTTACACCATTTTTTGTCGATCCCGTCAAATTTCCTACGTTCACAATGTTAATTCGCCCTCATTTTTATGTTAACATATTTTCACTTTTCCCGTGTTTTATGCTTTTCGAAAGCGTGTTCATGAAGAAAAAATGACGTAATCTACATAAATTGATGCTAGTATGGCTTTCCCCTTAAAGTATAGCACTTAAAAATTATTCACAGTCGAGTTTCTTGATACTTTGCATTTTTCAAATGTATATTTCGTGTATCGTTGCTAGCAGTATGCAGTTAGTTCACTTACGACGCGCCGATTTGTGGCGATGTAGTTCCTCTTTCCACCAGCTTCTTTGCCAGAGTGCCTGGCATGTACTCAGACAAACAGAATGATTTGTTGGCATGAGAATAATGCTGATTTGTGGCGGTGTAGTTCCTCTTTCCACTAGCTTATTTGCCAGAGCGGCTGGCATGTACTCAAACAATCAGAACCAGTTGCTTGGTTGACGTGAGCATAAAGGGTTGCATTGTTTTTGTGATACATATTTCTGATTAATAAAGAACGTTATCTGTCAAAGTTGGGTATCATAATACCCACAACCTCAAAAAAGCGATAATAGTGTGAGATGCCGATCCTATGCAAACATTACAAAAATACTTATGCATATGTTTGCACTCGAGAGTGCAAAAAATTCTGTAATATTGTCGTGTGAAACATCGAAAAATACCAAAAGACGGAACTTTAGGAGTTTTACTACATAAATAATTACTGTCAGTAGAATGCAGTAATTTTGAAGATGTGTTACAATGCCTGGCAATGGCGTCCAAACGTTATCTATTGAAGCGGTTCAGGTAATTCTACCCAGCAGTGGCGTCAAAATGATATCTATTGAAGCGGTTCAGGTAATTTTGAAGATGTTTTACATAGTCCAGCAGCGGCATCCTAAATTGTAATGAATGAAATTACATCAAAAATTTCTACTTCCCATAAAATTACCAGTTCTGCCCTATGCTTAAAATAGTAAAAATTTGGATAACCTTTTTTGTACAATAAACTTCCTGGTGAGTATTTAGATGGCTATTATGTACATATATCACAAAGAAGTTACGAAAATGCAAGGCTGATCCAGTAAGCATATTTTACCATTTAAAACATTACTTCCTGTATTTTACACCATTTCACTGAAGTCCCTTGAAAAGTGTAAAAACAAGCTTCTACTTATGACAATTAGATACCTGTATGGTAATTCTGAATCACTATTACTCGATTCCTTGTTATTCAGCTCGTTCGTATTACAGAGCATCATCCCTCATACAGTCTAGTGCATTAGATATTGAACATTTTTAAATGCCTGTTACGCAAACTGATTTGGAACCCACTTCCATGTATCATCATTCCGTTGGAACACTTGCGCGTTTTACACGACCTGTTCGTGTCAATTGTCATTTTCGAAAGGCAGTCGGTGTCAGTCTACATATGTTTAAGCTAGACTTTAAATAGTTTATTGAAACAGACATCAAGTGGTTGCTGAATTGACGTCATTCCGCCTGGAAGGTGCACGATCCGAGCTTTTTTTCTTCATAATAAATAACTTTCTTCTTGAAATGCTAGTGCTTCATTACAGATCACATACCACAGCTTTTCACAAAATTTGACAAAACAATACGACAAATCACAATAAGGCAACTTGTGCAAGAATTCTAAAGCCTTATGTAATGTTAGTATTTACATAAAGAAATATATATTTTGTTGCTACTAATATTTGAAGTTGAGCTATTCTAAAGTTCTATTTCTTTTGTTGGATGGTGTATTAAAATTCAATAATCGAAAATAAAAAGGAAATTAGACTAGTCTTTTATTTTTACGAGCACGAAAGTTTTAGCGCCAGTATTTATATTTGCACCTGCAAAGCACACTTGCTTATATTAGACAAGAAAAGTTAATGTGTTGCAGCTCCTAGCACCATTTTTCAGAACTTCATTCACTTTGTAGTGTGTACTCAAGGAGGTTAGAATCTCTAATCTCCTTGTTTGTACTCAATTTTAAATGCAGGCAGTTTTTTGGACCACAAAAACCGGAAAAAAGAACGGCTTAGATTTGGGTAAATACAGTAGATTGTTTTCACAATAGCCACGCAGCTGTGGTAAGTTTCATAGTAGTTTCACTTGAATAAATTCAAAGTGAGATTGTTTTGTTTTATGACGTCACATCTTTCAGCAGATCTATGGAAAATAAAGTAAATAACACAAACGAAAGCGCACTAGCAAGGTAAACTACAACATTTGTAACTAAGGTTTCCATATAATGCTTAGGATTCAGGATTCTGTAGTATTCGGCCATTATGCATCAAATCTCGAATCCAAAGCCAGTGTTCGAATAATGGATTCAGGCAAACCACTCAGACACAACCCTACTTATTTTTACATGTTTTATAATTTAATCAATTATTCTACGAAAACAATTGCAAAAAAAAAAAAAAAAAAAAAAATGAGTAGGCTCACATTAATTTGAAACTGGAAGTGGAGCAACGTGGTAGAAATGTAGTGTATATAATCAGCTCGTAAAATAATTAAGCTAGGGTGATCAGATTACCAAAATAAAAATACAGGACCGTGTGGGTACCGATGCATGTGACACTAAATATTGCCTTTACCTGTAGCATTAAAGCATAGGCCTACATAAACACACTAATTGATGCACAGACAGTATAGTGAATAAAGCCAGTGTCACTCCCCTCCCCCATTCCCTAAGCTGACATGTCGTATTCGGTGGGTCTCGTATTTGCTTTACATTTGCTTGTCTTGAAATCAGTTATTTTGGAAAACTGTTACCACAACAGGAATAATATTTAATTGATTAAAGTACATGAAAGCAATGGGACAAGCATAGGAATATGGATTTTTGGGACAGGATGAACTACATATAAGGCAATCTCAATAACTAAGACATTCGAAGTCAGATGCTATTACAAAAATTAACCAAACATAGCTACTCGCAGTGGTGAAGTGACCGAGCTTTCTAATGTGTCTTGCTGTGAAGTGCGTGGTTTCTTGCTGTTGGAGGTTAGAGTCCTCCCTGGGGCAAGACTCAGTGTGTGTGTGTGTGTGTGTGTGTGTGTGTGTGTGTGTGTGCGCACGCGCGCGCGCGCGCGCGCTTGTTGCCATTAGGTTAGGATAGTTTGTAAGTCTAGGGACTGATGACCACAGCAGTTTGGTCCAATAGGTTTACAAACATCTGAACATTTTGAACGTAACTACTCGCACACCTTAAAGCCACTCATGATTACTTACCCACTTTATGTATTTCTCTGTGAATTATAACAGAAGAATGTGTCATTTTGGAGGTCTGTGTTTTCACATAATGGTCACCACATGAAGTATTGTAAAAAGGAATTCTTATTATAATTACTTCCTTCACAGTTTGCACGCTAGGTATTTTGTTTTCGTAGTCCATAAAATATTTGTGATGGAGAACACTATTTCCACACCAGCATTTGCTACATATATCTTCAGCTGCAAATAACTTGAAAATGAGAGATCAGTTTTTGCCAACCCATTACACATTTCTTGATTAATAAATTTTCTCTTCACGTATATTTTGAAGGTGGTTCACTTTCTCAATAAGCTGATCTTCACATCTTTCTCGCAAATTATTTTCATAAAACTCAGGTAAATTATTAATTCTTTACTTCACAGAACACACACTTACTTTCCTTTTCTTCCCCAAAGGTAAGTCTTTCCTCTCCCGGGATTGGAATGGCTCCTTACCCCCTTCCTTGAAACCCTCATCATTTCCTTTTCCCTCTCCTTCCCTTCTGCCTGAAGAATTTATTGTATCATTTTCCAAAGAGTTACACCACAAAGATATATTTTTTGAAACGGAACAATAGTTTTTTTCTATGGCGTATTGGATTCGTTTAAACCAGCTGCGTCCAAATCAATTTAAACTATATTCCTATCACTGTTAGTTTGGCAGCTACAACCCTTCAAAGTTCCGGGGGCAGAGGCTGTGATAGTGTAGCTGACTGGCAGAGTGGCTATCACCTGGGGCACGGCCCACTGTCTAATGACCACCAGCCAGTCAGCTACACTGATGTAGCCTCCGCCCCCTAAACTTTGAAGGGTTGTAGCTCCCAAACTAACAGTGATAGGAATGTAGTTTAAATTGATTTGGACGCAGCTGGTTTCAACGAATCCAATGCACGGTAGAAAAAGCTATTGTTCCATTTAAAAAATTATATCTTTGTGCTGTAACTCTTTGGAAAATAATACAATACACTATATTCATAGCTCTGCATAAAGTGTAACATTTTTTGTGTTGACCTACCACATTAAAATTTCCCGTCACCTATTATTTTATAAGTTACAGAGGCAAACACACTTAGTGAAACACCCTTTATATAAAAATGAATTGTTGTTCGTTAGTCTTGCTAAAACTCGAGAACGGCTGAACCGATTTGGCTAATTTTAGTCATGAAATATTCGTGTAATTCCAGGGAAGGTTTAAACGGTGATAAAATATGAAAAGGTTGTCCGGAAAAGAGGAAAATTGGGAAAAACTGAAACAGATTTTTCCAGTGAGCTATCAATACCATTCTTCCAATTTCGATAAAATTTTCTACATTTTATGTTGGAAGCAAGAGGAAGTTTCTCATCAAATAAAAGTTTTGAAAATTCGCCCAGAAAGTAGGAAAAACCGAAAGCGATTTTTTTCTATGAATAAGAATCAATTGCCACATGTTTGTAAGAGTATCACTTGAGTACGGCTCGACAGGACATGGTTGTATGAAATAAATGTTTTTGGAAAATGTACCGGAAAATTGGAAAATTTGAGAAAAACTGAAAGTGCATTTTTCAGCGTGTTTTTGATTGAATTCAGCACTATAACTGACTATTCGCACAACTTAGAGGGGTAGTTCATTTTTTGTTTTGTTCATTATAGCCTTTGAACAGTTTTTAGAAAAAATAGGGACAGTTAAAAAGGAAAATTACAAAATTCGAACAAAGTTTCTTTTTCAATGTGTTTCTAAATGTACTCAACACTATAAGTTGAGAACCGTTCATACGATTGCGATGAATTTTTATCATTTGGTATTCAACGAAAGATGAACGCTCTTATGGACTAAAAGTTCAGGAAAGTTTCCCGGAAAATTTTAAAATACGCGAGAAATTGAAAGAACTTTCAATATCATTCGTCTGAGCGTAATAAAATTTTACATATTTGACGTTCAAAGAAAGAGTAATGTTCTTATGAAATAAAAATTTGGAAAAGTTTCCTGGAAAATTCAGAAAAAAATAAAAAGAGATTTTTCTATTAAATATCAATACCATTTATCTGATTGCAATAAAATGTTGCATACTCGATGTTCAAAGCGAGAGGAACAATTGAGTGAAGTAAAAGTTTGAAATAGTTGGCAAGAAAATAGGAAATTTTGTGGAAAACTGGAAGAGATCTTCTTTTTGGGATATCAATATCATTCATACGATTGCGATAAAATTTTGCACATTTGATGTTCAAAGAACGAGTACATACATATTAGCAATTGTGAAGCATTGCCGGGTTGACTAGTTTTAAATAAAAATGATTGCCCTCAAAGGTTTGAAATATTAGAAATATATTTTTTTTTAAAGTAGGTCAAAAATCGTGACTCATCCCTTTGAGTTGAAGCCTATTGATCATGACTACATTTGTTCTCCGTTTGGTTACGCTAACATTACTTTTAAAAAATGTTAATTCAAAATATATGGGATGGTTAGTAAAATACAGTACAATAAGCGTCCTATATTTACTTTGTTGAGCAATGGGACACTGAGGCTAAATAAGGGATGATCCCGTAAAATAAGCGATGTCTGATCACCCTACATTAAGCAGTTTCTTTGTTACTAACCAAAGAGAAAGATCTTTACAGTTTAATTAACATAAGACTCAATCTGCAAAAATTGAACTAAAATGACACTATTGTTGTTTATAAGATTCCACTCTGTGGTGTCGCTGACCTGCTAAGCAGCGGGCCACCGCATATGAACAATCGGCTCATAGCTTCAGCTTAGTGTTGCCATGAAATGGAAGCAGGCTTGACTTCGAAGGCAGGGTTGTCAACTGAACACAGCACTTATACTGAAAGCAGGTTTACTGCGAACTTAACATACACGCAGCACTAACTGCCTCTCAGTCAGAGTGCTCTGCTATTTATACACAGACAGAATGTACCAGAAATTAGAAGAATAGTTAACATAAGAAACATGTAGAATATTCTGGAAATGATAATTACAAAGAAATAAATTTTTGCCAGTGGACGGAATTGAAACGACGACCTTCAGTACTGCAATCAGTGATGCTATCCATTGCGCCACACCGGCAATAGCAGTAAAATAGTGGCAGCATCAAAGCTGGTCTTGGCATCATTAAAACTGCTCACAGTAACAACAGCACACATTCTCAGTGAAGGCATCATTTTGGTGACCAATTGTCACTTTCACTTCTGCTTGGTAAATTATAGTTACATTGTGATTTATTACATGCGTACTGTTTCAAATATCCGGTGCCGACCAGTTTAAAAAATTAAAACAATAAAAAGAAAATCTTTGGGTGGTGCTGGGGGGGGGGGGCGCTTCAGCTTCATTAGCCCCTCACCCTCCACATCACTGCCGTAAGCACATGGTAGGCAAATTATCAAAACTGTAGAAACAAATTCACCCACAAAACCTTATTATTCAATGTTTGTATAACCTTATTATCCACCTTATTTAGTTTCATATAAAGTAACGTATCTCAGTAATGTATTGACATTAACTCAGACTTTTTAAAGTTTGAATGATATTAATAGAGTTCACCTGATACAAATTTCCAGTGCAGATTTTCTGGTTGCTACTAATGTACTTTTGATCACCTGATTTTTTTTTAAATCCAGACACAATCTTAACGAAAGCACTAAAGTTACTAATTACTAAATTTTCCATAAACAAATTTTAATGTACAAGCTTAATCCCAATGGTCATAAAAATGGAGATTCCCATTGTCTGAAAGTAAACTATTATATTGGCTTCAGCACATACCAATCAGTATATGAGGGTTGGAAATTAAATAGTGGTCCCCTCAGGGACTCAGCATAAATTTGCTGAGTGCAGGCTTGGAGAACCCAGGATCGTGAGCTACGGACTGGTAAGTGCCGCCAGTCCTCTGACACTGTAACCTCTAGGCACACTTCAGCGACCACCGTGTGGAACGTTGTGTGTACTAGGGAATGGGGATCTTGGCTTGACTGCCCGGGTCTCGAGGAAGGAAATACCTCTATAAAAAAATTTAAAAAACCCTCAATCCCAAGGTGTGCTACGTGCTGATGGGATGCAAGGCTGTTGAGGCGGAACAGTAGCTAGTGAGCAACCTTTGGAGATACTGCCGTACCTCAGTTGCATAAGGCTTACCTATGCATGAGGAGCTCTGTCTAGGCAAACATGTAGTTCCCTGGCTGCTTGTGGGACCGAGATGGATCATTTGAGAAATTTTAACCTCCTTGTGGGATGGGTGTACCTGGGGGTAACAACCAGGACTAGGTACAAGGGCTGGCTCACGTAGCTGCTGGAAGTGGCCCCGGCCCGCTGCCGCTGTGACATCACGCGGGTACATGCACCGCGTCGCGTGGCAGCGCTGAGCTGTAACTACTGTTTTAACGGTGTTTGTTTTCAGTATGACTTACACATGATTTTTAGCTGAAGGCAAGTAATTGAAATATCAACAGTTAAGGTGAAAGTGAATTTAATATGAAATATGCGGTACATATATTGCATAATAATTTTAATACTACTTATTCACTGACTTCAACCATATGCTGATTTTTTATTACTTTAAACTTATTTTACTCGAGAACTACTGAACATATCGTGATGTGGTTGGTTTTTAAATTGCAGAACTCAGAAAGATATAAACAAAAGTCCGCGAGAGCATATGTCTAACTTTTATGACTGGAGCACATTTACCATTTTTCTCTCCAAAGGCGCTGGTGTCGGATGTCTTCAGACTACGTAAATAGTGATTGTGGGAGATCTATAAAAGTTAGACATATGCTCTCCCGGACTTTTATTTAGCTCTATTGCTATTGCTTTTGAAACTGTGCTAGAAAAAATTGCTTTTGAAGGCCCAACTTTTTGCCTTGCATTTCCTTTTAGCTTGAGAAACTCTGGCTTCAATTTATGACACAGTCTGATTTCTTCTGAATCTTTCTGCATAATGTTTATTAAAATACTAACATTCAGTTCGGTACATCTGGAAAAATTAGGCCACTGTTTAAAAAGTGGTTCCTCAACAGTTTAAAATAGTGAGGCATGTCCACGAAGACGTAGATATTTCTAGTATCATTGCATGGGTTTGTGAAGGAGCTATTTACTACGCTTACCCCTAATTCCTTATACAATGTATTACAGCCTCCTAAATCAGACACAACTACCGCAACTATTAAATTACATTTGTCCAGCCGGCCGCGGTGGCCGAGGTGACTGAGGCGCTCCAGTCACGGTCAGCACGGCCACTACGGTCGGGGGTTCGAATCCCCCCTCGGGCATGGATATTTGTGCTGTCCTAGTTCGTAAGTAGTTTGTAAGTTTAGGGACTGATGACCCCGTAGTTCAAATGATCAAATGTTTGTTAAGCTTAAGGGACTTAACTAAGGGGTCATGAGTCCCTAAACTTACAAACTACTTATGAACTACCTACAACTAAGGACGGCACAAATATCCATGCCCGAGGGGGGATTTGAACCCCCGACCTTAGTGGCCGTGCAGACTGTGACTGAAGCGCCTCAGTCCCCTCGGCCACCGCGGCCGGCACCCCGTACTTAAGTCCCGTAAGCTTAACAAACATTTGAACATTTTTGAACATTTGTCCAGCTGTTGTATGATATGAAATAACAACTTTGGTCATGGTCGTATCAAAGGAGTAATATACTGCTTGCTTCCATGGCGCGAATAATCCTATAGCCAAAACTACGTGGACTTTCGAGAATGGCTTGATCTAGACCAGCGTGATAGCTTATCTTAGAATCAATGTGCATCTCATCAAAGCTAAGAATACACGTTCGTTCAAGTTCACACATAGTTTCTGCACTTTTTGATATAACGTTTAAACGTTCGTTAAAATCTCAGGGTTACATTGGAACTTAATGCACCACCTTTTTAGAGTCGATTGAGAAGGAAACGTAAAACACATATTTTCCGCAAAAATTCATAGTTTTTTTTTTTTTTTTTTTTTTTTTTTTTAGTAGCTCTCAAAATTATGGCTATCGAAATGTCGTCAGAATTCCATTTCATTAGCTTTTTTCTGTTCGTAATAGCTTTAATCTGGTTCTCCGTAAACAACTTTTTGGCATTGATGAGAAATATGTGACATTGTTTTCGACATTTCATGTTTCTAAGTGTTTTCTGGTTACTGAGGACCACTTTAAAATTAGTCTTACTTCTTAAATTCCGCTTAAGCCTTTTTAGCGGTTGCTTTAATTTTCGTTCTAGCTATTTGTAGTTCACATTTGATATCTCGTATTGATCTTTCAAGTGATTCTATTTTCTTTTGCATTTCAAAGCAACTCAAACATTTAGGCGAGTCTTCTTCACCACAACCTGTAGCTGCATCACGATGTTCATTGTTTGCCATATTTGCATCACTGATATTGTCCTCAGTGTTTTGTACAACACTTTCGGATAATCTTAATTTTTTAGGACTTATTGTTTTAAGATGTTCCATCGCCCTCTTTGCAACAACTTTCTGTTGTGCCTTTCATTTCCTATGTCTATGTAAGAATTATCATTACTCACATTAAAAAACAAAAAACACACATTCGTTTTTCGTGAATTATTTTTACACGCCGCAATACAACAGTTAACCATTGTAAATACTATAACTCAATGACACCACACTACACAGAACACTTAGGAAACACGTGTTCAAAAAAGGGTGCCAAACACAACACAAATCAGCGCTCAGCTCAGCCACAGCCGTCCGCGGTGGCCGAGGGTACTGAGGCGCTCCAGTCACGGTCTGCACGGCCATTCGGTCGGGCGTTCGAATCCCCCCTCGGGCATGGATATTTGTGCCGTCCTGAGTATTAGCTAGTTCATAAGTAGTTTGTAAGCTTAGGGACTGATGACCCCGTAGTTAAGTCCCACAAGATCTACAAACATTTGAGCTCAGCCACTCGGCAGCCACGGTCCAACTGCTTCTGTAACCGACACAGGAGGGGTAAGTAGGGCCACAGCGGCGCGCGGTACAACAAAGGCGTGAGCCAGCCCTTGTATCTATCTAGCCCTGGGTAACAACACCTACCTAATAAGAGGGCTGGGGTAACCAGTTCTCCTGATTTAGGATGTCATTCAAACCAAGGTGGGGATAGTTATGGAACACAAAATGTGTTTTTCATTATCAAACAGAAAGAGGATACCTTCGAAAAAGTGTCACAGTTTTACAATCAGAAAGGTGTTGCTGGTGACTTAAAATCTGTTAATCACTTGCGTAATGGAACGTTTTTGGTGGAACCAGTAATTCACAGCAAGCAGCAAACCTGCAGAAAGCCAAATGCCTCGGCGAATTTCCTATTGAGACAGAGTTACATGGCACGCTGAACAACAGCAAAGGTGTAGTTGCTTCAGGGACTTGGTGGAAATGACAAACAAAGAACTAAAATGTGAGTGGGTCAAGGATGGCATTGTAGATGTTCAAAAATGATGAAAAGGGTGGGTGGGGAGTTAATAAAATCAGATGCCTTCATCCTCACCTTCAATAGCCTTGATCTCCCTGAGTACGTCAAGGCAGGCTTCCTTCGTTTGAAAGTCCGGCCCTATGTCCAGAACCTGAAGCGCTACTTTAAGTGTCAGCGCTTTGGACATACCACTATCAGTTGCAAGGGTGAATCCACTTGTGGGAAATGTGGTAAGGCAGCACATGATGGAGTAGATTGCTTACCACCTCCAAAGTGTGTGAACTGCACGGGTGAACATCCAGTTTGGAGCAGGGACTGCAGTGTGTACTTGGAGGAAAAGAAAGTGCAGGAAATTAAAACAACAAAGCTAATTTCCTATTGTGAGGCCAAGAAGATCTTTAAGGCCATGCAGCATCCTTCTTTTGTTACATCTTTTGCTGCAGTTGTTCAAAGTCGGTTTCAAGGCCAATGTTGCTATGCAAACTGAGGTTGCTAGTGTCGGCACCATCACCTGTACCTGTACTCGCAAGGTTGCAGCTGTTACCGTGTCAGAAGACTCACAATGCTCATCTGACAAAGCTGCTGTTGTCACTACTGCAGAACTGTCAGCGCCCTCTTAAGTAGAGGTCGCTGCTCCGATCTTACCACCTTCCAAGTCAGTGGTTGTTCAAAAGGCCAGCACAACCCACTCTCCTGACGCTGTCTCCACTGTAAAGGCTGCTAAGCCGAAAAACACACTAGGAAAAAGTCAGGCTCAAGTTAAGACAGGTAATAAACCCTTAGATTACATAGAAGTCATTATACCTGATCTCTCCTCTGAATCTGCCCCAGAGCTTATGGGACTGGACATCCCTCAGGGGCAAACTTCTCTCCCCAATACTGACCCTCCACTTAGTTCAGTATCCCCGCCTCGGCAGAAAGTGAAGGTGAAAATACAACTCCCGTAATAGATGGCTCCCATAATGGAACCTACAGTGTTTCAGGACCCATATGGAGGAACTTCGTTTATTAACTCAGTGCAGACTGCTGGGTATATGTCTAGAAGAGATGAATTTTAAGCCCTCATCCAACACTGAGATACGTCGTTATGTGGTATATAGAAAGGACGACCTTAGTGGTGAGAGAGCTAAAGGCAGAATGTCTGTTTTCATCAATACAACCTGCCACTCTTTCCTACTCCCCATTCAAAGTCCCTTACAAGCAGTTGCAGTGTGTGTTCAAATGCATCACCGATTGACTATACCATTTATCGCTTCCACATGATGCCTTTGATTAGGAAGCCCTTCACGACCTTTTCATACAGCTCCCCCATCCTTTCATCCTTTGTGCTGATTTTAACGCGCATAATGTGCTTTGGGGGTCTGAAACTACTTGCCCCAGGGGTCGAGCAATTGAGAGGCTTCTCCTGACGTCCTCTGTCCATTTACATAATACGGGACAGCCCACACACTTCTGTACTGCATCAGGATCATTCTCTGCTATAGACCTCATGATTTGTTCCCCAGCCCTTGCCCCTGCGATTCAATGGGAAGTGGACACTGACCTTCACGAAAGTGATCACTTTCCAATCTGGATCCACCAGCCAGATGGAATGGAACCCATTAGACAACCGCCATGATGAGTGCTTAGCAGAGTGGACCCTTTATGGCAGACTGGCTGAATTCGATTGCCATGTTAGTGTCCAGGAATTGGTGGACCATGTCACTCAAATGATCCACCACACCACTGCAGCTTCTATTCCTCAGTCCTGCCTGACCGAGAAGGCACTGCGTCCCATGGTGGAGTGACAAACGCCGCTCTGCAATAAGGACACGGCAAGCAGCTCTGTCTTACTTCAGAAGCGACCAACTGCAGAGAACCTCGCAGCCTTTCGGGTGGCAAGGGCAAGGTGATGGCAAACGATTCGGGAGAGCAAGAAATGGTCATGGTACCAGTTTCGCAGTACCATTAATCGTTCCACCAAAAGTTTGCAAGTATTGGAGGCAATCAGGAGAATATCAGGGAGAGGCTATGGGAAATGGCACGCTGCAGACGAACCCACGAGTGATTGCACAGACTGTGGCAGAACATTTCGCCACAGTCACTTCTACTGCCAGTCAGACTCCTGCTTTCAGACACCACAGATTGTCTGTGGAGAGCCGTGGTGTAGTAGCCGAGCGGTCTAAAGCACTTCGCTGCGGATCGCGCGGTTGCTCGCCGTGGAGGTTCGAGTCCTCCCTGGGGTATGGGTGTATGTGTTTGTCCGTAGATTAGTTTACTTAGGTTTAAGTAGTTTGTAAGCTTCGGTCTGATGACCACGCAGTTTGGTCCGATAGATTTACAGACATTTGAACTTTTTTTTTTTTTTTTTTTTTTTTGTCTGTGGAGAGAGGTAGTTTGGTTTTTGTCATCAATTGATGAAGATTACAATTGTCGCTTTTACATGTGGGAGCTTGACTCCATGCTATGTTCAACTCGTTACACATGCCCTGGTTATGACAGGATACATTATAGCGTGCTACAGCACCTTATTGACTGAAATGAAGAAATTATCCTTGCCCTTTTTAATGAAATTCGGCAGTCAGGTCACTATCCCGACTCCTGGCGTGAAGCACTTATGATTTCTCTTTTAAAGCCTGGAAAGGACTGTACATGCCTGAGTAGGTATCATCGTGTTGCCCCTACTATCTGTGTGGGAAAGACCTTGGAGCGGATGGTCAACCGCCGCCTGGTCTGTGTGTTAGAATCCAGGAAGCTCCTTAGCCACTTCCAGTGTGGTTTCAGGAGGTATCGTTTCACCTTTGATAACCTGGCCTTCCTGGAGGCGGTGATACAAGAGGCTTTCCTACAAAAGTATCACCTTTTAGCTATATTTTTTTTATATTGAGAAGGCCTATGATGCTACTTAGTGGCATCTTATTCTCAGACAGCTCCACGATTGGGGTTTGCATGGATGTCTTCCCACTTTTATCAATTCCTTTCTTTCTCCGCGCTGTTTTAGATACAGAATTAGTAACACCCTTTTCATCGTTTTGAACAGGAGAACAGAGTTTCTCAGGCCAGCATTTTAAGTGTGACCTTATTTGCCATAGCTAGTATCACGTATGTTGTTAAATATCTTGTTAAGTGTTCCTTATTTGTTGATGACTTCTTTCTCTTTTGTTCTTAATCCAACCTAGCAACGACAAACCTATTGGTTGCAACTAACTCTTCGACATTTGGATGAATGGGCAGGGAAGACCGGCTTTAAGTTTTCAACAGATAAGTCTGTATGTGTTCTTTTTAACCATACACATTCCGCTTTCAATTTGCCTGAACTGCAAACGAGGGATGCCATTTTACATTTTAAAGACACCTTGAGGTTTCTGGGCCTCACATTTGACACGAAACTTTCATGGCTGCCACACCTGAAAGATTTGAAAAGATGGTGCCTCAAAGCACTAAGCATTTTAAAATGTATTAGCCATACGTCATGGGGAGCAGACAGTACTTGCCAACTCTGATTTTATAGAGCCTTTGTACGATCACGGCTTGATTATGGGTGCATGATTTATGGGTGTGCACGCCCATCCTATTTAAAGATGCCGGACGCGATTCACCATACAGGAATTTGGCTGGCCACTGGGGCATTCAGAACAAGCCCCATATCAAGTCTCTGTGCTGTGGCTGCTGAGCCACCACTAAATATCAGGCGACGGATGCTCATGGTGTGCGAGGCGTACAAAACACTGTCCACACCCTTCACACCTGCATACCATACCATAACTAATCCTCTGTTGGAAAGGCTTTTTCATAATCGGCAACAGGCTATGAGGCCTTTTGGGATCCGCACAAGGGATTGCCTTCGAGATATGGGAGTGGCTGATCTCAATGTTTTACGTCGAGGTTGGGGAAGATTTACACCTTGACTTTTCCAGAGGCCCCAACTTGCTTTAGATCTCACAACTTTTAAGATATGTGAAACTTGAGATTTTACCTTTCGGTCTGTGTTTTTTAATATTTTAGATATGCATCACACTTATACAATGGTGTACACTGATGGTTCGAAACAGGATGATTCCATCAGCTGCTCTGTCATTTTCCCTGACCATGTCATCCAGATTCGTCTTCCAGCACATTATTCTGTTTTCTCAGCAGAACTTTATGTGATTCTGAATGTACTGGAGCAGATCAGAAGACCCATGGATAAAGGGCAACAGGCGGATTGTGTTTTTCTCGACTTAAAAAGGCGTTCGACGCGGTGCCACACTGTAGACTGCTAACGAAGATACGAGCTTATGGAATAGGTTCACAGATTTGTGACTGGCTGGAAGACTTCCTAAGTAATAAAACGCAGTACGTTGTTCTCGACGGCGAGTGTTCATCAGAGACGAGTGTAACGTTAGGCGTGCCCCAGGGGAGTGTGATAGGAACGCTATTATTTTCTCTCTATATAAATGATCTGATGGACAGAGTAAGTTGTAATTTGCGGCTGTTTGCTGATGATGCTGTGGTGTATGGGAGGGTGCCGTCTGTAACTGACTGTAATAGCATACAGTATGACATGGACAAAATTTCTAGTTGGTGTGTAGAATGGCAGCTAGCTCTCAATATAGAAAAATGTAAGGTGATGCGCATGAGTAGGAAAAACAATCCTACAATGTTCGAATACAGCATTAGTAGTGAGCTTCTTGATGCTGTCGCGTCGTTCAAATATCTAGGCGTAACATTGCAGAGCAATATGAAATGGAACGAACATGTAAGGACAGTTGTGAGTAAGGCAGACAGCCGTCTTCGGTTTGTTGGGAGAATTTTGGGAAGATGTACTTCATCTGCAAAGGAGACTGTGTATAAAACTCTTTTACGGCCACGTCTTGAGTATTGCTCAAGTGTTTGGGACCCGCAGCAGATCAGTTTAAAGGAAGACATAGAAGCAGTTCAGAGGCGAGCAGCTAGGTTTGTTACTGGTAGGTTCGACCAATGCACGAGTGTCACGGAAATGCTCCGGCAATTTAATTGGGTATCGCTGGAGAAAAGACGACGTTCTTTTCGTGAATTTCTATTGAGGAAATTTAGAGGGCTGGAATTTGAAGCTGAGTGTAGTACTATCTTGCTGCCGCCTACTTATATTTCACATAGTGATCACAAAGACAAGATAAGAGAAAATAGGGCTCGTACGGAAGCATATAGGCATTCTTTTTTTCCTCGTTCTATTTGGGAGTGGAATAGGAAAGGTAATGCCTAGTTGTGGTTCAGTGTACTCTCCGCTACTCACCTTATAGTATATTGCGGAGTATGTATGTAGATGTAGATCGGGGTAAATGGTTTCTTTCTGCTCTGACTCTTTTAGTATGCTGCAGTTGTTACAATAGCTGCATCCAATAGTGACGTTTTTGCAAGATATACAGGAAACACTGTGCCTTCTCCAACGTCGGGGGAAAGAGGTCAAAACTTGACCTCTTTCCCCCGACGTTGGAGGAGGCACAGTGTGTCCTGTATATCTTGCAAAAACGTCACTATTGGATGCAGCTATTGTAACAACTGCAGCATACTAAAAGAGTCAGAGCAGAAAGAAACCATTTACCCCGATCTACATCTACATACATACTCCGCAATATACTATAAGGTGAGTAGCGGAGAGTACACTGCCCTATTCCTCTGCATGGTGTCACTTTCTATTGCAGCAGCAGCCCCTGCAGTTGTGGGAGGAGGAATGACAGTAACGGATGACAAGCTGGGGTTGCTGAAGCCCACTACGTGTCCGTGGCGATTCTCTTGCCGACTCCTCAGGAGGGATGAGGTCGCCATTACCCGCCTCTGAATTGTTCAAATGTTTGTTAAGCTAATGGGACTTAACTACGGGGTCATCAGTCCCTAACCTTACAAACTACTTACGAACTAGGACGGCACAAATATCCATGCCCGAGGGGGGATTCGAACCCCCGACCGTAGTGGCCGTGCAGACAGTGGCTGGAGCGCCTCAGTCCCCTCGGCCACCGCGGCCGGCCCTCTGAATTGAACACTGTCCATTTACCCATGGATTCCTCTTCTCATGAGAGGAGTCCCAGATATGTGACACTTGTGGCGTACAGATTATTATACTGGGTACAGAGAACAGAGGCAGAGCTTGGTGCAGATTTGCCACATATTTTAGGTGATGACGTGGCGAGTGTGCTCAAACTTTTAAAATTTTGTGAAATTTATGGACTCCGGCCTACGCTTTTAGGGTGGAGGTTTTACTGTATTGTAGGTTGGTGGGTTCATACCTTTTCTTCCTGCAGCCAGTTCAGCTTTAGTCCTCTGCTCTGTCATTTTAAGTTCTTCGTCCACATTCTACCTTTTAGACAAAGTTACGATGTTGGCACTTGACTTACCTACCTTGTTTCATGCTGTAAGCAGGTTTTGCCTCCATTTATCAAATTCTGGATTTTATATTGTGTTCTCCTTATCTCGTAAAGGACTTTACTAACACTCGCCTCAGCTACATTATGGTCGGGTGCTGAAAACCTCGGCCGGCCGCGGTGGCCGAGGGGACTGAGGCGCTTCAGTCACGGTCTGCACGGCCACTACGGTCGGGGGTTCGAATCCCCCTTCGGGCATGGATATTTGTGACGTCCTTAGTCTTAGTTAGTTCATAAGTAGTTTGTAAGTTTAGGGACTGATGACCCCATAGTTAAGTCCCATAGACTATACAAACATTTTTTTTTTTTTTTTTAGCTGAAATTTTGCTGTTGAGCGCCCTCCATTCATCTTATCATCATCTTAAATAGTGGCAACTATTTATTCAAACGTGATACAAAAGCGTTACAAGTTTGCACCTGTTACAGTCCTTCAACATAGTCAACAGCATTGTGTAGAACCTGTTGCCAGTGTTATGGAAGGCATAGTATACTGTTAGCAGAGCCTGTTCCGTTGATGAAGCGAATGGAGCGGTCTACTGCTTGTCGAATCTCTGGAACAGTTCTGAAGTAAATGCCATGAAGTGGTTCCTTCATCTTCTGAATCAAATCAAAGGCTACTCTTTGTGGTGTGGAAAGGACACTTGGAGAGATGATTTCAGTTCAAGACAGTCATAGCCCTGATGGAGCAATTTGTTTCAGTCTGGGATGGTACGGGTGACTAAGGGGATGCTTCTAGGTGGTATGGAATTAGAAACTTACAATAGTAGGAAAGAGGGGGGGGGGGCAGATAGGTGGCTCAGAAGATTTGCTTGCAGACAGTGGTGTGGATAGGGGACTCAGTAAGGTCAGGTAACATCTGGGCAGGTGACTTGGGTTCTGGAAGAGGGCCGGATTAACATCAGATTAGAAAGGAGTTAACGTCTTGAAGGAAGCTCAGAAGTTTCTCTTCAGTGTTACTCCAGATCACAAGATGTCAGCTCTGAACCTATCCTCTACAGTCCCAAAGATAGATGAAGAATGCAAAAATGTTTCAGTTGCTTTTTTTTTGTGTAGTTGGTCTCAATGTAGCACAAAAAACAAGACTTTGAAATTTTATTTTATATAATGTTTGAATAATTGAATGCACACATATGTGTACATGGGGTCTTAACAGAGAAAGAAATGCCGCTCTCAAAGTATTTTCATACTTTGAAACGAGAATTATGGAAGGAAACTTTCCTGGTGGGAAAAAAAAAAAAAAAAAAAAAAAAAAAAAAAAAAAAAAAAAAAAAAAAAAAAAAAAACGGTTGACTTACACAAAGGATAGGCTCGTCGACAGACACAAATAAAATCACACACAAACACACATACAAGCTTTCGCAACCGTTGGTCGCTTCTTCAGGAAAAGAGAAAGAAAGGAGAGGAGAAAGGGAAGGATATAGGTTTTAAGGAAGTGGAAAGGAGTCATTCCAATCCCAGGAGTGGAAGGACTTACCTTAGGGGAAAAAAAGGAAGGTAAACAAATACACACAGACTCACACATATCCAAACGCAAACACTTGTTGATTCTCTCTGACAGGAAATCCCCTATCCAGTTGCAAATTTGGGACGATATACCGTAACCACGCAATCTGATTAAAAGCCATTTTTGAGATACGGTGTCAAAAGCCTTTGTAGCGGAACAGAATGTTTAAAGGATCTGTTGTTGGGTTCTTTCCGAGTTTCGCTTCAACTTATTACGAAATATTACAGAAGAAATAATTATTCTTTCTATTTTCTTTATAATATGATTAATAAATGTGTATATGTCTATTTAATGTAGGTTACAGTAAATTATCTTGAATGGAGACAGAATGGAGATGAAAGAAAGGGCGATTGATTTTTCGTATTGAAGATCGAAATAAATACGAAGGAAAAAAGGTGTGAGCGGAATAACGAATACAGATAACGCCGAAGAAATACTGATGGATCAGAGAGAATATTTATTGATTGATTGATGTTATTTTTATTGGCTTTATATATTCTTTGTACGGTAGAAAGAAAATATCTCTGTTATTCCTTTGTTGGTTTGTTGTAGTTGCCGATCGGGGGAATGATTTCTCAAACTTGAATTACGAAAGACGTAATTTCTGTATAACAAAAATCCGTCATAAATATTGAGAATGCACTGGAGAAAAAAAAAAAAAATTGGTTCATAAATATAGGATAACGAACTTCAGTTGATTTTGGTTCCACGGAACTGAGGTATGTATGTGGTGAAGAAATGTAATTTTTTCCTGTAGGGTGCAAATCTGCGGAATAATACGGGTCATTAATTCTTACGAATAATTATGGTGGTAATTTGTAATAAAAATTCAATCCTGAGGGGGATTTGAATGTCCATTGTGAGACAGAGCAGTCGTTATTTTTGTTTAACATTTACGAGAATCCTGCTGGGAGTTCTCTAAATTAATCTGGTGGTGTGTTATTGGATGGTCGAAAATATGCACAAATAAAAATTTTTCTTACCACATATCAACGTAAGAATTACCCATTTTAATGATGCTTAATCAAGGTTAATATGATGGATTTTTATTATATAAGTATGTTCATTGAAATGTAGGATGATTTTTTAGTTTGACATGAACCAATAATGGTATGTGGAGATATTTTCGAGTAAACCAATAAAAGAAAAAGTGAAGAGTGACTTAGGTTCTGGTGGGCAGTAATAAGTTTACCTGGGACAGACGTAGGTAAAACGTCCACGCCTGAAGAGACCCTATTTCTATGTTATTTCTTCATGGTTCATAAGTGGCGGAGGCACTGTAGGATTTATTTTTTCATTTATTTTTTATGTAACCAAAACGAATAGTAAGATCAAGAAGTTGGATATTGATAGGAGTCACACTCTTACACTGTAATTGTATATAATAAAAAAAGACATATGTATCTATATGAGATTTAAAATAAATATTTGAAGTAGCCTACAGGCATAAAACATAAAATTCGTGTTTTATGTTTTATTTATTTGTCATTTGATATAAAAGAAAAAATAATTGGGCAATAAATTTTACGAAATAATGATCAGTGAAATTTATTTGATAACTACTATGCAAGTTATGTTGGTGAAAGAGATGATTTGATAAATGGTGTTCAGATAATTGTGAAATATTCATTAAAAAAATTAATAGTCAGATCTGTCTCTCTACTTGAAACAGCTGTTGATTTTTTTATAGAAAAAATAAATATATAATTGGTTTTGACAATAAGAAATAGACGTCAAGTTATTAATATATCTATAAACATAAATGTACTGTCGCGAGATAATAATAATTTTGACATCAAAAAACTTGATAATTATTACCTGACATTATAATGAAGTGACAACTTATTGCCAAACATAACG
This sequence comes from Locusta migratoria, assembly GCA_026315105.1. NCBI lineage: Eukaryota > Metazoa > Arthropoda > Insecta > Orthoptera > Acrididae > Locusta > Locusta migratoria. Next base: position 212,605,192 of record CM048749.1, read on the forward strand.
GGGCTAGTTGAACTTTAATAAGGATAGGTGACCCATAAAATAATAATAATACTTATTATTATTTATTTATTTATTTTCTTTTTTAACTGCGACACCTTCTGGAAATAGGGATATACGAAATCAATTTAAGAACCCTTGTTGATAGCACTCATCACGTTGTGTGAGTAAAGAGCAAATTGTGTTTCACATTAACGATATTTTCTAAACCCTTGTTGAACTTGGGTCATCTGTTCGAGATAATTCATGATATTCATAGAATATATGACATCAACTGCAATTGGGCAAAGCTGAAAATGTGTACCCAGCCGGGATTCGAACCCAAGTCTCCTGCTTTCTAGGCAGTTGCGCTGACCCCTACACCACTGTGGACACAGTGATCCCCGCACCTGCAAGGACTACCTAAGCACGCCTCCCGTCAGATACAAATTCCCAGCTTCACCCTGCCCACAGTACTCAAACTCGTAGTTATGAAACTAATTCCCGTAAGAGTAAGGGCTTCAAACGTGCCCACCCCTCCCCAGTGGTGTAGAGGTCAGCGCAACTGCCTAGAAAGCAGGAGACCCGGGTTCGAACCCCGGCTGGGTACACATTTTCAGCTTTGCCCAATCGCAGTTGATGTCATATTCTATGAATATTAAATAATAACAACTGCAAGATCAGAGGTGACGTCTGTTCTATATATATATATATATATATATATATATATATATATATATATATATATATATATATATATATATATAATTCATGATATTTGAATACAGGATATGTTCCAAAACCTTGCTGCAAATTGACGTCAATGAAATAGGCTTGTAGTTTAGTGGGTTACTCCTACTGCCTTTCTTGAATACTGGTGTGACCTGTGCAACTTTCCAATCTTTTGGTACAAATCCTTCTTTGAGAGAGTGGTTGTATATGGCTGTTAAGTAAGGAGCTATTGCTTCAGCATAATCAGATAGAATTCTAATGGGTGCACATTCCGGACCAGTAGACTTGTTCTTGTTTAGTCATTTCAGTTGCTTCACTACTCCGAGGATATCTACTTCAATGTTACTCATTTTGGCCTTTGTTTGTAATTCATAATCTGAGATATTGGTTTCGCCTTCTTTGGTGAATGAGTTTCTAAAAGCTATGTTTAATAACTCTGCTCTATCCTCGGCAGGCTCGCCATTACTATCACGTAGTGAAGGTATTGTTTGTGTTTTGCCCCTAGTATATTTAACATATGACCAAAATATCTTTAGGCTTTCAGTAAATTTTCGAGAAAGAGTTTTGTTGTAAAAAGTATTGTAAGCATCTCACATTGAAGTCCTCACTAAATTTCGAGCTTCTGTGTAGGATTGCCAATCCTGGGGCTTTTGTGTTTGTTTAAATTTAGCATGCCTTTTCTTTTGCTTTTGCAACAGTGACCTTACTTGTTTTGTGTACCAAGGGGGATCACCTCCTTTTATTAATTTATTCGGTATAAAATTGTCAATTGCTGTCAATACCACTTCTTTGAATCTGATCCACATCTGGTCTACACTTACGTTTAGTGTTAGGAATGATTGGAAACTGTCTTTAAATAAGCAATGTATTGTATTTCTATTCGCTTTCCTGAACAAATATACTTTTCATCTATTTTTGGTAACTTTGGGACTTTTTGATATTCAGTCTCGCTATGACAGATCTGTGTTCGCTAATACCTGTATCTGTTTTGTTGCTCGTTATGAGCTCAGGATTATTTGTTGCTAAGAGATCAAGTGTGTTTTGACATCCATTAACAATTCTGGCTCATGAACAAATTGTTCGAAGTAATTCTCAGAGAATGCGTTGAGTACAATTTCGCATGATGTTTTATGCATTTCTACTGATTTGAAAATATAATTTCGTCAACAGATTGAGTGTAAATTAAAATCACCACCTACTACTACTACTGTATGAGTCAGGTATGTGTTTTCAATTAGACACAGGTTTTCATTAAACCTTACTGTTATTGTATTGTCAGAGTCGGGGGGGGGGGGGGGGCAGTAAAAGGTACCAATTATTAACTTTTTACAATTTTCAAGTACTACCTCTACCCATAACAACTCAAAGGAACTATCAACTTCAACTTCACCTTCACTACATGATACACTAGCTTTAATGGCGACAAACACGCCTCCAGCTATTTTGTTTAATCTATCCTTTGTGAACACAGTTAGGTCTTTCCGGCATAAGCCAACTTTCAGTACCTGTAATGATGTGTGTTTCGGTGCTTTCTATTAACGCTTGGAGCCCTGAAACTTTCCAGACACAGCCAGGATAATTTACAACTGTTATACCAATTGTTCCTAGATATATACTTCTCCTGTGATCGACCTGCACCCTTTGAGACAGCCCATTTAGTGTTTCCACAAAGCCCACTATCGTAAAAAAAAAAAACAAAAAACCCTGCCCATTCCACGTCACACAGCCGTCGCTACCCATGTAGCCACTTCCTGTGTGTAGTGGACTCCTGTCCTATTCAGCGGAACCCCAACACCCGATGACCCAAGTCAAGGAATCTGCAGCCTACAGAGTCACAGAACAGTCTGAGCCTCTGATTCATACCCTCCACACAACTCTGTACCAGAGGTCCACAGTCGGTCCTGTCAACTATGCTGTGCTGCAGATAGTGAGCTCTGCTTTCATCTTGCAAGCAAGACTGCCTGTCTTTACTACTTCAGATAGCCGCTCAAAACCTGAAAGAATCTCTTCAGCTCCTAAGTGACTCACATCATTGGTACTGACATGAGCCACCACCTGTAGTTTGCTGCACCCCATACGCTTCATGGAATGACCCCACCTGATATGCACATGGAGTGCATATTGGCCTCCTTCCCCTCCTTGGCAGCCATCTCTCTAAGGGACTCCATCACCCGCCTAACATTGGAGCTCCCATCTACAAGCAAACCCACCCTCTGTGAAAGCCTGGATCTTGCAGGCTAAGTGGTTACCTCAAGATGAGAGAAACCATCCGGCTCAGGAAAGTTATCCTGAACAGATAACAGCTCAAACCTATTTGCAAGAGGAACCAGGGAGGCCTCACAATTGGTCTTCCGGTCTTGCGTCACCTGCCATGCACTAGAGCAACCTCCCACAGAAACATGGGTGGGATCTCAGCCTCATTCCTGGCAGTATTAGGGCATATCGCTGCCACAGGCCAATTGATGGAGACAACCGGAGTCCGTTTGCCACCGCCCCCCCCCCCCCCCCAAACTACTGGCCAACAACAACAAAAATGCACCTTGATCAAAACCTCCAGCTGTGCAACTGAGGTTAACACAGCTTGAAGCTAGGCGCAAAGTGTCGTCAGCTTAGACTGCATCCACACACAGCAGTCACAGTCCTTATTCATGATTACAGTGCCGAGAAAACAAAAGACTACTGTCACGACGCACTCAAAGGAAGATCACATTGTTTGTTAAAGTGCAAATTTGAATCTAATATGCACAAGAGCACAGTATAAATTTACAAACTGTAACAAAAACATGCAGTCAAAAATCAAAATACTATATGTCGCTTCTAATCAGAAGCTGGTTTCATGTACGGACCATGAAGGCGGCATCTGCTGTGAATCAGCCAGTGGCTAAACAGACGCTGTGGAATCTGCCAGAGCATGATGCAATTAAACTGCATGCAAAGTTCCCACTGCTATGGGCCTTTTCTATGTGTACCTCCTCTTGTGATTCTTGAATAGAGTATTTGCTATTATTAGCAACAATTTATTGCAGAGCTCCATTGTTATTTCTCCTATCTATTTGCTGTAAATAATGAGTGCAAGTATTTTGCAACTATGACCAAGTAAACACTTCTGTATGTAATATTCACATTTGTCAGCAACTGCTTTCTTTGAAATTATTACATTTTGCTTGACGTCTGAAGGTATTTACTCTGTCTCATATATCTTGTAGCCATCAGCCATGCCACAGAGGATAAACAGGTTCCTGAAAATCACCAAAATTAAGCACTGGTGGGCTTTGCTACTTGGATCTGCAGAGTGCTGTTGTCAAGCGGTGTGAACTCAGCACTTGTGAGGCCAGTTGAGAGCCACTCGACAGAGAAATAGTAGCTCTGGTCACAAAAACTAGCAATGGCCAGGAATGCAGGGCACAGACCACATCACCCTCCATACTACACCCGTTGACACCTTTGGGCACAAAATGACACAGCAGCCAGTCGGTAGCTCTTCGGCATTTTGAGGCCCATAGAATGGAATTTACAATTTTGCATACACCTTGTACACCAGGAAGACTAGTTTTCTCATGGCTGGCACTCTTAAAGACATCTGTAGCTTTGGGGGGAATGTCGTCTACTTCAGGAGCCTTGTTTCAACTTAGATGTTTCACTACTCTTAAAGTCTTCTCACAGTTTCATCTCTATTATGCAGTAGTAAAGGAAGTTCATTCACTCTCTCTTGCCTTTCTACAATACTTCAAATTCATTTCCTCATATAGTCCCCTCTTTATATTCCTTCTAACTTTCCTTCTTTGAATAGTATTGATTTTCCTTCAGAGTTCTTGATATTCAAACAGACGCCTCTTTTCTCCAAATGTCTCATTTTCCTGTACGCAGTATCCATCTTTCCTCTCAATTTTCCGTCTTTTACAGACTTGCCTTTGTCCTCTAGCCATTCTTTTTTTTGGCACATGTATTCTTTTTTCCGTGCTTTATTTGGTGCATTTCTATTTTTCTCCTTTTGCCAATTAAATTCATTATCTCCTGTGTCACCCAAGGATTATTATTAGGTCATTTCTTGCCACTCTGTTGTTCATAGCAGCTAACCTGCATTCCTAAGTTATTATTATCAGACCTATTCCTGCATTATCCCTATTTCATTCCGCTGCAATAACCCAGTCTTAACTGGACCATACGCTGTGTTCTTTTTGCCATCGCTTTTCATTTATTCACTCTAGAGTTAACTTCAAACTTTCCATCCTTAAATCTAGCCCGACCATCTGATTAAGGCAGCTAACATTCCATACTCTGACCTGAAGAATGACAGTTTTGTATGGCCTGGTGGTGATGAGTAATACCTGCCTAAAGATCAAGGGAGCTATTTACTTCCAGGAGTATTTAATCAAGAGGACACTGTCATGATTTAACCATTCAGTAAGTTACATATTCTTGGAGAAAGTAATTGCTGTATTTTACACTTGCTTTCAGTTGTTTATAATGTCACTAAAAGAAATCCGTGCTGAATATTGTTACAAGGCCAGATGAATCAGTTATCTAGAACATTGTTCTTCACAGCTACTTAAAAGGCTGTTGTCCTTCAGGGACCACTAGTGTATCTGCCTTGTAACATAAATATTGTCATTACTCCTACAGTAAAGCTGTTATTATTGAGATACTCTATCCACCCTGGAAAGGTCCATAGTCCTTTAGTTACTGAATTAAGCATTCAGTATCCTCGTATACTTTCTCCACCTCATCCTCTGCTTATGATGCAGATACATTTACCAGCACCAATGTGGAATTTGTTTGCTGTGAATTCTGGTAGTTTACGGCAACTTCCTGTTTATAATGGCTCTCTGTGCTGCTCTTGATATTCTTTATTTGTCCCAGCAGAAATCCCAAGTTCTATTTCACTTTACTAGTACCCACTATATCTTAGAGGATTCATTTCATTTCCATGACCAGATTTTCTGGCTTCCCCCTAAGATTTATGACATTCCACACACTAATACATAGATTGTTATCCCTTTCCTTTACTATTCCGTCTTCTTCCCATCCTCATGATCTGAATTCAGAATCGTGCCCCAATAAAGAGGTCATTGTGACAATTTTTCAGCTGTAGGACAGATGATATATGGATATATGCTGGGTAATTCAAAAATGTTTACAAACTTCCATGACTTTCAGAGGGTAGTGAGGACTTATTATTCTGAATAGTAACTGATGTTCAAAAATTTCATCCAACAAGACCGAGTACTGTGAAACAAATCTATGTTACTGCATGCTCTTTTCTTTCTATTTGTTGTGAGTAGGTAGTATGGTCCAAAACAAGGAAAAATGCATGCCTCAAGAACTATCAGCACTTGTTCAATAGAACGTGTTCAAATTATCAAAGATGAACATGTTCTCAATAAGGTATGCTTCTTAGAATAAATGTTACTAGGATTTTTTCTGCTTTTTGTTTAATAAACCTATCCCCAAAGTAAGTCTATATTTTTGGGACACATATAATGTCAAATTGCCACAGAAATTAACATATGTCCTTGGGGAGTTATTGAAATATGCAAATTAGTAACTGGGCCTAATTCTCTGTCATTTCTTGAACAGTACTTTTGTGAACATGGTGAAAGTTATATCTATAATATTTCCATAGTGCTTCTTTCTTTGTTGGAGAGTTAAGCATTGTTGCATTGGAGAAGATATCTTCTTGCCTTCCTCCAATCAATGGTGGACAAAGGTGGTCTCTAGCCTTAGTCCACCACTCCTTCCACTTGACTTATCTGGCCAGTTAAATGTGGAACACACACTTAAATGGATTCCAAACTACAGCACACTGTTACCTTTTATCTGCTTCCTCAAATTTACAAATTGTTGATAGAGAAGAAAGAAGCAATAAATGGCAGAAAGAGGGGGGGGGGGCACCTTTGGACTGATGATTGATTGTACTGAAACACTGCGGTCCGGTCTTGCCTCAGAATGAATGCTTTGAACCTTTTACCTTGCAGCTGATTTACACAACATATACAATGTACGTAATACACAGTGCATTTCTTGAGGCACAGATTGGAATTAATAATAATACAGTAATAATGACAGCTTAGAACTCACCGCAAAGATGTGGCGACGAGCTGCGACAGGCACATATGTGTCTTTTATATGTGCCTGTCGCAGCTCGTCGCTACATCTTTGCGGTGAGTTGTAAACCTTCCTTATTACTGTATTTGAAATATTCTGCATTTATTGTAGAAAGTATTTATTTCACAACTGAATTTTTGGCCCTAAGGTCATTATCAGCTACTGAACTGGAAATGTCTGCTCTTCAACATATGACAAACCTTAAAAAATTGTCTATCATGTAAAAACATCTTGTTATATCAAAACTTTATAAAAATGTTCATACAGAAGCAGTGGTTTGTTGGGATTTGTGTTGCTGATGTTAACATTATTTTGAATCTAAGATATGACTGACATGTCTGAGGATTTTTATAGTTCGACATGTGCTAAAACAATCTTTAAAATTCACCATTTGATAATGGCCTAAGGCCAAAATTACACTAGCAAAAATAAATATTTCTTGCTGTCAATGGTGGATATACTGTCCCTTGAGATGTTCTACATTATTTAACCCCAACCAAGAGCCATACACTGCACATTGTGTGTTTCAGAAGGTATTAAAATGCCTTGAATAAGGGAGGGACTTTATGTCAGACACTATTAATCCTCAGGCAGCAGTGACAATTATTACGACTTCAGCAGCAGCGCGGTGCAGATTTGCTACCACTGTGTATTCTGAGTTACAAACCTAGTATATAGCTACTAAGTGATTGAAATGACAAAAAATAGTTTAATGTGGTGCAGTTAGAAATATCACTTTTATTAATATCTGAATTAGTAGATCAGTTACCTTCATTGTCGAAATGTAACAAAAGTGGACAATAATGATGTATAATAGACCCAGCAGTACTATCATTTCCTCTTTTGTTACTTACCTGTAGTTGCTGTCTCTTGAGTAATTAGTGTCAGCTTTTTTCTGTGTTATGTGGAACTTAGCACACATAATTACGTCATCAATCATTATCATTTATCCGGAATGAGAGAGTTTGCATCTATGACCTCAGACCCCTTGCGTTTCCTTTTAAACCAGGAAAGATTTTTATGAAATTCTTTTCCAGTGTTTTGGAGTGCTGCTTGTATGGTGTTTTACTCCACAGAGTGGTACCTACCTTCTTCAATATCAGATTCATTGCATCTGAAGTCTTGTTCAGGATCAGAACTAGGATTTACATTTGAATAATAGTAACCTGTTCATGATCTGAATTACTTGTTGTAAGAAGTCTATTTCCTCATCTGTTGGACTCATACCATGTCTCCGAGACCTAAAGCTTAAATTATGTAGTAGAATAACACTAATTTTCGCATTGTGTAAGGCTTAAAAGGGGGTTAAGGATGAGATCGACAGAAACTGCAGCACGGCTAATCAGGAGAAACTAGAGGACAATTTATCGAGAGTTAACTTCTATTTATGAAATAAATTTAAATTTTTGAGTATTCTAATATGAAGGGTAAAATTTATACAATAAATACCTTTACTAGCAACTGCCACAAATCCATTTGCAAAGAAAACTAGACATAACAAAACAATTCAAAACTACTTACACAACAGACAGCACGGTACAAATCTGCCACCAGTGATGCACTTCCTAACAAAACTTTTTTTGGGTGGACACATCCATACACTAGAAACTCAGAACCTTCACTGACATGATTGTTAAGGCTTAATTGAGGTATAGCTAAAGCGGAAATATGGTATCTCAATTATTGCGACAACACTGAGTATTTAAAGAAAAGTGGTAGCATATTTCCACTAGCGCTGCTGCTCAAGGGTTAAACACACCAACATTACCTGCAATTTTCTTTCTTTCTTCTAATGAGTCCAATATCTAGAAAGCTTATGTGAAGTTGAAAAATTAGATTCGCTTTGTGATTCACTAAATACTGTACTGTGTGTTATGTGTCATATGTATACCATTGCCACCATCTTTGAAGCTCCAGTGTTGGTTTCCAAGAGCAAGCATAGAAGGGGGAGAAACAAAAACCTCATTACACATTATCTATGGCTGATGGGATATGAGGAAAGGAAAAGAGCGAGACAGATTGTTTTGATTAAATATACTTCCATTTTTTGTTCATTCATACTTTATAGAGCTGTATTTACACACAGCCTTTACAGAAAAATAGTTGTTTCTCTCTTTAATATCATTTGTACATCAATTTTAAAGACTTTTGAAGTTCACAGATAATGAGATCTTTCAATTCATTGTATAGATTTTCACATTCCGAGTATGACCATTTAATCAGTAAACCCCGAAGCTGCCCGATTCCACAACTCTGTCCAAATACCCTCATGTACAATCACACTGTGGGTTCAGACTTGGTGCAGCCAGCTGTTTAAATCCACTAATTACATTTAACCCCTAATATCTAAACTGTACAATAAAATTATTTTGTGTTCCCGTCCTAAAAGTGAAATTAAAAATTTACATTTTTCTGGTCTTCATCACCAAAGAACTAAAACATTATTTATAATATACAAAGTCAGAAATATTCTGTTAACAGCACTCCTTCAAAAACATTTTTATATATTTACAAGTGATTAACAAAGAAAATATTCACTGTATATATATAATATATATATATGTATATAATGATCACAGTGGAAAACACTTTACATACACCCTACAGACAATCTGCAAGGTTCTAGAGCTGCTGTCCAAAACACAGAGCAAATGTTCAGTAAGCAATAAATAATGCAGCCACTCGGCTTATTCCGAGGTTTCACAGAGTACCACACCTGCTAATTAAATAGTGAAAGACTTTGTATAATAAGTATTCACAGAACATAATGTGTCCAGTCTCTCTCTTCATTTGTCACACTTTCACAGATGTGGTAAAGAAGGTTTCTAAGCTTAGCTATCTGGGCTTTATTATGACAGCCACAGAATGTATCACACAGTCATGCTAACTACTGTTACACATGACTTCGTTTTCAGTGATAAGCTAACTCTAAAATTGAGCAGCTAGTTTAGACTGTACAGTGTAAAGGTCCCTCATTTCTTACCGACTACCACATTTCAGCAATGAATTGACCTTTCAGTATATGCTGCATTTTTTTACATTGTCTTAAAAAATTAGAAATTTTTAGGCATTTATCACTTACTGCATGTCAACTGCAGCATCTTCAACAGGGAAATATGGATCTAGTATCTCATAAATGTTACGGGGAATAAATGGCACAAAAAACTTCTCAGAAAGTGAGAAGGTAAACACACAAACTACCAACACTTGCGTTGATTACTTGTACTGAATCACAATATTCAGTTTAAGTGGCAACTTTCACCATTTTAACATCATTCTGGCTAAAAACATTCAGATGCATTATTAAATTACTGATTTTTTTTTAAAACTGAATAATAACACCAACAAAATGTCTTGTGACTTAAACAGATGTATGAATCACACACTGCATTTTTCTCAGTTCACAACTGATGGAAGTAAAAAAGCTACCAATGTATTCAAAAGACATTGGCCAGGGGGAGACTGCTTCCAGAAACACACATTTGATTGAATATTTTTTAAAGACTTCATGAAAGTATCTTATTACCATAGAACATGATATGACACTGACACACTTTGACACAGCTGCACTGTCCAAATGGAGGTAATCACAGGAATCAGAATGTCACTTGACTTCCACGTCATATAATCTCCAACTCGTTCCAACAATACATGAAACATACCCTGTAAAAACAGTGTTTCCATCTGTTTTATAAAGCTTCCCATGATTGTTGCCTTTTTTATCTCCATAGTGACCACAGCAAAGATGACATATAAAATTACTACTTCTCAAAATAAAAATTGACTCTGCTGAAGAACGAGGGACAATAAATTATCACATATCAGATAATTACACAAGACTGACAGGAGGTTATGAGCAATTTTAACCACTCGGTTCACTCAAGAAAATTAGCATATAGCTACTTGAGTCTTTCTGAACCACCCACAATCCTCCACTTAAAAACAAAGAGACTGCAGAACATCTCACAGTCGTAGCTTGCACAGTCTTAAATGACTCTGAGACTTTTCCTGTTCCTTTGCACACAGTCTAACGACATCCATCAATTAATATCATTCGGATGAGCATGTGTGCGCGTAGGGCTAAGGTCCGTCGGGTGCTCCATGCTCAAGTCAGTGGGCTCTTCAGACTCGTCAGGAGTGTCACTATCATTCCTATTTTCACCATCTGGCTCACTCTTAGGCTCCAACTTCACTCTGATGGGTATCGTCAGACTCGAGGCACTGTGGCTCGCTGCAGGACTGGCACCCGTTGCCCTCGGGGGACTCATCTGCTGCCGCAGTAGTGACATATTCTTTATGTTCTTCAGCTCACTCGGGTTGCGCAGGAACCTGTGAACAATTGACTCTGTGTTAGTAACATTCCAATTATTGGTAATTATTATCAAATATCAGTACTTTCTCTTCAGAATGTAATATTTAAAAAAGGTAACTACTGAACAATATGTACTGCTTGCAATCATTATTAGAGGTTGGCTTTCCCAACATATCAACTGATCAGATTCATATTGGGTCTCCAGCAGGATGAAACTGCAATCTTTAGACGATATTTCTGCCGTCTGCGTGGCTGTCATCAGGTGAGAAAGGTTATGCCGCTCTCACCATGACTGATAAAAACTATGAACGACAGTACATTTATATTCAGGGAAATGGCCATGAAAACATATTTCTTGAAGCTCGCTTGCTTTTTAGTCATATTGACAGTAATGTTTCTTGTTTGGCCACACGGAGTAGATTCTCTGCACTGGTTATTGGACCATTTTAATTGTCTGCATCTTAATATCAAATTCATGATGGAAATCGAAAAGGAGGGGAAGTTACCCTGCTTTGATGGATTGGTTTATGAAAAAGATGAGAGAACTCCAGAACTTTTGGACACAGAGTTTACAGAAAACCGATACATACTGATTGATATAATATACAACAATGTTGAAGATATATGGGAGTGTACAAAGTTCACTGTAGTGAAAAAGTAAATTGTACGAAAAGCTAACACTGAATTAATATAGTTGCAACACTTTACTATTGCCTTGAAAGATTGATGGAGCAAATTACAAGTTGTATGAAGAGTGGCAGTTGGGTCACATGGATCAATTTATTCTAGTGTCAGATCACAGCTGTTGTTAGCATAAACAACGGCAGCTTACATTTTTTTTTGTCTAAGGATTTGCTTACGGTGTCATATTTTAATTCTTTTAATCAAGTGCTCTCATTCCAGATCAATTTTAGCTTGTATTGTCGATTGTAAATTGGTTGGATACCACTGGAAAGTTGAGATTTATACAGAAGATACTGAAGACTGCCCCGTAGTTGGGATTTTATGTTTTTAAACTTTCTGCTATTTTTGAGACATTTTATGTATATATTTCATCTTAATTGTTGTTTTAATAATAATGATTCATCATATTAAAATTATAAAACATTTATTTTGACATCATTCCAGAAAGGGCAATATTGAAAAACTTATGACGTGATTGCGAAAAAAAAATCACTTTTAATGATCTTGTGCAGTCATATGAAGGTAATTAATAGCTTTTGAGAAATAAATTAAACCAAAAATAATTCCATGCTATCTGGGTTAAACCAGGAATTTAGAGGAATAGCTGTTTTATGACTAGTTTCCCTTCCACCTGAACTGCTACTGTGTTTACTGTTAACATTATTTTGTTTTCTGGAAAAAAACAATTTGTGCCTGTTCATCTATAGACCTGATTGATATTTCTAAATATACATGCCAAAACTTAACATTGGAGAATTGATATAAAAATTAAAAGAAGAAATTTACTTACTGATAACAATGTCTCTCGCCCTGGACTTTCCTGAGAATATTGACTCTGTAGTAATACCGCAGAGCACGAGACATTTTGTCATAGTTCATTGAAAGATGGTTCTTCTGGATCCCCCATAACTTCGCAAGCCCTGCAGGATCGACAATCTTGAAAACACCAGTGTCACGGTTCTTCCATGCAATGTAATTTGTATACCGTTGTGTTGGATCATTCAACAGCTGTTGCAGGAAGTCCCACAAAAGGCGGCCATCTGGAGAGAGACAGGTTTTATTATTATTACTATTACTACTACCACTATTATTACTACATGACACTATGGTTAGAACTTAAAACATCTTTTATATAACACATTTTTTAAAATATCATTTACATACTTGGTAACACAAACATTCTGACAGTAAGTTGAAAAAATATCCATATATTAATTTTGATATCAGAACGTTGTTATTACTTGTCCATTATCTTCAAAACACTAGAATTCCAAATTAACTAATTTTCAAAAGTTGTATCACGTAAGTCGACTGTCATTTACAAATTCTGTCTCTTGTGTATTAAGCAAGTTTGTCAATCTACATCGACATATATATTCTGTATGTCACTGTACAGAATGTGTCAGAATATCAAAATTAGTGATTTCCCTGCTCTGCTCCACTTGAAATGAGTGAGTGGAAAAATATTGCTACAGAATGTTTTGCCAAGTTTTTCAAGGTTTTTAAAGAACATCACCACCTTTTTCTAAAGATCCCCACTTCAATTCCTTGAACATCATATTTCACTTTTAATGTGTGTTTGCTGTAATGTATAAATGATGTTAAGATTACAAATAATTGGACATAATTCCAGTACTGTTTGCATGAATATGTTGGGTGTTATTCACTTTACAGTTTTAGTGAACTTTTTAGATTCCTTCAAACAACTCTTAAGTATCAAAAAGTTTTAGACCGTAAACTGGAGCGATTAGTATGTTTTCAAAAAAAGTTTATTGTCATTTGGAAATTTATTTTTTCCATGCATCTTCACTGATATTGATACTGATTTTTTCTGTGTTCATTCTGCATCATAATAGTTCTTAGACTTACACCTAAATATTTAGTCAATTTGATGTGTTGTTATATTTTTCAGTGTTTTCTTATGATTTACCTTGTTTAATTTTTCCTCTTTCCTTGAAGGAAAGGGAAGTGGGGAAGATAGGATAGTCTGAAGAAAACTTTGCAAAATAAAGAGGTTTGCAGTGCTATAAGTAAGTATTATGTTGAGTTGCAAGGAAAAATGTACAAGTACAAAATCTCAATGGACCTAATTCTTCTGAAGGCACAAAATACTGTGACAAAGGATACTTAGAATAGTCTCTTCTAGTACTGAAGTACTATACTTCAGATGTAGTTCACTATCAAACTGAAAGGTTCTCTCTATTCAAATACCTGACCTTTAAGACAGCAAGAATGTATGATATGGAGTGAAGATATTCTTTGTAAGCAGTTTTGGTGAATATGCCAATTCACATGCAGTTTGTTGATGAGAATCCATATGATATAATCTCTCTATCTATCCACTGTGACACAGTTATAAGAAAAGAAATGTATTTTAAGAGGAGAAATTTTAAGGGCCTATATAAGGTTCAATGGAAAACTCGACAACATTGCTTATACTTACTGGTGTTGGGCTCTGGGGCATCCGCGGGGAAGAATTCACGGGGTGCGAAGGCATTCCTGAAAACAGAGTTAGAAGCAGGTGACGGAGGTGGCTCGCGTGCTGTGGGCGATGGAGGTGGTGGTAGGCTAGGTGGTGGTGGCTGCGTGTGTTGAAGCTGCTGGTGCGCAGGTGCCGGTGCAGGGGCGGCGGATGCGGTCGGGGGCGGCGAGCTACCCGCGTGACCCGGACCTGACGCTTCCTGACAGCTGTCGTCGTCCGAGTCGGAACCGTTGCTGTTGCTGCCTGCACTACCACTGTGGTACGATGATGCCGCCATGTGGTCTGCGTGCTGCGGGCTCCCTGTACCGCAGAAACACATCACTCACTGGTAAGTGAAAATTGTAACAAGTCCACATTTAATGATAAGTGAGCCTATGTTAGAATTAAATAATCTGAGCAGAACCAGTACAATAACATTGAACATACTCAGTGTCTTCTCAGGAATAATACAACACCCCCCCCCAAAGTTGACCAAGAAAATTAATTCATGAGCAGATCATAATCATCACTTTCACTTCAGGACTCTTACACTAGCTATAATTCAATGTAACAGTAGTAGTTTTAACTAGTAGTACTAAAATTTAGATGAGAATCTGTTAGTAAAACGCCGTCTCTGACAATGCATTCACTAAATTTTTAAAAATACAGCATACAACTTGAAAGAGAGAAAACTTGAGAGAGAAAAGCCGACAGGGAGAGAAAAACAGAGACAGAACAGAGATAGAATTACAAAGTTAAAGAGAGTAATCCACAATTACATAATGGGTCCCAGACAAGATGAATCACAGTCATACTCCAAAAATATAGTATGTTAATATAGTAAGTGAGTGCCGTTTATCAGAAATTACTTACCCGACTGGCTATCGACGGAAGGTGCGGGGCTGAGCGTGACAGAGTTGCCGTGCTGTACGAGGTGCACGAACCCAGAGGGGGGAGGGAAGTCGACAAAGCCCCAGGCGGCGGGCGAGGGTGGTGGGGGCGGAGGGTAGCAGCGAGACGTGGGCGTCACGGGACTGGAGGGCAAGCAGCGCGCCAGCGCCGCCGCGTCGCGTACCAGCAGCTGCAGAACGTTGTGCAGCACGTCACCCGCAGCGGACGATCGCTCGCCCAGGTCGGCCTTCGTCAGCAGGCACAGTGCCTTGCCTGTGGATACGAGTTAGTGGATCAGTGTGGAACTGAGAAGATACAGAGCACAATTTAAAGGTGGGTGGACAACAATGTAACACAGTCTCCTCTAAAAACAACAAACAACATTGAGAGTAGTGGAGGGAACTATATTTGATGACATCATTCTAATATTCTGCTGTAAAATATTTCAAACAATAACGAACTGAATTTACGTGCAGTATTAGTTGAATAAGAATGGCATATTTGAGTTATACTGTCCAGGTTACTTAGCTTACTGTCTGATTACTCACCATTCATCTGGAACATGTCCATGTTGAACTCTGGCAAGTCAAATTCCCTCTCGCACCACTTCAGGAATGCTGCCACATCCTCTCGTGACCATATTCTTGGGTCTGAGGCTGGAACAAAAGAAAATGGACTTGCTGAAAAGTCCACAAGGGAGAAAGATGTGTGAGATGATTACCAGGGCAAGTGTAAGAAATATGTATGGTCTAGATGCATTTGTTTACTGTTAGTGTTAGTGACAGTTGGTTCAGTGGTTAGGCATAGCAGTCTGCATCATGTGATTAGCTGTTACTACTAAATGAGTTTACATAGCTAAGAGTTTCTATGAGGAGTGGGTTAATGAAGAAAGTATCAGAATGTTTTTTGTTTCTCATTTATAAGTTTTATTGTAAATTACTTTGCCAAAAAACTTTACTTGTGTGGTATTACAGGGACAACCCACTCAATGTATGTCATGGTTTGGTTACTATAACTACAAGATGAAAAGAATTTTGTGAATCATGTCTCCTTGCAATAGGAAGGGAAGGAGCAGGAGGAGAAGAGGAAGGGGAGGAGCAGGAAGGAAGATTAGTGTTTAATGTTTCATTGACATGATGGTCTTCAGAGATGAAGCATGCATTAGGGTAATTTTTTGTCGGTGATTGGGAAAACAATCGACTCTGCCCTTTGAAAGCACCCATCCTGATACCTGTCTCAAGTGATTTAGGAGAATCACTGAAAACATAAGTTACCATGGACCGAGTGTATGCTTCTGGAGTCAATGCTGCACGTAGCTACTCAATGTACGTTTTTACAATTCTGCTGCCTGACGAGACTGGAGTTCATTTGTGCTGGGGGTTTAATCAAAGATAGTGCAAGCTCTAATATATCTGAAGTATGGAATGAGACTCCAGTTTGATTGCACCTTGAGCAAGCTAATATCTATGCTCGTACAAATGGAAGAACTTTTTTTTTTTTTCAAATTAATAAAAGAACATTTATATCCACAACATAATCTTTCCAGCTGTGCAGTTGCTCTCAGTACCCAAAATGCTAGCTCAGTCTCTTTCACACTTGTTTCTGTGGTTGCTGTGGTACCACAAATATTTCCTTCCCCAACATGTATGTTAGGCACATCAGTAGGTGGACTGGGTCTTGTGGATGTGCCATGCAAATGTGCAGCATTACTTGTCCACCATACCTACCTCAGAAACCACCTACCCACAGAGCTTGATGGCAGCAATATTAGCACACTACTGGTCACAGTTGGAAAAGGCACCAATTTTGATCACTGGTATCCCCTTCAAATGACCCTTTGGCTGTGATTATCATCTCAGTAAGAGCTATATCCTGTAGACAATGGCCGATTGGATATGATATCTGATAGTTAATTGGTGGTGAGTATGGGAGAAGTCACTTCCTCTAAACATCCAGGGGTGCACTGGTGTATTGTTTGGCTGGCTGGTTAACCCTCTAACCAGACCATGTTTTATGCAGCAGTAAGAAGGAACAGGAGTCTCCTAGACTGCTAGGACATGCAAGCTACTTTTCTTCCCCTTTTGACTCTTTCGCACTTCCACATTGTTTTCGTCACTCATTAATGTATAATGAGTATTAAACTACACTGACGAGCCAGAGAAACTGGTACACTCTCTTTCGTAGTGTCCACTAGGACACTATCTCAGACCGATGTTCTGTTTGCAAGGTTACAGCCTCAGCAGCAGCAAGTGTTTGCCCAGCTTCAGTTCATGTGCGCCTGCTTGCGTAAGTAAACCTGCACGCATTTGTGCGCCGGACACCCGGTACGTGGTATGTGGTGTACTTCTGACCTGTCCCTTACCTGAACAAACGTGCACATCTTGTGGTGGGGCGACAATGCAGTGAAAAAAATTGAAATGAGCACGCGGCATTTTTGGCCGGGAGATCCCATACGGGATTGTTTGGCTGCTGTAGTGCAAGACTTTTTAGTTGACACCGCTTGGGCGACTAGTGTGCTGATGACGACGAGATGTCAATTGTCAGGAGAACACGCGACACCCTGGCAGGAATGGAATCCGGGTCTCCTGCTTGGGAGATGGCAACGCTGGCATCCGAGCTACAGAGGTGAACAGTGTAATGCGGAATTTGCCGTTACTCTGCAGGCTGGAGGTGTGTGTGAGTTATGGTCCACTGTGTTATCACTGGGCCACATCATTTGGTAAGATGTGGAGGAAGACGACGACGATGATGACGACGACGACAAATTGGAGGAGGAGGAGGAGGAGGAGGAGGAGGAGGAGGAGGAGGACGACGACGACGACGACGACGACGACGACGAGGAGGAGGACGACGACGACGAATTGGAAGAAGAGGAAGAGGAGGAGGAGGAGGAGGATGAGGATGACTAATTTGGAGGAGGAGGAAGAAGAGGGGGAGAAAGAGTAAGAGGAGGAAGAGGGGGAGAAAGAGGAAGAGGAGAAGGAGAAAGAGGAAGAAGAGGAGGCGGAATTGGAAGAAGAGGAGGAGGGAGAGGAAGAAGAGGTGGCGGCTCGGAGTAAAGAGGACTTACCTAGCGAGGGCGGCAGGTGCGCCTTGAAGTCTACGACGTTGGAGGAGGGGAAGTGCAGGGAGGCGGCGGCCGCGGCGGCGGCGGCGGCCTGTCCGCCCACGGAGGCGGCGGCGGCGGCGGCCGCGGCGGCGTGCTGCGGGGAGCCGGCGGACGCGGCGGCCAGCCCCAGGCCGGGGTAGCGCCACAGCAGGTCGCCGGCGCTCAACTGCAGCGACAGCGGCAGCGCGCCGTGCCCGTGACCGTGGCCGTGCGGGGAGCCCAGCCCGGGGCCCACGCTGGCCGCGCGCTCCACCGCCGCTGGCGGCAGCGACAGGGGCAGCACCTTCATGCCTGCAACACCGCAAGCTACCGTCACTCACACGTTACTACTGTTTATTCGTACACCGTGAAAAACTGTGCAGCTAACCCCAAGGACAGAAAACCACCTATATTTTTTAGGTATAATTTCTTTCTTTCCTATTACATTGTTTAGCACAAAATTAAAATTAACAAATTTCAGAATACATTGAATTTCGACGTATGTATAACAACCATGTAACCAATCATGTTTTTATGTTCTCCAATGTTCTCTAATCATTGTAAAATTCTCGAATTGTAATTTGTAATATTATAATTGTAGCAACAATTGTAAACACTTTTATATATGTATTGCCTCTTTGCTTTTATTTTATTTTTCAAATGTTCAAATGTCTGTAAATCTATCGGACGAAACTGCGTCGTCATCAGTCCGTAGCTTACAAACTACTTAAACCTAGGTAAACTAACCTAAGGACACACACACACACACACACACACACACACACACACACACACACACACACCTACTATGCCCCAGGGAGGACTCGAACCTCCACGGCGAGCAACCGCGCGCTCCGCAGCGAGGCGCTTTAGACAGCTCGACTACGGCTCTTAAATACTCAAATTATGTAACATTAATGAACTAATGTATAACACGTAAAACTGCAAATGTACATCCTGCTTTATATTAAAAGGTAGGTTTATAAATAATAAGTAAATAAATAAATATTCATATTTGCCACATATCTTCCGCATAAATTAACCTTCCAGCGGGCGCCCCAATATTTTTATTTTTATTTAATTTTATTTTTTATCTCTATTTCTGCGCAAGAACTTTGTTCGTAAGTTATAATGTCCTTAGTAATTACTAAAACGTTTCTATTTTCCACACATTTATCAAAAGCTGTACTCAGCACCTGACTGAAGAAAATCACAATACAAATACAACAAAGGAAAGAAGTGCATTATTTAACTCTTTATTTGGCAATGTTGCTCTCGAACATCATCAAAATTGAGCGTAGTTTTCTGCAATGTGTTTTAATTTTCGTCTTTGGATGTGCAACAGTGCTTGAAACCAACATCTAAGCTCTCGAATACAGTGATGTTTCATTGTCTTTCACGAACAATTTCACTATAATCTGTATTTTTAGAAGACACTGCAAGCATTAGTTACTGGGGTGCTTGTTTCTTTCAGTTTTGTGACGAAACTTTCTTCTGATGCGTGGAAAATTGCTTATAAAGGGAAAGACGAGGCTTGGGAGAGCACTGTTAAAATCACATCCAGTCCAGAAGTGGGGAAACAGCATCTCTTGTACCAGTGAATGATTTACGATGTGACAGATACTGCAATTGTCACTTGCCAGATTATAATCCAAAATGAAAATGCACGTTTTGTTATCACTGCGACATGACAAACGTGGAAATTGTGGGATTGTTGCAGTCTTTTGTACCAAAAAGAACTTAAAGAGATTTCACATGAAATAGTTCAAAATACAACCATTTCTACAACCATAAGAACAACAACGTAGTATTTATATTGCATTACCCACGCGCTTTTTTGGTCAATTTTACTTACAGGCAGGAATCTATATTTTGAAAAAGTATCGTATAAAATTGTTCACGTCGTCGTAAATGTCTAAGTAACCTAATATTTTTTTCCTGCGTGATTTCTGTGTGCGCGAAATAAAGGGTTAACTCGGCACAACGACTAGAAAATTAAACTAACAGCTGATTGGTTAGCGTCGTTTCCTGCGTTGCGAAAGGACCCGAGTTCCACTGCCAGAACTTTCTTAGATTCACATTTTTTATTAGATCACCGTATCTTGGCATATGGAGGCGTGAAATGGCGTCCTCTAGGACCGAGTGAGGCCAAATGAGGAGCTGCTTCTGAAGAATCCGTCAACCGACGCGAGCGGTAGGAGGTATTGGCGATACGCTGATCAAGCACCCCCAAGTCAGGCGTAATCTCGAGGAGCGGCGATTCTGATGTGGACTGCAAGATTTGAATTTACGCGTCAGCTGGGTATTCTGTTTTGGGGGACTCTGTTAGAGTTGGACGCACGGGATGGTGTCTGGAGCTATACGCATCTGACATTCCGGTTGAGAAACCGCTAGTAGACGCACAGTGTCAAAAATATGTCGAGAGTACCTAATTTCAGGCATTACCACTCACTTTGCTATGGGCAGTGTGGTGTCGCACAAGTCTAAAGTGCGCGCCACGTACTTTCGGCGCGCGCCGCCATGCACGCACGGCGCGGCGTTCTTACGACGTCGGCCACGAGCGCCCTCTGCTGCAATCCCGCTCGTGGCCACCACTGAACGACATCGTGCACTTGGGATTAGGACAGGCACTGAAACGGACTCATCAGTAGGCAGGCCTCTACGTAGTTAACCTATGTTTCTAGCAGTACACTTAGTTGGCATCGTCAACTTTGTAAAAGATAAGTATTACATTTCTACGAAATTTACAACTTGTTATAACCTAGCTTAGTGTTTCTAGTTTCTGCTGTCCCACTGGCTGGTCACCTCAGACTCTGTACCCGCGCACGCGTGCATCCTATTTCCCTGTGTCGGTCTCTCTACTCGGCCTAGGACAACCGGCGGAAACGAGAGACAAAAGACAGATTACAATTCCCGGCGAATACCTGCCGTTGCGACTAGCTCGTCGCCTCAACACCGCCAGCAAGTGCGAGTATTAGACGTGTCCCGAGGCGCAAAAGATTTATCGGCGCAGGGAGAAGTGTTGTGGAGCGTTTCTTGGATTGTGTTTTCCCCGCGTGGGCAGGAAGAGACTTCCGCGAGCTGCGGGGCCGGCGGGCATCTCTGGGCGGCGGCGGAGGTCAACTGCGAGTTAACTGGCCACATCCTGCCGCAGCTGCGCCGCCACACTGCTGCTGCTGACACCACACGCCCACACCTTCACTTCTATGTGCGGCACCGGCTCAGCCGCATGCGGTACTGCATGTTCCTATCAACAGGGCCGCCAGGGGCAACGGGACTGGGTGATTGGCGCTCTCGCTTGTACCACATAAGCCAGCAAGCGGAGTCGTCGCCGTTTATTAAGTACACGTGTCTAATAACAGATGTCGCTGTTGTTCGCTGTCTCAGCACTTCTGCACAGGGTGCAGCTTTTGGTTGGCGCTGCCCTACGGAAAAGTTGCCTCTTCACTAAGCTCCGCACAGCACTACTTCCGCCATTAAGTCGGGTCCGGTGGTCTCGGGGTAAAGCGCTCGACTAGAAAGCGCTGGGTCGCGGGTTGGAAGCCCGGTCAGACCTCGCATTTTTTTCGAGTCTCCGTTTTAACCCATCCTTCACCTGTCAACGATTTGAAGAGTCGCCAGTAACGACACGTAGTTCGGATTCCACGTTAAGCTGTAGGTCTCTTGTCACGCAAGTCGCCGATGGGGCGTCCAATTGAAAGACTTGCACCAGGTCAATGAGCCACACGAAATTATCATCATCACTATTCGCCGTTAAACTGTCTTACTCTGAGGTGACAAAAATCGTGGGATACGTACACTGAGATGGCGGTAGTATCGTGGACACAGTATATAAAAGGGCGGCGCTTTGGCAGGCCTCTCATCTGTACTCTGCTGATTCAAGTGATAAGCTTCCTGGCGTGTTTATTGCCGCACGACGGGAATTAAGAGAGTTGAACGCAGACCTATACGCACGAGACATTCCGTTTTGGAAACCGCTACCGAATACAATATTCCGAGATCCACAGTGCCAAAAATATGCCCAGAGTACCTAATTTCGGGCATTACCACGCACCATAGACTACATTGGCTGAATACCTATACTTAATGACCGAGCGGAGCCGCATTTGCATAGTGTTTCCAGCACAGCAGACAAGCAATACAGCGTGAAATAAAAGCAGAAAAAAAAATGTTCAAATATTTGTAAAGTTATGGAACCTAACTGCAGTGGTCATCGGTCCTTAAGCTTAGAAACTACTTAAACTTACGCTAACAGCACGCAAGTCGCCGAAGTAGCGTCGAATTGAAGGACTTGCACCAGGGCAATAAGCCATACGAAATTATTATCATCACTATCCGCCGTTAAACTATCTTACACTGAAGTGATCAAAATTGTGGGATACGCACACAGAGATGTCGGCAGAATCGTGTACACACTATGGAAAAGAGCGGCGCTTTGGCAGTTCCTCTCCTCTTCATGATCATACCGGTTGGGGCCTTAAGACGGCAAGGTAACCTTGGGTTGGTCACCAGAGTCCAGCGAATGGAAACCTGCCTGTCACTTTCATGGCAGAACTAGAGTCCCGCAAACGCACACGCCCACTTCCGATGTCCACTCCCTGCCGAAACTGTTGAAAGTTGACAAAAAGAAGCGGAGCGGCGAAAAATTGGAAACCCTATCCCATGAACACTTTGCTCTACAGTAGACACAAGAAAATGAAAGCGGAGAGAGTAAAAGAAAATAGGATCATCTATTACAACAACAGACAGTAAGCAAACACTAATTTGTTGCATATTTTCTCGTCCTCAACCGTTCAAGAATTCAAATGTGATCGTTCTCAGGATTGGAGTATTTACAGAGAGTACTGAGATAAGGAATGTACAGTCAACAGACCTGAAATGAATATGACTGGGGAATAAGAGTGCCGAAGGCCGCAACGTAAAACTGGGTGATGGAGGCGGCTGCGGTTAAAGAGGTGGCCTGCCTCACCTGGCGCGCGAATCTACTCGGCAGGAGATACGGCGCTATCTTATCCTGGTTATCTCGCCAGGAAGTACGGCTCACTGCAAAGCCTTGTCGCTTATGCCGGGTTCGTGCACACCGCCTGCTCAATACAGCCGCGAACCTTCCGACCGACTCGCACAGCCAGCAAACTGTCACAACTTCGGCAGAATCCTAGTTAACCTACAGTGATCAGTGCACAACCCTCATAAAGCAGCAAAAATTATGGACTTCAACGGGAAATACCAAACAATGTAAATTTCATGGACAACGCCAACCACTCGCGATTATCAACACGTATTTGTCACATGGGGTATCGCCAGCGTTGTCCTTGACAACTGGGCTATTAAACAGTCACCCACTCGTGTCTCGCGTTTTCTCGTATCGGTTGATTGTGTTTCGGTTTCTTCGGCGAGTTTTTGTTTTTATGCACAATATTTCGACGATCGACTGTTAAGGGTCTAGCCAGTGTGTGTTCTGTCCGCAGTACCTGAAAAACTGGGTTCATAGTCTAAATCAGTGGGGTTTTTTCCTTCTTTTTTTTTTTTTTTTCAACCTGTAGGTTGCCCTCCCACGGGCATCGCCTTCACAGGAGGAAGTAGCTGCACCATAAAACAACCAGCCCAGTGCATGTCTGAATACTAGCGATTCCGTGATACAAAAACTTTGGCCTAAGAAATATGTAATTTATTTTATATAAAAAAGTACGCGATTGCTTGTTGATCATCAATTCTCAGTTGATTCTAACAAAGATAAATACACCGTGTTAACAATGAATAAACGAAAGACCTGTAAACTGTTTCAGGTACCAGGCCATAGCTAAATTTACAAGACACGATAATTTTGAGAGATTCGATTGTTTACATATTGACTATGCAGTGGGACCTTGCTCAACGTGCATAATTCGGTTCCGAGCTTTACCTGCAACGCGAAACCTCCTTATGCAAAATATACTTTTCTGTCGGAATTCACGTAAAATAGGATGTGTTTCATTCAGAAAAATGGACTAAAATTTATCATATTATGTACCGTACAATACTACATTTTTTTTTACAGTAAAGTTCTATCAACAGCAGAAAATTAAATTCGTTGCTTTGAAATTACATAGTTGTGTAATGGTTCGGGCAGGGGGTGGGATCGTCAAAATGTTTTAGTTCGGAGAGGGTGGCGTTTTCAAACAGGTCGGGAGCCTTCAAAATCAATTTTCCATTTCAACTGGAGGCGAGCGTCTGTCTAATATCCGGCTTGACCGATGAAATCTGTAGTCACAAGTACAACGACGATTCGAGAGCAGGTAAGATGAACTATTAAGTTTCAAATCATTTTCTCGTAAAATTGTCAGAATAAAGAGGCTCCGCTTTACTTTGCATTCAACACTCTTGATATTGCTTTGTAAATACTTCAAACTTTTTTTTTTTCCACGACGCTCGATATCCGCGAGGAGTAGCCGAAACTTCGTTGGGAGCCACGGTTGCGCAAATGGGCCCTGCAGTCGCGAACGTGTTTCTCGCAGCGGATTGTTACGTAAGGTGAAACACACCCACTCCGTGCCAACGGCACCTACAACTGCCCGCAAGCCCGAACAGGAAACAAGAGACGCCGGGGAACTTTCCAGGTTGGCCCATACAGTTGCGCCAACTGGCGTGAGCTATCGCACTCGGCAAGGTCCACAGGTGCTGCAGTTCACCCGCACCGAACGACAAACTCCCAGACGGAGCTGGGAACAAAAGGCACGCGAGCCCAACTACAGCTGCAGCCGATTCCACGCCGAGTGGAGGTAGCTGCGTCATGAACGGGCTCATTGATAACGTGTCAGCTGTCGGTACGACAAGGCTGCAAAAACAGCTGTATCACATTCTAATTTTTATTTCACGGTCGGTGTCTGTCAGTAAACAGTCCGTCATCTGGTGTCTAGACATTAACAACTAGAAAAGGTGTAATGGGTAAAACGCAAACATATTGGCCTCAAAGTTTAATGTGCACTGCACTGAACTACATATCTGGTCCGTAGCGAATATTGCATATATTTTCGGGGGCAGGGAGCGAGACTAAAACTTTTGTGGCATCGTATCTGAAACTGATGCCTAAAAAGAAAAAGTTGGATTGATTATGGCGTTATCAGAAGATAAAACCATTTTCTTTAAAAACTATACCGTACTTACGTTTTTCATAAACATTTAGCAGTAACAGAAGTCTTTTTCAAAGATGATGGGGTAGGAAAAGATTCTACACAACGTTAAAATGTAGGGCAAGAGTATCAATGTTCCTAAGGCCATCGATAGGGTACTTCGGTAAATTATATGAATTATTTACGTACAGAAAGGTAGTGTGAAGAACATGTTTTGCTTTGTCTTCTGTTACGTGTTTTATATTCTCTCTTGGCGTGTGCTAGCCACCCAGTTATGTGGTACACACCACATAGTTTAATCTTTTTTGAAGACAAAATTGTATGAAATCATGTTTGTGAAACACATATCACGACAAACAAGTTCTCAACATGCTTAATTTTTTTCCCCTTGTTATTTAAGTTTGCCAGATTTTGTCTGTTTCGGATTTTAGTATGCCTAGGCAACAGGTTGGTTGTGAAATTAATTATTTTTTTTTAATGTACTACAGTTGTTTGTTCGGGCATGTTCCAAAACTTCTTAAAAACTGTCGGACAACGCCTACTAAAAGTAGTATCACCTGTTGCACTTACAGCCCGCATGAAAATTTTGCAAACAACAATGATGAGAAGAAAAAAAAAATTCCAACGCTCGTTTCATGGCAATTCAGTAACATTGCTTTCATAGTTTTTAAGGCAAGCTTTGTTGTGGTCCACTATCATTCATGTAGGAAAACACCTTGACAGCAGCATTAGAGCCAGTAAGCAGTAATTGTGTTTCGGTTCCTTCGACCAATTTTTTATTGTTTTTATGCACAATATTTCTGCCAGAGAGCAGGATCTCTTTGTGAAACAGTTTTGCCCTCTAATAATAAAAGATACTACTAATGGTGAAATGAATATCTAAATCGGAATAAATCGATTCCTAATTCTCAAATCCGGGACAGACAGACATCCGGTATTTCCTTCGAAAACATTTAGGACGTCGTGCCTGTCCTGCCAGCGCGACTACTAGTCGTTAGTACGGAGGCGTGTGTTGAAGAGAACTACGATTTTGTGATTCATAAATTACGCATGGGTTTTGTCCTACTTAGCGTCAACAAGAAATGTGGACGCGGAATGAGTAATCGTACTCCTGTCATTTATTATAGACAGGAATATTAATTAGTGCACCCCAAACTGACACTCAGCTCGCTGGCTAATGAGAACGATTGTAAAAGCATTTTACATGCCGACTTACGATAGCGCAAATAGTAAAGCCTCTTGATTTCGCTAATTAGCTGTTTTGGAACTTTACCGCATCTCTCATAAGCAACACGAACACTTCCGCTAAACTTTCTGTAAACATTACATAATATTAACATACTCACATAACGTGTAGTTAGCTTGAAACAGAACTTCTTTAGTTCAGACACAAGAGTGGCGAATGCTAGTATCTGTTTCAGAGTTTTGCGCGCACTTGGGAAACAGTGCGAGTCGACTTCAAACAGCTGTTATCTCTCGAAACACACTAAGGGGCGATTTAAAAGAGTCGACATTTGATAGCTGGTGCCGTTAATATAACAATATAACTCCAACTGTCGTGCCTATCAATTTGCAAGAATGAAACGTTGGCCAATGGTAAAAAAAAGAGTAACTCCGTTCTTTATAATACTAAGAACACATTTTACAGGGACTCAAGGTCCACTTTCGTAGCTGAATGGTCAGTGCGGTTGATTGCCATGAGTAAGACGGGGATTCGGTTCTCGGTACATTATTTCTTGGTTGCAAATGTAGCTATAATGATAGTAAGTAGGTAGTATATTCTTAGAAACTATTCATGCTTCGGATCCTAAATTCTCGTGATGCCAATTGAGGGTTACTTGACCAGGTGGTCAAGCGATTGATGATCCACACCGGATCCAATGACGCCATAGGCAATGGATGGTACGTCGGTCGTCCGGTACCAAAGTGGCTCCCAAAGGCTGTGGGCGGAGGTTTCGTCTACACAGAACTAAGGATATTCGTATCACATTTTTATACCAAATTAGAGCATTAACAAAATAGCCAAAAACATGTTATGCAAATTATGAACGATTTTTTTGTCCAACGAAGTATTATAACAATACGTAATAAGGGATATTGTGTAAGATAACGGAAACGTTCGATAGAGAGTTTTCCGAGGCAGAAAATTTTACCAAATCGTTCTATCTGTGACACTATTATTTGGCCACGATAACGTGACGATTTTGCTGGTGCTGCCACAAGCGGTGAATGTCAGCACTAGTTGAAAGTTATTCATTTATTTACAAGTGCTGCCAACGTTACAATGGTGCTTGACGCGAAAGTTTACTGTACACATTATTTGAGTAACGGTTCCAGCACTGCAGCAAGCTGCCTTCCCCTCACCCTCCACTCCCCGCAGCAACCTTAATGGAGCTCCCAGCAGCCACCGCGCATATCGTCAAGTTATCGTGGTCAAACAGTACACTATTCTTAAATTTCAGATTTTAACTCGGTAGTTTCTTTTTCCTTCCTTCCGCGTAGGACGTACCGCTGCGACGGTGCTTGCAGTTTGGACCTTAAACGTCAGTTGTCCACTAATTGAAAACCAAACCAGTCATGAGTCAGAGTCTTGTGCAGAGGAGGGTCGGGTGACAAGCGGCGTCTTTTGGCAGAGGAGACGTGGCGCGGCGTGTGCTAGCAGGAAGCGGCCGCCAAGGACGCCCGCCACTGCTGCCAACCTCGCGGCCAGGCTGGCCACACGCCGTGTTCCGGCTTCCACCACCAGGCTCGCTGTCACGCCACTGCCGACGGCGACGGCGCGTGCGTCACGAGACGACCCTGTCAGCGTTACGTCGCGCCGAAGGTTACGGCCACTTACAAAAGACTCCCTAAGCGAAAACGGCTCTAAACTTGACACTGTGTTGCAGCCAAATAGAAAACGAGATCGTTCACTCTCCAAGAGATTTAAACAGAATGTATATGTCGTTATTAGCGTCTTGCCAACGTCTGCAATATTAATCGTGAAAAAAATCCTTCCTCGCCCCCTCTCCACCCCCTGCGTCATATACATACCATACACGCACAGACATAAATCTTTGTGATACGCTTTTAATGAAGTGACAGGGATTTTTATTCTTTCACGCTGAGACTCACGTAGATGCTAGGAAGCTGCTCTGGTGTACATTAGGATTTCGTTTTCTGCTGCTGATTCACATTTCGCTCCGCCGGGCTAAATACTGATGCACTGATTACACTAAGAACACAGTCTTGTAAAAGGCTAACGAAATGTAGTTTTAGAACAGTTGTTTCACTTCACAGAATCATACGTAAGGGACCTCATCCATAAACTGTTCTTGCCGGATAGAAACGAATCATTGAGATAGGTTTGAAAACAGTTTCTAAATGAATACTACGTAGATATCTCCATTTTAGCTTCATCTACGTTGTTATGTAGTATAATTCGATCTCTGTAATGATTTGCAGGATAATATTAATCACTCTGCACGCGTAATACAGATTTTGCTGCTCGCTCTTCTTATCAGATGTGCTTCCGAAGCGTTTAGCAAGTTTCGAATGGGACGATGTAGCTAAGTCATGAGTAGAACATGAGAACCGACGAAAGAAGCTTACACTTTAAATTAGAGTACTCTATTATTCCGGCGTAGTTATCAATAGAAATGGACGAATAGTGACAGGCTACTGTGTGGAAGCGTCTGGACCTGATATGGAAATGGCGTGGCATTCTTATTTGGCTCAACTATAAACGGTTTAAATCTAGAGAGAGGAGAAGTTTTTGGTTAACGTTTTCCAATCTAGATATGATTAGCGACGAGGCAACTTAGCTAGCTTATATAGCGATTCGGAAAAATAGTATACCAATGTTGAAATGATTTCTCCAAAATGAGAAATATCAACACTTTTCCAACGCGTCTTAAACCACTGTATCACACTATCAGTACATTGTCTCGACATTATTGTATCATTGCTCAAATATAATTACGTTTTTTTCTATTTTTAATTTTTTTCACTTTTCAGTAACAAATTAGTTGACAGATATAATCAAAAGGGAAATTAAAAACGGTTGTATGATTATTGGTATTTGGGATAAGCATTATCAGTTAAGGAACGAAATACTAGCGTTCGGAACATGTGTGACTGAACGCACCAAATCATTTTCAACAGAGAAATGTTCAGGCGTAATCCAAACATATAACACCATTACTATTCATGCTTATCAACAGTAAATGGCCCAGCACGTAACATAGGAATACCGATAATGCAGTTGGCGAATGACGGTCATATTATTTAATTGCATTTATTTGAAATCTCGTTGCCCAGCTATTTAGCCAACCAAACTTGTTTATTTTGTCAACAGTGTAGTTTCGATACAACTCTCTCTTTCTTAATTGAAATCTTTGAGTCGTGCTCCTCGACAACTCGACTGCTCTACCTTATTTGATAGGGACGTTAGCAGTCTTATTTCAGACGAACAGCGCTGACTCTGTGGATATTCGGATATGGTGGTGCAGACGTTTTTGTTTTCGTTAAACGCAAAACAAATTGCTAAATACACATGTTTCGTAGGCTTTGTAAACGTTGTTCGTGCAAGGTCTTTTGCACATTAGGGTAGGATGGGGAAGGGCATCAGTCATTCATAGCTTTCTGTGTAGTTTGTGATGATAATTGCGGAAGCTATCTCTGCAGTTTCTGAAGATAATTGCGGAAAAACTGCAAGACATAAGAGAATGACCATATATCAGTGGATAGAGTAACTCTTCACGTTCGTAAAACTAGCACGGTAGGTGTACAATATGGGCTTGGTTCGTGATGTGGCAAACGTCAGTACGTGCTTGCAGTTGGTTGATATGGTGTTACTGGGAAAGCCGCCAGCCCGCTTCGCAAGGCTGATAATTGGACTGCCTAATCTGCAGGCACCAACTAAGTCTTTACGGCAACATGGAGACGAGGGTGAGCAATGAATCCAGAGAACAGCAGCAACTACATGTGCAGTCTCAATTTTAACCATTGGTAGTCTTCCCTTCGATACTGTCAATGATGCATAGCAGTAATACGACGCAAATTCCGACAACGTATCGTGGGGCACGCATGGCCCATTGGTGGCCAAAGGGTTAGTGGCCGATCGCACTGAGACGCTATGCTCCGATACGCGAGGCCGTTCCCCGTCAGGGGTTCGAACCACCACCACCACCACCTAGAGAGAAGGCCGCGGCGGTCTCGTGTGACGTCAGGCAGAGTAGGTTGCGCGCGCATAGCTGGCTGGGTAGCCTGCTACTTATGCAATGCCCGCAACTTGCGTGATTTACTATGGAACTGACAAAAATTGAGTTTGTTAATACTGTTGTAATGTTTCATCCGCCAGTAACTATCGTCTCTTCGTTGTAATGAAAGTTGTGCTTGTGAACAGAGAAAATGTCAACAATTCAGTTAATAGTAGCCTAAGAATAGTTTACAATTTGCACGCGATATTAATTTCCAGACAAATTCAATGAATTGGTTCCTACAAAACGTTTTTGACAGAAATTTACCTTCAGATTATACTGTTTGCTTTCATAAATTGCAACTAATTTATCGTCTCTTCGCTCATCGGCGAGACCTGCTCTTCGCTTATAGGTAACTCGCTGCTATACCCGTTCTTCACTTAACGGTGATCGCTCCTATACCCGCTATTGTGCTATGATATTAGTACAGATTTCGACAACAGATGGCTCTCTATTAGCCTTTGCTGCTCTAGAGCTTTATTGCTGCTCTCTATTGCTGCTTAGCTTCTCCTCGCTAATCTGCTCTTCGCTTTTCTACTATTCGCTGCTACACCTGGCATTCGCTGCTGCCTTTAGCACACATTTCGGTCGACAGATGGCTCTTAACTACAGTTAGCTGCTGTTCGCTACTATACCTGTTCTTAAGCTGATATTCGCTGCTCTGCGTGCTCTTCGCTACTCAACCGTGACTGAAATCACGGTCAGACTCCAGATCGCAGCGACCGAGAAAGCAGCGACTTCTCAATCACCGTGACTTCTAAGGAATACGTGATTATTTGCCCATCCCTACTATGCGCGCGTAGCCTACTCTGCCTGACGTCACACGAGAGCGCCGCGGCCTTCTCTCTAGGTGGTGGTGGTTCGAATCCTTCCTCGGGCATGACTGTTTGTGCTGTCTTTAGTATAAGTTAGTTCGTAAGTTAAGTGCCATAAACTTGCCAAACATTTGATTGTGAGTGGGTCAGAAAGAGAGTGTGGCAAGTAGTGGCGGAACAAAGGAGCCGGCCGGACCGTGGCTCGGCTCGCCACGCAGCCAGCCGCCTCTGACGGACGGCTTCCTGTTTTGCACGCAGCAACTCTCGCTACACAGAGGCGCGGGCCTACCTGTGCGTTGCTGGAACACTTCTCCTCCCCCGCCACTTCCTCTTTCATTCCCACCCCGACTCCCCCATCTTGCACCATGACCATTCAGAGCTGACTGACGGAGAAAAACTTTTCAGCTGATACCTTCCTCACGTACACGTGATCGATGAAGCGTTTGTTTAAAACTGCGTAGTTCTACGGTTTTCATGATGATTCATTTCGTATGGCAATTCTGGCCGTTAGACCCCAGTTGGGCTCGTGTTCGACCTGCCTGGTGCAAGTCTTTAGGTGACGCCACATGAGCGGTGTGGCCGAGCGCATTGAGGCGCTATGCTCCGATGCGCTAGGCCGTTCCCCGTCGGGGGTTCCAATCATCCCTCGGGCATGGCTGTTTCTGTTCTCTTTAGTATAAGTATGTAAGTTTAGGGACTGATGACTCCGCAGTCAAATCTCATAAACAAACTCTTCGATGTTGAGGACAACACAACACCCAGCCCCCGAGTGCAGAAAATCCCCAACATGACCTGGAATCGAACCCGGGCCTCCTGCGTGATATCTAGCACGCTGTCCACTGGACTTTTCATCAGAGCAGATATGGAGCACATATGAATGGTTTCATATATTACTTCTTGCTTTTTTTTTAAGGGAAGATGAGCACGGTCTATCGTGTTATTAGTAGAAAAGTGTACCTCAATTTGCCAAGTGTGCTTTTTATTATTTATAGTCCTCCGGTTTCGGCGAATCTACGAGGGCAAGTAAAAACTTATGTGCAATATTGCTAAGCTTTTCTTACATTGTTCATACTGAGTTCTGTCCCAGTTTATTTTACTGTTATCTTGTGGTCATCCTATGAAATTTTGATCTTAATTCATCCATTTGTCTTTCTTTTGCTGCACATAATTCATGGCCGCTCCATTACACGTTTGCACCAAAGAGGAACAACGAGAGCATGGGTGTTTGTATTATCCTTAGGTTAGTTTACCTTCGTTGAAGTAGTTTCTAAGCTAAGGACTAATAGAGAAGGACACGAGTCCGATAGATTTACAAACATATGAACATTAAGAACAACGAGCAGTGATCGGAAGGTGCAGCAGGGGTCAAAACCCATCAAAGACACTCGCCACAATTTGGGAATAGTGTCTTGCCACAGTGGAGAGTCTACTAATAGACTGAGAAATTGAAAAAAACGGTCGCGCAAGTGCCACGCATGGGGAAGGAGCCGGACCACCATCGACGGCCACGAATGGCGAAACCCCTGAGCTGGCAAGTGACAAGGTTCTTGCAGACAAACGAGTGAGTATTTATGTCAAGTGGAATATAGTCTGAAAATTATTAGTCATGGTTCTGTCTACAAAATGATCCGCAAGCTGAAGTATGCAATTCGAAGCAAACGCTGAAGACTACTGTCTAAAGGTTTTCGGTTGTTGCGCGACAATGTCAGTTCGCGTACACCTGTCCAAACTGCTGAAACGCTCCGGAAGCTCAAGTTTGCAGTAACGGCTCAGCCTCCGTAAGTCCTGATCTTGCCCCTTCTGACTCGTGTGGTCCACTCGAAGATGCATTCACATGTCGTCGACTCACCTCGGACCAAGAAGAGAGGAACGCGGTACATGTATAACTCGCTGTCGAGCCGGAAAACGTCTTTCCTGAGGGCATCAAGAAGCTTGTGCAACGACGGACTAAGTGTGGAAAGCAAAGGGACTATACTGAAAAATGATGTTGATTGTTTTGCAATAAAAGTTATAGCCTCATTGCGGGTAATTTTTGACTTACCCTCATGTATAGCTATCATTTGGTCTGATGCCTATGCATCTCGATAATATGCATAAATTGAGATTAACATAACACGTTATACAAATGGATTTCATTCAGACGCATAGGCATAAGACCACATGTGGCGACCTGTTTTGGCCGAAACCGGTCGTCTATGGATAATAAAAAGCTATTTGGCATGTGGAAGTATACTTCTATATTAAGATGTTTCACTTGTCACAATTGTGCAGCGAGCAGGAATCAAAGTGGGAGATAAATATCCTGGCAATATCAAGGTCCATTTAAAAGAGAGGCAGGAAAGGAATGACCAACTGCCTGAAGGCATTGACGAATAAAACTTGCGCCGAACTTGGATTCAGACCTGGGTTTCCCCTCATCGAGCCACTGCGCTATCTAAACACTTCCCGTCCGCCTCCAATTCCCACAAGTAGCATCCCCATCGTCCATGTCTCGTAACAGCTATTTGAATTCCTACACGAGGTCGAACAATATTACTGCACCTGCAGTGAAGAAAGTCTACGCCATCGTCGCATAAAAATACATGTATAGATGCTGTGGTACAACAGATACACTCCTGCTCCTCGCCCCTCCTATTTCTTGTTTAATTATTTGATTGGATATTATCGAATTTGTTGCAATTTCAAAGTGCGTGGTTAGGCAAAACTCAGAGCACAGTTGCGAGTCCAACTAGCAGCAGCGACATTTACCGAATATTTATATTTATTTAAATATACAACCAGTTGATTTTTATGTGCATACTTCACATCTTAATCCAAGTATAGCATCCCAATCTGAAAATGAGTCTACAATGACTTGAGAAGTAGTTGCCCGAAAAAAAAAAAAAAAAATATATATATATATTTAAAAAATCAAAATTAGCAACTGAATCCATATTTATGTGGAAATTGCTGATTGAAATCACAGTTGGAGGTCGTAATCCACAACAGATGCTGAAAATAACATTTATATTCTTTCTCGCCACAAATAAGCTACTTATTTCGGAAGTATGTTGCGACTGCCGTGGTCCATTTGCACACAGAACAAGCTAGTGACACTCCCAAGTTATTGGGTCGATTGGTATCGACTTTCGCGGTCGCTACGAGTAACAGGTCAATTTGGCGTAACTTCCGCGTTAGCCGAGACTGAAACAAAGGTCTCCCGCAAGAGCAGAAGACTTGCGCAAACCCCGCAAACAGCTGTCATTAGACAATGTAGGAACTGTCATCTCGGCAACTTCCACCACCAAGCCGTGCGAACTTCACACACACACACACACACACACACACACACACACACACACAGTGAACTCCAGGCGGTCTGCTATACCCAAACTCACAACACTATACCCTGTGGTCGGTCACCGATATTCATCTTCACTCAGACACGCTGGGATAGAGTGAATATGGTATCGATGGAGATTTTGCAGATTTTTTTCTATTCACACCATTTTGTAGACAACCGTATCATCCGTGAACAGTTACTTCAGTTACGTTTTCATTATTTGTATGTAAAAAATACGAGATTAGAGTATGTAAAATTCTTTTTAAAAATTTTATTTCTACAGCGAAGTACGTATATTACTTCCCACATTGTAAGTTTATAACCAATTGGACCCGGAGTTTACAAGTAAGACGTAAGGAAACATT
Organism: Locusta migratoria; assembly: GCA_026315105.1. Taxonomy (NCBI): domain Eukaryota; kingdom Metazoa; phylum Arthropoda; class Insecta; order Orthoptera; family Acrididae; genus Locusta; species Locusta migratoria. Next base: position 212,640,292 of record CM048749.1, read on the forward strand.
ACTGTGTGAATAAACAAACTTCACTTGGAAATGTCTAATTTATTAGCAGAATGGATTTTAGAGATTTTATTGAGTTGTGAATGTGATGTCTCTAACATCTAAGAATTTTAGAAACATTCGACAGACGACGTACCTGAAAATAATAACTATGAAACAAATGGAATAATTGAAGATTTATATGCAGAGTGAGCGAAGTATTAAAAAAATGTTGTGTGTGTGACTACAAGCATTTACTCTTCAATTTTTATATTTTCAATGAGGACGTAAAGTTAAGAAGCTTTTAATTGTTTCAATTTTTACGTGAACGCTGGGGAAGGCTATAAGGCAGATGTTTTTCTAAGGAATTTTAGTGAGTACTTTTCTACGATCTACTTAATTTTATTTTATAGTCAGCAATGTTATTGTATATTTTTCTCTTAACTTCAAAAGACGCTCTTGTAAGTCTCTCTTATTTATGTACATTGCAGAGCACCCGATGATACGTCTACAGGACGCGAAACCGGTAGTGCTTTTTGTAAATAAAAGTTAATTGCAGCTGAAGCGTTTTTTTTAATAAAATGAAAACATATGGCTGGGGATGTCCGAAATTCAAGATAAAATGTTACATTTGTTATATTTATACACCGAAGGTAGTTGATATACTAATTCAGATACTAACAAATGTGATATTTGGACCTGAACATCAATCACTTAGCACTAGGTTTGTAATTGAATACGCAGTGGAAGCAAATCTGCACCGCGCTGCTGCTGAAGTTATAATAATTGGCGCTGCCGCGCGGGGGTTAAATGGGGCTTAGTGGTGAGAAGCCGCGCAGAGCGCTTCGCCGTGCTGCCTGGCGCGGCGAGGGGTGGGGTGGGGTGGGGGCGGGCGCTACTGTGGCGGCGGCCGGCGCGCCAGTGTTGAGGAAGCTGCGAGGGCGCGGCCGAGGTTATCTGGCGAGAGCGACAAGTGCGTGACGTCACCAGGTCAAGCACCGCGCCAAGGCCGCGCTAGCGCCAGCGCCGCCGCCGCCGCGCGGAAGTGTGCGCCGCCGCAGCCGCCGCTCGCTCGCGAGCCCTACGTCACGCATCTGGGACGTGGCCGACACACTCGCTCCCTTAATATCGCTGGCACGGTAGCATAGTGGTAGCGTGCCGCACTATCGATATAGAGGTCGCGGGTTCAATCCTCGACACGTCTCGGCATTTCTATCTGTTGCTCTCCACTTCTTTCACCTCTGGCAATGTTGCTGATGCGCAAAATATCGAATAGCAGTATGGTTGGGAATCCACTTTAACTCTAGCTCCCCCTATAACTGGCTGTTCGAAGGTTGGAGGAAGGCAACGGCATACCAATTCCAAACACGACCACTCAAACCAATCTTCGGAGTGTTGACTGCTTTACCTTTTTTTCAGTGAGAGTACTAACGCTTTTGGCACACTTTAGGTTACGGTATTAACACTAAAAGTGGGCCTTTGCGATCGTCTTTTGACAGGTCGAAATTTAAAAGAAAATAACGGCTTAACCATTCATCTGACTTGAAAATTGAATAACCGAATTTGTAGAGGAGAAAATTCTCTACAACTTTGCTCTCTTGTGTTTTTCTCATATCTGGTATCGTTTCAGAGATATTTGCAAAAATAACGGCGATTTTGGGATGTCTGTCTGTCCGCAATGTGTCCCCCGTTTTTAAGACGAACCGTTCAACCGATCAGCACCAAATTTTACAGACATAATTGTTGGCTACCGGGACCAGAAACTCGCTTTTTGAAATATTTCGGACAAAAAATACGTTAATAGTACAAAAAAAGTAAAGTCGTTTGTAATGTAATTTTAATTGCAAATAAACCGCTCATCTGACGCGAAAACTGAATAAGCGAATTTGTAGAGGAGAAAGTTCTCTACGACTTTGCTCTCTTTTGTTTTTCCATATCTCGTATCGTCTGAGAGATATTTGCAAAAATGACGGAGTTTTGAATTAACGAAAACCAGCCGTTCGCAGATGTCACGTGACATTCCTCGCCCAGAAATCTCTCTGGCATAAGCCATCTTGCGTTGCGTATTTGATGATTTTCTTATTGTAACTTACACGTTGTCATTTCAAAGCAATGGCGCACTGAATAATTAACAAAAACACGTCGTCCTTCGCACGATAAATGATAATTACTGTTTACGAATACCATATTAGCATCAGTTAACAACGGCCATCAATAGTATGAGGTTAAGGAACGGAACTCCTAATTGTTGGCCTTAGGGTAGTGGACAACGCGTTGGACTGTGACGCTGGAGGCCAGTGGTTCGGAACCCGCAACTACCAAATTTTTTTTCCTAAAAGGGTTTCAGACAGCCTTATTAATTTTTTATTATTATTTTGGTCCAAAATGTTTGCAAAAACGTATAAAACTACAAATCTAAAGTGGGCCGTAAAACACGTCAGTGCGATTATTTTATTTCTTCCTTCCCGCAGATAATGCCAAGAAACGTTACGAATACTTTTTACCGAGGGAATTATTGAATAAATATTTTTGTAAAATTGTTCGGCAACCCGTTAGAACATGAAGTACCTTACTGTAAGAGACGTATGAAATGAGGTTCAGAAAGAGGACATGACTTGTTACAGTATTGTCTTTTTTAGAGACTGACTGAATGCTATTGGTTACTATAGGACGGAATCATAAACTGAATTTGTTACCAATGCTGAATGAACTTATTAGCAACTGTAGCAGCGTAGGGATTACAATGCGCACTGAATGTAATCCGTAATACATACAACATGTTTCATTCTACGAGATGAAATGCTGAAGAACGACTGTGCAAACGTGATGCTAATTTACAGTTCAGAGCAGCATGTCCAGTCGTTTCATGAACATTACGTAGTGTAACAATTATCTTTGACTTGAACATGTATCACTGTAGGAATTACGAGAATGCAGCCAAACCGGTTCAGGTTTTGGGCTACAAAAAGCCTGCAAAATAATTATCCGTTGAGCATTATGGGTAACATGTGTGTGCTAGTCACCTTATTGACGGTCTGCCTTCCGTATCAGAGCAGTGAGAATTACTTTTTTTTTCCCCCTGAGCGTTCGGGGAACAGTAGGCTGTGACAGTTACAAGTAAACACGCAATCCACCCATAATCCTCTGAATAGAGAATTGCCACGGGGGTTATGCCATTGTATTTCCGATGCGCATGAGGCTTTTTGGAATAGGTTTCATGATCCCGTATTACACCTCAGTAAAGACGAAAATCTCCAAGGATAACACGGTTTCCACAAAGATAGTGCAAATACCAACTCGCACTGCTCGTCAATGAGACCGGGAATCTGGAAATATTGGCGATCAGTTTGACTGAATAATTTCGTGTAATACAGTGCTATGGTCACGACGAGTAACTACTAGGAATAACGCTGCAAAGCGACATCACACGGAACCAACAAGTAAAATGATTGTGGGAAGGGCGAATGATCGACTGTTAGGAGTGTTTTGCTCATCTGTGAAAGAGACCGCGTAGGGAACCCTCTATGAATCCATTCCTGACTATTCACGAATACTCTGTGCACTCTGAGGGGAATCGCTGTAGGAGAGAAGACATTCTTTTCGCAAAAAGCTTTTTAAGAAGTTTAGGGAATCGACTGTTGTGACAGTACAACGATCGAAAGGGAAAGACTAGATGCTCATCGAATCAGTTCCACGCTGTTCCCTAATGAAAAAAATACCGACCATTTAATGCACTTTCGAACACAGCTTCCGTTTGTCATAATAAAAAAATTCTACGATAGTGAAAAATCGTCATAAGTTATGAGTTAGCGGAATGCTCAACCACATAGTAATTTCGCTAGCGGCTGAATCACCCAAATTTAACGTAGCTGAACATACTGTTTTATTCGTATACGAACAGAATGCGGCTTTAAACTATGATTCCCTCTCCCCTTCTCTCAACTTTGCCAAATAAGAGAGACAACACTGAAAATGACGTCTGGTAATCAAAGCTTATTACGTGTATTTTACTTATATAACAAGATGTTCAGATGACCACCGTTAAAAATAAGACGCAGAGATAAAGCGGGCACATAACCGAGTTCATAAATAATGGAAGTCTTGCCTTGTCTGCATGCCAACGAGCTCGCCAAGTTCTGAAAACTGGTCTCGATTTGCGTACCTACACGGAAACTGTTGCATTGCCTGGACAAGACAGCACGTCCTCAGTCGAGATCACCTTCGCCGCTCGTGGTAAAAAAGAGGGGGGAGGGGGGGGGGAGCGCTCATGGGGAAGACGTGGAAATTGTTTTATTTGTCGTCTGACGTCTGGACAATACACTTTCGAAGTAAGTGCCAAGGTAATTGAAAATTAACTGCAGTCCTTGTACGGAAAGGATATGGCTGCTTTCGAGGAACAATCAACAAGGAAACGTGGCATCCAAGGCAACGCAGGAAAAGAGCGTCTTTGCAAAGGGAAGAGTTGACTACCGGCCGCCCGTTGGCAGCTTTCCTAATGTTCTCGGTACTTGGCTTTCCGCTGAAGTCAGTTCCGCGCTCCGTACTTCTATCGCCTTCTCCCTCTCCTAACGTGACGTCACTCTACTGACCTTTAGAAGGAAAGTCCCCAGCACGTTCCTATCTCACGTCGCAGTCACTGAGTGTCTGCCACTCACTGGTTCTGCTGACCAACAGAAAATCTTTGGGACAAGAAACAAGAACTAATATGAAGAGAACAGAAAAAGAAAGACATGGAATTTGGATCAGTAAAAGAGATAGAGAAGAAAATACCGAAATTTTGGTACTGGTTTGTAGATTTTCATTGGATAGTATACCGTAAGCAAAAAAGAAAAAAACAACGGAAATTTAAAAAAAAAGTTTAAATGTTTGTATAGTCTATGGGACTTAACTACGGGGTCATCAGTCCCTAATCTTACAAACTACTTAGGAACTAGGACGGCACAAATATCCATGCCCGAGGAGGGATTCGAACCCCCGACCGTAGTGGCTGTGCAGGGAAATTTAAAAAGAAACGTTCTTAACGGTAGTAAGAGGAACGAAACAACAGTTTTTGGGAGAAAAGTAATAGAATGCTTGGTCGAGATGGAGCATATGCTTTAGTGAGAAGATATATAATAGTGCAGGGCTGAATCAGGATTTATGGTAGAAATCGTATTGACCATGAGTTGATCATCTTTGTCGTCATGCTGCTGGAGAGGAAAACAGCAGTGATTTTAGAACCTGTCGATATTTTTACGTTACAGAAAGGTAAAGAAGCGGTGTGTAACTTGGTAAACACATGTATACTATACTGCAAGACGATGTCCTAATCAGCCGTATGCAGTGGAATTTCGTTATGCTCTGGAGATTAATCTCGTCCAAAACTACTTACCATAGTTCAGGTCTTACACTCTTCGACTGTTAACTCATGCGTTGCCTACGCGACTTACATTTTGGAGGCGTTTCCGAAGAAGTTAGGAATTCGTACGAAAGGAAGGAAGAACTATGAAACTAGAGCTGAGCAGCATCTCAGCTCGAAATGACAGTAACTGGCAGAAGGGAATCATGCGATTCTGCGCGCTCTCGCGTCCTCTCGCTGTTCCCCTTCGGAAAAGGAGCGGACGAACTAAGAGGCGATGGATGTGCGAACTAGTTGGCGTAGTTCGCCTGTGGGAGCGCTCTTCCGAACTAGTTCGTTCGCGAACTACACAAGACTACCACGAGACTGCAGTGGCAGCGTTACCAAGGCTGTGTGTCGCACGTGGCTGAAGAGTGTCCCGGTGCCACCCAGCGAGAAGGCGTGGGGCGGAGCGAACAGCGTTCGCTTATCCTGCGCCACCGGCGTTGAACTCTCCCAATTAACGCGACGCGGCGGCTATTTCGGGGCACGTTTCAGATACCGCGCTGACAAACACCCGTCACCGCCGTCTCTTTACGTCCGACGTGCTTTCCGCCTCACTTTCCACTACCCGGCACGTGTCCATTCCGGCTGACACCACACGACACGTAAATCATTCGGTTTAACAACTGAGATAAGAAGTGCCGCTGCTAGCGGAGAAATCGACAAAGGCCTGGGAAAGACGATGTTTCAAGCTTAATGAAGATTCTAGAGGGTATCCCAAAAAGAACGACCCGATTTTAACTTATAATAGTAGATGAAATAAATCGCAATTTGCGATCACTTATGCCATCACTGTACAAGGTTTAGATGGAATACCAAAGGGCGGCGAATGAAAATTTGTGCCCGGCCGGGATTCGAACCCGGGATCTCCTGCTTACTAGGCAGACGCGTTGACCACTCCGCCACCGAGGACACAGTGACCAGCCCCACTGTAGAGGACTCTTCCCTGCACGTCTTCCGCCACACCCAAATCTCCATTCGCCACGCTGTCTCTTTCCTATTACCACAGCCTATTTGTTCTCTAATGCTCGCAGCCACAATACTGTATTCCCGCATCAGAGAGAACAGACCATGAGATATGGAGACAATTTTCGTCAGAAGCCCAGCCTCGACTTGTATACAAATATATATATATATATATATATATATATATATATATATATATATATATATATATATATATTTTACGACGTTACAGCGTTCATTTAATGAAATAAATCGCAATTTATAACGTCGTCAAAAATAGATGTAATCGGTATGGTCTAGAGTTCCAGGAAATAGTCTGCTAGATATAGCTGCGAGTGGTGACCTGGAGCGTGCAGCCACTCCGTTAAGGCTCACCGTTGTATAGGGCGTACAGGATCGCGAGACCAGGCTTCACATTCTTGGCCTCTAGGTCCCCTGATTTTACACCACGTGATTTCTTACTGCAGGGCTATGTTAAACAATGTGTTTATATTCCTCCCTTACCTCGTGACATGATGAACTAAAAACCAGAATTTCAGCTGCTGTAGCTTACAGCACACACCTTACGCTCAGCTTCGGATGAATTCGACTATCGGCTCTATGTCTGTGCAGCCAATGAGGACACTTTGAACATTTATGATGGATTTTTATAAACTTCTGGCTTTGTCAGTAATTTAGTATGCAATTTATTGGTGTTAAGCCCTTCTTCCTAATAAATAATTCTATTATAATCGGTTCATTCTTACTGGGACACCCTGTACGTAATTATGGTAGATGCACGAGTCGTCAGTATTGTCGTGGACTTTAAGATATAGCACAATGATAGTACACAAACATTTGTTCATACTAACATCATCTGTGATTCTCTCGCTACGGCGTTAAGGTCTCCAGCTTAATCCCTTCACTGAGGTCGGACTTGGGTGTCCTACGATGTTACCTGAGCGCCAGTAGGAATGTACTGCACGGTAATGCTACGTTTCAGTCCCCTATGTGTAAAGGGAAGTCTGACAGCACCTTGCAGAATTTATGTGGTTGTCATATCAGAAACTAATGTGCCGCGATGAAGAACTTATTTGGAATAACCTACCGAAAAAAAGTTAACAATCCGATCCGAGTGCTTTTCTGTAAAAATAATTCACATATGACATAACAGCGGGACCACTTCGTTACCACTTCAGATACCCAGGTCTTATGACAAAACACCAGTGGGACACACACAATCCTGCTTTGACAAACTAAATCGCGGGTAATATTTTACTCATACTGAAGGAACTTAGTACTACGTCATTAACTTAAGTAACCCTATATTAGTGTCTTTCTCTCACTAAAAAAACTAATACCGACAAGAATTTCTTAATTCTGTCGAAATGAGTACTCTATGGATTACGTTGAATTTCTGACTCGATTCGCTATATCAGTGTTGATGTCATTAAACTCTTTGGTCGCTACTAGCAATATCAACGACGGTTGGCAGCTTCATAGAGTTGACGTATAGGTCTCAAAGTCGACAGTAAAGTCTCAAAGTCGACAGTAATGTTCTCAGATAACAGTAGCATCCGAACCACCGATTAGCTTTTCTTGGGTGACGTCAGTTGTTTGCTATCAGTGAAAATGTTGTATTGGCCTGAAGTTTGCTTGTGTTGAAAAGCATTGGAACAATACATATTACCGTTGTCTTTGTACGGAGACCGTAACATAACCCACCAAATTCCTACCATACCAACTTAGCTGGAACTACGGATTCTTTTACGCAGATTTACGGTTTTGAGCTTCGCCGGTAGCCATGACTGGCTATAAAAGAGGATTCTGTTAAAATTAATACTGACAACTGAACACGATTAACTACAGTGAACACTCTCAGTGGTATCAAATATAACCAAAGGTGAAGCACAAAATGGAGATAGCGCAACCGCTTAGGACTGTGATAAGGAAGCACGCTGTAATTAGCTGATTACGGAGGTAACAGCCACACTTGAAGAAGTGGACAAGTAATCAAACTGTGGTCACTGAACACGTGCCCAATGTTGTAAGAGTAGCTTTGAAAGCTGAGGGACACGATATACAGAGAAAGACCGTAGTGTATCGCCTGTTGCAGACGTGTTCCCCACACTCTGTAAAAACGACGAAAGTTATATCCCACATGTTACGTGATCTGGGGGCTATACAAATTCCTTTGCAGCGCGTTTTATATGAATGCTGAGACACGCCTACGAACCACATGGTTCACTATATGCAGTAACATTACATAGAAAACACACGAATTAGTAATGTAACCAATGCAAGTAAGACGGAAGTAAATAATGTTCCTACATCATCGCGCGCTGTTCTGCACTCCTGGGTTTTGGTATCTACTTCAGTTTACCACAAGCGGCGGAAAATAGTTTTAAAAAATGTTCAAATGTTTGTTAAGCGTATGGGACTTAACTGCGGGGTCATCAGTTCACAAACTTGCAAAATACTTATGAACTAACTTAAAGACAGCAGAAACATCCATGCTCGAGGGAGGATTCGAACCCCCGACGGGGAACGGCCTCGTACATCGGAACATGGCGCCTTAATGCGCTCGGCCACTCCGCAGTATCCCTTTCTCCTCTTTCTATTACAGTCGGTTATGGTTTGGGGAAAAATGTTGTAATCTCTCAAATTTTGACCTAGTGAATTTTTGGTCAGATGTACGTACGCAGGTCATGGCAACATACTGGTTGACTACTCTACAATTTATCTTCGTGACGATTTCGAGATTACCCAATGAACCCGTAACGAAACGTGTATGAATTCTGTCTCCTAGGGAAAGCCACTTCCCCTACGCTTAAATGCTGCTCGCCCTTCTGTTTGCTGGCAGACGGCATTGGTATAACAATAGCCGCGTAACCAGAGCAGCGGCCAAGAGCAGAAAGTAGTTAACGCGCGAGATTCCGCCTCGCGTCTTCCGCACTCTGATTCCTCCGTTAATTGTTGTTACGAGCGGCCTTGGCGGACGCCGGCTACCACCCACTGCTCTCGCCAAGGAACGGCTGCCGCAGATGCTACGACCAGCGCTCCGACTGTATTAGTTGCAGCCTTTTATTCATAATACTGTTTTGCAGTGGCCTGATCAAAAGGACTCTCGGTGCAATCTCTGTTCATCATCCGTAAACGCCAATCCCCGAAGAAAAAAAAAAAAAAAAAAAAAAAAAAAAAAAAAAAAAAAAAAAAAAAACGGATTACGTTACCCGTAGTCAAATCACGTCAACGATGCAGGGACGGTAGCTTACACGACACCACGAACTATAATTGAATTCACTCTTTTCAAATACAAGTTCGAGATATTGCTGTGTTGTTGTTGTGGTCTCCAGTCCGCAGACTGGTTCAAATATGTTCAAATGTTTGTAAAGCTTATGGGACTTAACTACGGGGTCATCAGTCCCTAAACTTACAAACTACTTATGAACTACTTACGAACTAGGACGGCACAAATATCCATGCCCGAGGGGGGATTCGAACCCCCGACCGTAGTGGCCGTGCTGACCGTGACTGGAGCGCCTCAGTCACCTCGGCCACCGCGGCCGGCCCGCAGACTGGTTTGACGCAGCTCTCCCCGCTACCCTGTCCTGTGAAAGCCTCTTCATCTCTGAACAAGAACGACAACCTACATCCTTTTGAAACTGCTTACCGTATTCGTCCCTCGGCTTCCTCATACGATTTTTACCCCCCACACTTCTTTCAAACGCTAACTTGACGATTCCTTGATGTCTAAGAATGTGTGCTACCAATCTATCCCTTCTCTTAGGATATGCCAGAAACTCCTTTTCTCCCCTATTCTGTTGAGCACCTCCTCATTAGTTACGTGATCTACCCATCTAATCCTCAACATTCGTCTCTAGCACCACATTTCAAAAGCTATCATCTTATTGTTTGAACTCCTTATCGTCCATGTTTCAATCCCGTGCAACTTCACTCCAGACAAATCTTTCAGAAATTACTTCCTAACATTTGAACTAATATTGGATGTTAATAAACTTCACTTCTTTAGAAACGATATCTTTTCAAACGCAGAATCGGAATTAAACATAATTCTTTGAGGGCTAGTCCAGCGTAACTACCTGAAGACTCCGCCACAACCACTAATATATATATAACAATAAAAATCTCAAAATATCATAAAAATCGAAGCGTCACTAAGAGACTTATTTTAGTCACCTCTTAAGAGACAAATAAAAACCACTGGTCAGTTCTAGCCACCGAAACCACACGAGAAAATCACAATTTTCCATACATTTCGTGCTTCCGATGTCAGCACAGCTTGCAAACCATTCCCAAGCCTGCAATGTGAACACTGTTTTGTAAACGACTGCACGGTGTGTGTAATACAGTAAAGTGAGGGTCAAGTGATTTTGAGAAACCACGAAAACTGAACGCGCGTGTCGGATTTGAACGCCAGATGTCAGTAGCATCTGTGTTCCGGAGTGCAAAATTTTCTCATGTCACTTTGTAGAGCCTACATTTTTTTATCCACAAAAAAAGAAAAATAAATTCCTCCCCCTCGATTTTATTTCGTACGTGGTGACGATTTTTCCAATACTAACGCAGTCTCCACCGCTGAGTAACTCGGTCTCTGTTTCGAAACGAGCGGTGGCGGCTGCTAGGGGCGTGATCCCGCCACGTCGCTGTTCCGGGCGTACCCCTGGTGTTGGAAAAACACGTTGGCGGTATCTGCCGCCGCTGACCTTCCAGCTTCTTTGCCAGGAAATCAGCGCTGACTTTGTGACACTGCAGCCGCGAGACAAACAAGAGGGGGGGGGGGGGGCAGATAAACAGGTCGTTATGCGAGGAAAAGCACACCGTATCGCACACTGCCACAACCGAACCGCTATGTCTAGTTACAGAAAACGTACATGGCTGCTTGCGGTGTAGTCCACAAAGAGTCTAGTCTTTTTGACACAGGTGTAATTTATGAGTGAAGTTTTCCATCATTCATTGCCCTTTATAAAATAGTTTAATGTTTTGTACGAATATTTATCAAACACAAAGGGGCCCGGAAATTTTTAATATTGGCATAATTCGCTGGTCTTCTGCGCCCGAGATTCTTTTAAGTGGGTGATCCTCAAAGTTTTGAATGCGAGTCAAGCGGACCACGATTTAAGAAATTCATCGCATATTCACACTCTTAACTCCTCCTGCGTAAAAACTATAGTCTTTAAAAGTAATGCTTGCCAAACCATTATTCGCAAAATTTTCTCGTGTTTTGTTACAAACATAAACAGGTATGTCATGAAGCACATCTCAAGCACTTTGTTGTTATGCAGTGTATCATAGTCTTTGCCTCAAGTACGACACTTCTTTCTGTCAACAAACGCTCGTGTGTATACTGCGTTTCGTTTCTGTAGTAGTAAGCGAGAAACTTTTTTCCTTTCATCATTTTACTGTGGTTGCCACCGTGAAAAAGTTTAATAAAGGTTTGAAATTGTGTTTAAAGTTTTTTGCAAGTAGCTAAGTACTCTCATTCTCATATAGTGTATTTATAAAGTCTCATCGCATTATGGCAGTTTCTTGAAACTCCTATCGTTTATGGAGTTATATCTCTTGAACCATGTGTCGTATGTGGTTCGTACCCCTACAGAAGATGTTATCTAACGTAAGGAATATCTGTACCAAATTTGGTTGAAATCGGTCCAGTGGTTTAGGAGAAAATGAGCAGCATTGTCGCTTATGGCAGCAGTTTTCCCGCGCATCTCATTGTTTATGACGTCATATCTCGTGAACTATATATCGTATGTGATTCTTACACTTACGGCTACCGTCCTCATGGACTGAAGCTTAGGTGTACAAAATTTCATAAAGATTGGAACAAAACTGTAGATTTGTATACAACACGTACACACAAACACACGGACACTTGCTTTATACATTCGAAAGAAGAAGATCAGACCTACTCCTGCGTTACCACCAACTGATTTTGTATTTATAACCCTGCACTCATCTGACAAGATACCTGTTCATCCTACCACCGAACGTCACTAATCTCGACCATATGCATAGCTGCCAACCTTGAGAAGAGGCTGTCAGTAATCATGCTTCGGGCCAAAGGAAGGGTGACATCGTACAGCCTGGAGAGGGGAGTACCCGAGAACATGTTCCCGCCCCGAGAAAATTTTAAAAATTACAAACGTGATTTAGATCATTAAATTATTTATCTCTGACACTTTCCATTCATATATAATGACTTTCAATGGGTAAAAACTATTGCAAATGAAAAGAATCAGATTAGTTGCAAAAACAAGTTACTCGAAATCCACAATAAAGTTCCGAAACGAATAAACTAACTTCCCACCGCCCGGTAAAACCAATTGGACTGTTATACTGGGACCAAAGACCATGAACTCGTTGTACACCAAAGAATTTAGGTTCTGCAACTCTTTCGGTGTAATTGGTAGGTGTGGTGGGGGATGAATAGGAGGGTCTTATTCCAGCGAAAATGCTATCGTCAACGTTTCCTGAAGGAGGCTAGAGTAACACCCTTGCGTTTCATACAGCTTTGCTACGTACCCAGGAAGAATAAAACCCTTAGTAACATTATGATTAGCGAAATGTAAACAGTCCTTTTTCCGATTATTTTTTTTTTAACATCAGGTCGTAAAATCTCTTATTTCCGTAATTTTACGGCCTTTCCCTACCTCCGTAAATACGGTGGTAAATCCGTAACAATTACGGATAATCCGCAATAGTTGGCAGCTATGCATATGTAATCTATCCATTTCTCTTTTCAAATTTTCCAACTTACCAACCCGAATATTTTATATTTTTTGAAAGCAAATACCATAATCCACTACTGGCTTGCTGGGCCTATCGTAGCTTCACCAGAGCCCCGTTAGCCGTCACAGCTACCGTAACGTAGTTACTCTAAAGTAACTTTCCCAACCCTGGTTAGTATGCCATGACTTTTTCAAAGTGTAAATCAACGGAGACGGAAGCTAGAGGAACTGTGGACTTGTGAACTGTGGAAGCTGCAGAAAATCCTTGACAGTGTGCACAGAGTAGGGAGCCGGCGCAGCAGGAGGGAGGGATGGAGGGAGGGAGGCAGAGATGAGGTGACGGCGAGGTTTGTGCAAGCGGGCGCAGCGGTATCTGGCGCCTTGAACCTGGGCTATCTGCGCCGCGCCGCGCCACGCCGGTCCGTCACGTCGGGCAGATTAGCACGTGGCCGCCGCGTGCCGACCTGAGGTGAGCTGAGCACAGCGCGCTGCCGCCGCTGGCCGACAGGTGGCTCTGCCGGCGCTCAAGTAAACACCGCGCTGTTTGCACTGGGGGCGCACAGTTTATCGTGGGTTCCGAACCACCGTGTTACCCAGCATTTGTCACATCAGCAACATTGCCAGAGGGGAAATAAGTGAACAGTCACATAAAAAATCTTAAGACCTTGCGGGGATCGAACCCGCGACCTTTCGGTTCATAGTCTGACGCTCTACCACTGTGCAACCGAGTAAATACGGCTTTTAATCACATTTCTCTTACGGAGGAGAAGCGTTGCTGACTTCCTCTCGCCAGCATGACTACGATCCTCATTTGATGCGAAACACAACTAGCTGATTATTCACACGAAGTGATGGGTGCTATTGACGAGGGTTCGCAAATCGATTCCATATTTCTTGAGTTCCGCAAGGCTTTTGACACCGTACCACACAAACGGGTTTTAATCACATTTCGTGGTTATCGAATATCGCCCCAAATTTGAGATTGGATAGGGGGTTTCCTGTCAGAGAGGACACAGTTCGTAGTAATCGATGGTAAGGCATCGACTAAAACAGAGGTGATATCGGGCGTTCCACAGGGTAGTGTTATTGGTCCTCTGCTGTTACTTATTTACATAAACGATTTAGGGGAAAATCTAAGTAGCTCTCTTAGATTGTTTGGAGATGACGCCATCATTTACCGCCTAGTACAATCATCTGAAGATGAAAATCAACTGCAGAACGATCTGAATAAGATATCACTATGGTGTAAAAATTGGCAATTGACTTTAAATAATGAGAAGTGCGAAGTCGTCCACATGAGTACGAAAAGAAATCCGTTAAACTTTGTTTACGAGATAACACAAAAAAAGTGAAGGCCGTAAACACAAAATACCTAGATATTACTATTACATCAGACTTAAATTGGAAAGAACACGTAGATAATGTCGTGGGAAAGGCGAACCAGAGACTGTGTTTAATTGGCAGAAGCCTTAAAAGATGCAACAGAACTACTAAAGAAACTGCATACACTACGCTTGTCCGTCCATTTTTGCAGTATTGCTGCCCAGTGGGGGGGGGGGGGGTCCTTATCTGGTGGGTTTGACGGAGGACATCGAAAGAGTCCAAAGAAGGACAGCTCGTTTCGTATTGTCACGATACATGGGAGACAGTGTTACGGAAATGATACAAGATCCGGGAATCTGGGATGGGAATCATTACAACAACGACGCTTATCGCTGCGGCGTGGGCTACTTACGAAACTACAATCGCCAACATTCTCCTCCGAATGCGAAAATATATTGTTGACTCCCACTTACATAGGTAGAAATAATCATCAGAATAAAATACGAGAAATCAGAGCTCGAACGGAGAGATTCAGGGTTTCTTTTTTCTCGCACGCTATTCGAGCATGTAATGGGAGATAAATAGTATAACGGTGGTTCAATGAACCCTCTGCCAGGCACTTAAATACGAATCGCAGAGCAGCTATGTAGTTGTAGATAACCGAAGAAGCACTCTGCAGGTGTCATTGAAAAAGGATTGACGAAAGCATTAAATGTTTGGGTAATATGGAAATTTGGAACGTTAACCTCCAAAATTTGTTTCATAAATTCGATCACGCAAAACATGCAAAGCTGTTGTTCTGACTCTTCAGCTATTTGGTGAGTTAAAAAAAATTTAAAAAAAGCACGACTTGAGCATTTTGTTTACTTGTAATTGTCAATTGGCAGCAATGAATTATGATAGGCCTACCTATGGTTTATACTTTACAGTAAGAACAGACTTGCAATACGTCGAGGACACCAGCGGTTCCTGTAGGTTGCCGCAATTTTGTGTTTTTTAAGGGGCCATCACAGTTTTCCTCCCCTCCCCCCCTCACCCACAATGCCAGTTATAAGACACCCTATACGCTTATGATTGTAATGAAGCATATAAATTTCGAAATATAACAAGTCTAGCTTCAATACTCACTACATAATTTGAAAAGAGAATAGAATAGTTTGCTAACTTTCTTTCAGGCTACCTCATTTTCCAAAAATTAGTTGAGAAATTTGGGGATATCAATACAATCTCTCTCTTCTGCTCGTTAGTTTAGATGACTGAGGTGTAGCTAAAAGGAAACGCATGTCGACAAGTAGATGAGAAGGAATCTTACACAGCGACAGCATCAACAACTTCTTTAAATGCTTACACACTTAAAAATGAGAATCCCTGCACGTCAGGCAGCATTTAAGTATTCTCGGAAAGTCTGAGGTTAAGTGCCCGGTAAGTCAATTAGATTGAATGTAGACAAGTATAGCAATCGGACCGAATGCCGAGCCTCATTCCTTATAAAGCTTCAGATCGATCGTTCCGCGCTGTCACAAAAGCTGAGGCAGAGGTGGTGTGTGACAAATGGTTTCGTTGTTAGGGTGACGTCATGGCAGAGAGATAAGTGTCAGAGAAACGTTTAGCTCGAGCGGCGGCGGCTTTTCGGAGAAGGCCGCAGTGACGCAAAAGCACGGCCACGGACGTCCGTCGCTGACATCAGCTCGCCCCTGCGTCCGCAAAGCAGGCAACCAGCCGCGCCGACAACTCACGGTTTCGGACTGACGTGCGCTTGCATTCCAGTCTCGGCACGCACAGAAGTGAGGCCCATGTAAGAAACTGCTGAATTATACAAGATGCAGGCATCTTTTACTTTTTGTCCAACAATGAACCTATATGTACACAAATGCATATAAAAATGTTAGCACCACTGAAGACAACGATTTTTCTATTTTAATATCATGCAACGTATGAAGTCAACCTGAAATCCTTGCTTGTCACGATAGCATAGAAGATATTAAGGACTGCTATGGGAAGTATAAAAACAGAAACGTTTAAAGAGTATGATTAAAATACGCGTTGCAGCTCTTAATTCTGTTAAATCTGAAAACAGAAAATAATTTTGCATCTTGACGTCAATCTGTCCCTCGATAATGTATTATTATAAAGACAGATAATGAGGTTAGTATCGATTGATGGCTAAAAGTAGCTGTATTAGGATATGAGAAGGAAATGACACAAAAAACAACACAAAACTCGACTATTAGCTACGAGCATTGAGTTGGGTGGTAGATGTAGATATGTTAGAGGCGCAAGACAAAGTAGTTAATTATGAGGAGGACAGAAGAAAACGAAAATTCGAGGACTATAAAGCGAAAAGAAAGTTAATGGAAAAAATTGAAGGCTAGGAAGAAGAGAAAAAAGTGTCAAAAAAAAAGAAAAAGTGAAGGAGAAAAAGAGACCAAAAAAAAGTGAAGGAGAAAAAGAGACAGAAAAAAAGTGAAGCAGAAAAAGAGACCAAAAAAAAGTGAAGGAGAAAAAGAGACAGAAAAAAAGTGAAGCAGAAAAAGAGACAGAAAAAAAGTGAAGCAGAAAAAGAGACAGAAAAAAAGTGAAGGGGAAAAAGAGAAAAAAGTGAAGGAGAAAAAGAGAAAAAAAAGTGAAGGGGAAAAAGAGAAAAAAAATTGAAGGGGGAAAAGAGAAAAAAAATTGAAGGGGGAAAAGAGAAAAAAAAATTGAAGGGGGAAAAGAGAAAAAAAATGAAGGGGTAAAAGAGAAAAATATTGAAGGGGGAAAAGAGAAAAAAAGTGAAGGGGAAAAAGAGAAAAAAAGTGAAGGGGAAAACGAGGGGAAAACGAAAAAAAGTGAAGGGGAAAAAGAGAAAAAAATTAAGGGGAAAAAGAGAAAAAAGTGAAGGGGAAAAAGAGAAAAAAAGTGAAGGGGAAAAAGAGAAAAAAAGTGAAGGGGAAAAAGAGAAAAAAAGTGAAGGGGAAAAAGAGAAAAAAAGTGAAGGGGAAAAAGAGAAAAAAAGTGAAGGGGAAAAAGAGAAAAAAAGTGAAGGGGAAAAAGAGAAAAAAAGTGAAGGGGAAAAAGAGAAAAAAAGTGAAGGGGAAAAAGAGAAAAAAAGTGAAGGGGAAAAAGAGAAAAAAAGTGAAGGGGAAAAAGAGAAAAAAAGTGAAGGGGGAAAAGAGAAAAAAAATTGAAGGGGAAAAGAGAAAAAAAATTGAAGGGGAAAAGAGAAAAAAAATTGAAGGGGAAAAGAGAAAAAAAATTGAAGGGGAAAAGAGAAAAAAATTGAAGGGGAAAAGAGAAAAAAAGTGAAGGGGAAAAAGAGAAAAAAAGTGAAGGGGAAAAAGAGAAAAAAAGTGAAGGGGAAAAAGAGAAAAAAGTGAAGGGGAAAAAGAGAAAAAAGTGAAGGGGAAAAAGAGAAAAAAGTGAAGGGGAAAAAGAGAAAAAAGTGAAGGGGGAAAAGAGAAAAAAATGAAGGGGGAAAAGAGAAAAAAAATTGAAGGGGAAAAGAGAAAAAAAATGAAGGGGTAAAAGAGAAAAAAATTGAAGGGGGAAAAGAGAAAAAAACGAAGGAGAAAAACTTTGGAGCACGTTAAAATCTAGCAGATGAGGGCTGGGACATTCAGAAGAGTCACTAAATAGGGGGCAATGAAAAGAAGATTGAAAAGGATCGAAAAGGATCGGAGTACGTACAAATAGATATATTACATTTGATCCTTAGTGTTGAATGAAAGCAAATAGGTGATGGTGGTAGTAGCAGAGCAGAAAGGGCGCGAGCAGAGAGGTAGGAGCTGGGACTCACCGTCACGTGGCGCGGGCCGGCCGCTACTGAGTCGGAGCTTCCGGCCGCTATACTTGGCGGAGCGAGGAGGGAACGCCCGCCGGCGCTTTACGTAAGTCCGGCGGAAGCCGCGAAAACCCGCGCCGCCTCGCTTCGCCTCAGCGCTATTAATACGGCGTACGGCGCCACCCGCTGCAAATTAGGCCGCGCTCTAGGCGTCCCACCGACAAACACTTCCCGACCAACCGCCACGTCAACTCTATCGCTCGAATTCTACGTACAAGTTGCCACGTGCACATTGTACACAACCCACCATTACTATCGACTTTCGTCCCTATAAGCTTCACGTATAGCGGAACACAGAAATCTGCATGCGTACAAACCTGTCTCATTATCATCATGTAAGGTCATCACAGCAGAGTCCTCGCACAGTTAAATGTTCAAATGTTTGTAAACATATTCTACCAAACTACTATGGTCTCTCTCTCTCTCCCTCTCTCTCTCTCTCTCTCTCTCTCTCACACACACACACACACACACACACACACACACACACACACACACACACACACACACACACGAGGGACGCGGCTCTTGCACATACACCTTTTGATACCGGTTATGTAAATGTACCCACCCAATGCAGTTTCACCAGAACTAAGTCTTTCTTCTAAGGATTGCCATTCACTGAGCATTTCCACTACGCTTTTAAATAGCCACCACCGACTTGTCACGACTTACCAGGGTTTCTTTGCACTCTATCTACCTACTTTATACTGAAGTGGAAGTCTACGATACTCGGCAATGGTAACTTGTAAACATTATCTTTTAGAGGTGCACTGATAACGATCGCGATAAACGCAAGCTTCCATTTCCTTTTAATTACACTGTACATGTCTGCCCCTTGATATTGATTCTCAATATCAAACAATGTTACATCTTGATCAGTTTATGAGTAATATCGTAATTGGAAATCATCCGATACATCGTCATAGACTTGCTTTTCCTTTCATCTGCATTTACGAAATAGTCTCAGACACGAAAAGTTATCCGCTAACTTGCTGCTCCACATTCAAACGCAATCTCACGCTTTCGATGATTGCGCCCACGGTGTCATCGGGAAACAGTAAGAGTAGGGTTCAACGTCCCGTCGACATCGTGGTCATTACAGACGGAGCTCACGGACAAGTCTGTCAAGGGTAGGAAAGGAAATCGGCCGAGCTCTTTGAAAAGAACCATCCCTTCATTTGCCCTAAATATGGATGCCCTGAAGAGGGGGTTTGAACGGCCATTCTCTCGAATGCGAGTCCAATGTGTTACAATTGTGTCACCTCACCCGGTGGTGACATAGATAAGATCAGCATTCGTTTCTCATTTGTTCTATATGGGAGTGGAACAGGAATGCAAGGAACAAGCAGTGGTACCGAGTACTCTCTGCCACGCACCTTGGTTCCTTTCAATCTTCTTTTCATTGCCCCTATTTAGTCTCTCTTCTGAATGTCCCAGCCCTCATCTGCTAGATTTTAACGTGCTCCAAAGTTTTTCTCCTTCGTTTTTTTCTCTTTTCCCCCTTCACTTTTTTTTCCTCTCTCTTCTTCTCCCCTTCACTTTTTTTTTCTCTCAGCCCATTTGCTTCCTCATCTTTCCCCGGTGTGAGCTGGTGCTCCATCGGCAATATCATCCTTTTCTGTGGTTATGGTGACCCAACAGGCGCGATTCTTGTTAGAAGGCGGCAGTGAGTTTCCGCTTGGGGTCGGAGTTCACAGGCGACTGTCTCGCGGCCCCAGTGGACCAGACAGAACAGGTGCACAATGGAGGACGCGCACAAGCGGGCATACGGTCGGCCAGGCCGCAGCAGGCGGCGAGTTACGCAAAGCGCGCTTGGGCAACCCGCCTGCGGGCGCAATTTGCAAACTGGTTTCTCCCGACCCGGCCTCTGGCGGAACTAGGAAATGAATGGAAGGCACCAAAGAAAGTCCCCTCCTACTGCGTAACCTGTGCTCGCACTCTCCTACTTCAGAGGGTCTCTGCTCCAAGTACCTACCACGACTACTTCTTTGGAGGTAAAAGAATGCGTCGATCCGGTTATCTGTGTGTATTTGCGAATATCTGCAACATACAATTATTTACTGTTAAAACTTTGACAGTTTCGTCTAATTCCATCATTAGATAATGTGGCTCAGTGCTAGACCGTGAATCTATCTATAGGTCACACGCTCGGTCATTAGTCAATACCTGGATTTTTATATGTTACTTATGATCTCTTTCACCTGTGGTAATGTTGGTTTGGAAAATGTTGATCTGGACAATGCCGAGTTGCACCTTGGTCCCTGGCTGGATAAGTCGGAGGAACGCAGCAGCAATCACACTCAAGAGGATCATCACTACTAAACACTGATGTTTCAAACAATCCTCACACTGATTTTTACGCAACTGAGAAAGTAAGCCGCTAAATAAAGCCGGACGATCAGTTTTCTGGAGAATATTTTACAGCTAAGGTTTCTTCCATGGTGGTACCCCACGTACAGACTGAATCTGATCTTCGTGATTATGAAATACGTAAATCTATCTGAAGAAAGTGTTAGACATCCCTAGGGAAAATTTACTTTAGCAAGTTACAGATTTCAACGAACAATGTCTCTGGGAACGTACGGGGAACCGTGTGTTTCTCCCAGAAAACAGGATGGGCGAATCAGGATTCCTTTCTCGGAGTCAGATAGCCGGCGGAAGTTCCGTGGTCTCCAGCACTCGGTTGTCACCCCGCTGGACTTTCCTGACCGCAAGAGCTGCGTGATGAACGTATCAAGCGAGCGTTTGTCGGCTGCTGTTGTCTCATACGTGCGCACCAGCTCCTGTCTCACAATGACTAAAAACTGTGCATTTCTCAGGGAACATGAGGCAGAATTAAAGTATGTGGTGTGGAGGGAGATGTGCTTCAAAACAGTCCGTGTAGTCGCTATGGCTGCGACGCTGTGTTAACTGACTGGTCTAAAGCACTTACTCTCCTCAGTCCTGTGAACATTTTTTTACAATATTTTTGCATTTTGTTTGTATTTCATGATTAATAATATTCCAAAAAGGCCTCAAAAATATTTTAAAAAATTCTGACTCTTTATTATCTTCAAAAACTCATGTTTCCTATAAGGGACATCAGGACACTAGGTACCACATCTGTCAGTATGTGGTGTGATATTTCACTATGCAGTTTACGTTAATATGGTTTTATTTATGTTATTTATAGTATAGGCCGATTTTACATTTTATATGGAAATTTGAGTGCTCACATAGCCACAAAACGACTTCTCATTCTGTCAGCCACTTTAGCACTGCTGCAGAGTGAATACGTGACAAGATAGTGTGTCTTTTCCAATTCCAAGATGTGCTGGCACCTTCCATTTGTGCATTGAGATGCCTAGCACTGCGACCAACACTTGAATATTGTCGCCAGATTTATTTTATGTCCTCTACAAGGGACGCAGGGACTGAGGAGGTTACCTAGTAAGTAGGAGGTCCCGGGTTCTAATGCCGACCACAGCATAAATTTTAATTCAATGCCTCTCCTTATGTTTAATACCTTTGAATTAAATTGATCCGTTTCATAGTCATCCACCACGAATGAGAACCTCCACTAATATTTGTATTCACTCTCCAATTTGTCCAATACATACTTGTAGTCCCCCGCGAATGATACGTAACTCGAGCAAAAAAGGAGGGAATGGCAGTGGTACCCAAGACTCTACAAGATACAGACCGTGATGTATATAGATGTACAAGAGAGGTTGGCGGATCACGTGCGAATGCAGTACTATCGTCCAATAACGTCTCGAGGAGAAGCAGTAGCGGTTAACTGTGGAATGCCATAAACAGCTGTAACACCACGAAACTCCATTTGGTGACGTAAATCTGCCACATGACAGGCGAAACTTGTAACCTAAGAAAGAGCGCAGCTCTATTAAAAGACTCGAAATTGCTGAAAAAGCGAATTACGAGTAGAGCAGCAAGGCGGTTTGCAGACAAACGAGTGGAAATGTTGCAAGACCATAAACGGGAGGAGTGAGGACATCCGCGCAGTAATGAGGCTCTAAAGGTAGCGGATGCACCGCGCGATAGCAGAAGTACCGCGGAGTGAAGGGCGAGTCGCGAGTTACGACCGTGAGATGGAAGGAAGAGCACACGTGCCGGAGGCGGCGGTGGTGGGGGCCGTGACGTCAGAGGGTCGCGAGATGCTGTTTACTGGCGGCGGCGGCGGCGGCAGCGCCACCTCGCGTCTTCGCTGTGGCGGCGGCGGAAGCGGCGGACGTAGCCGAGCGCGGCGGGCCGAGACGCCGCCCCCACTTCCGGTGCCTCCCACCCACTCTGATTGCCTCGCCTTGTGGCCGCCGCCGCCGCCGCCGGCAAAACACACTGTTTACTTTTTGTCCGCTCGCCAGACACGTTACGGTTCACTTAAGTACTTCTTCGGTGACTTGCACCATTATCTCGATTTTTTGAGGACTTTCAGAAGACAACATGCTTCATCCTGTACAGCTGGGGAAAGGTCTTCTTTGCTGGGCCCACTTCGCTCATACTGCGAGACGCAGTTGATGACTATAGAGACGTTGTTTTATCACGTTACGGGGGGGAAAGCGTCACGGAAATGTTGCACGAATTGGGGTGGAAATCATTAAAAGAAAGACGTTAATTCATTGCGGCGTGATCTGTTTGCGAATTTTCAATCACCAACTTTTACTTATGAATGTGAAAATATTTTACTATTACCCACCTACTTAGGGAGACATGACCATCCCAATAAAATAAGAGAAATCAGATCGAAAACGGAACGATTTAGGTGTTCTTTCTTCCCGCGCGCTATTAGAGAATGAAACGGTAGAGAAAAGTTATGAAAGTGGTTAATGAACCCTCTGCCAGGCACTTAAATGTGATTTGCAGAGTATCTATGTAGATGTAGAACTGATGTAGAGATCCAACTTCCCACGCAGCACTATACGAAACCTTACGGGAATCCTCACTAATCCTGCCAACTCCGCATTCGTCTTTTTTTTTTTTTTTTTTTTTTTTTTTTTTCCTAGTGAGATGATCTGAAAAAGTTTTCGAGATAACACTTTCAAGGAAAGAAGGGAAAAAATCGGGCTTTAACGTCCCGTCGAGATTGTTCTCATTGCGACGAGCAGTAGTTTTGCTCCGATATGGGGAAGGAAATCATTCGAACCGTCTCGGCATTTCTCTGCAACTCCGAATGTGAGTGGAGTTACGACTGCGCCACACCGCTCTGTATGATACTGACTTCCCACGAAGTGCCACAGGCAAACACGAACTCCACAACTGCAGGAAAAGTCCACTAATCCCCTTAGCTGGCCTTTGGTAGTTGCCATGTCTATAGAAGCGCAAGACGAGCTTTTAAACTGAAACCAAGTCGAGCATAGCAGAGGTATATTTGCAAATTATTGAGATCCCAGCAAGGGGGATAAGAAACGATTGGCATTATCTGCATTGGAGCATTGACTGCTTCGGCATAGTGAGCCGTGTCCCAGCGGCTACCCAGTCATTTATGTGCGCGCAACCTACTCTGCCTGTCGTCACACGAGAGCGACGCGGCCTTCTCTCTAGGTGGTGGTGCGTACGGGCCCCGCTCGCCTCCTGTCCGCCCATCTCAAACTTCCACAAGTCGTGCGCTACGACTGTAGCGCCCCCATAGACTTCTACATACGGATTCGCCTGGGAGGTCGAACGTATAACCGCATCTGCGGTCATCTAAATGGGGCAAACGCTGTCTTCCCGTGTGTCTGTTCTTTGGGACGTGACACAAACTTATTTGTTTTTAAATGGACACCCTATATTATTTCATCAGCAATCTATGACATCGAAAATCTGATAAACATTGGCGTAGATTGCACACGCAGAGATATTGCGAAGCAAGTTGACACTTGAAATACGCAAAACGAACGGCTAACGCACATCTTGAACAGCATGGGGTTATCTTCTCGAGTCTCAACACGGGAGCTTGCAGCGCGTTTCGCGTATTTTAAGCGTCAACTTCGCATCGCAATATCTCAGGATGTAATTGGCGTATTGCGATGCAATCAACGCCATGGTTTTATGTCATTCGTCATGCTATAGAATGCGGAAGAAATGTTGTAGGGCGTCCATTTAAAAACACAAGTTCGTCTTAAAAGACACGTATGTTTTCGTTTTACAATGTTTCAAAATATTTACATTCATGAGAATTACATTGGTACCGATGAAAGTCGTTTTACAATACCTGTTATTGTTGTTGTTGTTGTTACAGAGATATGTCGGAAATAGAAGCTGAACGTAAACAAAGGAAAAGAAATAATTACTTACGTGATTCTTTAGCGTTTTCCTTGTGTCTTATGTTAGTTTTGCGCTCCACACAGCAGCATTAGGGTGTTTTTTTTTTTTTTTTTTTTTTTTTTTTTTTTTTTTTTTTTTGTGTAAAATAGAAACAAGTAGGCAGTGCTTTATAGCCCTCAGACACGTTCAGATTTGTAGCTACTATCGGCGATTCGATAAATTGGACGTGTGGAGGCGCTTCCCGACCAACTTCGCTTCTCGGGTGGTTGGTCAGGCTCGGCTGTCTGCCATCCGACGCCCCCCCCCCCTCCTCCCAAATTCTGCGTCTGTAGCGCTACCCGTCCAACTTCTTGCCTGCGATTGTCTGCTGTCTGCACAACGAACATTCGAAAACAAATACAGTTCGACAAAAGAGGTTTGTTCCAGCAGCTGCCAGGCGGCTACTTTCAAGCGCTAAGAACCAGGTGTTACTGCGCATGCGCAGCTATGACGTAAAAGCCCTTGTTTGATACTTGCACTGCTGGAACGCTTTTTGCACGGTTTCTGACTGAAGGCGAAGGTGAGTTTAAAGGAATAATTAAGATATTTTCCTTCCTAATAACGAGTAAGTGTAAAGGAGAAATGTCTGGTCTGAAGTGGGATTGCAGTGACTTCGAAATAATCGAAAAACACGCTACAAACACACACGTATCACGTGTTGGCTACCCCCTCCCCCCCATCCAACGCTAACTCAGACCTTGCTGCGCATGCGCAAATTGGCATCTTGACCAAGGCAGAAATATTTTTCCGGGTAGCGTCTGGCTGCTTGCGGAAACTGCTGGAACACAATTTCAGCGTTGCGCATGCGCGTCAAGCACTCTGGCAGGTGCTGGAACGAACCTACGGACACCACAGAACAGGGAGGCGCTGTGCTGCAATCGCTGCGTGCAGTTGGTTGGAACGTATGTAGGCTGCTAGGAATTTGGTTGGTTCGTTGGTCGGTCGATACATCGGAGCGTGTGTAGCGGCCTTAATGACGTACAGGGCAATCGGAATGAGGCTGCAGAGGCGGCGGCGGCGGCGATCAGATGGGGCTACAGCTACAGGAAGCGCCTAGGCGGCGGCGTGCCCTCGCAGCCTCGCGTCGTCTTTTTGCGGCCCGGCGCGCTGTGCAGGAAGCCCGCCCGTTGTTCACGGGAAACCGGTTCGGCCGCAGGAACCGCAAGCAGCGCTCTGGAGGGGATGTGCCCGGCCCTCGTATCGTGTCGCTACTGTGCCCGACCGACCATCTCTTCTCCCCGTGTATCGCGGGAGCTTGCGTATTACAACGGGGACATAGTCGATAGCCATCGAATGGGGTGCAATTTTCCAAGAACGACAGGGGAGTGGGTGTTGCGGAAGACGGGACCGCTCCCAAGTCTTTAGTCCGTTTCTGCGAAGTTTAACACGGATGTTAGCATTCTCATTCGTATGTTACAACATTGGATTCTCCTTCCCACTGCACAGTCGTGTTCTGTTACAGTTACAGCCCCCCCCCCCCCCCCCCCCAACGCAGAAAGCCACTCAAATCGGACACGTCGACAGCGCTAATTGGGGAGTAGTTGCGAAACAGTCAATGGTTAGTTAAATCGGTTACAAGTGACTTGGCGTCCACATTGCTACGTCATCAGAGTTGCGACTTTTCTTTGTACGGCCCTGTAAGGCCAGTTATGCACACGGCGGATATCTCCGCTGAGGTCAATTCACCATCACTGTTCCAGCACTAATGTACTGGAGCAAATCAGAGCTCGCACACAAAAAAAGCCGAGTGGTAGATTTACAAGGACCGAGACGCTACCAGAAATCTGCGTATTCTTAGCGACTTTTATATGAGAGGCCAAAGAGAGAAAAAATGGTTTTCCTACGTACACACTTTTCTAACATATAGCCACAGGATGAAATATTCTAGAAGTGGTAGTGATCACATTCTGTAGTGGCACAGGGTATTTACATCTGTTCTATTGTCGTGTCAAATATGGTGTGCTGTTATTAACAAAAGTTCCATTTGCAGAAATATAAACATTACTGGCTCTGTTACCATAATGTCGTATTATGCTTGGAACTTATTTCTAGTGCAGCAATAATAGAAGATAACAAAGTTCTTTATTGCAATACTTGTTTAGTAAGAAACAAAAATAATACCACAGGAAAACTAACGTGAATTCGTTTGATGATTAAAGTACACCGCCAATAACCGGCTGTCTCTCACGGAGATTCTACTGCCGTGTGTGTAAACGCTAGCTTTCGGTTAACTGACCGCGAAAAAAAAAAAAAAAAAAAAAAAAAAAATCCGCCATTTGTGTAACTAGCCTAAGGGCTTCATTTCGAAGTCAATGAGTCGTTTTTTCCGCATTAGTTTTCTACAAAAGAGTTAAAATCTTCCAGTCTGCTAACAGGTAGCGCGTAAGAAAAAGGGGGGGGGGGGCAGAAGACTAAGTCATGTTACGTAAGTGGCAGAAATCTGTAAAAAATACAAATAGTGTCGGAAGTATTCTGTACTGTCAGTAACACTGTTTAAATATCCTAAAATTAGATTTTATGTACAAATTATAAGTGAAAACAACTAGAAAACCACAACAAACTTACAAAGCGGGAATCACATATAAATAATAACTAGCGCCCCCAGCGGTCACATTTCTCACTGAAGGAAACAGAAGACGAGCGATTTCTTTTATTAAGTCTTAAGCCGAGGCCTTTAGATCTGATGAAATATTGGACGACATTCCCATTACACTAACGTTGAATATTTATTTATCTAATAATTTGATAGTGTAATACCGGCCTTATCGTTTGCAGGTAGAGAGAGAGAGAGAGAGAGAGAGAGAGAGAGAGAGAGAGAGAGAGAGAGGGGGGGGGGGGGGGGTTGAAAATTGATGCAACTTGTTAGGCTTGACTACTCTGAAGATCAGTGTGGAGTGAGGCGTCTGCGCGATCTGTCCATAAATACAGTCAAATGCTGCGCCGCTCCCCCAGACCGACAGATAGTTTGTTCCAGCAGCTGCCAGATTGCTTGACGCGCATGCGCAACGCTGAAATTGTGTTCCAGCAGCGCCTTCTCCCGCGTCTGGCTACTTGGAGCGTGGCTGTTTGGTGTTCCAGCAGTTGCCGCAAGCAGCCAGACGCTACCCGAAAAAAATATTTCTGGTGCAGTCAAGTTGCCAATTTGCTCATGCGCAGAAATGTCAGAGTGGCGGAGGGGGGGGATAGCCATCACGTGATACGTGTTTGTAGCGTGTTTGTAGCGTGTTTTTTTATTTCGAAGTCACTGCAATCCCACTTGAGATCAAATATTTCTCGTTTACACTTCTTCGTTATTAGGAAGGAAAGTATTTTAATTATTCCTTTAAACTCTCCTTCGCCAGCAACCAGAAACAGAGCAAAAAGCATTACATCAGTGCAAGTTTCAAACAAGGGTTTTTACGTCATAGTAGCTGCGCATGCGCAGTAACAACTGTTTCTTAGCGCTTGAAAGTAGCCGTCTGGCAGCTGCTGGAACGAACCATATGCCACCCGGCTTGTCGGCGCCCGCCACCGCCACCTTACGAGAGAGTCAGTCACCCGCGTCTGCAAGCACAGCACGAGCGTCCAAATACGCATAATGAGGCGCGCTGCGCGCATGCGCAATGGCGTCGCGCGGCGCAGTTGACCGGTCGGCTGCTGTTCGGACTCCTCGTATTCCCAGCGGGCCCTCGCGACCCGCGCGGAGAGTGAGCAGGCAGGCAGGCGGCGTGACATCACAGGAAAGTGGTGCAAGTGACACAAGACGAGGCGAAAGTTCGCTGGCGGCGGCGGCGAGGCGCGCCGCGGCCTTGGCTACACGTGCGGCCGGGCTTCTATTTGCTGCCGCCGGACGTGGCTGGCGAGCCTAGAACACTCCCCCCCCCCCCCACCTCCCTCCCACAATACACCTGTTTACTCGCCGCTGGCTCTCCGCCACAGGGGTCGCGGGTTCATGCAACCCCGCCACTGGCCTAGCTCCTAACGCAGCAACGCCTCCTCATTTTAATACTGCCTACGCTCACTTTTATTACTATTTGTAAAGGACCATAGTTACGTATACGAAAGAAAAGACGAATCACCTGGAGAGAAAAAGATGAAGTGACGTAATGTATTTTGCTTGTTAGTTGCTTTTAGTTTGTTTGCATGCTTGCAATTACGTCTATGCAGTCCTGATAACTTTGCAATCTCTGTTCCATAGTAATGTCGTACGCCGCTAGAGGATAGGGGGGAAAAAAGAACCTCAAAATATATACTTCAGAATAAGTCATTGTGTAATTCCAATTTTTCGATGTAAGAAATGCGTATGGATCTTTGACGCCCCCATTCGTTTAACAGCATACAGTATATTTCTTGTTTCAAGTTCTTAAATTTTCGCTTCACTACCTGCAAGTGTTTCATTTTCTCCATTAGTTGGTGCCTCATGAAGATAAATCGAAAAAGAAAAAAAAAAAGTTAATAGACTGCAGTTACACCTACAGTCCGTTGTGGTGTACTGTACTTCACGTTTATCACACACAGGTTGCCAGACACAGAGGTATAAAGTCATAAGAAAGTTATGTAGAAATGTCTCAAGGCCGGTGAAGATCCAGTGGCAGCAGACAAAGCCTTTTACGACCTGCTCCCGAACTTCTATCTCAACGTCACTCTAGTTTAGCTCTGTCGGTAGAACACCTGTTCGTGAAAACTGAAGATCTGAAGTTCGTGTTTCAATTTGAGTTTCAATCTCTCAGTACGTTTCATGACAGCACACATTTCGCTGCAGAGTGTAAATTCAGTCTAGAAGACTCAGTGTGACTATTGGGAACAGATGGCAACGAACGACTGTTACATAAACGTAACCTTAACCTTGTCTTTTCCCCGGAAAACTAGTATCTCAATCTGTCAGTCCGAGCTCTTGCTGATATCACTGTTGGCAACCACAGTAAACCAGTAAAAATGAAGTTTTTGATGTGAAGTGAAGCCACAACAGTGCACCACTTTATGGCTAGCCTCCGAGAAAAGCCAATGTACTCTCAGCGAAAAACTGTTTTATTCATTTGCTAGCAGTTCCTAAGCATTTAAATAATTACTGAGTAACCAACACTATTTTATATAACACTGTAGGTCAGCAGTGGCCTATTGCCAAAGTTTCGGACAACTAATCAAAAGATCGCGGAATCGATCCACGGTCAACACTTGCATATATATATATATATATATATATATATATATATATATTACTTGTTTCCTCTCTGGCAATATCAATGTGAAACAAATGTCGACTTGCACTGTGGTTCGGAATCCACGTGAAACTATAAGTGTCCTAATGACTAGTTGGGTACGTCTTGTCACAGGTTGAAGGAAGACAACAGTATAGCATCAATAACAGCAGCATTTCTAGTAAAGCACTGCGGTGTTCAATTTTCGGAATAATGGCCGCTTTATATTTTATAGGTCAACAGGTGGCTCAGAGCCGCCAATGAAAGACATGAAAACTGGTTGGGTTCTTCATTTACGTTTAATTTCCATGTAAGGAAGGGAGATAGAGATCTAGTCTTGCGCTGTACCAAGTTTTGCAGGCAGCAGAGAATCTTTAATGCCTCGAAACAGTACCTGACTACAGGTTACGATTGCTTCTTGTTCTTTATGTCGGCCACCTGCAGGCAACATATAGTTTAAATACTAAATATTGTACTGCTTACGTGAACAGCGTAGTGCCAAGAAAGTATTTTACGCGTTTTAGCTGGTGATGAACTCGTGTTTGACCCTGTAATACGACACATTTTACTTCGTTGTGGTGTTTTTATTTTTATTTTTCGAGTAACTACGAACAGAAGTAAGTGATGTGTGAAGTACGCTTGTGAAAGTCTACTTACGTATGGTGGAACTACGAACGACACTGTCATCTTTTATTAAACAGCTAACACAACACCTTTTCATACCCAAGGCTACATCTCTGCTTAGTTATGTATAAATAAAAGAGAACAGAGTGACGTTAAGGAGGTCAAACGTGTTGAATTACTGGATCAAATACGCATTCAAGACGTAACAAGAGTGTTGACCATGTTATTCGTGTAAGCAGTGTAATATTTAGTATTGAAAGCAGCTGTTGCGTTGTCAGAAATTAAGAACAAGCGATCGTAAAAAGTAATCGGCTGATGTTTTGGGGCAGTAAGACGGCGGCCGTGGGCTTCAAGTTTGTCACCTCCCCTCGCTATACCTGCACGGTTACAGGAAGTGTGCTGTCGGCAGTATTTTTGCAGTAGTTTTTCTGACAGGCAGGTCTGCTGTGCAAACATTCCGGAGGCCGACGTACAGGGGAGGGGTCTTTGAGGCAGGGGCAGCTATTGTGGACGGCAAGGTGTCTTTTGTCGGCCGCCGCCCGTTGTGCCTGGACAGGAGAGACCATCACACCCTCCTCCGCTGCCCTGCTGCAGAGGCATGCTTCGTCCTCACCTCAACAGTGATAATATCACTGCTGTTCATCTAGAGCGGTCGTTCTCAAACTTTCTGAATACGCGACCCCTTTCAAAATAAAAATATTCCGGCTACCGCGTCCAGTAGCTGCTACTCACTTGCAGTTGGGCTACTGACTGTATTCGTGCTTTACTGTACTTATAAGTACACATTGCTAAACTGAATATCACAAAATACTGGCTTGGAGGCAGCTGTACGAGCGCGTACCTAAAATTTCGCCTCAAAAATCTTGTTATTTATATCGTAAAACTAGTCGACGCTTTCCGACGACTAAGGATAGAACGCAAGACTTTAAGGGCAGTACTTCTGAGTGTGAAATCCGCCGGATATGTGAAACACTGCTTTTACTTTTCACCCAAACATGCTGGCACCTCTGTGTTATCATCAGGTTTTGCTTTTCTATTTATTTGCAGGTATGAAAATTAATCTACATTGATTTTGTACTGTGTGTCAAAATTGGGCCAAGAAGTCGTAGCCGCGGTGGAGTAGCCGAGCGGTCTAAACCGCCTCGCTGCGGTGCGCGCGGTTGCTCGCCGTGGAGGTTCGAGTCCTCCCTGGGGCATGGGTGTGTTTGTCCTTAGGTTAGTTTACCTAGGTTTAAGTAGTTTGTAAGCTACGGACTGATGACCAAGCAGTTTGGTCCGATAAATTTACAGTCATTTGAACATTTTTTGTTTTGTTTGAAGAAGTCGTATATGGTAGCGCTGTCATCTGCAACCAAATAATTATTTGGGGCCTACATGCGCACGCAATGTAAAACCACGATAATAACCAAAAATAAAACTTAGGCCCCTACGACTTTTAGGCATAATTTTCACATATGGGTAAGCACTAAAAGAATGTATTTTGAGTTTCACATCTGTAAATAAATAGAATAAAAAACACTGATGATAGTACAGACATGCCGAAGCATAGTTGGGTAAAAAGTATACGCAAAAAAATATCATGAAAATACTGCAAGTACGGAAACCGTATGAGTTGCGAATCCAAAAAGTAATGCGAAGTACAAGCTCAGAGAGAGAGAGAGAGAGAGAGAGAGAGAGAGAGAGAGAGAGAGAGAGAGAGAGAGAGAGAGAGAGAGAGAGAATTGCCAGTATTTGCAGAAACACCAGATAAAAATTTACCTGACGTCTCGGGCATCCAGTATAGATAGTTTTCAACAACTTTTTGTATTTCACTCAGCTGTTTCCACGCTGTTTGTAAAAAGCAAAGATTGTCGCTGTAGAGAGACGCTACGTTGTTTTCGCTAATCAATTGTTGACCATCACATCGCTTCAGCTTGAAGGTGGAGGGAACAGATATGGTTGAACTGCGACGAAAGGCACTCAGGAGAGTGGTTAGGGAAACAATACCAGTCTTATGATCAACGAACGACGACAACGACATACTCTTTTTGAATTTAGTCTTTTCCCAAGTACATCTACATATTTATTCTGCAAATCACATTTAAGTGTTTCAGTTTCGTCTTTGCCTCCTCAGTTTCGTCTTTACCCACCTACATCTACATATTTACACTGCCAATAGCCTCACTTTCTTCACCAATTTCGTCCCACTACTTCCCCCACTTTTTGTTAATTTTTCTGCGTTATCAGATGACCCTGACACGCAG
The DNA here is from genome assembly GCA_026315105.1 of Locusta migratoria. Taxonomy (NCBI): domain Eukaryota; kingdom Metazoa; phylum Arthropoda; class Insecta; order Orthoptera; family Acrididae; genus Locusta; species Locusta migratoria. The sequence continues at coordinate 212,672,817 of CM048749.1, forward strand.
TTATTGCAGGTACGCTCAACGAACAGCAGCAAAATAAATAAACGCAGAGACGGAGGCTGCTGCAGACAATGGCAAGCGGCTCCCGGCCGGATGGCGTATGCAGGGCGCCGGCAGTTTCGCTGATAGCTAAGAATAGCCGTGCCTCAGCTCCGGGCAGATAAAGCTCAGCTGATGCAAGAGGCGGCGCGTGCACTTCACACTCCGCGGAACGGGTGACCGCCTCAGAACATACCCCTGCCTCCGCAGACCACACTACCTATGGTGCACTCGCCACCATGGGTAGCGACCAACGCAGGGGCTGCTCACATGTGTGCGCGGCAGTCTGTCAGAATGGCTAGCGAGATAAACAGCAGGGGTCAACGGTCCTCCGTCCTCTTTGTAGCGTGCTGTTTGCCTCACTCCGTTTGTCCCCTGCTGCGAGGAAGAGTTGCGCTGCCAAATACCGCCAGTGTCGTTTGGAAACCAAGCTGCCAATTTAAACTTCCTGGAAGATTAAAACTGTGTGCCGGAACCGGGACTCGAACCTGGGACTTTTGCCTTTCGCGAGCAAGCGGTCTACCACTGAGCTATCCCGCCCCGACTCACGGTGCCGCCCCCACAACTTCAATTCTGCCCATATCTCGCCTCCTACTTTCCAAACTTCACAGAGGTTCTCCTGCGAAACTTCTAAGACTAGCACTCCTGGAAGAAAGGATATGGTAGAGACATGGCTTAACCACAGCCTAAGGGATGTTTCCAGAATGAAACTATGGAGTGCTACAGAGTGAAAGTTTCATTCTGGGAACATCCCTCAGGCTGTGGCTAAGCCATGTCTCTACCATATCGTTTCTTCCAGGAGTGCTAGTCTTGCATGTTTCGCAGAAGAGCCTCTGTGAAGTCTGGAAAGTAGGAGGCGAGGTACTGGCGGAAATTGGAAAGAACACGTAGATAATATCGTGGGAAAGGCGAACCAGAGACTGCGTTTTATTGGCAGAACCCTTACAACATGCAACAGAACTACAAAAGAAACTGCATACACTACGCTTGTCCGTCCATTTTTGGAGTATTGCAGGCCAGTGTGGGATCCTTATCAGATGGGTTTAACGAAGGGCATCGAAAGAGTCCAGAGAAGGGCAGCTCTTTTCGTATTTTCACTATACAGGGGAGACAGCATTACGGTAATGATACAGGATCTTGGATGGGAATCATTACAACAACGGCGCTTATCGCTGCGGCGTGGGCAACTTGCGAAACTCCAATCGCCAACATTCTCCTCCGAATGCGAAAATATATTGTTGACTCCCACTTACATAGGTAGAAATGACCATCAGAATAAAATACGAGAAATCAGAGCTCGAACGTACAGATTCAGGTGTTCTTTCTACCCGCGTGCTATTCGAGAATGGAATGGGAGATAAAATAGTATAACGGTGGTTCGATGAACCCTCTGCCAGGCACTTAATGTGATTTGCAGAGAATCCTATGTAGAATAAGGTTGTGAGGCGGCATCGTGAGTCGTGTCGGGATAGCTCAGCCGGTAGAGCACTTGCCCGCGAAAGGCAAAGGTGCCAGGTTCGAGTCCCGGTTCCGGCAAAGCTGATTACAAAGAGCGTTGTTCAGCTGAGGCTCTTTCGAGGATAACGATTACACTCACACCACGAGACAGGAAAAAGGCGATAAAAGGGAACAGTTGAATGCATACAGTTTATGCTGAAAACGGCGTTCGTGTTGAAGTTTCCAGAGAAGAACAAGATAAGGAAAAGAGAGCGAACCGAGAAGCCGTGGGCCGCCGCCTTGTGCAGTTCGCGGATGGCCGCAGGATATCCGCAGGATGCGGCCGCACAGCTCACCGACCAGAATAGAACGCCCGCTTTCTGCAAAACACCGCACTCTACCATCTAGTCTCCAGCAGGACCACTGTACCTCACAACTCAGCCACTTCTCAGATTCATATTGGTTTGTAGCTTACGCACATTGGAAATGCACGGCCACAAGCGTCAGTTTCTTATCTAGTTTGCTACAGAACTCACTTTCCTTATTTCCATACGCTGATGCCGCCACTTCTTTGCAATACGGAGATACGAGACTTGGGTCGGCATACTTTGCACCGCTGTATCACAAAGCAGGAAGTCACTCGTTAGTCACTGGATCTTATGAATCATATCGAATGACTAACTGCCCGGGGGCTTCTTTACAACCATCAGCTCAGGAAAGAACAATAGCCTGTTCCATTCCATTTATATTTTTCCCCCCTAGAATAATTTTTTAATCCTTAGGTGGCAGCTAGTTCCAAGTTGAATGCGCCCCTAAGGTTACATGGCCAAACCTAATGGTTTCTGATGAAAAAGATTTAGTGTCCAATTTAGTTTATCAAGAAAATATGCTTGTTTTATGAAAATTAGTAACTTTCGTGATATGAGAGTCAATTACCTGTTTTGAGTACGCTAAAAACAAATGAAATGATAGCTTGCAGCCTGTGATGTCGAGCCAAATTATTTTAGAAAATAAAGACAATCAAAACGTGTAATTCGGGGATTTCGTCGAAGTCCAGTAATTCTACTTGTTACACGAGGATGTCTTAAATGTTCAAATGTTTGTAAATCTATGGGACTTAACTACTGAGGTTATCAGTTCTTAGGTTTACAAACTACTTAAACTCACCGAAGGAAACACACACACACACACACACACACACACACACACACACACACACACACACGAGGGAGGAATTGAACATCCGACGGGGAACAACCGCGCACTCGGGGATATCTAGTTAAATTACTCGTTAATACTCGTTTTTTCCATATATGTAAACATACCACAAGCCTTTGTACTTTAAGTAGAAGAGTAGCATTTATTGACTTGAAACCTAGAACCTGAATATCTAGGATGTCAAGTGATTTCAATTGACATTTTTCAGTAGGCTACCCTTATTTTGTAGTTTTTGATTCTACAAAGCATGTTGCAAGCTGATGGTCACTGAATTTTTTTTGCCGCTGTTGTTGTTACAACACTGGAACACTAAAATCCATTTTATTCTGCAGTTTCTTACTCCTTAATTTTCACTTGCAGTTTGCCTTTGATATGTACATCTGACGGAATAGTTTCCAAATGAATACAAGAATTTGGTGAATTTAGAGATCCGCCGTTACAGCCGCTGACAATTCCTTCAATAGAAAAACAGAGCCCAGAAGTAGATTTCAGAAAGGCAGTCTGCACAGTTGAATAACTGTAGGGTTTGAGGAAGCTACCAACAGCCATTACGAGTGTTACATTTTTAAGAAGGCGACGAGCATTCAATAACTGCAGAAAATGGTAATTACATGTAGCTTAATTACTGGAAAATGTCCGGAAACTGAAGCTACAAAATTTCAGTAGTCAGTTGCAGGTCGACTGTTTTGTTTAGGAATTATAGTTCTAACCATTGTATCGAATCACCCAGTGTTTTTTTTTAATTGTTTTTTCCTATACCGTAAATCACAGTACACAATACATCGAAAGATATATGTCACGGTATCAGAACCGTAATACGAACACGAGTTACAGGCGAGAAGTTGAATATGGGTTTCAGTGAAAGAACACTATGCCTTCTCCACAAATTATTCGTTTCGCTATGTTTTGAGTCCCAAGGATAGTCTAGTGCAGTCGTCCGCCCAAGTGTAAGCTGTGCAAGGCTTTTTAATGGAACTACTGAGAATTATTCAAAGGAAAAAAATATATATATAAATAAATAAAAAGGTAAAGCAGTCAACAATCTGAAGATTGGTTTGAACACCTCAGTGCTGTACTAGGCATGGTCCTGTTTGTAGGTGGTATGCCGTTGCCTTCCTCCGACCTTCGAACTGACTTACCCTGCCAGTTATAGGGGGACCACAGTTAAACGTGGGTTTCGAACCACGGTACTACTCGGTATTTTTCACATCAGCAACACTGCCAGAGGTGAAAGAAGTGGAAAGTTACAGATAAAAATCCTAGGACCTGGCGGGGATCGAACCCGCGACCTTTAGATTTGTAGTCTGGCACTCTACCACTGAGCTACGAAGCCGCACTTACAGCAAGAAAAAAATCACCCAATTTCTAAACATAGGACACAAAAGAGAGGCACTACACAGCTGTGCTTGATTTAACCGCATAATAATGAAGTGACAGATAAATTGTGGATAATTCGCACGGCGTTGGTAGTGAGATGGAGACCAGAGAAAATCCAAGTGCAGGAAGCGCTCTCGCATCGCATGCACGGCAGGCCTGAACCGCTGCGGCCGGGTTTTCCGCGGCCGTGGTTCCAGGAACAGAGGCACGCGGTGGTCGGCTATCCAATATCCTGCTCCCACGCCGCCCCCAACCAACAAATCCGTCACGTGGATACCATTCCCATTGGTATTTCCAGGAGCGCAATCACAGAAACCAGAAACTTTACTTCTTTTTCGTCTCGTTGAGGATAATTGTTACTCTCGTCGGAAACACGAGTCAAATGCTAGTAGCCATTACAAGCGTTACGGTTGTCTGCCGGACGTAATTTTACTTTGGCATAATCGTACAAAGTAAACATTTTCTGTACGCATCTTCGCAGCTGAAACACTGGCGTCAGTGTCTCTTTTACATTCTCCCATGATCCCCACTGATCAATAACTGTATGTTATCTATATAGAATGGTGTGGTGTCTGTTCTTTACCTCGTGCCTGAATAACACGTGTTTCTACGCGGCGAGGCGTGTGGTCCATTACTGTACGGCGGATGAAGTGATAACGCTACTTGTTGTGCGAAAGTCCGAAAAGCATGAGAGAACACGGACCATAGGAGAGCTACAGCCATAGTGTGTGACTTGTCGGAATTTGAGACGGTCTGGAGGCGATCACGGCTAACCAAGTGGTTAAGGCGATAGCTGGCCGGAAGTGGGAGGCCTGAGTTCGAATTCTGGCCCGGCTCCAATTTTCATTTGTCGTTGAATTATTTCAATACCCTAGTGCAGTGTTTTTCAAACTTTTCGAACATGCGAGCCTCTTCCGAATAAAACCGTAACAAAACTGTTATAGCAGAGGAAACAAATTTAATCTGCTTTCTTTTAAATTATAGGACGATATTTATTTTTTATTTTTCGGAATGAAAAAGGCTATTTTTACATAACTTCCGACAGAAAAATATATTTTGCTTAAGGACTGTTTCGCATTTCGGGATAGACTAAGAAGCGAATTATGTTGATGAAGAAAGGTCGCCCGTATATAGACAATTTGTAAAGAAGTAGAAAATTTTTTTAAAATTATTGTATAAAGTTGTTTTACGTATCAAATGGTTCCTGGAAACAGTTTTCAGATTTCATGCTTTTTCATCTTTAACACACTGTATTATAAAACAATATATGATCAATTCATAATGAATGTTACAAAGGAACTTCATAATTTTAACATTTAATATGTTTCACTTGCGCATACTTTTTTGTATTACTGCTGCCCTAGTTATTTTATGGTGCAAGTATGTCATTCTGTGATGGCAAACCCCCGAGTAAGAATTTACGATCCCCCCTCCCCTCCCCCCGGGGGGGGGGGGGTTCGCGACCCATAGGTTGAAAAACACTGCCATAGTGCAACTGAAGGAATTTTTTTTTCTTTGCAACTGTTTTATCTGCCAATTCCGACTTTTCACCTTTATAACTTTCACTGATGTGAAAAAAGTTGTGTTGGAACGGAATCGGAACCCACTTTATATTGTATCGTGACTGGCCAGGAAAGTCAGCTCGACAGCTAGAAGCCAACGGCAATGCCTAGAAAAATAGCTTTGGTGTGGTTGATAACTTTGCCTTACACACTGAGTATTTTCAACTACCCGGAGATGTGTGAGAAAAGAAGAAGAAAAAAAAAGTTTAGGATAGCTTGCTTCTGAAACTAATTTTCTTGGACGTGACGTATCTGTAGCTATAAAAACTGTAAAGAATAAATTGTATTTACCTTGTGTGGGAGAAACTAAAAAACCTCTTATTCAAAATAGGTGTCAAGTTTACGATTACATTCGTATTTGTGCTACATTTCTGTCTCTAGCAGCGCAGCTATCCTACGTAATACGGTGTTCTACTTTAAATCCATTGCTGAATATAAACAGATCCTTGACTCGTGGTGTCTTGTTGAAGTGTATGGGGTGTAGGAGCGACTAACACGTTAGGAATTCTTTAAGGGCCCTTCCCGAAAGCTTGGTATACAATGCAGGTGGACCAGATCACTATGCCTAGCTGTCATACAGGTGTAACTACTGAGAGTTTATCAAGGATGTGTGAGATAGCACGTGTCGGCAGAGCAATGCGTCGTGAGATCTTCCCATTACTTAATGATTCATTGCGAAACAAATGGATGCCTCCTCCTGTGCTGGCACTTGCTGCTGAGAGGCAGACAGTGTGGGACTAGTGGAGAGCGCGCCGCAACGTACCGCGCCTAGCGGCCGCGCATTCCCCAGACGACAGAACCAGCGCCCATCCGGTGGCGCTGGCGAATTTCCAGCAGTAGCCGCCGCTTCCAGTTCCAGCAGCGACACCGCCCGACCCCCCACCTCTCCTGCCCGCTCTCCCCCCTCCTCACAACTACTCAAGTCTTACGCCCTCCAGCGTGGCGGAATTTCCGGGTCCGAGGTTGCGCGCATGACGTCACTGCTGAACGAGGCGCCTTGCCGCGATCGCGATCTCTCTCTCTCTCGCCCCTTCTCAAACACACACACACACACACACACGCACACGCACGCACGCACGCACGCACGCACGCACACACACACACACACACACACACACACACACACACACACTCACGCACTTCGCTCCCCCAAGTAATTGCTTTACGGTGAAGCATCGAACCTTTTGCTCAATGACACTCAAGTCTACTGTTCTACTGTTGGTCTTCCGATCAAAATCGGCTTTTCGGTTCTATCTTTGCTTCTTTTGAAACAGATCATACCTTATGAAATGGTCCATACTAGTGTATGACAATCGATGTTATTGATCCTGCTGACTATGCGTGTTTTAGTTACGGCCTCAAATTATTTATCAGCCGCGCATACGTACCGTAATTATTAATCTTAGGCGTTGAAAACTTCTGTTTCCTTATGCAAAGTTGCTCAGTTGTTCAGAGAAGCGCAGCTCGTTCTGTATTATCGGACACAGGGGATAGTGTGTTACGGAAATCGTTAAAATAATCGCGTTATTCGTTGCGGAGAGATTTGCGAAATTTCTTTCACCAACTATTTCTTTCCTACGCTAACATGCTTTGTTAGCACCAACGTAACATAGGGAGACATCACGGCCATAATATAATAAGAAAAATCACGTCGAAGTCTGAAAGATGATGTTACTTTATCCGCGCACTATTACAGAATGGAACGATAGACAAATACCATAAAAGCGATTTGATGAACCCTCGGCCTTGCACTTAAATTTGATTTATGTGATTTGCGGAATATTTATGTATATGTTAGGCGGTGAAGATGTTCTTGTTGATGACATAATATATACGTTTTTCTCTATGTTCAACGACATCAGTCATTTTTGAGCAGTAGTAGGTAAGAAACTTAACTTTTTCTCTTCACGACAGATCCAACAACTGTAAACTTTGTTGGCTACTTTATACTAGTCCTTCAGGCCATGTAGAACAGGGCCAATGATAAATCTCTTCAGGTAACTCAAAATCCGAGTAATTCGGCTGGATGAGGAGCAGAAGTGATTTTCCCATTTGACGCCCATCAACGAGATGACAGCGGCTTATGGACGGTCACGTGCGGTATGCACGACATATCGATTGGCGGTCGAGGGAAGTGGGAGTACTGTTGAGCGGAGGGAGGGAGGGAGGGAGGGAGGGAGGGTAGGAGCGGGAGGAGGAGGTAGGCAAGGTCGATGGGGCGATAACGTCACCGGAAGACCAACGGGAGGACAAGGCTGAAGACCTTCGGCGAGCGCCGAAATCCTTGGCCGGCGTGTCCTTTCCGGGTCGCAACTCCAGCTGCTGTCGGTAAAGGTCAGGACGAGTGTAAGCCTGCCGAGGACCGTTCCTCACAATTAAAGGAAGGCCCCACTCCCGTACTCTGCAGCCGACAGCGCATTCCGGTATTGCAAAATTCTTTAAGTTCCTACAAAAAGAAGGGCGGGTTCTATTGCAAGCACTGGCATGTCTTTTTTTTTTTTTTTTTTTTTTTTTTTTTTTTTTTTTTTTTTTTTTTTTTTTTAAAAGCCGCACTTCAAGACGTCCGTAACCCTGTGTCTGGATCTGGTAGAGTCCTAATCATTTCATCTTACACACAAGTTGTCTAAAGCGGCACCCAAAATTCTAGAATTGGTCGATCAATCGATCAATCGTAAGCGATTTCTTTTACAGACGCACACTACTTTTACAGAACTTGCAAGATCCCCTTGTTGCCCTAAATGTCAACTTATGTTGTCGAGTTCAGCCGCGAGTCCGCAGAAGACCCGGGCTTGAATAGACGTGCAGGAGTTTATCCTACCTGCTGCGAAGCTTTAATCATAAAGAAGGTCCAAGGAACATAACCACGCCGGCAAGTGTTTCACTTGAAATAAGTCTCGGGATGTCAATGACGACTGATTTACCTTCAAGAACACCGCAAGGCGAAGTTAACCAAGTAATTTCACACGAATAAACTCAGATGTTAAGACATTTCGAGAGCATGGTCAAGACAACTGCGAGTGCTTCCTGAAAAGATAGGCGCGCAGCCGAGATCCCGTGGCTATAACGTTAGCCTTCGTGATGTTCGTACATCGTCGCTAAGGTTTTATTTATGTAAGTTTTTAACCAATTAAAACAAAACACTTCAATACAGTGCTTCAGCCAGAGGCAACACACGCAAACTAAACTCTCTTTGAGTTCACTCAGAATTGACAAAATACTTGAAATAGAAGAATAGCAAGGGCATGCATAAATAAAAAATACGAAAAGGAGGGGCAATGGCAGATAGTGACAAATTAGTGTACAGGGAACTAGAGCACATCACAAATACTATACATAAGAAAATAATTTCTTTCTTTGGCCACATCATAAGGACACCAGAAACCAGATTAGTAAGGAAAACTGTGGAGAAACTGTGGAATCTGAAGCAACAAGCAGGATAGATTAAGGAAATTAGAGGGGACATGGAAGAGCTAAAAATAACCCTGGATGATCTACAAAACAAAACGGAAAATCTCAAGAAACTGAAAAACAATAAAATAAGATTCCAACTAAAAATAGACAGACGACACACAATGAAAAGGGTAACTTACAGATGAGGAAAGACAAAAACATCAGAACGAAAAGAAAGAAAGAAAGATACAGGGCAATTCGGATAGAATCAAAGAAGACGACCAGCAAATGATAGACTACATCGGTCCAATGAGGCCGTAAAAGCAAATAATAATAATTATAATAAGTTCAAATGTTTGTAGGACTTAGGGGACTTAACTACGGAGTCATCAGTCCCTAAGCTTACAAACTACTTATGAACTACCTACGACTAAGGACGGCACAAATATCCATGCCCGAGGGGGGATTCGAACCCCCGACCGTAGTGGCCGTGCAGACCGTGACTGGAGCGCCTCAATCCCCTCGGCCACCGCGGCCGGCAATTATAATAAGTTAATAATTTCTTGCGTAGTAACATTTTTGTCTGAAAGCCATTGTAACCAGTGGGCATCTCTTACTATCTTTGGGATAAAAAGCAGATTTTATTATTTAATCTTTCGTATCACGTCTGGCTGCTGTTCCCCATCCGTTCGAATCGCAGCCACGCCATATGGTCCAGCACTCTACTATACCGGCAACAGAACCAACGCGTAACATTTGCATTGTGTACTGCACTACTGAGTAGAAGAACGAAATATTACTGAAAACAGATGAATTGGAATAAATATAAAAAAGGTAATAAAATGCAGTTCCCACATAATAGCTACCATACAAATTATTACTACATATTTTTTAAGTTTTCAGTTCCTTTTCATTTCGGTTTAGTAATATGCTTAAATAATTACACGATGTGCCGTCCTGTAGACGTTCATTATCAACGTTATGATACCGTGAGAGTCCTTCACTTTGTTACACGCATAATAATCTTACATTTATGCACGCTGATGATGGTTGCTGTTCACTGCGAAATGGAGACGTTAAAGTGCTTCTGCAGTTCCTTCATGTCGATGAAGGGTTCAAATGCGAGAGGTCTTTCTCACTTCATGCTGGCACTAATGCAGTGAACCGAGAGCGGTTGAAAGATGTGCGTATCTGGCAGGCGGCGGCTGCTGCGATGCCCCACCTAACCCTTTGCACTCTCTTCCCCTCAGCCGAGAAGCTTGCGCGGCGCCGTTTGGAGTTGAGGTGATGGACCGTGGCAGGGCGGGGAGGGAAGGGGTGGGGTGGAGAGGGGATAGGGGAGCGGGGTGGGCAGCAAGGAGAGGGGGAGGGGGGAGGGGGAGGAGGAAGAGGCCGTGTTGACAGACGGTGACGTCAGCTGACGCTCGCCGGCGGCCATGCTGATAAACAGCGCGGGCGGGGGCCGCGGCGGCGGTCGCTGTGCAGAAACCTGACGGAAGGCCAGTCTGCCAGCCCACAGTTCAATTCACGCCACAAACGGGGTTAACAGCGTGCCAAGACTGTGTATTTCGACGACAGGTTTTGGCACTGCTCCAATAAGGCGAGCACAATTATTGACCCACAGGAGTAGCTGTGGTCGACACCTGCTTTTTTTATGTTCGTAAATGACCTGTCACAGTGGCTCGGCGAACACGTCTACTCCTATGGCTGAGTAAAATTTAATGAATTAGCCTGATTATGGTACCTCAGCGGCCGTCGAAATGAAAATAAATCTGCAGTCAACGATTAGAACCATTTCTGACGCAGAAGCATCGTAACTTTGTGTCGTATTACATTCCATTATTCCTTCCGCGGGATATGCCTCACTCGGTTGCTGCATATACCTGTTGCCAGATTGATCTATTACTTTCTGTCGACTACTGACAAAGGCGAAACCAAAAGGGAAGAAATTGATACGATTTCGGCGTGTACGGTACTGGCGATGGTTTTGTTGCAGTTATTGTCGCCCTCCTTTGGTCAGGGGCAAAATGCTCAACGACGTTTCACGGCGACTAGTAGTAGTATGGTAGTCACCAACATTGGTTGGATGGCGTTTTACGCACTATAAGAAAAAGCAGGTGTCTTACATCTGCATAGAACCTACCCAGACTGACGCTGAATGAGGAAACCCCAAGAAAGCATAGAAATTTATTCTGGAAGAGAACGAGGAACTCAAATTTTGCTGGGCATGCCAACTTTCACACATGGCAGAGGCTGCACGGTGTATAGGCTACACACAAAGCAAACACGCGCTGCACATTGCCTACACCAAAAAGGCAAAAGCACGCCCAGGTAGCTGTACAGCGACTGCTAACAGTCTCCATGCGGACGTGTGCCTCGAAACACCATCTGACACTCCTAGACGTCTTAAAATATCCATCTACACTGTCTTTTCTCACAACAGCTGCTATGGGTATCTCAGACAAGAATGGGTCCCACGATAACTATAAAACTATTGTTATTAATTGAAAAAATGGCACTGTTTAGTCTAACGGACAATTCCTCGGACTGGGGAGTGTAATACGGCTTTTAGGCGTACATATATTCCAACGCATTATTTCGAGCACGAAACCTCCCAAATCAACGGTACAAATACCACGCTAAAAATTCGGTATACTCAAATACCTTCGAGGTATTTCGAACAATGATTTTTATTTACAGTTTGTGCCATCAAAATTTTCCAAGTTACCTACAAGTCGGTGGTAACTGGTCCCAATAGTGCATGTGATCACAAACTGATATATAGTCATCAAGACCTAATACTGCAAGAACGTCGGCAATGACTAAGGTTGCAGTCATTAGGGATAACACGTTGGACAGTGATAAACTACTTGCCATTTTACCCAATTACGTAAAGTTGCTTCCCAATTCCCGCCCGCCAGTACCGCAACACACGTGCCGGTGGCGTGACGCGGGTTGTTCTCGGAGCACAAAGGAAACGCTGGGTCCAGTTCGGGCAGTAAGCGGCAGCTTGTAAGGAGAAGCTGCGGCATGCGTGTGACGCAGGGATCTATGGCAGCAACGCAATCCGCGCCGGCCCACTAGACGACGGATCGTTTTCGTGGCGGGGTGGAGCGGGTTGCGCCGACCGCAAGGTACGGTGTCGTTCACTGCGGCCTGCAGCGCAACCGACGACAAACGCGCCCATTCTCACAGCCGCTACCAGCGCCGCACACCTCACCTAGCCTCGCCAACGATAAACGCTGTCAAACGTAGCATACTGTCCGTGCAAATGGACACCCTCGAATTCTGCAATTGGCAACTATCACTGGTGCTCTATAACACTATTCACTATAGTCAGCGGAATGTCAACATAAGGAAAATCCACTTCCGGAGTCTCTACAAATGTCAAATGTTCCAATGTTTGTAAATCTATCGGACCAAACTGCGTGGTCATCAGTCCGTAGCTTACAAACTACTTAAACCAAGGTAAACTAACCTAAGGACAATACACACACACACACACACACACACACACTTATTTAGAAGGAATGCACGAGTCCTATAGTTACAGAAAAGAGGTTTAATTTTTGTGAAAACGGTAATGAGCTGATAAACCGATTTTCCGCAACTGGCTGGCTGTTGTTACGTGCAGCAAGTGAACTGCCGAGCCGAGCGTGTCTGGCAGCGAGAAGGTTGTGCCAATACCGTCTAGATACAAGGCCTCACAACGAGTCCGTATCACGTCACACTGCCAGCCTCGAGGCCTACGAGAGAGACATGCCGCGGGACGCACGTCATATCACGTGATCGACGGAGGCCTGAGCCGACGCGATCGCTAGCGGATTGGCTAGCCGGATGAGACAGTGGGCTGTGCGAACACCGAAGGGAAGGCCGAGGCGCTCTCGTGTGACGTCAGGCAGGGTAGCATGTGGGGCACGGCCCACTATGCCGAAGCAGCGAGCCAGTCAGCTGTGCGCGCGCAACCTACTGTGCCTGACGTCACACGAGAGCGCCGCGGCCTGCTCTCTAGGCGGTGGTGGCGGCTGTGCCCAGCGGCCGGTCAATCTACTTGCGATCGCGCCGGCTCAGGCCTCCGTCGATCACCTGATATGAGGACTGCGCTGGAGCCTGTCTTTCTCGTAGGCCTCGGCCAGGCTGCCACCGCTGGCTGAGTGGCTGGCCGCTGGGGCACAGCCCACTGGCTCGCAGCGCCATCCAGTGCGCTAGCGATGCCAGCCTATCGGACTTTACGTGAGGCCTTGGTATGTAGACGGTGTTGGCTAGAGAGGAGGCCGGCGATTGGCCAGCGGCAGGCGACCTGGGTGCCAGAGCGGGGCGGCCACAATGGGACAGCCGCCAGCGCTAAACACGGCGCCGGGACACGTGCGCCGACATCCCTGGCCCGCCTGCCACATCACACAAAATAAACAACACCGTCTGGCCTTCATAACGCATCACTGTCAATCATCTCACGAGATTCCAGTGCGGCCAACTCAAGGGTGCTTCGCGTCAGGATTTAGCTTTCGCGATCAACACCAAGCGTCGTTCATTCAATAGCACTGAACATGGCTTGCTAGATTCCTACCTGAAGCTCAATTCGTCTGGATAACAACAACATCAAATACATCGTACAGGAAGTGAACGTTCGTAAAAGACAGTACCCACTTGTGGTGTCGCACAAGTATGAAGTGCGCGCCACTTACTTTCGCCGCGCGCCGCAATGCACGCACGGCGCGGCGTTCTTACTACGTCATCCGCGAGCGCCCTCTGCTGCGATCCCGCTCGTGGCCACCACTGAACGACATCGTTCACTTGGGGACTGAGATAGGAACCAGTTAACACTTGGGAATCAGATAGGCACCAGTTAAGACGTGGCTATCGGATAGACACTAGGAATCATCAGTAGGCAGGCCTCTATGTATCAGCATTCTGCAGTCAAGATGTAAAAGTTTTACTAAGTCTCTATGAAATATGTATCTCGTTCTAATTTACTCTAGTGTTTCTATTTTCTGCTGTCTCACTGGCTGGTCACCACCGTACCTGCACACGTGTGCATCCTTTATTCCTGAGTCGGTCTCTTTCTACTCGCCCACCGACACCTACGACAACCGGCGGAAGAGAGACAAAAGCGGCGACGAGGCTGGGACACAAAACCACTAACATAAATAAAGTATAAAAAAAGTAAAGCATTCAACAATCCGAAGATTGGTTTGAACAACACAGTGCTTTACTAGGCATGGTCCTTTTTGGAGGTGGTATGCCGTTGCCTTCCTCCGACCTTTGAACTGACTTACCCAGCCAGTTATAGGGGGACCTACAGTTTAACGTGGGTTCCGAACCACGGTCCAACTCAGTATTTTTCACATGAGCAATACGGACAGAGGTGAAAGAAGGGAAAAGTTACATAAAATCATAGGTCCTGGCGGGGATCGAACCCGCGACCTTTGGATTTGTAGTCTGACTCTCGCCCACTATGCAACCAAGGCGCACAAATAAAGTATATCTCTTGAAAACAATATACATACATATCGAAAACGCCCGAGCCGTGGTGGCGTGACCGAACGTTCTAAGGCGCCTTTCTACGGAGCGCGCGGTTGTTCTATGTCGGAGTATCGAGTCCTCCCTCGGGCGCGCGCGTCCTTAGGTTAGTTTAACTTAGTTTAAGTAGTTTGTAAACCTAGGGACTAATAACCAAAGAAATTAAGTCCCATATATTTACAAATATTTGAATTTGAAGAACGACCGACAGGGATTTACAAATATTTGAATTTGAAGAAAGACCGACAGGAGAAGACTGCCAGTTCCAAGTGCGGCTATTATCTATGTTTCTCACAGTTTCAGCTCAATGCTGATATGACTCAAGTCGGTGTGACTACAACGGTCTTCCTCGGTTAAAATTTTGTCCAGCTGCGTTGGTGTTCCATCACTCGTCAGACAAGTTTGTATTAAATTCGGGCCGCTGAGTATGGTTCAAATGTTTGTGAACCTAAGGGACTTTATTGCTGCAGTTGTCAGCCCCTAAGCTCTAATTATGCTAAGGACAGCACACACACACACACCCATTCCAGAGGGAGGACTCGAACCTCCGATGGCGAGCAACCACACACTTAGCAGCAAGGCACCTTAGAACGCTCGACCAGTCCACCGCGTCGTCGTGTATGGTTTCATTCCGTCGACGATCACGTGGGCTGGTTGGTAACCAGTACGGGTAAGGAGCGAGCAGTACGTGTGACGAGCGAGAACGACTCGGCAAACTTCGACCCTTCCCTCCCTCGGTATTCCAAACAGAAAGCCTTCGGTGCAGTCCCCACACTACCGCCGAAGAAACGACGGCGAAAGGAATAACTGCTGGAATGCCAGGCAGTGAATTGTATTCCACTACAGCAACGTTATCTGCTTTCACGAAGGCCACAGACCTCCACCCGCTTGTTTAGCATTCCACAGTAACGACGACTCCAATTGCTTTTCTCGTAAGACATCAGTTCGGTAATGTTTAGCATGAAGGGGCTACACGACGACAGTTATTACGGTATCTGAGACGTCATTCAAACGATTTCGAATGCAGCTAATGCTGATAACAGGAAGTATCGCAGTCAAGACCATTTGTTGCACATTTTGTTCGTTTAGACCACCCAAGACGATGCAGTCGTAAAACATGAATCGCGTAGGTCACATACACAAGAGCCCGCTTTTTCTTTCTTAAGCAAAAAAGTACGAAGTACTTGATCACCACGTCAAAGTTCCATAATACGATAACAGCCACACGATAAAGCAGCTCGTTATTTCGGTACATTGAGCTTCAGTTTTATTAAAGCCGCAACCGTTTTATACACGTGTGTCATCTTGTTAGAATGCACACGACACAAGGCGATAACACACACACACACACACACACACACACACACACACACACACACTTAAATTCGCATGCTTTCGTTAAGACTAAGAGAAATATTCTACTGAGGTACTCACACAGGAATCAAGACCTACAAGGATGGCAGAAACAGCGGAGCACTCACCTGTAACAAAGAAATACAATTATTAACATTACACTGACCAAATTCAATTAGAGTTTCGAGGCATTTTAAAAGTAGTTAAATGGGAACATTGTTATGTTTCATAATTCGCGACAATGTAATGTCACCAAACTTAATGCAGTTATCGATCTCTGATCCTTAAGGGGAAAAAATGGTAGGAGGATAATATCAAAACTACTACTATTTCTCCTCATACAAACAACAACTAGAAGAAATTAATGGATGAAAAACAGCAAATTAAGAGCTTTTTTTTTCTAGTTTAACTCACTTCAATATGTGATTTGAGCGTTCATCCACATAGCTAATGCTGCACTGATTGCTTATGATGTTGTCGTCGTGGTCTTCAGACCGCAGACTGGTTTGCAGCTCTCCACACTATCCTATCCTGTGCAAGCCTCTTCATCTGAGAATACGTACGGCAACCTTTTGAATCTGCTTTCTGTATTCGTCCCTCGGTCTCTCTCTACGATTTTTACTCTCCCCCCCCCTCCCCCCACCTATCCCTTTTCTTAGGATATGACAGAATCTCCTTTTTCTCCCCACTTCTCTTGAGCACCTCAGTTACGTGATCTACTTATGTAATGTTCATAATTCATCTGTAGCACCACATTTCAAAAGCTTTCACAAGAATTCAGCTATACAGTTTTTCCCGACGCAGCACTACATCCCCAACGATCTATGCATTCACTACCGTAAAGGACAATACGAAAGAAAATGAGGTAGAATGTTTTTCACAGGATGATATCGTTTCAAAATCTGTGCCATCGGCAACAGTAAAAACGTTATGTGACATGCATTCCACTTTAGATGATATCGTTAACGATGTCACAGACAGTGATAGGTTAGGTACCAATATATGTACAATTAATACCGGGTGACTTGACAAAATAATGGTTGTGTGGAGATGTGCTCATAAATATTCAGAGCTTGTCGTGATGGGAATAGTGTTCATCTGTAGACGGGGATACCGCCCGTCAGCTTTGACCCGTGACGTCATCGCAGCGCGGTAGATTTGAGGTACGTGCGTTTTTGTAGAAGGCGTGAGTGATTATGTGGTGGTTGAGTTAAAGACGATAGTTTGTTTACAAACAAAACAGATTAATATTGTGTGTTTAAAAAGTGATCTGTAGCTTCTCTCTGATGGTTACGTGTAGGTTAACCGAGATACTTTTTTGTAAATGAGCGCCGAAGGCGCAAATTTTTGGGCTGAGACCTGTGATCGATAGTACATTCTGTTATCTATAATAACTACAGATAATTTTTATCTACAATACAGAAGCATTAAGATATCCCGCATACTGGTTTTCCCGACATCTTGATGACGTCATGGGTCAAAGCAGACGGGTGGTATCCCAGTCTACAGTTATGCCGGGAATAGCATTAAACTTCATACCTGAGTTTTATTCGTTTAAAGTAGTGAAATTTCTTGAATACTAAAATACCATTGTTCACATTCGGCAGACGTCACGCGGTTCGAGTCGCTACCGCGCCACGTTACCTGCTTTCCGGGTCAATTAGTATATGGTCGAAGGCAGTGTATTACATGTTAAACTACATCTCAGTTTCACATAAGGAGATTTTGTTCACAGTTCCATAAAAAATTCTGATTTTCGGGTGGCCAAGTGGTTAAGGCGACCGCTCGCGGTAAGCGGGAGACCCGGGCTCGAGTCCCGGTCCGGCACAAATTTTCATGTGTTGCAAAAGCATAGATCAACTAAAGAATAACAGGTGAAGTCGGAAATTGTCGCAAATTGCGAGTTAATATTTGTATGATTGTGGAAAAAATTTCCGACTATTCCCGGATGCATTAATAAAACAACATTTTGTAGCACATGTTTCTGGATTTCAGTAGTCAGTTATGAAAAAATCCATAAAAATATTTTATTAATAAGATAAACATCTAAATCCTGATGAATCATGTGAGATACATAGTCAAATACTTCGGGTAATCAGATTTTTTTCAAATGTAATGTAATAGTTATATTTTGTCCTACGACATCGCATGAACACTAGTAAATTTTCATTCACAAATATAATCTTAAGATAAAGAGGTTAGAAAATTTTAGCTCTTCATAGAAGAGAAAAAAAAAAATTGCAGTCCACGTCCATGGAGTTTAGTCACCAACTTGGGTAAGTTTAATAGCTTCAATCACGAAATAAAACCAGTCTCCTTTGTGACACGTACTTTACTAATGTTAATAATAACAATTTCGTGTGAATAATTTAGCCTGGAGCAAGTCTTTCAATGGGACGCCACTTCGGAGACTTGCTTATCCCTATCCTACCCCAGTTATCCAATCGGGGAAAGGGGATCTACAGCTTAACATGGAATCCGAATCACGTGTCGTTTCCGGCGACTCCTCACGTCGTTGAGAGGTGAAGGCTGGGTTAAAGTGCAGACTGAAAAAAAAAAATCCGAAGTCCGACCGGGTTTCGAACCCGCGACCCTTCTGTTTCCAGCCAAGCACTTTACGCCAAGACCACCGGCCCGACGCTTTACTAATGTTACGCAACTGTTATGCACGAAGAAACTAAATTAAGGACTATACCTTTGAGCATGTTCGATCCTCGCCCTCGTGACGTGCCTGTACACAGGTGTGCAGTTTGTATGGTGACTCAGTGGCGCTGTTTCAGCTCGGACACGGGACACACAGGCCTCCTGCTACCTGCCGGCCCCAGCGCCCTCTAGGAATGCGGCGACTTCCGGAGCGCCGCAGAGGGCAGGAAAAGGCCAGGAGCAGAGTGCAGCTCAACAGCGTGATTCACCGTCGGCGCCATATCTCGCTAGCGTGTGTCACCGACACTCCCCGACAACCTGACCAGCGACCGGACGTTGCGCCAGGAGAAACCCGCGCCACACAACCTTCCTCGGAAACGGATTTTCGGACTGCCGGCGAAGGGGTGAAAAGTGGCTTTCACCGCTTCCACACGCCGACCCAGTTTTTCCGCGATATCGTCTGCCTGTTACGAGAATGTCCGGCTGCTGTTTTCCGAACAAAGAAGCGGCAGGCACTCCACAACTTTCTCGGCTTCAGGATATTATCACTATGCCTCTAGCGCTGGTAATTCCCTGCGACATCGCCGCAGTTGTACTGCTTACTGACTGAATAGCGGCCCACCCACGTTTTCAAACGTATAAGGGAACACCTCTGCCGTGTACCGTGCTGAACTGATATTCTATATTTCGGGGTTGGTTTTTTTTTTTTTTTTTTTTTTTTTTTTTTTTTTTTTTTTTTTTTTTTACGTAAAGTGTTACGAAAAGCAGAAGAGTTCCGTCATATCTTAATATGACGTCCAGAACCTGAAACCCGATAGTGTAAAACAATAGCTATGCAACTATAAAAGAACTGCACAATAAAAATTTATGTTTTAGTCATTAGTATTATATACGTAGTAACAATCGTATATGCACCATTAGAAAAAACGGTGAAGCACTTTGAGGCATGCTGTAATGCGGCCGCGTGGTCTGGGGCGCTATGTCACAGATTGGGCGGCGGCTCGAGTCATCCCTCGGACATATGTCTGTGTGATGTCCTTGGAACAATTAAAAGTAGTTTGTAAGCCTGGCGACCGATAACCATTGCAGTTTTACAGGATTACAAACTTTTGAACATGCTGCAATACAAGTGGGAAAGAAGGATTACCAGAGATGGGAAGTCGCGAGATTTCTTTTATTACGGACACATCTTTGTAACTGTGACAGTCCATTTGAACGTTGTAATAAACACGAATAATTCGCTGAAGCCGCGATACAGTTGGCCACTGTAGTAAGAAGGCAGTTCCCACGGTTCGAAACTTCAGGCTTGGGACGCCATATGGTGCTGCAAGGATGTCAGTGGAATGGGGCGACCGAGTCTTGAAGGCGGATCTCACAATCATTCCAAACAACAGATGTCCATCAGTTGAGCGTCGAACTGCTACTTTATTAAACAGCATGAGTTACAGGCTTCTGATACCTCAACCTCTTATCAGTACTATGTGACGCCAAGGTCACATGATTTTGTTGTTATTTTCTGCCGGCCGCGGTGGCCGAGGAGACTGAGGCGCTCCAGTCACAGTCTGCACGGCCGCTACGGTCGGGGGTCGAATCCCCCCTCGGGCATGGATATTTGTGCCGTCCTAGTTAGTAAGTAGTTCATAAGTAGTTTGTAAGTTTAGGGACTGATGACCCCGTAGTTAAGTCCCATAGACTATACAAACATTTGAACATTTGTTATTTTCCATACGTCCCTCTGTATATCAACTTTTATGGACCACTGTAACATTGGAGTTACAATATGGTAGTACACATCTCTTGTAGGAGCTTTATTTAGTTATTGACACTAAATGTCAGCATATTGAGTGGGAAGCACATTCATATTATGTCTATTACTATACATTACAGTGTAACTTTGAAGTAACAATCCGTCGTACGTCGTCTGCATCATCATCATCATCTAGATATATCTACCTACAGTGACGAATGGTCCTGGAGATTTAGCACCAAAGAACAGCTTGTAGAGTTAATATCGCGGCATTTAAATTTTGTCCAACTGCTGTAACTGTTTATAAAGTCGATTCGCACAGTCCTGCAAAGTCCGTTGGAATTTACAAGCGTGTTATTGTTATAGGAGAGAGCATATTGCAGCCCGTTAAGGAGGACCTGTGGCCAGGCAGTGAGGCGCGAGTAGACAGCTTATTTGCGACAAGTGAGCGTGCGACAGAGTGAAGCTGGCGGAAGCTGTGTGTGGCAGATAAGGGCCGGGCTTATCGCGGCTAGCGGCGGCTGACGCCCAGGCGGGCCACCGCGGCCGAGCTGCGAGCACTCGGAGGCAGAGGTCGAGCGCGCGCCGCCATCCGGGACGTGCCGTCACTGCCTACCGAGAACCGACACGCTACACATTGGCGAATAAGGCGGCACTGCGGCACTGGCGCACGGCCAAGCGCGTCACTGCCACAGGCTGCCATCTCCTTCTATGGACGCAATGTTTGTTTACCACTATCTTTTGGCACTCGCTGATTAGTAAACCCGAGGACATGTCGGACAATTCTTGGCTTGAAAGCTTGCAAATGCACATCGAGCGGTCAAAGAATAAACACAACCCCCCCCTTCCCATCACAGCTGAAATGAGCTTGAAACTTTTCCTTCCAGTGGCGGCGCTAGGCGTCGGCAACCATCGCCGACGGTCTCGCGCCTGTGGGGAGCATCGCAAAACTTTTTTTTTTCTTTTTTATATTTGATGTTTAATGGCGCTTTTCAACTGCTAAGTTATGTAGCTATGAGCTACGTCTAACTTACACTAGCTTAAAGGACGAACACCTCATCCGTACCCAAGGGTGGGATTCGACCCCCGACAAGAGCGATCTCGCGCACCGTGGTATGACGCCTTAGTGCGCTCGGCCATTCCCGGCCGGCAGCTATTTAGTAGTCCGATTTATTTCCGTATGAGTGCAGCAGTGATGCAATTTTTAGTTAAATACTTGAACAACTTCTTCCGTACATTTTACAAAACAAATCGGTAGAAGTATATCCAGATGTTTATATAACAATCAGACTAATGCTCACAGTTCCAGTCAGTACACCTTGTCCTGAGAGAAGCTTGTTAAAGTTAAAATTGATTAAGACTAGTTTGAGAAGCACAAGGAGCCAAGAAAGACTGTCTGCGTTGTCAGTACCGCCAACTGAAGCCGAAGTAGCGGCTACTATTAATTATGATGTGCTGTTAAAAATTTCATTGAGGTGAAAAACCGAAAAGTTTCCCTATTTAAATTTGTGTTTTTTTATTGTCATTGTCATTACCTTGCCACGTTTTTGTTGATGGACTTTGGTCCAATATTCTACGTGCTGTCTTCTGAGCCAGTTACGTAGCTCCAATTTGATCACTGCCTTGGTGATTGTCACGACAGGTTCCGGTCCAATAAATGGAGTCTCTGCCCCCATCCTGGACACACACACCCTTACCCGAGGGAGGATTCGAACCTCCTACACGGGAGGCCACGCGATCCGTAACGGGGCGCTCCAGACCGCTCGGTTACTCACTCGTGGCTTTGAAGAATAAGTCCGTTTCGCAATCTTAATTATTCTTCAAATAAGTGGAGGAAATTCCTGTTTCCATTCAAAGATAAGAAGCTTCAGTAAGAGATAGGTAGCTAATATGACAAACGACAAATGACTTGCGACGACCAGCTACATCCAACTAACCTTACTGTTAAAATAGATACATGTACGACACAAATGATGAGATGTCTTTTTTTCAAAGGAATTTCAATTGTCTTCAATTCTCCACTTTATTAAAAAACTTCACGATCACCGTCCAGAAAGCGAAAATTCAACAATTATGAAGCAGCATTCGGTGTCTAAATTTATGATTACACTGATTTTCTGTACTGTATCTTTCAATGCTCTGAAATAATAACTTTTAAACATGGAGGACGTATAACCACTTCATGAATTTTAAACTCCTATGCCCTTGCAGGTACACACCGCTTTCTCCTTTCCTATGATAGTGTGCGCGGAGCCATTGTTTCAACGCATCTGCCACGACCAATCACCTAAAGAGACAGTAAAACGCAACCCCTGGCTACAAATTCATGGTTTGTTGCTACCTCACAATTATCTACGGAACTTTACTTTCGTGCTCTACTAATACGAACAGAACACACTGACCATTCGCTATTGTCTACCAATCACCTACCAGAGCAGCTTAACATTCATCTACCGGAATAGCACAGGTAGCAGCATACCGCACAGCCATCTCCACAACCTCTCTTCAACTGACCAGTAACATGATAGATGTGTGGCATCAGTAGCAAACAGATAACCGAAATTAACGGCATTTAGAGGTGGACTTTCAGCAATATCCACGAGTCAACACCTCTGAAGAGCCCGCTACACAGTGGTCGAAAAGTCGGCGATTCGATTTCTTACTGTTTTATAATGACCAAATTTATTTGAGTAAAATATAGTAAATGGATGAATGTGTTTTGCTACGCAAGGTAGCAACGTGTACGTTTTCCAGCGTCATCATTGTTTAAAAGTTCCCTGAAATGTATATCTGCTGTTGTGACAGTTGTTCAAATATTTCCTTCACGATGATAGGAACGTCTACTTTACTCAGGCGTGAAGAATAAATCCCATCAGTTTATCAGCTGCGGTGTTTGTGAAAACAATGACAAGAGTGAACCGGATACTGAAAGCGCTACTAGGGTTTTTACCTCGCTTATGAGGCACGTCTCATATCGGGTGATTACACTGATACTATACTTTGCCCTTCTCTGCCAAATTTCATTTATGAAATGCTGTGCCATTACTTTGACTTCTATCTTAGACTACAGTCAACGCAGGGAAAAGACTTGTACATCAGTACAAAACTTGCCACATTTAAGTGAAAGAAACTGTGGATTTCGAGGCACCGCCCTCTTTGAACTGCCCACGTGCACTGCAAATAATTCACACAGTGGCAACACACTAATTAAATGCCGCTGATGTCATACACGGTTTCGAAAGAACCAGGAAGAAGTCCTGTTTTTCCCCGACCTATCGCCGAGGAGATGATAGGAAGTGCTTGCAGCAGCTAACGACTTCTAAGAATGTGATGATCTGTTTTGCTCACGAGTGAAGTTACTTTGCGTTTTCTGACGTCGCATCGCCTTTGGTATCCAACTTCGAACGCCAAGAGGCGGCTACTATTGTTCCTCCTCCGCGATACGAAATTCAGTTCCTTCGGCTTAATTGGATACGTAAGCCTCCAATCTATATATGGAATATTTTCAAGGCAGCTTACATTTCTTCATCGACCAAAAAAATTGAAACAGAGATGAAATAATTTATTATAGGGTTGATATTCTCTATTTCGGTCCAATATTTTTTTTTAATTATTGGAGGATAGCAAATGAAACTGGCACACAAACTATGTATTGTAACAAAAGGTACGGGTACTAAATCCATGTGTAGTGAATTACGAAATAGACTGGTAGCGTACTTGCTTCTTCTTCTTCTTCTTCATCATCATCATTATCATTAGGGTTTCACGTGTGTGATCTAGAATGAGTTCATGAGTTAAATTGTGTCTGCAATTTAAATGTAATTACCAATGGAAATATATCCCGGATCTGTTATTGCGTAGGTTACACCATAACCGAAAGCGCAAATAAATTATAGAGTAGGAGGAAGTAAAACGGCTACGAATCCCGGCTATGATTCATAACATTTTAACACTAAACATTGTGTTACGCCAATAATTAATCCAATATATACTGAAGGCGTAATTCGAAGTTTTCGCCATTACATGAAGAAGATACTGGAGTCCTGTTAAATATTTTCGGACGGATTAATGGTAAATTTAACCATAGCTTCATAATAGAAAAGTAACATAGCCTGCTTCCTGCAGATATATTAAACCGTGGACAATGATCCTCAACCAACTCCAGTTTGTAGTTTCTTACTTGCTTTTATGTGGAGGTAGGGTGTCTGGCCCATAGGACTGGTATTTCGGGAACTGCTGCTTGCTTCTACTAAATTGTGAACTGTTTTACCATGGAAAGTGTCAATGACACGCAGTCCACAAAATTTTCCTTATTTTTTTTTAATACGTCATTACGCCATATGTCTGTTCCGTAAGAATTTCACCGGCAAGCCCACATTTAAAGAATCCAACTCTTTTGTATGAAACAGCATCTAGTGACTTTACAAACGATTAATATGTTAAGTATTTGAATTAGACGCGCAAATGAGAAAAAGCTTCAAAGTACATATAAAATCTATCACTTTCTCGTAAGTCGCTAAGTACTCTCACTCTCACACTATGAGACAGTCTTTTGTTCTGTTTTAAGAAAAGTCTACTTTTCACGTATCTTAAGTTTTATAATGACCTGAACTACGAATACTACAACAATGTAATTTTGCTGTCTCCTTACACTTGCCGTACTGTATTAAAACCATAGAACTTAAGATTACAACTCTCAATCTGTAGGTTATCACGGAATTGCAGTTTAAAAAAAATTCGATTAGTAATATAAATAATGCTCTGCAACAACTGATTTTTTTAAAAGCATAAATAGGATCCGTATTCAACGCAGAGATGCCAAGTTTCGAAAGAATCTAATCGTAATGGAGATGATAAAATTGAGGAGGGGGAATTGTGGGAACTAGGACCGTATCGCTAATTTTTTATTGACAAAATGTCAGTTTGATGCGTACATGTGACTCTTTGGAAAAAGCCATGCAGTCGCGAGAAATACAGCGAATAAAAAAGAGAAAAAAAAAATAATCATAAAGAAAGAAAGAAAGAAAGAAAGGAAAATTACTGGTAGAGTATTCGTGACAAACCATTGTATCGAACTTTACATTCGTTTTGCCTTCGCCAGAAAGTGAAAACAAGTACGACAGTTGACTGAACGGTGCTCAATAATTCATTTACGCTTGATAAGTGACGTAACAGAATGAACATCGGTAGCTAATATCGTAGAGTAACTATAAGTTTATTCTCAGTAGTGAAGTTAGCGAAGTGGCATCTACGGCTAGGCAGACAAGGTATGACGCTATTTCTGAAACAATACTGGTTCAGAAATTAGTGGAACGAAATACAGCATGCGGCCAAACCACTAAAAATAAATCAAATAGCGAAATCCATAACTGCCAACCTTTACAATTAGCTGTCCGTAATGATGCGCAAGACCAAAGAGGACTCGGGGCTACGGCCGTGTCCCAAGAATATTTTAAAAATTTAAGTCTGACACTGTATTCCTCAATATCTGCCACGAACCGTATAAAAACTATTCTGTTTCAAAAGACTGAGGTTAGGAGGAAGAAATTAACACATTTGTGTAAATACCATGAGTGGCTTAGAAATATTCCTGTAAGTTTCAATTAACTGTCTTTACGGAAAGTTAAGAGTTGCCGAAGGAACAGAAAAGGGTGAAATTCGTTGCATTTTTTAAATATAAAATCCTTAGCAGCTAAGGATACACAAAATGGTTTTGGATTTTAAACGACGAATGAAACCACTGAACAGAGGTGTCACAAATGGCTCATCACTCATTTCATTCTAGCTGCACAAGACTGCTATGAAAAGCCAGTAAAAGCTTTTCTCTTCGGAAACAAACTGGCTAACTTCCAACACCCGGTAAAACACGTGGGCTGTTAGGCTTGAACCAAAGACATGATACTCATTATAGACCATAGGATTTACATAGATCTTGGGTGTGTAAGCGTGCATTTGGTAGGTGTGTAGGTGATTATAGGCGGGATTTGATCCAGATTTGTTCCAACGGAAATGCTATCTTTAACATTTCCTACAGCTTTGCTACGTACTCAGGAATGAAATAAATTTTTTCTATAAAACTTTTATCGGCTGTTACCAAAATGTAGATAGTAACTACTCCGATTTTCTTAAAACACATCAGATCGTACAATGTCTAGTTTCCGTAATTTTTCACGAACTTCCCGTAACTCCGTAAATATGACGATAAATCCGTAACAATTACGGACAATCCGTAATACTTGGCAGCTATGGAAATCCGTAATTTCAGCAGGGGCTTCCGTAAGACAATAATAATTACGGAAGAATCGTAATACTTGGCATGTCTCTGGTGATTATACCCACACTGCACGTGCACTAGGCAGATTATCTCGTTCGCTATCTTTGGGTTATCTGTCGTCGTCATTGCATGTTGGTGGTTGAGTCGCGTGGTGGGCATAATGGGTACCTGTCAGAGTGTAATACACGGACTACTAGGTGCTGTCGCGGCCGGCGGCTTTTCCAGCGTGGAGCTGCAGTAGCTGCTGTTGGCTAGCGGAAGCTGGCGGCGCTCCCGGATCTGGCTGCGCGATGACGCACGACCAGCTGTGAGTCAGGCGTTTCCTCCGCACATACCGCCGCCTCAAGGAGACACGCTCCTGTCCGTCTGGCCGCCGCCACTGCTCCCTGCATCTATTACTTACAACACATTTTCTCTCTCACACATATTTCCTGCCACGAAAACGCGACGTACATCATCTTTCTTCTCATAGTCTGGTTGAAAACATTAAGAAACGACTGGAGGAAAAATTTTCCTCAGTGACGATACTGTGTTATCGACATGAACCTAGAACAGAACGAAGTGGAGAAGTACTCACAGACGGGCGACGCTTTCAAAATAACCGGCACTAAAAGCTAATCTGTTTGATCGCCTGACTTTTGGAACAAACTGAGTAAGCTTTCTGGGGTAAGGATGGCGAGTTATGGTGCTGCCATCTAGGGGTGAAAATAAGTTTTCCTGCCAAAAAAATTTGGGACACTGGTAAAAGTAATCGAGGGAAATTTAAAATTCAAATTTTTCCGGTGGCCACATCTTGAATTACATGATATCTGGCGTTCCCCAGGGAAGCGTTTTAGGTCCCCTACTCTTCGTTGTGTTTATAAACGACGTAGGAGACAATCTGAATAACTCCCATAGACTGTTCGCGGATGATGCTGTCGTTTATCAAATGTTGAAATGTTCTAATGTTCTATGGGACTTAACTACGGGGTCATCAGTCCCTAAACTTACAAACTACTTATGAACTACCTAAGACTAAGGACCGCACAAATATCCATGCCCGAGGGGTGATTCGAACCCCCGACCGTAGTGGCCGTGCAGACCGTGACTGAAGCGCCTCAGTCCCCTCGGCCACCGCGGCCGGCTACTGTCGTTTATCGGTTAGTGAAGTCAACAGAGGATCAAACGCAACTTCAAACCGATTTAGACAAAATTTCTACCTGGTGCAAAAATTGGCAATTAGCAGTAAATAATGAAAAAATGTGAAGTAATACACATGGCCACTAAAATATATCTGCTGAACCTCAATTACGCGATAACTCAGTCAATCCCCAAAGTCGTAAATTCTACTAAATACCTATGAGTTACAATTACGAACAACTTCAGACTTGAGAGAACACACAGAAAATATTGTGGGGGAGGCGAACCAAAGGTTACGTTTCATTGGCAGAACGCTTCGAAGATGCAACAGCTCCACCAAAGAGACTGCCTACATTACACTTGTGCGTCCTCTCCTGGAGTACTGCTGCCCAGCGTGGGACCCTCACCAGGTGGGACTGACGGAAGACATTGAGGAGGGCAGCTCGTTTTGTTTTATCGCGTTACAGGGGGCAGAGCGTCACGGAAATGTTGCACAATTTGAGGTGGAAATCATTAAAATAACAACGTTATTAGTTGCGGCGAGTTCTATTTGCGAAATTTCAATCACCGACTTTTACTTCTGAATGTGAAAATATTTTGCAAGCACCCCACCTACTTAGGGACACATGACCATCCCAATAAAATAAATCAGGATTGAAAACGGAACGATTTAGGTGTTCTTTCTTCCCGCGCGCTATTATAGAATGGAACGGCAGAGAAAAGTTATGAAAGTGGTTAATGAACCCTCTGCCAAGCACTTAAATTTGATTTGCAGAGTATCTGTGTAGATGTAGAAATTGCGACTCTGGACACGTATATTGAGATATTACTTTTGACAAGCGACATTGTAAAATCAAGCTGCATTGTAAATAATTCTATTCCTGCTTTATGGCATATAGGTTGTTGTATGTACCATTGTCCACTCAGTAAATTAAAGCTCAAAAAGCGGATATTAAAAAAAAAAGCGCAAAACTTTGTTTTCGAAAATCTTTTAAAAAGTTATCGGTAGCATAGCCTTAAGAAGGTTAGCTATAGGTTAAATAAGTTTTTTTTAGTACGTGAGGGCGCATAGCGTCTGAATCTACGGTTCAGAAACACTAAATCGATCTACAGTTCTACGTTCGATATGTATCATTTCAGGCCGAGCTACTTCTATTGTAAGCTTTCTTGTAAATTACCCAGAAAGCTGTACTCTTAGGTTCCTGCGTAACTACATCCTTCAAAATCACGACATATTCATAAAAATCATAACATACGCCTGTTCGATACGTATCGTTTCGATACTTAACCGCTTCGATGTATATCGATTGGAGGACGAAGCCGCGCCTTGCAGTACATCTGCGAAATAACCTGTTTCAGACTAAATATCAATTTAATTTTTTTTGTATCATCGCATAAGACGACCTCGGATTTTTGGGCCTTTTTTTATGATTCAGCGATCGTCTTATCTGCGGAAATATAGGGTAATCTAAAAACCGAAATGGCTGCTCCATAAGGAACACTGGTCCTCTATAGAGCTTGCTAGCAGTCAAGTAATACTGCGCGGACTCTGCAGGGAGACAGACGGCGTTAGTGGAGAGGAGAGCAGCAGTAGCAGCAACGGCCGGCAAGGACGGGCAGAGACGGAAACGCGGCAGGAAACACGGGTTTCCGGGAAGGAGCTAACGGCCGTCACTCAGGCGCTCCCTTCCGCGATCGCCCGCTCCCGCTCCTGCTCCCGGGAGCACTTGTTACCGGCCACAGCCAACTGGCAACTGGGGCCCGCTCTCACATTCGACAGCTCGCTGCGTCGTTGCTGCCAACTGTTGAACTACTTTAAAGGCGGCGGCCTCCACTTTTGACACTGATTGCCACCTCATCAGTTTAGAAGCGGTCTGTACTGAACTACTGTTGTGCGACAGTAATAAGAGGACTGTTCGAAAAGTTAATGCCGATGCTGTATGATGCGTCCAGCAGGTGTGGTATCAGTAGCTGTCAGCTTTGCTTAATCGTCCGGTTCACTGTGCGTCTGAAAGAAAGATTGTGTACCTGTTATTTTGTGTCCCAGCCTCGTCGCCGCTTTTGTGTCTCGTTTCCGTCGTAGGTGTCGGTGACCGAGTGGAATGAGACCGACACAGGAATATAGATAGCACGCTGGTGCAGGTACGGAGGGGAGCAGCCAGAAACTAGAAACACTAGGGTAAATTACAATGAGATATATATTGCACAAAATTTATACAATACTTAACTTTTACATTGCTCAGTACTGCAGATACATAGTTGAGCTAGAGGCCTGCCTAGTACTGCTTCCTAGTGCCTATACGACAGCCAAGTCTTCACTGGTACCTATCTGATTACGAAGGTCCTAACTGGTTGCTATCTCAGTCCCAAGTGCACGATGTCGTTCGGTGATGGCCACGAGCGGAGTTGTCGCAGAGGGCGCTCGTGGCTGTCGTCGTAAGAACGCCGCGCCGTGCGTGCATGGAGGCGCGCGGCGAAAGTAGGTGGCGCGCACTTTGGACTTGTGCGACACCACATGTTATATGTGCAACAACTTAATAAAAATGTTTAGTACCGTATGTCAGAGGGAGTTTATTAATTACGTGAGGTGTTTAGAGGGAGAAAGCGTCGACCCGATTCTACCAAATGTGGAAGAGGTAATTTTTTTTCCCGTAAGAAACACTGTAAAACTACGAGTTACATACGTTATTTTTAATAAAACCTGTTTCACGTCTAAAATAAATAAATAAATCCAACGTAAGTCACAGATTAACATCTTTACAGTAAAATACGCAATTTGAAAAATCTCACGTGAGATTGAGGGGAGGCAGGATCGAGCAAAATCTCACGACATCTCAACAGGGGGGAGGGGAGGAAGAAACGCCAAAATCAGCTCACATACTTAAGGGACCTCCGCGTTTTCTGTGCACTGAGAAACATAAAACCTGCAGGCATTTAAATTAAACTTTGTGTAGTGTCGGTACATTCTGCTTCTAGAAAATTATGCTATTTGTTTTTGCATGTGCAATTTTTGTATAGACGGGCGTCCATGACGTATAAACAATTGCATGATTATCTACATCGAGAACTGAAGTTGTTGGAAGGGAAAACGGAAAGAATCACGTGCCTTATTCATATGGCTCTTATCTACATAACATTGTAGTTAAACACGCATTCTTACTCAAGGTAACATCAGCCTAAACTATTTTTTTTTTTTTTACTCATAATGAAAGCTGCACACACACACACACACACACACACACCAGTTATGAAGGGAGAGGATTACTGCTGCAGACTGATCGATGTAGCTTTATAACAATGAACATACAGACGTACCACCTAAATTTCTACTCTACTCGACGGCGACGTACAGTCCATTTCTTCAGCGCAACATGCTGTAATCTTCTCGGAACTCGTGTAGGAGACTAAGTGGCGAGCATAAGAAAACATGACGATAGGGGGTGCTGCTTCCATAACGTGCGACCTGTGCACGGAAAACATGCTCGGATAGCCAAGTCAAGGTGACGGTTGTCCCAAAGCAGGAAACCAGAGTTCGAATCCCCGTGGAGCACAAAGGCCAGATGAAGACAACATAATATCACCTCCAACATGACTAAGCCTAGTAAAGTACCGTGTTGTTCAAACTATTACCTTCGTATTGCTAACTGCTTCAACTCCAGTGCAACCAGAGTAGTTCCTATCCTTCCTATTCTAGCTTCCTTTCCACCATTAAAATTGCTATTACTACTGTACTTTGCAACTTGACAACTTTAGAAATGTATTTAACAGTTAGTCATATTGAATATTTAGAAATCCAGGAGCACAATTTTAATAGAAAGTTTCGTATCAACGTACACTCCAATGTACAGTGATTATTTTTTCTCGAAACAGCCGAGAAGCGCTGTAAGCAAAAAACGAGCGAAACACTAAATCTAACGGCTGCAGGAGACGAGTAAGAGACTAAGAACAACGGAAAACTTTTTGGATTGTCAAGAGGCTGAAAATACCCAAAATTAGCGGATCACTGAGAATGTGCAGAAAGTGTGCAGTGGGTGAGAAGATGTGGATGTTGATAGTACACCTAGCTAACTATTACTGCCCATTAAAAACGGAAATCGACAGCGGAACAGATTCTTTTATCAGAGAAAACAGGCGAGGCGTGGACGTTTAGCAGTCCCGCCACGAACACACACACACACACACACACACACACACACACACACACACACACACACACAACACACGGCGGGACCCTTTGTTCTCGGCTTCCCCTGCGGGACTCGCAACCTCTGCTTGTCGCCTGGCGTCTTCTTCCGCCACGCCCCAGCGTTGCAGCAACAGCATCCGCGACTTTCACCGCCACTCATAACGTAACGTACTTTGTCACGGGGGTTCTGTCACGCTCCACTTGAGACGACGTACACCGTCTGCACGGAGTCTTCCTTATGGGGCGCGGGTTAAGTACTACACGAGCTTTCGTGGTGGCGCTATACAGACAGCATCACATGCGGAGCAAAGAGTGCGGCACTAACCCCATACAACTCTTTAAGGACTTACTGCACCGCCCAACAGAAACCACGGTCGGCAAATGAAAGATAGAAAGGCGATTCTTAAGTAAGTGGCGTGTGTTAGCCGGCCGCGGTGGCCGAGGAGACTAATGCGCTCCAGTCACGGTCTGCACGGCCACTACGGTCGGGGGTTCGAATCCCCCCTCGGGCATGGATATTTGTGCCGTCCTAGTTCGTAAGTAGTTCATAGGTAGTTTGTAAGTTTAGGGACTGATGACCCCGTAGTTAAGTCCCATAGACTACACAAACATTTGAACATTTTTGGCGTGTGTTAATAGGTGTCATAGGGAAAAGGAATATGCCGCCATAATTTGCTTCTAATGTGAAACGTTAGCTAACAGCTTCAGCTAAATATCTTACGTAGCTCTCGAGTTTGTGTGATTCGTATAAATCATTCCAACCGGAATGTGTGTTTCATTAACAAAGAACAAATTAAACATTCAAGTGTCTTATCGTGCCAGCCAGAACTCAGCAGATACTTTCATATTATTTCGCCGTTAATTTCTTATTTCACATAGAAAAAAAAAAGTTCGATCGAAATGCAGACAATATGAGGGGGGGGGGGGGACTAAAGGAAATATTTCCGTTTGTTATAAGAACTTGGATTTTCATTGTCTAGGACAACAGGACAATAATCAAGAGCGACTGATGGAAGAAAGGTATATGGTCCGTCTTAGAGCGGCGCAGGATCGTTTACTTACAACGAAAGCGTTATGGAAATGATCAACGAAAGAGAGAGAGAGAGAGAGAGAGAGGGGGGGGGTTATCTTGTGGACCAGTGGCGTAATTATGAGGCGGATAAAAACCCCCAAAACCCTAACATGGCCAAAAAACCAAGAAAACTAGAGTTTGGCCTGTAACTTGTAATGGTACATCGCCTTCATTTTCATACAAACAAATAGAAGTTTTATAACTTTCTAAAATACATTCATGTTATGAAGCAAAATTTCGAGTATTATTATTGTTCATTATTTTACCGTAGTAATTAAAAGGAGAGGGTGTACTAATCTACTACGTTTGTTTTGTTCTAAAAACAGTCACTATGCTTTGGAGTAACAATTTTCTAAAACAACTGTATTAAAAAGTTTGTTTTCATTTGACTAAAATTTTGCTCGTCAAGCAGATCTATTCCCCCCCCCCCCCCCCAAAGCCAAGTCCTAGTTACGCCACTGTTGTGGACTGTAGATATAAATGTAGGTGTAAGGAGGAAGTAAGGTCAAACATACCTTTCGCAACGATGTTAAGCAAGACAACACGAGGATTTGAAAGAATTCGTCAGTATCTTTGCGGAAGAGGTAACTCAATATTCACAAGACATCATGCAGGTTTAATAAATCACGATAAACCTAGTTCAATACGGGTGATCTTGACTCCAGACATGTCCAGACTTTTAAAATCTTCCTCAATTTCGCTTGTGTTAATTCAAAGTGCCCGATGTGTAATTATGGTAGGACGGTGTAAAAGCCCTGTTTTAAAAGAGGTAATACAATTTCGTGGAATATAAAATCGTTAATTAAAAAAAATTATCGCGATTTTCCGTGTATTGCATAATGATAGTAGGAATAGTGCAACTTTTCGCCACTTCCGGTTTAGTCGTACTGCAATCACAACTTCAGACTGAACAGAGATTTGATGTTAGAGATAGGCTTTCCTGCGACATTTGGAACATGTCAAATTGCTTCACCAAACAAAATATTGCCCCTACTTTCGGAAGATCTGTAACAGCGAGGAGCCTACTCAGTGCCTGACTAGCCACGCCGTGTTTCCGCCTGCTCAGACCGGACACAAGGCGCGCGTCTGGTGGCTGGGTATCGTGAACGGCTCTGGCACGCCGCCACCAAACTAGTGCCAGCGTGGCCGGGGAGTCAAATGCCGCAGGTCCACAACAGCAGCCGCTCCAAGTTCGGCTGCCTCACTGCAGCCGCAGTGGCAAATGGCGCTCTTCTGTCGTGTCCCTGGACGGCAGCGCATTGCGAAATAGTTCGTTTGAACAGAGAAGAAAAACGTGGTGTTCCCAGCTATTTTATATTTGCGAGAAGACCATGAAGCTAGAAAAAGAGATTTTCGAGCTCGTATGAACGCTTATGAAACACATTGCTTGCTACCCATCTTTCACAACGAACACCAAAAGGGGGTGGGGGAGCAAAAGCTGTACACGAAGTTTCCACCGCTAAATATCGTAAGGTGACAAATAGGACTCTGAGCTTTCAAAAATAGGCGCCGGAACAACCCAACCTGTCGTGTAGTACTATGAAGGATATCACGAACCCGTACATTGAAAATAAAAAACATACGGATAAATTGATTGTGGAAACGAACAATGGCAATAACGTACATATCAACAGTCGAGGAATGTACCTGAAACTTAACTACGTAAGAACAATCATATAGAGGCTTTAACAAAAATGCTACTTTCCGCCTCCATCCAGTAACAAGAACACAAAATTGAGGCTAGATGTTTATACTGGCATCTAAAAGATGCATTTAGTAACCAAATAGGGCCATTTAGTGCAAGTGAAAGGTTGGATGGATACTTCCGAACGCTACATATAAACCAGTATGACTGGATCAGCAATACTTTCGCGCTCTCCAGTACTTGTCAACATCAATTTGTTGACTAGATGGACAGGCAGATGAGAAGATCCCCGCACCAACAACTAAAATTTATGAACCTATTGGATTTCATTTGACTAACCGAGCACGCGTCGTTTCTCTTTAGCCTTTTTTTAAACAAAATATTCATGTCACTAAAACAAAAATGAAAACTTGTGAATGTTAGATAAGGAAATGCATGTGTATTTGTTCTACACTGAAGTTTTAAGACGCATCTTTACTGTTCTTTAAAATCATAATAGCATTGAAAAGTTTTGTACCTCAGAAAACGTGATTAAGGCATAATTATAAAGTACTTGAAAACAAAATAGATCGCCCACAAAGGCAGAAATGACAAATATATGAAACGAAATATACGTAAAACAATATTTTGTAGAACAGTATTTTTCACTAGTTTCAGTGAAAGGATGCCTCGTCAATTTTAGAAGGATGTTGCCACGAAGAAATGTTTGGAAAACTGTTGGAAGAAACATATACTGCACACGACTCTGCGATTATTAACGAGATGTTTCGAATCCAAATCCTTCACTGCTGTCTCGAGTAGCTTTACAGTTCTTGTGACTGACCTTCGTCAAGGAAGAATGAGAAGTCATGTCCCCCGCAAGGCATTAAATGCTGTCATCTCAGTTGCGAAGGAATAGTTGTTGTTGTGGTCTTCAGTCCGGAGACTGGTTTGATGCAGCTCTCCACAATACCCTATCCTGAGCAAGCCTCTTCAACTCCACATAAGAACGGCAACCTACATCTGTCTGAATCTGCTTTCTGTATCCATCTCTTGGTCTTCTTCTGCGGTTTTTACCCCACACACTTCCCTCCAACGCTAAATTCACAATTCCTTCATGTCTAGGAATGTGTCCTACCAATCGATCACTTCTTTTAGTCAAGACATGCAACAAATTTCGTTTCTTCCTAATTCTGTTCAGTACCTCCTCATTAATTACGCGATCCAGCCACCTAATCTTCAGCATTTTTCTGTAGCACCACATTTCAAAAGCTTCTCTTCCTGTTCGCACTGTTTATCGCCCATGTCTCACTCCCATACAAGGCAACACTCCACACAAATGCCTTCAGAAAGGACTTCCTTAGGTTTAAATCAATATTGGATGTTGACAGTGTATTAAACTGGAGACGCGGCCAGTGGCAGAGGCTTGGTGCAGGCTGCTGGAGTCAGTCAGAACGTGTCTGTCTGGTCCTGTGCCGGCTGCTTGTCGGAAGGAGGCAGCGGCGGCGGCGGCCGAGGCGGAAGTGCGTCACGGCGCGGCGTTACGTAACTCGGCGCTATCTGCTGCTCGAGCAGCGCCGCGCCGCGCCGTTACGAAATTACCGTCGCTGCCAGCGCCCACCTTCTGCAGGCGGGAGCTGCCTGTCGCTAAGCCTGCGCCGGCCAGGGTAATTAATATAGGCTGAGAGGAAGCCGTCCCGTAACCCGCCGTCCAGCGTCTTGCTCCTAGTTCAGTCAGGCGACACCAGGTGTCAGGCGGCTCGTCCAGATAGTTCCGGTAGACTACAGTAGAGGCGCTTCCGTGGGAGACGTTATGGCACTGCAGTAGAGTACGATCCTGACCTCTCTGTGACCAGTGTAAACAGTCGGGAATGTCTATCGACTTTTGCGGCTGAATCTCGAGGCCGAGTGCGATGGGCCACACTTTTAAACGAACGTCAGCCATTGTGTTGTTTAGCTCAGTGCTTTTCCAACTTATGGGTTGCGAAGTCTTGCTTGGGGGGTCGCTTCCAAAAGGGCAAGTACTTGCACTGTAAATAACTAGGGGTTCAGTAATAGAAAACTTATGCCCAAGAGAAACACATTTAATGTTAAAATTACAGAGTTCTTTGTATAATATTCATTATGAATTGAATAGAATGTAGATTATTTTGTAATGCAAAGTGTTAATGATGAATAAGCAGAAAGTCTGTTTTCAGGAAAAAAGGTTGATACAATAATTCTCAAAAATTCGAAGAAAAAAAAAAGATTTATTTATTTGGAAACTGTCTATACACTGCGACCTCTCTTAATGACCGCAATTCACTTCAGAGTCTTGCCTGAATTGCGAAATACTCGTTAAGCAAAATATATTTTGCTCTCGGAAATCACGTCAATGTAGGATGTGTGTACCATTCCGACATATAGAAAAAAACATCGTCCAACAATTTAATCCGCGAGGACTCGCGCGTGAGCATTTTAGTTACAGTAATTTTAAAACAATCGGCATTTTACCAATTTGAAATCGTCAAATATTTGTGTTTTCTTATAAACGCAACTAGAAATACTTATTTAGACATATTAAGTACATTACAAACGTTTCTTTGACTGACAAAAGTGCTATACACGCGAAACTTTTAAAGGCGCGAGTTCTCGCGGGTTAAGAGAAAGCTGAAGGAAACGAAAGTCGATAAAAATTGTTTCCTATGAGATAACATTGTTTTGTTACGGTTCATGAGAAGGGGGATGGCTCGCCGGAATATTTTTACTTCAAAGAGGATCGTATATTCGAAAAGGTTGAAAAAACACTGGTTTAGCTTATGCGAGTTGCAAAGTGTTCTCAGCTAATCGCCGAAATTTAAGACGCCGTTTTTTTTTTCAAGAATCTTTGAAAGAAGTCCGAATAATACGTGTAAGCATATACAAACTCAAAATTCAACACTAAAAGCTGACAAAGAAGCCAAAAACACATAAGACGGAATCAAGCTGTCGTCTGCAGTCACCCATGATTTCAATGCATAGCACAGGCCATTTGACAACTATTTTAATAAATTCTGAATACTGTTTCAGGAGTAACTTCCTATCAGGTAAAAGATAGAAACAATATCACTATAATGATTGAAGTAACAGCTGTCAATTTTATTTAAAGACAAGTAGATCTGAATAAGTTCCTCGGAAAGTAAAAATTATTTTGTGACGACATATTTCTTACAAGCCTCTTGCATTTACTTCCTTAGTTAAGCAATGTACGCCAGAACGAATCAGCATTTCGCGAATTTTAATATTTACAATATTACGGTTTCAGATCAGTAATCCGCTATTATGGTAAAAGTTCCCTACATGGGTCAGCCAGTCACAATTTCCGTGAGACTTTATGGCAAGACGGCAAATTATTGTTGGTTTTTTTGGAAACGACTAAACAGTAACGGTTATCAGTCCCGACGGCAAGTACACCACATTCACGACCATAGAATTACTACCGCTACTTCTATGATTCAAAAGACGGCTGGCACATCTTTCTGATGACGAAAACCGGATTTCGTAAAACGTTTTTCGCTTTCCTGTGTATATATTTCATAGTCCACTCAAATATGGCGGCTGAAAAACAGCTGTTTCAGTTCCAGCTATAGTCATCATAATCGCTGTTTTTCATTACTTAAACGCACAGATTTTTCATGCTCACTGTAATATTTATACTTCTCTTTCACTGCATAAATAGTTACTCTGTCCATAATAAGTGAAAATTATTAACTAGAAGACTCAACGCGACAAGCCAAGAACGTTTCAAAAACGGTTTCTTTTACGTAAACACGAAAAATCGATTGTTGAACTGGAAAGCGCTTTA
Organism: Locusta migratoria; assembly: GCA_026315105.1. NCBI lineage: Eukaryota > Metazoa > Arthropoda > Insecta > Orthoptera > Acrididae > Locusta > Locusta migratoria. The sequence continues at coordinate 212,711,198 of CM048749.1, forward strand.
TTAGAAACGGATTTCCATAATCGATTTTGGAATGTTTACATGACTCACCAGAAGCGGAACTGGCAAATCAGTTTACGAATTTCGGTTTTGGGAGCCCATGTAAATGGGGTATATAGGACCACAACAGTCGCTAGTTATCCCCGGCGGTTCAAACTGGCGGTGCCCACGTCACAGTGACGTCACGATAGTCTGCGACCTCGGTATCTCATGTCTCCCTGCTGCCGTAGAGCTATATCTGCCTATGCTAATGAACCTGCTAACATTTCTAAGTAACCGACGGCCATGTGAACTCCCACTGGTGTCTTTCCTGTTATATTGCGCACTCCGTTTCCGAGTACCGCTTAACGCAATCGTCGTAGACTATTTGTTTCTATCGACGAGCCTCTGTGGAAGAGTGGGCCTCACAACTACCCATTTCACCTTTAGAGTGTTCAACGATATTCCAGAGTCCCTACGGAAGAATACTCACTGAGTTACTCGTTCTGTTATCGACAAACAACCAATACTACAAGCGGAAAGAAGAAACCACAAAAATGGCGATAGGAGGGAACAGGATACCAATTATCCGGGCCGTTTAGGTGATGTCTTGTGGCCGAGCCAGGACAGCTGAAAATGGTAATCACATAACTCTGACATTTCTGTCTTTAGGAACTATGTTTTTTAACTGCAAAAAAGCACAGGTTGCCCAAGATCACTTCAAAATATCTAGACTTTTTGACGGGTTTTAGAAGATTTAAGCTGCCTTCAGCAAATCATCTAGTACACTGTTAAATGAAATTATTTTTCATGTCGCCCATTGACTTTCGTGTTTCCGAGCACATGAGGAAAATCCTACCTGTATCCCATTCACTAATTACGAACTGTTAGCCGACAGGCTGGGGAACCCAACAGCCTGGCAAAACCCGCCTTTCACACGGAAACAATCAGCTTCCGTATTTTGAGTGTATCTGATGAATTCGTTGAACGGCCTATTGGCCCACTTAGATTACGGTAGTAACACTAAAAGTGGGCCTTTGCGATCGTCTTTAGACAACTCGAAATTTAAATGAAAATAACGGCTTAACTATTCACCTGACGTGAAAATTGAATAACCGAATCTGTAGAGAAGAAATTCTCTACAACTTTGCTCTCTTATGTTGTTGTTGTTTTTTTTTTCATATCTTCTAGCGTTTCAAAGATATTTGCAAAAATAACGGCGATTTTGGGTTGTATGTCTGTCTGTACGTCTGTCTGTTCGTAACTTGTTCCCTGTTTTTAAGACGAACCGTTCACTGATCAGCACCAAATTTTACAGACATGATTGTAGGCCATCAGAGACCAGAACGTTCCTTTTTCAAATTTTTCGGACAAAAAATACGGTAGTAATACCAAAAATCCGTTTGTAATATAATTGTAATTGCAAACGAACCGTTTATCTGACACGAAAATTGAATACCGTAATTGGTAGAGGTGAAAATTCTCTACAACTTAGCTCCCTTATGTTTTTCTCATAACCTCGTATCGTTCGAGACATATTTGCAAAAATAACGGAGATTTGACGTGACATTCCTCGCCCAGAACTGTCTCAGGCATACGTCATCTTGCGTTGCGTATTTGATGATTTTCTTATTTAACTTACACGTTGTCATTTCAAAGCAATGGCGCATTGAAGAATTAACAAAAACACATCGTTATTCGTACGATAAATGATAATCTAGTGTCTACAAATGCCATATTGGCATCAGTTAAGAACGGCCATCAATAGTATGAGATTAAAGGACTCATCTTTTGATTGAGAGTCGTAGTACAGTGGACAAGGCTTTGGACTATGGCGCTAAATGGTCGGTGGTTCGTAACCCGCCACTACCTAATTTCTTTTTCATAAAAGGGTTTCAGACAGTCTTATTAATTAATTTTTTATTATTTAGATTATTATTTTGGTCCAAAATGTTTGCAAAAACGTATAAAACTACAAATCTAAAGTGGGCCGTATAACACGTCAGTGCGATTTTTTTTTTTAGATTTTATTTAGCCTAAATGAGGTAAAGAAAGTGCCTATTTTTCCAGACCTAAAAAATCCGCGGTTCAGTCATAACACATCGTTACTAGGTGCGATCCTTAGCTTCCTCTTACTGACAACTGATGACCGGAGTCATTGGCTTTGTGCAGTGGTGAGACAGAGGATTAATGGTACCGGGAACGCAGACGCCCAGTCGGTGGCTTCTTGCGACCAGTTTCTTTCCTGGACCCGGAAGCGCTGGGCGGGCATATCGCACGTTACGTTAGCCGGCCGCTGCGCCTTTCTCCGGGTTTTGCAAGCGGCGCCGGCGGAAGGATACGGGCGGGAGAAAGCGGCTCCACCCACGGCGGAGCTTCTTGCTGCCGCGGACCGCTTCTTGCAAGGGGCCGACCGCGCCTGGCCCGACCTGCCGGCTTATCCACCACCCTCCAGTTTCAGCATCGCCACCCGGGCTTTACAAATCTCTCTTCCTATTTCTTCGGCATCTTACATGACGCGGGTCGTCATCTTAGTTTCCCCTTTACCCAATATCTGGCCAAGGTGGGGCATTGGTGGTACTTCTCCACTCTCCCTCTTATCTCGGTTTACATCATTCTTTTGGGTCTCTTTCAGCCGCGAAAATTATAAAAAAAGTTTTGCAAACACTGCTAAAATTTACAATTATTTGTTAAGTTGCTCATATTACTTTATTCCGGCGATATATTTCCATATGTTGGCTGCGCGTGCCGGACCGCCACGTTGCGCTGCGCGTGCAGTCCGCCGTCGGGGGTTCAAGTCCCCCCTCGCGCATGGATGTTTGTCTCGTCTTTAGTATAAGATAGTTCATAAGTAGTTTGTAAGTTTAGGGACTGATGAACCCGCAGTTAAGTCCTTTAAGCCTTACAAACAATAGAACATTTTATTTTGTTGATGTCTTCAGACTGGTTTGATACAGCTCTCCACGCTACCCAGTCCTATGCAAGTCTCTTCATCTGAGAATACGTACGCAACATACATCCTTTTGAATCTGCTTACTGTATTCTTTCCTCGGTCTCCCTCAACGATTTTTTCCCCACATACTTCCTTCTAATGCTAAGTTGACATTACCTTGATGTTTCAGAATGTGTCCAACCGATCTATCCTGTCTCTTAGTGAGGGTATGCCAGATACTCCTTTTTCTCCCCGATTTGATTAAGCACGTCCTCAGTAGCTACATGATCTACCCATCTAATTTTCATCATTCGTTTGTAGCACCACATTTCAAAAGCTTCTACCATCTTTTTATTTGAACTCATCTTCCACGTTCACTCCCATACAATACTACACTCCAGTCACCCATTGACACATATGCTTTCAGAAAGGACTTCCTTATATATGAGAGAGAGAGAAAAATACAAAAACGTCACTACAAATCTAGGTAATTTAATTTCCCGTAGGTCTTAATCTTCGTTTATATATTTCTAGCCGTTGTATAGCTTGGTCACGTGATGTGACTTAAGTTGCCTAGTCGGATGAGGGGCAGTTTTTGATCATTCTTACCTCTTTTTCAAAACTAAATCTTTTGATTTTTTTGTTTTTGCAGGTTCGCAGGGATTCAGTTGTTATCTGGTCGGAAGTTTTGACATCAATATTCTGCGAACACGACCTGTTGGCAATACAAACGCTGTCCAGATTGTCAAGTGCTAGGTTAATTATGAAATGGTGGCTCCCGACTTCTTAGTGTACTGTAGTAGCCACTTCACTCTGTTGACATGATGTAGGTGCTTGCAAGTCATTTAACACTGTATTAATAAAATCTGGAACATAGCAGTGTGTCTGGCACAACACGGACAGTTATTCCATTCTATAAGGCTAACTTAAGATTACTACAAATTAGTTGTAGTCTAATATGTAATACCAGTCTTCTGGTTGTAACAAATTGATCAGCATACTGTACGTCTACTATAACGAATCACTTTATGTGATGGGAAATGAATGTATTAAAGAAGAAAGACTAAGCATCTTTGCACGTCACTTATAACACCCCCCCCCCCCCACGCACACACAAAACCGTAGGAATGCAGCGGCCTCGGCCAAAGAAAATAGCATAATTATGTGGGACACGCAGACCTAGCCGGCAGAGAGAGAGAGAGAGAGAGAGAGAGAGAGAGAGAGAGAGAGAGAGAGAGAGACTCACTTCCTGATGTCGACCAGGAAGAGGAACGGGAAGCAGGCTGGGGCACTAATTAACATGTAACGGACACAGGGCTGCTTCCCGCCTCCCTGGAGTCTGTCGTGGCCGCAGCTTTAAGTACGGCGACACCTCATTGTGAACGTACAGTTTATAACGGTTCTACCTAATTGGGTGCAAATTTCATTCGCTAATAGAAGCATCGTGCTGGGACGCTGGTAACTAAATTGAGAGTGAGTGTAGAATACTGCAGTGACAAGCAGCGGTTCCCAAGATTGATGGTCGCCCCATGTGGCATTTAAATATCCAAAACGATGATACCATACAGTTTGTCTGTAGCGTAACCCAGTTATCGGTATCATGCCAAGACTTTTGTGTGTTTCAAGCAGCGTTTACTTCGTTCGCTGGTCTGCTGTTAACAAGAAAATGTAAATAATCTGTCGCTCGCTCTGCCTATCAGAATTAGGTGTCTTCTTCTGGTGCATTCTCCTTTGTCTATCACTGACCACCTCCGCGTCAATACTGTTGCAGTGTTAGTTTAATAAACTAAGGACAAAGAAACACACACACACACACACACACACACACACACACACACACACACACACTAATTTTATATATATAACTCCGACGGCGAGCAACCGCGCGCTCCACAGCAAGGCGCCTTAGAACTCTCGGCCACTCCACCGCCGCGTTTCCAGCAGCCCTCGCGGCAATCGCCAAGTTAAAGTGCGCGTGTAACCATCACCACCGAAAGAGAAGGGCGAGGCGCTCTCGTATGACGTCACGCAGAGTAGGCCGCGATCGCATAGCTAAGTGGCTAGCCGCCAGTGCCTCCGAGACAGCGGCTGGTGCAGCAGGCTGGACGGCAAAACGCACCGTCGCCTTTATCTAGCAGCCTGCTAACGAACATCGTGTGGCCGACACCGCCAGTAGCTGCCATTCCGCTCTGTTCTTTATCCGAGCGCGGACACTGATCCCCGCCTTTTTGCGACACCACGTGCGCCCTGGCCCATGCAGACTGCATTCTTAGCGGCCAAAAGTGTATCTCTCTTCCTGGCAAAAAAGGCGGCAACATCTGTCACCAGCAACCGAGCAGAAACGCCTGGTTTTGCAGCGGTATAGTATTCTCTATAACGAACTACAGGGCCGCCAATTTGAAAGTGACCCAGAAAATATTACACACACACACACACACACACACACACACACACACACACACACACACACACACACACTTTAATGAGACAGGCATTCCAACTAGCCACATCTGAGCCAGTTTTATTTTGCCCAACTGATATCAATTTAATAAAGATTTTGCAGCCAAAATCGCATTTTTTCTGTTACTGGTTTCGGCGTGCTCGACGCCATATTCAGACCTGTCGTATTTTACATAACTTCACACCATTTTTTACATACTAAGAGAGTAAAATGTCTGAAGATGGCGTCGAGCACGCCGAAACCGGTAACATAATAAATGAAAAATGCGATCTTGGCTGCAAAATCATCATTAAACAATTATAGATCGCCCCATTGAACAATGAGTTCCTTATATATGATATATCAATGGCACAATTTTTGTATGTGTCAATGTGCAAGGTATTCGGATTGTAATTCTTGATAAGTCCACTTCCTCTCCTCTCGTTACTCTCTCAAATTCCAAGGTATGTGACATCACTGAATTCTGGGGCATGCACTGTCACTGATGCATAACAAATTTTACTGTAACATCCAAATCGCTGCCAATAATGACTAAATTTCGCAGTCGCATTCGGATCGTACCACGTCTAACTAGAGAAATCAGTTAATTGGATTGGAAAGTAACTGAATTAGGATATACAGCTTGATTAAAAGACCGCTAAGTGTTAATGAAACCGGTAATCTTATACAACACACATGTAGCGACACTATAACTAAGAAAGTAACCTGCCCAATTCCTTAGTCTTCACTGAAGTTATCGAGAATAAAGAAGAAAAGATACATCGTCGAAAAATTGTACACGAACGACACAGGTAGTCTGAGATCTTGGAAAACAGTCGGAAACTGAAAAAAGTAGTGAAGTAAATGAAGTAGACACTTGGAACTGGAATTAAATTTTAGGAAATGATTTTTTTACATGTTTTCCGATGGCATTCCGATTCTATCACAGCCAGCAATGATCTATTCGTATAGCAGTGACATTTTATCAACAGACACTTCCCAAACACCAGCTCACGATTGTTCAGTTTCTTTTCCGAGCGTATTTCGAAAATTGAATGAATATAATTCCTGTTTTCGGACTTTTTCTTTTCAACTTAAAGCAGTAAATAGCTGTTACTCTGCCCTCTAGACTATTGTGTGTCTTGAAGGCATGTTATCGGTAGTCGGGTGCGTCAGTACTGATATGATATTTAGAGATTATTGAGAACGACACAAAAACCATCTACAGTTGACATTCAACGTGGGTTGGCAGACAGTCTCGCACACCAATTCTGTAATCACAACTGATTTTGGGTACAGTTTTTTGTAATAGATATCCGCAAAGAAGCGGATTTGGAAATTCGTTTGATCCTTATACTTCAGGTACTAACGGCTTAATGTACGTGATAGTTGCAAACCCGTCACATTCTTCCGTGGTTAAAATTGGCGGTGTGTGGTAGATTGCCTATAATTGTGCTCCAACCATCGTTCTAATTTAAAATTGCTTCGTTCGAATTAACCTACTGCTAGGTTAGAATATTAACGTTGTTACTCTCGCTAGTTGGTATTCAATCTCTTCGCTGAGAGAAAGTGAAAATATAGTCTGATAAATTGCGAATATCTTCTGCCTGTCTACGAGAAAATTTAGGGTTGTTCCAAACAAGGATTTTTGCATATTGTAGAAAACATGATTTGTGATAGAATACGGAATTTCCTTTCTGCGTAGTTTCCTCAAAAGATACGACATTGTTACATACTTGCATAGATTGTCATCAATATTAAGCATTCAGAAGGAATTAATTCTTGTTAGAGACGAAATATTTATACAATAGAGCTTTCTGGGTTGTATTTGGTGCTGATATACGTGTTTTATCAAATATCTCGCGCTAGTAAAATGTTTGTAAATCTGTCGGACCAAACTGCGGTCATCAGTCCGTAGCTTACAAACTACTTGAAATAAGGTTAACTAACCTAAGGACAATACACACACCCATGCCCCAGGGAGGACTCGAACTTCCGACAGCGAGCAACCGCGCGCTCCGCAGCGAGGCGCCTTAGACCGCTCGGCCACTCCACCGCGGCTCTCGCTAGTAGCTTCTCGAAGTCAGCACTAGCTGAATGACGTTACATAATCACTCACCTGCGAATACGTCGCCTGGCGCCGGATCTTCCGAGTGGAAAACTAACTACGTGCAGCCGCAATTCAGCGTGGCCGAATGCGCTGTACTCCAAGGCGAACACTACTGATTTCTCGGTTGCGAAACTCTTTGCCAATATTTTGTGTATCTGTGTGGCCTCCTTTTTCCCCCTCCCCCACCTATCTAATCTCACAGCACGTTTCCTTATCACAAGCTTCGCAACGATGATTGCCAGCAAGTAACGGAAGTGACCGATAGAAACCAAAGGTGTCTGGGGATTGAGAAATTTTGTAAGATATCATTCTCAGTTGTAGCAGTCTCTCTCTGATTCGTCTCTAAGTCCGATAATGAAATTTTTTGACAAATTCTGCGGATGACAGGGAGCTTGCATTTGCGAGTATCCGAATTGCAGGTTATTAATATACGCTGTTCGTCAACTTGCGACTTGACTTCATTCATATTCACAGTGCAGACAACTCGAGAAGCTGCTCCGCTATTGTGCAAGCCGTCTGACCGAGACAGCAAAACATATTTACCGGAACTGGCTGGCGGCCAGCTTTCCACACTTATGCGAGAACATCGCCACGCGCTGCACTCACAAACACACACAAAGTTGTCCAGTTGTTGTCCGTGCAACTCCTGGTGAAGCTTCAGCCGTGCACTTTCGTCTACTTGATACTGCTCCAAACACTTAAATCAGTGTTTTTCAGCCTGTGGGTCGCGACCCCCAAAGTACAGAAAAGTAAGCGTAGCTGAAAGTTATTTAATGTTAAAAAATTACGGAGATCCTTGTGTAACTTTCCTTATGAATTGAATAGATCGTAGATTGTTTTACAATACAGTGTGTTAATGATGAAAAAGCGCAAAGTGTGACAACTGCTTTCACCAGTCAATCGATAGGTAAAAGAACATGATAGCCTGCACTAAATAATTCTGAAAAATTCGAAGAGAGATCTACTTCTTTACAGATTCTCTATAAGTGAGACCTTTCTCAATGAGCATAATTCGCTTCCGAGTCTTGCATGAAATGTGAAACACTCGTTAAGATAAATATATTTTTCTTATGCACGAAAATGACATTAACTGCGAATGGGTAAAGTTCTAAATGTGTACGCAACCGAGATTCGAAACTGAGTATCCTGCTTGCTAGGCAGTTAGTTGCTCTGACCCATACATCAAATGTGCAAAAGTTTGTAACTCTAAGGGACTTTACGTTGGTAAAGTAGGTTTAGAAACTACGTCGACTAACTTATGCTAAGGACAACACAAATACTCAAGCCCGAGGGAGGAGTCGAACCTCCAACGGCGAGCAACCGCGCCTTAGAACGTTCGGGCACTCCACCACGGCACCCCTACATCACTTGGTGATCAAAACAGCTACACGTATTACTCTAGGTTGCCTCCCGTCAGAAACAGATTCTCAACTTTTCCCCTGCCATTATTACTCTAACAAGCTGGTTTTTTCAAACTGATTCTCGCAAGGGTAAGAAACCAGGAGTTCCTCCGCACTGAAGAATGGATCATTGCCCGTTATCGGCTGATATATATGTTATAAATAATCTCTCGCTCTAATGAACGATTCTCGACTGCAGATAGCATGTTGAGAGAGAGAGAGAGAGAGAGAGAGAGAGAGAGAGAGAGGGGGGGGGTTTAAAAGATGACAGTGAGTGTTTATAGAGTAGCATGGACGTCTAAATTATCGACACTGTGGAGTGTCAGACTTGGATCGCAATAATAGAGTGAATACGATTGCTGTAGAAAACGGGCCTTGGTAATTCTGAAGTTATTCCAGCATTCATACTTGGATTTAAGGAAACAATGGAAATCATATCACGAGACATAATTATGGAATTGTCTTTTAAATGTATGAGACGAACTACCGTGGTCGCCAGTCCCCGGGCTTGCAGACTATTAAAACTAACCGAAGGACAAAACGCACACACACACACACACACACACACACACACACACACACACACACACACACACACACGAGGCAGGACTCGAACCTCCGGCGGGAGCAATTCCGCAGCCCCTGACGAGACGGCTAACACCGTTCAGCTATTCCCGCGAGGCTGGAAATGAGACTAGTAGCTTACAGTTACGTTTAATTCTAATATTTAAGGAATAAATCGCAAATAGCAAAGCTACATGATACTTTGAGATCATTGATCGATGCACAAAGTGAAACGTTTGAAAATGCAAAAGATGAAATAAAGATGCATTGATAATAACGAAACAATGAACGTGTAGTACTCTTAGTACTGGGCCACCCTATAACTTGAATGTACTATGTGCGGACACAATACTTTATTAGATATGGGCACGTAGTCCTATTAGAGAATACAAACTTGTCAATTACTCGGGAAACAACAGTTCAATGCCCAATTCGAACCACTGTGCTGTTTGGCGTAATTGATTACTGACCACCTCTTGTTGCAGTCCTTTTAATCAATGACTAACATTGGAGAGAGAGAGAGAGAGAGAGAGAGAGAGAGAGAGAGAGAGAGAGAGAGAGAGAGAGAGAAGGGGGAGGGGTGGAGACTGCAATGCACAACAGTTTAACAGTGATCCGAAATGGGAGAGGCAGCAATCTTACATCAGGTAAGGTATCACCAATCCATCCTGCAAACGTCTTTAGTAACATTAGGTTTAAAGCAGTCGGGATCAACTATAAGGTTAAAATCGTCTAGTCTACAATTTACAGCAACACGTTGAGACGACATTCTAATATCATAGTGTTAAGTTTGACTGTCGGAACTGATTTATAATTTGAAAGTGCAAATTTTGACTGCCAAAAGGCAAAGCACTATTACAGGATCGGTAGTACTCGCACGGACTGATGACATCCAGTAATTGAGGGGATTTGTAGGAAACCAAAATCAGTGCTGGATGTTTTTCCTTGGTAAAGAGCAGAGGAGCCATCGACCGCTGTTAAAGCGCAGTGCAGCGGGCGTTTAAAGTGACGAGTGATCGGTAAGTGAGGTGTTTTGTCACGTAGGTGAGTGTTTTTTGTGGAGCGGCTGTGGGCGCCCGCATACAGGCGAGGCGAGGCAGCGTGCGTCTGGCAGCCGGATGTCCGCCTGCGGCAGATACCGACCGGCTATCTCGGCGTAAACAGCTGCGGCTCTCTAGGTGCCGAGCCGGCCCATCACCACCGTCTGTCGCTAGGCGGCGTTCACTGCCGACACCACTACAACATATTCTACACTTCACTACACGCGACGAGTTACCCGAAAAACTACTTGTCACCCATTACTCTTCTGCAATTTTTTGTCTGCTCAATGGGTCAGACAATCACAGTTTGCCTTAGTTTCTTCTCTATTTTTTTGTTTTTTTTGTTTTTTTGTTTTTGTTTTTTTTTTGTTTAGCGCCCAACACTGCCCATAGTAAAATCGAACCGGGGTTAGAACATAAATGGCTTTCGTCATATTTGCACGATGTATAAAAAGTTAAACTCTGTCAGCAGATTGCGGATCATCAGCTAAAATATCAGACATTTCAAATGGTAAACATAGATCATGACGAAGACGATTAAAAAAACGAACATTGCACTAAAAGGTGGTACACAGTAAAAGGTTCATCACAGTGCTCACATAAGGGAGCAGGATCACCACGAAGTAAATACCGGTGGCTATAACGGCAGTGGCCAAAACGAAGCCGGGCGAGAACAATTTCCTCTTGGCGAGGGGGTCGAGATGACGTTGACCAAAGATCAGACACACGTTTAATGGCTCGCAATTTGGTCCCTGACAGGGATGACCAAAGTAAAAACCAACGTGAGATGATACCCCGGGAGACGCCAGCACGATGGTTATCAGAAGTAGTAGAAAAGGTAGACAGCCGAGGGAGGAGAACTGCCTCCTGGCAGCCGTATCCGCAAATTCATTCCCAAACACTCCCATGTGGCCAGGGACCCACAGAAACGTCACAGTAGTTCCGCTCGCTGAGAGAGGTAAGACAATTGCGGATGCTTTGTACCAGGGGATGGACAGGATATAGCGTGCGGAGGCTCTCTTCTCTACTTAAGTACAGGGCTTAGTTAACACCTAGCGATTTATGAACTCGAGACGACACACATTAATTGCCTTTTACTTTCAGGGAACCGGAGATCAGGTGTCCTTCTCCCCCCCCCCCCTCTCTCTCTCTCGGGTTTATAACGGAAAGATTCAACAGTTTTCTTTATTTCCTTTCTTTTTACGCATTTTCCAAAGCGCCACAAATAGTGGTTAGTCGCAGTTATAAAAATAAGTACATAAATTTGAAGCATAAACTTGCTTCATCATATTATACCAGGGTATCTACCATTTTAATAAAAATAAAAAAAAAAACCTACGAGTCACGTATCAGATAGGAAGGGAAAAATCTTTATTTATACAATCTTACTCTACATTTTAGAGAAGTGATGAAAAGTTGCACTAAAAACTGAGTATAAACTGAAACTGAAAGTCTAAAAATTTACGAATACTAATAATTAAAAAATGGCTTTAATTGTATCTTCTGCCGTTGATAAAAATGAAGAAATAAGTAGATTTCACTTTATATTGCCTGTAAGACATATGTATTCGAAATATTTCGAACATTTCGGAGTGTTGAAATAAATTCAACGACGAAGTTGAAAATTTTTTGTTGATTTGAACCCGGATTATCCGCATCGCGCCAACGGTTGCGTTAACCAATTAAGCTATCCAGGCACGCTTCCCTTCCAACCCAAATTCTTCTAGCCCCCAGCCCTCTTATTCGCAGCCTGTACCGGATTCCAGCATGGTATGAAATGTGTGGACATGTCCGAAAGAACAATACACCATATCAATAATTGTAAGACATATGTATTACACAGAAAGTAATTTCTCGCGCGTTGAGTTATAAATTATCTGTAAAATGAAAATGACTGGTGAAGCATGCTAAACAGAAGACGCGAGGAACCAGTAGTCAGAGGTTCAAAGAGTCCCGACCCGACCCAATGAGAATGGTCGAGCGCAGTGAACAAAATGGACGACAGCTGGATACCGAGCTGTGAGAGAGACCGGAGCTGGACTTTGAAAGTCGCCCAACCGTTCCGGCGTTCCGGACCGGAACAGTCGAATGGGACCGACTAGGAGCACGTGAGTGACGGCAAGCGGTCGTTCCTCGTATGTAGTTCCTGTATCCGTCAGTTCACTTCTGGGAAGCGACCCATCTCTGTTCAGTAGCAAGCGACCTGACAGTTAACGAATGGCTTCCCACCTCTTTTGGCCAGGGAGAGCGCGTTGTTTTTTTACGGTCGCACCTGCCCTTTCCGCCCCCCCCTCCCCCCCCCCCCCCAGAACACCCCCTGGCGACCGCCGGCTGTGCTTACACAATGCTCGGCGAATCCGTCCTTGAGCTATCGATTTACCTGTTGCAAGGCCGCTGCCGGAGTGGTTTGCAGTTCGCACGCGAGGCCGTCGGTTCAAACTCCCCTGCCGTCAGCGTCTTGCTTACGGGTGTTGAATGTTCAAGCAAGGCCGCGACAGGCTCTCGCCACCAGTAACACGAATACTACAGCGATCGCGCGATAGGCTCTCGTATTTCCGTAGTGACCTGTACAGTGAAATAGCTCCTGTTTCCGAGCACAAGTCGGTGCATTTCGCTTTTTGTACGGTCGCCGCGGTGGATTGGCCGAGCGTTCTAAGGTGCCTAGTTGCGGAGCGCGCCGCTGCTCGCCGTCGGAGGTTCGAGTCCTCCCTCGGTCATGGGCTTATTTGTTGTTAGCGTTAAGTTAAAGTAGTTTGTAACCCTAGGGACTGATGACCAGAGTACTTAAGTCCCATAGATTTACACACATTTGAACGTTTTTGGACATTTGATTGTATGGGCTTTTATATCAAATCACGCCGACTACTTCTTTCTCTTTAGCCATGCACCCGCAAATGCAGGGTTTTTTCCCCCATTTTTCCCATTTTTATTTGGCCTTCTGAATTTTAATGTGGCCATCTACAACACACAGTGGGAAAAAAAGAAGTACATTTTGTCAAAATGAGAGAGTGGAAACAAAGCAAAAACTGCATTACATTAGAATTTAGATAATTTTGGAACATTTTCACAAACAAAACCTTATTATATATTACCAACACACTTGCTAATTACAGATTGTGCCCAGTGGTCTTAATAAATTTACTTATGATTTTATACACACGAATGTCTTTTGTAAAACAAAAGGGAAGAATCTGACTTGGAAAGGAGATATCCCATCTTCACCAACGTCTGCAGGCAGTTCAAAAGTTCCCGGTCAAATTTGGGGCACCTTAACAGGACTCGGTTGACATCAGCTTCCGTTTCAGGATCACACTCACATGCCGCCGAATCGTAGACGTTGATGTGATGTACATGTGGATAAGAGGCGTGATTGAAGCGAAGTCGAATGATGGTAGAAATCGCGGTTCGGTCCAGATGAGTCCTCATAAACCACGGTTGCGTAGAAATTCTAGGTTGCAGCACAACGTAAGAAGCGCCTTTCATTTGTTGGGAAACGTTCCACATCTGTTGCCACTGTTGTTTTGCGTATTCCTTGAACTCAGATAAGAAGTCTGTGTTTTGTAGTTGTAGTTCCAGGACAGTGCCTAAGAATGCCGCTTGTTTAGCCAATGCATCAACTTCCTCATTATAGCAGATACCAGTAGAGAAACAATGTGTCAAAGCGGAACGAATTTACTATTTCTCCAACAGAAAGTCACTGGCTCTCCACAATCGCATTTAGGATACCTTTCGTTCTTTACATACTAGACAAAGCTTCAGTTTGTCGAAAAAAAAAAAGTTCAAATGTTTATGTAGCTTATGGGACTTAACTACGGGGTGATTAGTCCCTAAACCTATGAACTAACTAATACTAAGGATGGCTCAAATATCCATGCTCGAGGGGGGATTCGAACCCCCGGCCGTAGTGGCCGTGCAGACCGTGACTGGAGCGCCTCAGTCCCATCGGCCACCGCGGCCGGCTCAGTTTGTCGAAAATAGCATACTAGTTTTGTCTGTCAGAAATCCTTGGGTGTAGAAACGTCGGCACCCATTATATAACCAGTGGCGGCTTAGATGAGGACATGGTACACGCTAGCATTGATTATAACGCGGTTATCTGCTGTTCCCTTATCGTATTAAAGTTGTTCCTGTAGCTAAGACTTCGTGCTTCAGAGAAGCGATAACTTCGCACTCAACGTTGGGATGTCTTTATATTTACCAAGTACTATACGCGGTGTTAAGCAGAAAGTAGTAGTTGCTAATGATCTCGATTAACTATGGAAAATGTAAATCATAGCAAACGGATTTGGATTACTGTCGTTCTGTGTTGTTCGATGACACCCGACATCCCGTATTTTAAAAAACTGAACTCTCACGTATAAAACAACCTGAAACGTCTCACTTCTATACAAATTTACTTTCTTAAATATTTGACATTGACTACGCGAAAAACAGTTTAGAAAGTTTCAAATTAAGTGTGAAATGTGTTGGAAGTCGGCAAGTTCTACCCAACTGTGACAACGCATAAATATAGGCTGGATAATTCGTGTGCCGTGAAATAGTCTGCATCAGCAATGTGATGTCTTGCTGCGTCCAACCTTTAACCTAGGAGTATACCCCTTACGTGAGGACATTACGTCAGCAATTTATATTTTTTAACTTTGTCAAAAATTATACGATATGCTTATAATAAAATTTTTGCTGTCCCTGGGACAGCTTATAACTGAAACCTTGCCCTGAGCACCTTGCCCGTTTAGTTAAATAGATTTATTAATAAAAGTAACACTTCTTTTTCAACTAAACCATTCGAACAATCCTTGAAAGAGTAGCCTAGAAATACACGAATCAGACCCCTCCCCCCTCTTTATTTTCTCTGCACAGTGTACCTTTATTTCATAAGAGGCATTAGGTACTCTAACATCTGCGAGACAAGTCGAAACTCGTTTATCTTATCGCTGGCGTTGTAATTTCGCAAGCACCGTACACTGCTAACGTTATGATCCGGTGTCATTACGTTCACTTTTCGCAAGTGTAAGGACCATCAAAAACAGTCCAGTAAAGTCCAGAACATTTATCATCAGAAGCAGAAAATGTCCTGCGTAAGTAGTACTTGCTAAGAAATGCTTCATTACAGATGATTACAGTTTCAAGTAAACTATTCAACCCGCGACACTAATAATGTTCCAAAAGATATGTGGAAGAATAAATTGAAAACATTTTCGAATGTCTGTCTACAATATAATGAGAAAAGAAAAAAATCGCACTGACGTGTTTTACGGTCCACTTTAGATTAGTAGTTTTGTAAGTTTTTGCAAACATTTTGGACCAAAATAATAATCTAAATGATAAAAAATTAATAAGAGTGTCAAACCCAAAAAAAGGTAGTGGCGGACTTCGAACAAGCGGCAAAGTCCAACGCATTACCCACTACGCTATGACCAACAGTTATAAGTCGCCTTATTTAATATCATATTATTCATGGCCGTTGTTAACTGATGCTAATATCGCATTTTTAGACACTAGATTATCATTTATCGTACGAAGAACGACGTGTTTTTGTTAATTCTTCAGTGAGCTATTGCTTTGAATGACAACGTGTACGTTACAATCACCAAATGCGCAACGCAAGATGGTGTATGCCAGAGGGCAATGTCACGTGACGTTTGCGAACGTTTGGTTTGCGTTAATTCAATGGAGGGTGTGAAAACTCCGTTATTTTTGCAAATATTTCTCAAACGATACGAGATATGAAAAAAACACATAAGAGAGCAATGTTGTAGAGCATTTTCTCCTCTACAAATTCGGTTAATCAATTTCCGTGTCTGACGAACCGCCTAAGCCGTTATTATCATTTTAATTTCGAGCTGTCAAAAGACGAACACAAAGGCCCACTTTTAGTGTTACTACCGTAACCTAAAGTGGGCCAAAATATCTGAACTGTAAATTACTTCATCTGTATCAGTGCAGTGTAATCTTTTTATAGGCCATCACGGCAGTGTACAAGAATGTACTAACAGAGCGAAATATCAGTAACATCTGGGAAATCTGTTACCTTTTGAGTAGGCTAGTGTATACTCACGGAGGAGAGAGAGAGAGAGAGAGAGAGAGAGAGAGAGAGAGAGAGAAAGAGAGAGAGAGAGAGAATACGGATCAAGGCTCAGGCGACGGTGCTGTTGTGTTGAACGTGCGAGGAGGACAGGCGGCTAGTCTCGTGGCCTCGCGTAGCCGGAAGGTCCTTGCGGCGCTGCAGCAGGAAGTGTGTGTGTGTGTGTGTGTGTGTGTGTGTGAGCGCCAGGGACGGCGCGACCTTACACACACCTGTCCGACACCGCCCAAGAGAGCTGCGTCTAGCCTGTTGTGATAACGTATCTCTGCGAACGCCTGGAACTGTATATAACGCTCCGAAGCAGATGGAAAAGGCGTAACCAGAAGTGCTTTGCAACGCGACCGAGATAATTAAAAGATATTTCACAGAAAAGGCTCTGTTAATATATTAAGAGTTTTTTTATGAAAAAGCGCTAGAAAAAGTGAAATTTCTGAAAGCGATTTTTCTTCGAGATTTCGTAAAAGTGCGTCTTCCTCTTATGGAATTTTCCAGTAAAGCACCACCGACGTCTATTCCTGATTCTTGAAGAGATGTTACTCCCATCTAGGGAAGTCAATTTTTTTTGCAGCTATGCGCAATGACATTTGTAAATACTGACTAAAAATGAGTTTCAAATAAAGTTAGTAGTTAAGAAGTGACAAAACGTGATGCCTGATCGTGCTACTTGAGAAAGAAAACGAACTGGGAAGCCAGCGACAAAAAGTTCGGAATTAAACTTTGTTGTAAGGTGGTAAATGCCCTCATTCTCAAATAAGGGTAGTGTGCGTGTTGTCGGGCCTGAGGTGGTCTCGGGATAAAATAACTGAAAACCGAAGGGTCGCGGATTCGAAACCAAGTCGGATTACGGAATTTTTCCAGTCGGCGTTTTAAACGAGTCTACACCTGCGACGAGTCGCCAGATTGCACGTTAAACTGTAGCGCCCTCTCCCCGGATGCATAAGTGGGTTAGGCTAGGCAAATGCAAGTCGCCGAACTGGCCTCCCATGGAAAGACTTGCACCAGACCGCTGAACCACACCAAATTATTATTAGTTAGCTCCCGTGTCGCAGTTTCTACACGAAGATCAAATAATCATGATGCCGTGGGCGATGTAATTCGCTCGATGTGACGCATCGTAATTTGGGCCGTTCAGTATTTAATTTGCTTCTTTTTCCAGTGTTCCAGAAAACCTTCCTTTCTTCATGCCCGTTCTGTGCTTATTCGCGGGATATATCCACTAGGCCTTCTCACGATAAAACCTGAGCGGAATGTGATAGAGAGTTTATCTTGCTAGTATCTGCGAAGAAATAATGTGGGGGTGTTGTGCGTAACCTCGGGGAGAGGGATGATGTGGATAGAAAAAGGGAGAGAAGAGGAGCAGAGGAGGAGAGCACAGAGATGGTGCGGAGGAGAGAGAGAGAGAGAGAGGGGGGGAGGGGGGGCTTTTGACACCGTACCTCAGAAACGGCTTTTAATCAAATAGCGCGGTTATGGTATATCGCCCCAAATTGGGGACTGGATAGGGGATGTCGTGTTAGAGAGGACACAGTTCGTAGTAATCGATGGTAAGGCATCAACTAAAACAGAGGTGATATCGGGCGTTCAACAGGGTCCTCTGCTTTTCCTTATTTACATAAACGGTTTAGGGGCAAACCTAAGTAGCTCTCTTAGGTTGTTTGCAGATGACGCCGTAATTTACTGTCTACTAAAATAATCTGAAGGTCAAAACCAACTGCAGAACGATCTGAATGAGATATCACTATGGTGTAAAAATTGGAGCAAGATAAATTGTTTACAAGATAAATCAATCAAAACTGAAGGCCGTAAACTCCACGAAATACCTAAGAATTACTATTACTTCAGAGTTAAATTGGAAAGAACACGTAGATAATGTCGTGGGAAAGGAGAACCAGAAACTGCGTTTTATTGGCAGAACCCATAAAAATGCAACAGAACTAGAAAAGAAACTGCATACACTACGCTTGTCTGTCCATTTTTGGAGTATTGCAGCCCAGTGTGGAATCCTTATCAGGTGGGTTTGACGGAGGACATCGAAAGAGTCCAAAGAAGGTCAGCTCGTTTTGTGTTGTCACGATACAGGGGAGACAGCGTTACGGAAATGATACAGGATCTGGGATGGGAACCATTACAACAACGCCGCTTATCGCTGCTGCGTGGGCTACTTACGAAACTCCAATCGCCAATATTCTCCTCCGAATGCGAAAATATATTGTTGACTCCCACTTAAATAGGTAGAAAAGATCATCAGAATAAAATACGAGAAATCAGAGCTCGAACAGATAGATTCAGGTGTTCTTACTTTCCGCGCGTTATTCGAGAATGGGATGGGAGATAAAATAGGATAGCGGTGGTTCGATGAACCGTCTGCCAGGCACTTAAATGTGATTTTCAGAGTATCCCATGTATATGTAGATGAGGTGTACACGGGAGGTGTATCGAGAGGGAGAGGATGAGATGTATAGAGTGGAGATGAACAGAGGGAGGGAGGTGGTGATAGTGAGCAGAAAGTGATGGAAATAATAGTAGAACTGTTAGAAATGGAATTAATGGTAACTCCGGCAATGGTAGGCACTCGTGTAGTTGTGTAGTGGTAATAAATTGAAGGAGAGGATGACACGGCAGTGCCCCATAGGGCGTTCGCCGGACATCCGCGGCCTTTGAGGGAGCGCGCCTTCGCCTTATCCGCCAGACGGGTGAGTAAGTTGATGGCGATGGTCGGGAATTTCCGGGCGGGCGCCAGCCAGCGCTGCACACTGGCGAGCCTCAGGCAGGCGCTGCGTTTGCAAAACACTTCCCGGAAGTCTCACCGGCGCGTTACACAACCTTCCTTACCTGCCGCTCGCCGCCGCCTGCTGCCGCTGCTGAGCAGACCACCCACTCCACACTACGTCGCGCTATAAACCTAAGTCACCATCTGCATATCCGCGCGATGGGAAGGAAAGGAGTTGTGGCATCAAGGAATCGTTAATTTAGCATTAGAGGGAAGTGTGTCGAGTAAGACTCAGAGGGAGACCGACAGAAGATTGTATGAAGCAGGTTCAAAAAAATGTTCAAATGTTTGTAGAACTTATGGGACTTAACTACGGGGTCATCAGTCCCTAAGCTTACAAAGTACTTATGAACTACCTAAGACTAAGGACGGCACAAATATCCATGCCCGAGGGGGGATTCGAACCCCCGACCGTAGTGGCCGTGCAGACCGTGACTGGAGCGCCTCAGTCCCCTCGGCCACCGCGGCCGGCTAAGCAGGTTCAAGAGGATGTTGGTTGGGTTCTCAGATAGTCGTAAAGAGGAATGCAAAGGTTAGAGTAGCGCGGACAACTTGACTGAATACAATGACAACAACAATAACGTGCTGACGTCATAATTATATCCATAACGGATGTGAGGTCGCAGTTGTATTACTTAATTATTTTGTCAAGTAGGCTCAACCACAGAAATCGTGTAAAAACACTAAAATATGACGCGTTTCAAGGGTCAAGCCCTCATCAGATAATCTGTACAAGAATCTTAAAACCCGAGACAATAAAAATGTAAAACGTAATAAAATAAAACGTGATTACTTCCCTTGTAACCGTGTGTACGCAGAAAGGTCCTCAGCATACTGTGCTTCGTCAGGATTCAAATCAGACCCCAGCACTGGCGGGGCATAACACTACCGAAATGCACGGAGTCAACAACACGACTCTCCGCCTGAACGTCTACAGCGAGAGGTCTGAAGATGATCTAATCTTAGATCGAAACCGGTTTCCTGTAATAATCAACTGTAAAATTTTGCGAATTAGACTTATTTTTAACTTTAAAAAAGTTAGTTTAAATAGTTCGTAAGTCTACGGACTGACGAACACTGCAGTTTTATGCAGTAGTTTTATCGGTGAATTTACAACCCGAAGCAAATTCATTCTCCTGCTCCTATGGCTCACAAACTGACGCGAATTCATGTTGCTGGAGCTATATTCTAATCCTCAGATGCTTCCAGTGAAGTGAACAATAAATGCGACTGCGGACAACACACTGTATTTTCTGTTATACGAGGGCGTCCATACATTTGGGACCGGGGGGGGGGGGGCGGTAAGATGGAGACACATCCACGTCCCTAGCTCTCAGGGAAAGAAAGAAAGAAGTAAGGTAGTAAGATATTTTACTCCTTAAAGAAGTGATTAAAAGGGGATATTTCAATAAATTGACAAAGTCTTACGACTGGAGTCTCGAAAATTCTGCATTCGCTAACCCGGCAGTCCGGGTATCTGGGCCATCCCCCTGAACACCGTTTGGTATTATTCTGTGCTCGCAGAGTGCAAGAGAGAATTGAAATCGTTGAGTGTAGCAGTTGCAGGCTATGCCATTAATGGGCCTGGACATCGTCTTTTCTTGTGCCACCTACACTCAAGAAATCATTTGAGCTTCATTAATACAGTATGTAGATGAGTCTTCATATTAAAAATAGTCGTAAAGAACATTGTGGAAAGAGTATTTTCTCACAGTGCCTTTTAAGATCAGTTTAGGCGTGATAGGAATTTTAGTGGAATATGGTTTATGGAATAAATCACTATTGTCCATACTTTTCATTGTTTAAGACTGTATGCCTTCTTAAAGTATCTATTTCACTGTACTGTTTTTAAAGAAAACGCCTATTGTTACTGCAAATGAAGGGTTTTATTTTTATAATGCACCCACATGCATTTCGTCTTTGTCACAAGGCATCATCAGTGGATGTCCTGAAATATTTACACGTTACTGTTTACACATAAATGTTAGGTTTCTTACGTATATACGAAACATTTCGTTTGTGATTCAAAACAGTTCGTTGTTTTCTACAAAATGGTGTACTTACGGCACTTGCTACTACATATCAGTCTCTTTCCGGCAGAAAACAGTGAAACCTTTCGACCTGGTTGCCGGAAAGAGACTGATATGGAGTAGCAAGTGCTGTAAGTACACCATTTTGTAGCAAACAACGAACTGTTTTGAATCACAAACGAAATGTTTCGTACATACGTAAGAAACCTAACATTTATGTGTAAACAGTAACGTGTAAATATTTCAGGACATCCACTGATCATGCCTTGTGACAAAGACGAAACGCGTATGGGTGATTATAAAAATAATACCCTTCATTTGCAGTAGCAAAAGGCGTTTTCTTTAAACCATTACAGTGACATAGATAGTATTCAGCTGCTGCTCAAATGGTTACTACAAGCAACGTAGTTCTTAGTTTACTAAATGTAAATTAAAGTATGATCTCTTAACTAATGAATAATATTTCTTAGATATTCTCTTAAATTTCTTTTCTGTCACTGTATTTCATGGTTTGTACTGTGTTCTAAAGTAACAATAGAAAGTATTATATAATAAAAAAAATCATAACTATCCGTTTTTAACACTGTTCCCGGCATTTTCATAAACTCGGCCACCCTTCGCTCCAGATTAGACTAAGTTTTCGATGACTCTACTGTACTTAGTAATACTCCGTAGGACAGCCCTTGCCGCTACCACCCTCCGTTCAAACTGTCATAAGGGCGACTTTCAAAATGTTCAAATGTCTGTAAATCTATCGGAGCACACTGCGTGGTCACCAGTCCGTAGCTTACAAACTACTTAAACCTAGGTAAAGTAACCTAAGGACAACACTCCCACCCATGCTCCAGGGAGGCCTCGAACCTCCACGGTGAGCAACCGCGCGCTCCGCAGCGAGACGCTTTAGACCGCTCGGCTACTCCACCGCGGCAGGCGACTTTGTCGAGGTATGTGAGCTGAGGAGAGACGTGTAGTCCGCCCTCGGAGTCTCGCCAACGGCACAGACAAGACGGTGGGCTGTCGCTAGCCGCCGCCGCCGCCCCCGCAGCCCGGAAAGGGCAGGGCGCTTTCACTGGCCTCCGGCGCACTTCCGGCCCCCGCGGCCTTCTGCCGGCGCCGAAAGCGCTGACCTGGTCGCCGCGCGGTGCACGAGTAAGGCGCCCGCTTCCTCCGGTTTCGAAACGGCTACGGGGGAGGAGGGGCGAAAGCAAACAGCCTGCCGCCGCCCAAAACAAAGCCCAGGGCTGAGGGATGGCCCTGCGCCGCGGGGGACACCACAACACGCGGCCAACACGTGGCTCCGCATTTGTTCCAGCCGCTTTGTCCCGCTGCTGCTGCTGCCACCACACGAAAACAAACACGGCACACGTGGGCCGCGGCTTAAGGTACGGGCCATGAGGCGACAACCGCGGCTGCACCGCGATAACCATGCTCGGCCGTTACATCTTGTGCCGTAACTGGACAATTAAGCCCGTCAATATCGGAAAAATAGAGAGCTCAAGGACCTCCAGAGTGAAATAAATCGCAATTTGCGATCTGTTATGGCTTCACTGTATTAGGTTTAGATGGAATACAGAAGTGCGACGAATGAAAATGTGTACCCGGCCGGGATTCGGGATTGTGTGTGGCGGGAGACGTGCAGGGAAGAGTCCTCTGCAGTCGGGCTGGTCACTGTGTCCTCGGTGGCGGAGTGGTCAACGCGTCTGCCTAGTAAGCAGGAGATCCCGGCCGGGCACAAATTTTCATTCACCGCACTTTGGTATTCCATCTAAACCTAATACATTGAAGCCCCAACAGATCGCAAATTGCGATTTATTTCATTAAAATGAACGCTGTAACGTCGTCATATATAATTAACCTCCAGAGTAAATATTGTGCCACTACCCCATCTGCCGTTACCCTAAAACTGCACCACACCGCTTCTTACCATACCACGAACCTCCGATTCGTTAACCCGCGAGAACTCGCGCCTTTAAAAGTTAGGCGATCGATCGCATGTATAGCATTTTCTAACAGTCAAAGGACAGTTTGTAATGTACTTAATATGTCCAAATAAGTATTTCTAGTTTTGTTTATAAAAAAAAACTCAAAAATCTCACTATTGGGAATTGGTAAAATGCCGATTGCTTTAAAATCACTGTGAGCAAAATGCAAACGTGCGAGTCACCGCGGGTTAAGGCGGTTAGTGTTAAAAAAAAGTGCAAATGTTTGTATAGCTTATGGGACTTAAGTACGGAGTCATCAGTCCCTAAACGTACAATATTTACTAACTAGCTAACACATTATGACGACACAAATATCCATGCCCGAGGGGGGATTCGAACCCCCCACCGTAGTGAGCGTGCAGACCGTGACTGTCGCGCAGCAGTCCCCTCGGCCACTTTTTTCCGAATTGGTCGCTTAAAGAATTAAGACGCTTGTCATATCGCGGGATCTACTTTTATATTCCTTTGCCGTAGAAAGTCACCAGCGTGTAACAGCCGTCTTCAGCTCCTCGCTGTTCTCAAAACAACGTCGACATGCTCCCAGAATTATTCGTCCGAGTAGTAGAAATCCAGCTACTAGCAAATAGTGCAATTCCTACTAAGTGGTAGTGTAGCACACCGCTTGAGGAACGGAGTAAAATGGCGCTAACTACTGGTGAAGTGTAGAATACAGTAGTATGTCGAGGAGTAATTAGTATTTGCAACAGAGTCATTATTGCAACTGCCCCCCCTCCCCCCAATGACTGTTAATGCATCTTCGTCCACCGACTTGCGTGGCACTATCTAACGTAAGAAATCTCGGCAACGTGTGACTATTTCTAAATAAAAGGTTACATCATTATGTTCCTACAATCAACATTCCAGTATCAAGAGAGAATGCTCTAGTCCATTACACGCATGACACTTTTGATAAATAATGGATGTCACGAATTCCTCTGCCCGTGTTATCGGAGCAACGCGGTACGTTAATTTATCTTCGCGGTATTTTAATTAAGAACCTAAATGTGGTATTATTTCAGACACGTTGAGTAGAACAGCCAGGGCTGTGGCAATTGATGAAAATGTAGTCTGTCATCCTGCCACCGGAAGAAGCTCCAGTACTAATATCTGACAGCTTCACTTTGGACAATTGGAAATAAAACAGAAGTCTTCCGTCTAGGTAGCAAATTAAGTTTAACAAATTGACAAGCTGGAGTTTCATATATCACGACAATTCATTGTATCGAAATGTATGGAAATGTGTGTGTGTGTGTGTGTGTGTGTGTGTGTGTGTGTGTGTGTGTGTGTGTGTACAAATAACGATACCTGAGCAATGTGCTAG
Organism: Locusta migratoria; assembly: GCA_026315105.1. Lineage (NCBI taxonomy): Eukaryota > Metazoa > Arthropoda > Insecta > Orthoptera > Acrididae > Locusta > Locusta migratoria. The sequence goes on from CM048749.1 coordinate 212,735,848, forward strand.
GTAGGCTTTTTGAAATTCAGTGTAATGTAGCTGCTCTGCCCGCCAACGTCTTTATGACGCCTCGCTTTTGTTTTTTTGTGGATAGTGTTTCGCTCCCAGTGTGGCCAAGGATCCGAGATCGTGCGATTCCGTTATACTGCGTGGCCCATGCTTCCACCCTCTTTCCTGAATACTTACACATCAAAAAACTTCAAATCTCCGCCTGCCTTTCTCCTCCGCAGCGAACTGATTCTTCGGATTTTTCCGGTTGGATTAATAGAGCCGAAACGTTGGGTTTTAATAATAAATCCACCTGGGCAGGACACAGTCACCACGTTTACATGGGCTCCCAAAACCGGATTTCGTAAACCGATTTCCCAATTCCGCTTTTGGTTGGTAATGTCAACACTCCAAAGTCGATTCTGGACATCCGCTTCTCTTAAAGCGGTTTTCCACTTCCACAATCGATTTTCGTGCCCATGTAAACGCAACCGTTTTTGAAGCGTTCCTGGTTTGTCAGATGGACAGTGATATTTTGCAACGTGAAATAAAAGTATTTAGAGTGCACATGAATCTTGTGTATTTAAATAAAGAAAAATAGCGAGTGTGCTGACTAAATCAGGAACCGTATCAGCTGTTTTTCAGTCGCCATATTAAGTGGGCTAGGAAATCCGATTCAGGCTATGCCATGTAAACACGATAACGAAAATCGGTTTTCGTCTTCCGGAAGATGTGTTGCATGTAAACGCAGTGAGTGGCCCTTAACCCTAGCAGCACCAAGGTATTGCAGGTTACACAGAGCACCAAGCAAGGGCAAATTTCGCCCGTATTACAGTAAGCTGTGAATCCTGTAAAACACATTTATTTTTTGTCGTTGCCATCAACTGAGACTGTCAAACATAAGTACACTGCGTTAGACTTGTTGCAGTATCGCCGTATTGGATTAACTGCAGTTATAGGACAGATAGACTTACTTTCGCAGACTTGTGAAATATTGTTTATATACTATTATTTACAATAATTTAAGCAGTTATTAGGCCTTTTAGGCTTCTAAATAGCTGGGATATACTGACATTAGAGGTGATGGACAATAATTTTTCAAAAATATTTTTTCCTCATGCTTGGGGATTGCAGGGAAGACATTTATAATTATGGTCACATGGAGTATCAACCCAGGGCAAAATGTGCCCTTGGGCATAAAATTGTTATATTTAGTCATCAGTTTTTAAAATTGTAACCATGTAAATGTGTAGGGCAGTACTTTATAAGGTGAGAGACATAAACATTGAAGGATATTAATTATGATTTTTTAATAAAAGTAAAGTGTACGGGTATTTTTTGCCCATGCTTGGTGCTTATAGGGTTAATATTCGAGTAATTTTAACATTTCGGGGCGTGGAAGTTTAGATTTACGAATGTGAAGTGGCTTGCGCAGCGCGTCCAGTAGGATCGGCTGAGCAGGCAGAGAAGTAGAAGGCCGGCCATTGTCTATTGTGAGGCGGCCAGAGCCGCCACTTCCGCCGCTTGCCACACTTCCTGTGCCGCCAAGTGCGCCTCTCACTTCCTACGACGACTCCACAGTCCACCAAAACACGCCCCTCTGCTATTCACCCACTGGCTCTGTGGGACGCCACAGGTAATAGCTAACACGTGCGGCCTGGCTACTATGTGAATGAAGTTTTTATCATCAAATTAACCACCGGATGGCAATAAACAAATGGGGCCTTACGTCCGCTGGCTACCGTCATATGCGAGATTCTCAAGAAATGTTCCTCCTCGCATATAGTGCTCGCGACGTGATTGTGTTCACAGGCTTTATACAACTAAAATTATACAAAAAATACAATTTTGTACATTCTATTACAGATGGAAGTGAACATCATAACCTTGTGGATAACATTGGCTGTTCACTGAGGCTTTTAGCGGATGGTGCTGTAGTATAGAGAGGATCTAACAATGGAAAATTGTATTGAAATGCAGGAGGATCTGCATCGAATTGACAAATGGTGCAGGGAACGGCAATTGAATCTCAATGTAGACAAGTGCAATGTGCTGCGAATACATATAAAGAAAGATCCTTTATCATTTAGCTACACTATAGCAGGTCAGCAACTGGAAGCAGTTAATTCCATAAATTATCAGGGAGTAGGCATTAGGAGTGATAAAATGGAACGACCATATAAAAACAATCGTCGGTAAAGCAGATGCCAGATTTAAATTCACTGGAAGAATTCTAAGGAAATGCAGTCCGAAAACAAAGGAAGTAGGTTACAGTACACTTGTTTGCCCACTGCTTGAATACTGCTCACCGGTGTGTGATCTGTACCAGGTGGGGTTGATACAGGTAGAGAAGATCCAACGGACAGCGGCGCGCTTCGTTACAGGGTTATTTCGTAATCGAGAAAGCTTTACGGAGATGATCGATAAACTCCAGTGGAAGACTCTGCAGGAGAGACGCTCTGTCGCTCGGTACGGGCTTTTGTCGAAGTTTCAAGAACATACCTTTACCGAGAAGTCTAGCAGTATATTGCTCCCTCCTACGTATATTTCGCGAAGAGATCATGAAGATAAAATCAGAAAGATTAGAGCCCACATAGAGGCATACCGACAATCTTTCTTTCCGCGGACAATACGTGACTGGAATAGGAGGGAGAACCGATAGTCGTACTGTCGAGTGGCTTGCGGAATATGGATGTAGATGTATTAAACATAAGCGGTTTTATATTAATTGTTACTACATACTGTGTAATAGCGAAAACGAAACAGAGATCCGCCTAGCAGCGTTTACTTCATTATGGGCAGAGAAAATTATGATATCCCGAAGTTCTCAAGTTGTAAAACCATACAAAATGTCGGCTGGCTACATTTGAAACACATACACTGGAAGTTCGAAAGCATCAAAAAATAAAAGCCCTAGAAAAGTTTGAGTCTTCCCTTGAACGCCGTTCTAAAATGCAAAATTTTGTAACAGTGGAGCAGTAATTTGCTGAAAAGGAAAGTGCTTACACATTTTCCAACGCGCAAGTCAACGCCCAAGTTAGTGTCACATTCCAAGAATCCTAGATGTCGAAGCCACAGATCAGTCTGTTAGCACAAGGTTTCTTGCTTTCACATTCTTCGGAGCTCCCAGGCATTGCGACCACGTTGGAAGTGTCACAGTTCCACCAAGCACATTCCAGAATGAAATATTCATGCTACGTGAAGATAGTTCACTGAAAACGAGCAACAAATTACTTCTAAAACTGTTTCATAACGAACACTGGATGCAAATTACTTCTGCATAACGAACAGTGTATGTACGTGTGTGTGTGTGTGTGTGTGTGTGTGTGTGTGTGTAGGAGGCGGCGTATTGAGGGAGGGGGTGCCTGGCGTATTGAGGGGGGGGGGGGAGGAATGCACGGCGTATTGAGGGGGGGATTCACGGCGTATTGAGGGGGGGGGGATGCACGGCGTATTGAGGGGGGGGGATGCACGGCGTATTGAGGGGAGAACAAATGGCCTCAGACAGGAGGAGGAGCTGAATACAGGTAGGGGAGAAGATGGACAGAGAAGGTGCGAACTCAAGAATGGAATAAATAAATGCCTGGGTAACATCGTGTTTTTCATCTAGTGAGCAGTATAGTTAAGTATGTAGAGTGTGCAGTATAGTTACGTATGTAGCAATAGAATGAGCCGAAATGTCTAATGAAGGCAATGAAAAGAAGAGAGAGGATGATTGCATGCTGAAATCAATCGTCTGAAGGGATGGCAGCTGGAAGGACTAGGTACGAAGCTGCCAGAATCGTAGGTTCTTCAGGTTTTGAAACAGTGACTCATGTTCCTCAGTGTTTCATTTAGAGATCAGAAATGTTCAAATGTTTGTAGAGCTTAAGGGACTTAACTGCGGGGTCATTAATCCCTAAACTTACAAACTACTTATGAACTAGCTAACACTAAGGACGGCTCAAATATCCATGCCCGAGGGAGGATTCGAACCCCCGACCGTAGTGGCCGTGCAGACCGTGACTGACGCGCCTCAGTCCCTCATATTGAGAACACAGGGTACTTGTTCTATGACGTCTGCACAGATGTGTTGAAATGATGAGGCTATCTGGAAAGCAACAGCAATGAGGAACGTCGTATCAACCGTAGAACACACGACGAGAACAACAGCACGCGCTGGCAAGCAGTGAGCTGGAAGGCGATTACCTGCTGTCGCATTTAAGGCGTCGCGAGCTGACCGGAAACGGGCGCGCGCGAGCTTCCCGCATATAAGCGGGCGGGCGGCGGATTATGGGCCGTTCTGAGAACAATGCGCCGTAAATCACGCCGAGTAACGGCCGGCCGTCCGCGGAAACTGCAGCTTTTTATTATTTTCTTCCTTATCCTCGCGCCGGCTCACGATAAGCAGATTTGCCGTGATGTGTGAGTGCCTGTAAATTTTTATTGCCCCGATGGCGAGCCAACCTCTGCCGCGACGCAACGCCGGGCACGTGGAAGCGCGTGGGAGCTGCTAGTAGGAAGCCAGTCCCACCAGAGAGCTCTGCGTGCCTGGTGTCACGCCAAAGACGACAATATGCATAACAGCGACCCCGCCAAGTGGCCCAAGTCAATGGCGCAGGGAACCTTCACTGCTAGCATTTCTTTTATTATTTATTTATCCACTTGCTTAATTGCCGCAGCTTCGCAGGCGTAGACTGGATGGTTTACATTAGTTGTTTGTACTTCTAAATACAAATTTTCATATATTTAGCTTTAAAAATGCTTTCCTATCCTAATCAGGTATTTTGATACAACTTGCCACCCCCTATTGCACCACTGATGGCAGAATTCAAAACATCCCGAAACACGCTTTTTATTTATAATTCTAAGCACGGTTTCAAATACAAATTTTCGCATTTTTAGCTCAAAATAGTCTTAGTAGCACATGTCACCCACTTAATGGTTCAATTTCCAAAAAATTCGCAACACGTGTGTTTTTAAAATTCCAATCAAAAATATAAACCGAAGTTTTGTATTTCTTTCTTCAGAATTTCTTTAATAGCAACGTGTTTTTCTTAAAAAAACTGTTCATCCACTATTTCACCCCTTTAGGGATGGGAGTATAAAAAAATCGCTGATGCATACAGCGTAAGATAAGCAACGTCTACAAATTTCAATTTTCTATCGTCTGTAGGGTTCCAACCTCCTTCGTAGATTCACTTTTCAGCGCTGTTTTCTGTCGTTTAAAACCGCACATCAAACGCACTTTCCGCTTCCGCAATATTTCCGGTGCAAGTGTTAACGTGATTCACCCTCTATACACACACACACGTTTAGTTGGTTTCGACATTTTGACTCTCCATGAAGTAAAGCACGATAGTTTCCAATGTCCTGCACTTTCTCTCGTACACCTTCCAGGTTGGAAGACATTGTTTCTGTGATGCAATCGATCCACCTCATCCACTGACGTCTCTCTCTCTCTCTCTCTCTCTCTCTCTCTCTCTCTCTCTCTCTCTCTTCCCCTTCCTCTCAGTGAGGTACGTCTTCGCATTGTGTATCCAAAATAGGTCAGTCTTTCTTTTGATATTAGATCTTGCAGGGAGCTATCTAGTTTGATTTTCTCTAACAGTGATCTGTTGGTTGCCTGTGCCGCGCACGGAACAATTTTTATGTAGATAAATTTTATTTCGGAGACTGGACAGCACAGCCTCCGCGGCTGCGCCACGGGCGTTGTGTGCCTCGATGAAGTCCGGAGTTACGAGTATACGGTCGATGGAGCGTGCCAAACGTCTGGCAGCATCTGGTCCGGCGCAGAGCTGGCCAGCGGCGACTGCGAGGGGTGGCGATCGGTAATCCGGGGGCGGAAATGAGCAGGGAGGAAGGGTAAGGGTATCGCCGCGGCGGCAGATGCGGCGCGGCGCCCCGGGTAATGAATCTCGCGTCGCCTCCTCCCCGCCCCCAAAAACTGAGCCAGGGGTGCACAGTGCACAGCCGCCGCTGCCGCCGACAATGCGCCCTGGTTTCTGCGACAACTCGCCGCTTGACGGGCAGGTGGCGCTGCCGTCGCCGCGGGACACCTACAGCCGAACGTCGCAGCGCGACATCCCAATCACAGCGCGCTACTCGCTACGTATTGTGCTTGCGACTCGCTCCGAGGCCGTACTCGTCAAACCGAACCACTGCACTGCCATTCGTCACACAAGGCGCAGCTTCCAATCGCGGAAAATGTCTGCGCAAACTGAAGGTCTGGTGCCGGGAGTGTTTTTTTACCCAAAGAGCTCGGAACCTGCCGTCCGGGTTCATTTGTCAACTGTCTAGCAGTACTACTGATGAGCGGCCATTGCGTTTGTTGCTAACTAGTTGCAATACCTGGCGTTGCCCGCGTCGGAATATATCGCACAGTTGACGACATAAGAGGTTAAATTGTACGACGCTTGCGCCGCGCTGCGGTGGTTATGTTGGCACCAATGGTAATGACGGCAACTCAGATGACCAATAAATGTTTTTTCGTGACAACTTCAATTAAAACGAAAATCATTTTTTTCTGAACGGACAAGGGTACATACAAGAACCTGTCAACCATAGAGCAGGTACAGTATTAATTTTGCTGCGAGTGAAACGAGCAGCAATAACATTTACTCTGTAGCACGTGAAAAATATTAACGCAATTCTACACTTCAATGTTCATCTGTTGCCAACATAAGCACTGGAGCCCGGCGAGAAGCGACGTAAAATTTTACCGCTTTAAAGACCTGTCACTCTCTCAGGAAACGCAACACAAAACATTTGAAGAAACAGACTTTTTGTGTCACCTTTGCTGGTAACTGGATGACGCTTACATGGGTGCCCGTTTCGATAAATCTCGAACGCGCGACCACACTTCGATACATATTGCAATTGAGTCTTTGCGCGTAGTTCGATTTGGCTTTCCGAGGTAGCAAATTTAGCTGGAAAGTCGTTGGACGTGAACTTTCATTACAACAATAATTTCGTGCGTCTCATTGACCTGGTGCAAGTCTTTCAATTAGACGCCACTTCGGCGACTTGCGTGTCCCTAGCCTACGCCACTTATCCATCCGGGGAAAGGGGAGCTACAGCTTTGCATGAATCCAAACCACGTGTCGTTTCTAGACACTCTTCACCTCGCTGATAGGATAAATAATTCTGAGGTCCGACCGGATTTCGAACTCCGCGACCTTCCAGTATCTAGCCGAGCGCTTGACCCCAAAATCACCGGCCTCAACACACTTTCATTAAAACCTATGTCAATTTCGTGTGTTAAGCAGTATTATGAATCAGTTACTTCTGTGCTTCAGTTTTCCACAACGATATTTTGTTCCATGTGTTCCTGAAAGTTTTTTATCCGTCATTCGTGATGTCCACTGTTGGGAATGGTCCCAAATGCCATGACTGAGAAGCCTTTAGTCTTTTCCGTTGTTTGTCCACTACCGTCTATGTCTCCAAGAAAATTAGGGCAACATCCCAAAGTTGTTACATACAGTTTCTGCTGTTTATATCGATTGCTCTATTTTTATAGCTGTTTCAGCTTGGGAAATTTCGCACTGCATCTCCTGCGATGATTTACTATCGTCCGTGTTCTGTTACGGTCAAATGCAAACGTAGATTTGCTGCTGTTCAAAATTTCTGCATACACGGATTTCGAAGTAACAGTCATCCGAAATCAAATGACAGCACGGCGAAGCATAAAGCAATTAAAGAATTTTGTACAGTACTATCGGCCTGTCTTGGCGCTGTGTAGCGTTTCGGCGGTGTCGGGTGGTGGCGGCAAATGCGATGGAACCCGGAAAGGCGGTCGATAGCGAGGCTTCCGGTGAAACCGCCGGCCGGCCGTCTTCCGCCCAGCTTACGTAACGCTAGTGGCCAGTTAAGCCCCCAAGCCGAAGCCGTACGCCTCGCCGCCCACGCGGGCCTGTCTGCTGCCTGCCAATTCCCTCCAGCACCGCGCCCGCTCACGTCCACATGTACTACAACTGGACTGCCCGCCACAGCTCTATTCATCACCATTCCCTGCAACTACACCCAAATCTCTGCACCACAAGGCCGTGTCACGGAGCTAGAGTAGGTATAAACAATCCCAACTTACAGCTCGTATAGTCCTTTAAATTATTCCTCATTTCTCTCTGCTTCACTTAAGTTTCCTTATCGTGTAACATGCCCGCAAAACACACACACACACACACACACACACACACACACACACACACACAGAGAGAGAGAGAGAGAGAGAGAGAGAGAGAGAGAGAGAGAGAGAGAGAGAGAGAGAGAGAGCCCAATTCCAAGTGACTCCGAAGCCTCTTTTCTTAAGCGGAGCTCACAGCCATACTAGAGGGCATCAAACATGCTGGCGCATTAGACAAGGATAGGGTCATTACTCTGACAGATTCTCAATTGGCACTGACTGCTTCTCATACGAAATCAGACCGTCAATAATACCAATATCTCCGTGTACCAAACACCATAACGTGTAGCAGCTTTAATACGTCGTAACAAGCAAATCATTATGCTGTGGGAGAAAGGGCACCACGGTTTCAGGGGCAACGAAATTGTCGACGTTCTCGCTACGAATGGCAAAATGTTCAACAACGTTTGTAAATCTAAGGGACTAAATTACGTTGGTCATCAGTCCCTACGCTTACAAACTACGGCAACCAAAAGTAACTTATGCTAAGGACAACACAAACATTCATGCCCGAGGGAGGACTCGAAATTCCGACGGCGAGGAAGCGCGCGCTTCGCAGCTAGGCTCGGCCACTGCACTGCGCCTACGAATGCCATCCGCCATGGGCTGAAGAATTATCAACGCGTTCCTTTTCTTTGTTCGTTATTGTTCTTTGGGTAGGTAGGTCCATTGCGAAGATGGGATCGTGTTTGTTCTATGTTGACCGATGCGTTCTTGGATAAGTGTTTCTCTTATATAGGGCGGGCAGCCTTTTGGCCGAACTACTACGAAGTACTACGCCGGACCCATTGAATCACCAAGGCGCTTGGTATTGTGCTTTTAATTTGTGGTGGTTGGGCAGTTAAACTTTTTTAAGGTTACACCCGAACATTTATGACTAGCACACCATTAGGTGATAACATTATTTATTCTTATTTACTTATTTTATTTTCGTTACAGCTAACACTAACAAACACCCGATCACAAATTAAATGTTTAGGAGCATTATCAGACCCTTTTGAAATAAAAACAGGTTTGAGACAAGTCTCTCAAATGTTCAAATGTTTGTATAGTCTATGGGACTTAACTACGGGGTCATCAGTCCCTAAACTTACAAACTACTTATGAACTACTTACGAACTAGGACGGCACAAATATCCATGCCCGAGGGGGGATTCAAACCACCGACCGTAGTGGCCGTGCAGACCGTGACTGGAGCGCCTTAGTCCCCTCGGCCACCGCGGCCGGCACAAGTCTCTCTCTTAACTTGTACTACTGTGTTTTAGAAGAGGTTTTCAGGGAATCCCGAAAAGAAATAAGTCAATTAAACCTTTCAAATGGAATCAGGCTAGGCCGCTTTTTTTTATTTTTTTATTTTTTTATTTTTTATTTTTGCAGAGAATCTGCATATTCCGAGTAAACAGCTTGAAGTCTTCAAGGAAACAGCAGTGAAGGCATGTTTGCAAATATCTTTTGAGAAGACAGAATATATGAACATAAATGCCACTGATCCAGTCTGGACAGTGAGGGCCAGATATGGCCAAATCAAAAGTGTTCAGAGGTTCATGTACCAGAACAGATTTTGACTAGAATGAAAAATGAAAAGACAGCAATTTAAGAACGAGCAAGAAAAATGGAAATAGCATTCAGATTGTTTCCTTGAGGACTTCAATCTGTTTAGTTGCATTTTGGACATTTATTATTATTTGTTATTTCTACATGTAATATTCACAAAATATATGACCAACTGCGATTGGGCAAGGCTGAAAATGTGTACCCAGCCGGGATTCGATCCCGGGTCTCCTGCTTTATAGGCAGTTGCGCTGACCCCTACACCACAGGGGACACAGTGATCACCGCACCTGCAAGAACTACCTAACAGACGCCACATTTATATAATATGCCGGTGACGGGCGATGATCCTATCGGTAGTGGGGAGGGGTGGGCAAGTTTTAAGCCCTTACTCTTACGGGAATTAGTTTCATAACTACGGGTTCGAGTACTGTGGGCAGGGCGAAGCTGGGAATTTGTATCTGACGGGAGGCGTGCTTAGGTAGTCCTTGCAGGTGCGGTGATCACTGTGTCCCCAGTTGTGTAGGGGCCAGCGCAAGTGCGTAGAAAGCAGGAGACCCGGGTTCGAATCCCGGCTGGGTACACATTTTCAGCCTTGCTCAATCGCAGTTGATGTGATATATTCTGTGAATATTAAATAATAACAACTGCAGGATCAGAAGTGACGTCTGTTCTTTCGGAACAGACGCAACATGTATATATATTCTACATGTAAGCCGAGGGTAGCTTTCGAATGCTGTATCCGGTGTCACTTATCTTCATTTAGCACTCACGTGGGTAGCGTTGTGCTGGAGATACTAGACGCCTGCTGAGAAGGTAAACAGAGCAGATGCTAACGTGAGGGCGCAGCAGGCAGGCCTTGGATGCAGAGTGGGGCGGTACTGGGGTGCTGCACCCCTGCTCTGCGCGGTGAATCACTGGCTACGGCCAGGGGCGTCCGTCTGTTTCCGGCGCTCCCCTTTGTCACCAGACACACCACCCGAGCGCTTCTGCAATCGTCAATGCCCCGATACCTTGCACGATAAACAGCCCGCCGACCGAAAGCCTCCAGCCATTGGCACCCGGGCCGTGCATGCCAAAGTTTGCGCAGAGTGTGCAGAGTTCACCGTGGGGGTCAAATCTAGTCTCCGATACCGCTTTGACCAATGACGTCATGTTTTACGTCATTTCGTCTCGCGCGTGCTTTCAATACTCACTGTTTACGTGTCTGATATTTTTGAAGCCACCTAGATGGCGTTGTATTATCTTTTTGGTGTTATTCTGTTTTTGCAAGTTTTAGGTCTTGATTGACCTATACCTAAAGTAACTTTCAATTTTTAAAAAGTTATCTGTATCGTAGCCGTAAGAAGGTTAGGTATGGGTTAAACAAGATTTTCTTTTTTAGTACATGAAGGCGCGTAGCGCGCGAATCTCCGGTTCAGAAACAATCTATTTACAGTTTTATGTTCGTCATAAATATATCATTTCAGGCCGCACAATTACGAGTGCATGCTTTCTTTAAAATTACCTAATTATTAAATTTTTTTTCAAGAGGTAGTATCATTAAGTAGATTTGACCTATTTAGGTGAAATCTAACTACCGATACCATGTTGTGGTAAACGAGTTCGTAGTATCTCTCGATTGTGTATGACGTCATGTGACGTCAAAGCGGTATCGGAGACTAGAGTTTATCCCACCGTGGCGCTGAACGCTCAGCAACGATGCCGCTGTTACGTACGGGAAGCGTGCCTCAACGTAGTAGCGGCAGTTGTCGGCTGCGGCAGGTTTGAAAATCGCAGTTCTTATTAGATAGACGGGGTGAAATTCGTACTTTAGCTCTATTAAAACGCAAATTTCCACCCTTCAACACAAGCAAGTCATTTTCCGTTGTAGTACACATTAGGGGAAAAACGTCAATACCGATTACCGCACTATAAGGCATGTACAGTAAATAAAGACATCGAATGATGAAACGAGTGCCCGCGACACGAATTAACTGTAACGTAAAGCAGGACTTTTCCTGCGATGTGGTATTCGCATACTCCATGCCAGTTCCGTTAACACTGTGAACATGGTAAAATAATGTACTTGTAAGTTCCCGGTTTCCCGTTGGGACAGCAAGAAAGTGTGCAGAATACGGTGCTATTTTGTGAAAACGGGTTCATCAAGGCAGTTCCAAACCCACTGCAAACCTAATAAGGAAGGTATACCTATTTGAATCTGCTAGCTGTAGTCTAGCAATAATCTTGCTTCTACAATTTTCAACGCGCCCCCTGTATTACCAAACTGCGGATTCTTTCATGGCGTCCCACACGAACTGATACCTTATTTCTGTAAAGTAGTGCGTCTATACACACACACACACACACACACACACACACACACACACACACACACAAGAATTATTCCTAAATTTATAATTAATGTTAAGGAGTTTTCCCTTTTTTTTCAGAAAAGCTTTGATTTCTATTGCCAGTTATATTGGTACGAAGATAGTACACCCTACTTTCAGGGTAATTGTCCCATTTTCTGTAAACATCGCCTTATATTTATCTCTACTTCTATCGCAACGATTTTAGTTTTGTAGATTTCGCACGGCCCTTTCCGTTTAACTGACATTCCAATTCCTTTGACTTCACTGACAGAATTAGGAAGTCGTTGAGAAATCTAAAATTCTCTGCTGCTTTTCAGTGCTGTGAATTTTTTATTTCTTTCAGCTGACCGTCGACGGCATCTCAAGTATTTCCGGGTCTCATAACGTTTTGGGCGGGCTGTAGCAGTGGGTTTATCCGCTGCCGCCCTCCCGCTCCTTCGGACACTAAACAAGGGATTAGCGAGGGTGCTACCTGTTTGAGGTAGCGGGGCCGGATACCTGCAGACTAACAGAAATGCCGGTGTTTGCCGCCTACCTGCGGCAGCTCATGTCCTGCCCCCACTTGCAGGCCGGTCGCTATTTCTGGGAAGCGGGTTCGCCAACACTACACCTCGCACGATCTCCATTATCTGCTCGCGCTCCACACGTTCATTCCTGAGGGCACAAAACACCGCCCGAGCAACCGCAGTGGCAGGGCAGGTTAAAGCGACATATCCAGGGCCGTGGTGCTACACTTTCCGATATTTGCGTAGATTTGTGCTGAACCCGAAATAACTACGGATAGGACCGTTTATCACTCCAACCTTAACATACGTTTAGCTGGGCAAGATTTTACCGAAATATTTATACGAAATTCCGTTGCCTAAACATTTTTGCAATGTGACTGCAATATTTCGATATGGATGCTAATGTTGCTGGTCGTTGGCGATGAATTGCCATGTTGTCCATAAAGGGCGGAGAACATTTGGTATCACAGGGCAATACCTATCTCTGTCCTTGTAAATGCTTCCGTCTCGCTCTCACCTATGTTTCGTGTCTCTCTTGCCAACAGCGCTGCATGCGCGTGTCTGAGCGAAAACAGTATCGTTTTGCTTTTGTTCGTACGAAAGTTTGCGCACTTGTAGTGGTTGTTTTGAAGGTGTATTTGTTTACTGTTGTTGTCATACAATGTGATTTTGTTCTTGTGGTATAATGACAGCCGGCCGCGGTGGCCGAGCGTTCTGCGGCGCGCTAGTCACAGTCTACACGGCCACTACGGTCGGGGGTTCTAATCCTCCCACGGGCATGGATATTGCGCCGTACTTAGTATTAGCTAGTTCATAACTAGTTTGTAAGTTTAGGGACTGATGACCCCGTAATTAAGTCCCATAAGCTCTACAAACATTTGTATAATGACAAAATCATTTTATTTATTAATGCAATAAGCTACATCCTCAGTCGTAGGAGGTAGAGAGCAGTATGCATGAAAACACAAACGCTACGAAAGATAGTTTCTCTTGTTTTTGTTTGGAATGACATCACTTTTCTCATGTGAAAGTAGGAGAGCCGCACTAACTTCTATTATCTGGTACTCATCGATTTTGTGTGAAATAGTATAGCCCTTTGCAAACACTTCTGGCCCGGAAATTTGTTGCCGCAAACATTGCCGGACAATAGAAGGCGGTATGTTGTCGTTGGTGTGATTGCAATACACGTGGCCGTAATGTTGCCCGACGACTATTTGTATAGCCCATCTAAACCTATCTGTAAATGACTCATTAGTTTTGCAAGATTGAAGAAAAGCTGAATTCAAATGTTTGTATAGCTTATGGGACTTAACTACGGGCTCATCAGTCCCTAAACTTACCGACTACTTATCAACTAGCTTATCCTAAGGACGGCACAAATATCCGTGCCCGAGGGGGGATTCGAACCCCCGACGGTAGTGGAAAGCTTAATTGGCAAGGTAAAAGTTGGATAGCATAAGCAAATTTTTGCGCTTCTTATGGTTTTCCATATATATAATTGGTGTGATTTTTTCACCCATCCAAAACTGGCTCTTTATATGAAATACAAAACGTCAAAATCTGCAATATCTGCCGCTTTCTGCAAACACAAGCATAGGTGTAAACAGTAGTTCACACTGCGGCCACCCTTGACACAAGAAACACCACAGACACACTGTACAAACTCTGCTGCATCTGTTAAACACGTGTTTTTGCACAAAATTCCGACTAGACGCGGATAAAACAAGATTACGATTGTCGTTGCAGATATGCAACACGATGCATTTAAGGGTTAAGGGGCCGGGCGTGTGAGAAAAGTGCGGGCCACGGCGCGAGGCGGTGCGCAGGTCAGATCCTCGCGGCTGCGCATGCGCAGTGCCGGCGGGAATGCAGGAAGCTGGGAGCGCAGCGAGAACGCGGAAGCGCCGCTGTGCCGCGGCCGGCCTCCCCCCCCTCCTCCTCCTGCTGCCCCAGGCTGCCTCCCCCCCCCCCCCGCCGGCCGGGACTGCGGCTGTATTTCCGTACCTCGGCGACCCGCATTCTGGCCGCTGGGCTGTGGGGAGGGGGCGCGCCGCTACCTGCCGCGTCCTTAGCACATATACACCGGCACGGGGCGCTTTTCTTTGCCGGCTCACCTTTGCTCTTTCTTCCTTTCTGCCGCGACCCCCTGCCGCGCTGCGTCCCTGCTCGCCTCTCTGCGGGAGGCTCACCACTCATCAGGACACCGGCCACAGGCGCTACTTCACGCTGGCTCAGGGAATGGCAAGGAATACCTGTGTGGCGCCTACACTTGCCCTGTCCACTGCAGCGAGATGCTGTGGCACCGTACAAGTCTCTGTAGGGCTTAGATAAGCGGGGGGAGGGGAAGAGGGGTTCCAACATGCCCCGCCCCCTCCAGAGCCTTATCCATAGAGCCTTTTTATTAGTATCTCTCAAGGGGAAGCGATTAAGACAGGGTTGTAGCCTTTCCCCAATGTTGTTCAATCTGTACATTTAGCAGGCAGTGAAATAGTCTTGTGTAGTTCGCGAACTAGTTCGGAAGAGCGCTCCCACAGGCGAACTAGTTCGCAGATCCCTCGCCTCTTAGTTTGTCCGCTCCTTTTCCGAAGACTGGTGGGGAACAGCGAGAGGACGCGAGAGCGCGCGGCATCGCGTGATTTATAGGTAATGTCCCTTCAATGACCTGTTAAATAAATAAATAAATCTATTTTAAAAATAAAATACGAGTACTCTGTATGCACAGTAGTTGAATATCATTGTATCACCCATTCATGTAAATAACTGATTTATTTGCTTAAGTATTTGATGTCTAATTGCCCAAAAAATACGGGTAATAGCACACGCTTGGGCAACGCTGATCATTATATAAAAAAGCTGTCATAACAAAACAAAGAGCTCTTTTAGTAGCGGCAGCAAAAGCCAAAAATAGCGGACGCTCTAAAAAGAACGACATACTTCGAGGCCGAGCTACGAACTAAACGGAGAGTTACCGGTCGCGAACTAAGATATGCGCGATCGACCGCGAACTATTATGCCAAATGTATCTCGTTTCTTAGTTCGTTGGATTCTTTTCCAAAGACCGACGGGCAATAGAGAGAGGACGCGTAGCAGAATTAAAAATCACGTGTTTGTCTTCTGCTGATGAGTCATTTCGAGGTGAGCGTCTGCCTGCTAGATTACATGAAATATCCCTTGTTGTATTGGACACTTGCGGCCAAATACAATGCACGTATCTTTCACAAATGTTCTTCCTGCTATGTATGAGCTGAACAACACTTGCTAGTTCAAATGTTTGTAAACCTATTTCGACCAAACTGCTATGACAGTCCGCCCCTCGTAGCTTACACGCCAGCGTCGCTGGCTACCATGCAGGCAACCGGGTTCGATTGCAGGCATAGGCCAGGATGTTGTGTATCATCATCATCATCATCATCATCATAGACATGCAAGTCGCCAAAGGGCGTCATATAAAAAGTCTTGCGTTAGGCGGCCGAACTATCGCACACGGGATTTCCCAGACAAAAATGACATACGATCGTTTCATCACTTTGTACAGTTCTATTTTTGAAAATAATAAAATATGTGAGAAATAAATAATTTGTTTTTGGAATAATGTTCAGATATAGTAACTGGACTGAAAATAAGCAAATGTTAGTCAATTTCTACAGATTAACGTTAATATTCATTACGAAATGTTTTGATGACAGACAATTTGAGTGGATACGATGATCCTCTTCTTTATACATCTCAGTGGCTTGTAGTTCGGATCATTTTACGCCTAGATATTGTATGGAGTGTTGTTTTGAATAAAAAAACTGACGAAGTTTGCGACACTTTTTTGTAAACATCACTATATTATACTTTTAGAATGAATACATAACAAGACGTCTACACCAAATGAAAGCAGGCACAAGACTAGACAAGTGATACATCAGCTAATTGACCATCTAATCCTTTTTTTTAACATAAGATGGTCAGCTGATGTATCACTTGTCTATTTTTTTTAGTGCGCCTCAGTTGCACAGTGGTAGAGTGCCAGACTACAAATCCAAAGGTAGCAGATTCGATCCCCGCCAGGTCCTAGGATTTTTATCTGCCACTTTTCCACTTCTTTCACCTCTGGCACTATTACTCATGTAAAAAATACCGAGTAGCACCGTGGTTCGGAACCCACGTTAAACTGTAGGTCCCCTATAACTGGCTGGGTAAGTCAGCTCGAAGGTCTGAGGAAGGCAACGGCATACCACCTCCAAACAGGACCATGCCTAGTAAAGCACTGTTGTGTTTAATCTTCGGATTGTTGACTGCTTTACATTTTTATGTTTTTTTTTTAAAACATTTGCTAATCATTCAAAGTTTATCTTTTTATTCAAATGTTTGTATAGCTTATGGGACTTAACTACGGGGTCATCAGTCCCTAAACTTACAAACTACTTATGAACTACCTTATACTAAAGACGGCACAAATATCCATGCCCGAGGGGGGATTCGAACCCCCGACCGTAGTGGCCGTGCAGACCGTGACTGGAGCGCCTCAGTCCCCTCAGCCACCACGGCCGGCTATCTTTTTATTCCGACTATTATTATAACATAATACTACTCTGACACATTAAAAAATTTATTTTCCTGAAATTATATAATATAGACAGAAAATACCGAATATTTAGAAATTCTTACGATGAAATTATCAAATGAAATTAAAAAAAAAAAAAAAGACATTCCTTTCCTCCCCTAGTATATCACTCCTCTACCTTATGGTAACATCACAACTTTCTAGGCTTAAAGACCATTTAAACTAATACATACCCTTGCCGAGAGGAAACTCTAATCTCCGGCGTCGAGCAAGCGCGCTTCGCAGCAAAGCTGCCTTAGAGCGCTCGGCCACTCCACCGCGGCCGCATGCTAATACGCCACGACACCGAGGCAGTGTAAACGCATGCAGAGTGGAAGATAATGCAGTCACGGGCGCACATCAAAGCAGTGTAACGTCATCTTTGGCGGCGGACCGAATTTGCAGGGCGAGCGGCATCGAACCGGCGGCCCCCGCGTGGGCAGCCGACACGGGCTAGAGCCTTATCGATCGGCAGGTCGCTCATCACGGCACACGCCACCTGCTTTGTACAGGCTCCCATAGTGTGGCGCAGTCATCTCTTGCACACGCTCTCTGATGTTCCGCGTTATGGTCGCAGTCCGACCTTTACTTTCTTTTACGATCGGCGTATAAAGACACTCCGGAGCCGATGACGCCGCACGCGCACCGCTTCTTCCTGCGCTGTTTAAGACGTCTTCACTTTTCTTCGGCACGGAGTTTCACCGGATTCTTTTTTGGAATATGTACTAGAGTTTCTGCTCGAAATTGTTAAGACTACGTTGTAGGAGAGACTACAGTGTATAGGAGAGACTACAGTGTATAGGAGAGACTACAGTAACCATTCAAAACGATTTATCCGCCGCTGTCTATCAACCAATAGTACACTGCTGAAATCTGCTTTTATTGGAAAGAAGGAAGCTTAGGGTTTTAACGTCCCGCCGACAGCGAGGTCATTAAGCTGGGTTTACACTGGCAAGTCGCTTGCAGAAGTTATTGCGATACACTTGCTGCTGCGTTTACACAACACTCGCAAAAAGTAAGCAAGATACTTTGACAAGTAACTTGCATCAATAACCTGCAGACACCGTTGACATTTACGTTCACGCCTTGCCGCATTGGCAAAGTATTCTATAAACACCCATGCCAGCTATGGTAAACTGCTGAAATCTGCTTTTATTGAAAGAAGGGCAGCTTAGGGTTTTAACGTCCCGCCGACAGCGTGGTCATTAAGCTGGGTTTACACAAGCAAGTCGCTTGCAGAAGTTATTTCGATACGCTTGCTGCTGCGTTTACGCAACACTCGCAAAACGTAAGCAAGATACTTTGACAAGTAACTAGCATCAATAACCTGCAGACACCATTGACATTTACGTTCACGCCTTGCCGCATTGGCAAAGTATGCTATAAACACCCGGCTTCCTAAGACCTAGGTCGTCTTTTACAGAGCCAAACAGTGCCCTAATTTTGCTGGGAGGGCGAAAAACACTCTCGATATTAAAGTTTCGAGCTGTCAAAAGACGATCGCGAAGGCCCACTTTTAGGTTACTAACGTAACATAACGCGGACCGAAACATCGGAAGTGGTGTGACTCGGATGCTCCTGGTAGTACGTACGTAGAGGCAGTGTCTTGGTAAGCGCCGTGTGTGACGCAATGGGAGGCGGTCGGTGCGGCATCCGTTGAGCCGGAACCCGGCACAAAGGCGGCGGGCGCGTGGGTGCGGGCAAGACGGGGGGGGGGGGGGGGGGGGGCGGCAGAGGAGACGTGGCAACGCGGCCAGCATCCCACACCACACCACACACCTGTTGCCGGGAAAAAGCGCGCTCTGCGCAGGGGGTGCGCGTCTGCCTGCCGTCTCAACGCACCTGAGACCTGACTCACCGCCCGCCTCCCAACCACCCAGGCACCCAGCACTATTGTTTTCATCTCGTCCATTATGGCCCGCAAACAACTGTAGCCCAGTGGCGGCTGGTGCTAATGTGCTGCAGCACACTGTAAATATGTTACTAAACTCATGCCATTTCTCTTCGAATGCAAGCGAGAAATCGCTGTAAAATTACATCGTTTCTCTTGGAATGCGATCCAGATATCACAATAAAACTATGCCGATTCCCTTCCGATGCGTATTACAATGCTGGTAATAAGGATGAAAACGCATTTTGGAGCGCTCTCGCCGCGATAGCTGGAAACCAGCTCGGTGTGCTGAAGTGGGATTCAGCCGCGCTGTTACGTGCGCAGAGAGGCGGCGCAGTCGTCTGTTCGCTAGTGCGCATTCGCGGACGTGACGTCAGGCCTGGCGACTCGTGTGTGCTGAGACCGATTTCAGCACCAGATCAATGTTTCTCTTCGCACTGCGTGTAACGGTTGTGGAAGAATGGTATATGACGAATATTGCGGCATACAGAGTCAAATAGCGCGCTGACTCAGGCGTCTTGCGTGTTGTCTCTCAAACCTACCTGTGTGAGACTCTTATTCAAATACCTCTGAGTCCTAATTTTTAATTTCTGTAAATAAAACTTCAATCACAAACAACATTAGTAATGTATAGCCAACATGCGAGTAATACTGCACTTTTCAGCCAAGCAGTTACATTGGTCACTTGTGTAGAACGCAGATGACGTGGCGGGGACATTGCTACGCTCCGTTATTTCCCTTGTCAGTGACGCTTTTTATTTTAGTATCTTTTGTTTCCTGTTTATTTTTAATATTGTAGCACACTGTCAAATTTTGCACGAGCCGCCACTGCTGTAGCCTTCTTGCATCTGGAGTAGATGACACTGCCTCATAGCTACTCAAGTCCTACAGGCGAAATACCCTCAGACTTTAAGAAAAAGGACACGGTAGCAGAGGATACCGTGCTCACGGGTGCGGTGCCTCTAGGGGGAAGCTAGTCCACTGTTGGTCTAGCTGATCTCTACGAGCCTACGAGAGCTACTCTGGCGTCCGGTCCTGGATTGTCGTGAGTGCACTCGTGCTCTCCCGATAATCCATTTGTAGTCTGGGGCAACGTCCAAGAGAGAAATTAGTCCCAATTCTCCGGTTCCGACTAAGGTTTTTCTTGGTTGTAAGGCGTATGCCGGAACTCTTAAGCTCCTTCCACTTATTTCCAATTGGAATGGCCCCTTTGCCCCACAATAGAACCGCGATTCTTTATGGGCCGGATCTCAAACATCCCGCTCCACTCCTCGGAGTGGAGAATGAAAATAATTCCAAAGAAAGCAGGTGTGGACAGGTGCGAAAGTTTAATAAGTGATGGTTCCAAAATTAACACAAATTAAATACAGAAGGATGGAAAGGCTGATACATGCTGATTTCGGGGAAGATCAGTTCGGATTCAGGAGAAATGTAGGAACACGGGAGGCAATACTCACCTTACGGCTCATCTTAGAAGATAGATTAAGGAAAGATAAACCTACGTTCCTAGCTTTTCTATATTTGGTGTATATAGTAAATAGAGTCAAATGGATATGGATAAACAAGCAGCCCTCGATCGCAAATTAAAAATTATTTTACCAGGTTTCAGCAATGACTAAGATTGCCTTCATCAGAAAATATAAAGCAAAGCAAGTCACATAATAAAATATACTACTCAGCAGGCATCAGTCTGATGCCTCCGTGCAGGGGTGCAGCCCATAGTGGCTAGCTTTTTCTGATGAAGGCAATCTGAGTCATTGCCGAAACCTGACAAAATAATTTTTAATTGGCAACCGAGGGCAATGATCCTTTCTTCAGTGCGGAGTCACTCCTAGGCCCTTACTCTTACGGGAATTAGTATACAATAACTACGAGTTTGAGTTCTAGTGGGCCGGGTAACATTGAGAATTTATATCTCACGGGAGAC
This sequence comes from Locusta migratoria, assembly GCA_026315105.1. NCBI lineage: Eukaryota > Metazoa > Arthropoda > Insecta > Orthoptera > Acrididae > Locusta > Locusta migratoria. Next base: position 212,756,808 of record CM048749.1, read on the forward strand.
GTGCTTTAGTAATTCCGTGCATGTGTGGTGATCGCTTTGTCCCCAATGGGACACATTACGTGAATATGAATATATATACAGTATATACTTTTCTTAACAACTGTTATGTATTTCAGGCAAAACTGTAAGCATATTGTGCTTGTAAAGAAGCAGATCTAATTTTGATTTTTTTAGAATTACTAATTGCATCATGTTCTTTTACCTGTCGATGCTTCCTGAAAACAATTTTCAGGCGTTGCGGTTATTCTTCATTATCACATTGTATTATGAAACAATCTATGATGTATTCAATTCACGATTAATGTTACACAAGGAATTCCGCAATTTTAACATTGAATAAATTTCACTTGGGCATACGCTTTGTATTACCGAACCAGTAATAATTTTATGGTGCAAGTACTTCTGTGGCGGGGACCCCGCAAGCAAGACTTGGCAACCCTCAGGTTGAAAAACACTGCAGTGTACACAGTCCTGCACCGATAACAATTTCACAATTACAGAAGGCCGTAGAGCCTGTAGTATTGCAGCAGTGGACGTATAACGAATTGTTGAGCCCATGGCAGATGGAGCTGGTGTACTGAGGCGAGACACGGTGGCAGGAGGCATGGCGTGACTGCCAGCGTGGCGGTGGCGGGCAGTGGGATGTGAGGCGGTTCCGGGAACGCGAGCAGGAAGGAACCGGCAGCTTTCCTGGTGGTGTCCTTGCGGGGCCTCGCGCAAGGCGAACGCGGAAAAGCGCGCTCCGGTGTTTGGACTCGGCGGGCGCGACTCACCTTGGCAGCAAACAAACACCGCTGCGCACTCAGCAGGCGGCCGAGCCGCCTACTCGCCGGCCTAGGCCAGCCGACACCAGCAGGTCTGCTCGTGGGCTGCCGGAGTCACGGGAAAAATACACACCCTACGTAGGGAGAGAGCTGCCAGCCATGTTTTTACCACATTACGCAAGGGACGTGCATTTCGGGGCTGACCCGAACAGGGCAAATTTTAGTGGCCATTACAAGGGTACTCTGGAAAGGACAGTTAATCCCACACTCCAACTGGACAACTTCCGCTCGCAAGTAGTAGAACGGTCCGACCCAAGGCGTTCCTGGCGCTCACCGAACTCGTCAGTCCTGTGAATGACACCAGCTCGCTGACATCTGTGTAGAATCACATAGTGTTTCGTTTTGTATTTGGAAGCGAATAATAAGGCAAAAAGTCGCGATTTGCAGCCTGTTATTAGTGATCGTGGTAATGCACATTTGATCTGTCAGGATTATGAATTCAAACCTTGTAGCAACGGAAGAACGTGGAGCCGGCCGCGGTGGCCGAGGGGACTAAGGCGCTTCGAATCCCCCCCTCTGGCATGGGTATTTCTGCCGTCCTAGTTCATAAGTAGTTTGTAAGTTTAGGGACTGATGACCCCGTAGTTAAGTCCCATAGACTATACAAACATTTAAAGGTTTTTTTTTTTAAAAGAACGTGGATGGCGATGCTGCGGTATTCCTTAAGAACTCCACAAATAGCGACAGAGGTAAGTTTAGATTTGGAAGCTTTTTGCGAGATTGTGAAGCTGGTATGCCAGAAGCAGGTAGGAGTTGCCCAGATGGAGTCCTCCGCTTGTCACCAACAGATAGAAGTTACCCTGATTTAGATATGTAGCGACCCAAGCAGAAATGCAGGCACTTAACGATTAAAGTAAGCCATCACTACAACGTATGAGACCGAGACAAATCTACGAATTCGAAATATTTAAACGTTTCGACCGTTTCAGGAAATTGAAATAAATCCAATGGCACAGATGAAAATTTGTTCTGGAGCGCGATTCGAGCCCGGATTTTCCGCTTTGGGTCAGCGGTCACCTTAACCAATTAGGCTATCCAGGCACACTTGCCTTCCAACCCAAATTCTCACCTTGTAGAAGACTTCAATTTTAGTGCTCCCTGCCCATTTGATTCCACTTGCTCGCAACCTATACTGGATTCCCGCAAGTGATCGAGCCTATTAATGCGCCCGCATTGCAACTGTCAATTGCATGTTGGGACAGGTTAACAGTTATTTCCGACATGTCCGAAAAGAAATACACCATATAAATAATAGATCCAGTTTAATACTCGCTATCTGGTTAAGTCCCCTACACACGTTCCCATTTGTCGCAACCTGTTTATCGGCGGTCCGATAAATTGGACGTGTGTAGGCGCTTCCCGACCAACTTCTCTTGTCCAACATCCGACACCCCCACCACTCCACCCGAAAAAACTCTACCGTGTGAAACTACCCGACCAACATGTTTCGAAACCTTGCTGAGGGGTCCTCGCGGTCATGGAGTAGTAAACAACCAGCCCAGGAAAAAATGTACAATTTAGGTTAAAATTACGTAATTCCTTATTCACCATTAAGAATTGTAGACTGTTTCATAATAAATATACCGTGTTATGGAGAAGTAAGAACAAAGCTCGCAAACTGTTTCTGGGATCCAATGGATTACTACTGTTAATGAAAACGGAAAGTAAGTTTGAAAAATTCGAAAAAAAAATCCACTACTCGAACCGCCGTGCAACTTAGCACTCGTGACATTAATCACTGTAAGCTACCCTACCGCCAAAAAGTCTGGGCGGCAGATATTTAAACTACAGATTCGCAATCAGTGATGAGGACAAGGGAGTATACTTTGAAATACAAAAGAAACCGGAAGTGGAAGTTGGAGCATTCGAAACGAGAAACTCTCAAGCGTTACTTATCGTCATCAGTGACGGTATATTGTTACTATCGCCAATATTTGTGCTGAACACTGGAACGTCATTGATTTACAGTTCATTACATACACTCTTGTATCTCCGTGTACGTTCTTTCATTCGACCGTTTCGCGCACACCAACCACTAACCTTTACGTGGTTGTAGAGCTAAGGAAATTATGCTAACAGACTGCGTAAATAAGTCCGTAACCTCGCTTGGTTCGCGGTGACGCGTGCAACGTTGGCGATTCATCACTTAACTCCACCTCCTCCCCCCTACACACACACACACACACACACACACACACACACACACACACACAAGTATCAAGTGATACTGCGGAAGCTGTATAGATTCACGTTAGCATAGCAACAACAGCTCCGCGATTTTAAGCAGGCGAAAAACAGCAGTTATATGAGAGCCGCCGCCCCTTTTGTGACTGTTGGCCCACTTAATCGGCCCTTGGGGCAAGGATTAGCAGGTAGCTGCCTGCCCTCAGAGGGGTAGCTTATCTCGTGTCTGCAAGACAACACTCCTGCCATACCAAGACACAATCTCGTGCGACAGACAAGCTAATCACTTATACCTGAGAACGACATATGTGGCGTCTGTAGACATTCACAACCGTCAAGTTTAATTAAAATTCACGTAGGATACCTGTCGGACCTCACCGATTGTATTTTGGGGTGAAATGCTCCTTTATACAGTAGTTATTCAGTTAAGTCTATAAGAAATCACACACTGTAAAGTAGCAGTGTTCGCATTATTATTGACCAGTTTCTTTCCCTAGAGATTCCTCGAGATCGTCGGAAAATTTCTTGTTTGCTGCTACGTAGGTATTAGAAGAGTATTAAGTTGACACACTCCATTTTCGATTACAACCTGTAAATGTTATTTCTTCCATGTACCATTAAATAAACCCACTCTGTACTCAGTAGACAGTGATTCAAAGGCGAACAAAAATGCCCACGAATAAAGGGGAGAGGGGGGTTGGAAATATCCAGCAGAGACAATCCGAATATTCTAATTTAGATTCACAAGGGAAGTTAAAACGAACACGAACTGCAGTTTGTATCCTAATGCGGTTCAGTAAAATACTTTCTACTCTAAGTCGTCTGTACTGGCCCTAACATATTTTTTCATCTTTTTACTTTCAACGAGAACTATATAAAGGTAAAATCACTTTGTAACATAAGCATGTTACAGTAATTTTTACCGGGCCATACTACTATAATATCTGAAACATAATTACTGTTTCACTGCAGAGAAAACAGTCTCCTAGGTAATGATTTGTTTTATTAATATCACCCCAAATTGTGGAGAGATAAGCAAGAGCACTTTTATTAAAATCCTCATAAGGAACTTCCATTAACATTTTTATTGACCTCTTTCACCCTATGGAGGTTCGGAGGTAGTATCCCAAACTGCTACCTGCGTTTGGAAAACAAGTTCTCTTCGTGGAGCCTTCGAAGAAACGCACCACCTCGCGGTTTGCAACGGCGTCACAACTTTTCACAGAAACGATTTGCATTGATGAAATGACACAGGTCGACTCCTGTGGAGATACTTACCTGTTAACCCTACCATTTAACCTGCCAACTGCAGCAGTTGACTAACTTTTTTGACTTTCTCATTTATCTAAAAACAATCATTACGTATCGCATGTGTTTAGCGCATTGTGAGTACCTCGGTCAATGTCGGGCATGGAAACCGTAGCGTTGAAAGTTCAAATCCCAGTCAATACTCATAATATTTCAGTCTGCTTTTAGACTTCTCTTCATCTCACGGTGAAGCGAAGCAATGACGTGAGGTTTGGTTCCCATTGCAGGTCGACTCTTAATTGGGTAACGAAAGGACAATCCATAGAATCGACATTCAGTTGGAAGACTTACCCCAGGTCTCTGAGCAAAGGAAGCATTAAAACAATCCGGTAATGTATCATGCCGAAATACACTTTTCAACTCCACTACGCATTTCAAACCCTGCTCTAACGGAAATTATTGTTGACTATCGTTAATGTCCGTCATGTGCAAGAAGAAAAAATCCAAAGATAAACTTTAAACCTATTTGTTCCGTGTGGCTTCCAAGCGAAGCGGATGCGACGCTTGTTGTTTTTGTACTGCGAAGTGTTTTGCGTTTCATCACGGCCGTATAGGTAAGTCGTATGCAGACGCAGGTGGTTGTGAAAGGCGCAAGTATGCAGTGGTGTCCAATGAGGAAGTGTGGTGGAGGATAGAACGGCTATTAGTGGACGTCGGCAACTGTCCAAGCTTCCTCCAACTGGTACAGTCGTGGACGGCCAAACTGTGACGTTACCACACTGCCTGCCAACTACCTAGCTACTCGTCTCCTGTTTTCACATCGCTTCTGAGGTCGTAATACACCCGTGTTAAATGGCAGCGCCCTATTTCTTTGAGAATTAGCCTGATTATAATATATGGCCTTTACATCAGTGGTACAAAAAACTTTGTATTAAGAAGTGGGAACAGAGTGAAAGTCAGAAGAAAAAACCTTCGAACTGCCCAGTTTCAATGCATTCTTCTCGTCAGTTCTGGTAAATTCACAGTCAACAATACGTGGGCTCCACTACAATTTATCAAGTAGGAACACTATCACAAATCAGTACACTCAACCGCATGGAAAAATAAAACAAGCAAGAATACAAAAAATGGGAGTCTCAAAAAGAGCTCATATTACGATGAGTGTTACACTAGGGCCGCTACTAAGGTCCATTTTTACTCTCTAGAGGAGACATATTTCAGAACAAAGTGGAATAGAATCCAGCCGTTCACAGGAACATTCTCTACCGAGTGACCTAAGCGAGACGATAGTTAAGTCATTTGAGCACTTGTTCGGTGAAATCAGAGATCTGAGGCTAGACTTCCGGTCTAGGAGACAGTTGTAATCTACCAGAAGGACTCAAATTAACGTGGGCCGTAGAAATGCATTCTTGAAAAATGAAGGAAAAGCACCTAACATTGGCGGCCACGTCGTCATTATTAAGGAAACACTGTTAAATTGACTTAGTAGTACGATGAGGAGACAAAAATCAGATTACTGCACTTCAAATCTAGGGGAACCTACAGAACAAACAACTTGTCCAAAAACTGCACCAGGAGAAAACAGTGCACGAGCAAAAAACATTGCCGAAAATCTCTTCTGGCACCGATGAACGCATTTTAGGCACTTATCTTCCGAAGTACACCACAGCTCCCATTGTACAGCGAGATGTTCGATGATGTGAAATTCGAGAGATACTAAACCTTGTGTCAGATGTACTAGAGGAGTTCGTAAACCAAATTAGCAAAACAGTTTTAATCTGTTACGAATTTTCAAATCTCTAAGCAGCTGAGTTGGAGATGTTCAGAACTGACACATGGATCACTGGCTAGAATATGGAAGCAAAAATTTTCAAAGATTCTCATGTAGAAGAGATTTCAGAAATAATGGAGAAATAAAAAGAAGAAATACAAGACTAAGAAAGTCATCTACAGGGCATCTCTCCTCTCTCACCCCGAGATCCACCCATCAGGAGGACAAATTAATGGTACAAGGGATACAGCGTTTAGGTCTGGTGAACAGGACATTACAAAGATTGCAAAACAATATGTAAAATACAGAGGATGCTTTAAAGAGACGCATAATGTTCAAAGATTAACAAAATATCTAACGTTTGTAGACCTTTTGGACCAAACGGCTACGGTTATCAGTCCATAGACTTACAAACTACTTTAACCTAAGAACAACATACAGCCATGCCCGAGGCAGGACTCGAACCTCGGATGGCGAGAAACGGCGCGGCCCGCAGCAAAGTGCCTTAGAGCACCCGGCCACTCCACCGCGGCCCCAAACATCAAGAAAATGCAGGATGACACGAGAAATGAATGCACACCTCATCTATTTGGAGCACTTAAACTATCTGTTTTAAAACCGCAGGCGTGCTAATTCACCGCGTGTTTCCTTCCATGATGTGTTCCTGGTACTTACAACCTCGCACAGAAGAAAAGCTATTCCACGATTTAGGAGTTAATTTTGTAGGCAGTATCATGTAGAAATGAGTATCGCCGCACGCGTTAACGGAAACGTGAGGAGAGTGTGTCTTGTGAGATAGGGGAAGAGCTGGGATCCGCGGCAAGACAGATGCGCCCTCTCCCTGCCGCAGTGCGTGCAGAAAACGAAAGTTAGCTCTGGCAGGCGGCGTCTCAGTTGTGCAAGCGTTTACGCAACGGCTGGAATCCAACACTCCCTCCATTACTCGTAACACCTACCACCGCATGCCCGAAATCTCGCAGCGCACACCTGCTCACACTTCAAGTCTTATAAACGGAATGCAGCACTGTTCCCAACATGCAAGTTGCGACTGAAACACTCTTGTTTATCTACTCTAAACACAAAGCAGAAGTAGCACATATCTGTTGCTTTTGGGCACAGAAAATGTGTCACGATTGTGACATGTGCATATGCTGGAGTGTTTACAGACAACGTCAGATTTAACACAACGTGATGGTAATCTCAGATTGTATTCTTACAAGGAAAGAAGTCTGACACTTTGAAGTGAACCAATGTATGTTTAAGTCACTAAACAGCAATTGCCTTCTTCCACATTTTCTTAAAAAAACAAAAAACCGTAATCTTTACAATTCCCTTGAAAAAGAAAGCACACATACATCTGGGTAGCAGATAGAACATATCACCTCAGTACCTCCCGCCTCGCTGACATTACGGTTTATTTTCCACCGACCAAATAAATAGCTCCTTTGCGTTTGTTTATCGTTTGGCGTCCCCTAAACCGTCCTCTTCCGTGGCCCTCTTTTAGTCATTCGTATACTACAGAAGCTCTTTTCAATTTCAGTTTGACTCCTAATAGATTCATTGTGCACTTAGTTCAGCCCGTGACAGGAATGGCAGTTATCGGGAGTAATTAACAAATAATCGAGACCTGTGAGCGTTGGAAAGTTTTATAAGACTGCAGATACATCGTACAGTGCATCCAATAAGCATTTCATGTTGATAGAAATGCTTAAAAAGTGAGACGGCAGAGCCTCTAGCTTCGCAAGCCACTTCACCATGTGTTGATAACCATAGGGACTAAGTACTACTGTCACTTCTCCTCTTTCCCGTATCAATGGCGTAATGTTCCGTGAACAGGGCACGAATCTCTCTAACATTACCTTCAAGAGCTTTTCTCGGAGCGGGCGAGGGAGGGAGGGAGTAATACTTGGTCGACTTTTCGCATTTACACTGTCGGAATTATAACAGCAAAGCACATCGTGATACACACCGCTTATTTCGTTTACTCTACCAACGTTATTTGTTCAGCATCTCAGTGATGCTTTCGCTCGTATTAAAAGATTCGTTGACGAAAGCCGATTAATGAGCAAACATATATTATAATTTTCTGAACATTAAGAAGAATTCTGCCACGGCGGAGCGGCCGAGCGCATTGAGGCGCTATGCTACGATGCGCGAGGACGTTCCCCGTCGGGGGTTCGAATTGCTTCGTCTTCATCTTCAATGTCATGGGCACATTTGAGACGAAAAACCAACTCAGTTTTTCTTAATTTATATTTAAATTGATATTTATATCATATTAGCAGGAATGTTCCAATATGTCCATTGCCTGGGTGCTATTCCACTGCATGCAGAGCCTTGGCAGTAGTGGCAATTATCTATGGAACAAGGAAGCTGAATCAGTTTGTGACGTGGAGGGAAGTCGTACTTCGACTATTCCGAGGCGCCTTAACCGTTAGTGGTGCGGTGGTCTAACGGTAAGCCGTCTGCCTAGTAAACATGGAGGTCCAGGTTCGATTCCCGGCCGCATTACAAATTTTAATTTCGCCTTCATCTTCAATATCATCTATCACATCTGATTATCTCGCGGAGACAAGACGTGCACGAAGTGTCCACAGGTTTCGCGGCAATGGAGGAGCACTTGTGTGAACAGAAGGGAAGTGCAACCAATTCCGCAGCCCGCGCCTGCGAAGAGTACCTGCGTAACGGACAGCGGCCAGCGCCAAGCTTCCAAATAGGCGGAGCGCGCGGAAGACGGCTCCCCCCCCTTTCTCCCGCCCCCACTTCACTTCCCTGGCGTCACCGCTATTTGCGACCACTTTGCTCTTCCCGGGATGCCCTCCCCCTCCGCCACTCCTCTCGCGGACTGGCCGTCGCAGCCGCCAGCCGACAACTAATTACGGGGCGTCTAGATCTTAGACCGCGTGTCTACATCTACATACCTGTACACAAGCGGCAAGCCGTCACCATGCGTGGCTGAGTGTCCCCTGTATCACTGCTGGTCATTTCCTTTCCTGTTTACTCGCTGATGGAGCTAGGGGGAAAAACAACAGTATGTGCTTCCTCCAGTATACTAGTCACTCGAATCTCGTCTCCCCTGACGTTACGCGAAATGTGTTGGTAACGGTAGCGCTGTTTTGCCATCCGTCGCAAATGATGGTCCTCTAAATTTTTGTAGCGGTTTTTCGCAAAAGAAAAAATAAATAAATAAAAATTAAAAATCCTCTTCGCTCGAGCGTTTCCTATTGGAATTCACGGATCTATCGGAGTGCTGCACCCTGTGTGTATTTAAACCGATAAGGCGGGGATTATATTACAGTCGGGCAAACTCATGAAAGGGTCACGCATGTGTTACGTACTTTTATATCGCCGCGGTGGAGTAGCCAAGCGGTCTAATGCGTCTCGCTGCGGAGCGCGCGGTTGCTCGCCGTGGAGGTTCGAGTCCTCCCTGGGGCGTGCGTGTGTGTGTGTGTGTGTGTGTGTGTGTGTGTGTGTGTGTGTGTGTTGTCCTTAGGTTAGTTTACCTAGGTTTAAGTAGTTTGTAAGCTACGAATTTATGACCACGAAGTTTGGTCCGATACATAAAAAAAAACCTCTTGTATATCAACTCAAATTGCAATTAATCCTCCAAATCAAATGTGTTCAAATGTTTGTAGAGCTTATTGGGCTCAACTACGAGGTCATCAGTCCCTAAACACAAACTGCTTATGAACTAGCTTATACTAAAGACGGCACAAACAATCATACCCGAGGGGGGATTCGAACCCCCGACGGGGAACGGCCTCGTTCATCGTAGCATAGCGCCTCAATGCGCAGGGCCGCGGCGCGATTAATCCTTCAAATAACTCGAAGTCTGCCGTTTGCCTTCTCTGTAACCACCTGACGTGGTGGATCTATTGCATCGCGCGATGCTTAATTGTGCCAAGATACCGAAGGTACGTGAATGTGTCAAGCAGTGTACCACTAACATCGTATTCCAACATTCCAGGATTTACTTTTTTTCGTATTCCTCTACAATAATTTACAATTCAGGCCAAATCTAAAAGTGGAAAATACATATTGTAAGTTAATAACGTAATAAGAATTTTGTAGCTTACCACAAGATGACAGGCGCATAGAAAAGACTACCATACAACTGAACTATAAGCCACACCGCACGTGAGAAAACACCACACGAATGCTGTAGCCGATAGCTAGGTTGTATGAGTTTGGTTGTCTTATCTACGCACCTGTCTGCGGCTAATGTTGCAACCTAACATTATATCAACATGTAGCACATTTATAGTAACATTTGCACTGGAAACAAGATAGGAATATTCTGGACGATTTCGAGAAAACTATCAGTAAGAAACGACACTACAGCGACACCAGAGATTATGAGATCCGCCAGATTTATTTATTATTTATTTTACTATGAGAACGAAATGTTCAAATGTCTCTAAATCTATCAGAGCAAACTACTTAAACCCAGGTAAACTAACCTAAGGACAACACACACACACACACACACACACACACACAAACACACACACACCGTGCCCAGGGAGGACTCGAACCTCCTATGGCGAGTAACCGCTCGCTTCGCAGCAAGGCGCCTTAGAGCACTCGGCCACTCCGCCGTGGCAAGAGGTAAAACAGATTTCCAGTTTACAGAGAAACACGGCAGAGGATAGGAAATACATTACTGACCAGGCTACAGCAGATGATGTGGGTGACCATTATCTTCTTGTCAGCACTTTCTGTCCTGGTCAGCTAGTTGCGTCACGGGTTGTTACTACACGCATACATTTACATCCAGTCCTATCGAGTCGCCGAGGCCACTTCCTTGCCCCACCCTGAACTAGCATGTTTAAAGGAAATGCAAAGTAATTCATTGCCAGTATGGGCGTTGGAGGATTTGCTGCTAGTGAAAGCTAAATAACTAAAGTCATTAGTTTTTTGCAAGGTCCATGTCGATGTAAAAATTTTTCATCATGGGAAAAAGTGTGTAAGTTGTCCCAAGATTTTGTAGCTTTGATTATAAAAGTTGAATAATTAAACGAGTAGAAGACTAATTTTCATTGAGTTTTAAACTGTACTGCGCTTCCCTTTATAAAGAAATGAGAATGTCAGAATGTCACGTTTGTGAAACCTGCTGTGACCACTGCCACCTCTTGCCATCATGGTGTTCTAGACCTTAAGATGGTCTACAATAGACCGTAACAAGTCATGAAATAACACCGACAATTTTGCGATCTGGACTGTTTTTAACTTTAACTATTGTATCGATATCTGTTTGTCTCCACTACGCTTTCTAAAATAACTAAATGCCAATGTTATTGAAACGACAGTACCGTGTTTTACTTATTCTCTTAGTTTCGATATTTCCTACTTCCACCTACAGCAGTAACACTTTCGTTATATATTGGACGAGTCCCTTGAACTTGGAATGGGCAGTCTGCTGCATACACGGGAGGTGTCTGGACCCTGCGCGCCTGCCCCTCCAGGTCCCGCTACCAGCAACGCTCGCGATGCTGCCAGGAAGAGAGGAGAAAAAAGTACAAGTGACCGGACTGGCGCTCCACGACAAGACACGGTACAAAAACCGCCCGCGGGGCGCTGGCTTCCGGCTGTCCGAGTGCAGCCATTGTCCTGCAACGTACCGCCTCCCAGAAAAACACTGCCGCCACAGGTGCTTCAAATCACAGCGCCCAGAGTCAACTATACTGTGGCTCCTCAGGTCATCAGAGGCGTTCATCTTGCTCAAGGAGGACACCGCTTATTTTCTTTCCCCGTCGCCGCACAAGTCGAGCATGACAGAGCGAGGTGGCGGAGTGGTAACACGTTGTTCTCTCACTCGGGAGGACATCTAGCCACCCAGATTTAGGTTTTCGGCTATATCGCTAAATCACTCCAGGCAAAGGCCAGGATGCTTTCCTTCCCATCCTTGCACAAACAACTCTAGCATTACCTACGCCTTTAATGACTACTCTTCCGACGGGACATAAAAACCCAATCTTCCTTCCTCCCATCGAGCATGTTGTTGTTCTCTTATCTCTGCACGGACAAGCCAAAGAAGAATTCGCACGACTGTTGACGGAAGGCGGGAAGCAATAGACAGTACCGCGCAGAGTCACAATACAGTAAACAGACTTAACTTTGCTAAACAGGTACGTACCAACACGTAGTAAGTCCCTGTAAGTTATTTGTCCAGCACTTGGAAAACAGGGAAAACTCACTTCGAAGTGAACTAAAAAATAGAAATACAGATAATGACGATCGTAATGTACACATCAACATAGTAATGTAATTTACGACTTAAGGGATGCCATGAAGTATAAAAGTCGCAAACGGTGGTTGAGGGGTGAAAGAATTACGACTTCAGCGCCGAAATACTTTTTAACGTGAACTTGAAATGAAAATTGTGGGGAACGAAATCGCGTGAGCTGGAAGATTTAAGGTCACTTGAGCGTGCGATTAGCACTATTCCCTCGTGCAGACAGAGGAAATGAAGATCGCAAGGAGGAAGCGATGTCCAGATTGGCCAACAGATGCCTGTTGGCGGTGCATGTGTAAGGTACTTCAGTAAGACCTGCGCTCATCATTAAGAACGCGTTGTCAGATACAAGCCGCATACTTACCCTGCTCACGACACAGTCTGGTTAGTTTTCCAAACGTGCCGATTAGGTACATTCAGACAGGGTAACTCGTGCACCGAACGCGAGATTTCCTCAATTAAGCAATTGTTTTGATTCCGAGATCTACGGCGCTCTCTGTGATTTTATAAGTGCTGCTCTAAAAGAGTGTAAACAAACTGCGAAAATCAAAACTACAAACTAATGCCACTCCTTTCAAGTTACAGTAACAGTCGAGCAAAACATGTTGCCTCCCCTTTTACAGTGATTGGACAATACGATTCCTGGTACATGAAGCGTAACTCCAGACTTGAAATCGGATCGACTAGCCGACAGTTCAGGCGTACACCAATGAAATATGTTGCTGCGCGCAACAAGTGGATGCTGTCAAGAAGTTAGGTAAATTCTTTCGACGGGTTGAGTTGCTCTGCCGCTTCGGGTGGAATACTTAAAATGACAGCTAAGGAGAAATCTATTCACTTGTAAATAGTTGGAGCCCCATAAAACTAATGATTTAGCTCCTTACTGGTCCACAAACAATATTCCAGTTTATGCCGAAAATGAGATCCGTAATCAGGCTGTTCTGTACACAAACTAGCTGTCCACGACGGTATGAAGAGAATGGCTGATCGGTTTATCGAAACACTGACAGTCTAAGAATCAATGACTTCAAACATTCATTTATTTAAAGATTCTCCTGGCTGCTAACATCGCTACTAGATTAACAGAAGCAAGGCAATAACTCTATTACACATACAGACATCACATTCGGAATAACTCCTTATCTATTACCGGCTAAACCGTTGAAACGCTTCATACCGTAATATCATCTCGCCGATAAATCTTCGACACCTCTTAACAGACAAATTACTGTTAAAGCACGAAAACGTTGTTGATAATTTGGAGGAAAACTTGCATGCGATATATAACGAATTAGGGATACACACAGATCTCGTATATCACGAGAATATAATAAAAATAGTTAAGTACTTTTGTTCATCAGAATTGGCGTCTATAGTCTAGCTTGTCAAAACTATATTTCAGTTTCCTACGAATATCTGATATTAGGCCGTATTACACGATACTCGTCATAGACGCCTATTCTGATTAACAGAAGTACCTTCCTATCATTTTTAGAATGTGTCACGATTTTAAAGGAAGAGTACAGATTCTATGGCCGCATGGTCGATATCTGGCCCAGTGACAGTCGCACCTATATATATCGCCTGTAAACATTGTTCCAAATTACCACATTGTTTACCGCGGAACCGTAGATGCCAGACAAATTTTACATTACTACCATACGCTCATCTGGCTAATATTCATCCTACTACTAGCCTTAAAACAAGTTACCCCGCGATGTCCTTTTAATAAGCCGATACTCGTCTTCTGCCAACGCAGTAATATCACTTAACCGACACCCACCACCACACGAAAAAAATTAAACAACACAAAAATAAATAAAAAAATCCATGTTCAAGTTTGTTTCTGGAAATGCCTCTTCTCTCACGAACTTTTCATTCACATTATTTTCCAATTTACTTCATTACTTGAGTTTTGCGCCCATTTCTAATTCGGTCCATTGCTGGTAATTGTAGTTATCTAAGATCATACTCATTTTTTTTAATATCGATATTTTCATGAAGAAACACAGTTACTGATTTTCGGACGTACTTTAGGTAACATTGAATTTTGCTCTGGACGTAATATGCTAAGACGCTTGCCTTAATGGATGTAATGTGTATTAAGCGTAACATCTGATGCGCTAAACGTGCCCGCATGAATAAACAAAGAGAGAAATGTATGCAACGACGGCCTCGTGTGTCTTTAAACTAGAGTGGCGACGCCGGGTCTAGGGAGGGCAGGTTGGGAGCCCTGAGACGGCAGCGCCCAGCGGGGATCGCGGCTTCCGGGCGGATGCTGGAGGAGCAGACGCGCAGACGTGGCAACGCCGCGCCGCGACTACTTGTTGCAAGGAAGAGAAGAGCCAGGAATGTGACTCCTCCGCCTGCACCTGTTGGTGGCCCGGCCGCGCGATAGCAGGAGCGGGGTTCGTCTCCCGGCCCCCGACACCGGCATCTGATCACGAGAGCACCGCGTCCTACGCGAGTGGCCGGCCGAGAAACGTAAACGTCTTACGTCAGGGTGGAAATGACGCGCGGCAGCACAATCTACTGCGCCGCAACTGCGCTCTCGTCCCAAAGCTTCCTTATTGCTTCAGAGCGTACGCGTATAAGAATAGGCGGCAAAAATTCTGCGGGCACAAACACAAGGGTCTGTCACTCATCCGTACCTTCAGGCGTGCAAGAACGACATTATCAAGATGTACGATGAAAATTACGTTACTGAGCCACACCAATTTAATCCACATAAGTAAGGCCTACAAAAAAGACAGCCCTGAGTAAATATGGAATTATTGTAAAATGGCAAAAAATAAATCCCACTTATTGAAGATGCCATTAACACACAGGGACCAAAATGTCTTTGAATGTACTAAACTGCAGCATGGATGACATAATTCAAATTTTATAGGGTAAAATTTTACGACGCTTCTCGCCGGGCTCCAGTGCTTATATTGCCAACACATGAACAATAAAGTTTAGAATTGCGTTAATATTTTCCCCGAGCTACAGAGTAAATGTTATTGCTGTACCTGCTCTATGGTCGACAGGTTCTTGTAAAAGTACCCTTGTCCGTTCAGAAAAAAATAATTTTCGTTTTAATTGCAGTTGTCACGAAAAAACATTTATTGATCATCTCAGTTGCCAGCATTACCATAGGTGCAAACATAACCGCTGAAGCCCGGCGAGAAGCGTCGTACAATTTAACTTTTAAAGTGAGTGTGCCTAAACCTATTGACTCCTACGTGCAACGATGTTACACCAACGGCCTACAACGCCTGTATGTTTTTCACCAGAATGCGTTCTTCCCCTGTTGTATTGTTGGGCAGATGTGGAGGAGTCGGACGAATATTTTATGAATATAATTGGATGAAACCGCAACGTTACCACATGACACTTCGCGTCAACAAGTTACAAACGTACAGCACATATTGGCCTAAATAGAACGACTGAAGAAGAAGTGATGAAAGTCCCTGACACACAATAACAAAACGAAAAGATAAAATTATTGGTCCTTTTATTTGTAAAGTATGCACTAACATAATTTTCGGTGAGAGACAGACTTTGTTTACTACCAGACGGTATGATGTAAAAGTCAGTTGTATAGTTTGACGTTTCCTTCACCATGGGCGTCAATAAGTAGTTGGCTGAAAACACACAAACAAACAGTGCTAGCACGTGTTTCACTGCATTTGTCAGCAGAGACAGGAGACAGACACTGGCGAGCGCCGACACCGCGCGAGCAACAAGTACGCGGCGCGCCGGTGACAGCTGAAATGTTTACCTTTAGAAGCGTGCTGCGGAGAGATGCGGTTTCCTCGGCAAGGAGGCGACGACGGGCGCTGCAGCAGCGGAGGCGACACACGCGTAATCCTGTCCGGCAGAGCACCAAGTGTCACCACAAAACACAACTAGAAGGACGCGGCCGAGGGCGGCGTTTGGCGCAGACTCCGGCGACTGGGCGGGCGATCCATGTGGCGGCCAGGCGCGGAGCGTTTACGCGAGAGACAACGGAAACGGACGCGCACTCACACGGGGAAGCGAACAGGTGTCGCCGGCGCGGGACTGTCACTCGACGGCGGCGGGCGGTCGCTGACGGGCCACGGACGGGCTGCCTGCGCTCCACTGTGCACTGCCGGCCTCCGCGCGCTATCGCTCGACTCGCTCGCGCCGAAGTCGGCTCGCCAAGTGCGCGCGGACCGCGGGCCGGCGCTCAGCTGGGCAGGGGCCGCGGGGTGGGGGGCGGCGGCGGGCGGTGGGGGGCGCGGGCGGGGCGCCGGAGGTGGGATAGGCGAGGAGAAGGGTGGGGAGGGGAGGGGCGCGGCGGGTTCGCGCGCCCGCCGCCGCGCACGTCCGGCGCTCGCGGCGCGGCAGATAATAGCGAGTGTACAGTGCCTGATGAAAGCCAATTACCGGCGGCGAGGCGGATCGATGCGGCCGCCGCCGTGCTGCGAGCGCACACGCGCGTGTGTGTGCGTGTGCGTGCGCGTGCGTGAGAGCGACGCGCGGCTGGGTGCGGCCGGCGGCGCCGCACGCGGAAGCGCCGCCAGACAATCGGCGGGCCGCGCGAGCAAACCGGTTTCGCGGAAGGATGACGCAGTCTCGCTAGCGCCGAGGCAGCAATGAGGAGCACGAACCCGTTTAATCAGCGCTGCTGCTGCTGCTGCGGCTGACCGGTAGTGGCGGAGAACCGCCTGCTGTACCGTAGACGAACTCGATTTCTTCTCTTCACAGCCGGTTAGAAGATTGAACCGAGATTAAGGAATCAACCGAGATTGAGCCAAGATGAAGGAAGCAATCTAACAACGTTGACGCCACAAATGTATTTACACGACTCGGAAATCGAACGAGATGCCACGGATTCGCCCATATGCCCCGCAGAGTGGATAGGTATAGCTGGGGGGAAAAAAAAAAGAAAAAAAATGTTCAAATGTTTGTAGAGTCTATGGGACTTAACTACGGGGTCATCAGTCCCTTAACTTACAAACTACTTATGAACTACTTACAACTAAGGACGGCACAAATATCCATGCCCGAGGGGGGATTCGAACCCCAGAACGTAGTGGCTGTGCAGACCGTGACCTGAGCGCCTCAGTCCCCTCGGCCACCGCGGCCGGCTGGGAACAAACAGACGAGGAAGAAGGCGATGAAACTTTCATAAACGAAGGAAGTGACACCGATGAGACTCAAGATTGACAGGGAAGCAATCTCCCACTGGCATCGACCCAAACCAGACCTTCTTTACATTAATATGGATACTAACACCCGACACACAAGGAGAAAAAAAAACAACAATATAAAGAAATGAGACTAATATCACCAAAACTATGGAAACTGTGCTGGGTGATCAGTGGCTTGAAGGAAACATTCGAAGGTATTCAACGCCCAGCACAGTACAATGCAGCTAACCATAAGGACAGAAAAACCCCTATATATTTCAGATATAATTTCTTTCTTAATGTGGTTCACAGGAGTAGGATTGATAATGAATAAGAAAATAGGAATGCGGGTAAACTACTATGACCAGCACAGTGATCGCATTATCATTGTCAAGATAGATACGAAGCCAACACCGACAACAGTAGTACAGGTTTATATGCCAACTAGCTCTGCCGATGATGAGGAAATCGAAGAAATATATGAGGAGCTAAAGGAAATTATTCAGACAATTAAGGGAGAGGAAAACTTAATTGTTATGGGAGACTGGAATTCGGTAGTAGGACAAGGAAGAGAAGGGAAGATAGTAGGTGAATATGGTCTGGGCAAAAGGAATGAAAGAGGAAGGCGCCTGGTAGAATTTTGCACAGAACATAATTTAGTTATAACAAATACCTGGTTCAAGAATCACAAAAGAAGGTTGTATACATGGTCGAGACCAGGAGACACCGGGAGATACCAGATAGATTTTATAATGGTAGATTTCGGAACCAGGTTTTACAGTGTAAGACATACCCAGGAGCAGATATAGACTCTGACCATAACTTGATGGTTATGAACTGTAGGCTGAAACTAAAGAAACTACAAAAAGGTAGGAAAATAAGGAGATGGGACCTGGATGAATGGAAGGAACCTGAGGTTCTTAAGATTTTCATAGGGAGCTTTAGGCAACAATTGACAGAAATAGGGGAAAATAAAACAGTAGAGGAGGAATGGGTAAAATTGAGAGAAGAAATAGTGAAGGTAGCAGAGAACAAAGTAGGTAGGAAGGAAAGACCTACAAAAAATAGACCTACAAAAAATCCTTGGATATCACAGGAGATACTAAATTTAATTGATGAAAGGAGAAAATATAAAAATGCAGTAAATGAAACAGGCAAAATGGAGTACAGACGACTAAGAAATGATATTGTCAGGAAGTGCAAAATGGCTAAGCAGGAGTAGCTAGAAGGCAAATGCAAGGATGTAGAAGAATGTATAAATAGGGGAAAAATAGATACAGCCTACAGGAAAATAAAAGAAACATTTGGAGATAAGAAAAACAGCTCTATGAATATCAAGGACACTGATGGAAAACCAGTTCTCAGCAAAGAAGGGAAAGCTGAAAGGTGGAAAGAATATATAGAGGGGCTCTACAAAGGAAATGAACTTCGAGGCAATATTGTAGGAAGGGAAGAGGATGTAGATGAAGATGAAATTGGAGATACTGTACTGAGAGAAGAATTTGACAGAGCCCTGAAAGACCTAAGTTGAAACAAGGCCCCTGGAATAGATGATATTCCCTCAGAGCTACTGAAGTCTCTGGGAGAACCAGCCATGACAAAATTGTTTCACCTGGTGTGTAAGATGTATGAGACAGGTGAAGTACCCTCAGACTTTAAGAAAAATGTTATAATCCCCATCCCTAAGAAAGCAGGTGCAGACAGGTGTGAAAACTACAGAACCTTCAGTTTAATAAGTCATGGCTGCAAAATATTAACGCGAATTATATACAGAAGGATGGAAAAGCTGGTAGAAGCCGACCTCGGGGAAGATCAGTTTGGGTTCAGGAGAAATGTAGGAACACAGGAGGCAATACTCACTTTACGGCTTATCCTAGAAGATAGATTAAGAAAAGGCAAATCTACATTTCTAGCTTTTGTAGATTTGGAGAAGGCTTTTGACAATGTTGATTGGAATAAACTCTTTCAAGTTCTGAAAAAAGCCGGAGTAAATTATAGGGAGCGTAAGGTTATTTACAACTTGTACAAAAACCAGACAGCGGTTATCAGAGTTGAAGGGCATGAAAGGGATGCAGTGGTTGGGAAGGGAGTGAGACAGGGTTGTAGCCTTTCTCCAATGTTATTCAATTTGTACATTGAACAAGCTATAAAGGAAAGCAAGGAGAAATTTGGTGAAGGAATAAAAGTTCAGGGGGAAGAATTAAAAACATTGCGTTTTGCCGATGACATAGTAATTCTGTCAGATACAGCAAAGGACCTGGAAGAGCAATTGAATGGAATGGACAGTGTGCTGAAAGGTGCATATAAGATGAACATTAACAAGAGCAAAACTAGGGTAATGGAGTGCAGTGTAAGAAAATCAGGTGATGCTGAAGGAATTAGATTGGGAAACGAAGCAATAAAGGAGGTAGATGAGTTTTGTTACTTGGGCAGTCAAATAACAAATGATGGGCGCAGTACAGAGGATATAAAATGCAGAATGGCAATGGGTAGAGAAGCGTTTTTGAAAAAGAGAAATTTGTTAACATCGAATATTGATTTAGGCCTAAGGAGGTCCTTTCTGAGGGCATTTGTATGGAGTGTTGCCTTGTATGGGAGTGAGACATGGACGATAAACAGTGCGGACAGGAAGAGGATTGAGGCTTTTGAAATATGGTGCTTCAGAAGAATGCTGAAGATTAGGTGGGTGGATCGCGTAACTAATGAGGAGGTACTGAACAGAATTGGGGAGAAAAGGAATTTCTGGCATACCTTGACTAAAAGAAGGGATAGATTGGTAGGACACATTCTTAGACATCAAGGAATTGTTAATTTAGCGTTGGAGGGAAGTGTGTGGGGAAAAAATCGCAGGGGAAGACCAAGAGATGGATACAGTAAGAAGATTCAGACAGATGTAGGTTGTCGTTCTTATGTGGAGATGAAGAGGCTTGCTCAGGATAGGGTATTGTGGAGAGCTGCATCAAACCAGTCTCCGGACTGAAGACCACAACAACAACAGGTGGTTCACGGCAAAGGCGTAACTATGGGGGGATGAGGGGGATAGAACGCCCCCCCCCCAGAAAGAAAAAAAAAAAAAGAAAGAGAGAGAGCGAGAAGTACAGAAAAAGAAATCGTATAACAGCAATCTGGTAAAGGAAAGGATGGGACTTTTGGGGTGTTTTACCATAAGCTTTCATTGGAAGAGAGTGAATTGGTTTCTTCAACGGGAGTGGTAGATGGTAGTCTGTCTGGAAAGTGACTAAAATTTTGCTCGTCGAGCAGATCTATCCCCCCCACCCCCCCAAAGCCAAGTCCTAGTTACGCCACTGGTTCACGGTGTGGGTTCTTGTAGTCGTGTCCTAGTTCATGAACTACGGGCAACGTTTGAGTGGCCAAGTAAGTGGTCCTGACAGTTGGGATACCAGTTACTTTGGAATAAGGTTGGGCATCTCGGACATATTCTGAGTCGTGGCCACCTTTGTGCTCAGACGGCAAAGACTCCCAAATCCACCGGTTAGTCCCTCAACCGTTATCGGTAAAACGCAGTGGGGCCCTGGGCAAGTAAGGATAGCTTCGCAGGTACTTCAATATCAAGCTGGCAACAATCAGAGCAAAATGCATCGGACTTTTGGATTAGAGGTACTATGCTCCAGACTGAATGCTGAAAGGCCTTATCAGTCTCTAATGATAATGATGATGATCCTTTTACATTGTTTAGCCCAAAATTAAAATTAACACATTTCAGAATACATTGAATTTCGCCATATGTATAACAACCATGTAACCAATGATTTTTTTATGTCCTCCAATACCTCTAATTATTGTAAAATGCACGAATTGTAATTTGTTATATTATAATTGTAGGAACAACTGTAAGCACTATATATATATATATATATATATATATATATATATATATATATATATATATATATATATATTCTCTTCGCTTTTATTTTATTTTTTTCTTCTTATCTCTGTTTATCTTAAATACTCAAATTATGTAACATTAATGAACTAATGTGTAACATGTAAAACTACAAATGTACGTCCTGCTTTATATTAAAAGGTAGCAGGATTATAAATGAGAAATAAATATATAAGAAATAAATTCGGTAGGACGGTGGTTGAGATCCACTATTTTCCTTGATTTCCCTAAATAAAGCAAATGCAGGGATTTGGTCGATTTCCTTCCCCCATCATTAACCACAAATACGGGCCTGAGCCCTGTCTCTAATGACCACGTTGTCGACGGGACGTTAAACCATAAGCTTGCTTGCTTCTTTTGAGTCGGAAGCTGTAAAAAATAAAACATGAATTCTACAATACCTTTGTTTTCAAGTCATCATTGTCCTGAATGGTTTGATGCGATCCGCTAGGGATTCATCTATATGTCAAACTCTTAATCTTAACCACTTGCACCCTATTCAGGCCACCGACTAAGTGTTAGGGACCGCAATATTTTCAATTTTAATATCGTCTCAAAAGGATGAATTAACAAGACAATGCAAGTCTTGTATAAATGAGCAAGTGTAAAAATAACGTCTATATACATATCAATAATGAAATGTAGCCATTCATCGGAAATTCAAAATCAAATGTTTGTAAAGCTTTGGCTTTGGGACTTAACTGCGGTGTCATCAGTCCCTCAACTTAAAAACTACGTATGAACTAACGTATACTAAAGAGAGCACAAATACTCATGCCCGAAGGAGAATTCGAACGGCCTCGTCTACCGCAACGTGGAGCCTCAATGCTCTCGGCCGCTCCGCCGCGGCTATTGGAAATTATCTACGGTATTGTGGACCACAGACATTTGCGATGTAGGGTGGCTTGAGTGCCTCAAGGATACAGATAGCCGCAGCGTAGGTGAAATCACAGCGGATGGGTTTTTGTGGAGAGGTCACACAAACGAGTTGTTCCTGAAGAGGGGCAGCAGCCTTTTCAGTAGTTATAGGGGCAACAGCCTAGATGATGAGTTGGTCATGTAGCGTCAGCTAACAAGGCTTTGCCATGCAGGTCTACTGTCGTAACCACTAGAATGCTTTGTATAAAATCTTTAAAATCAAAGCATTCTAGTGGCTACGATAAAATGTCAACAAAGTTAATTAAAGCATGCTCTTGTGAATTTAGCACAATTTTAAGTTATTTGTGTAACCTGATTGGCTAAAATATGCGGATACTAAACCTCTATTAAAGAAAGGGGATAAGGAGATAACATCAAACTGCAGACCGATTTCATTTTCACTGGCATTCTCAAAAATTTTAGAAAAGGTAATGTACAATCAGCTTCTCAACCACCAAACCTCAAATAACATACTGTCTAGAAAACAGTTTGGATTTTTAAAAGGTGCCGATATCTAGAAGGCTATTTACACCTACATTGAGAATGTACTTAATTTATTAAATACTAAATTACAAGGAGCAGATATTTTCTGTGATTTATCAGTCATTTAATTGTGTCAACCATAACAACATTTTAAGTAAATTAGAATTATATGGTGTCACGGAAATTGCTGCAAAATGGTTCAAGTCGTATCTCGCTAACAGGAAACAAAGGGTGTCAGTGCAAGAAACCATTTTACCATTCTTTGCAAGGTAAACTCAGCAACACCGATAGGAAGAACGTATCATATATTTCAGAAGGAAATTGTAAAAACAAGAAAAGGCATTTAACAAGATCAATCTTAAAAAAAAACAGACTGTATAAATTAGATTTTGCACACGTGGAATGTGCAATAAAATCAAATTTTAAAGTCTATGTAGATACATTAAGGAGGAATTTATGTTTATTTCTGTGTAAATCTATAAATTTTACAAAAATGCCTTTTTTAGTGAAATGTGAATTTTTGAAATTGAGAAGAAATTACATGCGGTGTCCCACAAGGATCCATCTTAGGGCCACTGCTTTTTTTCTGTAAATAATGACCTCTCATCAGTTACACTGCCAGAAGCAGAGTTCGTTTTGTTTGCAGATGATACAAGTATTGCAACAAATAGCATGTCGAGCATAGTTCTAGAAAGGTCTGCTATAATAATATTTTCATTAACATTAATAAATGGTTTTAAAGCCAATTAATTGACATTAAACTTTGAAAAGACTCTCTACATTCAGTTCAGAAGTTGTAAGAGATCCCCATCAAGTATATGTGTAAATTATGAAGAAGTGCAGATAGAACAGGTGACCATATAAAATTCCTAGGACTACAATTTGATAATAAATTCAGTTGAACCACAGAACTGCAGAAACGACTTACACAAATCTGTATTTGCAATACGAGTGGTATCAGACATAGGAGACAAGAATAAAAAAGCTTGCATACTTTGCTTACTTTCATTCCATAATGTCATATAGTATAATATTTTGGAGTAACTCTTCAAGTCAAGCAAACGTTTTCAGAGTCCAAAAGAGTGTAATACGTATTATTTATGGTGTAAATTCACGGACATCCTGCAGAAGCCTCTTCAAATAAATGGGTATATTTACTACTGCCTCTGAGTATATTTATTCCTTAATAAAACTTGTCATACATAATATATCCCTTTTCCCAACAAACAGCTCAGTTCATACTTACAATACTAGGAACAATAATGATCTACACAAGGACTTAAAAGCACTTACTTTTGTTCAAAAAGGGGTCCACTCTCAGGAACACATATTTTCAATAATTTACCAACAACCATAAAAAAATTAGCTACAAATAAAGATCAGTTTAAGAGGAGGCTAAAAGACCTTCTAGTGGCCAACTCCTTCTTAAATAGAACCAAATGATGCATATATCTGTATTCATACTATTAGTATTATGATATTATCACCTTGTATAAAATGTATGTACCTGTATTAGTATTATTATATCATCGTCATCATCATCACTAGAGACTGATTATGCCTTTCAGCGTTCAGTTTAGAGCATAGTACCTCTAATAAAATTCCTCCATGATCTCCTATTCAATGCTAACATTGATGCCTCTATA
The DNA here is from genome assembly GCA_026315105.1 of Locusta migratoria. Classification (NCBI taxonomy): domain Eukaryota; kingdom Metazoa; phylum Arthropoda; class Insecta; order Orthoptera; family Acrididae; genus Locusta; species Locusta migratoria. Next base: position 212,781,162 of record CM048749.1, read on the forward strand.
ACCCTACCCGTCCTACACCATCGGTTAGTATATGATAATTAGAAAAATGACCCGTGTGCCTAATTATCTTAATTTGGTGGAAAAGCTATCGGTAATGAAGCCGATGATGTAGCGGAGGCTATAACCGGAACGTTGCTGCACCTCTTTGGTAAACAACGATCGATAGGAATAAAGAAAGTGGAAGGTAAAATTTAGAATAAAATTATTAATGTTTAAATGAAAAAAAAAATGCGGAACAAACGGGACACCGGGATTAATTTGGAAAAGTGAATAACTGATTGATTTACGGTCGCCAGCTCGTTGTACGAGCAAATAATTTGGTGGGACCTCAATAATAGCAAAGTTAATTAACAACGTTAAAATTCACGTAAAATTTGGGTGGTCAGTGAATCACAGTATATGCATCAAAGCCGGTACAAAAGACACTGACAATATACTAATTACTGAGAAATAGTTCATTAAAACAGGGGTTGAATATAAGACAGTTAAATGTAAGCAAAAGCCAAGCAAATGCAATATGCTGCAAATCATGCAAAACTCTCACCTTCATACTTACTATTTACAACTTAAAAAAAAAAAAAAAAATAAAAAAAAAAAATAAAAAAACACCTTATTCTTTTCATTCTCCACTCCGAGGAGTGGAGCGGGCTGTTTGAGATCCGGCCCATAAAGAGTCGCGGTTCTATTCAGCCAATTATCAGACAAGCTGATAGTGGGGCAAAGAGGGAATCCCAATTGGGAATAAGTGGGAGGGGCTTACCAGTTCCGGCATACGCCTTACAACCAAGGAAAACCTCCCGAAAACCTTGGTCGGAACCGGGGGATTGGGACCAATTTAATTTATCTCCGGGACTTGCCCCGGACTAAAAATGGATTATCGAGAGAACACGAATGCCCTCACGACAGTCAAAGGTCGGACGCCCGAGTTACTCTCGTAATCTCGTAGAGATCAGCTCGACCTACAATGGACAAGCATCCCCCTACAGGAACCGCAGCAGTGGGCACGGTGTCCTGTGCGTCGTTTTACAACTTCAAATAGTTAGTTGTTTATATAAGTACCAGAACTTATTCGACAGCGAGTATACCATGCGCTTTAGCAATAATCAAGTTGTAACTGAACTATTAACTGTACTAATGGCAAGCTCAAAAATTAATTAATGACTTGTCGTGATAATACTGCATATTTAGAAAAGAACAATTTAACCTTCTGATTAACTTTTTGCTCTCTCTTTAACTAGGAATTATTAGCATTTCAAACACTTGCAAACAATTACTATTCTCACTAATCAGTACTTGCAAGTTAAAAATTGTACCTCAAAATAATATGCAATGAAAAACAATTAATCTTTTCCATATTTATTTAAATATCTCTTGAAATTGAAAGTTAGTCTAGCAGTTTCGTTCAACTTAACAAACCTATTGATCAGCAATACTGGCGTAAGCTACATTTAGTAATACTTTTCTGAACAATTTGTAATAATCACTGGCAATTTGTCTTTAATGGCTTTGATTTTTAGTTTTCTATAACTTTGTGAATATTCTCGGTAAAACAATGGATGAGGAAGGAACCTATCTGGACAATGGCTATGGGGAATGATTTTTAAACACATGTTCACAAATTACAGTGTTCACTATTGAACAATCATCACTAATACGCTGGTTAGCTGTACATGCTAAGACAAATTGGACAGATCTTACTGATTTTGGTGTGCGACGTGATGCTGCTGATTGGAGACTGTTGGCACTTAACAATTGGCAAACTCGGGCTCTTCTTGGCGACGAATGTTAATTACAATTTTGGGCCCACAGCATTCCTCTTGATGCATTTATTAATTATTTGAGCTGTGGCCGTATGAATAAATAATATTGCCTCTTCGCCATCTCCTCTACTAGTGCCAATCCAACATGCATTCTCCTTCACGTACTTTTGCCGTACACCACTGAGCGCACCGTTTCACGAATCCGTCTGTCCGCCGCTACGTCTCAACAGCGACTCCTCGCTGTGTGCCTCTGCGCTACCAGCGATAAAAAACTCTCTACTCAAAGATGATTCTAAAGTAAAGCCCTTGCTAACCCAGCGTGTCTACTACATATACAATATTTTTGACATATATGAAAATTAGCAGGACAATGCAAATATATTAAGAAACAAAATATACAAATACATAATAAATTACAAAAAATACAAATAATGAGGAAAAATACACAAAGCATCGTTTTATATATCACCCTGTACGCACACATGACTGGAAAGCGCCGTTGGTCACTGTGTTGTTGTGTCACACCTCGTCTGACGTTATGCCTTTACTTCAGAATCATTCTGCACGAATCTATTTACTTACTTCTTGGTCTACCTCGACTTCTCTTACCTTCCTCTGCCGAGCTCTTAGGTAACCTTGCTTCTCCCATGCGTGTAACATAACCCCACCATCTCAGTCTGTTCGCTCTAACTGCTTCATCTATTGTGTTCATTCCAAGTTTTTCTTTGATTTCCTCATTATGGTCACCCTCCTGCTATTGTTCCCATCTATTAGTACCTGCAATCATTGTTGCTACTTTCATATCTGTAACCTCTACCATATGAATAAGGTAACCTGTATCCACTCAACTTTCCCTCCCATACAATAAAGTTGGTCGAAAGATAGACCGGTACATTGCTAACTTAGTCTTGGTACTGACTTCCTTCTTGCAGAAGAGATTAGATCTTAGCTGAGTACTCACTGCATTAGCCTTGCTGCACTTCGATTCCAGTTCTTTCGCTACGTTGTCATCCTGTGAGAAAATACATCCCAGGTAATTGAAACTGTCTACCTGTTCTAACTTTGTTCCTCCTATTTGACACTCAATCTATATAAATCTCTTTCCCACAGACATTACTTTCGTTTTGAAGATGCTGATCTTCATATCATAAGCCTTGCATCTCTGATCGAGGTCTGAAATATTAGTTTGCAACCTTTCAGTCGAATGTGCCATTACAACTAAGTCATCCGCATATGCGAGACTGCTTATTTTGTTTTCACCTATTTTAATCCCGTCCTGCCAGTCTACTATTTTGAACATATGATCTATGAATAGTATAAACAACAGTGGTGACAGGTTACAGCCTTGTCTTACCCCTGAAACTACCCTGAACCTATAGCTTCATTTGCCATCTACTCTAACTGCTGCCTGACAGGCTACGTAAAGCCCTTTAATTGCCTGCAGAAGTTTGCCTCCTGTACCATAATCTTGAAGAACTGACAGTACCTTCCTCCTAGGAACACGGTCATAAGCCTTTTCTAGATCTATGAAACGTAGATACAATTCCCTGTTCCACTCATAGCACTTTTCCATTACCTGCCGTAAGCTAAAGATCTAGTCCTGACAGCCTCTAAGAGACCTAAACCGACACTGATTTTCATCTAACTTGTCCTCAATTAATACTCGCACTCTCTTTTCAACAATACCTGAGAATATTTTGCCTACAACGCTAATTAAAGAGATACCTCGATAGTTGTTACAATCTTTTCTTTTTCCATGTTTGAAAATTGGCGCGATTGCCGCTTTCGTCCAGTCAGAAGGAACCTGTCCCGATTCCCACGACTTCTCAGTTATCCTGTGTAACCATTTGAGACCTGATATTCCACTGTATTTGACGAGTTCCGGCTTAATTTCATCCACCTCAGCCGCATTATTGCACTGTACTCTACTGACCATTTTCTCCACTTCCTCAAATGAGATCCTGTTTCCATCTTCGTTCCTATCCCATTCTACCTGAAAATCTGACACATCATTGAACGTTTCTCCTACATTGAGCAATTCTTTAAAATATTCCCTCCATCTGCTCAATGCAACCACAGGACTGACTAGCAGTTTTCCTGACCTGTCCAAAACATTTGTTAATTCCTTCTTCCCTACCTTTCGAAGATTGCTAATTACGCTCCAAAATGGTTTTCCCGCGGCTTGACCCAGAGTTTCTAGCTTATTTCCAAAGTCTTCCCATGATTTCTAGTTGGAGTCTACAATTATCGTTTGGCTTTTCTTTCTTCAACATAACTTTCTCTGACTGTCTGATTTCTAGACACACACACACACACACACACACACACACACACACACACACAAAGGGAACGTTCCACATCCACGAGGATCACCTCAACACGGTTCTATGTAATCTAACCAAAATTGTGTGAATATATGATGATGGCATCTTCTTGGGCAAAATATTCCGGAGGTAAAATAGTCCCCCATTCGAATTCCCATGCGGGGACTATTCAGGAAGATATTGGTTGGTTGGTTGGTTTGGTGTTTTAGGGGGACAAAACTGCGGAGGTCATCAGTCCCCCATTCCATCAAAGGGGACTTAACTACGGGGTCATCAGTCCCTAAACTTACAAACTACTTATGAACTAGCTAATACTAAGGACGGCACAAATAACCATGCCCGAGGGGGGATTCGAACCTCCGGCCGTAGTAGCTGTGCAGAACGTGACTGGTGCGCCGCAGACCGCTCGGCTACCGCGGCCGGCCCCTCTGCTAGTTCCATCTGGCACGGGTCGAATACGCTTCAGTAATATTCTAGAATGGGTCGTACAAGTCACTGTAGAATGATGACTTTTTCTTACGAGTTAAACGGGGATGCAAGCATCCTAGTGTTTAATGTGAATTTCCGCGCAATTCTATCGATAAAGCGAAATGTGTCACCTTATTTGTCAACAGCAGATCCAATTTTGAACATTCATTGTGTAATGTCCGTGTGTATTTGCTGTGCGTGTGTGTGAGTTTTATCTTTTGCTTGTGTTAGTGCATAAGAATAAAACTCTCGTAGGTGTTGTAGAGGTATTACTGTACTTACCCATACATAAATTCATAGGCCGAGGGGAATGAGGCGCTTCAGTCACTGTCTGCACGACCACTACGGTCGGGGGTTCGAATCCCCCCTCGGGCATGGATATTTGTGCCGTCCTTAGTTGTAGGTAGTTCCTAAGTAGTTTGTAAGTTTAGGGACTGATGACCCCGTAATTAAGTCCCTTAACCTTAACAAACATTTGAACATTTGAAATTCATAAAGGTCAACAGTAGTTAATTATACTATTTTGATTTAAAAGCAGTTTATCGAATTATCACTGATAGTTAAGTGTGACATGTGACTAAAAATTGACCACCAAAACCAAATTTGGAGACTAAATTCAAGTAATAAAAATCTGGATTATTTCCTTTCAATGGCTAGTGCTAAAATAATATAATCTGGGCTTCGAGACTCTTTAGTAATTGTACAGTCTTCGACCTACACACACCTAGTTCGAACACCAGAGAAAGTATCATGAATAGGTCTGCCATAAATGTGAGGAGCGATTTCTTTTTAAAATTTGACACTTTCATTCATAGAGATCATTTCACTACTCACACTGGAGATCTATCAACACACCAATACTTCCGCAACTGATCAGTGCAGTAACAATTTGAAATTGCTATAGAAAAGAGTTTTCAAAGTAGTTTTTGGTTTTCAGTCTCCTCTTCCGTGTAATTAAAGTCAGACCAGTTTAGTTTGATCCGCCGTTGGTTCGAATAATAATGACGGTAGCCTCCCGCCAACAATGGATTTTGAACAGCGGCACCAAAAATACTGGAAATGCTCAAAATCTAGGATTAATTCTAAATACTTGAATTAAACACATAATACCTTTAATGTCATTGTATTTTCAAATAATAAAACAAAATCAACCTTCACTACAGACCTGAAGTTAATGGCTGCTGAATAAATTTTTTTTTTTATCTGTTCCACATATAATTACATGTTAACAGTTCAACTACTTACTACAGAGAGAAAAAAACAATAGTTACGTATGGATTAATTTCTATACTGCAGTATGACCATCATGCATATCTAATATCCACTATGGTAAGAGAATAATTATGTGATTTGACGTTCAGCGATAAACTTAGTGACAACGTGTAAATCTCAGTGTACACACAAATGATGTGGCGTCAGTAATAGATTAAGGCGTCCAACCGTCCCGGATTCTGCGGGACAGTCCCGCATTTGGACTCTGTCCCGCATTGGGATAATCACTGAAATTGTCCCGCAGAATGGCAAAAACCTCCCTCATCCCCGCATTCCAGTAATTTTAAAATTGTTGGTCTAAAATCACAAGCCGAAAGTATTTCTGTACGGCATGCTATGTCATACTGCTTGCAAGTTAACTTCACAATGCATCATCTACCAATACATGACAGTCTTCTTACATTAAATATGAAAGATAAAAAACGATGCACATAATCTATTTCAAAATGATAAATTCGCTAGCAACGGAAGTTGTTCTTGTTTTAAGCAGGTACTGCATTTGGCTATAGGATGACTTATTACACAATTCTGTTTTTTCCCCATGTTTTCTTTGTCTTCTGAAGTACGGTTCATTCAGTGTAACGAAATATTTTTCGGTGCTCAAGGTGGCAAACACGATGTAATATCATCACGTCTGTAGAAATGTATTTAAAATCTGACCTGCAAATACAGTATCAGCATTCATCTTACTTCGTTCAGGAATAAAAAGGAGGTTAAATTCTGAAAATGGAGCATCAAAAATTTGTGAGCATTGTATGTAGTAAGGCACAATTAAACTCTGCGCTTCATCGAAAGAACTTCTGTAATAGAGAGTCACTAAGTGGTGGAACAAATAAATGTAGTACAGATAATGAAGGTGATCAGAAAAACGCAACGGAGAAAGAATATGTAAAAGTTGTCAGACTCTAAAATTCAAAATAGGACCTTAAAATATTTATGAATTGTAAATGAAAGAGGTTGAAAATTAAGAATAAAATGACACTCATGTTAGATACGTAATTGTAAAAGTAAATGAATAGGTCTACTCTGCTCGCCTAAACTTATTTCCTCATTCACATCCTAGAAATGTCCCGCATTGACTTTTGAAAAAGATGGTCGCCTTATAGTAGAAGTTATTTTAACAATTCAGGTAGGACTTTACAATTGAGATCAATGCAACTTTCATACGCTAATACTGTTAATCAAATTATTTTGAAGTGCTTGCAGTTGGACTGATTTTTCTACCCAGACGAAAAAGTCAGTAACTGTAGAACGGAATGAGTTAATAGTATTAACAGATGTTAAAACTGAATGAGACAAAATATAGAACGCACCGTAAGAAGCAACGAGGTCGGAACGGTAAAACAGTTATTGCCAGGGCCGATGTAAACTGCTCCGAGAAATTTTTGCCGTACAGTAAGGGAGGCAGAACAGAAGGACGTATTATTTCCGCCAAAAAAAGCCGTCTTCAGAGCTTCCAGAACGGCGGATAAATATTCTATTCACTGAGCGCAGTGGCGTGCTTTGAGACGTAACAGCCGTAACTCATGGCCGACCTTTGCCTTTTCGCGTCCGTTATCGTTTTCTGTCGACACTTGGCCTGTCGGTTTATCGCTAAAACGGCGGATTATTGAGTGTGGTCGGTCAACAGACGCCGAGCAGGATTACTCGACTGCTTCAGTTTCACACTCCGCTCACTGGACTAATTTCCTTAACAGCGTCTCCCAAGACAGTTAAAATATGTAAACTGTGGAAGCTGTAATGCTGCAAAAAGAAAAAAAAAAAAAAAATGACTTGATATTATTATAATGTAGATATTTAGGTTATCCGTCTATGCAACTGAATTAATAAAATATTTTATTGCCATATGCATTTCGCCTTTATTTGGAAGGCATTATCAATGGCCTGTAATGTATACATGATTATGTTTTACAATAGTTCATTTTTACGTTTCTTAGTATTTTTAGGTTATAAACAGTTCTGGTGCGTTCTTTAATTCCCACTCATTATTATTATTAAATTTTGTGCTTGTGTGTGTGTGTGTGTGTTTGTGTGTGTGTGTGTGTGTGTGAGAGAGAGAGAGAGAGAGAGAGAGAGAGAGAGAGAGAGAGAGAGAGAGAGATAATTCTTTTTTTCTCTATAATTACTGTCTCATGTCTTTGACTAGATTTGACAGTGAGTTTTCATTAATGTTTGTCTGTTCATTTATTACTTGTTTCTTCTCGGCTATAGCTTTCTGGATATGTTAACTTTCTTGTCTTTGTATGAGGTGTTTGTTGTGGTTGTTGGTCCTGATAATTTTCATGTCTTGGTCTATATTGGTTGGGTGATGGTGGTTGTGTTTTAAGTATTCAGCAAATGTGTAGTGGTTTGTTTCATATTTCCAACATCCAATTAAAAGAAAAATACGGAACAAACACAAAATTTCAAACAAAACCAACAAACAGCAAAATACACAACATCCAAACACACAAACAACAAACACACTCAATGACAACACCACACAGCAACAAAGCAAATGGTACACCATGACATACACACACAAACTAATACACAGAGTGACAAACATACTGAAGACACAAGGACTTCACATAGCATAGAAAACTGCTCAATCCCTACAAACAAACCTACAACCAAAATCAAGAAAGATATATTCCAAGGATCAGGGATATACAAACTTGAATGCCAAAGTTGTGATGCCGAGTACATAGGAATGACGAACAGAGATTTCAAAAAACGATACAAAGAACACATCAGTTGTTGGAAATATGAAACAAACCACTCCACATTTGCTGAACGCTTAAAACACAACCACAATCACCCAACCAATACAGACCAAGACATGAAAATTATCAGGACCAATAACCACAATAAACACTTCATACAAACACAACAAAATTACCATATCTAGAAAGCCATAGCCGAGAACAAACAAGTAATAAATGAACAGACAAACATTAATGAAAACTCACTGTTAAATCTAGTCAAAGACATGAGACAGTAATTAAAGAGAAAAAAAGAATTATCGGACACACACACACACACACACACACAAGCACAACATTTAATAATAATAATCAGTGGAAAAAACCCGCACCAGAACTGTTTATAACCTAAAAATACTAAGAAACGTAAATATGAAATACTGTAAAACATAATCATGTATATATTACAGGCCACTGATGATGTCTTCCAAATAAAGGCGAAATGCATATGGCAATAAAATATTTTATTAATTTATTTGCATAGACGGATAACCTAAATATCTACACTATAATAATATAATACAGCAATTGTGGGGAAAACAAGACAAAAAGGAACTAACAATGGTAATATGACTTTAAACTGTTTGATAAGACAAAATTATTTTCTCTTTTAAAGAAAAACATTGGCAACATTATGGAATGACTTTAACACACTAAACTCGAGTAATGGAAAATCAATTATACAGTTTTTACTGTAGGCCCTACCAATACCAATATCAATATGTGAAATATAAAAATCGAGCTTAATGCTTCAGTCGAATCATGATTCCTGATCATACCAGAATTTTCTTGCCACCTTTGTTGCCACACTATTGAACTGAAAATTGCCTTGTGAGAACGGTTTATTTCAATTTTTAATAAGGACTAAGATATAGACCATCTTCAGGAACCAACTGACTGGCTTCCGCAAGAGACACTGCCAAAACAAAGATAAAACCATTGATTTCTTTACTTCCTAAACGGTGAACTACACCTGTCAGAGCGTGCTAGTCAGAGGTGTTCATATTTAGTTTGTCGCCAAATTACAACATGGCTATTACAAAATATCACTAGAACACAGAAATAAATAAAAAAAGTTTCGATTTCGCTCTCATACATCGCAGACTGGCATGTAGTTCAAAACAAGAAGTAAGCAAGCTATTGTTTGCATTTACAAATCAATGAAAATTCGTTTGTTCAACTATAAGACGGTGGGCAACTCAAAATAATGTGAAAACATGTGAACGTGTAGACTATAAATTTGAGGCAAATTGAATGTCATGTATTTTGAGTTAAATGATATTAAAATTATGGAGCATTAAAATATAAGAAAGCAGTGCAATATCATAAACTTAAATTACACACTTACCATCTATTACTGCCTACTTCATAATAATATTATCTTCAAAATTTTTGGAAGTTCACTTTCTTGTCACTGGTCGTAAGTTTAATTTTTTTTTAAAATGTATTTTTTGCTTCTAGGCGACTTGTCAGGGACTACGAGGCTGCTCCTGTCAGAGGTTCGAACCGTCCATTGGGCGCGCGCGCTCGCGCGCTTGTGCGTGTACGTGTGTGTGTGTGTGTGTGTGTGTGTGTGTGTGTGTGTGTGTGTTGTCCTTAGTTAAAGATAATTTAAGTAGTCTGCAAGCCTAGGGACTGATGAGAATAATTTGGTACCATAGAATTTTTTTTAAAGAAAACAAAGAAGGAAAAGAAATGGAAAATTATATTTTGGAAGTCATTGCCGTGGGATCATTCAACATATAAAGTGCACAGCAAATACTACTATGACTATGCATTAAGACACAGTAACTCAGAAGCCAAATCACAGTCCTAAATTATTTTAGTACTTGATTTCAGCAAGATAATTCAAAAATAGATACAATAATTGAAATCAATAAACTAATTTGACATAAAATTAGTACTGTAGTAGTACAGCTATGCTGGACTGACACCACTACATTGTTACCAGATCTCCTCCTCCCACCCCACAAGATATCCACTGGGGAAAAACCCTCCCCCCTCCCCTATGCATTGATGTGGCAACATCCCATTCCTTCAGACATGTGTGCAAACAAACTCGTATATGCTTTATTAATTATCGAAAAAAAAATTCGTTTTCGGAATTCGTTTGTGGCCTAATGTCTCTAGGCAAAACTATATACTACATTTTGCTACATTCTGTTTAGGTAATGGAATTGAATGAGTGGTATGGTATGCAAAATCTTCATGTGAGACAAAGGATTTCATCTGAAATGCCAAAGGTATGACCACTATTACAATGCTAATTAAAATTTTACACATGGATGCGATAGATTTGTATGCCCTGTTTCTGCTTAAATTCACGTCACCAGCCATGCTCTTTGCATAGACGATGTGTGCAACAGCAGATGGATGGATGTGAGATGTAGAGGCAGATTTATTGGATGTCAACGTGCAGCAACATACTAATCTATCTAAATGGCATTCACAAGTCATATGTACAGTGCCATACTTTGACATCCAACGAATCTAACATGTCCAACGATTTTTAATAAACAATCTCCTAATGGAGATAAACTCATTGACTGTCCTGAGCATGAAGAGACCGAAGTGGAAACTTGCTCTGATGTCTTGGTTCAATATAAATGTTCCCTGGACGCTTTTAGTAAGCCCATCATGCATGAGATAAGGTGTGAAATTATACTCCCTAATTGCCTGCACTTAGAGGAAGTAAAAGAAGGATCGGAGGTGAGGCACAAAAGTTCACAGGGGTACAATTAGGTATGTCTTGGATTTGAGTCTATATCATCCACTCCCATGAACCACAGACATTCCAAAGGTGGGGTGGCTTGCGTGCCTCAACGATGCAGATAGCCGTATCGTAGGTGCAACCACAGCGGAAGGGTATCTGTGGAGAGGCCAGACAAACGTGTGGTTCCTGATGAGGGGCAGCAGCCTTTTCAGTAGTTACACGGGCAACAGTCTGGATGATTGACTGAGCTGGCCTTGTAACATCAGCTAAAGTGGCTTTGCCACACAGTTACTGCAAACGGCTGGAAGCAAGGGGAAACTACAGCTGTTACTTTTCCCGAGGACATGCAGCTCTACTGTATGAAAAATATGACGATGGCATTCTCTCGGGTAAAATATTCCGGAGGTAAAATAGTCCCCCATTCGGATCTCCGGGCGGGGACTACTCAGGAGGACGCGATCATCAGGAAAGCCAACACTGGAATTCTACGGATCGGAGCGTGAATGTTAGATCCCTTAATCGGGTAGGGAAGCTAGAAAATTTAAAAAGGGAAATGGATAGGTTGAAGTTAGATATAGTGGGGATTAGTGAAGTTCGGTGGAAAGAGGAACAGGATTTCTGGTCAGGCGAATACAGGATTATAAATACAAAATCAGTTTGGGGGATTACAGGAGCAGGTCTGATAATGAATAAGAAAATAGGAATGCGGGTAAACTACTATGAGGAACACAGTGATCGCATTATCGTAGTCAAGATAGATACGTACCCAACATCTACCACAACAGTACAGGTTTATATGCCAACTAACTCTGCCGATGATGAGGAGATCGAAGATATATATGACAATTAAGGGAGAGTAAAACTTAATTGTTATGGGAGACTGGAATTCGCTAGTAGCACAAGGAAGGGAAGGGAAGATAGAAGGTGAATATGGTCTGGGCAAAAGGAATGAAAGAGGAAGCTGCCTGGTAGAATTTTGCACAGAAAATAATTTAGTTATAACAAACACCTGGTTAAGAATAACAAAAGAAGGTTGTATACGTGTAAGAGACCAGGAGACACCGGGAGGTACCAGATAGATTTTATAATGCTAAGACATAGATTTAGGAACCAGGTTTTAAACAGTAAGACATACCCAGGGGCAGATATAGACTCTGACCATAACTTGTTGGTTATGAACTGTAGGCTGAAACTGAAGAAACTACAAAAAGGTAAGAAAATAAGGAGACGGGACCTGGATAAATTGAAGGAACTTGAAGTTCTTAAGAATTTCAGAGGGAGCTTTAGGCAACATTTGATAGAAATGGGGGATAATAAAACAGTAGAGGAGGAATGGGTAGCATTGAGAGATGAAATAGTGAAGGCAGCAGAAAACAAAATAGGTAGGAAGGCAAGACCTACAAAAAATCCTTGGATATCACAGGAGATACTAAATTTAATCGATGAAAGGAGAAAATATAAAAATGCAGTAAATGCAACAGGCAAAATGGAGTATAGGCGACTAAGAAATGAGATTGACAGGAAGTGCAAAATGGGTAAGCAGGAGTTGCTAGAAGGCAAATGCAAGGATGTAGAAGAATGTATAAATGGGGGAAAAATAGATAGAGCCTAAGGGAAATAAAAAAAATATATTTGGAGATAATAAAACAGCTCTATGAATATCAAGGACTCTGATGGAAAACAGTTCTCAGCAAAGAAGGCAAAGCTGAAAGGTGGAAAGAGTATATAGAGAGGCTCTATGAAGGAAATGAATTTAGCGGCAATAATGTAGAAAGGGGAGAAGAAGTAGATGAGGATGAAATAGGAGATACTATACTGAGAAATGAATTTGACAGAGCACTGAAAGACCTAAGTCGAAACAAGGCCTCTGGAGTAGATGATGCTCCCTCAGAGACACTGAAGTCTCTGGGAGAACCAGCCATGACAAAATTGTTTCACCTTGTGTGTAAGATGACAGGTGAAGTACCCTCAGACTTTAAGAAAAATGTTATAATCTCCATTCCAAAGAAAGCAGGCGCAGTCAGGTGTGAAAACTACAGAACCATCAGTTTAATAAGTCATGGTTGCAAAATATTAACACGAATTATTTACAGAAGAATGGAAAAGCTGGTAGAAGCCGAATTCGGGGAAGATCAGCTTGGATTCAGGAGAAATGTAGGAACTCGGGAGGCAATACTCACTTTACGGCTTATCCTAGAAGATAGATTAAGAAAAGGCAAACCTACATTTCTAGCTTTTGTAGATTTGGAGAAGACTTTTGACAATGTTGATTGGAATAAACTCTTTCAAGTTCTGAAGCAAGCAGGAGTAAAATTTAGGGAGCGTAAAGTTATTTACAAGTTGTACAAAAACCAGACAGCGATTGTCAGAGTTGAAGGGCATGAAAGGGATGCAGTGGTTGGAAAGGGAGTAAGACAGGGTTATAACCTTTCTCCAATGTTATTCAATTTGTACATTGAACAAGCTATAAAGGAAAGCAAGGAGAAATTTGGTGAAGGAATTAAAGTTCAGGGGGAAGAATTAAAAACATTGCGTTTTGCCGATGACATAGTAATTCTGTAAGATACAGCAAAGGACCTGAAAGAGCAATTGAACGGAATGGACAGTGTGCTGAAAGGTGCATATAAGATGAACATTAACAAGAGCAAAACTAAGGTAATGGAGTGCAGTGTAAGAAAATGCTGAATGCTGAAGGAATTAGATTAGGTAACGGATGAATAAAGGAGGTAGATGAGTTTTGTTACTTGGGCTGTAAAATAACAAATGATGGTCCCAGTACAGAGGATATAAAATGCAGAATGGCAATGGGTAGAAAAGAGTTCTTGAAAAAGAGAAATTTGTTAACATCGAATATTGATTTAAGCCTAAGGAAGTCCTTTCTGAAGGCATTTGTATGGAGTGTTGCCTTGAGTGGGAGTGAAACATGGACGATAAACAGTGCGGACAGGAAGAGGATTGAGGCTTTTGAAATGTGGTGCTACAGAAGAATGCTGAAGATTGGGTGGGTGGATCGCGTAACTAATGAGGAGGTACTGAACAGAATTGGGGAGAAAAGAAATTTCGGGCATACCTTGACGAAAAGAAGGGATAGATTGGTAGGGCACATTCTTAGACATCAAGGAATTGTGAATTTAGCGTTGGAGGGAAGTGTGTGGGGTAAAAAGCGCAGCAGAGGAAGACCAAGAGATGGATACAGTAAGCAGATTCAAACAGATGTATGTTGCCGTTCTTATATGGAGATGAAGAGGCTTGCTCAGGATAGGGTATTGTGGAGAGCTGCATCAAACCAGTCTCCGGACTGAAGACCACAACAACAACATCACTGTATCTTTCAAATTACTGGTTGGAAAAAGAAATCGAAGATCTTTATGTGAATTTGAAATATAAGTTAAAAATCAGGGTGGTTATTACTAAAACCCCACCAAACAAACATTAAGAACGTTGTATTATGTGTGTTAGTATACAGTATATGGATTGGTGGTTGCGGTGCAATGGAATCATGCACATGTGGGAGAGAAGAAGAACCGAAACGTTGTCCTGTTCCAATATCTCTAGCAATTCTATATCATGTTTGAACTGTATGAATGTAGCTGTCGGCACACATCCAAAGGACTCAGATCTTGATGCGAGTTGTGTTGCTGAATGGCTCAATCGACTGGAACTCAAAGACACTGGCACTATCGCAGATCTCTAAGCTGACTGATGAAGAAGAAGTAGTCAGTGACGACGATGAAGATGAACTTGTATACTTATGCTGCTTATTGTAAGCGTGATATCAATCACATGAATCTTGTGTGCATTGATAGTGAGTTACTTAGCTATGTTTGCTTGTGAGAATGTAAAATTACTTTTAATTTGCAAGAACGAAAATAAAATTTTAACCACTAAATCCCTGTATTATTTATCCTCCCCTCCTGCATTTGTTCCACTGTCGAAGTGTTGTATGTCTTTTTGATGAAATAAATAATTTCGTATGGCTCAGTGGCCTGGTGCAAGCCTTTTCATTGGAAGTGAATTCGGCGACTTGCGTGTCTCTAACCTACCCCAGGGAAAGGAGACCTACAATTTTGTGTGCAATCTGAACCACGTGTCGTTTCTGGCGACTCCTCACATCGTTGAGAAGTGAAAGCTGAGTTTCCAATCAAGAGCTTTACCCCAAGACCATCAGGCCGACTCGTTTATTTGCTGAATGAAACTTTCACTCTGCAGCGGAGTGTGCGCTGATATGAAACTTCCTGGCAGATTAAAATTGTGTGCCGGAACCGGGACTCGAACCTGGGACCTTTGCCTTTCGCGGGCAAGCGCTCTACCAATGAGCTACCCCGACACGACTCACGATGCCGCCTCACAACTTTACTTCCGCCAGTACCTCGCCTCCTACTTTCCAAACTTCACAGAAGTTCTCCTGCGAAACTTGCAAGACTAGCACTCCTGGAAGAAAGGATATGGTGGAGACATGGCTTAGCCACAGCCTTGGGGATGTTTCCAGAATGAAACTTTCACTCTGCAGCGGAGTGTGCGCTGATATGAAACTTCCTGGCAGATTAAAATTGTGTGCCGGAACCGGGACTCGAACCTGGGACCTTTGCCTTTCGCGGGCAAGCGCTCTACCAATGAGCTACCCCGACACGACTCACGATGCCGCCTCACAACTTTACTTCCGCCAGTACCTCGCCTCCTACTTTCCAAACTTCACAGAAGTTCTCCTGCGAAACTTGCAAGACTAGCACTCCTGGAAGAAAGGATATGGTGGAGACATGGCTTAGCCACAGCCTTGGGGATGTTTCCAGAATGAAACTTTCACTCTGCAGCGGAGTGTGCGCTGATATGAAACTTCCTGGCAGATTAAAATTGTGTGCCGGAACCGGGACTCGAACCTGGGACCTTTGCCTTTCGCGGGCAAGCGCTCTACCAATGAGCTACCCCGACACGACTCACGATGCCGCCTCACAACTTTACTTCCGCCAGTACCTCGCCTCCTACTTTCCAAACTTCACAGAAGTTCTCCTGAGAACCTTTGCAAGACTAGCACTCCTGGAAGAAAGGATATGGTGGAGACATGGCTTAGCCACAGCCTTGGGGATGTTTCCAGAATGAAACTTTCACTCTGCAGCGGAGTGTGCGCTGATATGAAACTTCCTGGCAGATTAAAATTGTGTGCCGGAACCGGGACTCGAACCTGGGACCTTTGCCTTTCGCGGGCAAGCGCTCTACCAATGAGCTACCCCGACACGACTCACGATGCCGCCTCACAACTTTACTTCCGCCAGTACCTCGCCTCCTACTTTCCAAACTTCACAGAAGTTCTCCTGCGAAACTTGCAAGACTAGCACTCCTGGAAGAAAGGATATGGTGGAGACATGGCTTAGCCACAGCCTTGGGGATGTTTCCAGAATGAAACTTTCACTCTGCAGCGGAGTGTGCGCTGATATGAAACTTCCTGGCAGATTAAAATTGTGTGCCGGAACCGGGACTCGAACCTGGGACCTTTGCCTTTCGCGGGCAAGCGCTCTACCAATGAGCTACCCCGACACGACTCACGATGCCGCCTCACAACTTTACTTCCGCCAGTACCTCGCCTCCTACTTTCCAAACTTCACAGAAGTTCTCCTGCGAAACTTGCAAGACTAGCACTCCTGGAAGAAAGGATATGGTGGAGACATGGCTTAGCCACAGCCTTGGGGATGTTTCCAGAATGAAACTTTCACTCTGCAGCGGAGTGTGCGCTGATATGAAACTTCCTGGCAGATTAAAATTGTGTGCCGGAACCGGGACTCGAACCTGGGACCTTTGCCTTTCGCGGGCAAGCGCTCTACCAATGAGCTACCCCGACACGACTCACGATGCCGCCTCACAACTTTACTTCCGCCAGTACCTCGCCTCCTACTTTCCAAACTTCACAGAAGTTCTCCTGCGAAACTTGCAAGACTAGCACTCCTGGAAGAAAGGATATGGTGGAGACATGGCTTAGCCACAGCCTTGGGGATGTTTCCAGAATGAAACTTTCACTCTGCAGCGGAGTGTGCGCTGATATGAAACTTCCTGGCAGATTAAAATTGTGTGCCGGAACCGGGACTCGAACCTGGGACCTTTGCCTTTCGCGGGCAAGCGCTCTACCAATGAGCTACCCCGACACGACTCACGATGCCGCCTCACAACTTTACTTCCGCCAGTACCTCGCCTCCTACTTTCCAAACTTCACAGAAGTTCTCCTGCGAAACTTGCAAGACTAGCACTCCTGGAAGAAAGGATATGGTGGAGACATGGCTTAGCCACAGCCTTGGGGATGTTTCCAGAATGAAACTTTCACTCTGCAGCGGAGTGTGCGCTGATATGAAACATCCTGGCAGATTAAAATTGTGTGCCAGAACCGGGACTCGAACCTGGGACCTTTGCCTTTCGCGGGCAAGCGCTCTACCAATGAGCTACCCCGACACGACTCACGATGCCGCCTCACAACTTTACTTCCGCCAGTACCTCGCCTCCTACTTTCCAAACTTCACAGAAGTTCTCCTGCGAAACTTGCAAGACTAGCACTCCTGGAAGAAAGGATATGGTGGAGACATGGCTTAGCCACAGCCTTGGGGATGTTTCCAGAATGAAACTTTCACTCTGCAGCGGAGTGTGCGCTGATATGAAACTTCCTGGCAGATTAAAATTGTGTGCCGGAACCGGGACTCGAACCTGGGACCTTTGCCTTTCGCGGGCAAGCGCTCTACCAATGAGCTACCCCGACACGACTCACGATGCCGCCTCACAACTTTACTTCCGCCAGTACCTCGCCTCCTACTTTCCAAACTTCACAGAAGTTCTCCTGCGAAACTTGCAAGACTAGCACTCCTGGAAGAAAGGATATGGTGGAGACATGGCTTAGCCACAGCCTTGGGGATGTTTCCAGAATGAAACTTTCACTCTGCAGCGGAGTGTGCGCTGATATGAAACTTCCTGGCAGATTAAAATTGTGTGCCGGAACCGGGACTCGAACCTGGGACCTTTGCCTTTCGCGGGCAAGCGCTCTACCAATGAGCTACCCCGACACGACTCACGATGCCGCCTCACAACTTTACTTCCGCCAGTACCTCGCCTCCTACTTTCCAAACTTCACAGAAGTTCTCCTGCGAAACTTGCAAGACTAGCACTCCTGGAAGAAAGGATATGGTGGAGACATGGCTTAGCCACAGCCTTGGGGATGTTTCCAGAATGAAACTTTCACTCTGCAGCGGAGTGTGCGCTGATATGAAACTTCCTGGCAGATTAAAATTGTGTGCCGGAACCGGGACTCGAACCTGGGACCTTTGCCTTTCGCGGGCAAGCGCTCTACCAATGAGCTACCCCGACACGACTCACGATGCCGCCTCACAACTTTACTTCCGCCAGTACCTCGCCTCCTACTTTCCAAACTTCACAGAAGTTCTCCTGCGAAACTTGCAAGACTAGCACTCCTGGAAGAAAGGATATGGTGGAGACATGGCTTAGCCACAGCCTTGGGGATGTTTCCAGAATGAAACTTTCACTCTGCAGCGGAGTGTGCGCTGATATGAAACTTCCTGGCAGATTAAAATTGTGTGCCGGAACCGGGACTCGAACCTGGGACCTTTGCCTTTCGCGGGCAAGCGCTCTACCAATGAGCTACCCCGACACGACTCACGATGCCGCCTCACAACTTTACTTCCGCCAGTACCTCGCCTCCTACTTTCCAAACTTCACAGAAGTTCTCCTGCGAAACTTGCAAGACTAGCACTCCTGGAAGAAAGGATATGGTGGAGACATGGCTTAGCCACAGCCTTGGGGATGTTTCCAGAATGAAACTTTCACTCTGCAGCGGAGTGTGCGCTGATATGAAACTTCCTGGCAGATTAAAATTGTGAGCCGGAACCGGGACTCGAACCTGGGACCTTTGCCTTTCGCGGGCAAGCGCTCTACCAATGAGCTACCCCGACACGACTCACGATGCCGCCTCACAACTTTACTTCCGCCAGTACCTCGCCTCCTACTTTCCAAACTTCACAGAAGTTCTCCTGCGAAACTTGCAAGACTAGCACTCCTGGAAGAAAGGATATGGTGGAGACATGGCTTAGCCACAGCCTTGGGGATGTTTCCAGAATGAAACTTTCACTCTGCAGCGGAGTGTGCGCTGATATGAAACTTCCTGGCAGATTAAAATTGTGTGCCGGAACCGGGACTCGAACCTGGGACCTTTGCCTTTCGCGGGCAAGCGCTCTACCAATGAGCTACCCCGACACGACTCACGATGCCGCCTCACAACTTTACTTCCGCCAGTACCTCGCCTCCTACTTTCCAAACTTCACAGAAGTTCTCCTGAGAACCTTTGCAAGACTAGCACTCCTGGAAGAAAGGATATGGTGGAGACATGGCTTAGCCACAGCCTTGGGGATGTTTCCAGAATGAAACTTTCACTCTGCAGCGGAGTGTGCGCTGATATGAAACTTCCTGGCAGATTAAAATTGTGTGCCGGAACCGGGACTCGAACCTGGGACCTTTGCCTTTCGCGGGCAAGCGCTCTACCAATGAGCTACCCCGACACGACTCACGATGCCGCCTCACAACTTTACTTCCGCCAGTACCTCGCCTCCTACTTTCCAAACTTCACAGAAGTTCTCCTGCGAAACTTGCAAGACTAGCACTCCTGGAAGAAAGGATATGGTGGAGACATGGCTTAGCCACAGCCTTGGGGATGTTTCCAGAATGAAACTTTCACTCTGCAGCGGAGTGTGCGCTGATATGAAACTTCCTGGCAGATTAAAATTGTGTGCCGGAACCGGGACTCGAACCTGGGACCTTTGCCTTTCGCGGGCAAGCGCTCTACCAATGAGCTACCCCGACACGACTCACGATGCCGCCTCACAACTTTACTTCCGCCAGTACCTCGCCTCCTACTTTCCAAACTTCACAGAAGTTCTCCTGCGAAACTTGCAAGACTAGCACTCCTGGAAGAAAGGATATGGTGGAGACATGGCTTAGCCACAGCCTTGGGGATGTTTCCAGAATGAAACTTTCACTCTGCAGCGGAGTGTGCGCTGATATGAAACATCCTGGCAGATTAAAATTGTGTGCCAGAACCGGGACTCGAACCTGGGACCTTTGCCTTTCGCGGGCAAGCGCTCTACCAATGAGCTACCCCGACACGACTCACGATGCCGCCTCACAACTTTACTTCCGCCAGTACCTCGCCTCCTACTTTCCAAACTTCACAGAAGTTCTCCTGCGAAACTTGCAAGACTAGCACTCCTGGAAGAAAGGATATGGTGGAGACATGGCTTAGCCACAGCCTTGGGGATGTTTCCAGAATGAAACTTTCACTCTGCAGCGGAGTGTGCGCTGATATGAAACTTCCTGGCAGATTAAAATTGTGTGCCGGAACCGGGACTCGAACCTGGGACCTTTGCCTTTCGCGGGCAAGCGCTCTACCAATGAGCTACCCCGACACGACTCACGATGCCGCCTCACAACTTTACTTCCGCCAGTACCTCGCCTCCTACTTTCCAAACTTCACAGAAGTTCTCCTGCGAAACTTGCAAGACTAGCACTCCTGGAAGAAAGGATATGGTGGAGACATGGCTTAGCCACAGCCTTGGGGATGTTTCCAGAATGAAACTTTCACTCTGCAGCGGAGTGTGCGCTGATATGAAACTTCCTGGCAGATTAAAATTGTGTGCCGGAACCGGGACTCGAACCTGGGACCTTTGCCTTTCGCGGGCAAGCGCTCTACCAATGAGCTACCCCGACACGACTCACGATGCCGCCTCACAACTTTACTTCCGCCAGTACCTCGCCTCCTACTTTCCAAACTTCACAGAAGTTCTCCTGCGAAACTTGCAAGACTAGCACTCCTGGAAGAAAGGATATGGTGGAGACATGGCTTAGCCACAGCCTTGGGGATGTTTCCAGAATGAAACTTTCACTCTGCAGCGGAGTGTGCGCTGATATGAAACATCCTGGCAGATTAAAATTGTGTGCCAGAACCGGGACTCGAACCTGGGACCTTTGCCTTTCGCGGGCAAGCGCTCTACCAATGAGCTACCCCGACACGACTCACGATGCCGCCTCACAACTTTACTTCCGCCAGTACCTCGCCTCCTACTTTCCAAACTTCACAGAAGTTCTCCTGCGAAACTTGCAAGACTAGCACTCCTGGAAGAAAGGATATGGTGGAGACATGGCTTAGCCACAGCCTTGGGGATGTTTCCAGAATGAAACTTTCACTCTGCAGCGGAGTGTGCGCTGATATGAAACTTCCTGGCAGATTAAAATTGTGTGCCGGAACCGGGACTCGAACCTGGGACCTTTGCCTTTCGCGGGCAAGCGCTCTACCAATGAGCTACCCCGACACGACTCACGATGCCGCCTCACAACTTTACTTCCGCCAGTACCTCGCCTCCTACTTTCCAAACTTCACAGAAGTTCTCCTGCGAAACTTGCAAGACTAGCACTCCTGGAAGAAAGGATATGGTGGAGACATGGCTTAGCCACAGCCTTGGGGATGTTTCCAGAATGAAACTTTCACTCTGCAGCGGAGTGTGCGCTGATATGAAACTTCCTGGCAGATTAAAATTGTGTGCCGGAACCGGGACTCGAACCTGGGACCTTTGCCTTTCGCGGGCAAGCGCTCTACCAATGAGCTACCCCGACACGACTCACGATGCCGCCTCACAACTTTACTTCCGCCAGTACCTCGCCTCCTACTTTCCAAACTTCACAGAAGTTCTCCTGCGAAACTTGCAAGACTAGCACTCCTGGAAGAAAGGATATGGTGGAGACATGGCTTAGCCACAGCCTTGGGGATGTTTCCAGAATGAAACTTTCACTCTGCAGCGGAGTGTGCGCTGATATGAAACTTCCTGGCAGATTAAAATTGTGTGCCGGAACCGGGACTCGAACCTGGGACCTTTGCCTTTCGCGGGCAAGCGCTCTACCAATGAGCTACCCCGACACGACTCACGATGCCGCCTCACAACTTTACTTCCGCCAGTACCTCGCCTCCTACTTTCCAAACTTCACAGAAGTTCTCCTGCGAAACTTCTGTGAAGTTTGGAAAGTAGGAGGCGAGGTACTGGCGGAAGTAAAGTTGTGAGGCGGCATCGTGAGTCGTGTCGGGGTAGCTCATTGGTAGAGCGCTTGCCCGCGAAAGGCAAAGGTCCCAGGTTCGAGTCCCGGTTCCGGCACACACGTTTATTTGCTGTCTGTTGCGATAAATGTATACTGATGTTTTACTGATAAGTATTCAAATGTTTGGTAGACGAAAAAAATGTGAAGTATATGGAAGGATAATGGTGTTACGAATGTGGTCAGAATGGTGTAGTGTAGAGTGGCTGTGGAATGTTTAATCCTTCTGATATGTTGTTCTGGGAATGGCAGTGTCAGAGTTATCCACTGCGAGATACAGAGTTCAAAACTGGATAATGATGTGATATCGTGTAAGCAGAGATGTTACTCTGTTGTAGATGTGCCTTTAGATATGAAGTATATTGAGTGTGCAAGGGTTTTGGTGTGTTCAACTCGCCTGTCAGTGGTGTTTACGATATAAATGGGCACATCTCGTAAGCGTACAGGAGATGATTGTAGTGCTAAATTCTTTTTCGGCCGAGACACACAGGATTCAATAAATCTCCGATAGTTTTCTGACTTAAAGTGGGCTAGTTTCCACCAATGGCGTTGTACGGGTAAGGTGTGACTTACGTTCAATCTCAAGACGATTGCTCGTAACTGTCTATAAAATTTTTCGGTTGTTGTATCATATCGATGAGGGAGCGGATACTTTGCATTTTGGGGTCTCCGAATGACTTGATAGAAGTTCTAAAATAACTGGGTTTTGATGTAGAGACCGACCTTTCCTGGAAAATCTCTGTGTGCCGAACATTTTTTTACGACGTATTTGTTGGTATTGCGTGCGTCTATTGTGAGTAATGACTGGCGAGGAAGG
Organism: Locusta migratoria; assembly: GCA_026315105.1. Classification (NCBI taxonomy): domain Eukaryota; kingdom Metazoa; phylum Arthropoda; class Insecta; order Orthoptera; family Acrididae; genus Locusta; species Locusta migratoria. The sequence continues at coordinate 212,804,384 of CM048749.1, forward strand.
GGCAAGATGTTGGCTGTTTGCACACCGGTGATTGTTAAACCCCCGAGTCAAGTGGTCGGTGAGTGACAGAGATCGGTTCAGAAATATGCTCTGGTGCACTTATGCACACTGTAAGTTACGGCTTCTTTTGACTGGATATTACTTGTTGGGTTTTCAGAATGTATCCAATGAATACGGATGAGTGGTAACAGTTTGAAACTATATTAAATTGCTTTGATAGAATCACTCTAAACCATATTGGAATGGGATTGTTATCAAGAGATACTAGAAGAGGTGTTTGCAGTAACTTGATTGTGTCCTTGTGTATGAGGAGATAGGTGGAAACATTTGTCGTACGTTAATGCGTGGATACGCCTGTCACTGGGTTGGACTTGGTTGTTGTTATAATCGCTTGCAGAGAACGTAATAGACTAAGTAGGTTAGAAGTTTAGTGAGAATCAGTAGAATTATTGTAATTAATCGAGAGACGTTGGTTTATCGGGTATAATGAATAATAAAGCGACAGGATTTTTTCTGCACAAGTGGCTGTTTAATATAGAAGGCAATACTCTTATTGATACTGAATCCTGAATATGATCTGTTGTTAAACTTTAAATGGTGTGCATTATCTGATCTTTTGTCAAAGCATTGCATGTTTGCTGTGGAACTGTTACATAGCTCCTCTGTTATTAGTATTTACAGTGAGAATAGAGTCATTTCTGTAGTGCTTTATTTTTGTTTGTTCTGAGTTCAAAATTTCGGAGGCGGAGGGTGCGATAGCGCAGCTGACTGGCTGAGTGGCTAGCCTCTGGGGCACCTGGGGCACCACCAGCCAATTAGCTACGCTGTCGTAGCCTCCGCCCCCAGAACTTTGAATGGTTGTAGCTGCCAAACTAAACTTGATAAACATGTCATTCAAACTTCTACACAGCAGGTGTCAAAAATTCCAGCGCTTGATAGAAACAACCAATTTTCCATTTGAAAAATTGTATGTTTGCATAGAAAATACACATTCTAAGCAATATTACAATCTGTTTGTTGGCTAAAAATACGAGCCTCCGACTACAAATCCATTCTGTGAAAACCGCACACCAATCGCACTTTCCGTTTCAGAAATATTTGCGGTGCAAGTGTTAGGATTCACTCTGTATAACAATTTCGTGTGGCTCAGTGACGTGGTGCAAGTCTTTCAACTGAACGCCACTTCAGCGACGTGAGTGTCCCTAGCCTACTCCAATTATCCAACTAGGAAAAGGGGACATACAGCAACGTGAAATCGGAACCACGAGTCGTTTCTGACAATTCTCCATATCGTTGAGAGGTGGAGGCTGGTTTAAGACGTAGTCTGAAAAAAATCAGGACCGACTAGGTTTCGAACCCACGACCTTTCAATTTCCAGTCCAGTACTTTACTCAGAGACAACCAGGCCTAACAGTACTTGCTGATACAATAGTATAATGGCAGACCACACATGGCACGCAATGTTGAAGACTTCTTTGTCGGCCATAGGCTACATTTCTGACTTGGCCTTCCTGTTATCCCGATCTGTCTCCTGTGGAAGCCGTGTGGTCCATGGTTGCTGAACGACTGGCCCAGAACACACACCCGCTGCTAAACCTATCAACTTTGGCAATATGTGCAAGCAGAATGGACTGATATACTCTAACAACACTTCTGGGCCTCTTTGATACAGTGCCGAGGCGTGTAGCAGCGGTTATAGCCAGCAATGGTGACAGCACTCATTACTTATTTCATCATCTTTCTCACTTCACATGGAGCTGTATTTTCAATCATGTGTTTTTCACACAACATGTCATCTTCCAACTAAATTTGACTGTGACATATTCGGCCCTTCTTGATGTTACATCTTGGATAGCCAGCGGTGTAGAATCCTCTCATGTTGTATTTGGACATTTAGCTACAGTTTGCTTCCCAGCGGTACGTAAACATGTTAATGCTAAAGAAATTACGTTAACATGATGCGTTTAATCGTGTAGAGCATGAGATGTTAGAAGAGTACAAATTCTGTAAGCGAAGTCTAAGCAATCTTTATGTATAAAGCAGTGTGTCTGTGTGTCTGATTGTGTATACTGCATAAAAATCTACAGTTTTGTTGCAATCTTTGACATTTTGCACACTTGACCTTAAAATAAAGAAGACGGTCGTCGTGGATGTAAGGAGCACGTACAACACATAGTTCTCGAGACATCTCGTCATAAACAATCGCTGGCCGCAGTGACCGAGCGGTCTGCGACTCGCCAGTCACGTTTTGCACGGCCTGTACGGTCGGGGGTTCGAATCTCCCCTCGGGCATGAATATTTGTGCCGTACTTAGTATTAGCTAGTCCATAAGTATTTTGTAAATTTAGGGACTGATGACCCTGTAGTTAAGTCCCATAAGCTCTACAAACATTTGATCAGTTCATAAGCAATCAGATGAGTGAAAAACTGCACATTTCCTCCTAAACCAAATTTGGTGCACATATTCCTTACCGTGAGGTAACAATTGCTGTAGCGATGAGAATCACATACGACACATGGTTTGTAAGATATAACGTTATAAACAAAAACAATTGCGAAAGAACTGCCACATCATCTGACGAGTCTTTTTTCATACACTGAATGAGAATGAGAGTACTTAGCGACTCCCACAAAATTTAATCAAAATTTCAAACCTTTATCATGCTTTTTTCGCTGGCAACCAAATCAAATGATGAGAGGAAAAAAATGTCTCGTGTACTACTTTTCCGGTGTTCATGGAATAAAACGACGGCATTCGGTATGAAATTACAATTTATAATTACTGCAGTACAAATTCTACTAGCATGAAATCTTACAGACATTACACACACATACAGCTGAATGTACCTTCGAAATTGTATCACAGTACGACCCGTAGTTCATGAGATAGGAGGACATAAAAGTAACGTTCATGGAAAAACCATCCCATCACGCACCAAGTTTTAATCTATTACTTATTTAGTACTAACTGCATTCGCAACAGATTTCATAGAGATGCAGTACTTATACAAATGAATATATACCTGCGAAATTATACAGTTGTTTAACATATAATGCAATAAATATGAGATCATATATACTGCGATGGGTAAAACCTGTCCCATCATGCACCACGTTTTAATACATTTACCAATTTACTATTAAGACACTCCTGTATTCCAATCAGCTGAAAATAATCCCTGAAAACTGACAACATCGAACTGTGAAGCGTACACTGCTGTAGGCGAAGGCAAATAGACTTCTACAGAGCTACTAGGAAAGGAAGAGAATGAAACATTGTACATCCAACGAGTACGGTACGCATTATTTCAGACAGATCGACCATCTAACTTCAAGAGACTGCAGTTGCCTGTGACACTTGCATTTTTATTACGATTAATAAATCCCAGGGCAATCTATTAAATAATGCTGACTGGATTTAATATAGCCCTGTTTCTCACACGGACAACCTCATATCGCTTGCTCAGGCGGGCTCACCAAAGAAATTATTCATATTAGATCTTGGAAAAGTAACAAGGAATATTTTTATAGTCCAGTTTTGAATGAAATGTGTGTATGAACGTGTTTGATTACTGCCTATCTTTGTTCGGATACTGCATTTATGGTAAGGTAAAGCAGTCGACAATGCGAAGATTGGTTTTAACACTACAGTGCTTTACTAGGCATGGTCCTGTTTGGAAGTGGTTTGCCGTTGCCTTCCTCCGACCTTCGAACTGACTTACCCAGACATTTATAGGGGGACCTACAGTTTAACGTGGGTTCCGAACCACGGTGCTTCTCGGCATTTTTCACATAAGCAATACTGCCAGAGGTGAAAGAAGTGGAAAGTGACAGATAACAATCCTAGGACCTGGCGGGGATCTAAAGCGCAACCTTTGGTTTTTTAGTCTGGCACTCTACCCCTGTGCAACCGAGGCGCACAACTGCATTTATAATTTTTATATTACATATTCCCCCATAAATATAACATGTTTGTAGAAAAAAAGGAGACGGACAGAGAGAGAAGGGCTCGGAAAAGTATAACTCAAGGCCAGCATAAATAAATAAATACCCGGGCAACATCGGATTTTCAACTAGTTTTTACTATAACTTTAGCAAAGTAGGACGGAAAATGTGGCTGGAGGAAAGGTGAATAAAGACGGAGGTTAGCAGTACGTCGACTGTCAGATCATTACAAAGTTATGATTGAAGCTCGAAGCGGACGTGGTGGTTTTGATCTAACAGTACATATGAGCGCTACAAGTAGTTTACCGAAACTGTGGACTCTCTAAATCATTGCTGTCTGGACCTGGATTTAATCTCGTACCTCCCAAGCATTTCTTGGTGTCGGTATCAAATGACTCTTTGATAGAGAAGGAGCAGCCAGTACATGCACTTACCTCGTTCCGCACAATAACTTGTATCGTTATGTAGGGTACCTGAGAAATACAACCGTACGCCCCACAGAGAGAAACGGGTGGGGTCGCGAGCTCTAGACGACAGCTATAAGGATGTCGCACAAAGTATCGTCACGCAAACACGTTACAGCGACAAGCAGAGCGAACGAGAGATTTAGTTCCGAACGTGAGCAGGCGCTGGATGGGGCTGTTTGGTAACGGTGGCCGCGGTACGCTGACGACGAAGCCCTGGGCCTCCGGAGTCGTCACGACAGGCCAACGGCTGCACCACAATGTCCTCACCGCACCACTCGCTGCACACTCAGGTCACCGACCTCTGACCGGCAGGCGCACAAGTTTCCGCGTCTTCTACATCTTCTGCCGTCGAAACCTTATTGCGAATAACCTAGTTTTTCCACTTTGGCAGTCTTTCTCTGTAGACGGTTTCACTACAAGATTCTGGAATCTGCACCATACTCTAGACGTTGCAACATGTTCAAATGTTTGGAAATATAAGGGACCCGACAGTTGAGGTCATCGGTTCAAACCCCCCCCCCCCCCCCACACACACACACCCACACACCCACCCAAGGGAGGACTCGAACCTATGTCGGAAACTAGAAGTTGCAGATATTAGTTTCTTCCCATTTGTTGGATTGGATTATTTTATTGCTTCTTGTAACATGTGGAACTGATCTAAAACCTCATTCCTCGGTTGCACAGTGGTAGAGTGCCAGACTACAAACCCAAAGGTCGTGGGTTCGATCCCCGCCCGGTCCTAGGATTTTTATCTGTCACTTTCCACTTCTTTCACCTCTGGCAGTATTGCTCATGTGAAAAATACCGAGTAGCACCGTGGTTCGGAACCCACGTTAAACTGTAGGTCCCCCTATAACTGGCTGGGTAAGTCAGTTCGAAGGTCGGAGGAAGGCAACGGCATACCACCTCCAAACAGGACCATGCCTAGTAAAGCACTGTGGTGTTCAAACCAATCTTCGGATTGTTGACTGCTTTACCTTTTACCAGGCTAGATTATGTTCAAATGTTTGTACAGCTGATGGGACTTAACTACGGGGTCATCAGTCCTCAAACTTACAAACTACTTTTGAACTAAGGACGGCACAAATATCCATGCCCGAGGGGGGATTCGAACCCCCGACCGCAGCGGTCGTGCAGACCGTGACTGGCACGCCGCAGACCGCTCGGCCACCGCGGCCGGCGCTAGATTATACTTTTAGATTTCAATGAAAAAGAGTTCGTTACAATCATGGGTTTGTTTTTTCTTTCTGCGCATGCCTCTCCATCGGTATAACGATTGCAACCTATAGCCCACAGCTGTACAAACTGGATATCACGACACCCAGAGGTGACGCATAGTGCTATCAAGGGTGTCGCAAAACTAGTAAATTTGGAAGGTAAATAAGTTGAGTAGTTGTGCGCAAAATATGAAATATCCTCCTCCTCGTTCAGTGTGACTGTTTTTGCAAATGAATCTTAAAAATTTATATTTATTTAAAGTATCGTTTGTTACAATTGAATCTGTCTAACATCGAAGGAAAAAATGGACAGTTTTAGAAAACTGCTGATAGGCATGAATTGGAGTGATGTTTACAGTGCTCTTAGCACGAATATGAAATACAACATTTTCATAAATAATGTCAGTAGATGACACATGTGTAACAGATGTGTGTACTGTTTCTGAAACGTTCAGGAAGCATTTTAGAACTATTACTGAAAATATGGGGTTGTCAGGGTCAGTAATTGATGCAGTGGAATATCTCACAACTTTCACTACAAATAACTACAGTAATATGAGTATGACGCTTCCAGCATACCCCACCAAAAAAATACTTCTAATAAAAAAAATCCAGTTGCTATGACAATACATCAACAAATTTGATTTTGATTTGAGTTTAGTGATATTTTAAGTTACTTATGTAACCAGTCTTTTAACAGTGGAACATTTTCTTAATGGCTGAAATATGCCGAAGTGCATATTTTACTTTTGCCCGCATTCTCAAATATTTTAGGAAAGATTATGTACATTCGTCTTCTCAAACAGCTGACCACTAATAAAATATTATCCAAGTCATAATTCGGATTTCTATGTTGTTGTTATGGTCTTCAGTCCGGAGACTGGTTTGATGCAGCTCTCCACCCTACTCTATCCTGAGCAAGCCTTTTCATCTCCTCATAAGAACGGCAACCCACATCCACTTGAATCTGCTTACTATACGCGTCTCTTGGTCTCCCTCTGCGATTTTTACCCCACACACTTCCCTCCAATGCTAAATTTACGATTCCTCGATGTCTAATAATGTGTCCTACCAAGCGATCCCTCCTTTTAGCCAGGGTATGCCAAAAATTCCTTTTCTCACCAATTCTGTTCAGTACTTCTTCATTGGTTATGCGATCTACCCAACTAATCTTCAGCATTCTTCTGTAGCACCATATTTCAAAAGCCTCTATTCTCTTCCTGTCCGCACTGCTTATCGTCCATGTTTCACTCCCGTACAAGGCAACACTCCACACAAATGCCTTCAGAAAAGACTTCCTTACACTTAAATTAATGTTCGATAATAGCAAATTTCTCTTTTTCAAAAATGCTTTTCTTCCCATTGCCATTCTGCATTTTATATCCTCTGTACTGCGACCATCACATGTTATTTTACTACCCAAGTAACAAAACTCATCTACCACCTTCATTGTTTCGTTACCTAATCTAATTCCTTCAGCATCGCCCGATTTTCTAAGACCGCATTCCATTATTTTTGTTTTGCTCTTGTTAATGTTCATTTTATACGCTCTCTTCAACACACTGTCCATTCCATTCAACTGCTCTTCCAGGTCCTTTGCTGTCTCTGACAGAATTACAATGTCATCAGCAAAACGCAATGTTTTTATTTCTTCCCCCTGAACTTTAATCCCTATTCCAAATTTTTCCTTGCTTTCCTTCACCGCCTGCTCGATGTACAAATTGAATAACATCGGAGAAAGGCTACAGCCCTGTCTTACTCCCTTCCCAACTGATGCTTCCCTTTCATGCCCTTCGAGTCTAATAACTGCGGTCTGGCTTTAGTACAAGTTATAAATAACTCTCCTTTCCCTATATTTTACCCCTGCTGACTTCAGAATTTGAAACAGTGTATTCCAGTCAACATTGTCAAATGCTTTCTCCAAATCTACAAAAGCTAAAAATGTAGGTTTGCCTTTCCTTAATCTATCTTCTAAGATAAGACGTAAAGTGAGTATTGCCTCCCTGGTTCCTACTTTCCTCCTGAATCCAAACTGATCTTCCCCAAGGTCAGCTTCTACCAGCTTTTCCATTCTCCTGTAGATAATTCGTGTTAAAATTTTGCAACCATGACTTATCAAACTAATGGTTCTGTAATTTTCACACCTGTCTGCGCCTGATTTCTTTGGAATGGGGATTATTACATTTTTCTTAAAGTCTGAGGGTATTTCGCCTGTCTCATAAATCCTACACACCAGTTCAAATAGTCTTGTCGTGGCTGGCTCTCCCAGAGACTTTAGTAGCTCTGAGGGTATGTCATCTACTCCTGGGGCCTTGTTCCGACCTAGGTCTTTCAAGGCTCTGTCAAATTCATCTCTCAGTATAGCATCTCCTATTTCATCTTGATCTACATCCTCTTCCCTTCCTACCACATTGTCTGTAAGTTCATTTCCTTTGTAGAGCTGCTCTATGTACTCTTTCCACCTTTCAGCTTTCCCTTCTTTGCTGAGAACCGGCTTCCCAGCTGAGTTCTTGATATTCGTAGAGTTGCTTTTCTTGTCCCCAAATGTCTCTTTTATTTTCCTGTAGGCGGTATCTACTTTTCCCCTTCTTATACATTCTTCTACAGATTTGCATTTGGCTTCTAGCCACTCCTGCTTAGCCATTTTGCACTTCCTGTCAATCTCATTTTTTAATCGTCTGTACTCCATTTTGCCTGTTTCATTTACTGCATTTTTATATTTTCTCCTTTCATCGATTAAATCTAGTATTTCCTGTGATATCCAAGGATTTTTTGTAGGTCTTGCCTTTCTACCTATTTTGTCCTCTGCTGCCTTCACTATTTCATCTCTCAGTGCTACCCATACCTCTTCTACTGTTTTATTTTCCCCTGTTTCTGTCAATTGTTGCCTAAATCTCCCTCTGAAATTCTCCAGAACTTCACTTTCCTTCAATTTATCTAAGTCCCATCTCTGTATTTTCCTACGTTTCTGCAATTTTTTCAGTTTCAGCCTACAGTTCATGACTAACAAGTTATGGTCAGAGTCTATATCTGCCCCTGGGTACGACTTGCAGTTTATAACCTGGTTCCGGAATCTTTGTCTTACCATTATAAAATCTATCTGATACCTTCCGGTGTCTCCTGGTCTCTTCCATGTATACAACCTTCTTTTGTGATTCTTAAACCAGGTGTTTGTTACGATTAAATCATGTTCCGTGCAAAATTCTACCAGGCGACTTCCTCTTTCATTCCTCCTGCCCAGTCCATATTCACCTATTATTTTTCCTTCTCTTCCTTTTCCTACAACCGAATTCCAGTCTCCCATCACAATTAAGTTTTCCTCTCCCTTAACTGTCTGAATAATTTCCTTTAGCTCCTCATATATTTCTTCGATATCCTCATCATCAGCAGAGCTAGTTGGCATATAAACCTGTACTACTGTTGTCGGTGTTGGCTTCGTATCTATCTTGACAATGATAATGCGATCACTGTGCTGCTCATAGTAGTTTACCCGCATTCCTATTTTCTTATTCATTATCAGTCCTACTCCTGTGATACCCCCAACCGATTTTGTATTTATAATCCTGTACTCACCTGACCAGAAATCCTGTTCATCCTGCCACCGAACTTCACTAATCCCCACTATATCTAACCTCAACCTATCCATTTCCCTTTTTAAATTTTCTAATTTTCCTACCCGATTAAGGGATCTAACATTCCACGCTCCGATCCGTAGAATGCCAGTATTGTCTTTCCTGATGACAACATCCTCCTGAGTAGTCCCCGCCCGGAGATCCGAATGGGGGACTATTTTACCTCCGGAATATTTTACCCGAGAGGATGCCATCATCATATGTTCATACAGTAGAGCTGCATGTCCTCGGGAAAAGTAGCGGCTGTAGTTTCCCCTTGCTTTCAGCCGTTCGCAGTAGCTGTGTGGCAAAGCCACATTAGCTGATGTTACAAGGCCAGCTCAGTCAATCATCCAGACTGTTGCCCCTATAACTACTGAAAAGGCTGCTGCCCCTCTTCAGGAACCACACGTTTGTCTGGCCTCTCCACAGATACCCCTCCGCTGTGGTTGCACCTACGGTACGGCTATCTGTATCTTTGAGGCACGCAAGCCACCCCACCTCGGCAATGTCTGTGGTTCATGGGGGTGGCGGATTTCTAAAGGTTTCTTATTTTGAGAAGGCTATCTACACATACAGTGAGAATGTACTTAATTCATTAGGAAATAAATTACAGGCCACTAGTATTTTTTTGATCTGTCATTTGACTGTGTAAATCTCAATATCCTTTTGATCAAATTAGAATATTATGGTGTAACAAGAAATGCTTCAAATGGTATATCTCTTACAGGAAACAAAGGGTGTCAATAGGAAAGAGGCGTATACTGAACAATCTGGCCTCATTCAGTTTCGAACTAATAACATTTTAGGGCCGGCCGCGGTGGCCGAGGGGACTGAGGCGCGCCAGTCACTGTCTGCACGGCCACTACGGTCGGGGGTTCGAATCCTCACTCGGGCATGAATATTTGTGCCGTCCTTAGTGTTAGTTAGTTCATAAGTAGTTTGTAAGTTTAGGGACTGATGAGCCCGTAGTTAAGTCCCATAAGCTATACAAACATTTGAACATTTTTGAACATGTTGGGCCCCCTGCTTTTTCTTGTATGAATCAGTGACTTTTCAGCACCAACATTTCGCAGATGACACAAACATTGCAATAAATAATAAATCAAGTGTAGCCTTAGAAAGGTCGGCTAATGAAATTTTCATGGGCATAAAACAATTGTTCCTAGCCAATTCTTGGGACTACAGCTTGATAAAAATTTACCCGGAGAGAGCATACTACAGAACTGCTGCAGTGCCTAAACAAGACCTTGTTTTCTATGAGAGATATAAAAATAAACAAGCTAGCGTATTATGCGTACTTTCGCTCCTTAATGTCATATGACATTTTCTGGGGTGACTTATCAGGCCACGCTAAAGTTGTCAGAACTCAAAAAAAATCATTTGTGGTGTCAAATCAAGAACATCCTGCAGAGGACTATTTAAGGAAATGGGAGTACTAATTACTGCTTTTCAATACATTTATTCTGTAATGCAGTTTGTCATTAAAATATATCTCTTTTTTAATCCAATAGCGCAGTTCATGAGATCAATACTAAAAACAAGGATAACGTTCACTGATGATTGATATGTGTTATTGTATATAATATTCAGAAATGTGAATATTGTGTTCAGTCCGACTTCAGTAGTAATCTTGTGCTGTAATTTGATCATTTTAAATAAGTGTTGTAAAAAGGAAAAAAAGTTGCCTGAGAATTATCTTACGCACCTAGTATATTCAATATTTAGTACATAGTAATAAGTTTTATGTTCTTGAAAATATAAATATTCTTAAGAATTTGCATTTTCTAACAGATTCCACATCTACAAGGGCAATGACATTTGGGATATGTGAAAAGTACATTAACACATCTGATCTAATTTTGTAAATATTTATTGTGTATCTTGTTTTCTGACATGTCCTACAGCTAAGACGATCTCCTCAATTTCGATCAAGTAGAACGAAAAGTACATCTAATGTAGTCTCATGACAAATAAAAAAAAAAAAAAAAAAAAAAAAAACAGGGTTCAAATGTTTGTAATACTGTGGGACCAAACTACTTTGGCCATCAGTCCCTTGACTTACAGACTACTTAAACTAAGTTAAACTAATCTAAGGACAACATACACATCCATGTCCGAGGGAGGATTCGAATCACTGACGCGGGAGGCCGCTCGATCCGTAACGTGGCGCTCCAGACCGTTCAGCTACTCCGCCCGTCAAAAATTAGTAACTAATACTAAAACTCTTCAGTATGCATATATTACACCCTGGTGCCACTAAACACAGTCCTTGGAGGTACTGAATTTTACCGGGAAAATATATTAATCAATACACGAAACCAAAATTAACTACCTGGAAACTGCTCCCGTCGTAGCACAATAGGTGAATATTTTTTTGATTGCAAAACTCTGAGGAAAAGTGGGACACCGGCTACCTCATTCCGCCTTCTTCGCAAGAATAAAAAAATACAAACAGAAAACATGGGATGCGATTATATTCATACTCTTTTAAAACGAAAGATGCTAAATCATTTTCCCAGTGTCTCTCTCTGTAGCGAAACCTTCATAAACAACATCTCTTTCTTCCTGCCATTATGTATGTCTGTCTCCCACTTCGTCTATCTCGATCTCTTAACTGCCTGTTTACTCTTTGTCTCCCCCTAAAACTGCCTACTCTCTCTTCTACCGTCACATACTCTCTGCTATTCTCTTGCTACAGAGAAAAATGAGACTATGTTTGCATGCAATAAAAAAATAAAAAATAAAAACGGAGTGATGCAGCTACAGCACGGGAAATAAGACGAATTCTATAGCCCAGGAAAATTTGGCCCGAAAAAAGGCCGACTTGGCTAAAAAAAATAACAATTAGGCACCCCAACTAATAGTAATGAGTTTGCGACTGTTTCTGGCTGGTGCCTAAGTTTTGAGGGCCGAAAAATAACGAAATGTTTTAACTTTTCTCAGTTTTTCGCCTATAACCTGGAAACGAGACATCCTACAGAAAGTACCATGCTAAAAGAGCATACAATTTCGAGCTTATAAGTTGAAATCTGTTCAGTAGATTTGCCGAAATCGATCGCCAAATATCACTAATTTTTACCAACTACCTTGAAAAGTAACCTATTTTCGTGTTCCAGTGCGTGTAACTCAAAAACAGCTACTCTAAATGCAAAGTGTCACGTATCAAAGTTGTAAAGCATTAAATTCTTCGTAAAAAGAGCTCCTAAATTGTATAATTTGCTCTCTCCTATGCATAGATACGAATAACACCGTCAAAGTAATCGTAGCGCTAAAATCCTTGGATGAGTTCTGCTCGAAGTCCAATTATTTCTGAACTTCAAATCATACAAATTTGGCCAAATATTCACATTTAAATGTAATTTAGTTAGTTACGTACCTATCTACATAGTTAGCTCTATGTATTAATATGAATTACTTATGGTACAGTTCAAATGATAATAACCTGATTTAAAAATGGAAACAACATGTAAAATGGATTATATACTTCAGTTACAGTATTGAATTGATGAGATAATTTTTTTTACAATCTTTTAGTTGACTATTTTTCTGTTTTTACATATACTTGCAATTTGTTAAAGTTTTTTACCCTTTTTTTTGGGGCGGGGGGTGGTCCCGGAGAGAGACATCATCCAGCCTTTTGTCTTCTTCTGGCAAGGGATTTAAATCGATTTCTTCCTCGATGACGTCAATCTCTACGTCGATCTGTATTGAATCAAGGAAGATGTTCTCTTCTGTTGACATCGCTTCTTGCACGTGTAGGATATTGGACGGTTACAATGGGGATCAGACAGCCTTTTTGTGGTCTTCCATCCCCATTTCAATGGACGCAGCTGATTGTTCTTCCAGATCTGAAAGTACACCGAGGGAATTATAACGAGTGGGAGGCAAACATTTTCAGTTGTAGTTCTTAGGAAAAGTTGGAGACAAATTTTATTTAAAGGTTAGGAATTGCCATACGTGTACAAACACACAATGAACTTAACTTCTGCAACTACTATATCAGGAGTGACGTTGGGATGAGGTGGTGTCACAGCCAATGAAGGCGTGAAGAGATAACATGTTTTTGAACTTCTCCACAGAGCTTGGAACTATTGGTGGTGTATATGAATGTGCCTTGCTTGCCTTTTCCAAGTTTCATAAGAAAGATATTGGTGACGGGTTCTTCCCGTTCACTACTACGAGCTATTTGGTCAGTCAGCAGGACCAGTAAATCAGAATCATCCCCAAAAATAAAGAAGTTGCTACCATGTCTCAACTTTTCTGTAGATTTGCCAATAATCGATGAGTGTGCATCCTGAATTATCGTCACCACATAATATTTTGGTCGACATTGAGATAAGACATTTCTTATTAAGTTCACTTAAGTAGAAACGTTCTTTTGACATAGCTGGGGACATTGTTTCATCAAAAAATTGTAACGGACGACAAAGCGCGTGATCTTCGAGCATGTTCAACACATTCTATGCTTTTCACAGCACACTCCTCTGGATATCCATCAAACACTACAGTGTATGACCCAAAATATTTGTTGACGTAGTTCAGATACTTTTGAAGGAGAGAGGAAAACATTCAGCAATATCCCACACAACACGGTGTAAGAGGAACTTACCGTAGACTGTGTTGCTTGTGTTTACAGTATTGACAGTTTAAAGAGGTCTGCTTTTCTTGTCTTGCGCATTATTCCGTCGTCATAAAAATATGACCAAAGCTGTTGTGGTGACTTCAAATGGAAAGGAATTTAACGGAAAAACGTATTAGGACTGACAGGGACTCGGGTGGTCTATAGAGCGGCGATGAGCAAGAGACGCCACAAAGTACACATGCTCTCCACCCTTCTCCTGCAAGTCTTTACTGAAAATTTGGGTCAGCTAATGTTTTGTGATTAGTTGTTTTGTAGAAAAATATAAATTGTCGTTGTTTACGGGTTTAGCCTACTGAAGTCCACGAACGTGTGAGTGCCATTTCTTATCTGACCCCTCCCTTCCGGACTCCTACGACCATTAATACAAAAATAGTAAATTACCTAGTCGAATAATTAAATTACTCGTATTATACAGACTTAACTATCCCAGCAGGTAAGTACGTGATAAACTGCCCTTAAATCTAAATATTTGGACGACTGTGTATGAGTTGGGGTTTCAAAAGTATTTTGATTTCCCATAATTTTAGCGCTATGATTACTTTAGCAGTTTCATTGGTACCTAAGTATAGGAAGGAGCAAATTTTATAATTCAGGAGCTCTTTTTACGCAGAATTTAATGCTGTACAAATTTACTCAATGACATTTCGTATGAGGAGGAGCCGTTCTTGAGATACAATCATTAGAATATGAACATAACTCACTTTTTCTTGAAGATGGTAAGTGCGACCTTCCTATCGGTTCTCACCAATAAGACTTGGGCAATACATAGCTCAGGGTGGTAAAAGTTTCTGGCTCGTCGTCTCTGTACATAGGGGTGAGTTATGTATGTCAGCTTCTATGCCCTAAACAGCAACCCAATCTGTTTAAACAAGATAAATAATTAATCTTTAGTCTAGCCAGTCTATCAGTCTGCTATGATGACGTGAAAATATATTTAACAAACATAAATTAAATCTCTGAATGACCAACAAAATGGATTCTAAGATAAGCAAGTGATTCACTCACGAAGTAATTCTTTAGAAATGGAGTTTATTAGGGGCCTACTCTTATTCGACATGAAACGCGCAGGTGGTTCTACTTTATACATCGGTAAATAACTAAATATTTCTCCAACTATTATTCATGAGAGGCACAATAAGTATCACACGCACTCGAGACTAAAAGTTCCAGATTATCACTCGTAAGTTAGAGTAGTCCATCGAACATTGCAGTTCCAGGTTATTCCGCGATAAAACTATTTGTTATAAAACACAGTTTGTCATCACAGAAATACACGATTGCTGAATTATCATAGTTCCACACCCCTACTACCGTGCATCGTTTATCACTTTTCAAGCAGAGACTAAGTTCTGCAGCCACAGTCCCGTAAATTTTCTAAGTCCACACATTCCTATCTCTTCAAATCAACCGTTCGTAACGCGGCTTCAGACCGCCCAGCGTCACAACCTTTCACCACCACGTCCAAGATATGAGTCCCTTCCCAAGCGTTCGAAAAGCGTGCTCTTCCTGCTCCCAAATTTATATTCTTCCTCGCATCCTAACGCCTCATCTTTGAAAAAATATTTCCCCTTCCAAAATGTTACACATTTGAATATCACAGAATTAAATGCTTTGACCACCTACCTACAAATATTGTTTACATTTAACAAACAAATATATATATTTAACAATGCTTTTAAAACGGTTGAGACTGAAGCTCTTTGCTCAGATAGCCATTAAGCATGGCATCTCACTGTTCAAATATACTGCCGCCGTCGAAATATAGTTACACAATTAATATTTAATTTATCATGGATTTTCATACAAATATATTTAATTCTTGTCCACAAATACTTATAATTGTTTATATCTAAATTATCTGCTACATAACTACTATTTTTAGTCGGCCATGAAGTATTTAAGTGACAGTCTGCAACATAAAACGAACGTTACTAAGAATAATATTAAATATAATAAAATACAAATATAAATGAAATGCGCTTTGCTGGATTCATGTTTTGCGTTTCTGTGGTCGAATCTATGTTCTGACGCAAGAGTATTATTACCTCAACGAAACGCAGAACAAGAGAGTAAAATAAAGTTTATTGAAAGAATACGGGAATAACGTGGTACGTCTTTTTAGATAGATAGCGTGGTGCAATGCTATCCATTTGCTTCTTAAACTGTTACTGATAAACACTACGTATCGATAATAGTAAATATAAGTTTCATAATACTATTATTATAGTACTGAAATTTATCGGCTTTTTATCTGTAAGGGATATTGAAATTGTAATTACGGCGTTTGATTCTCCCAAGTCTCCTGAATCCATTCATATAATTATATTTGCAGTATGATCATTCCCTGATTTTATATGGATTTTTAGAATAATGTGTGCGACTATATTGTATGTCAGTTGCAATCTGGAACAGCTGTCCTCGCTCAGCCAAGCGTTTCCAGCTTCCGAGCACATTAGGGAAACCCTGACTACCTGTCCTTTCACTAGGTTCAGTCTGTTAGTCGGTCTGCTGGAGAACCCAACACCCTGGCAAAACCCGCCTTTCACATGGAAACAATCAGCTTCCTCCTGTATCTGTAATGTCACAGTAAGAATGCCGATTTTGGACGATCGATCGTGGCTAAACGGCTGAACCGAGTGTAGCATGCAAGTAGGTCATTCCACGCAAAAGATTTGTTCTTTCATTCTGGCATTCGTAAAACTTTCTGTAGGATGCATAGTTTTTACGTTATAAGCGAAAAACTGAAAAGAGTCATAAGTTTCGTTGTTTTTCCTCACTCTAAACTTCTTCACAAGCCAGAAACAGTCGTAAAGTGATATTACTCTTATTTGTGTAGCCTACAATCGATTAAAATTATTTCGGACTTGTGCTTTCTATTAGCCAGCAAAAGTCTAATTTGCCTGGACTACTGTAAGTCACTACAGTTTTGAAATTCGTGTACAGGGTGTGAGGAATAACGACAATAAATTCAGTCCTTTATCGGGTGAAGATATTAAACTGTAAGATGTCAAAAATTCACATTTTTTCGACGAGTAGTTTTCTTGAAATAGGATGATAGTTCAATAGCGGCCGGGTCATCATTTCTCAGCATTGGCGATGGGTACAATGACAGCAGAACTGCGCTCAGCAGGGAATAAAGAGGGAAAGTGTTTAACAGCGACGTGTGAAAGTAGGGTAACTTTGAACCTCTGGACCTCGGTAACAGACAATGATACAGGAGAATTTTCTGGGTTAGCTGAAGACATCATCTGGCAAACATTTCGACGATTTACCACGAATAAAAACAATTGATACTTTATGCTTCTTCGTGGTTTTCTTAAGAACAGCTCATGAAAAAATGATGCTTTTACTCGTATAAGTACTGCCCATCCTAGAAAAAAAAGCGAGTTTCTGAATTTGTCTGCCCTATAGAAAATGTTTCATGTTTTAATTTTGAACCGGTAGTGTAGGACAACTATGCTATACCCATTTTTCCGATAAGTATGCAAATGATGGCTAGGCCAAGGGATATCCAAAACAATTTACCCCACACCTCTGACTAACAGAATTCACGATACAGAACTCTGACAAACCATATTTTCGCACGCGGCGTCCTCAAACACATTAGTATGTGAGCTGTCGTGCACGGTATCGTATTACAATCCTACAGGTTTTTGTCTACAGAGTGACCAATAACAGTTCTAAGAATATTGTCTCATTAGGTCTGCTGGCTTCTGACAGTGAAAATCCTTGTTTTTGGTAACACTCTTTCAGCAGCCGACGATGTGATTATACAACTGAAAAATTAATTTGAATGCTAGTAGTTTTGTTTAGAGTTAGAAAGCGAGCGATCTTTCAGATAATGACCTGTGATGGTAGTTTTGCTTCAGTCCCAATTTGCAACTTTTTCTTTTCTGGTTTTACTTCATGATGCTTCTCCATTTTCCCTTGAAGTACCAACGTATTGCCAATTTTCAGTAACAGGCATTTCAACATCTGCATAGCATAGCCGAGATGGTTTTGATTGACTTCGAACATACTTCAGTATCTTAAGTTATATGTTATTGAATCTAGACACCATTGACATTGATTTGGCCAATATGTTAACATATTCAGTCAGTATTAAGCGCTTTTGAATTCTTTTACAATGTTAGTTTTATAAATCCTATTTTGTATTTGTTACATGCCAGATGTTTTTAAACGCGACATAATAACTACTGCAATTACTTTACGCTTGCAACGTACTCTTCAGCGATGATTTTAAGAATAGTCATTAGCAACAGACTATTACAAATACCTGCCAGAAAATGTTACCGTCATAGGTCTCTATGACTTAGAAACTACTTTAAATTATGCTACGAACAACACAATGTCCGAGGGAGAACTCTAACTTTCGACGGGGAGTGACAGATCCTCAATATATGCAACTATTAGCAAATTTGGTAAACGAAAGATGCAATTACTCAAGCTATTAATCACTAGACACTCCTACAGAATCTCTTAATCATAGTGGACGTTGAATATCACCCAGGAATACATTGTGCATTAGTTCGGGGGTAGGTCATTATTTTTAGCCCATCACTTGCTATTATACTTTTTTTTTTTTTTTTTACATTACTATCCTTTTTGCGGCAGGAATCATCTCATGGAGGTCATTGTGTTTTCGCTACATTTTTCTTCTACTAAACTGAGCTTGTTGACAATACAGGAAGAGAGATTTCTAAGAGTAATTTGATAATTAGTTTAAGAATTCATTTAAGGTTGGCGTTTTGCCTGTTGAAATCTTTGTAAGATTAATTAACATATCAATGTACGAGCTTCACCAGCTGATTGTCAAATTTTAAACTAAGCTTCACTCAACGCTCAAATTCATTTGGTATTTATTGTTTAAGAATCCACTAAAGATTGGCGATTTGCCTTTGAAACCTTTGTAAAATTGATTGATTAGTTTGGGGTTCAAGGGACCAAACTACACCGGTCATCGAACCCTCTTTGTAAGATTAATTAACCAATTAATGTATGGGCTTCGCCCAATGGTTGTCAGAATTTACATGGACGCCACCCAATGATCAATTTCATTTGATGATTGTTGTTTAAGTATTCACTCAAAGTTGGCGCTTCCCGTTTTAAGGTCTTTGTTAGATTAATTAACAAATTAATGTACAGGCCTCAACCACTACTTGCGCCACATTTTAAATTGGGATTCACACAGTGATTGGTTTATCAAATTTTAAATTTTTAAATGTGCTTCACCTAATGGTTATTTCAAATAAAAAAATTTCAAAGTAGCATTTATCCACTTGTGGGCAAATTTGAGATTTCATATATATTGCAAATATCTATATTAATGGAACGTCCAAGTATTTCTATTAAGATGACTAATCTAACTGCGGCTCATTAAACTTTTGCCGCGGTGGAGTGGCCGAGCGATCTAAGATGCCTTGCTGCGGAGCGCGCGATTGCTCACCGTCGGTGGTTCGAGTCCTCCCTCTGGCATGGGTATATGTGTTGTTTTTACGTTGATTTAACTTAGTCTAAGTTGTGTTTTTAAGCCGACTAATAACCGAAGCAGTTCCACAGATTTACAAATTATTTTTTTTTTCATTGAACTTGTAATAAAAGGATCACGCCTTAAACCACATAAGGTTGCATTTCTTCATTCTAAGACCTAGTTGGTAATCTTTGTACAAGGCAGATATTTTCTCCAAGTGTAACTGGATAATAGCGAACATTGTACAAGACAGAATTTGTTCACGTTTGCCATCACCTACGGCAACTAACACTATCCATAAGGTCATTAAGGAACATCCTGAACAGCAGCGGCGATATTAGAGTTCTCTGGAACTGTTACCTCACGTACCTGCTGTATTGTGTTTCACGCACGACGCATGTGTTGCGTGGAAGCCGATACCGGAAGGCCCCTTTCTTGGGCTTCGGCACGTGGAACATCGGTTTTAGCCGAAATATTGAAGTTAGGAGTAGCCGCGAAAATAACAGTATGGTACGATATTTACGTCTTTGTATACGCAATTTGATTTTAGAAGATGTATTTATCTTAGAGTGACGATACTCACACTAATCTTAACAATACTCTGATGGCGCTCTTTGTCCTGCTAAGCAATACTCTCACTACAGAAAATGCTACAACTCTCGACATGTACGGAAAATGATCGATGTACTTTCATCTTCGATACTGCAGTGGAAGAAATGAGGTATTTAATTCGTATATCTAACACATAGGCGCATGTTACATTCTTTGAATGTTGTAACCAACAGGACCAAATGTAAGAGAGAAACTTCTACCGATCCGCACAAAAATTTCAGTGGCTATTATATTTTATTTACATTTCCACACTTGCCTTATGGCCGTATAACTCTCAGCTCTAAATCTACGAATGAACACACACAGATTTACGTCCTGTGAACGACGAAGTCAGTAGAGGCAGAGGAGAAGATTGGATAAGGATGGGAAACGCATCGGAGTTCACGAAAGGCTCTGGAGGCATGCCAACGCGTGTGCCGTGGAGGACAGGAAATGCAAATTTACTGACCTCTAACGTTTCATTATGTTATTACAGACTAATGTGTACTCGATATCGGAACAGAACACGCCGTGGAAGCCGAATGGCGAGGTGTGATTAACTACAACCGATTACGCTACGTTAGTAAATGAAGAATATTTACTACATCATTTACGCACACTCATTATCGTGCAGTAGTTGATTTTCTTAACCCTTTTGTGACCAGCGAAACATATGTGCCCCACATACGAATTTGTGTCCCTGATTTCACAGGGATATAAAAGTCCCACATTTGCGTGGTGCTGCCATGTAGTGTTGAACGCGTCAACACTCTGGAGCCAACTAGCTTGTTGTTTGGTCTTCTGCGTGTGTTATCGCTTATTTGTTTCAATTGTGCCAAGTGTGGCTCGTGTTTTGGCAATTGTATGTGCTATTTTGTCTTGTCTGAAATAGATAAGTTTAGTAAACGTATTTATTGTTTTCTTAAGTTTATTTGCTAGAAATATACAGATTTTTGTACATGTTGCCAACTTGTGTACAGAATTTATATTGTGCCTTTTGCTTATTGTTGTTGTTGTTGAGGTCTTCAGTCAGGAGCCTGGTTTGATGCAGCTCTCCACAACACCCTATTCTGAGCAAGCCTCTTCAACTCCACATAAGAACAGCAACCTACATCTGTCTGAATCTGCTTACTGTATACATCTCTTGATCTTCCTCTGCGGTTTTTACCCCAAAAACCTTCCCTCCAATGCTAAATTCACAATTCCTTGTTGTCTGAGTCCTACCAAGCGATCCCTTCTTTTAGTCAAAATATGCCAGAAATACTTCTCCTCAATTCTGTTCAGTACCTCCTCATTAATTAGTACCTAATCTTCAGCATTCTTCTGTAGCACCACATTTCAAATGCCTCTATCCTCTTCCTGTCCGCACTGTTTATCGTCCACGTTTCACTCCCGTATAAGCCAACACTCCACACAAATGCCTTGAGAAAGGACTTCCTTAGGCTTAAATCAATATTAGATGTTAACAAATTTCTCTTTTCCAAGAACGCTTTTCTACCCATTGCCATTCTGCATTTTATATCCTCTGTACGGCGACCATTATTTGTTATTTTACTGCCCAAGCAATAAAACTCATCTATCTGCTTTATTTGTTTCGTTACCTAATCTAATTCCTTCAGCATCACCTGATTTTCTTAGACTGCACTCCATTACCATTGTTTTACTCTTGTTAATGTTCATCTTATATATGCACCTTTCAGCACACTGTGCACTTGCTCATATTTGTGTCAAAATTGTATATGAATGCGATGAAGAGGCAGTAGAAGACCCAATAGCATCTGATGATAAATGTGTGACAGGAGTATTTGTAAAGCCGGCCGCAGTGGCCGAGCGGTCTGCGGCGCGCCAGTCAGGTTCTGCACGGCAACTACGGTCGGGGATTCGAATGCCCCTATGGGCATGGATATTTGTGCCGTCCTTAGTATTAGCTACTTCATAAGTAGTTTGTAAGTTTAGGGACTGATGACCCCGAAGTTAAGTCCCATAACCTCTTCAAACATTTGAACATTTGAATTTAGTTCTTGTAAATAACAGCGAGATCTATAAAGGGGAAGGCATTCATCTCAAACAAACAAATAAATAAATAAAACACGAGTTTCTGGCGCTTCTGTTAAAATGCGCTTCTGTGGAGTCGTAGAACATTTTCCAACAAGGAGCACAAGGAGGCGATGCAGACAATACAGCACAGGGAAGCAGGAGACATGGAGAAATTTCATATGGAGCTATTGGAAAGTAACACTACGTACTTAGTCATATCCTGAAAAATTTCAAAAAATGTTAAATTATGAATAAATAAATATGTTTCAAATGTTTATAAATCTACCGGACTCAGCTGCTTGGTTGTTAGTTCGTAGCTTAGAAACTACTTAAACGAAGGCAATTTAAACTAAGGCCAACACAGACACCCATGCTCGAGGGGGGACTCGAACCCACGACGGCGAACGGCTGCGGGCACAGCAGCATGACGCCCCAGTGCGCGCGGCTAATCAGCCGCGGCGATAAATACTTTTGAAAAAATAATGGTACTAACATTGTTATTTATACAGATTCTAGTCCCTACTAAACAAACATTTGTTCCTTAAATTTTCTCCTCCTCGAGTCCAATGGGACATATACATCCCACATAAAATAATTGTAAAACTATAAATAACCACCGAAATTTAGAAACATGGCCTAACTCACTACCCATTTCAAAAGCAGGAAACCAATTGTTACAGTAATATTCGAAATTTTAATTAATTCCGTCGCGAAAGGGTTAAACCACTAGACCCTGATAATAAGATGAACTTGAGAATAGCGTTTTGTTTTTAATTTCCATCACTTTAACACAACAGGTCTCAGTTTCTACATCTACGTGACTACATCGACATGGGATACTCTGCAAATCACATTTAAGTGCCTGGCAGAGGATTCATCGAACCACCGTTATACTACTTTATTTCCCATTCCATTCTCGAATAGCGCGCGGGAAGAAAGAACGCCTGAATCTCTCCGTTCGAGCTCTGATTTCTCGTATTTTATTCCGATGATCATTTCTACCTGTGTAAGTGGGGGTCAACAATATATTTTCGCATTCGGAGGAGAATGTTGGCGACTGGAGTTTCGCAGGCAGCCCACGCCGCAGCGATAAACGCCTTTGTTGAAATGATTCCCATCCCAGATTCTGTATCATTTCCGTGACGCTGTCTCCCCTGCATTGTGATAATACAAAACGAGCTTCCCTTGTTTGGACCCTTCGATGTCCTCCGTCAAACTCACCTGATAAGGATCCCACACTGGGCTGGAATACTTCAAAACTGGACGGACAAGCGTAGTGTATGCAATTTCTTTTGTAGTACTGTTGCATCTTTTAAGGGTTCTGCCAATAAAACGCAGTCTCTGGTTCGCCTTTCCCACGACATTAAGTCTGAGGTAATAGTAATTCCGAGGTATTTAGTGGAGTCTACGGCCTTCACTTTTGATTGATTTATTTTGTAAACAAAGTTTAACGGATTTCTTTTCGTACTCATGTGGACGACTTCATACTTCTCATTATTTAGAGTCAGTTGATACTAAGAGTGGAAAGTATGCTAATACATTTGGTTATAGGGAGTGGGAATAAGAGGTCATCACAGTTGTAATTCGCAGCGGCCCACTTCAGAATGGTCCGCGTTACGCTGGGCTAAATGTCAGCAGATCTCACAGCAGTGCGGGAGCTCCACGTGCTATGGCTGGGCGAGTTAGCCGGCAGTCTCGCAGTATTGGCACAAGTTTCCAGGTCAGAGAAGCACAAGTGGTACGGCTGCCGTTGCGAGGGAAGTGCTTCAGGCGACTGCTTTACGTTCCTCCCTAACAATGCTGCAACGCTTCCTGCCAGATTTGCGGTGTATCTTAAGAGTACGAAACCATTTCTTCAATATTGGTAGCCGCGCTGGAATGGCCGAGCGCTCTAAGGCGTCTTCCTGCGGAGCGCGCGATCGAGCATGTGTGTGTGTTGTCCTTAGGTTAGTTTAAGTAGTTTGTAAGCCTAGGGACTGATTACCGCTGTAGTTAAATCCCATACATTTAAACATTGTAACATTATTAATTATTGGTACTGTCTTCGTCGTTACGTTTCCTGTGGTTACCGTCTTGTAATTTCTGCAAGTATTATGCGGACAGAAATTGTCAGATTATTTTTAAACTAATGATACTGCTGCTTTAACAGTTGTGAAACAACATCAGCTGCTGTCAGTCACTATTCTCTATTGGTCCACTTTAGGTTACGGCGATCGTCTTTTGACAGCTCGAAATTTAAATGAAAATAACGGCTTAACCGTTCATCTGAGACGAACATTGAATAACGTAATTGGCAGATGGGAAAATTCTCTACAACTTCGCTCTCTTATGTTTTTTTCATATCTCGTATCGTTTGAGAGACATTTGCAAAAATAACGGAGATTTTGACACCCTTCCATTGAATTAACGAAAACCAGCCGTTCGCAAATGTCACGTGACATTCCTCGCCCAGAACTCTCTCTGGCATACGCCATCTTGCGTTGCGTATTTGATGATTTTCTTTTTGTAACTTACACGTTGTCATTTCAAAGCAATGGCGCACTGAAGAATTAACAAAAACACGTCGTTCTTCGTACGATAAATGATAATCTAATGTCTACAAATGCCATATTAGCATCAATTACCAACGGCCATCAATAGTATGAGAATAAATAACACAACTACTAACTGTTAGCCGTAGCGTAGTAGGCAATGCGTTGGACTGTGACTCTAAAGATCAGTAGTTCGGAACCCACCACTAACGAAATTTTTTAAAAGGATTCAGACACTCTTAATAATTAATTTTTTATTATTTAGATTGTTATATTGGTCCAAAATATTTGCAAAAACTTATAAAACTACAAATCTAAAGTGGGCCGTAAAATACGTCAGTGCGATTTTTTTTAGTACTTGCGCAAAGTGTTTCGGGATGTAGTTCCAATGACTGAGCATATTTTTCGTGTAATATGATATTTATGACGTGATGTTCGCGATATGTAAGTCGTCGCATTATTCTGTTCTGTTGACCTATCACTGCACATATGACAAACCTCACACCTAAAATTCCAGAATAAAGGGAAAACGCACTCGATAATGGAGGTTACTCTACGACAAGTGCCGTGCAGAAAATAAAAGATACTTGGGACTAAAAGTAGGAAACGCATTAAATAAAAATGAAAACCATGCCATTATTAGATCCCAAAAACGGTTAGACAACTTTTAACTACATAATATTTTCAGAAACTGCAGGAGAGGAAAGGTAGGAAGTCAAAGAGGCCACAGAACCGTAAACTAAAGAAAAAGCTTCATACACCTATAACTGAGCAGTCTAGTATAAAAGACTGCCAAGTCTTTTTTCTATTTTTACATTTTGTGATGTCGATACAGTCGTATAGTATTTTCTGCGTCGAATAGGATATTAGCCTCGCTGTCAAAATCGGACGAAAACGATTGAAATAGCCGTTTAAAATGTGGGCCTTTCCTTCAAAAGCGGCCAGTTACAAACAGGTGTTCCAAAGTGGCCAACTCCCGTTAGCAGCCAATCAAAACATATGATTCGGTACACAACAATAATCTTGTTCTTTTGGCTTCCGTGCTCAATTTCAATTGTTCAATTTCGAAACTGGATTTTCTTCTAAAAAAGAATATGTACCTCCAAACGAGACAGTAAAATACGTTGCTTGCAGTGGCCATTTTGAGCAGCAGCTGAATTGTATTTCACTGTAAGGTTTTAAAATAAATGCCTTTTGCTACTGCAACTGAAGGGTTTTATTTTTATATTTTTAATCACCCATACGCGTTTCGCCTTTCTCTCAAGGCATCATCAGTGGGTGTCCTGAAATATTTACATCTTTTTGTTTGCACATATAGGTTAAGTCTCTTATATATCTACAAAACATTTCATTTCAGATTTAAAACAGTTCGTTTTTTGGTTTTAAAACAGTTCGTTTTTTGGTATAAAAACGAACTGTTTTAAATCTGAAATGAAATGTTTTGTAGATATATAAGAGACTTAACCTATATGTGCAAACAAAAAGATGTAAATATTTCAGGACACCCACTGATGATGCCTTGAGAGAAAGGCGAAACGCGTATGGGTGATTAAAAATATAAAAATAAAACCCTTCAGTTGCAGTAGCAAAAGGCATTTATTTTAAAACCTTACAGTGAGACAGTAAAAACTTTAGGATTGTGAAAAAAATAGATGATGAGGAAGGAAGCTTGAAGAAGCTTGTAGTTTAACGTCCCGTCGACAGCGTGGTCATTATAGACGGAGCTTACGCTCGGAGTGTTTGGGTAAGGATTTGGAAGGAAATCGGCCGTGCCCTTTCAATGGAACCATTCCGGCATTTGCCTGGAGTGATATACGGAAATCACAGAAAACCTAAATCTGGATGGCCGGAGGTAGATTTGAACCACCTTCCTTCCGAATGCGAGTCCAGTGTGTTACCATGGCGCCACTTCGTTCGGTAAAGATGGTGAGGATTTATTGGTCACTTCATGTGTTAAGTTCTTTTATTTTAATTTGAAAATTTTTGAAACAAGTATTTCTTGCTTTTTATTCAAGAGAAACCAGTGCTAAAATTCATGTTGTTGATAGTTTCATCTGAAGACTCAGTTAATAAATGTTTAGATTTGTTCACTAATTACGGTATTTTTGTGCAAACCCTTTTATCCTGTCTGTGTTGTATGTATATGTTATATTAATTGCCAATAGGACTATTCTTAATACAAAAGTACATAAGGCTCAGATTATTAATAATTTTTTGAAAAAGAAATAGTAACAACTGATCTAATTACGTGCATATAATTTGGATTAGTTACAAAACCGAACAGATCCAGTAGTTAAAATCAACGCTAGCCAAGTCAAGCTTTTAATCCATTTTCACGAATTAACTATTTATTTTTTCCACGTTTTTGTTACTGGAAGACAGTTTTTGACTTGAAAGAGAAGTGCGCGTATTTTGCTGAGTGGCTTTCAGTTTTCTGGCTCTCCCATAAAAAGGTCGTCTTTAATATTACGCTCGCCAATCGGATACAAATCTGATGGCAAGCATTCCAACACTGCGAAGGGGCGAAGCAAAGCAGTAGCCTGAAGCACTTCACCGGAGATCGTAGCCGGCGCACTTCAAACGCACAGGCCTGCAAACGTTGTCCAAAACTTTTTCGTCGTGCGGAAAAGAAAGGAAGATTGTGACTGGCAACAGATTTTCCTTCATGACATACAAAACCACTCTTTTAGCAGTCGCAAACTTTTACCAGCGACTTGTAGCGGACGCAATAAAAACAGTGATGTGGTGTCTTATCGATATACCGTCACAGTGGAGATTAGATTAGATTAACACATGTTCCATACAACATGAAAATATATCATTACATGACATACACTTTTTACTTTTATTTTATTTTTTGGTAGAAGTACTAATTTCTATGTAAACTTCTACTCAGTAGAAGGAGTAGTCATTCAGAAGTTCTTTCAAACTGTTTTTAAATGCTGGTTGGCTATCTGGCTATCTTGATGTTATCTGGTAAGTGACCAAAGACTTTTGTGGCAGCTTAACTCACCTCCTTCAGTGCCAAAGTTAGATTTAACCTTGAATGGTGTAGATCATCCTTTCTCCTTGTGTTGTGGCTATGGGTCGGGTTCGATTGGGTTATTAATAACAATTTTCATAAGAACGCTTGAGTGTAATTGCCGAGAGTCTAAAAACGTGAGGTGGGCATAGCGGGATGGAATATTTTAACGATCTGTTACGAAGTTTTCTCCGAGTTTACACTCCAATTTATTACGTAAAATGACAAGAAAGAAACGAGCATTAATTATTATTATTTAATGTGATCGTTCTATTAATTTTTCTTGGATATTGTAAATATTTATGTTGTACGTTTAATGTATTTTGCAGATGAACAACCTGAGAAGCGAAATAATTTTTGGTTGGCGTGTTAATATATCATTTAGCCAGAAAAGAAGGAAAATAATAGTAAGCGATCGGAATAAGACATCAACGGCGAAGAAAACGTTTTAAGCGGCCTATGGGATTATTTATACTTTACTGGTTGTTAGAGGGGCAAAAGCTGAACATCTCAGACTAACTTTATTGGTTCCGTGTGTTCGCTCGGTAAAATGAGCGTTGTCAGACTGTCGTGTCAAAGGTATCCGTCATGAAAGATTACTTATATTGATACTAATATCAACGGAAAGTTTATTGATATGCGGTCTAGAACTGAATAGTGTTGCTAAAATTATAATGCAACAATTCCGGAAATTATAAATTTACAATCAAGAATATTGGTTAATTCTTGTGATGAAACGAACCAGAAACTGAATGGGGCACTAGAGGTTAAGGTACGTAATTAACACTGGATCATTTCTTCCTAACGGTGTATAAGATTTTTGTTAGACAGATGTCAATAATTTGACATCTAAAGTGTGGTTGGACTTACGAATATACTGTATGAAAGATACAAAGGAAAAGGCTATGAAGGGCCATTTTTATGTTAACTCTTGAGTTGAATGATGTTAAAAAAATTATCCTAAAGGGAAGAGACAATGCGATTTAGACAGAGCAGTCGATAATTTTTTGCTTAGAATCTTGCTGGAAGTTCTCTGACAACGTTTGGACATGTGTCGTATTGTGTGGTATAAGCTGGCTCTGGTCTATGAATTGAGTATATAAATATTTTATTTATTTATCAAGCGTTTCCCTATTAGTATATAGCCCAACCCACATCAATTGTAACTGATACTTACTGGAAGTGACGGATATTTTAAAGAACACAGTTTTATTAGCAGGTATTATTGGTTCATATGTTAAAAAATGTTCAAATGTCTGTAAATCTATCGGACCAAACTGCGTGGTCATCAGTCCGTAGCTTACAAACTACTTAAACCTAGGTAAACTAACCTACGGACAAACACACACACACCCATGTCCCAGGGAGGACTCGAACCTCCACGGCGAGCAACCGCGCGCTCCGCAGCGATGTGCTTTAGATCGGTCGGCTACTCCACCGCGGCTAGTATTATTGGTGATATTATTATTATTTTGATCGAATAAAGTTAAATTAGTGACGAGTGACATAGGTTTGGTTGAAAGGAAAGCGTTTTTTTGGTCTAATGTTGTTAAGTCGTCCACGCATGAAGAGGACTACAAGATTAATTATACAATTTTATTTATCAGCTCAAAAGTGGCGGAGGATATATATATATATATATATATATATATATATATATATATATATATATATATATATATATATATATTTAACATCAACTTAAAAAGTTAGTGAAGGGAAAGTATTGATAGGAGTCACTCGTGCACTAGCAATTGTAACTGGTTGAAATAGAGCACATAAAATAAACAGTAAAGCCTCCACGCATAAAGCAAGAACAAAGTGTTTCTGTTTCATTTATCACAAGTAAAACTAAAATAATTTTTGGAGTACTTGTTATTTTGCTTTAGGAGAGCTCTGAACTGAAAAGTAGAGTACATTTTACTAGTCTAAAATTCACTTAGAGTTACAATCGATCGTAAGGCTGGCAACAAAGTTGTCAACGTTCCAACTAGAATAAGTGTTCAAATAACTATACCTAAATAACTACTGAAGTGAATATTAACATTTATTTAACCAACACAGACCCTTTAAAACAAAAAGAGACGAATCTCAATAAGTCAATAAGGCGCCAAAATTGATAGTAAAATATAAAATAAAAGTACTGTTGCATACCTTAAAACTTGAAACACGTTCAAAAATGTTCAAATGTTTGTAAAGTCTATGGGACTTAACTACGGGGTCATCAGTCCCTAAACTTACAAACTACTTATGAACTACTTACGAACTAGGACGGCACAAATATCCATGCCCGAGGGGGGATTCGAACCCCCGACCGTAGTGGCCGTGCAGACCGTGACTGGAGCGCCTCAGTCTCCTCGGCCACCGCGGCCGGCTTGAAACACGTCCACTGCATGTGTGGTCGTGTTCCATTTTGAGCTATTCATTACTCTAAAGTGTTTCTCCACCATGTTTATTTGTATGTCACTTATTTTATTCCTTTATTAATGATCAATGTCCCATGTATATATATATATGTTTCCACCCATGTGATTGAACTGATGTGTTCATATGAATGTGGAAGGTTGTTCATAATATTGACTGACTGCCACACACTGGCTTACAGTCGCCTCGTTTAATTTAGTTAAGAACGCATGGCTTTGTATGTCGTCTGCACTGCCGTCTGCTGGGTAGCCAGAGTCACTCTTACTTGGCAAGATGGCAAGGTGGCCTGTTCTTAGTGTAGTACCAATGTAATCATGGACGAAAGAGGTGACAAAAGAGACCTCTCTGGAGCTCTAGTAGAGGGTATTATCTCCTTCAGGTAGCGAGGGTTGGTAGGCTCTGAACACACTCTGCATCGCTTTGAGCGCGCCCTACATCCGGTGCGGGGAGGGCAAGGTTCTGCGCGTGGCCTAAGGCACCACTCTTGCCGCAACCGCCGAAGTGAGTATTTCGTCAAATCAGGCTGAGGGGATGGCATGCTATTAGAACTTTACTTTGTTCGTGACCAGGCAGTCTTGGTTTATCGGTGATAGTTTTTCTTGAGTAATTCTTTCACCATGCGAGGCAAAGTGTTTCTTCATTTACAGAATTCGAGTAATTCAGTGAATATTTAGTATTCGTATTTCCAATCCAGTAATGATTTTTGTGTCCAGTCTTCTCAAGTTAGAATACTCGTGTGTGGCCTTCAGCCTTTGTGTAAACTTAGAATGTTTGAATTCCTTGTTAATTTTTAACTAACATTTTTGTGTCGTGTCTATATCTGCGAATATGATAATTTTTTTCTCAGATTTTCTGGATTGATTCCGTCTTTCCTGTCTTGGTATGACTGATTGCACATCATGCTTTCATAATGGTCATTACTTCGGCCTTCATCCATGCTTTTACTGATACTTCTATATAAATTCACGTGTGTGCTTTACTTGCTTATTCTAAATTAATTTCTTTTTGTAAATTCTGTGTAATTCACTGTGGTCATACACCATGTGGTACTCAAGGATAGTATGCCACTGCCTCCCCACACATAAGTTCGTTTGTGCATAGTATATTTTAAACAGTGCTAGAAGACACCTGCCATCTGGTCAAAATGCCGCCAATGCTTCGTTTTGCCACTGCTATGAAGTGTTCCCGCTTGAGTAATGTGTCACATGTCTGTGAGTGAATGAGTGTGCTTTCCTTTATCCACTGTGTAGTTGCAAAATTCCTCCTACGTTACCTCCATATTCATAAAGGGCAGAAACAATTTTATTACGGGCAGTAACTTTATGATTTAATTCACTTTTGTACAATGTGTGTGCTTTATTGTGCTTATTTGGTCTCCACACATTTTTTTTTGCTTGTTAATTTTATTGAATAGATAATAATTTAAAGTATCAAACCTCTACTTTATAACTTCATGCTCTCCATCCCATGTTTAATTATCTAGTTCTTTTCTTAAACATTAATTTTGTGTTTGTTAAAACGTAGGCTGCTAGTTCTTTTCTTAAACATTAATTTTGTGTTTGTTAAAACGTAGGCTGCTCCCATAAGGAGTGAGCAGTTAGATCAATATCCATTGCGCAAATACTGTGACCACTCGTAAAGTAATTTAGAGCAGCAGTGAGCGTTTTAACTTCCATTTGCAGATCTCTACTGCCCAAGATCTTTATTAGAAAATTTAACAAGTTACTTTCAAACTTAGATGTCGAATACACAGCCCAAGGTATTCCTTTAAATCACTTTTCCTTGAAGGTGTAACTTGTTATGATATTAGAAGTGTGTAGTAGTCAATAGTATTACAATAGAACTACGTAAACTTTAATAGAGACCCACATCGCATTTGTTACTTAGGAATGCGACACTAGGCCACTGAACTCTCGAAAGTACGCAGATGCAAACTGTAAGAGGCTAATCCAGAAAGTGTTTCCTTATTTTATTTAAAACAAATGCAACAGATTAAATGAAAAATGGGAACATGTACAGCAGTATTTAAGGGACACAACTGGTGAGATCATCGGTCCCTAAAGTTAAACACTACCTCACTTAACTAATGCTGAGAACAACACACATGCACACCCCCATGCCCCAGGTTGAACTCGAACTACGGCGGGGAAATCCGCGCATTTTGTGACATGGAGAAGACCGCGCGGCTTTCCCCGCGTGGCTACAGCAATGTTGGAGCTATTTTTCGACATAGAATGGAGGCACTTATCATATCGTGGGATCAACTTTTGTATTCGTGTGTCGTAGAAGCCTGCTGCCTGTGAATGGAATCAGCGTGTGACAGCAGTCTTCAGCTCCTCGTCGCTGCCGAAGTACAGGAATTTCTTGAGGTGCAAGAAGGGTTATAAATCGCCGGGCGTAGGATCAGGACTGTATGCTGAATGATCAAACATCTCCCAGCCGAACTTCTGAAAAACAGTTTCAGTGCGTCGAGCCGAAGGGCGGCGGGCATTGTTATGCAGCAGCACAACACCAGCAGTAAACATTCCATGCCTCGTGTTCTGAATGACACGTCCTTCGGCCAGCGTTTTGACAACGACGAAGAGCTGAAGGCGATGTCACAAGCTAGTTCCATTCACACGTGGCAGACTTGTAAGACACACGAACACAATACCTGATACCGCGATATCACATGTGTATCAGTTCTTTTGGTAACTATTTCGAAAAACAGCTCAAAAATTGTTGTGCCGGTTGCCGATAAGGGTTTTTCATGTTACTATGTTGTCTTTGTAAACCTTCCTTCTGAACTAGTTCGGAGGAGCGCTCCCAAAAGCGAACTAGTTCGTAGATCCCTCCTTTTACGAAGAGCAGTAGCAGCGAGAGGACGCGAGATCGCTCAGAATCGCGGTTTCCTTCTGCCAGTTGCCGTCATTTCGAGCTGAGATGCAGCTCAGCGGTAATTTTAGTAGCGGTAACAAAAGCCGAAACGAGCGGACGAACTAAAAAGAGCGACCTACTTCGCTGCCGAGCTGCGAACGAAAAGGAGAGCTACCGGTCGCGAACTAAAATATGATGCGCGATAGGTCGCGAACTAAAATATGTGCGATAGGTCGCGAACAGAATTAAAAATCATGTGTTTGCCTTCTGCTGATGAGAGCCATTTCGATGTTAGCGTCTACCTGCTAGATTACATAGTTCAGTGCTACAAAATTTCTGCTTTTAACTATTCTGCACTCTGCAATATTTGACTAATAAATTCCATAATGCCAAGATATAGAGATAACTCTAAACTTAAAGGCGAGAAATTATGCACAAACTGTTTCTTTTCGTTTGCGTGATATCGTTAGCGGCTCAAGCAGCAGGAGTATGAGGCAAGGAGGTGGGGGAATTTCTCCCTCCACCTGCAAGCGCAGACCACGCCGCTCAGACGTCAATGGGAGCGGAAGAACTGAAAGAACGAACTAGTTCGCGGCACAGCTGCGAACTAAAGTGAGCGCTTCCGATCGCGAGCTATTACACGCAAGTCTAGAATGGACAAGACAATAAAAGTATTACAGAAATAAACAAGTGTGAGAAAAAATTGGAGATACAAATCATTCATAAGGTCTAGTGTCTTACTGGAATTTATTACAGGACTGTGAAACTAATGATAAACGAAGTGCTGGCGGTTTTCACCTTGCGTGCGTTTCTCAAAATAATGAAGCGTTGTAGCCAGCCAAATTTCTTCCATACGCCAAGTGCCTGAGCTAGAAAGCTCCTACATAAGCGATACACTCTATAATCAAGACTTACAGATGAAAATCAGCATGTTGTAGCCCAACAGTTCCTCTACCTTTAGCAGTGTTTTTCATCTATAGGTCGCGACCCCCAGGAGGATCGCAAAGTCTTACTCGTTGGGTCTCCGTCACAGGTGGAAGTACTTGCACCATAAAAATAACTAGTGCTCAGTAATACAAAAACGTATACGTAAGTAAAAATTACGTAGTTGCTTGTGCAACATTAATTATGAATTAAATATATCATAACATCATTTTATAAGTGTGTTAATGACTAATGAACTCAAAGCTTGAAAACTGTTTTCAGAAACCAATCGGAAGGGAAAAGAACATGATACAATATTAATAATGCAAAATTCCAAAAACACACAAAAAACTACTTCTTAGGGATTAGGCTATACAGTGGGACCTTTCTTAATGAGCATAATTCGCTTCTGAGTCCTGCCTAAAATGCGAAACACTCGTTAAGCAAGAAATTTTTTTCTGTTGGAAATGATGTAAAAGTGGGACAATGTGGGCCATTCTTTAAAATATGCAAAATACTTCATCGAACAATTTAAATGAAAGTTGTTGCAAAAGAAAGAAGACTACATTTTTTCTTTGAGATAATACAGTTTTTTTGCTAATTGTGAGGAGGGAGATCACCAGAAAATTTTTCCTTGGAAGGGGGTCACTTATTCGAAAACATTGAAAACGAGTGACCTATAGGAACAGTACCGTTCAAATGTTTGTAAAGTAAATGTACACGATGAACACACATCTTACAACGCAATCATATACACACTCCGGAATTTCCCGTAGAACCACTCATTCGATAGATTGCACTCTATGTCATTATAAAAGTGCCGCCTCTATTATTGTGCTAAGCAGTCAAACACAAATAAATTAAGGTTTAACACACAAATGTTTGTAAAGTTATAGGACCTAACAGCAGTGGTCATCGGTCCCTAAACTTACGAACTTCTTTAACTTATCCTAAGAACAACACGCACACTCATGCAATAGGGAGGACACGAACCTCGACGGCGTACGGCCGCTCGCACCTCAGCAAGGTGCCTTAGTGCGCACGGCTATTACGCGGCGGCTAACATTATCGCTGGGAATAGGTAAAATATGCAGTGCCACAGTCTTTGGAATGAAGGCATTGTTATTAAGCCACGTTTACGTAGCTGTTTGATCAGATATTACAGTTTGCATCGTTTACAGTTGTACGAATACTTGTGATCGTAGTCAAAATTTTACAGAAATTAGTTTCATTCGCAAGCAGAGTTGACATTCAGATGACATGATAGTAAACATTCTTCTATCCTCATTCACATGCATTCTGGCAAAGGAAATGTAAGAGCTATACAAAGTCAACATTGAAAACTGTTGTGAATATGAACATTTTGAAAATGTTAAGAATAAGAAGTCGTAATAGTAAGCAAGTAATTTCTGTTTTTCGCGTTCCTTCTTAATCAGTTATGGATCCCCTTACAATAAAAGAGGAACTAAATAAATTACGAGTCCCACAACTTCACATCATCTTTTTTCTCGGTTATTCGAAATGTAAAAAATCACAGTAAAGGATGTGTTTCATTAATGGATAAACTGCGCATTCAAGGCATGAAAAATGACTGAAATTACGTTCTTGTCATTCAAACAACCGCTGAAATACTTGATGCTTAAACGCTTGTTGCGTGCACACGACGGAAAGTAAGAATAAGAAACAAACGTACGCTGATGCCCCGGCGTACTCAAAATGGCAGCAGGCCTTGCCCACCGGCTACAAGACAACGTACAACAACAGTCTGTCGCCCCATCTTCCCTTATTTTTACCTCCATATGCAGAATATAAATCTAATCGCCAAAATACTTTATCACCAGAAGTCTGATTGTGGAACAGCTTAAGCTTTGCCCATACGCAATCTGCAAAACTGTGACCACAACTGTTGAACAGACAGAAAGTGTTCAAAAGTTAGCCTACCACGAATTTAGTACAAGTGTTTTATGTGCATGTTAATTTCCATTCCAACATCTGAATGAACCTGGACTGTAATCTTGAGTGAAGAAATGTAAAGGCTTATGAGACACGTACAGTGCTATATTCGGTTAAATTTTACTTACTGCAACTGCGGCGTAGTGCGTAAATGTTGGCAACGATGTTTTTGCTTTCCAAGGATAATTAATTTACTGAAAGGACAAGAGTACATGCAAGAACTTGTCAACCGTACAGCAGGTACAACATTAATTATTTATCTCATGTGAACAAAAGAGATTATTCGCGTCATTCTATGTAACAGTTTTCAAAGAGCATTCAACATTCGTTGCCAACATCTGCACCCAACGCCGCCGCTGACGAAAGTAAAAATTTACCCTATACTTTATTGTTACGGAAAAGAAGAGACGGTAACTACTATTTTTAGATTTTGTAGCGCATTTGATGACACTGTCGCACCAGTGTTTTCAAAAGTTATGCTTTATTGCAGAGCAAAATGACTTTTTCAAAGGACTAAATGAACATGTTTCGGAAAAGAATTGAATCTGAAGCTTTTACTAGGATGAAATTCTTCTGATTTCACTCTCTGGGTTTATTTCTAAGAATGATTATATTCGAAGTATGTCTGTCTAAAATGATATATATCGAACGTGCATTTCTAAATCTATTATGCGGCTACTTACGCGCGGTTTGTTGGCAGCCATGGGAACTTATTTTATTGGTTTATTATAGTCTTGAGTGACGAAGTTTATTTTATTCACTGTGATTTAAAAGACTTCATACTCAGAGACACGCAAAGGAAAACTGTCATCCGTTTAGAGTCTAGTTCTGGAAGTACTATTCTGAAGATATTCTGCAGTGATTTATTATGCTCTGAAAGTCGTTATCTATAGTTGTCATTTATTTGTGCAGATAAAATTGTTATCTTTTGTCCTCGCTCATCTTAGAAATATATACTGCGTGGATATATAACGCATATTCCACATTACATTACAATGTATATAATCAGAAACATTCAACAAATCTTTACGCAAATGCCACATATATACGTACTACCTCGCCTTCAAATATTGTCAGTGACAGCTGGAGCAATTATATTTAAACTGAAATTCGACAAAAACATTGAACTATTTCCTTTGAATATGTCAAGATTCAGCTATAAAAATATTCACGTCAACGCAGCTTTACATTACCACCCGTCAAAATAATTAGTATCTACTTAAGCATTCATATTTTGTCATCCACTCATCAGAATAATTAGTATCTATTTAAGCATTCATATTTTGTCATCTAGAGTAACGATGAATACGTAATCGATTTAAAGTTGCTCATTCGATATATATCGTTCCAAGCCGAGCTTTTCGATTGCAAGCATTCTTGGAAATTACCCATTCTGGTGTAATATGCCCAATATCTTAATTATTTTTGAAACCAAATTTATTAATAACAGATACCCGTTCTCAGCGGCCAGTACTATACTTTACTATGATAACTAATACTTTAATATAAGCACAATGTATCGATTCGAACTATAAGATTTAATAAATCCTTCGTAAAGTGAACGCAATAAAGACACACTAGATCCACGTCATTAATTCATCACAATGTGTCTCGATATTAATCAAGGCAAAACTCATCTTACAAGCATTGTGGTACTTACCTACGAAAAACCGCCATTGTCCTTTGATTCATTTTGATTTGCATCCACAGTAACAAGATTATGCTGATTACGAATAGATAAATGTGTAAAACCAGATCACCTGAAAGTCTTAGACGAAAATGTGAACAATTAGCTTCTATCATTGACGTAAGCGACACGCTCAATAGTCTATGCTCACGGCACAGATATTACTGCAGTAAGGAGCCTTCGACCATAGGTTAGAATCTCTGGAGATGCACTAACACTGAAAAAGTGAAGCCAGCAATCTGGGCACTCCGGAATTTGTTTCTGCCCAAAACATTGGACATTGTGTGTGTGTGTGTGTGTGTGTGTGTGTGTGTGTGAGTTCTAGTTGTCAAAACATACGTCATATGTAAGTAAATACTCCGATGTCACTGTCAATTTAGTTGCTTTACGTAAAGAAGGCAATATTCACACGGGGTTTTAACCGAGAAATCTTTGTTTTGGGCACAAAAACATGGCCCTCCTGGTGTCAAACAATGCCTGTTCTCAGCATAGGTTACGGAGTATTTTCATGCTAACCTCCTTGGGAGCAGACCAGAGTCTGAGTCAACATGTGGAGGGGCTCAATGAGAATCTCTGAAAAAACCAGTGATCTCTATACAACCTGGATGCATAACTCTGATCTATCTCGTTTTGGTATCCACCCATTGATCTCTATACTCTCTGGATGTTGAACTTCAGCTGTCTTAGCGTGCCACCCATAGATATTCATATTCAGTTTCTTGCCAAATTCAAACATGGCTGCTAAGTAGCATTTCAAGAAAAAGGGACGGGAATATGTTGCGGTTCCGCTCCGATATCAGCCTACAACATCGAATATTGAATTAAATTCCAAACCAAGTGGTAAGCAAGCAATTTTTTGTCACGTAATAACTAATGGAAACTCATTTGCCAAATTTAAACATGACGGACAATGCGAAATCGTGTGCAAAACATATCAAAGTGCAGGCAGGCTGCAATTCTACGCTCAGAAACCAAAGTTATTTATCCAGTTAGTATAGAGATCGCTGTATCCACCGCAACGGGAGTGCTCCAAGCTGACAGCAAGCTACACTTCCCAATACGATACCGGAAAAGTGCGAATAGTATCATGTAGTTTCATTTTAGTTTTTTTTCTACATTTGGGATCATCTGTAGTTAAATAAAAATCGATAGTAACTAAAGAATAACAGCACTTGTGTTTCAGTAGTTTCGTATGGATCATGGGAGGTATGAAACGGTATGCAACCCGACATTTTGTTTACGATTATCTCGTAACCTACGGATATTTCCAGAGAATGTTATTTCCTTTTAAGAAAAAAGTTTATGGTAAACAACAAAAGATCTGACAGTTTGCAGAAAGGGCATCGTACATCTAAAAATAAATGTTCTCTACATTTCGAGCCAAATTAGTGAGTCCCACAGTGCGCAGTAATAGTCCAAAATGGGACAAGTGTGATGTAGGTCGTTTAGGTTCAATTTTAGTTACTGCCGATTTATTGTAAAAAAGTATATTACTATTCAATATAAACGATACTGTACGCTATCATCTGATATCGCATTCGGAAGTGTAATTTGCCAGCTACTTGGAGTGTTACTATAGCCGTGGGTAATGAAACCGGAATGGAGCTTTGCGACCAATGATCGCAGGGGGTACGACCCCACTGAGAACCGCCCGTCTACGTGTAAACACCTACTATAGCAACGAGAGTTCCTTTACCCCCCCACCCCCCTCCAGTCTAGGCCACTTGTCCGACAACTAACCAAAGGACGCCGCCACCCGTTGGCTGCTTTTCCTTTATCTTGCCCAATGATGCGATATGGGGTCACCTCAAATTTCCCTCCAAATCTAAAGAAGAATCAAAAATTCTAACAAATATACATTATTTCAATCATTATTTACAGAAATATGCAGAGAATTATTTTTGTTCATAAATTAATAAAATTTGGGATTTAAAGGGTTACATTTTTCACCCCAAAACTCTCTGAAACAGCACAAATATTAAAAACGACTTTCAGGTTCATGACCATACAACAGCAGCTCATGAACGTAAGTGCTATGACACAGTCTAAAACCGATACAAATACTATTTTCAACACAATTTTTATCATTTTTTTACGGATGCCCCATATTATTGTTTTACAACAGCACGAAAACAATGGCGTTTGTTGCATCACATTAAGTTCATTGCATCCAAAGAAAATGCAAAACAGAGTTGACGTTTGAAATAAATGAAGCGTGCAGCTAGCGCGTCACGAGAGAGAAGCGAGCTGACGGCTGAGTCTCTACCTGACAGAGAGTTGCTTGCTTACTTCTTGTTTTGAACGTTAATGTGCCGTGTATATAGGGTACTAAGAATGCTGATGAGGCGGAATAGAAACGTATTTTCTATGCTGCTCTAGTAACATTTCCTAGTAGCTATGTTTTAATTTGGCAAGAAACTAAGTATGAACATCTCTGGCTGGCATGGTGAACATCTGAAGTTCAACATCCAGATACTGTAGGGTCATTAGTAGGGTAGTAATGGGGATACTATCCAATTGAGAACCGCCCATCTACGTGTAATCACCTGCTATAGCATCGAGAGTACCCTTACCCCTTGAGATGTAATAGGCAAGCTAAAGAGCTAATAAGCAAGCCACAAAGCTAAATGTTTACTACTTCATCACCAAAGTAACAAATTAAACAAATTATTTTATTAGAACCTCAACTATTAAATGCCACTTTGTGATCTCAGAGTGTGTGTAACATAAGAAACATGACTTCTAGATAAAGTAATGGTTAAGAGAAGATACATACATTGCTAGGAAGACAAACACATAACATTTCATCATAAAGTAGGAAAATAAACAAGAGCACACGGCCATGAAACTAAAACCTGGTAATATGCACTTTAGGAAAACATAAAGTGAAATAGTGTGCTTAGAGGTGTATTCTATTGTATATTTGAGTAGGAACTGGCCATGAAAACACAAATATAATAAATGTTTCGAATATAAACTTGCCAGCAAGGGAGCATTGTAGATTAACTAAGCCTATATGAAATAATCCCGTGTTCTTGAATACAGCAAAACAATTGATACTTTATTTAATCACTCTGTACATGGTAGGAACATTTGCCTTTCACTATTTTTCAAGATATTAGTATAAACAAACACTGTATTATTGTATTTTGTAAAAAAAAGGTAAAGCAGTCAACAATCCGAAGATTGGTTTGAACACAACAGTGCTTTACTAGGCATGGTCCTGTTTGGAGGTGGTATGCCGTTGCCTTCCCCCGACCTTCGAACTGATTTACCCAACCAGTTATAGGGGGACCTACAGTTTAACGTGGGTTCCGAACCACGGTGCTACTCGGTATTTTTCACATGAGTAATACTGCCATAGGGGAAAGAAGTGGAAAGTGACACATAAAAATCCTAGGACTTGGCGGGGCTCGAACCCGCGACCTTTGGAGTTGTAGTCTGGCACTCTACCACTGTGCAACCGATGGGCACTGTATTTTGTAGTTAAGGTTATTTCAGATCTGCAACCTAATATATGAAAGCAGGATTATTATGCAAATTGATAATTACCTTAATTTTGAATGTAAAGCTGCTATTATCTTGCCTTAACATGGCCAAACTAATTGTTTTTCATATCTTTAATAGTTGTAACAATGTATGGTATTGTAGGCCAGACATATAAAAGGAGGCCACAGAAAGATCGAAAAAGGCAGTCTTGTAACAGCTTTCCAAACCGCCACTATGCCGGTTTGGGCACCGATGTACATATTGTTGTAATGCATTGTAGGGTAAAAGTGATGGAATTAACCAGCTTTTCAGATACCTGGCGTTTGCGCTGAGTTCTTGCCTTAATTTTGACGCACACATAAAATAGAGAACATTTCTCTAGCTGCACGTATTCTGAATGAATTCTAGGGATTCCTGTAAGCAGGTTATATAGATGCTGTGTTTTAAGAAGATTCTACATCCACGAGATATCAAGGTAACTGTCCTGAACTTTGATGCTGTGGAGATTTAGTAAGACGTGAAGACCACAACCACTGAGTCGGTGAACAGAACACTGTAAGGTGGTAAAAAGTTTTACCCTCCACGCTAGGTGACTTGCCAGACCGCTAATCAAAGGGCGCAGCTACCCGTCATTCCCGGAAGGACAGGACGAACAACAGCGCACTTAAGGACGATTGTCATCGAACATGTAACTGCACTTAGTAAGAGACTGACGCTCTTAAGGACGAATGACAAATAATAAGTAACGCTCTCATAAACAACGTGACCACCTCCGACGACCGCGCACTTGGCCGAGGTCCGTCCCTGCCTGTCTCCATACCCCTGATTAATTTGATTAAATTTGCATATCAGTTTCGCCGGCCGCGGTGGCCGAGGTGACTGAGGCGCTCCAGTCACGGTCAGCACGGCCTCTACGGTCGGGGGTTCGAATCCCCCCTCGGGCATGGATATTTGTGCCGTCCTAGTTGATAAGTAGTTTGTAAGTTTAGGGACTGATGACCCCGTAGTTAAGTCCCATAAGCTTAACAAACATTTGAACATTTGATTTGCATATCAGTTTCATTGTGACAACCAATGTTTTTAACAGTAACAAGGGCAACCGCCTCCACAAGTTGGCACTTGCGTGAGCACAGTCCCCGCTCTCGCCGCCGTCCCCACCTCCACCCCACCGATAGTCCTAAAGATTGCCGCCCCCATGCGAACCAGTCCGGGACTCGAACCCACGCCCCTAAATTTCTTTTTTAATTTTTTATTTTATTTTACGAAAGTTATTACTTATCAACGTACAGGTTGTAATACTCTGTACTACAACCATATTAGAAAAAAGGAGCCAATTATTTATTTATTACCATACTTCGGACAGTACAATTACCTGGAATAATAACTGATCTGATAACTTTGAACGTGTACCTGCACTTAACACGAACGTTTCGTAAACAAATATACCCCCTCTACACCTAA
This sequence comes from Locusta migratoria, assembly GCA_026315105.1. NCBI lineage: Eukaryota > Metazoa > Arthropoda > Insecta > Orthoptera > Acrididae > Locusta > Locusta migratoria. The sequence continues at coordinate 212,846,717 of CM048749.1, forward strand.
TCACTACCACCCCTGCCCACCGCCAGGTCATCCACCACCGCTTCCAATTATTTTTTTATACCTAATTTTCATATTAACCCATTTCTTCCCAGTGTTGCGTACACGCAACACAAAATTTAGCCCTACAAAATGCAGTCGGATTGGACTTACTATACAAAACTCACCACACATGTGTTAAAAGGCATTCACAAGTTCTCTGTATATGTGTTAAAGTTTCACAATTACCTTAACACTTCGTAAAAAGATGCGCGATTTACAAACGTCAGACGATCTGCATACACAAGAAATGTCAAGTTCAGCTTCACACAGAGTGTTTTCCAATATTTCATGAGTGATACCATCAATGTAAGTCAGAGTTATCATATAATAAACAATATTGCACAGTTTGAACAAATAGAAGAATGTGATCACAATAACTAAATTTTTCTATTTGTTTACTAGGAAACAGCGCAACATTATGGGTGGTGCAAATTACAACACTTACTGCTAGTTTGTAATATTTGTAATGTTATTTCAATTATTTTAAAGAGAACCTGACGACTAAATATAACACTTTTTCAGAATTTCTATTTTTGGGAAGAAATGGGTTAAGAGTGACATCCTATGTTTTTGCATTAACAATTAGAACATTACCTTTTTTCGGAATCGGAACATACAGTTTAAGTAAGGTAATACATCAAACCTTAAGAACAACTCGAAAATTTTCAGGTAAATATAGACACAGCACAAAGAAATTCGGTGTAATGCTGAAGGTAGGTGTACTCTAAGTGTTGTACATTTATCGACAATTTTTAGAAACAATTCTAACCAAACATTTAGAACAATACAGAAAAAAGTCTGTCTTTCGTAAATCTTTCGCCCCCTAAGGTGCCTGGGCAAAATAAGTGTATCTCTTCGTATGGATGATGTCTGCAACAGGCGACGAACGTGTTTTAAAAAAATAGAGCGCATTAGATAATAATCGGAATGTGAAGGTGACGATCGCCACAAACCTGTATGCGTCCAACTTAACAAACACTCTAGACGTGTAACACAACTGCCTTAAACAATAGACACCACGAAAACGGTACAAACGATCTAGAGAAGAATTCCGTTTTAAAAACGAAAATGCCTAACAGTAACGTGAATACAACACGATTTCCAATTTGATCTGTCGGCAGGCTACATAAAACAATTCTTACAGTCCAGTCGATAAACATTTGCTAATATAGACACGGAGAGACAAAAATTATACTCCAAAACCTTTTAGTGTAGTTCGAGTGGATAACATACGCGTGTATTTTGTCTGACTTGTGTTAATAGTAGACTGCGCTTTTGTATTTGTTAAGAATATAAATGCCAAGATCGCTTGTTGAATATTTTATTTTAGATGAGCAGTTTACACAATCTTAGTTATCATCTTCAGATCTCTAAAATTTTTACAAAATAGCAACTCATGTCATAGAGTGCTTGATCTCTAATTTATAAAAGTCACATACATATTTAGATGTATTGTTTGAAGTATATGCAAGCTAGATGTTTACTTAATACAATACATTTAAAATATGTGTGTTACTTTTATGAATTATACATCAAGCAATATGTCACATTAGGTACTATTTAGTAAAAATTTAGAGATCTAGAGATTTAGAGATCTAAGATTGTCAAAACACGTCATATAAAATAAAAGATTCAACAAGCGATCTTGGGATGTATCTTCTTCTTTCTTGGCTCTACAGCTCATGAAGAGCTTTGGCCTCTTCTATAATTTCTTTCCATTTCTCTTGGTCCTTTGCCAATACTCTCCAGTTTCTATAGCCCATCTTCCTAAGATCTTCGATTACTCCATCTTCCCATTTGGCTCTTGGTCGACTACATTCTCTCTGTCCTCCTGGCTTTCCTTATAATACTTTATTTGGTACTACTGTATCATTCTTGCGAGCCACATGTAACGCCCACGTCAATCTGGATGATTTCACTATCCTTATGATGGGTTGGTCTTTCTATATGATATGTAACTCATGGTTGTATCTCCTCCTCTATCTTCCTCTTTCATAGATCGGTCCGATAATTCGTCCAAGTACCTTTCTTTCAAATGCATCCAATATTTCAGTATCTTTAGTTGTTAATGTTCACGTTTCAGACACTATCCTTATGATGGGTTGGTCTTTCTATATGATATGTAACTCATGGTTGTATCTCCTCCTCTATCTTCCTCTTTCATAGATCGGGCCGATAATTCGTCCAAGTACCTTTCTTTCAAATGCATCCAATATTTCAGTATCTTTAGTTGTTAATGTTCACGTTTCAGAGGCATATGTTAGCACTGGTCGTATAAGCGATTTATAAATAGTTAATTTAGTGATACAAGTCAGGAATTTCGAGGATCGAAGTCTTGTTAGGGCAAAATAGGCTCTATTGGCTAGTATTAATCTCTGCTTAATTTCGTAGAAGGTATCAATAATATGGGTAACTATCGGGCCTAGTTACTTAAAATGTTCAACTCTCTCAAATGTATAATTGCCCATTGTTATTGCATGTGGCATATTTTCTCTGTGTGCTTTTCCATCTGCCATATATTTTGTTTTTCGTCCATAATAATTAATCCCATGGTCCTAGTAGCCTGTTCAAGAGCCGTAAATGTCTCTTCCATTGCTTTTTGGATTCTTGCTACCATATCTGTGTCATCCGCATAGCCCAGTATGTGCACTGATTTATAGAAGATCGTTCCCCTATTCAGAAGATTTGCGTTTCTCATCGCCCTCTCCAGGGCGGAATTAAGGAGGTATATATTCTTCACCTACATGTTTAACTTTTGTAGATTTGGAGAAAGCTTTTGACAGTGTTGACTAGTATACACTCTTTCAAATTCTGAAGCAGCAGGGGTAAAGTACAGGGAAATGAGAGTTATTTACAACTTGTACAAAAGCCAGACCACAGTTATTAGACTCGAAGGGCATAAAAGGGAAGCATTAGTTGGGAAGGGAGTAAGATTGGGTTGTAGCCTTTCTCCGATGTTATTCAATTTGTACATCGAGCAGGCGGTGAAAGAAAGCAAGGAAAACTTTGGAATAGGGACTAAAGTTCAGGGTGAAGAAATAAAAACATTGCGTTTTGCTGATAACATTGTAATTCTGTCAGAGACAGCAAAGGACCTGGAAAAGCAGTTGAATGGAATGGACAGTGTGTTGAAGAGAGCGTATAAGATGAACATTAACAACAGCAAAACAAAGATAATGGAATGCAGTCTTAGAAAATCAGGCGATGCTGAAGGAATTAGATTAGGTAACGAAACAATGAAGGTGGTAGATGACTTTTGTTACTTGTGTAGTAAAATAACATATGAAGGCCGCAGTGCAGAGGATATAAAATACAGAATGGCAATGGGAAGAAAAGCATTTTTGAAAAAGGGAAATTTGCTAACATCGAATATTAATTTAAGTCTAAGGAAGTCTTTTCTGAAGGCATTTGTGTGGAGTTTTGTCGTGTACGGGAGTGGAACATGGACGATAAACAGTGCAGACAGGAAGAGAATAGAGTCTTTTGAAATGTGGTGCTACAGAAGAATACTAAAGATTAGGTGGGTAGATCGCATAACTACTGAAGAGGTACTGAACGGAATTGATGAGAAAAGGAACTTTTGGCATACCTTGACTAAAAGAAAGGATCGCTTGGTTAGACACATTCTTAGATATAGAGGAATCGTAAATTTAGCATTGGAGGGAAGTGTATGAGGTAAAATCGCAGAGGGAGACCAAGAGACGCATATAGTAAGCAGATTCAAATGGATGTAGGTTACCGTTCTTATAAGGAGATGCAAAGGCTTGTTCATGATAGAGTAGGGTGGAGAGCTGCATCAAACCAGTCTCCGGACTGAAGACCATAACAACGACATATTCAAAACAAATAATTTACATCGCCCCGTCGCTTGAAAAATGTCAAGCATTCTGTGGACAGCTGTGTTTGATTTCTAGAAATATTGTATAGGGAAAAGGAGGGTAGAAGACGACCGTAAGATTCCGAATTTTTTAAAATCTTCTCATTTTAGTCCTGACGCCTACAGGAATACTTCATTGAAATCTTTAGAGTTTTGTTTCCAACTACAGATTTAGCAGTTTTTCTAAATGGCGATTACTCTGACTTTTTTCAAATGACGTCACACTCGTCATCTTACCCTCGTTTGCGGGTAAGCTGACGAATATCAGCAGGTAATTTCGTTAAGGACAACACAATTGGATAAACATAAAAAATAATTTTATTTTAAGCTCAGAAGTGACTTCCTTTTCCTTTGAGTTCCGTATCTGCCGCACTGAGTTCGGTACAAGCATCACGGGCTCATTTACGGCAGCACGAACAAGCAAACTCGACTAGTCCCTAATTTACCACAGCCACTGTTGATCTCACAAAGTTCTTCTCTAACAAAATCATGATCGTCATCGTCTTCGGTGTAGACGACTGACATCCAGGAACTAAGAAGTCCCTATTCACATTTGTCTTTTTTTTTTCTTATCCCCTTGGACCCCTATGTGTCATTCAATTTTTCTGCCTTTTTCTTTTATATTTCTTTTTCTTCAGTGTGGCTTCTGTTTGTGATGTGTAATAAGGGTAACTTTTTCCTATGCTTTCTCTTTGAAGTTCCATATCCCACTGCACCATTCTGTACATCCTCGACAATGGTCATCGATTACTGTTGCCATCACTGCCTGATGACTCTTCATTTATACTTGTTACACACCATCAATACTGGAAGTTAGTAGGAAAAGCTCATTGAAATGATTCATAAAATGTTTGGGAAAGATGACGAGAAATTCGTCAACTTACCCGAAATCGCCATTTATAATTTAAACCTAAGAAAACACTTTATTAAATTTTCTTTGGAGTTTAATACAAATTTTAAAGAAACAGCATGGTCTATAGTTTACGAAAAAACTGAAACCAGCTTGGAAAAATTTACCAGACGTGTACTACATGCTATTTCGGTGCACTAATATTACAACCTAAATGTGCGTAACCATAAATGATAATGTTGTTGTTGTTGTGGTCTTCAGTCCAGAGACTGGTTTGATGCAGCTCTCCACAGTACCCTATCCTGAGCAAGCCTCTTCATCTCCACATAAGAACGGCAACCTACATCTGTCTGAATCTGCTTACTGTATCCATCTCTTGGTCTTCCTCCGCGATTTTTACCCCACACACTTCCTTCAACGCTAAATTCACAATTCCTTGATGTCTAAGAATGTGTCCCACCAATCGATCCTTCTTTTAGTCAAGGTATGCCAAAAAATCCTTTTCTCCCCAATTCTGTTCAGTACCTCCTCATTAGTTACGCGATCCACCCACCTAATCTACAGCATTCTTCTGTAGCACCGTATTTCAAAAGCCTCAATCCTCTTCCTGTCCGCACTGTTTATCGTCCATGTCTCACTCCCATACAAGGCAACACTCCATACAAATGCCTTCAGAAAGGACTTCCTTAGGCTTACATCAATATTCGATGTTAACAAATTTCTCTTTTTCAATAACGCTTTTCTACCCATTGCCATTCTGCAATTTATATCCTCTATACTGCGACTATCATTTGTTATTTTACTGCCCAAGAAACAAAACTCATCTACCTCCTCTATTGCTTCGTTTCCCAATCTAATTTCTTCAGCATCACCTGATTTTCTTACCCTGCACTCCAATACCCAAGTTTTGCTCTAGTTAATGTTCATCTTATATGCACCTTTCAGCACACTGTCCATTCCGTTCAATTGCTCTTCCAGGTCCTTTGCTGCATCTGACAATTACTATGTCATTGGCAAAACGCAATGTTTTTAATTCTTCCCCCTGAACTTTAATTCCTCCTCCAAATTTCTCCTTGCTTTCCTTTATAGCTTGCTCAATGTACAAATTGAATAACAATGGAGAAAGACTACAACCCTGTCTTACTCCCTTTCCAACCACTGCATCCCTTTCATGCCCTTCAACTCTGACAACCGCTGTTTGGTTTTTGTACAAGTTGTAAATAACCTTACGCTCCCTATATTTTACTCCTGCTTGCTTCAGAACTTGAAAGAGTTTATTCCAATCAACATTGTCAAAAGCCTTCTCCAAATCTACAAAAGCTAGAAATGTAGGTTTGCCTTTTCGTAATCTGTCTTCTAGGATAAGCCGATAATGTATCAGCGCTAAATGATGACGGAGGGCTTTAGTCCATATTGTAGCACACGTAGAGTGCTAATAGCTAGCAAGGCAATACCTTCGTTTTCTGATAAGTCTCGACAATCGCATTAAATTAATGCTTCGTCATCTTACCCTACCTTCCCCTACTTTTAAATTTCTTGTCATTCCTGTTTATTTTTTGCTACATTACGGAGATTTTTAAGACATATGTTACAACAGTCGTGAAGCACTGCCAGCTCCACGTCTAAAGCCGTCGGCACACGGAACGAGGCAGTTAACGTTAACGTGCGCGGGAACGAGAAATACGACGCTACGAGGCACACGGGACAAGCTGCTTAACGTGATTTGGACTTTCAGAGCCCTCTAGCGACAGTTCTAAGCGCGCAGCCGTCGTCTGCTACAGCTCATTTGGAGCGCGAAACATACACATCGAGGAGTACCTGTTTAAAATGGATCCTTCTGAATTAGCTGTTTTGGCGTTATTATGTATTGTCTAAGATGAGAGGAGAAAATCCCGCAGAATATTATGGGTGCAGGAGGGGATTCAGCGTCGAAATAATTGAAGGAGAACCATTCATTTGATCTTCCGATACCACCCGTCTCCTTTGACCCATGACGTCAGGCACAACGTCAAGACGATAACCGACATTCATATTTCAATGCGAATGTTATGTGGTGTCGATAACAACATGAAATAAATAACTGCACAAATGTGGATGTAAGCAAGAAAGAAATAAGTATAAGAATTTAATGGGACTACCGCGGGAATTAAGGGGTTTTCCGCGGGGAAATTCTAAATAAAAAACAATAGACATAGCAATATTGACTTAAACTGAAACATGAAGATTTTCGTCGCACTCAGTTCCCTCGGTTTCATTGGTTAACAAAAGAACATTGCAAAACTTAACTTCACTTTTACACTTCGCTTGTCTCTCGCGCGGTATTTCACTAAGTTTTGTACTTCATTATTACGAAAAAAAAAAAAAAAAAAAAAAATAACCTCTCTTGACACTACATCGTATCCAAGAACTTCAATAAACGAGCTGATTTCTGGATGATTTTGTGTCCTACATTGTCTGGAAGTGCTATTTACATACAGTGAAACGTTATCATTGCATGTTTTTTCGATGTTTCATCTGTATTTCAATATTGCTATTTCTTTTGTATTTCTATTTATTATATAAGCACTGTTCTTCCTTCGTGGCTTCAATTAAAACAAACATTTGTTAGTCCACGCATAAGCCATGTTCCCAGAAGTAAACAATAAATCGAACTGAAGCAGGAAAGGTTGGAACACGACGTAGACAGTGTTCTTGCTTCCTATTGGTCCGACTTAACGTAGCACGTTACCGAAATATCGCAGAACTTATTTTGCGTTTCACGGGAGAAAATAGCTGCTCAACGGGGAAAAAACAGGATGTGACGTCAGAAATCTCGGACAGCGGTACGTCAACGTTAGCTATTTACATCTACATAGATACTCTGCAGATGTAAATAGCTAACGTTGACGTACCGCGTGCGCCTCGGTTGCACAGTGCTAGAGTGCCAGACTACAAATCCAAAGGGCGCGGGTTCGATCCCCGCCAGCTCCTAGGATTCTTATCTGTCACTTTCTATTTCTTTCACCTCTGGCAGTATTGCTCATGTGAAAAATACCGAGTAGCACTGTGGTTCGGAACCCACGTTAAACTGTAGGTCCCCCTAGAAGTGGCTGGGTAAGTCAGTTCGAAGGTCGGAGGAAGGCAACGGCATACCACCTCCAAACAGGACCATGCCTAGTAAAGCACTGTGGTGTTCAAACCAATCTTCGGATTGTTGACTGCTTTACCTTTTAGATACTCTGCAAGTACATTTAAGTACCTGGCAGAGGCTTCATTAACTACTTTCATAACTTTTCTCTACCGTTCCATTCTCTAATAGCGCGCGGGAAGAAAGAAGACCGAAATCGTTCCGTTTTCTATCTGATTTCTCTTTTTTTTTATATTGGTAATGTCTCCTTAAGTAGGTGGGTGCTAGCAGAATATTTTCACATTCAGAAGTAAAAGTCGGTGATTGAAACTTCGCAAACAGACCACCCTGCAATGAATAACGTCTTTCTTTTAATGCAACATTTCCGGGACGCTCCCACCCCCCCCCCCCCCCCCCCGTAAGGTGATAAAACAAAACGAGCTGCCCTTCTCTGAACCTTCTCAGTATCTACCGTCACTCCCACCTGGTGAGGGTCCCACAATGGGCAACAGTACTCCAGAATAGCCGGCCGCGGTTGCCGAGGGGACTGAGGCGCTCCAGTCACGGTCCGTACGGCCACTACGGTCGGGGTTTCGAATCCCCCCTCGGGCATGGATATTTGTGCCGTCCTTAGTGTTAGCAGGTTCGTAAGTAGTTTGTAAGTTTAGGGACTGATCACCCCGTACTTAAGTCCTATAAGCTATACAAACATTTGATTTTGAGTCCAGGATAGGACGCACGAGTGTGATGTAGGCAGTGTCTTTGGTGGAGCTGTTGCGTCTTTGAAGCGTTCTGCCAATGAAACGTAATCTTTGGTTCGCCTTCTCCAAAATATTTTCTGTGTGTTCTCTCCAATCTCCGTAATTATAACTCCTAGGTATTTGGGAGAATTTACGACCTTAAGGTTTGACTGGTTTATCGCGTAATTGAAGTTCAGCGGATTTCTTTTAGTGGTCACGTGTATTACTTCACACTTTTCTTTTTTTAGTGTCAACTGCCAATTTTCGCACAAGTAGAAATTTTGTCTAAATCGCTTTGCATTTGCTTTTGATCCACTGTTGACTTCACTAACCGATAAACGACAGCATCATCCGCGAACAGTCTAAGGGAGCTATTCAGATTGTCTCCTATATATATGATTTGCTGTTCGTTAATCTCGCTAAACCCCAAGAACGGCTGAACCGATTTGGCTAATTTTAGTCTTGAAATATTAATTTAAGTCCAGCGAAGGTTTAAACGGTGATGAAATATGGAAAAGTTTTCCGGAAAAGAGGAAAATCGGAAAAAACTGAAACAGCTTTTTCCAGTGAGCTATCAATACCGTTCGTCTAATTGCGATAACATTTACTACATTTCATGTTGAAAGCAAGAGGAAGGTTCGCATCAAATAAAAATTTGGAATACTCACCCGGAAAGTAGGAAAATTTAGGAATAACCGAAGCGATTTTTTTCTGTGAATGAAAATCAACTGCCACATGGTTGTCAGAGCATCACTCGGTACTTCGCACGACGGAGAGGGGTAATTCGTTTTTTGTTTTGTTCATTATGGTTTTGGAAAAGTTTTCAGAAAAAAAATTGGGACAGTTAAAAAGGAAAGTCCCAAAATTCGAACGAAGTTATTTTTTCAATGTGTTTCTAAATGTACTCAACACTATACGTTGATAGCCGTTCATCTGATTGCGATAAAATTTTTATTATTTGACGTTCAACGAAAGATGAATCTCCTTATTAACTAAAATTTTGGAAAAGTTACCCGGAAAATTATAAAATTCGAAGAAACTGAAAGAAGTTTCTTCAATGGGATATCAATATCATTCGTCTGATTGCAATAAAATTTTGCATATTTGACGTCAAAGCAAGAGTAATCTTCTTACAAAATAAAAATTTGAAAAGGTTTCCCGGAAAATGGGAAAATACAGAAAAAATGGAAAGAGATTTTTCTATGTAATATCAGTACCATTCATGTGATTGCAATAACGTTTTGGACATTCGAAGTTCATAGCAAGAGTACATACTTATTAGCAATTACGAAGCATTGACGGGTAGACTTGATGACTAGATGACTCGGTAAACTTCGTATCACTTACCTCTTGATATAAACCATATTAATTTAAATCGTATGTATTTTAGAGCACATATGATTTAAATTAATATGGTTTATTAAGAGATTAGTGATACGAAGTTCATCGGGTCAGCTAGTCGTTTATAAACACAAGACGAGTAGGCGAACTAAAACGCTTCCCTGGGGAACGCCAGATATCACTTCTGTTCTATTCGATGTCATAAGTTAATCGGGTCATCTAATCGTTTATAAACACAAGGAAGAGTAGGAGACCTATAACGCTTCCCTGGGGAACGCCAGATATCACTTCTGTTTTACTCGATGACTTAAGTTAATCGGGTCATCTAGTCGTTTATAAACACAAGGAAGAGTAGGGGACCTAAAACGCTGCCCTGGGGAACGCCAGATATCACTTCTGTTTTACTCGATGACTTAAGTTCATCGGGTCATCTAGTCGTTTATAAACACAAGGAAGAGTAGGGGACCTATAACGCTTCCCTGGGGAACGCCAGATATCACTTCTGTTTTACTCGATGACTTAAGTTAATCGGGTCATCTAGTCGTTTATAAACACAAGGAAGAGTAGGGGACCTAAAACGCTGCCCTGGGGAACGCCAGATATCACTTCTGTTTTACTCGATGACTTAAGTTCATCGGGTCATCTAGTCGTTTATAAACACAAGGAAGAGTAGGGGACCTATAACGCTTCCCTGGTGAACGCCAGATATCACTTCTGTTTTACTCGATGACTTAAGTTCATCGGGTCATCTAGTCGTTTATAAACACAAGGAAGAGTAGGGGACCTATAATGCTTCTCTGGTGAACGCCAGATATCACTTCTGTTTTACTCGATGACTTAAGTTCATCGGGTCATCTAGTCGTTTATAAACACAAGGAAGAGTAGGGGACCTGTAACGCTTCCCTGGGGAACGCCAGATAACACTTCTGTTTTACTCGATGACTTGAGTTCATCGGGTCATCTAGTCGTTTATAAACACAAGGAAGAGTAGGGGACCTATAACGCTTCCCTGGGGAACGCCAGATAACACTTCTGTTTTACTCGATGACTTGAGTTCATCAGGTCATCTAGTCGTTTATAAACACAAGGAAGAGTAGGGGACCTAAAACTCTTCCCTGGGGAACGCCAGATATCGCTTCTGTTTTACTCGATGACTTAAGTTCATCGGGTCATCTAGTCGTTTATAAACACAAGGAAGAGTAGGGGACCTAAAACTCTTCCCTGGGGAACGCCAGATATCGCTTCTGTTTTACTCGATGACTTAAGTTCATCGGGTCATCTAGTCGTTTATAAACACAAGAAAGAGTTGGGGACCCAAAACGCTTCCCTGGGGAACGCCAGATATCACTTCTGTTTTACTCGACGACTTAAGTTCATAGGGTCATCTACTTGTTTATAAACCCAAGGAAGAGTAGAGGACATAAAACGCTTCCCTGGGGAACGCCAGATATCACTTCTGTTTTACTCGATGACTTAAGTTCATCGGGTCATATAGTCGTTTATAAACGCAAGGAAGAGTAGGGGACCTAAAACGCTTCCCTGGGGAACGCCAGGTATCACTTCTGTTTTACTCGATGACTTACCGTTCCGTGTTCCGACGGCATAACGTTATCGTGAACCCATGTTTAGTTAACCACGCGCGTGCTCGCCCAGTCAGGTGGCGCACAGTTGCTCGCGAGCTCCTGGAGAACGGCTGGAGTCTTGGAGTGGCCGCGGTTCGCAGAGCGGGGTGGCGGCGCGCGGTTTCCGGGCAGACGCGTGCTTGCGCCCGGAAGGCGCCCGGCGGCCGCTGTCTCCGCAAATAGCGAGCGGAACCCGAGCTGGCCGGCGACCGGGCACCGGTAGTGGCGGTATTCTGGGCCGCGGCCGCGGGCGCGGAACCCGCTAATCTTAGAACTGCGACAAACACGCCGTCACCTGACCCCGCAGCCACCGCCGCCGACGCCGACGACGCACCTGCCCGCCGCACCTCCTACCGGCCGGGGGCGTCGCTTCACTGCTCTGTGACGTCACGTGACACGCACGTTTCCAGTAACCACCTTCCAGGCTGTCAGCCGATTTCGACGTCGTAAAGAGCCTGACAAGCAGACAACACGGGTGTCGGATTTTTGTAGCCGGCTGCAGTGGCTGAGCGGTCACAGTCACAGTCACAGTCTGCACGGCCGCTACGGTCGGGGATTCCAATTCCCATCGGGCATGGATGTTTGTGTCGTCTTTAGTAGAAGGTAGTTCATAAGTAGTTTGTTAGTAGGGACTGATGACCTCGCAGTTAAGTCCCTTAAGCTTAAAAAACATTTAATTTCTGAATCTTTTTTTTATTCTAGCTGCAGTACCGGACTTTGTCCAGCATGTTTAATGTCTGCCTCTTAAAATGATTGGCCTTACTTATTGCAAAATCCATTCGTCTGGCTCTTCATTCCACTTCTATCCACCAGATCATCCCCTCCTCTCTGCCTCCTCCTCCTCCTCTCGTATCACCTCGTTCACTTTCCCCCTTTTTTGCGACCACCTCTTCCCACTCACTCGTTTGTTCATATCCACTTACCCCTCTCCCTTCCTATTTCCCTCCATCCTAAATGCGTCTCCTCCTCTTTCTCTACACATTCCTCTGTCCCTCTACTTTTTCCATTTGGCCCTCCCCTACTCGTCTCTATCCCCTCCAATGTCCACCTCCTCGTCCCCTTCAATCCCCACGTAATATACTACACCTTGGCTCGTTACCACAGTGGTAGATTGCCAGACTATGGATCCAAAGGTCTTGAGTTCGATCCCGGTCGGGTTCTAGGATTTTTATGTCACTTTGCACTTCTTTTCCCTCTGGCAGCCGGCCGCGGTGGCCGAGGGGACTGCGGCGCTCCAGTCACGGTCTGCACGGCCACTACGGTCTGGGGTTTGAATCCCCCCTCGGGCAAGGATATTTGTGCCGTCCTTAGTTAGTTCATAAGTAGTTTGTAAGTTTAGGGACTGATGACCCCGTATTTAAGTCCCATAAGCTCTACAAACATTTGAACATATTTGAACCCCTCTTGCAATGTTGATTGATGTGAAAAATATCGAGTACCGTGGTCCGGAATCCACGTTAAAATAGGTCCCAACTGGCTGAAGACAACGGCATATTACCTCCAAACAGGACCAGGCCTGGTAAATCTCTATGGTGTTCAAACCACTCTTCGGTTTGTTGACTGCTTTACCTGTTTTACCTACCTCATTAAAGGCTTGATGATTCTTACATGCACAATATTTCTATCCAAATTAGGCATGCGTAGTTCCTGAACGAACTAGATCAATTGAACTATTCCTTGAAAAGAACTATACCTCATGTTAGTTCACAATGGAAAATTTCCATAAAATGAACTATAGTTCTTTTTAGTTCACTTTGGTGAACTATAGTGCTTTTACTCCTTGGTTACCCAATCTACAGGAAATTAGAAGGCGCATGTTCAAATATCCCTTCCGTTGATACTGAGTTTGCCTCACCCCCAGAATCTAAAAGTATGTATTTCAGAAGTCCTAACTTACAACTGCGTAAACTGCATCTGTTTGGAAGACCGAAGAAGTTCACTTAGTTCAGTTGAAACATTAAGCGAACTGCTAAGTCGTATCGAAAGACCGGAACAGTCCTGCTAGTTCACTTAAAAGGAGAGTGTATGTCAGTCGGATTTTTTTTATTAATCTTCATATATAAATGGGATGAAAAGTATGTCTACTAACGCAGTTTTGCATCTAGAACTAAGAAAAGCCGTGTATGGTTTTTCAATTAGACATAAAAATACGTATTACAAAGAATTTGGAGATTCAACCTATTAGGGGATGAAATAATGGATAAAAGTTTGACTTTACACAATTGTCTCTACTGACTGGCTTTCACTACTCTGCTCAATTGCTTTTATAAGATTACTAGCTAAAAACTCGGCGTTACCCGGGTATTTATTTATTTATTTATTCCTGCCAGTTTTCAGGTATATATTCATTTGTATAAGGGCTGTATGTCTGTAAAATCTCTTGGGAATACAATTAGAAGTAAAGAAGTAACAGATTAAAAGTTGGTGCGTGATCGGGCGGTTTTCCATAAACGTTACTGTTTATGTGCTCATTAACTATGTGTGGTACTGTGATACAATGTACAAGGTACACTCAACTATATGCGTGTATACTGTCTGTAAAATTTCCTGCGGCTACAATTTGTAGTGTACAAATTATAAATTGTAACGTCGTACCGAATGCTGTAATTTTACTCCATAAACAGCGGAAAAGTAGTAAGCGAGAAACTGTTTTCCTTTCATTTTTTTTGCTATGGTTGTCAGCGAGAAAAAGTTTAATAAAGGTTTGAAATTATGTTTAAAATTTGTTGCAAGTCGATAAGTACCGTCATTCTCATATAGCGTATTTATAAAGTCTCGCCGCATTATGTGGCAGTTTTATGCGATTCCTATAGTTTTTGACGTCATATTTTCTGAACCATGTCTCGTATGTAATTCTTAACTCTGCAGAAATTGTTACCTCATGGCAAGGAATATGTGTACCAAACTTGGTTGAAATCGGTCCAGTGGTTTAGGAGAAAATGAGCAGCATTGTCGCGAAATGCAGTAATTTTTCGCATATCATTGTTTATGACGTCATATCTCGTGAACTATGTAACATATGTGATTCTTACACTTACTCTTAGATTGAAGCTTACGTGTACAAAATTTCATAAAGATTGGAAAAAAATTGTAGATTTGTATGCAACACGTACACACAAACAAACATACGGAAACTCTGCTTTATATATAAAGACAAAAATTAACTATACAATGTTTGACTTTTATAATCAATATTATAATAAATACATACTTAAAACTTTAAATTATGGCAAAAGTACATCTGACATAAACAGACTTCACAAAAATCAATGTTCGTGTTTTACCAAATAAAGTTTTAGTACATGTGCTTTAAATAACAATTCGTGCAAGTTTTTATAGTGGATACCATGATGTGATTATGAATTAAGTATATTTCACAGAATTACGAAGTGATTTAGACAAAATTTGAAGTGATTTCATAAATAGGGTTCACAAAATTAAACAGTGAATAAAAAGTTCTCATTTTTTGGCACTTAACTATGGATCTTCATTCTGGTGAGTGTCGACGCACTTAATTATACATGTTATAGTTTAAGACAGTTATACAATAAAAACGTACTATCTATATAAATCATAATTAATAAATATTTATTTTAGCTCTTAACAAGTACACAGAAATACGGTGAACTTATGCGTCACAGTCATTGTGTGTGTTGTAACTTAAGAAAATGAGACACATTAATGTTTAAAGCTGGGTTTCGAAAATTTTAGAAGATCATTCCCACCTCATGTTATAATCGTTGCGAATTTCTAGATTCGTTTTGACACGCCTCAGTGCTTTAGATGTTATAGCTACTGCACAATGTGTTGTAATTTTGCAGCTCCTTTGGTGGTATATTTGGATATTTTTTGCGAAATCTGCAGTGATCAGAGTTTTAAGTAAAGACATAATAAAATGTCAAACGCGATGCAGTAGTAATTTGCGCATCGCAGGTTTATGACTTCGTATTTCCCGAATTGTGTGTCGCATAATGATACAGTTTTGCACATACATGCAGCGGCATAAGTGGATGCTGGCTGCAAAACTTTTTCGAACAGAGCTGATAACGAACAAGTAACAAATTGAAACGTTGTGTTTACATCAATTACAATTATTTAAATACATGCTAATTAACAACTTAATCAAATTTTTGGTGAACTATGTACCTTTTTTTATTCTTATTTTCAATCTTTTGTGCAAGATTGTTAATAATGATGTTTTAAAATTAAAAATTGACAAATTACGTTTTTTACAGAACGCATTTCATTATTAACAGACGGTCGTTGGCTTTGCTTTCTTCAGTATTGCTCCAAAAATGTACCTCGTAATGTTTAACTGAAACCATCAATATTAATAACAGTTTATGAAATACTGAAGAATTTAGAATAGACAAGATATGTATATTTTTTTATTAAAAATTACGATTGGGTATGTATTTATTACCCGATTTTTTAATTTAAATGGCGGGGTTAATCCTACAATGGGTAAAAAAATGTTATTGCAGTATTCGAACAGTCGACGGTACACTTTCTGGATTATTGATTTATAATGCTGCCGATGAGCCATGGTGATTGTGCTGAAAGTTTACCGATTTTATATACAATTAAAAGGCCTCACAACTCTTCGAATGGGATTTTCTAGAGAATTTTTGATAGTTTCATCGAATGACTTTACCTCATGTTGTTGTCTCTTCGTTATTCTCGGAAATATATGTACGCTCATGTCCAAAATTAAATCAACAAACCACTTTTCCCTGTCCTGTATCAAATTCACGATATGATTTTACACACTGTCAACACATGTCCGAAGAATCGTGTTCCGTACGATGGCATTCAGGTCAGAGTACAACCACGCCAGCGATGACGTCAGGGCATCTACCAAACCGGCTAGTGGTTGCTGCGTAGTCTCACAACCATAATCCCATATTCGCTGAACGGAACAAAATGGCACAGAGAAGTCGTGTACCCCACTGTCTGCAGCAGAGACCCAGGACAGTCTCAAACGGTGTGGTCCGATAGCTTAATGTGACTCATTTTGCTGGTTCTCAAATAGGTGACACCTAACAGATGCTGAAAATACACCCTGAAGGCCAGGCCAGGGCCTCCCACTGGTGACATCAAGAACAAAGGACCATTATGTGGCTGTCAGGACCCATCGGTAGGACCATAGTACTGCTTGGCACCTGGTATGTAAACCTCGCAGTATCCAATGCAAGAGTTGTACCCAGGCAGGCCGTGTACAGAAGGATTCGGAAGTGTGCCGGAGACCTCCAGTGTGCCAACGTCTGATGCGTCTTCACAGAGAGGGAACGGGACGAGTGGAGTCGTTAACCTAGACGGTAGAACCGTAGGCCAATGTTCTCTTGTTGTGTTGAGTGGGAAAAAGCATTTGACAGAAATGATTGGTGTATGCTGATGAAGATTCTGAAAGACACTGCTGTTGATTGCTGATAAAACAACTATTGAAGATTCTGAAAGACACTGGTGTTGACTGGAAGTATAGAAGACTGTTAAGCAACTATCTTTTCAGATAAAAGAGCAGTTTTATATTTAAATTTTTATATATAAGAAACAGTCTAGAGTGAAATGATTTTTTATTTCTTTCAATGTACAATCTTTTAAATTTTATTTTTAGACTCATTGTATGCCTTAATTTACACTTTTTTACTGTTAACTGACAACTATGAACTTCATTTTATGTTACTGTCATCCTTAAACGCCATTTGAATTGTAACATTCTACGTTTTGGTATACCAATTTTAATCTTTCACAATGTTATAATACAACATGTTTTTAATCAAAGGCGACCACCTAAGGCACTATGCAATAGATTTACGATTGTTCTGTGTACCCTTAACTTCAGTGTTATATCTTAATTTGATCTTTTTACTATTAACTAACTGTTGTGTGTTTCCAGAATGAAACTTTCACTCTGCAGCGGAGTGTGCGCTGATATGAAACTTCCTGGCAGATTAAAATTGTGTGCCGGAACCGAGACTCGAACCTGGGACCTTTGCCTTTCGCGGGTAAGCGCACTACCGACTGTGAAGTTTGGAAAGTACGAGGCGAGGTACTGGTTGAAGTAGGGTTGTGAGGCGGCATCGTGAGTCGTGTCGGGATAGCACAGTCGGTAGTGCGCTTGCCCGCGAAAGGCAAAGGTCCCACGTTCGAGTCCCGGTTCCGGCACACAATTTTAATCTGCCAGGAAGTTTCAGTGATGTGTTTCATTTGTACATTACTGTCACTCCATGACGCCATTTGATCTGTAACTCGTTACATTTTTCACATGTCATTCCTAATGTCTTACAGTGTTATAATACATTATGTTTTTTGAACGAAAATGACAACTTAAAGCACTGTACAATAGATTAAGGACATTGCAAAAAAATTGTTCTGTTTGCCTTAAACTTGATTACAATAGCGTTGTAAAAACATAACTAGTAAAATCAACCGATCTTTCAATATTACCAAGAAAACAACAGCTGTACACACATTTCAGTAAGAAAAGAATATAATAGTATTGGAATGCAAAGAAAGCTATATTGAATTGTTTTCCATGTACCTTAAATAAGTTTTATAGTTAATCTTTTAATGCCTGCAAATTTGCATACAACACTGCAGAACCAATTATAAAATATCTCTGAAAATATCGATAAGAACCTGGTGCAATTTACTTCAATATTTAAATGTTTTAATCTTCATTTTGCATATCAGAAAGATGAACATAATTACTTTATCTCAGATCACGAAAAAGAAATGTATAGTTAATTACAATCCTACAGTTTTTGGCTAAATTTATGTAGGTAGTCTTGTCATTGGCTACCAAAGACGGGTGGAGCTGGCAAAGGGGCGGAGCCTCAGCTATTTAAGGGCAGTAAACCTTGCTCCAGCCAGCAGTGACGCCCTGGAAGGCTCCCAAGCACCTGCCCTGCTCTACGAAATCAATGGGTATAACATTGTTTTATTTTATTTCTCTTTGTTAGCTTAATGTTGGCACTAATGTATGTTGCTTGAAGGTCCTCTAAATGTGACTATGATACATTTCAGAGTTTCAATCCTGACGATGGTCCAAAAAAGGACCGAAACTAGTTGATACAAATAAAAATTCATTGCACTCATATATAATTACCAAGGCCTTGAAAAAAGCAAAAAGACTTCTACTGGGAGGAGCAAGAATAAAAACTATAAAGTAAGCAGATGAAATGACTGTACTAGTAGAAACAGAAGAAGAGCTCCAGGTAATGATGGAGAATATTGTACGGGTGGAGAAAAAATTCGGAATGAAAAAGAACATCGATAAGACCAAAGTGATGAAAATCGAAAAAGAAGGTGAGACAATCCATACATCACTAGATGGAAGAAAGCTGCAACAGGTTCAATCATTTCAATATCTGGGAAGCTTGATAACTTCCACTGCAAGTTGTACAGTTATAACCACCTGAGAAAAAAAATTGTGTTTTGCTTTTAGGACAGTATTTTATTAACTGTTGTTTATCGTGTAAACTATACATTCGGAAATTGCCACAATTTCGGAAATAACAGCCCAATATTTACTTCACCCTTTGTTTCACAATTAGATGGAAATATAAATATCATTGAATATTACCCATAAAAAAGACCCTAAAATGAGTGCAAAATTTTTGAATCCAAGAGTTTGCTATCTACAGTTCCAAACGCCACAACCATTGTAGTGTAACAAGGTTCACTACATGTCTCAAGCTCGAATCAAGATAATCAAACCAATTATTTATGAAGTATTAAGTTCGTTAATGGTAAAAACTACCCAGGGAACTCTATCCTTGCAGGTTCCAGGCAAAGTTTTTAAGCTGTTACATCTAAGAAACTCTAGGACACACAGAAGAACTTATCCCAAGAAACTATATGGCGGCAAAAACAAAAGATGTATTGTTTAAGTTATGTGTTCTGTAAGAGTATTCTGTATTATCTTTTACATTTGTCTTCATAGTGGAATGTCAGTTAATGTTCCTTACTTAGCGTTGTAATATGATGGAAAAAAAAATTTGAAATGAATTCAAGAGTACAAAGATATTTTAATGTAAGGTGGAATTAATACTATAAGATAATATAATAACTGAATATTCGGAAGAGTGAAGCCCGATATTAGGTGTTGCAGAAATATCATTACGGAAACAGACTAGCTGGAGTAGTTATAAATAAACACATTTTGGCTGCTAACTTTGAACAAGCAATCTCTTCATAATAAACAAAGTGTGGTGTCTAAGCAAACTTCACGGGCGAGACATCACACCATAGCCATTACACCACCAGAGATTCCCGGCAACCTTTGTGTAACGTGTAATATTACTATCGTAGACAGTGACTTACAGGTTGTGTGTTATTTTAAATTTAACGGCATCATTGCATCGATATGGTCTACTATAAAATCTTTAATACAATTACATGTGTTTTCCAGTAATACCATTACCGCTGCTTGCTTCGTGTCATTTCTGTAACTGTTGCCATCGTTTGGACATGGGAGGGAAGCCCGCTAGTTTTTGACTCTCGTTATCATTGCTACCTTCAGACTTCCTTTACGTTAATGAAATATACAATAACATTCACACTGCAGACCTGACTTTTTATATCTTTTTTTATTTTCCTTTAGCTTTGAGGTTAGAGGTTCGACTACGAAGTTTGATAAACCTCAGATGGTCGATATACGCTTGTTTACGTCAGTGCTATGTCACGATGAGAAAACGCTCGCCTGAGCTTGGTTGAGACGAAGGCTACCCTGTGGTGGTCAGTTGATTCCAGGGTACTGACACGGCATTCTCGAGTGCAGCGGATGTGTTTTATGGCCCACTTTAGATGTGTAGTTTTATAAGTTTTTGCAAACATTTTGGGCCAAAATAATAATCTACACAATAAAAATTAATTAATAAGAACGTCTGAAACCCTTTTAAAGAAAAAAAATTTAGGTAGTGGCAGGTTCCCAACCATTGACCTTCAGCGCCGCAGTCCAAAGCATAGCCCGCTACGCCACGGAAATCAGGTAGCAGTTGCGCTCTTTAATCGCATACTATTGTTCGTCGTTGTTAACTGATGCTAATATGGCATTTTTAGACACTAGATTATCATTTATCGTACGAAGGACGACGTGTTTTTTTTTTTTTTTTTTTTTTTTTTTTTTTTTTTTTTTTTTTTTTTTTTTTTGTTAATTCTTCAGTGCGCCATTGCTTTGAAATGACAACGTGTAATTTACAAGAAGAGAGTCATCAAATACACAACGCAAGATGGCGTATGCCAGAAATAGTTCTGGGCGAGGAATGTCACGTGACATCTGCGAACGGCTGGTTTTCGTTAATTCAATGGAGGCTGTCAAAACTACGTTATTTTTGCAAATATCTCTCAAACGATACGAGATATGAAAAAAAAAAAAAGTAAATGGTACAAAGTTGTAGAGAATTTTCTCCTCTACAAATTAGTTCATTCAATTTTCGCGTCAGATGAACGGTTTATTTGCAATTAAAATTATATTACAAACGGCCTTTTTTGGTATTACTAACGTATTTCTTGTCCGAAATATTTGAAAAAGCGAGGTTCTGGTCTCTGGTAGCCAACAATTAGGTCTGTAAAATGTGGTGCCGAGCGGTTGAACGGTTCGACCTAAACAGTGGGAACACGTTACAGCCAGACAGACATCGTCAAATCGCCGTTATTTTTGCAGATAGCTCTGCAACAATGCAAGATATGAAAAAAAAGAAAAAAAAACATAATAGAGCCAAGTTGTAGAGAATTTTCACCTCTATCAATGAGGTAATTCAATTTTCGCGTCAGATGAACGTTTTGTTTGCAATTACAATTATATTACAAACGGCGTTTTTTGGTATTACTACCGTATGTTTTGTACGAAAAATTTGAAAAAGGGAGGTTCTGGTCTCTGGTGGCCTACAATTATGTCTGTAAAATTTGGTGCTGATCGATTGAACGGTTCGTCTTAAAAAGTGGGAACACGTTATGGACAGACAGACAGACATCCCAAAATGGCCGTTATTTTTGCAAATATCTCTGAAACGACACGATATATGAAAAAAAAAAAAAAAAAAAAAAAACCATAAGAGAGCAAAGTTGTAGAGAATTTTCTCCTCTACAAATTCGGTTATTCAATTGTCGTGTCAGATGAATGGTTAAGCCGTTATTTTCATTTAAATTTCAACCTGTTAAAAGACGATCGTAAAGGCCCACTTTTAGTGTTACTACCGTAACCTAAAGTGGGCCAAAACTGCAGTTGATATCCGTGTGACCTATGGCAGCGCCATCTAGCGGGCCACCCACGGCGCCATCTGTTTTCCACCTTCAAGCTAGAAAAGTTTTGTTCTTTGTAGTTTTTTCGTTTGATTCTTATTTCGTGAAATATTTGGCCCGGTCACTATCAATGGACCACCATGTATAATAACATTCATTCCACCCAACAAACATGTCACGATCTGCATATAGAAATGAAACAAGCACTCCAGTGTATGAACTGTCAGGGAGCGATTTTGTGCAGGGCGGCCTGGGAGTTCTAGACGGGAACAACGAGGCCTGCGAACCACCATCGCTGAAACAGAATCAGCAGGGCGTCCCCTCGCTGTAGCAGACGTTGAAGCCCGGGGTCTCTCGCCTTCTCAGAACGCAGCTTCCGAGAACGCTCCAGGGGCGGAAGCGAAATATGAGAATGGCAACTCCCGCCAAAAGTTACGATATTGCCCCGCTCGTGGAAACGCAGCTCAGTGATAGGCCAACTCTGGGTAATACTCCGCACTCCACGTGGAGTACACCATCTGCTTCACAATTGGCTCGCGCCGGAAGCAAGGAGCCCAGATTGGCTAGAACGAAGAGAGGTCGTAGGAAGTTGATTTGGGAGGACACACACTGGTGGAGGAAGGACATTGGTGCCTTCGCTCTGTTAGAGAGAAGAACGTCGCGTTTAGGCTTGGTCAAGTTTGGTACTTAGACTTCGGTCTGACCTCAGTTAGTTCTTATGAAGAGTTGGAGAGCAGGTTGATCTTAATTGTACTGGCAGCGAAGTAGTCAACCACTTGACCCATACCGTATTGGCGCAAGGGCATACTTGTATCAATCTGCCAATACCCTGGCTCTTGCTTCACTTGATGAGACGTCCGAGTTGTCTGTCGGCAAAGGACGGCAGACAAGTGCACCAGTTAGCAAATCGAGGGCGCGACTGCTCTCATTACGGTAGACACCAGGATCAAAATTACTAAAAATTTCCGGGCTATTATGCCGTGGTCTTGTGGATTTATTGTGGAAACCCAACGTTTCGTCCCTGACTGCGGAGGACATTTTCAACGGGGGATCGTAAAAATTTTTGAATGTCCGATTCACACCCTGGCTCGCTACTGACTGAAGCCAAACTCCTTTTACGAGGGCTCGCGCGCAGAGGTGTGACGTCAGATGTTTTTGATATGCGCGCGCAATTCGTCGTTGCCGATTGCCGTCGTCTGTTAATATCATCCCATGGTGGAAGACTGTTACATTTCTTCTTCAAAATCGGAATCGAGATTTCATTTAGTTTCACGCCCTCCTCCATCCTATTGAAATTATTGGGGTGTTTTACAATTTCTATGGCCTCTCTGTACAGTCTTTTGTAGTATCCATTTGTGGTTGCTGAAACCTGAGTCTTATCAAATTGAATAAGGTGGTCCCCTGGTTGAAAAACATGTTCAGCAACGGCTGATCTGTCAGTCTCTCCCCTTCTACTGTTCCCCTTGTGCTCATCTAGTCGTTTTTTGACTGTTCTTTTTGTGGTACCCACGTATACGTCTCCACAGCTACACGGAATCCTATAAATTCCTGCTTTTTACAGCGGTTTGCGAACATCCTTTGCCGATTTCAGGTGATCCTGTATTGTAAATAACGGTAACATTCCGTTTCGTCAAAATTTTAGCGATGCGGTCGGTGACGTCCTTAATAAAAGGCAGGTTTTCACAGGAACCCTTTCATCGTTTCCAACTGTACGTGTCGGTCTCAAAGTTCTCCTTATCTCTGTAGACGAATAGCCATTCTTAAGCATTACTCAGATGTTTCAATTCCGGATCGAGTAATTCCGGTTCGCAGATGTTCCTTGCTCTGTCCGCCAACGTCTTTATAATGCCCCGCTTTTGCTGTGGAAACCTCGTAAACGGAGTTTGGCTTCAGTCAGTAGCGAGCCAGGGTGTGCATCGGACTTTCAAAAATTTCCACGATCCCCCTTGAAAATGTCATCCGCAGTCTGGGACGAAACGTTGGGTTTCCATAACAAATCCACTAGACCACGGCATAATAGCCCAGAAACTTTTAGTAATTTTGACCATTCCGGCTGTGAAAGTTTACATTTTACAATAAGCCTGCCGCCGCACACCAGTACGACGCCGCCGCACGGCGTAACGTATACGCAGCTCAGCGTCATATTAATTATTGCAGCCCGTTTTTCCCGTCAAGTCGTATGAATGACACTTGCCTGTAAGGGTCTGCACAGTTCATTCGTTAGGAATCATTCCACGATCATTAAGAGTAAGAAATTTTGCACTCCCCATTCCCAACTTTGCCACGTGAGGAAATAAAAGCCTGCTTTATTCTTGTTTTAATTTTTATATTTTTGTGAATTGATTCAGTGTTCAATGTATTTAAATAAATTAATCAGACCAGTAATTACTTCATCATTTATCGGGACTGATGACCCCACAGTTAAGTCCCTTAAGCTTAACAAATATTGAACGTTTGAATCATTTATCAACCCCTTCCACCATTAAGTGTAATAAATGTATTTTATTCCACAGTGCAGCAAATTGCCAAACAGATGCCACCCTCTTCCTTAACAATTTAGCTTTAAGTTATCCGCCTAGAGTAAGCTCACAATATGAAATAAGCGAGGATTAATGTGGACTGTTGCTGTATCAGCTGAATGATGGAAAATAGTGATGATGCAAAATAGTCGAATAGTCGAGTTTGTTATTCCGCCTAGTAGCGTGATGCGGTTAATTTTCTTCATTGTGTCCGCCTCCGTAGCTCAATGGCAGCATCGCTGACTACCACGTAGGGGCCCGGGTTCGATTCCCGGCAGCGGTCTGGGTGTTGTGTGTTGTCCTAATCATCATCATCTCATCATCATTGGCACATAAGTCGCCCACGCGGCGTCAAATAGAAAGACGTACACTCAGGTGGCCGAACAATCCTGTAAGGGATCTCCCGGCCATGAAAGCCATACGCTCATTTCCATTTCTTTATTGTAACACGATCTTCGTTCGTGACTTACAGAAAATATTCGAATTTGTTTTGGTCACTCCATTTGGTAAACTTAATATTTATGGTGGACAAGAGTTGGGTGTTGCACATTAGTATTACCGCAGATGGAGCGTTACTTACAGCAACGCACACTCCTGGCTTGTAAGGAAGACAGTTTGCATCAACGTGTGTGAGGAGTGAAATGCAGGGAGTGACGTCAATCATGGTTTGGCTTCAGGACCGGATGTGATGCGTTAAATGAAATTAGATACGTAGACGGAAGAAGCTAGAGTTAGGAGCACGACTACGGAGCTTTTATTACGATTATCGAAGCATGTAATAGTATGATTCTATGCTGCTGAAGATGGGAAGCATGCTGTAGTCAGTTAATATGGATAAAGCGTATACGTTATCTATAGTATAATTGGGATTTGTTTTAGACTTTCCCAGAAATGATGGTTTATTGAGATTGTTGTATTCTTTGGCTGACTAGTCTTACGATCGACGTATCACAATACATGCAACATTCTGCGATTGTTTGTGACTTACATTATCACGAAAACGTTGCTTGTAGGCTTAAATTACGCGAGAAGTTTCGGGAATGACGATTTATTTTTGAGGTTTGGACCGTCTGCGTTGGATATTATGTGTACAATCCAAGGTAAGATGGAGATTTACTCAGAGTGGATTGCGATCTGTAATGGTGATCAGATATAGATTTTATTCTTTTTTCGTTGTAGGATCATAGGCCCAGATTCAATACTCATCGAATTCCTCGTGCACAAAAAACCATTAACAGTGACGTGTACTGTGAGACTCCGTAGTTTACCCAAGTCCATCAACAGCAAATGGTCTTGGCTGGGGATTATTTCTTTAATTTCTCGGTAAGTACGCATTTTCTTTCTCTCGGTAATGCGCATGGAAATACATGATGGGAGTGAAGAAAATACGCTTCGCAGACATTGGGATGACTCTCGAGTGCCATAGTGAAGATGTATGCTTAATGAGTGGTTGTCTGTACAGCTCAGAAAGCGACAATTTTGGAAGTCTGTAAGGCAAACTTCGTGGCCAAAGGAATAACAAGACCCCCACCAATTTTCGAAATTCCCGTTAGTAAATTCGAATTTTTATAATCATTACGTCTAAATGTTCAAATGTTTGTATAGTCTATGGGACTTAACTACGGGGTCATCAGTCCCTAAACTTACAAACTACTTATGAACTAACTAAGACTAAGGACAGCACAAATATCCATGCCCCAGGGGGGATTCGAACCTCCGACCGTAGTGGCCGTGCAGACCGTGACTGGAGCGCCTCAGTCTCCTCGGCCACCGCGGCCGGCTCATTACGTCTTCTGATGTCACAGTCTTTTCTCTTCCAGCAAACTCAGCTCTGAATGGCTACGTGGTCACGTAAAATATAGCCTATATATTGTGTAAAACTTGGACCAGTGTCACACTGCCGCGAATGAATAGCCGTGCGCACTAAGGCGCCTTGCTGCGGTGCGCGCCGCCGTTCGCCGTCGGAGGTTCGAGTCCTCTCAAAAATGTTCAAATGTTTGTAGATATTACGGGACTTAACTACGTGGTCATCAGTCCCTAAACTTACAAACTACGTGTGAACTAGCTAATACTAAGGACGGCACAAATATCCATGCTCGAGGGGGGATTCGAATCGAGTCCTCTCTCGGACATGTGTTTGTGTGTGTGTGTGTGTGTGTGTGTGTGTGTGTATGTGTAAGTTTAGCGACCGATGACCACTGCAGTAGAGCCCCATAACTTTACAAACATTTGAGTGTTACACCTCAATTTATTTGTGTTTGACAGCTTAGTACAATATTAAGCGTGGCATTATTTTACTCTTTAATGCATAGTGTAGCTGATCAGCTACATACCTTATTTTTTCGATTATCTCTAAAAATGATCAACATTTTACTACAAATTCATTTGTAGCTGCTTCTATAAATATTGTTACATGTGCAAGTAGCTCGTCCTAGAAATTGTGAATTGCAGACTGCTACTGAATCGTACATCTTCATGTTTTCGCGGCGCAATGACTGTTCAAAGAAGTTTTGGGCGTGCAGCCGCATAAAGTTTTCTTATTCTAATATTTCGGCTGAGAAACGTTCAGCCATCTTTAGAGACGAGTCGAAGACTGACGCTCCAGCACACGCTTCGTGCTTATAAACGCGCGGGCCGCGCTACTGCGCATGCGGCCACAGATACAACAACCTCCAGAACACTGTGGGCTTCAATCTGGCAGATTCCAGCACCTTTTCCTCGAAGTCCTCCATAAACATATGGAGGTATGTTGATGACACATTTGTTGTGTGGCCTCACGGTGAAGACAAGTTACAAGAATTTTTAAACCACCTGAATTCCATCCATAACCAAATCCAGTTTACAATGGAAGTCGAAAAAGATGGATGCCTTCCATTTCTGGATGTGATGGTACGACGTAAAGACGATGGCACCTTAGGACATTCAGTATATAGCAAACCGACGCATACCGATTTATACTTACATGCAAATAGCTGCCATCATCCATCCCAGACGATGAGTGTTCTTAGAACACTGGTCCATAGAGCACACGTCATTGCTGATGAGAGCAGTCTGCAGGACGAGCTTCTACACCTGAAGAGAGGCTTTGAATCAAACGGGTACTCTCCACAACAGATACATAAGGCACTACGAACGAAGCCAACGGTATGTGCGAAGAATACGGAAGATGATGCAAAAAGTTTTAAATCTATGGCTTTTCTGCCATATGTTGGGAGCCTGTCGTCGAAAATCGGACGGATTATGAACAAACACGATGTTAAAGTAATTTTTCGACCCTTACCAAAAACAGCAGCACTTGGGTTCTAACAAGGATGATTTGGTGCTCCGGAAGGCCGGGGTTTACAGGATCCCATGTGAATGTGGCCTTTCGTTCATAGGACAGACGACACATACAGTGCAGGAAAGATGCACGGAACACAAGAGATATACCCGTCTTTTACAACCAAATAAATCGGCAGTGGCAGAGCACTGTCTTGATACTGGACACTCCATGGCGTACGAAAACGTCAAAATTTTAGCTTCCACTTCATCTTTCTGGGACTCAGTAGAGAAAGAAGCAATAGAAATTCGCTTGGGGACGAATTTAATTAACAGGGACAGTGACTTCAGTTTAGATAAATCATGGAATCCGGCACTTTCTTTAATAAATTTACAAAGACGCCGCCACAGCACAGATCATAATTAATCGATTTCTCCGCAGTAATCGACCATGCAGCCACAAACATAATTTACATATATGTGTACTTCCTTGCCGCCGCGTAACGTCTTTGGCGCCTTGATGTATCTGTGGCCGCATGCGCAGTAGCGCGGCCCGCGCGTTTATAAGCACGAAGCGCGTGCTGGAGCGTCAGTCTTCGACTCGTCTCTGAAGATGGCTGAACGTTTCTCAGCCGAAATATTAGAAGAAGAAAACTTTATGCGGCTGCACGCCCGAAACTTCTTTGAACTGCTACTGAATCATTTCCACAGTTAGCTGCATTGAGTTACTTCTAATATGTGCGTTTATTTACCTTAGTATTCCTCCTTTGCCATGTAAAAATAGTCAATCACATACTATTGTTGCATTGTGAGCTGCTTTCTGAAAAGATGAGAGGCATAATAGTGACATTTACTGCATCGGGTACATCATGGAAGCACTATGTAGCTGTCCAGTTATGAACTTCTGGTTGCATGCAGTGCATAATAATTTTATGGAAATTTTTCAATATTTTTCTCAGTATATACGCCCTATACATTAATTGTGGTAGTTTTTATAACTTCAAATAAAATCTACATCTACATGGGCTAGTCTGCAAATCACATTTAAGTGCATGGCAGAGTGTTCATCGAACCACTATTGTACTATTTATCTCCCATTCCGTTCTCGAATAGCTCGCGGGAAGAAAGAACATCTGAATCTCTCCTTCCGAGCTCTGATTTCTCGTATTTCTGATTATCATTTCTACCTATGTAAGTGGGAGTCAACAATATATTTTCGCATTCGGAGGAAAAATGAAATGAGCGTATGGCTTTCTTGGCCGGGAGATCCCTTGCGGAATTGTTGGGCCGCCGTCTTAGTGTAAGTCTTTTTATTTTACGCTGCATGGGCGACTTACGTGCGAATGGTGATGAGATGATGATGATTAGGACAACACCTAGTCCCTTGCCGGGAATCGAACCCGGGCCTCTTGCGTGGTAGTCAGCGACGCTACCGCTGCGCTACAGAGGCGGACGCATTCAGAGGAGAATGTTGGTTGGCGATTGGAGTTTCGTAAGTAGCCCACGCCGCAGCGATAAGCGCCGTTGTTGTAATGATTCTCATCCCAGGTCCTGTATCATTTCCGTAACGCTGTCTCCCCTATATCATGTCAATACGAAACGAGCTGACCTTCTTCGGACTCTTTCGATAGCCTCGGTCAAACCCACCTGATAAGGATCCCACACTGTGCAGCAATACTCCAAAAATGGACGGACAAGCGTAGTGTTTGCAGTTTCTTTTGTAGTTATGTTGCATGTTTTAAGGGTTCTGCCTATAAAACGCAGTCACTGGTTCGCCTTTCCCACGACATTATCTACGTGTTCTTTCCAATTTAAGTCTGAAGTAATAGTAATTCCTAGGTATTTTGTGGAGTTTACGGTCTTCACTTTTGATTGATTTATCTTGTAAACTAAGTTTAACGGATTTCTTTTCGTACCCATGAGGACGCTTCACACTTCTCATTATTTAGAGTCAATTGCCAATTTTTACACCATAGTGATAACTTATTCATATCGTTCAGCAGTTGGTGTTGATCTTCAGATGATTTTACTAGACGGTAAATGACGACGTCATCTGCAAACAATGTAAGAGAGCTACTTAGATTTTCCCCTAAATCGTTCATGTAAATAAGGAACAGCAGAGGACTAATGACACTACCCTGTGGAACGCCTGTCATCCATTAAAGGGTTAAGGACATACAGAGCAAATCTATCGAATGAGTGGTTTTACGGGAAATTGCGTTGTAGTATTTGTGTGTTCGTCGTGTACATTTACTGCGGAAGCAGTCGTGGTTGGGGGGGGGGGGGGGGCGAGGCCGTGCAGGCTGCCCTGGCGGCTACGTGGGATTTCCTACGTGGGGTTTCCTACTGTGCGGTGCCGCAGGTAGCTTAACTGTCCATACCAACCGGTTTCTGAACAAGGTGTTTGCGAACAGAGCCTCCCCACTTCCTGTCTCCCCCAGTCGCTCACAGACAGTGCAGGTGTTGTTTGTATGTTTCAAATGTTCGTATAGCTTATGGGACTTAACTACGAGGTCATCAGTCTCTAAACTTACCAACTACTTTTGAAATAGCGTAGCGTATCGTTCACATGTAACTGTAATTACCTGATATAGCTTAATATTTACAATAAGAAATAAGCAATATAATTATACACAGTCAATCGCTGGACAAGTGTAAAAATTTTTAAAAAATCTGAGCAGGATTTGCACTTGGGTCGTATGCGCGACAGGCTAGCGCCTTACTAATTACACGTGCTCGTGATGACTCAGTACAAGTATAGCTGTTACGCGCTGGACTTTGATCGCGATTTTCGTGGAAACTAAGGCGCATTGGAACAAATTCTTTTAGCTTAGTGATCTGGAGGAGTTCCCGCACAATATACCTGCGACTCATCAAAATTCGTTGGTACCATACTTGGTGTTCCCCTTGTAAGTGATACATAAACACAGGAATTGATGCTGCTAGTACAGTGAACATGGGCAGTGTTTGTGCGAACCCCCCCCCCCCCCCCCCCCCCCCCTCCCTCAACGCTCAGCAAGCTGAAGTGTCGTATTCGGTAGTTCTCGTATTTACATTTACTTTCCTCGAAATCATTTATTTTATAAAACTATTACCGTAACAGGAATAGTATTTATTGCTGAAAGAACGCGAGAGCAACGTGACAAGAATCGGAATTACGGGTTTTTGAGACGGAACGAACTACATATAAGACAATCTCAATAACTAAGTCATACCAAATCAGCTGCTAATACAAACATTAATCAAACACAGCTCTTTGCCGTGTTGGAGTGGCTGAGCATTCTAAGACGCCATTCTGTGGAGCGCGGGTTGCTCGTTAAAAAATAAATAAAAAATAAAATGTTCAAATGTCTGTATAGTTTATGGGACTTAACGACGGGGTCATCAGTCCCTAAACTTACCAACTACTTATGAACTAGCTAACACTAAGAACGGCACAAATATCCATGCCCGAGTGGGAATTCCAACCCCCGACCGTAGTGGCCGTGCAGACCGTGACTGGCGCGCCTCAGTCCCCTCGGCCACCGCGGCCGGCTCAGGTGTTGTCACCGTTTCTCAGACTCACTAGTTTTACATGCAACACGTCTTCCGGAAGACGAAAAACTACATTCGTAAACAGTTTTTCGCTGTCGTGCATACATCCTATAGTATGAAGCGGATTTCCCAGCCCACTCAATATAGCGGCTGAAAAACAGTTAATTCAGTTCCTGCTTTAAGTCAGCAGAATAGGTATTTTTCTTTACTTGAATACATAGATTCATTGCTCACTCTAATATTTATACTTCTCTTTCACTGCACAAAATGTAACTTTCTACATATCTGCCGGTTATTCGCAACAAGAAATCGTACTGACGTGTTTTACGGCCCACTTTATATTTGTAATTTTGTAAGTTTTTGCAATCATTTTGGACCAAAATATTAATCTAAATAATAAAAACTCAATTAATAAGAGTGTCTGAAACCCTTTTAAGAAAAAAGTTTAGTTAGTGGTGGGTTCCGAACCACTGACCTTTAGCGCCACAGTACAACACATTGCTCTCTCTCTCTTTTTTTTTTTTTTTTTTTTTTTTTTTTTTTTTTTTTTTTTTTTTTTTTTTTTTAATCGCCTTCTCCGGCTAGCTTCTGTAGCTTTGATATTTGTGTATTTGTGTGTTCATTGACAAATGAAGGGAAACTTCTTATTGATTACGAAATGAAACTGACGCTTAGGAAATAATCAAATTGTCTTGTTGGCTTCTTCATCAACAGACGTGAAAAATTTAATTCCTTTCAAACCAAATTAAGGACCTTCTTTGTAGGGTTTATAAAACCCATTCCTTCCATAAAGGAATGAAATGTGTCTCCAGGTAAATTATAATTAATGTTCCTTTTCTTCTTCTGTACTTTCATGGTTGCACATGCGCTGTTTCGGCTTACCGAGTACTTCAAAGTTGTCTTCACGTAAAGGCTGCTACTGCAGTTTATGCCGTTTCACTCGTTTTCTTTGTTTCCTAATTATCGTTTTCTATTAGTTTGTCTTCTCAGTATACCTTGATGTATTGCCCTCTAAGCTACAGCTAACAATTACAAGTTGCGTTCTTTAATCTCATACTATTGATGGCTATTGTTAACTGATGCTAATATGGCATTTGTAAACACCAGATTATCATTTATCGTACGAAGAACAACATGTTTTTGTTAATTCTTCAGTGCGCCATTGGTTTGAAATGACAACGTGTAAATTACAATAAGGAAATCATCAAATACGCAACGTAAGATGGCGTATACCGCAGAGAGTTCTGGGCGAGGTATGTCACGTGACATCTGCGTACGGCTGGTTTTCGTCAATTCAGTGGAGGGTGTCAAAACACCGTTATTTTTGTAAATATCTCTCAAACGATACGAAATATGAAAAAAAGACATAAGGGAACAAAGTTGTAGAGAATTTTCTCCTCTACAAATTCGGTTATTCAATTTTCGCGTCAGATGAACGGTTTATTTGCAATTAAAATTACATTACAAACGGCTTTTTTTGGTATTACTAACGTATTTCTTGTCCGAAATATTTGAAAAAGCGAGGTTCTGGTCTCTGGCAGCCTACAATTATGTCTGTAAAATTTGGTGCTGATCGGTTGAACGGTTCGTCTTAAAAACAGGGAACACGTTACGGACAGACAGACGGACACAGACAGACAAACATGCATCCCAAAATCGCCGTTATTTTTGCAAATATCTCTGAAGCGATACGAGATATGGAAAAAACATAACAGAGCAAAGTTGTAGAGAATTTTCTCCTCTACAAATTTGGTTATTCCATTTTCGTGTCAGATGCATTGTTAAGTCGTTATTTTCATTTAAATTTCGAGCTGTCAAAAGACGATCGCAAAGGCCCACTTTTAGTGTTACTACCGTAACCTAAAGTGGGCCAAAAATACAATCTGACAAGTCAAGAACGTTTCAGAATCGGTTGCGTTTACATGGGCACGAAAATCTATTGTGGGACTGGAAAACAGCTTTACAGAAGTGGATTTCCAAAATCGATTTTGGAGTGTTTACATCACCAACCAATAGCAGATATGACAAATCGGTTTACGAATTCCGGTTTTGGGAGCCCATGTAAACGAGGTGACAGTGTCGTCGCCGACAGATTTAGCTTCGTGCATTTTCATACGCTCTTTCTGTACTGTTTATTGTAGACGATGGAAGTGATAATAACGAAAGGGAGTCCGTTACTTGTTAAGGATGGTCATCGCTACCGTATTTATAAGAAAACTGAAGAATATACGAACCGGATGTGCGTCGATTCCGAGTATGTGCAGAGACCATCTAAAAATCGCAAATGGAGAAATCCTTGCCAAACAGCAACATTCTAGTCCACGTGACAAAACAGATATGGGGATAAAGAAGAGAACTCATAATTGCAGAAACAGAATTCGTGAAGAAACGACAGTCTCTGTACCCCAAATTTTTAATCAGGAATTTCAAGGTCTGAAATATAAAGGATCGGAATTCGTTGCAAATATTCCGAATTACGACAGCTCGAAAACTCAATTGTGCAAGGCGAGAAGAGGAGCTATTGGGACAACCCACAACCGTGACTCTAGTTCGGAAATACGACTTAGTGAAGATCTTTTAAAATTATTAGAAAGTAATAGTTTTTTGAAGATAGAGAATGTGTCTGTACAAGAAAAGACAATTCTGGTATTTGCTTGTAAAGAAGCAAAGAAGATCCATTGCGAAAATGAAGCTGTGCTTATGGATGGAACATTTGACAGCTGTCCGAAACAATTCAAACAACTGTACATAATCCATGTTGACATTGCAAATACATTTCCTTTGCTCCCAGACAAAAGTCTTTTTCGGGATTGAAAAGTAAGATTCCTGGGTGATCCCCAAAAACTGCAATGTTCGATTTTGAAATGGCTACAATTAAAGCAATGAACACAGTATTCGCTGGAACACAACTTTCCGGTTGTTGTTTTCACTTCAGCCAGTGTCTGGAGAAGAATATACAAAACTTGGGATTAACGGAAGACTACAAGCAAGGGTAGGGAAGAAGTACGATTGTTTACTGCAATGGCTAATATTCCATAACACTCTCGATGAAGCGTGATTTTAATAATTGAACAAATGCCCTGTGGAGAGATCACCGTATTTACAGACTATATGGTGGATCAAAATCAAATGTTTGTAAATTTATCGGAACAAACTGCGTGGTCATTAGTCCGTAGCTTACAAACTACTTAAATCTAGGTAAACTAACCTACACACACACCCATGCCCCAGGGAGGACTCGAACCTCCACGGCGAGCAACCTCGGGCTCCGAAACGAGACGCTTTAGATCGCTCGGCTACTCCACAGCGGCTATGGTGTGAAATAAGAATAAGAAATAAAATGTACATAGACCTTTACAGAAGATTAAAAGAGATTATGCAAGCATATGAAGACTCTGGAGATTTAACAAGGTGTTTAAAATCTCTAGCTTTTTTACAGAAAATTGAATAAGAATTCGCGCTTCATAAAATACGAAATAAGGCTATCAATTTGCTACTGTAAATTTGAACAACAATAACAAAAATAAATTAAAGCAAATAGAATGAATAACCAAAGAAAAAATCTAAACATGGTTATGTACTACGCTCATAGCCAGTCCTAAGCGTGGATAAAATTTGAAGGGATGTTCTTATTTCCATGTGAGTGTAAAAAGTTCACAGTTATGATATTTATTTGTAGCCGTCACCACGGAGGGAGTCTAGAAATTAGAAGAGTTGGATGATAAAAAATTTACCGTGATGTTCTGTGTGAAAAATTTTCTATGTGCCATAAAAATATTGTTGTTTTAAAAACGGTTGTGCAGATACAGTACACATTAAATAACTTATAACTTTGAAGAAATATACAAAAAATATATGGAAGACGACACACAGTCGTCTTTCAAGAGCAATTGAATTAAACGTACAGTGTCTTGAAAGCAGGGTATCAGATGAACATAGCAATACATGGATAATGTAATGTAGTGTCAGAAAATCAAATTATTCTGAAGAAATTGGATTAGGTAATGAGACAATAAAAGTAGTAGATGCGTTTTGTTATTTGGGTCGCAAAATAACTCCTGATTGCCAAAGTAAAGAGCATAGCATTGCATAGGAGTGAAAAGTGGACAATAAGGAATTTAGACAGAAAGGTGATAGAAGGTTTCGAAATATGGTGCTATAGACGAATTGATGAAAATTAGGTCAGATAATTAATGAGGATATGTCAACAGAATTGGAGAGAAAAGGAGTTTCTGGCATATCCTGATTATTAGAATAGATATGTTGGTGGGACACATTCTGAAACATCAAGGAATCGTCAACTTAGCTTTAGAAGGAAGTGTGTGGTATAAAAATCGTAGAGGGAGACTGAAAGACGAATACAGTAAGCAGTTTCAAAGGGATGTAGGTTGCTGTACGTATTCTCAGATAAAGAGGCTTGCACAGGGCAGGGTAGCGTGGAGAGCTGCATCAAAGCAGTCTGCGGACTGAAGACCACAACAACAACAGTTTAGCCTTACGTTTTTTA
Organism: Locusta migratoria; assembly: GCA_026315105.1. Lineage (NCBI taxonomy): Eukaryota > Metazoa > Arthropoda > Insecta > Orthoptera > Acrididae > Locusta > Locusta migratoria. Next base: position 212,882,355 of record CM048749.1, read on the forward strand.
TTTTCCCGTACAGTACTTTCTTCCATTTTTTAATATTTGAAACTGACTATCGTAGACCCTCACCCAACACAGTCCTCCTTAACATTCGCGTAACACCTATGAACAATAATTTGATTTTATTTATTGTTATTAGCGCTCGGATGTAGATTCTATGGTATTATTCGACACTACACTATATCGTAGCCCGTGGTTCGGAACCCACGTTAAACTGTAGGTCCCACTATAACTGGCTGGGTAAGTCAGTTCGAAGGTCGGAGGAAGGCAACGGCATACCACCTCCAAACAGGACCATGCCTAGTAAAGCACTGTGGTGTTCAAACCAATCTTCGGATTGTTGTCTGCTTTACCTTTTTATATCGTAGCAACCGGCCGCGAGCGTAAACAAACGAGGACCATATTGTCTTGTGGTTAGCTTGATACTTCTTAAGATCACTCGGTCGCACTATTGATCGTGTTATCGATATACTTAGTTACCGGTCCTGGAGTTTTACAGTACCAACAGTATATACGTTCGCAAACTTAAAACTACATTGCAGCGATATCTTCTTGAAGCCATACAGTGAATAACATAGTTATCTTACTTTGAGCTTGTCCGAGAGTTGTAATGAGTTCACCAGCAAAGAAGAAACGCTACAAGCAACAACAATACAGTCAAGTGTACTTGAAGAAATGGGAAGGTACTTTGAAGTGGGTTAAACCTGGTTCAACCTCTGATGAAGGTGCTTTTTTACATTGTGCAGGAAGGAATTCAGCATTTCGCATGGTGGTCAGTTTGATCTCGAAGCAACATGCTCAGTACAAAGGACATCAGTTAAGAAAACAGCAAGCAGTCAAGCTACGAAAGTGTCTAAATATTTTGTGAACACTAAGAAATCGGAAGCTAACTTTGTCACAGCTTATGAGTTAAGACTTTTGTATCACAATATCAGTTGGTCTGAGATATTGAAGCATGTGCCCACGAGATGACTCTCCTTATCTCCTGCCGTTAATAGACTTATTAAATATTGACCAGCTATAAATAGCTATTTCAGGAGCATTGACGCCTGTCCAAAGCAACTTGCATCAATATTTTAGCTGAAAACCCAGAGAAAGCCATTATTCCTGAAATAAATTTGTATTTTGAGTCAAATATAGGTCAAATTCAATCAGTATCAAAATACATGAAAAAAGGGAGCTAAGTATTATTGAATTACATAACAGCCTGTTCATGATTTATAAGACAAATCACACAAAGAAAGAATAATAAATTCTATGGGAGTGAAACCAACAAATTAGAGAAATTTCAGAAACATCTCTTAATATATTTCACGTAAATTTCATTGCTTTTATGACACATTGCTGAAATACCTAGAAAAACATTGTGATCTCTCCGCTAGTAATAAGTAAGCGAGGTTAGAACCTCTTTCATTGAATGGGGAAATACAATATTGTGACTTTGAACTTGCAGTGGAAGTACTCAGTCTACAAGATCAAGTAAACCTGGATCAGTTGTATGAAGAATTTTGTGAGGTGAAAGATAACTTCAGTGAGCGTATCTCGATAGTGATGTTTCGTCGAAGTGGGTGAAATTCTTCACACTATAGTGTCGCAACAAAAAGTGACCAATATTTCTCGGCTATGTGGTTTATACTAAGCATACCATGTTCAAATGCATTTTTGGAACGAGTGTTTTCGAAGATGAAGAACAAGTGAACTGATGTTCAACAGAACTCTTAAATTCAGAACACTAAACTGTAATAAATTTTGACATGTCCTGTAAAGAATTTTTCGACCAACTAAAGAATGACAGTACATGTCTAGATAAAGCTAAATCAGTTTCAAAATACCACAGTGATACGAAATAATAGAGACTGACACAAATATATGAGTAATTTCTTGATTTAAAATTTTATTTAATAAAGATATGAATGTGTGGCTCATTGAAAAATACGACAATGAAAAATCTTCCTTTTTTGAGTGTGAAAAAGGTGGCAACCCTAAATTGTAGCCCTAGCAATAACTGTCGCAACCTATCCTGGTAGTGTGGCAATCCTCTGAAAGGACCATCCCGTTACCAGAAGTTGGCTGTAAGAAACAGGAGTGTGTGTGTGGCACGGCGTCTGTTGCTTCACACATTGCTGTCCTACTGAGCCTTAAGCCACTCTCACACGCAGCATGGTTCGCCAGAAGCTTCCTGGATGGCTACACAGTACGAATGCGGCTGAAAACCGCCGTGTCTCTCTCACACGGTGCAAGATAGGGTGCGGATGCGTGCAGGCTGGCTTCGCTGGGTGGACGCCAAGACGCACAACACGGCCGAGCTGATTTATTTATCAGACGACTGTGAAGAAACTATTCGGTAAAAAAAATTGATTCTCAATCATTCTTCAGCTTCATGAAGATCTATCTACTATTTTGTTTGTGGTTATAGCTCTTGTGATATTAATGGATACAGTCCAGTAGTGCAAGAAAATCCGAAAATTTTGCATTGAAAAATAGAGATCGCTATGAACTTGCGTTTGGTGCAACTTAGGTCATATGTTGCTGCGGATGAAATGTAGCTAAAATATTGAATTATTCTTTGAAGTTGGAAGGATGTCGCTATTTTCACCAATCTCGAGATAATGGGTTGTATGTGAGGCACTTGTTCCCTGTCACGCGCGTCAGTGAAGAAAACGGAAATAAATTTTCAAAAAATTCCGTATATCTGGAGGTATCGAAGGAAGATTTTAAGAAACGATAGCACGCAAAGGGGAGCTTATTTTTTCATGTGATCAATTTATGAAACTTTCACTTTAATCGCGCAATATTTAACGAAGTACAGATTTTAATGAATAAGTAGTGGGCTTTTTAAGGGCCATCAATAGTTGGTGAAACGAAAATTGCTGTTTTTCTACGTAAGTGAAGAAGTTACTCATTTAATTTTAGAATGGGCATTTTCATGAAGAGCAAATTATCTTGCCCTCCAGTATTATTAGTTTCAGTATTCTGGACGACTGATCACCCTGCCAGTTAGTCCCCTTACAAATCGGAACACTCAATGTTTTGTTGCTACTTTATCTGCATAAAAATGTTAGTGAGAATAATATTTGTTAGCTTTGCTATGTTTTGGCAAAAGAAGCGAATTTTAACATCGGAACAAGGGAAGTTACTTTGTCAGGAACAGGATGTGAAAATACGTTTGTCAGAAGAAGAATAAAAGTCTAGTAGGGAACGTAAATGTTTAGTTACATTGAAACTCTCGTGGAATCCGATAACCTAGTATATTTTAATGGTGAAAATTGTGTTTGAAAACAGGCGAAAAAATCTATTTTTGTATCTCAATCTTAGAAATACAACAACGTTTAATCCTGTAAACCAGCCACCATGGTCTAAATTGAATTCTTTTAACAGGCTGAAAGATGTGTGTGATAAAAAAAAAAAAAAAAAAAAAAAAAAAAAAAACCCCACACATCACTCTGTGTTGGGACACCAACTAAAATATATCATATGTACTCTAAATGATTTTCCAGATTTCTCCGAAATTGGAACGTATACATATAAAATCACCTCATCAGTTTGTTCTATATCATTTAAAAACATACTGGGATATCGAATTCCACTGTAATTTCAAATCAAGAAGCTGTTTATTTTCATGGCACTAACTTTTTTCCAGAGTAATATTTCAGTGATGAGATTTCGTTAATATGCAGACACTTTTGTTGTAATGCTGAAATACTCTTCTTTTGTCAAAACAATAGAGTTCACAAATATTCCTCTCACTAACGTTTATATGCATTTGAAATTGCCACATAGCATTTAGTATTACTGAGGGCAAGACAAGTTAGTGGTATATGAAAATAACCATAAGCGGTATAAAATTAAACAAATAACTTGTTCACTTACGTTGTAAAAATAAAGACAAAGCAAATTTAGTTTTACCAGGTAAATGTGACTCCTTAAAAGTCCATTATTTCATTGAATAAAATCTGTAGTTGCTCGAATAACGCGCATCATATGCAAGTTTCGGAAATTAATAGTGTGATAAATAAAATCCTCTTTGCGTGCTATCATTTGATAAAATCTTGCTTCGATATCTCCAATCATTTATGAGATACAAGGGATTATATGAAAATTTTGTCCCGTTTTCTTCAATGACGTGCGAGATCGGGAACAAGTGCTTTACATACATCCCATTATCTCGAGATTGGTGATAGATAGCGATATCCTTCCAGCTTAGAAGGATAATTCAATGTTTCAGCTACATTTCATCCACTGCAACATATGACCTAACATGTACCAAACGCAAAGTCATAAAGACCTATATTTTTCATTGTAAAATTTTCGGATGCCTTGTAGTACTGTACTAAATATCACAAGAACTATGACCACTGGGAAAAATAATATTCAGTTCATCATGAAGCAGAAGGATGCATCTATAAGTTGTTCGAGAATCATATTTTTTTACCGAATAGTTTCTTTATAATCGTTTGAGAAAGGCTGCACTTCGCTGGCGGGCGCGTGGCACTGCGTTCCGTCTGGAGTGCTCTCTTCGAGTTCCCGCCTCGCTGGCCGCAAGATCACACGCCAAGCGCTACTGTTGATTGGCCAGCGCAGGTAGCATTCCGAAAGCATGCGAGAATAATACGACTCGCACTATATGCAGAATCCTGCAGCAAACAGCCCTCCAGCAGGCCGCAGGGCCGGCCGCTCACCCGCCTTGTGTGCTTCGCGGCATGCTTCCCGCAAATCTTGCTCCGTGTGATAGTGGCTTTATGGTTATTAACATCCCCTGTTGAAGGCTACATACAGATGGCGATCTGCAGCTATCTCACCATGTTGTCAGACGACATTGAAACCATTAGCAGTACATCTTAAAATGTTTTCTATAGTTTTTAAGTAATTACAGTTTATTCTACCGATACTCAGCTTTTCAACATTACGATGTATGGGGGTTCTGCTCGCTGCAAAATTATTCTCCTGGGGCGTCGTGGTAGAAATAAATACTCGTTATGTACAATTTTTCACTTCTTCTTTAATTTGAAACCAAACTGCTTCTCCACCAAAACATTACAAATTCAAACTTGCGTACAACAACAACAACACAGACTGATATAGATTCCAAAGCACTTTGCGAAAGCAAGAACTCCAACTCTTCCACGCAAGGCGGTGAGGCAAATATATAACATCGACAATAATGACGTTAATTATGCATTGTTCATAACAACTGAATATACTAATTTACAATTACGAAACACACAAGTAAAACATTTCATGTACACAAAAATAATCACAATATAAAATGAAAACTATACATACAATAATTTTAAATGACACATTTCTTTTTGAATTGAAATCTCCAATCTTGCTGTTTGACAGCAAAGTGCGATGTTAAATGTCAATTAATTTGTTAATGAGTTCATCATACATGTTCCTAACATATACTGAACTATCAAATATCTTCACAAATCTGAAAATTGGTTCAAAATCTCACATCAGTCAATATATATAAAGAATTACAATATTGGAATTTCGACTTTTACATTAATTAACACAATTAGCTGGTCAACACAACTTGTTTATGAGCCTGACATATATACAATGCTATTTATTTTAATGTCTTTATGTGGATACAAGAGGTTTTACCATTCGTCTGTCTGTCTATTGAAATAACATACAATGACAAAACTATAGTTTATAGAACTGTCTTGAAACCATCTAAACAAATCTCTTAATTAATGAAATCTATAACTTGTTTTAATCACAGTATCACCGAGACACTGTCCTACACTGATTTCTAGGCTGGCTATTTCGTTTGTAACGTCACACGCAACATGTATCACTATTGAACCACACGATTCCGGGCCCGACGCAGTCGGTATCTACGATAACATTGAGGTGAGAGGGCAGCAGTATCATCACAATCTGCAGTCAACGGATCAATATTTATGTCGTCTTTCCAGGGGAACAATCATTTCCCGCCAGTCTATATACAGTGAAGAGCGAAAACACTTCTACTGTCATGCGTTTGCAAACAGATGTGAAAACACTAGGATGACGGTGCTGCATTCGGCAACGCCTATATGTAAGACCACAGGTGTCTGTCACGGGCGTTACATCGGTTACTGCTGCTACAGTGGTAGGTTATCACGATTTAGGTGTGTTTGAACGGGAGTAATAGCGCACGAGAGATGGGACACAGCATTTCCAAGATAGCGATAGGGTGGACATTTTGTCGTACGACTATTTCACAAGTGAACTATGAATATCGGGGATTCGGTAAAACATCAAATCTCCGACCGCTACGTCCGGAGAAAGATCCGGCAAGAACGGGACTAAACGACTGAAGAGAATCGTTTAACGTGATGTGCAGCTGAAAATATCTGCGGAGTTCAATGCTGGGCTCTCAGTAAAAGTCAACGTGCGAACCATTCAACGCAATCATGGATATGGGCTTTAGGAACCGAAAACCCACACAGGTACCCTTGCTGACTGCACGACACAAAGCATTACGCCTCTCGTGGGCCCGTCAACACCGACATTTCACTGTTAATGACTGGAAAATTGATGCCTGGTTTGACGAGTCTCGTTTCCAATTCTGTCGAGCGGATGGACGGGTATTGGTATGGAGACAACCTCATGAATCCATGGACCCTGCATGTTAGCAGGGGACTGTTCAAGTTGGTGGAGGCTGTGTAATGGTGTGGGGCGTGTGGTGTTGGAGTGATATGGGACCCCTGGTACGACTCTGATAGGTGAGACGTACGTACATATCCTGGCTGGTCTCCTGCATCCATTCATATGCATTGTGCATTGCGACGGACTTGGGCAGTTTGCAGCAGGGCAATGCGACACCCCACACGTCCATAATTATAACAGAGTGGCTCCAGGAACACTCTTCTGATTTTAAATACTTCCTCTGGCCACCAAACTCCCCAGAGATTAACATTATTGAGCATGTCTGGGATAATAATAATAATAATTTCGTGTGGCTCATTGGCCAGGTGCAAGTCTTTCAATTGGACGCCACTTCGGCGACTTGCGTATCCCTAGCCTACCCAAGCTATCCAACCGGGGAAAGGGGGCCTTCAGCTTAACGTGGAATCCAAACCACGTGTCGTTTCTGGCGACTTCTTACATCGGTGAGAGGTGAAGGATGGGTTTTGAACCCGCGAACCTTCGGTTTCCAGTCGAGCACTTTACCCCAAGACCACCGGGCCTGACATGTTTGGGATGTCTTGCTACGTGCTGTTCAGAAGAGATCATGTCTGGGGTGTCTTGCTACGTGCTGTTCAGAAGAGATCTCCACCCCCTCGTACTTTTTCGGACTTATGGGCAGCCATGCAGGGTGCATGGAGTCAGTTCCCTGCAGCACTACTCCATGCCAATTCCTGTTGCGGCACTTCTTTGTGATTTCGTGAGATCCTGACGATTTTAGGCAGGTATAGCAGAACAACACTGCGGTTTTGACGCTGCTTATACCTGCAGCAGCGCACGCCTGCTATAACACGTGCAGTTAAGAGTCGTTTGTGCACTGCAGACTTTTGTGACGGAGTGGTCGCCAGCCACGTGGGCGGATCCTGTATCAAATAAGAGAGAGAAAGTTAGAGAGAGGTTCACAGCAACAATACCACTGCGTGACGTCAACGTGTACATCCCCAGTTTCAAATTTCGACTATTATATCGACTGAGCGAGGTTTTTTCGGGTGCAAGCTCTCCCCTGCAAAGATGCCATCTTTCCTTTCGTATTTTCATGAATTTATCCCTACAACCCAGGTGTTGCAATTTCAAAGTAATGGCACACTGAAGAGGTACCAAAACAGCACGGTTTTAGAACGATTAATTCTAAACTAAAGTGAACAAATGCCATATTGGTGGGTAACTCGAGAGGTGAGTGGTAAAGAGAAATAGGACAATGAATAACCATTCCTACGAAATTTTTACTTGGTGTGTAATGACAATGTTGTTGTTACAAACATTTAATTCAAAACATGGAGAAAGATTTAAATTTCAGAGCAATCATTACATTTAAGAGAATTTAAAATTAAAGCTATACATTTAATGAAAAATTTGGATTTGGATAAGAAGCGTCCTAAAAGAAGTAGCGGGTACCTTTTCTTTTGTACTTTATAGATGACAGAGACTTACTTAAATTTTTTTAAATGTTTCTAACATTTATTGTAAGTTACTTTCCAATATTTTTCTTCTGATTCGTAGTTTGTTTTACACTAGAGCAACGTGTTTTGAATAACTACTCGCATTTCTGTGCTTCATGCATTTGCAAATTGTTGACATTCACAATAGAGTTACTACTAAGAGAGAGAGAGAGAGAGAGAGAGAGAGAGAGAGAGAGAGAGAGAGAGAGAGAGAGAGAGAGAGAGAGTTCTGTTACGTTTCAATAACATCCACTATTCCACAAAATTCTTTAGTTAGATAAAAGATAAAGTTCAAAAATTTGTTATAGACGTAGAGATGAAATAAAAAAATATTAGCACCTAGCGAGCCTTGTACGTCCATCCTATTGTTCTAGAGTCAAACACTCAACCACGACAGTTTCTTGTACTGAGTATAATAAAAAATTGTTCCAATGTTTATAAATCTATGGGACTTAAGTGTTTGGTTATTAGTCCCTAGGCTTACAAACTACTTAAACTAAGTTAAACTAACCTAAGGACAAATACACACAGGACTCGAACCTCAACAGCACGGCGCCTCAGTGCGCATGGCTATTCCGCCGCGGCGAGTATAATAGAAATTTTGTTTTTTCCATTTCCACTTTCCTAAATTATCGTACCTACAGTGATCTGTTACTGATAAAGAGCAATGTACTGTTGAACTGCAATAACATTCTTTCATATTACATAAGTTGTAATACGAAAAGGTTGCCAACATGACTATTCAAAATGCAAGCAGTTCTCACAGGGGTCGATTCCACGCATCCGCTAGTCGGTAGTCGAAAGCGTAGTAGTGACGTCACGAATTCAAATAGTTGTGCGAAGTGTGCTCTACCAACACCACCTAGATACGAGGCCTCGCAACAGCCCGTGTCACGTCACACTGAGCAGGCCGCGACCGCCAGATGACTGGCTGGCCGCTACTAGGTAGTGGGCTGTGCCCCAGCGGCCAGCCAGTCATCTGGCGGTCGCGGCCTGCTCAGTGTGACGCGACACGGGCTGTTGCGAGGCCTCGTATCTATAGTCTATTCACCGAGAACTGGGACGAAACATAAACAGTGTCACTTGAGCGACTACGCTCGTTTCCAGCAAAAGCATTCGGTGTTCACGTGATACACAGGGGTGTGGAAAATCTTTGGCGCACACTTTGCAGCTGGCGGCGCTGGCTGGCTGTTGAGTTGACATCACAGCGGACTGTGAGAAACCTGGGCAACAATGTAACTAAATTCTGTTGAAGTAGATTTATTTTCATTCTGGTTGCTAACAAAACGCTCCATTCAAACAAAATCAATTTTAATGACAGTATCAGTAACAAATAATGTTAATGGACTACGAAACAAGGTTCACTCCATCGAACTTGAACTTTTTCATAGAGGTTTATAACAAACCGCTCCTCTCTCTGCTCTATAATGCAGTGAATGCTCAGCGTGAGTACAAACACATATACTTACCTTAATAATCAACACGTACTCTTTCAAGTGTCTTTAAAGATGAACTTAAGAGACCCCGCTGTACAACGCGCACTAACGAGCTCACATCTGCAAGGGAGGCGGCGAAGTTGACTGAGCCCCCCTGCCTTGTACCAGCACTAGTGGTGGCTGGTGATAATGTGCCAATGTGCTGCAGCACACTGTAAATATATTTCTAAAATTATGCCATTTCTCTTCGAATGCAAGGGAGAAATCGCTATAAAATTACATCCTTTCTCTTGCAATACGATCCAGATATCACAATAAAATTATGCCAATTCCTTTCCAATGCGTATTAGAATGCTAGTAATAGGGATGAAAACGCATTCTGGAGCGCTCTCGCCGCGAAAGCTGGAAACCAGCTCCGTGTGCTGAATTGGGATTCAACCGCGCTGGTACGTGCGCAGAGAGGCGGCGCAGCCGTCTGATCGCTAGTGCGCATGCGCAGACGTGACGTCAGGCCTGGCGGCTCATGTGTGCTGAGACCGACTGCAGCACCAGATCAATATTTCTCTTCGCGCTGCGTGTAACGGTTGCGGAAGAACAGTATATGACGAATATTGTGGCATACAGAGCCAAATAGCGCGCTGGCACAGGCGTCTTGCTCGTTGTCTCTCAAACCTACCTGTGAGAGGCTCGTATTCAAATACCTCTGGCCGGCCGCGGTGGCCGAGGGGACTGAGGCGCTCCAGTCACGGTCTGCACGGCCACTACGGTCGGGGGTTCGAATCCCCCCCTCGGGCATGGATATTTGTGCCGTCCTAGTTCGTAAGTAGTTAATAAGTATTTTGTAAGTTTAGTTGAGTCCCATAGGCTTACAGACATTTGAACATTTTTGAAATACCTCTGAGTCTAAATTTTTAATTTCTGTAAATATAATTAATATGTTTTAAACGTTATATTTATTATCTACAGTGAATACATGCAGTTGGCAGCGCTGTTATAGATTCCCCTGAAGGTCTTACTGTCAATACAGTATTAATTGATATTTAATTAATGGCAATCATACAAAGGTTGACTTTTTATTTTAGTATATTTTGTTTCTTGTTTATTTTTGTGATATTGTAGCACACTGGTCAAATTTTGTACGAGCCGCCACTGACCAACACCACGTAGAGGTGGTGTTGCTTGTACAGCACTCGACGGCACCGCTGTGATCACGCACCTAGCGGTGTTTACAGTACGTCTCTCGTTTCGGTGAATGCAGTATAGGTGGTGTTGCCTCTACCCCGTTGGCAGTAGCCTCAAGTCGTTGTCGATATACTTCCTCGAAGGTCGAAACTGGGTGCGTATACGTCTTGTCACGCAGTAGGATGACTGCGGCGGTCCTACGCTCTGCCGTAAAATGCCGTGTGGGCTACGCGGCGTGGTTCCGGCGCTGGCGGCAGCGGCAGCGGACAAGACATCGCCACGGTTGGGCTGGCCGCCATCCAGGCTGCACTAAACTCGTGCCCCAACATCAACACCGCGCCGCACTCGCTGCAACCAACTATAATTACCCACCCACCGCTGTGTCACCATCGCAAAAAAAACCTAAGTTGCGAAAACAATTTTTCTTTTGTTTGCAGGTGACTGCATGTCTGCAGTCTTTGCTACGCATTAAAATTCGAGCACCACAATACCATACTTAGTGGCTACGGCAGCCCACAACCAAAGCAAAATATGGTGGAGTTCACTGATTCATCGAAGTTTATATACAGGGTGTTACAAACAGGTACGGCCAAACTTTCAGGAAACATTCCTCGGCTGCGGTGGAGTAGCCGAGCGCTCTAAAGCGCATCGCTGCGGAGCGCGCTATTGCTCGCCGTGGAGATTCGAGTCCTCCCTGGGGCATGGGTGTGTGTGTTTGTCCGTAGGTTATTTTACCTAGGTTTAAGTAGTTTGTTAGCTACGGACTGATGACCACGCAGTTTGGTCCGCCAGATTCACAGACATTTGAACATTTTTGTAACATTCTTCACACACAAAGAAAGAAAATATTTTATGTGGACATGTGTTCGGAAACGTTTAATTTCCATGTTAGAGATTATTTAAGTATTTCTCTTTAAATGTAAATTGAAATAATTCGTGCAGACAATTGTCAAAATACCCAATTTTTTCGTTAGTATGTACTTCCTCGATTCACCGCCAGTTGGCCCAACTGAAGGAGGGTAATGTTCACTTCAGTGCTTGTGTTGACATGCGACTCGTTGCTCTACAGTACTAGCATCAAGCACATCAGTACGTAAATTTTCACAATCAACATGTGTGTCCTGACGAGAATCCGCACGCAATTATGCAATCACGTCATCAACACAGATTTTCTGTGAACGTTTGGGCAGGAATTGTTGGTGATGTCTTGATTGCGCCTCATGTTCTTCCACCTACGCTCACTGGAACACGATATCATGATTTCATACGGTATACTCTACCTGTGCCGCTAGAACATGTGCCTTTACAAGTACGACACAACATGTGGTTCATGCACGATGGAGCTCCTGCACATTTCAGTCGACGTGTTCGTACGCTTCTCAACAACAGATTCGGTGACCGATGGATTGGTAGAGGCGGACGAATACCATGGCATCCACGCTCTCCTGACCTCAACCCTCTTGACTTTTATTTATGGGGGCATTTGAAAGCTCTTGTCTGCGCAATCCCGGTATCAAATGTGGAGACTCTTCGTGCTCGTATTGTGGACGGCTGTGATACAATACGCCATTCTCCAGGGCTGCATCAGCGCATCAGGGATTCCATGCGACGGAGGGTGGACGCGCCGGCCGCGGTGGCCGAGGGGACTGAGGCGCTCCAGTCACGGTCTGCACGGCCACTACGGTCGGGGGTTCGAATCCCCCCTCGAACATGGATATTTGTGCCGTCCTAGTTCGTAAGTAGTTCATAAGTAGTTTGTAAGTTTAGGGACTGATGACCCCGTAGTTAAGTCCCATAAAAAAAGGGGGGGGATCAGCGCTGCAATACTCCATCGTCAACTGACAGAAGTGTACAACAGAAACGCGTATCTACATAAATAATCAGCACGCCAGAGTGCTTGGCGGAGGGTATCTCGTAGCACTCCCAATCAGAGCCCTGTTCCTCTTATCTTTGCTATCATTACGCGAAATGGATGTTGGCGACAGAAGTGTCATGTTCAACTTTAAATTCTGGTCCTCTAAATTTCATCAACAGTGTTTCTCGAAAACACATTTCCATTTGAGTTCCCGAAGACTCGCTGTAACACTCGCGTCTTGATCGATCTTAGCAATAACAAATCAAGCAGCTCGTCTCTGAATTCCTTGCGTGTCGACTTGTGCGAATCCCAAACACTATCAGTAAATTTTTAAAATTTTAAACATAGCGGCTATTGTCAGCGATCGTTACAACATCATTGGATGATCAAGCAGCTCTAGGTCGCAAATTAAAATTATTTTGACCATGTTTCGGCAATGTCTAAGATTGCCTTAAAAAAATGTTTGTAGAGTCTATGGGACTTAACTTCGGGGTCATCAGTCCCTAAACTTACAAACTACTTATGAACTAGCTAATACTAAGGACGGCACAAATATCCATACTCGAGGCAGTGGCCACCGTAGTGGCCGTGCAGACCGTGACTGGAGCGCCTCAGTCCCCTCGGCCACAGCGGCCGGCAGATTGCCTTCATCAGAAAATATAAAACAAAACAAATCACATAATAAAATATACTATTCAGCTGTATAGCTTACGTTACACAGTTTATTCTGGAGGACAGTGGTTCAAATCCACCCCCGGCCATCCAGATTTAGGTTTTTCGTGATTTCCCTAAATCACTCCAGGCAAATGCCGGGATGGTTCCTTTCAAAGGGCACGGCCGATTTCCTTCCCGACAGGGAACGCCCTCGCGCATCGGAGAGGTAACGTCTTCCTTATCACAACTTCACTTAGCTCACACCAGTCTGATACGTCCGTGCAGGAGTGCATCCCATAGTGGCTAGCTATCTTTAAAAAATTCTTTTTAAACTGTGTGACGTAATCTATACAGCTGAATAGTATATTTTATTATGTGATTTGTTTTGTTTTATATTTTCCGATGAATGCAATCTTAGACATTGCCGAAACCTGGTCAAAATAATTTTAATTTGCGACCGAGGGCTGCTTGTTTACCCATTGACTATTACTAATAGTGTTCTACACACGGTCTCTCTTAGAGACCAGCATTTACCCAAAATTATCCCGAATAAACCTAAGTCGATCATCCGTCTTCCCTACAACCATCATACACGCTTATTCCATTTCATAGCATTTGTTTGTTTGTATAGTCTATGGGACTCAACTACGGGGTCATCAGTCCCTCATTTCATAGCACTCTGCAACGTTACGCCTACATATTCTTCGACCTGATAGTTTCAAGCACCATATGTAACACGGTATTCAAACATTACACGATTCTCCTTTTCATTACCATGTAACTACAGTTTTCTATATTTAAAAGCTAGCTGCCATTCAGCAAAAAAAAAAAAAAAAAAAAAAAAAAAAAAAAAAAAAAAAAAAAAAAAAAAAAAAAAGGAGTTTGATATCAGTCCTTAAACTTACAAATTACTTGTAAACTAACTTACACTAAAGACGATACAAACATCCATGCCCGACGGAGGATTCGAACCCCCGACGGGGAACGGCTTCGCGCACCGGAGAATAGCGCCTCAATGCGCTCTGCCACTCCTCCGCGGCCCATTCATCACAGCCGGTAGGTATTTTGTCTGTCATCTTGTATCCTCGTATAGTCAATCTCGATATCTTCCGATACATAACATCACCAAACATTCGCAGTTTGCTACTCACCGTGTGCGTCAAGTCATTTATAACATGAAGAGAAAATTACAGTGGCGCTGTCACACTTTCTGGGGTACCCCCGACGACAGTCTTATCTCTTGGACAATATACCAGGTTTTATTATTTACTTATTGAAAGGTGACAACAGTTCAGTTTGTTATTATCACTGACTTGTCACAGATATTCGTTGGTATAATGTATTTATTCTAGGTACGACTGTGAAAATCAAATTTTTTTTTTTTTTTTTTTTTTTTTTTTTTTTTTTTTTTTTTTTTTTTTTTTTTTAGACTGAAAGTCTTGGTAGAGGTATGCAACCTTCCTTGTAAAATTTTAATATTGATTTTAAAATTGCTGGGGATTGCTTGAATAATCAAAAGATGTTATCACTGAATTGAAAATAATCTCCTGATAACATCTTTTGATTATTCAAGCAATCTCCAGCAATTTTAAGATCATTATTAAAATCAGATCTTTAATACCTATCATGGAAATTCTCATAAGGTAACTTCATTCTTTTATTTTTCATTGTAATAGTAATTGTCAGTGGATCAGTTAAAAATAATTATAGGCAAGATAAAAATAAGTAACTTCTACCTTCTTCATTTCTATTAATCAAGATCATTTTTAATAGCTACTTTTTAAACGATAGCTTCATTTTCTGTTTTTGAATTGTAAGCCAGTAATTTCCATAATCGTTGCACTGTCAGTAAAGGATTTTTATATATTCATGGGTTCTATAGATTCTTTCATAATATTCGTGAACTGAGTAATTAATCTTTCCAGCATTATTTGTGAAAAATTTCATTTTGTGAGCTTTAGCAGTAACGGCAGGGTAGATGCAAGTTTTGAATGCATTCAGTATAATTCATGTTTACATACGATATTTGTTTTTTGTTTGTATACCTTATGGGACTTAACTTCGGGGTCAACAGTCCCTAAACTTACAAACTACTTATGAACTACCTAACACTAAGGACGGCACAAATATCCATGCCCGAGGGGGGATACGAACCCCCGACCGTGACTGGCGCGCCGCTGTCCCCTCGGCCACCGCGGCCGGCTTACATACGATATCCAATTTATTAATGCACTACATGAAGTGTGACTGCTGTCAACAGGAAAAAGGTGATTCAAATTTGATTTATAATTGGTATTCCGAGTAGGGAGGCAGTTGTTGTGTGTCTCTTAATCATTCTGCGCGTTCATAGTTTTCACGTTCAAGGTCTTACTTTCTTTAACCAGCAAAATCGTAAGCAACTTGTTTGACAGCTAGCTACCAGTATTTCTTACTAATCGTGGAAAGTGCTTGATACACTAAAATTAATTACACCACTTGATGATTATTTTGCTAATGGAATTAAGCCTTGTTCTCAGCAAGTCTCGGAACACAAAATCATTGCTAAGGTCGCAAGCTCGATGCCGGGCTGATTAATCATAATATTTTATTCTTAGTCGAATCACAGACATTCAGATCAATTTTCGTATTCAGTGCTGTACGAGTCTAAACTTACTGTTGCTTTCACACAAACACAAGTCTCACATACTTAGTCACACTCAGCCATAATTTTATATTAAATTATATATATATGTGAATGTCTGTTCGGTGTACGCTTATCAAGTCTGAACCACAAAACATAAAGAGCTAAAAATTTGTACAGTTACTAATGTCTACTCGGGGAAGGCTTTAGACACGGTTTTATGGTGATCGGATAGCTATTTATATATATATATATATATATATATATATATATATATATATATATATATATATATATATTAATGTGAATGTCTGTTCGGTGTACGCTTATCACGTCCGAACGACAAGACGCAGAGACTTGAACATTTGTACAGTTACTAATTTATACCTGAGGAACGTTTCAGGCTCGATTTTATAGCGATCTGATAGATATTTAGTAATTTGAAGAATATAACGTGAAATGCGAAACAATAATTACTCTTTGAAAATTATATTTACTCTTTGAAAATGGTTTTATTTGTTACATTGTTGCTTGAGGATTGATAATGATAAAAGGATGGAGTATATTGGGATGGAAGGTTATCGGTGTATATAAAATTCTACGTGTGTGTGTATGTGTTAATATTTCGCTCTGCAGCGAAAACTACAGAACGCAAACGAATGGTCTGTGTGTAATTGTTGTCCGAAGTCTCCCGCTGTACACCATAGCAGTTCCATGCCGATAACTATAAGGGGGTGGAAGATATGGTGATGGAAAGTCGTTAATTATAAAAAAATTCGAACTGAAAGCCAGCGATGACGTTTGCGATTCTATAGCAAGGAGGTTACAAACAGCGAAACGTGATGCCTACTACAATGTCTTCAGCTCTTTCTCTGTAAGGATAAGCATACGAATAAGAAAATATAAGAATACATAAATAAAGCAGTAAAAAAGAAATTTCTTTTATTACATCTCTTTAATAAAATCGATTTGACGTTTGTTCCTAAAGAAGGTATTGTATTTCATTTCATCCTTCAAAACCAGTCTCATAGCACACAACCGAAAGATAGCTTATCTATATATATTCTTCAAGCCACTCACACATAGCAGTCTGTAGTGGCGCACAGTGTCAAACGCCTTTTCGAAATCAGTGAATATGTAGTCTACCCGTTGCCCTTCATCCACGGCTTTCAAGATATCATGTGAAAAAATACCAAGCAAAGTTTTACATATGCGATTGTTTCCAAAACCGTGCTGATGGATAGACAGAAGCTTTTTCAAGTCAAGCAAATTAATTATACTGAAACTCAGATTATGTTTAAGAATTCTGTAGCAGACTGACTTCAGGTTATTTTGTGGGTCCGTTCTTTTACAGAAATTAGCTGCCCTTTTTGTCGGTCACTTGCGAGTCTGCACAGTGCTTAAGATTTGCGGTAAATGGAAGCTAACTACGGGAGCCGGTGCCGTAGAGTACACTTTCTGAAATCGATTGGAGATCAATCCAGACCGGGTGTCTTATTTTCAACTATTTCAGTTCAGCCTTTATACCAAAGATGCCTATAGCTGTACCATAAAAAAAGTCGTATAGTCTATGGGACTTAACTACGGGGTCATCAGTCCCTAAACTTACAAACTACCTAAGACTAAGGACGGCACAAATATCCATGACCGAGGGGGGATTCGAACCCCCGACCGTAGTGGCCGTGCAGACCGTGACTGAAGCGCCTCAGTCGCCTTTTTTTTTTTTTTTTTTTTTTTTTTTGTTCTATGGGTAGTTCTGTTTGTTGCGGACGCTGATCAGGTTTGTTCGTTTTCGTTCGATGAGGTTTTGGCTCAGCTTTTTTATTACAGAGAGCGTTGAGCTCTCTGACCGGGCGCGCTGAGCCACGCCGCCCGGCAAAATTGATGGTTGTTGGATCCAACGCGTTGCCCACTACACTAACAGCAGACAACTTTTTTATAAGTAAACTGAAATACAATCGCCTCGGCCACCGCGGCCATTCGGGAGTCAGCACGAAGGTTAGACGACGGTATGTTCGTACGAACCTCCGGCGTGAACGGTTTTTGATTTGTGAAACTTCAAACTTTGACTTCCCTTTTGTTGTCTTATACTGGAACGGCACATTGATAGGGTGACTGGACATTAATTTTCCACCCGCTTATCGATTTTATGTAGGTTCCAATTTTTCTCTAATTATCGGCAAGATCTTTGGCTGACGAATGTCCACAGAACAAAGAGTATAAAGAAGGGAAATCAGAGGCGGCTCCTTTGATCCGTAAGCAGCCAAGCGTTGAGTTCGACGCTATATTGAAGCCGGGTTCCTGATAGCTGCTTCTTACTACTGCTCGAAATGGACATTTTTACCAAACGGAGCTAATCTCACAGACTAAATGAAGACTTTCACGAAAGGAAGCGGCGTTCCCTGTTGCTCTTCTCTACTTCACGCTATATTTCTTGCACCTAATTACCATCCATCTAGAAACTCTTAATACAATAACGCACAAAAACGTGCGAGGAAACCAACCAGCGTTTCGTTGGCTACTAATATGTAAAATCCCATTAATGTGAAATAAAAATCAGGTAAACTTACAGTATTAATTAATAAGCACTGAATAACGGCGCGGTGGAATGGCCGAGCGCTATAAGGCGCCTTGCTGCGGAGCGCGCTGTTGCTTCCCGTCGAAGGTTCGACTCCTCCCGCGGACGTGTGTGTGTGTGTGTGTGTGTGTTTGGTCTTTAGGTTAGCCCTAGGCACTGATAACCGCAGTAGTTAAGTCCGATAGATTTACAAATACTTGAACAATTTTTACTCAATAACTGAAAACTTTTTTTAACACACAAGAATAAAATTGCTTATATTATTGAATCAGAACTCACTGTACTATTTGATTCAAAAGAATTAATAAAGCCTTGCATCAGATCAATACGTAAGTTAATACTATGTTGTCTTTCAAGTATTTCATGAACCATACCTTTCAGATCTAGTCTAGAACAAACTACCATTGCCTGCCGCGGTGGCAGAGGGGACTGAGGCGCTCCAGTCACGGTCTACACGGCCACTACGGTCGGGGGTTCGAATCCCCCCTCGGACATGGATATTTGTGCCGTCCTTAGTATTAGCTAGTTTGTAAGTAGTTTGTAAGTTTAGGGACTGATAACCCCGTAGTTTAGTCCCATTAACTATACAAACATTTTTCAAAATGTTCAAATGTTTGTACAGCTTATGGGACTTAACTACGGGGTCATCAGTCCCTAAACTTACAAACTACTTTTGAACTACTTACGAACTAGGATGGCACAAATATCCATGCCCGAGGGGGGATTCGAAGCCCCGACCGTAGTGGCCGTGCAGACCGTGACTGAAGCGCCTCAGTCCCCTCGGCCACCGCGGCCGGCACAAACATTTTTGAAACTACCATTCGTAAAGAAATTGTTACTAGGTTGCTTCCAATCTTCACATTTACTTCGAATCATGGAAACTAACAGAGATGTGGCAGGCTTCAATTGCAGAATACTTATATAACAGTCGTGGAATGGGTCTAATCGTTTTGATACAAACCACGTGAGAAGAAGCAGGTAAAGCAACATTTTAAACATCTGAAATATTTCGCCTGAGTGTGCCACAGGGAAAGACAATACGCTCACGAAAGTTTTCCAAATGCAATTGAAGAGCAATATAAGCCCCCTCCTCACGTACCGTAATAAAACTATGTAATCTCAAAGGAAACAAATTCAATCTTCGTAAATTTGCTTCAGCTTTATTTATTTATTTATTTTTTTTTAAATCGTTGGTTGAATTGTTTTGTGCATTACCAGAATGCAACACATTGTCCTAGATTTTTGTATGATATCTGACAGGAAAATATAGTTTGCTTAACGAGTGTTTCGCATTTCAGGCAAGACTCAGAGGCGAATTACGATAATTAAAAAAGGCCCCCTTTGTATAGACAATCTATGGTTTATTTATTTCACGGTGAATATTACACAGGAAACCGTGTAATTTTAACATTACATATATTTCACTTATGCATGCGTTTGTGTATTACTGAACCACTAGTTGTTACATGGTGCAATACTTCCTAATGTGGCGGGGACTCCGCGAGAGAGTCTTTGCGGCTCTCCTGGGGTTCGCGACACACACACACTTGTTGAAACTCACTACTCTAAAGACAGCATTCAGTTTCCTCTTCTGCTGCGGTAATACAGCCGTCGGCACACGGAGTGTGTATCTGAACGAGTGGGGCCAACGTGGCGAGTTGCTAACGTCACAACCACAGACACACATTACAAGACTGGCAAACTAGCCTCTGTGACTGAAGTTTGATGCCGCCAACTCGCCTCACCTAACGTCAAAATTTCCGTACGGCACTACTATGATCTTCTGACACGATCTGACGTTGTACACTTTACTATTTGGTTTGAACATGATTTGCGTTTGAGCTAACACTTCCGCATTTTCGAATCGTGTTATGAGAAAAAACATGTTATGTACAGTTAAACATTAACATCTAGGCAAAGACTTTCTACCATTTTGTTGTGTTGCGAACATAATCATGGGAGGTCGGCGGGATGATAGGTAAAATTTTACCATTACGTACAGTTAAATCAGAAGTAGTTATCTGAAAGACACTAACAAGAATAAAGCTATGTGTTATCCAAGACAAATAACACATTTATAACGGCCATACTATTAAAAGCAAAACCGAACCTGATCGAAACTGGAAACAGATTAATAAAAACAGGAAACGCGACTCATTGGTGTGTGCGTCAAAGCAGACACTACATTTCGTAAGAACTCTCAAAAGGATAAGGGTACACGTTTATAATAACCATACTACTGAAAGAAAATCCTAGGTTGAATGAAATTGGTAACAGATTAATAATAACAGCCATATACAAAACACGAATTTCCTACATGTCAAAACTCTAAGGACAGCATAATTACGTCAGTTCATCCGTATTTTTACGACTGTTTTCTGTAATAACTCACACGACTGCTCACACGTTATAGTATAGAAATGTGGCGGCGATACTTCACTGACCAATGATACAGTATACGGCATTGCCAGTCTAGTAATGTATGTCTGTGGCTACAACGTGCGAACCGCACCGTAGAGAGATGAAGACACCTTATTGGCCGTCGTATTTTGCGTGTTTATTTGTGAATGGAAGACACTTCAAAGCAAGTAAAAGTAACTGAGTAAATTGAGAATCGCTTTAAAACCGGTCATTGTAAGTACTGTTTGTTGGAGTAATGACTGGAAACGTCTTATATTTGGGTTACAAAATTTCCGTATTGCAGTAATCTGTCATTTCAACGAAAGGCGGAGTGACGATCTATCAACGCGAATTGTTCTTTATATCATTTGTTGTAATTACATGTCGGCAACCGACATATCTACCAGCAGTGTATATTACACATCTAATCCCTTCGTCAGTGATACCTCATTGCGTTAATGGCCTTATTGGTGGCTCTGTGGTGGTACCAGTTTTAATGACCTCTGTTTCATTAACAAACAACTCTTTAAAAGACCGTGACTTCATGTCCGAAGCTAACTAGTAACAACTCACAATAATAATCAATGATGACAATTTTAGCTTCCAAATTATTCATAATAAATTTCTTGACTTGAATCTTTAAAATATTTCAGGATTGCTTTCTGCAATCAGATTCTAAAGTTCGTAAACTCTGAGTAAAATTTTAGTTGAGGGCTCTACGAGAGTTTTTTGTTTCACAGCACTCTTACATATCTGCATTAGATAAAACCATGTCAACTTTCGTGCAACTTTAGTGACATGTCATTATTGTATAAGTCTTTCAAACCACATTCAAACTTCACTTCAGATAAAATTATTTACATATCTTGATTCAATTTTTTAGAAACCGTAGATTCTCATCAGTAACTTTTTAAAAAAAATAAAACTTTTATTTTAAATGTATTTGACGTAATTCATCACACACAGTTCAATATTACAAATCAAGATTCATAAGATACTTCCTCTCAATACGGAATACAAAAAACGACTAACTTTTTTTTCATTTACATTTTTCTTCATATTCATTGTTAATATTAAAAAAAAAGTCCATCACAGT
Organism: Locusta migratoria; assembly: GCA_026315105.1. NCBI lineage: Eukaryota > Metazoa > Arthropoda > Insecta > Orthoptera > Acrididae > Locusta > Locusta migratoria. The sequence continues at coordinate 212,904,290 of CM048749.1, forward strand.
CCGCAACAGCAGGCAATGTCTTCTAGTTCAGCGCGCCGACCTTCGGCTAATCAACGATAGCGACCAGCTTTTTCTTGCTGACGTCAGCGGAGAAACCGTCACTACGTACTGCTGCAGCACCGTCGTTACACACAAAAGAAACAAAAGCAAATAAAATTCACACAAATGTATGTTCTCAAACATTAATAACAATCAAAACCATATATTACGTAAGTACTGAACAACTTTGGAATTGAGCTTTATGAAGAAAGTAGTGGACGGTTAAATACATGTTCCACTAAGGCACGAGAATTTTTTTTTTTTTGGCAGGCGAGATGTTTAGTTTATGGGGGTTATGATAGTTAGGCGCCAACGCCTGAAGGGGAAAAGCTTAGGTAAAGAAATTATATATATACATAAAGAAAGAAAAAAGTGGAAGTGGTCTAAAGCACCAACGTGGTAAAAAAAAAAAAAAAAAAAAAAAAAAAAAAAAAGATAGCGTAGGCAGCAAAGCTGTTGTCTATGAAACGGAGAATGTCCTGTAATGCGTGTTCAAGGCTCATCAAAAGCTAGTATTTTTTTTTCTTTTTATATTCGGCTTTTCTGATAGACTGAAAAATTTTCCTATAAATTTCATTGACGTATCCTGCATAATATTCGATTCTTTGTAAACAAGTGCGCATCCGCTGAGGTGTGACTTTGTGGGATTTGTTTTATAAACAGTACAGTTTGTACCTCACTTAGAGTAAAATACGCAGTATATTGTTTCACGTATTTCATTTTACACGTTCTTGACATTATTCTACTGAATAGTAACATTGACCGTGGAGAATGACCTTTAAGTTTTACTAGAAACCGAGACTGTTGCAATAACGTTTACCTCATGTGAAGGCCTTTTCTAATTTTATATCACATAGTTTGTCATGAAACGTTTATAATTCGCTGCACTTAGTAACATAACATGCAACTTTTATAAGAGTCTTGTGTTGATAGATATTTTGTTATTACTTATGTAGGCCTGTATGACAGATCGTAACGAACATATGTACAAGCGCGGAAATAAGCGATTTAATAGAGGTAAAGCAGGAATTCCACTCTTTTGATTTCGTAAACAGTGTGATTCCAGGACATGATGCCGCCGACAACAGTAAATGGAGCGCGCTGCGGTCGCGTGTAGATCGTTGAGGCACACGTCTCTTATGAACATGGATTCTTATGTCTCTCAATCAGCGCCCTCTATAGAAGAAAGCCTGCGCACGACGTCACAACATGGCGGCGGGGAGAGGCTGAGTCTTCTGAGAGATTGTAAACATTAGCAGTGCACGCTGTTTATAGTGCATTCTTTCGTTCAGGAGTGTACTTATTACGTAAATTGGTGTGGTGTACGGTGTGATCGCTACGCTGGACGATTTGTGTGTTTGAGAACAACGTGTGATCTCTTTTTTACTGACAAAATGCCGTTTCGCTGTTCTGTGCCGAAATGTAGAGGAAATTACGACTGTCGCCCAAACGTTACCGTCTTTAAACGTCCGGAGAAGAATAAATGGATATCAAGAATTCCCAGGATAACTTCGCTCCTTCAAGTTAACAAGTTTTCGTGTTTGTTTAACCTTATAAGAGAGTTTTAATTCATGACTGTTTACCGTTGGATATTGCGATTCAATTTATTTACGTAACCAGCCGCATTAGCTTATTCTTCTCCGGAAGTTTAAAGACGGTAACTTTTGGGGCACAGTCGTAATTTCCTCTACATTTCGGCACAGAACAGCTAAACTGCATTTTGTCAGTAAAGAGATCACACGTTGTTCTCACACACACAAATCTTCCAGCGTAGCGATCACACCGTAAACAACACCAATTTACATAATAAATACACTCCTGAACGGACAAATGCACTATAATCAGCGTGCACTGCTGATGTTTACAATCTTTCAGAGGACTCTAAGCCTCTCACCGCCGCCATGTTGTGACGTCGTGCGCAGGAGGTGCTGATTCGGCACGTTGACCACACACGTTGAGGCACAAGCGAGTGAGCTTAGTGACACGCTAGGCAAGCGTCATGCTGACGTCACGGTCACAACTCGCAAACAAAGTCGACTGTGGCCACGACCGGGCGCTATCGATCTTTGTAGCTATAGAACAAACGAGTCCTTATTTCGTCACGCAGAAATTGTCTCCGGCCAATGTGGTGCTGTGTGTTTCTTCACCGGAGATTCGGACGCTACGCGCCCTCACGTACTGTAAAAAAAATTTCTTGTTTAACCTATACCTAACCTAAGAGATTTCCACTTGTTCTTTCCATGTCAACAGAAGTCATCTTGATTTCCCGTATATCTCGCAGTTTTGGTTTTATAACTCGTAGTAAAGTGTCTCAGGATAACAGCGCATCAAAGATGTATAACAAAATCATATCCGGATCAATTTGTTATAACTAAATGTAAATAAAAACACATATTAACAATAAAAACACTTACTAAGGTCTACTATAGACGATTGTGGCACGTAGCTGCTGTAGCGTAGTGGATGGAACAGTAGAGCACCAATTCGGAGGTATAGGGTACAAATCTCTCCCACCGAAAAAACCTTTTTTTTTTTTTACTTTTGTTGTTTGTATCACATTGTAGTAGTTACTTATTCGTAACATATTGTGGGATTTTCTTAGTCATATAACAGTAGAATGTTACACAGTACTCGATGTTAATTGTAACAAAATGCTGTGTCTGGAATAGGTGTCATCGATTTGGAAATTTGTGTGTGACTAAGAAATGGAGAATGAAACTGCTGCAAGTGATGAGACTAGCAATGATTTGTTTTTCCTTCACAAAAATATTTGACCTGTGTTCCAAATGTGTTACCATTTCCGAGAAAATGGTAAGTGACAAACGTATAGGAAACGCTTAAATTGCTGGTTGGCCTAAATGAAATAAGTATCAGTGACATTAATACTATTCGCTGCCGCGGTGGAGTAGCCGAGCGGTCTAAAGCGTTTCGCTGCGGAGCGCGCGGTTGCTCGCCGTGGAGGTTCGAGTCCTCCCTGGGGCATGAGTGTGTGTGCTTGTCCTTAGGTTAGTTTACCTAGGTTTAAGTAGTTTGTAAGCTACGGACTGATGACTACGCAGTTTGGTCCGATAGATCTACAAACATTTGACTTGAACACTATTCGCTAGTCAGAAACATTTGGCTGTTTATCTCGTAATACTGCTTGTTTGCTCCCCCAGTATTTTGCTGCTTAGTTTCGAATAAGTGGAGATTTTCGAGAATGTGGTTTTATTGATATTCCTTACTTGTCACCAATATTTGGCAATTTATTTGTGAATATGTCAAGATTATAGGGTATGTGGTTAACAGTGATCCTAAGAGGATAACTTTAATTTCTTTTGCAAATGTATACAGGATACTCAGAACATCGTCGTCTGCTGGCATATGATTGTCAGTATTATGGCGTAGCTCACTGGTTGACAGCTAGCGAGTTCTCATTGGCCGGAGACAATTTCTGCGTGTCGAAGTAAGGACTCGCGTCGACAGGTCGATGTATCGCATTCAGCTCCTGATGACGTCAGGCCGACGCTTGCATAGCGTGTCACTAAAGGCTAGTCTACACGACGATACTAGGTTGCGAAACTCGTTGCATGAAATGAATTGCGCGCAACTAGTTTCGTGTGTCTGTAGACACGGCGTCAATACCATATACTTCTGTTTCGTTGTTTTGTGAGTGCCGTAGTCGCCGTAAAATGAAAGTTTTGGTAGCTGTAAGAGTCGTGGCGAATCTATTGCTTGTCTGTGTGAAATCGCTGCATAAGGCTAAATATAAAAAGAATAAGAAACGTGTTTGGGTTCGTGACTGGATTAAAAAAAGACGTCACATCGGTTGCTCAGCGACCTTACTGAAAGAAATTGTGATTGAAGACCCTAGAAGTTGTTTTAATCAACTTACAATGTCACCAGAGCAGTTAACGTTCTTTTAAATAGAGTTAGTAACGCAATAGAGAAACAAGATACTGTTATGCGTGAAGCACTGTTACCAGAACTGAAATTACAAATTGCTGAAATTGTTCAAATATTTGTAAATCTATCGGATCAAACTGCGTGGTCATCAGTCCGTAGCTTACAAAGTAATTAAACCTAGGTAAACTAACCTACGGACAAACACACACACACACACCCACGCCCCAGGGAGGACTGGAACCTCCACGGCGAGCAACCGCGCGCTCAGCAGCGAGGTGCTTTAGACCGCTCGGCTACTCCACCGCGGCTTACAAATTGCATTACGTTTCTTGTCAAGTAGATATTCGTCTCTACAGTACTTGTACCGTGTTCCGAAATCCACAATTGCCATACTTCGTTTATATAGGTATTTCGAATTGGATGTATTTTAGTCTGCAATTCACTAATCGTCAACCCATCAATATTTAATTTCACAAATAATTGCCAGAAGAGGACTAACACGGCGTTAAAATCGCACAAACACCTACGCAACGCATATATGTTCAAAGACCAAATTATTTCTCCCGTTCCCCACTTTATGTTGTATTTTGTTCTGTATTGGTCATAACCTAACATAAAAACATGCCCAATCAGAGTCGCCAAAGTTTGGAACGTGCCGAAACCATTTAGTTTCGCCAACGAGTTGCGCAAACGCCTGCCGCGCATGCGCATTGGCCAGTAGCGCAGTTTCATGAAACGTAGTGTCATCCTGTAATCTAGCCTTAAGCTCACCCGGCACAATCTCCGTGTGCCGACGGCTTAACAGCATCCGAGAACCCTATTTTATCGCGAGCGCCCCCTTCCCAGGCGTTGAACCAGCGCGAACGTTCGTGCCCGCCTACTGCCCTCGGTGGCCGGCCTGTTCTGAACCAGTAAACGTTTAAAACCTGCAGATTCTCGACGGATGTAGTTGCGTGGAGTTTTGGTGGGGAGAGGGCAGGTGTCTGCGGAAGAGGCGGCGCGGAAATTCTGCGGAATGGCAGGGGAGGCAGGTCAGGGTCGGGGTCAGGCTGAGGGGGTGAAGCGGGGGTGGCAGGGTGGCACGTCGCGCCCCGCGGTTGCCACAGCGCTGCCGCCCTCCCCCTGCTAATGGGGTGAGGCGAGCCAGGGCAGGCCGCCTATCAGGTGCTAACGGGGAACTGGCGATTACATCTCCAGAAAAAGCCACCCCTTATCCGGGCCCGGCCCTGCTAAGTGGGCCTGTGACCCGACAAGATCGCGCGGCGCCTTCAGGCAGTTTATACGTCGAGGTGTTCGGCATCGATCCCTCCGATTCGCCCGCTCGGCGCCCCTTCGATTCCGAATAGGCGGCTTCAGCGCACCACCTGCCTGTCGAGGCCCGTACAAGGGAGGTCGGCCGCCCTGTGGAGCAGCCATGTTGGGGCTAGAGCGCGCGACTTGGCGTAACCAAAGACCTTGTAAAAATCACTAGACTCCCTGACGGCGCTGCTGTCGCGGGATAATTTGAACCATAGCCCGGTCGCCATGGTAGTGGCAAGCCACAGATTAATACGAGTGTTATTAGCAGGTAAATCGTGTATTAAATAGCTACTGCGGAATATGTACACAATTAATAGTCTGTACTCTTTGACTATCGCAGTGTACATGAAGCACGATGGTGAAGATCTTCTCAGCGTTTAAGTAAAGTACACAAATCAATTTAAGAAAGGAATAAAAACATCGAATACTGTATTCCAATTTGTATTTCTCAGGAATACAAGTAGCCCTACTACTTGTGTTCAAAGATAGTTACTCTTGCTTAACAGACTGTTAGTCAAGACAATATAGGATTGAATGAAATAAATAACAGGCTTTTATAATACTGGTAGCTCTTAAACAGGAGCTACTTTAGGCAGTACTGGTGGACAGGAAGTTCAAAATGTTTCATTTTATGATTGTGTAAAATAATTATTGGTGTCACGAGATTAGTTGCCTCACTGCAATTCGAATTTTTATTTATGAAATTAATATTAACAACTTGTAACGCAGAAGGTAAAGGTAATCTGTTTCCCACATATAGGTATAACAATTGAAAGGGATTTGCAGACCTGTGTATAGTTACATATATGAACGGCACATAGCCACGGTGGATGCACATTGTGAAGTTCAACCCTGTGACGATAGTTGCTGACTTTTGAGCAGTTCACCCTGCTATAAGGTATTTGGCTTACAGCATTAAAAATGCTAATTTTCTTGCTAGATACCCTAATGCTAATTTTAGATGCCTCAGTTAAGAAAAAGATGGCATACTTCGTGTTCTTAAAAGAATTTCGTAGCGGCTGATTGTTGCATTCACAACATAAGAAGCTATTTTTCAGTTATGTATCTAATGGAATATTTCACTTTCACAACCGATTTTTAACATTAGCTCTTTCAGTCAGCCCTGTTTGATTTTTTGATGCTATGAAATATCTAAATGTTCGAGATTGCAGCATTAAAGCAAAGACGTAAAGTGTGAAACTCTTCCGAAATTAATGTTTGTGCAAAAGTTTCACAATCGTAGAATATACTGAGAAAGTACCAAAAAATCGTGTCTGACGATAAATTCCGTTCATATGCTGCACTTATAAGGCAAAAAAAAAAAAAAAAAAAAAAAAAAAAAAAAAAAAAAAAAAAAAAAAAAAAAAAAAACTACATTTTATAGTTCGGTTTAGTTAGGAAGAGAAAAAGCTGTTGGCCGATTTCTGTACCGTATGTGTAATAAATTTACACACAACCGATAGTTGCTGTATATTCAAGGAGTCTGAAGCTGTTTTGTAGTCATATATTTCAACTAGACATAGTTTTCGCGACTTAACTCAAATGAATACTCTCTCTAATCAAAAGAATCTTACGCACATTTAAAATTCGCGCGGAAGTTTGCCACTACAATGGCCGCCGAGGCGCTCTTCAATTTGTCCGCTGTTGGCAGTCGGCTGCTTACGCGATTGTGGGGGCTTGGGCGTAACATCACCGGAGAAGGGACTGTGGGGCGCGTAGACTCGACAACATAAGGTTTGTTCGAGTGGCGCTCCAATCGATCAGAAACAGTTTGAGGAGATCGAGTGGCTCTTCTGACTCTTTCTGACGAGATCTGATTGACCAATCACCCCGTTTACATGGGCTCCCAAAGCCGGATTTCGTAAACCAATTTCCCAGTTTCGCTTTTGGTTGGTCATGTAAACACTTCAAAATCGATTCTGGAAATCCGCTCCCCGATAGCGGTTTTCCAGTTCCACAATCGATTTTCGTGCCTATGTAAACGCAACCGTTTTTGAAGCGTTCTTGTTTTGTCAGATTGCGTTTTCTAGTTAATAATTTTCGGCAGTCCGCCTCTGTAGTTCAGTGCCAGCGTCGCTGTCTACGACGCAGGGGCCACGGGTTTGATTCCCGGCAGGGGACTGGGTGTTGTGTGTTGTCCTAATCATCATCATCTCATCATCATTGGCACGTAAGTCGCCCACGCGTCAACTAAAAAGACTTACACAAAGGCGGCCGAACAATCCCGTAAGGGATCTCCCGGCCAAGAAAGCCCTACGCTCATTTCAATTTTTCGGCACATATAGACTAAGTGATATTTTCTAATGTGAAGTATAAATATTAGAGTGAGCATGAATTTGCGTATTTAAATAAAGAAAACTAGCGATCGTGCTGACTAAATCAGGAAGTTTTACAGCCGCCATATTAAAGGGGATAGGAAATTCGATTCAGGCTATGCCATGTAAACACGACAGCGAAAAATGGTTTACGAAATTCGGTTTTCGTCTTCCAGGAGATGAGCTACATGTAAACGCAGTGAATGAGGTGTTCGAGTGGCGGAGTTGATAGTTTGTAATCGTTTATTTAAGTAAGCAGATTTTCGCCAAACCGTTCTTTGACTGACTTCAAAGTGTTTAACAAACTTGCTACAAAAGACAAACTTGCACATTAGCGAAGAGTTTATAGTTTTTTTTCTGTTCAGAGTGTTAATTATCTGTAATAAACTGATTTTTGTATATTAGACAGGCATTATTTAAACTTATGTGGCCTTCTAATACGGTACATCCCCTTTTTATTACATCCATACATATTATAAATGAAGGGTGTGCAAATTTTCATAACATACGAATCTAAAGATGAATGCATATGTTTTTACAGTTTGGATTGTGATACATTCGCCTGAAAATGGAGTCACAATAGTCCTACTGAGATTTTCTGTCCTATCTCTAAATGAAGTGCTTGACACACAAGGATAATGTGTTGGGCAGTATCTCCTTCACAATAGGCATTAGCACTGATAGATTTTTATAACCGACATGTAGCTTTGTATGTTCCACTATAGCGTCTCACAATTACTAATTCCGTCTGTTTCTCCTTGTGGTTATTTATTATAGAAATCTATTAGTGCCAATGTGGGCGTTCCTACACTAAATGTGTAGGGAAAATCATGTACGATGATAATTCTTGCACAACACCTGCTAATTCTTGTATTTTTGTACATTAATTTGAATGTTTTAATTTTTATTGTATAATGAGGCCGACCGCGGTGGACGAACGAACTGAGGCGCTCCAGTCATGGTCTGCACGGCCACTACGGTCGGGGGTTCGAATCCCCCTCGGGCATGGATATTTTTGCTGTCTTAGTTCATAATATTTAGGGCTATTTAGGGCTATTCCTAAAATTTCCACTGCTGTGAAATATTAGGTCATCGCAGAAACTAAGAAAAGCGATCAGTGTTAATTTAAGAATAATCCCGGCAGTCAGAAACGCGCAACAAAGGCGTGGCATAAAAATTTAAGAAATGGTGCAGCTATTGATGCATCGATGCACCTGTTGCCGTGTGGTGTGGCCTATTAGACGACGCGCGTGCACCGGCAGTGTACGACACTTGCCTCCGTCTGGTCATGCGGCAGTTCCTTGCTGTCGTCGCCAGACATCGGTTGTGTCTTAAATGGCACCATCCCGAGTGTGGAGGTACGTCACGAAGTACGGTACAATGCTCCATTTGTTTTAAAAAGCTGAAAACGGGTGGAGGTACTACAAACACGCTGTGTCATTTAGGGAGAAAGCATCCAAAATATTCCTTGGAAGAGAAGATAAATTCAATCCATGTACCTATTATGTAAGTGATGTATTCTAAGCTTGGAATGCCAACTTTTGATGTATTATCATATTGTTATGCTAACAAGTTTTATTAATGTGATTCCTTGAAAGCGAGGGGCTTTTTTAATAACCAATATGGGTTTAGGTGACATTGATCAAGTGGTGCCTCGCGAGGTAGCCATGCGGTCTGAGGATCCATGTTACGGACTGCGCGGCTGCTCTAGTCGGAGATTCGAGTCCTCCCTCCTCCCTCAGTCATGGGTGTGTATGTTGTCCTTAGCGTAAGTTAGTTTCAGTTAGATTAAGTAGTTTGTAAGTCTAGGGACCGATGACCTAAGCATTGAGTCTCATAAGAACTCACACCCATTTGAACATTCTTTGATCATGTGGTACAGAGCTTTCGTAGTTCAATTTGCGTAAATTTACACTGACAACCATCATACTGTTAGTCGGAACTGTGACTTTATTTTTCGAAATACTTCTGTAACTGACTGTAACTTATATATGTTGTGTGTATAAAGAGATATTCGTATGCGCTGGCACACAAGACCAACTTACGGAGTGGTTGGCTCAATATTCGCAACTGCCGGATGGAAATACTAGGCCAGTAAATCTGTATGCTTCGTATATCGTCTTCTACGGACTGCTGGTTAGGCTTACACACATTCAAGAAGGCGTAGTCTTGGGAGGGGATCTTGCAACGTAAGGAAAGACTAGTGATTTATCGTATAACGTAAATTTACCTAAATTTTAACTAAATTTCGTAAGTTTCGGTTTCGGCCGAAACTAGAATAACCGACGATTACGGTTTCTGTTTCGGCCGCAAAGTATGTTTCGTTCGAACTCTACTGGAAATAATAGCAATAAAAACCGAAAACCGGTTATATTGAGCAATTTTTTCGGTGCGGTTAAACTGGACATGAAAAGAACCGGTATAACCGAAAACCGGTTGTTTCAGCGATAACCGCCATCCCTACACGACAGACGGCGCGTGTCACTGTGCGCGCTGCCGTTACTGGGAATGACCGCTCACACCGACAGACAACGCTCGCAGCTCGCTGTCACTGTGATTATAAGAGTCCGACGGAAACGTGATTTGTGGCCGAAACCGAAACTGGCGAAGTTAAATTAAATTTTTCTGTATATTTACGTTACACCATAAATCACTAGTTTTGCCACATTTTTCAAGACCCCCTTTCTGTACTAAGCCTTCTTGAATGTGTGTAAGCCTAATCAGGGGTCCGTAGCAGATGACATGGGAGGTCAACAGGTGTAGGCAAAGCGACGGTACTCTTATTAAAGTACTTCCAAATTGGATTCTATTCTCCTCGTTGTGACATTTTCTATCCAAAAAAGAAAAATTAAAGGAAGTTGCACAGTAAGTAAACTGAACTCGATACAGTGGAGTCTCGAAATTACGAGTTTCCTATATATACGAACGTCATAAAACAAAAACAACATCGGGTACATTCTAGCTTCTGTTCTTGACTCTTATTGCAGAGGGCGTTCAGCCCTCTGACCGGGCGCACTGAGCCATGACGCCCTGTCCCCTCGGCCACCACGGCGGTAGAATTGTCTCTCTCCCTCTTGCGGGACTCACACCATAACGTGTGAGCACGTGATGGAAAGAGGCAAGTGCATCACATGGAAGTTTGGGTCTGGCACGGGTGGCAGAGTGGTTCACAGTCTGCGTCGGGCAGCGACTCGGTGAGGACGGACCTGTTTACGTCCCGCCGTAGCGTGCGCTTCGCGGTGTTTACGTGCTTAAGCAGCTTTCGCGCGAGTGAATGATTTTCGATGTTCATGGCCAACTCAGGAAATTGACACTGAAATTCACCCTCTCGACGGAATATTCACGACCGAAAGCGCTAGAAGTGGAACGATTTCTCCGAGAAGATGTAAATATCCCTTGTTCCGACGTTATTGGACTCCACCTCACCATTGTGTTTACGTTAAACTAGTAAATGAAGCTGCATGTAACGCGATATTAGAGCAAACGAAAGACGGACTTAAATTTCGAGATAGTGATGGTAACATAGACCCAGTGAATGTGGATCGTGCGGGTCTCTGCCTCCGAACGATTAGCATATTCGAACTCCCTTTCGAACCGCCGGCAGAAGAAGTGGAGATTGCTCTTAGGCCTTATGGAAAAATCCTCAGCCATGTTGCAGAGAAGTGGACACAATTTACCACCTACTCCGTGGTAAATGGAGTGCAACAGGTACGCACTGAACTCAATAAATATGTTCCATTGTACCTTAACCCTTTATTTGCCACTCACAGAAATCACGAGAATAAAAAGCATTATGTTACTTAAACTAAATGTGTAGGGCCATGTGAACAGATTTATACAATTTTTTTTTTCCAAATATAGTTTCTGGTTTGTAAATAACATTCCCCAAAATTTTCGCATGGTGGTGCAGTATCAATACTACAATGTTGTTCTTATTACTGTAGAAATTATTGTATTTTGTACTACTTCTTGTGAAACGTGTGAAAACAAGTCGATTTGGTGCAAAGTTCAGAACAGTCCCATGATTTCCACATTTTACGGTCTAGTATTCCTGAAGACAAAACTTGCAAATACCTTTTGGCCCGTAATCTGACAAGTGACAACATATTGTCATATCTGTCATACCGTACATTTTTGACTGGTACAGGAGATGATGTTTCATTTTCTTCATTCTCCTTTTTGACTTACTGTCCATTTTGTAGTGGTCTATTAATCCTCCTCTTTCCAATTAATATAAGGCCATTTTCAGTCTCCCAATAAGAACTCGTCAACAATTTTCCATAATAATTGAACTTCAAGGCTTCCTCTTTGCCTTTTATAAGCATTTTCCATGTATCACGAAAAATATCGTCACAAAACTGAAACAATCATGTACCTTGGTAACGTATGCTTGGAGTGTTTCAGTTTATTGCTAAACTCTTCGCAAAGGACAACGAAACATCACTTTATTGGAGAGCTTAAATGTTAGTTTCAAGCACTGTTGCCCATCCAAGGATGAAACTTAAAACTTGTTTCAGAAAACCACGCGCAATTTTGATGTTGCTTGAGAGCAACATTGCCAAATAAAGGGTTAACCTCGCAGGATGCAGAGCCATCGTCATATATGACGGACAACCAAAGGCCTGCTCGGGTTGTGGCAAAGAGGGCCATATCTGCTTAGAGTGTCTACATCTACGGAGCTACTGCCTGCTACCACGCCGGCAATCCTGCCTCTTACATATGTAGTGGCAGTACGAGCAGACACCGGACAGATCCATGAGCCTGAACTACCGCAGGATCTTTCACAAATGACGGTGTCAGGACGAGAAGAGGAGGAACGGCTGACAACCAAGACGGTCCCCCCTCCCGCTCCACCGGGTGCAGGAAACAGTCGAAGAGAAGACCTATGACGAAATGGAAGTGGATCAGATGGTAGTGCCCACGGCCGCTTTCTACTTGATCTCTCAGATGTCACCTGGCTACAGTAATTAGTTCAAGCCCGAGGAGGATCACTGGTACTAGATATAAGTCTGACATCAAATAGGAGTTGTGTAAAACCGTCTCGGTTTTCTTGTTGCGCAAATCTCTGTAACAATGTCAAACTTTCGGCGATCCCCTTCTCAAGGCGCTTTCAGCTTGAACTAACAGTGGGTTGCTCCCGTCGAAGCAATGGAGATGCTCGTCGAACGCTCAAGGTCACATGCAAATTCGACTTGGGGGAAAAAACCCGGTGAATAATTTGTACAAGAATATCGTCGAGAAACGTCGTTGTCACTGCACAGAAGGCTGCAAGTGATGTGAGACACGGGGCACTTTAATAGTATTGCAGTGTGCTCTGCATGTGTACCGGCTGAGAGTGCGGTAGCGGCGCTGTTGTGGGGTGTTCTGGGACACTGGACACCTGTTCCCCGTGCCGCAGGTGGGCCGCACTTGTGCCGCTTCTGCCACCCGGGCTCGCATATCGAAACAAGCCAACACCCGTGACCTACTAAACGAGCGCCAAACACTGCACCAGGTTTCGTCAAAACACCACTACGTACAGCACACAGGAAAATCTTTTGCTCAAATCTTTCTCTACTATTGCGAACGAAATTATAGGTTCGCCGCGAGATCGGTCTCTCTTACTCTCTCTCTCTCTCTCTCTCGCCCTCTCTCTCTCTCTCTCGCTCCCCCCCCCCCCCCCACACACACACATACACATACACAGCCGCGATAAATAGCCGTACGCCTTACAGCGGGGGTGAGCGTGTGTTCCCCGTCGGAGGTTCGAGTCCTTCCTCGATTTCGTGTGTTTCTGTATGTGTGTTGCTGACGTCACTGCTTCCTCCTTTAGGATTGTTCCATGTCCGTGAGTCTACGGACTGATGACAATAGCAGTTTGTTCCAATAGGTTTACAAACATTTGAATTTTTCACTGTCCAACTACTTTCTGTGGGAAGCCCTCAAGTCTGATTGTGTATCGCAACAACTCTCGTAGTCTTGGACAACTGCAACAGGACATTTAGGATGACAAGAAAGCAATTCCAGCAGTCCAGCATCGATCCGCCTTCGGCAGCTTGCTGACCAATAGATGGAATCCAGAATGAAACTTTCACTCTGCAGCGAAGTGTGCACTGATATGAAACATCCTGGCAGATTAAAATTGTGTGCCGGAACCGGGACTCGGACCTTTGCCTTTCGCGGGCAAGCGCTCTACCGACTGAGCAATCCCGACACGACTCACGATGCCGCCTCACAATTTTACTTCCGCCAGTACCTCACCTCCTACTTTCCAAACTTCACAGAAGCTCTCCTGTGAACCTTGCAAGACTAGCACTCCTGGAAGAAAGGATATGGTGGAGACATGGCTTAGCCACAGCCTAAGTGATGTTTCCAGGTTCGAGTCCCGGTTCCGGCACACAATTTTAATCTGCCAGGAAGTTTCGTATCAGTGCACACTCCGCTGCAGAGTGAAAGTTTCATTCTGGAAACATTCCTTAGGCTGTGGCTAAGCCATGTCTCCGCCATATCCTTTCTTCCTGGGGTGCTAGTCTTGCAAGATTCGCAGGAGAGCTTCTGTGAAGCTTGGAAAGTAGGAGGCGAGGTACTGGCGGAAGTAAAGTTGTGAGGCGGCATCGTGAGTCGTGTCGGTTTAGCACAGTCGGTAGTGCGCTTGCCGGCGAAAGGCAAAGGTCCCAGGTTCGAGTCCCGGTTCCAGCACACAATTTTAATCTGCCAGGTAGTTTAATAGATGGAATGATGGTCACTTTCAACATGGTCTATAGTCAGGTAAGTAATATATTTCCGTGTCTTTCTTTGTGCCTTGGAACTCTTTTTCTCCGGGGCACTCTATTTGTCCCACCCTGTACAAAATAAATATCGTTGCTTTCTTTGCACAGCGTAGAGTCCTCTCCATCCACGGCCAAGAAAAATAAAAGGAGGACAAGAAAGAAAAACCGTGGCAAAATGTAATTGAAACAGTTGTGTTGCTGAAGACTGAACTGACAGATAAGACTATGTTTATAGTTTTTAAAATTTTTTAAATTATCAGTCTTCTTCCTGCGTTGGTGGCATCGTGCAGTTATTCCTTCGTCTTTTCTCTAGAAACGTATTACGCTAGGCATCATCCACAATTAGTTTTTGAAACCACTGTTTTCGTTCGTAACATTTATGAATCTTTTACTGCTGCATGTGAAACCTAACTGAACTTCTCCTCAATGTAGATGCCGTGGTTTATGTACCACTAATCTCTTCTGATAAGGGCTTTCGAAGGAGTTGCCTTCGTATCGTAATTTTTGGTTTCGTACTTCATCTACCTATTTGACTTAGCTACATTTTATGTGCCCTGAGGTCTTGGCGACTGGAAACCGAAGCGTCACGGGTTCGAAACCCAGTCGGTCCTCGGATTTTTTCAGTCTACGTTTTAATTCATACTTCACCTCTCAACAATGTGAGGAGTCGCCAGAAACGATACGTGGTTCCGATTCCACGTTAAGCTGTAGGTCCCCTTTCCCCCTTTGGATAATTGGTGTAGGCTAGAGACATGCAAGTCGCCGAAGTGGTGTCCAGTTGAAAGACTTGCACCAGGCCAACGAGCCACACTAAATTATTATTATTATGCGCTTCCTTTTACTTCTTTGCCATGGAGGTTTCACTTCCTTGCGCAACTGTACACTACATATGAACGTGCAGAACCCTATAATTTTGATGCAAGGAAGTCGTGTGACATAGCCGGTTGAGACTGCGAATGGTATTTTCAGCCGAGTAAGTGGCAATATCGTTCTTCCTTCGCACAGAAATGCACCTTTCCTTCGGGAAATGTGATAGCTGTGCTTCTAAGTACGTTCGCTTTCGCGCGGACGTCTTTCATATCGCTTACTACCGAAAGTTAAATACCTTGTCATCTCAAAGACGGTGCACCACCAGCATACTATTACTTAGCGCATCTCGGTGTTGTTAAGGGTCTGGTTTTACTGGTTTGCTACCTTTCATGATGTCATATCTGTAGTATTCATGAAGTGGTCTGTCTTAGGTTCATAATGACAGATTCCAAAAAATGCTTTGTGTGCGATAAATACTTTCAGCCAAGAATAACTTTGTAAGCAGGTATCAGGCCAATGGCTTAAATAATGAATCATACAGTACAACCAAATGTAGAAATTATAAAGTGAAAGAGTTTAAATAACTGTTTTGAAAGTTCTGACTGTTTGCTCACAAGTTTTCTATAGAAACGAATTGTTAGAAAGAAAAATGCTATGGTGTGCTTTATAAATTTGCGGCTTTATTTTCTTTATCGCCAGTAGTTTTCACAGAAAACATGAATGTTGTGTTTAAGGGTACAAACTTTGTAACTACTATGAAAAGTATTGTCAGTGGAGTTGTATACTCAGAGATACAGCAGATGGTAAGACTTCTCTCATACCTTATATACTGATGATTCCAAACAATTTATCCATACATTTTAAGCAACTTCAATCAAGGTTTTAAGGTCGGAAAAGTGGACAGAGGAGACGGAGAAGACACTTGCAGACAGTGCCTACATCTGTCAGCAAATACACCTCAAAACTTACATTACCGAACTAAACATTTTTCGGGAGATGTGAGGCGTCAGACGCGTTAAAAAAATTGTCAGGGTGAAAACATAGTGGAGCGGCAAGTCAGGCGTCTCGCCGCTACAAGCAGCGCTGCTTGCCGCTCCACTATGTGTCGCCCAATTAGACTGCGTGCAGTTTTAGAAGCAGCAAAGCTTGACTCGCAGCTGGACTCTTGACTCGCCGCTCCACTATGTTTTCACCCTTATGGACCATGGGCAAGTAAGGCTATCAATCAGCCTGCCAGATGGGCTACTTTGTAGTAACGCTTGGAACAATCAGAGGTATATATCTCGGGCCCTTTGGAGGTAACGGTGTCACATCTCTGACACACCAGTAACTCCTCAGTCACGACTTGGCAAACGATCTGGAACGAGTTGGGACCTATTAACATCAACGGGGGCTACGCTGGGAGGAAGTTGAGAACTGGGGGGGGGGAGGGGGGGGGGCGCAAGTAAGACGAGGTTAGTCGTTTCAGCTATTAGTGACGTTCGGGTAAAGGGAAAGAAGGAAGATGAAGTGGGAAAATACAATGTTCACTAGCCAGGAGTGACAGCAGGACAGTGGGGTGTAGAGCTTTGCATCAGAAAATCAGTGAATACAGCATTATTGCAACGAGGTACGTAAACGAATATGGAATATCTCCCCAATTGTGCGATTGGATTCACGATTCCTATCAGAAAGGACACAGTTAGTTATAATTGACGGTAAGTCATCGAGTAAAACAGAAGTGATATCTGGCGTTCCACAGGGAAGCGTTATTGGTCCCCTACTCTTCCTCGTGTTTATAAACGATTTAGGAGATAATCTGAATAGCTCCCTTAGACTGTTCGCGGATGATTCTGTCGTTTATCGGTTAGTGAAGTCAACAGAGGATCAAAAGCAACTGCAAAGCGATTTAGACAAAATTTCTACTTGGTGCGAAAACTGGCAATTGACACTAAATAAAGAAAAGTGTGAAGTAAAACACATGACCACTAAAAGAAATCCGCTGAACTTCAATTACGCGATAAATCAGTCAAACCTTAAGGTCGTAAATTCTACCAAATACCTAGGAGTTACAATTACGAACAACTTTGACTGGAGAGAACACATAGAAAATATTGTGGGGAAGGCGAACCAAAGGTTACGTTTCATTGGCAGAACGCTTAGACGATGCACCAGCTTCACCAAAGAGACTGCCTACATCACACTTGTGCGTCCTCTCTTGGAGTACTGTTGCCCCTTGTGGGACCCTCACCAGGTGGGACTGACGGAAGATATTGAGAAGGTTCAGAGAAGGGCAGCTCGTTTTGTTTTATCACGTTACGGGGGGGGGGGGGGGGGGGGGAAAGCGTCACGGAAATGTTGCACGAATTGGGGTGGAAATCATTAAAAGAAAGACGTTATTCATTGCGGCGTGATCTGTTTGCGAAGTTTCAATCACCGACTTTTAGTTCTGAATGTGAAAATATTTTGCTAGCACCCACCTACTTAGGGAGACATGACCATCACAATAAAATAAGAGAAATCAGATCGAAAACGGAACGATTTAGGTGTTCTTTCTTCCCGCGCGCTATTAGAGAATGGAACGGTAGAGAAAAGTTATGAAGGTGGTTAATGAACCCTCTGCCAGGCACTTAAATGTGATTTGCAGAGTATCTATGTAGATGTAGATGAAACAAACAGCTGATGTGGATGGCAGAAATTTAGGATTGTGTCAGTTGTTGTTGTTGTTGGATTTGAGGAGACTAAACAGCTAGGTTATCAGTCCCGATTGTGTCAGTTTATTCGTCCTGTGAAGGGACAGAACAAGATGAGATGGTCAGATTTTATGAAGCACTCAGTGATGTAGTTGTTAAAGGAGCCGCGCGTAAATAGCCGTGCGGTTCTGGAAGCCAGCCATATCAGGTACTCCGCGGCCACTCCCCATCTGAGGTTGGACTCCTCCCTCGGAAATGTGTGTGTGTGTGTGTGTGTGTGTGTGTGTGTGTGTGTCTGTGTGTGTTCACATGTTTGTAATCCTATGGGACCAAACTACGTTGGTCATCAGTCCTAGTCTTACAAACTACTTAAACGAACAAGGGAACGTCATCAACTCGACCTCATATTTTCTTGAGGAGAAAAAAAATCCACGAGCTAGAAATCAATCTCAGATATCGATACCACGTGAAAATTTGGGCCATTATTCAGATACTACGCAGTTACGGCCTCCTCAATATACAGCTTTCAAACATTCGCGCGCTCCGGTTGATCCTCATTCGGCCCGCTTCACTGTCTAGTACTGTGAGCAGAGTCTAATAAGAGGTTTGTGTTCGCGATGTCAATTAACCCACAGGCTGCAGTGCGACACCTCCAGGGGCGGTTTGGAATGATGACTAATCTCCAACGATTAAATTCAAAGAATTAGAGCTCGTTAAAGTCATCACCGATAAGCATAATGATTGCACTTATTAGACGTACAATACACGGTAAAAGAAAATACATGATGGTTTCTTTGTGCTTTTCTTACATCTTTGAACTGCGTTGCATATATCAGACAATTGTACTGATGAAAACGTGCTGAATATAGAAGAAAATAGCGAGTTGATGTTCGGTGCAGATTTATAAGATGATGTCGACGGCCGGCCGCGGTGGCCGAGGGGACTGAGGCGCTTCAGTCATGGTCTGCACGGCCACTGCGGTCGGGGGTTCGAATCCCCCCTCGGGTATGGATATTTGTGCCGTCCTTAGTCTTAGGTAGTTCATAAGTAGTTTGTAAGTTTAGGGACTGATAACCCCGTAGTTAAGTCCCATATACTTTACAAACATAAGAACATTTTGATGTCGACGATAACGGCGCTGTCATTTCACCACCGTCAGATTCGTCGAGCACTTTCATCGCTTCAACGGAGCTTGGGCGTGGAATTGATGTCGTCAGTGATGGTCAAAGCTGCTTTGATGATTTTTAATCGTCGAATACCACTTTGCCCGTCTCCGTAACAGAATAATATATGCAACGAGCCGTTTTCGTTTTATACAGCGCGTAACAACTGCAGTGGAAATGAGACATTTTTTCAACAATCTCTGTAACATAATTCAATTTTCAATACCTTTTATGCACATGATTTTGTTATATGTAAAGCTGACACTATTGAAATGGAGTAAACTGGAAAGAGTTGCAGTACATATGTTTCGTTTTGTAATATTATTTCCTCCTCCACTTCCCTACCTCTTCAAATTTCACATTTCGGGGACTCGCTTTTGTCCCTTCTTTGCACAACACTTCGCGTTCGGGCATTAAGCGGCCGCATGAAATAGGCAGAGTGAAGACCAACCCGAGCGCGTGAATGTTTAAAAGCTGTACTCTGAGGAGGACATAACTACGTAGTACCTAAATAATGGCCCAAATTTTCACGGGATGTCGATTTCTGGGGTTGATATCTAGCTCATATTTTTTTTTTCTCAAGAAAATATGAGGTTGAGTTGATGATATTCCCTTGTAAGTAAAACTAACCTAAGGACAACACACACATCCATTCCTGAGGGAGGATTCCAACCCAAGACGCGGGTGTGTGTGTGTGTTTTGTTCTTAGCATAAGTTAGTTTAAGTGGTTTGTAAGTCTAGGAACCAATGACCACTGCACTCTGGTCCTATAGTATTACAAGCATTTGAATTTACAGTGAAGGACAAGGACAGTATTTTGCTGATGGATAATTTCAGTGCCAGAACACAGAAATACAGAGCATTTGATTCAGTAACGCTGTATGAATAATTCTTCATTTGTGGGACTGTCAATTAGTGGACGCATCTAGAGAGCGCACTCAAGAGGACCTCCTGAAGTACACTGGGACAGCCGCAGCTTACACTGATTTCTGGACGAGCAAAATATGATTCATTTGTTTAGTGTTTGTTGTATTTGTTTATCTCTTTTTTATAGTTTTAAATCTGTTTTCTGTATTTTATCTATGTATTTGAACACTGTTTTTTTTTTTTTTTTTTTTTTTTTTTTTTTTTTGTAAAAGCACTTAATTCTGTACTTTATATTTTATCTCTGTATTTTACTACTGCTTTCTGTAAGAGCACTTGCTTTGTAGTTTAAATTATGTGCTGGCTTCTTTCAGCTACATTTATGATGTAGTTTCGTACACGAATAAATAAATAAATGTGGGACCATGATGTCCGTAGTCGCGTCACAGTTACGAATGGTATTATTTATCCGCTTATGCAACTAGAATAAGAAGCCATCCTTTTTCGTAAGATGCGTTTCGTTTTATTGAATACAAAACATGCCTATTTGTTTGAAATGCCATGTTTCTAGAATTTAATTTTATTTCATAGTCCGAAAAACAGGGTTACTAAATTTTTGTTCCTGAAATTTCAACACAGATTTTCGCTTTAAGCGCCGACTGGTGCCCCTCACTGTACATCCCACTAATCACTAGTTCACGCCTGCTATTCAGTCACTCCCTCTCCTTCACCATACCTCCCCCACCCGTTCACCCTCTTCTTAAACTACTTACCACAAAGAATTTCACTTCCTTTATATATCCATAATTATTAACGAACCGTTTTTACATGTATGAAACGAAAGCAAAACATAGATACCTATCATTGCAGACCATGGGAGATGTTCTGTCAATATTATTAAAAATGTAGATGTTTGTTTCCGGAAGATCTTGACCGAATGATTTAAAATGTTTACACAACGTTATATTTTAATATAATTTATATATCCATTCCTTTAGACCCTTTGTGGATCACGTGAAGACTCTACAGTTCTTCCTGCGATTTGCCCATGAGACCTGAATTTTCTCGCTCATGGCTTTCGTTCCTCTGTTCACTTTGTGCCGTTTTTTTTTTTTTTTTTTTTTTTTTTTTTTTTTTTTTTTTTTTTTTTTTGCCTCTGGCTGGGCTTCCCTCTTGTCTACTTTACTTCTGTAAGTGTTACGGTCTGCCGTGTCCTCAATGGTGAGTTGAGGTCTCTTCGTATTTGTTCGGCCCATGTCATACCTTTAAGGTTTTCAGTGGCTATGAGAATCTGGCGTATGAGTCTATACTCAGGGACTCTGTGTATGTGTCCATAGAGCCACTTCTGTAAAGCGGTTTTCAGTTACACAATCGATTTTCATGTCCATGTAAACGCTACCGTTTTTGAAGCGTTCTTGGCTTGTCAGATTGTGTTTTCTTGTTAAGAATTTTTGGCACATATGGACAGAGTGACATTTTCTAACATGAAATAAAAATATAAAATTACAGAGAGCATGAATCTGTCTATTCACGTAAAGAAAAATACCGATTATGCCGACTATATCGGGAACTAAATCACCTGTTTTTCAGCCGCCACATTAAGTGGGATAGGAAATCCAATTCAGCGTGTAACATGTAAACACGACAGCGAAAAACGGTTTACGAAATTCGGTTTTTGTCTTCCGGAAGATGTATTGTGTGTAAACGTAGTGATCGAGTAAAATGAAACGCCTGTGCTGAACAGCAATATAATCTTGTTGCAGTAGATTAGATTAGTACTTGTTCGATAGATCATGAATAAGACACTTCGTAATGATTTAGAACATGTCAGGTTAATGAAAGATGTCTTTACAAATTATTACTTTGTACTAAATAGTACATGACTAATATATATATATGCGCCTCGGTTGCACACTGATAGAGTGCCAGACTACAAATCCAAAGGTCGCGGGTTCGATCCCCGCCAGGTCCTAGGATTTTTATCTGTCTCTTTCCACTTCTTTCACCTCTGGCACTATTGCTCATGTGAAAAATACCGAGTAGCATCGTGGTTCGGAACCCACGTTAAACTGCAGGTCCCTCTATAACTGGCTGGGTAAGTCAGTTCGAAGGTCGGAGGAAGGCAACGGCATACCACCTCCAAATAGGACCATGCCTAGTAAAGCACTGTGGTGTTCAAACCAATCTTCGGATTGTTGACTGCTTTATATATATATATATATATATATCATCTATAGTGTAGAAGTTGCATTCAGAAATTCTTTTAATTTATTTTTGAATACTAATTGACTATCGTCAAGCATTTGATGCTGTTTGGTAGGTGACCAAAGACTTTTGTGGCAGCATAATCCACCCCTTTCTGTGCCAAACCTACATTTAACTTTGAATAGTAAAGATCATTCTTTCTCCTAGTGTTGTAGTTATGTACACTACTATTCCTATTGAATTCGGTAGGATTGGTAATAACAAATTTCATAAGTGAATATACTGTGAAGATCCTAGCTCTTTAAATAACTGTTTGCAGGATGATCTTGGATGGGCTCCAGCAATTATTCTGATTACACGCTTTTGTGCAATGACTACATTTTTGCTCAATGATACCCCAGAAAATGATGTCATACGAAAGCAGAGAGTGAAATAGGCACAATAAACTAATTTACTGAGATCACCTAAAATTTCTAATTACCCTAATAGCATAAGTAGCTGAACTCAAACGTTTCAGCAGATCTACAATTTGTTTTTTTTTTCCACTTCAACCCGTCATCAATGCATACACCTATAATTATTAATACACCTATATCTATTAATGGTGTCATTCCATTTACTGTAAGGAACTGTATGTACTGTGTTTTATCAAAATTTAATGATAGTCCATTTGATGAGAACCACTTAATGATTTTCTGAAAGGCGTTGTTTACAATTTCTTCAGTTAGTTCTTGTCTGACAGGTGTGATAACTATACTTGCATCATCAGCAAAAAGAACCAGTTCTGCATCTTCATGGATATAGAATGGCAAGTCAGTATATATTAAGAACAGCAAAGGGTCCAAGACGGAACCTTGTGGCATCCCATTTTCGATTGTTCCCCAGTTTGAGGAATCAGCTGTTTTTTGGATGTTACTTATGTCAACTTTCTGCACTCTTCCTGTTAGGTACGATTTAAACCATTTGTACACTGTCCCATTCATACCACAATACTATAGTTTATCTAGAAAAATTCCATTATTTACACAATCAAAAGCCTTGGAGAGGTCACAAAAAATCCCAACGGATGATGTCCGGTTATTCATAGCACTTAATATTTCATTGGTGAAAGTATATATAGCATTTTCTGCTGAAAAGCCTTTCTGGAAACCAAAGTGACATTTTGTTAGAACTTTATTTTTTACCTATGTGTGAAAGTACTCTAGAATACATTAGTTTTTCCAGAATTTTGGATAAGGTTGTTAGCAGTGAATGATCTATTGACCCAAGGTCAACACGGATTTAGAAAATATCGTTTATACGAAACACAACTAGCTCTTTATTCACGCGAAGTAATGGGCGCTATCGACAAAGGTTCTCAAATCGAATCCGTATTTCTTGATTTCCAGAAGGCTTTTGACACCGTACCTCACAAACGGCATTTAATCAAATTGTATGGTTATGGTATATCGCCCCAAATTTGTGATTGGATAGGGGATGTCCTGTCAGAGAGGACACAGTTCGTAGTAATCGATGGTAAGGCATCGACTGAAACACAGATGATATCGGGCGTTCCACAGGGTATTATTATTGGTCCTCTGCTGTTACTTATGTGCATAAACAATTTAGGGGAAATGCTAAGTAGCTCTCTTAGGTTTTTTGCAGATGACGCCGTCATTTACCGTCTAGTAAAATCATTTGAAGATCAAAAGCAGCTGCAGAACGATCTGAATACAATATGGTGTAAAAATTGGTAATAACTCTAAATACTGAGAAGTGTGAAGTAGTCCAGATGAGCACGAAAAGAAATCCGTTAAACTTTGTTTACAAGATAAATCAATCAAAAGCGAAGGCCGTAAACTCGACAAAATACCTAGCAATTACTATTACTTCAGACTTATACTGGAAAGAACACGTAGACAATGTCGTGGGAAAGGCGAACCAGAGACAGCGTTTTATTGGCAGATGCAAGATGCAAAAAGATGCAACAGAACTACTAAAGAAACTGCAACACTACGCTTGTCCGTCCATTTTTGGTGTATTCCTGTCCAGTGTGGGATCCTTATCAGGTGGGTTTGACGGAGGACAAAAATGTTCAAATGTTTGTTAAGCTTATGGGACTTAACTACGGGGTCATCTGTCCCTAAACTTACAAACTACTTATGTACTACTTACAAACTAGGACGGCACAAATATCCATGCCCGAGGGGGGATTCGAACCCCCGACCGTAGTGGCCGTGCTGACCGTGACTGGAGCGCCTTAGTCACCTCGGCCACCGCGGCCGGCGACGGAGGACATTGAAAGAGTCCAAAGAAGGGCATTTCGTTTCGTATTTTCACCATACAGGGGAGACAGCGTTACGGAAATGATACAGGATCTGGGATGGGAATTATTACAACAACGGCGCTTATCGCTACGGCGTGGGCTACTTAGGGAACACCAGTCGCCAACATTGTCCTTCGAATGCGAAAATATATTGTTGACTCCCACTTACAGAGGTAGAAGTGACCGTCAGAATAAAATACGAGAAATCAGAGCTCGAACGGAGAGATTCAGGTGTTCTTCCTTCCCGCGCGTTATTCGAGAGTGGTATGGGAGATAAATAGTATAATGGTGGTTCGATGAACCTTCTACCAGGCACTTAAATGTGATTAGCAGAGTCACCCATGTAGATACAGATTGGCCGCGGTGTAGTAGCCGAGCGGTCTAAAGCGTCTCGCTGCGGAGCGTGCGGTTGCTCGCCGTCAGAGGTTCGAGTCCTCCCTGGGGCATGGGTGTGTGTATTGTCCTTAGGTTAGTTTACCTTAGTTTAAGTATTTTGTAAGCTACGGACTGATGACCATGCTGTTTGTTCCGATAGATTTAGAAACATTTGATTTTGTAGATTAGGCGGTAGTTGTTGACATCAGACGTATCCCCTTTTTTGTGCAGTGGTTCAACAATAGCATATTTCAGTCTATCAGGAAAAACAGTTGCGAAAGCGGTGGTGAAGTTCCGCCCGGTGTATAGGCACGACAGTTTGACAGGCGGCGACTCGGAGCTCCGCTGACACGCGACGTGATTGGGCCGTAACGGAAACGCGACGCGGGCAAAGGTGGGCGGCCGGTTCCGGGAAGGCGGCGTGGCGGCCGCACCAGACCAGACCAGACCAGGGCAGGGGCAGGGCAGGGGCAGCCCAGCTGTGGACGGCGCAGACGGCTCCAGGAATGCGGAGGCGGCGGCGGCGGCGGAGGCGGGCGGGGGCGTTTTTTGTGGCCGAGGTGTCGGACCGGGACGGCGCGAGGGCCGGGGCCGGGGACCGGGGGCGGGTGTTTTTTGTGCGCGGCCGTGTGGGCGCTTGTAGCGCTGCAGCGGCAGCGGCGGCGGCGGCGGCCACAAGTGTCGTGTCGCGGCGTGGCGCCCAGCTGCCGGGGTGGCTATGGCTCTCCTGTGGGTCGGGTTGCGCCCGCACTCAAGGGCACCACAGCGCTCCGGCCGAGGCGGCGGCGCGCCACACCTCGGAGCGGGAGGCCCGCAAGGTTCCGCTCTCGGTCCCGTGTCACGGCCGGCCTCACTCATCTTTAACCCCTTCTGTATGGGATGTTGTAGGTGAAGGTTATTGTCTTCTTTGGACATTTCCTTCTCTGCTCGGGTTGTGGGTTTGTTACTTGGGCTTTTTGTTGTTTCTGTTTCTTGAGAGTACTCTCTCGTGTTTTCTTTACCGCTACTGCTGTAGCAGCGACTTGGGTCTTTTATTAATTAAAACGTCCGGGCAATTTGCCGTGGTCCATCCATAAAACTTCTTACTCCCGACGTTCCGTTGCGTACTGCGGCCAACCTCTTCAAGGGTGAGTCGACGACTGCTTACTTGGCGCTGGAGGTCCTGCTTATATAGATGGCCTGGATGGCGCCACCACTTGCCACGTGCTGCCGACTATGAAGTTACCTTTGACCAAGGTCATGTCTCTCGATTACAGGTAATCAATTTCCATATCTTTGGTTCAAAGTTGACCGCCAAATCTTATCTAATTTCAAACCTTCTTCTTTCCTGTTAAAATTATTGTGGTGTTTTTGTATTTCTATGGCTTCTCTGTACATCCGTGTGTAATAATGCGACGTCCTCGCTTAGCACGCTCGTTTCACTAAATTTGATTTCATGGTCACCACGAGCAAAAACATTCTCTGCCACAGCTGACTTGTCAGTGCGACCTAATATGCGAGTATTAACAAAAAAATGTTTGTAATTCTATCGGACCAAACTGCGTGGTCATCAGTTCGTAGCTTACAAACTACTTAAACCTAGGTAAACTAACCTAAGGACAAACACACACACCCATCCCCAGGGAGGACTTGAACCTCCACGGCGAACAACCGCGCGCTCCGCAGCGAGACGCTTTAGACCGCTTGGCTACTCCACCGCGGCGAGTATTAACACTCCTTTTTGTTGTTCCTATATACACCATGCCACAGCTACAGGGAATTTTATACACCCCAGGCGTTGCTAGGGGATGTCGTGCGTCTTTCACCGATCGTAAGCATTCGCTAATTTTCTTGGTAGGTTTAAAGACGGTCTGAATTTGAAACCTGGCCAAAACTTTCCCAATACGGTTCGTAATTTTGTGGATGAAAGGAAGAAAAACTTTTCCGGCCAACAGTTGTTGTTGTGGCTTGTTTTCGGACTCTTTTCTTCTTGGATGGAGAGCTCGATCTATCTCTTTATCGGTGTATCCATTTTTCTTAAATGCTGTTCGCAAATGGTTTAATTCATCTTTCAAATAAATAGGCTCACAGATATTATTAGCTCGATCCACCAATGTTTTAATGATACCTAATGATAAGCAGGACCTCCAGCGCCTACTAAGCAGTCGCCGACTCACCCTTGAAGATGTTGCCCGCAGTAGGCAACGAAACGTCGGGAGTAAAAAGTTTTATGGATGGACCACTGCAAATTAGCCCGGAAGTTTTAATTAATGAAGACGCTGGCCGTGAAAGCCTACATACTGGGTCTTTTATGTTTGCATAACGTTGTCCTTGCTTCGTATGATGCCATAATTGTTAAAGTAGATTCCGCGATTATATTTTTTGGACAAGGAATTGATGCTACCGAATGTTTGAATTTGAAGTAAGTTAGTTAAAGTACAGCACAAAATGAACATTAATGCAAACAAACCGCGGGTTGCATATTAAAGTTGGGCACCATAGAAGCAACAGCACGTTATAAGACTTACGGAAAGCATGTAGCTGCATCCTGCACTTCGTATTGTAGAAGTGATAACCTTTTCTTATTTTCTTCCAACTCAGGCGCTTGTCGAGGGTCACGCCGAGGTACTTCGCTGTATTTCTCCAGGGGAGATTTTGGCCTTGCAGTTGTAGCAGCTGATAGGAGCGTCTGGGAGGGCGACGTTTGCCTAGACGTGGCTTGCGTCTTGTCTGAATTCGTGGTAATACGCTTTTCCTAGTTTTCTACCCTGTTTAGAGCTATTTGTACGCGTCTTGTGACCAGATTCCTGTTTGTCGAGGAGGAGAACAATGCAGTGTCATGCGCGTATTGCGCAATGTCTACATGCTGCGTAGTTGGAATGTTAGCTGTGTAGACAATGTATAGGACAGGCCCGAGGACTGATCCTTGGAGTACGCCTGCACCTATTCTTCTCTTGATCGACAGCGATCCATCGATCTTAACCACAAAAATCCGGAAAGATAGTTTTCAATAATCTTCACTATCTTTCCGGGGAAGTAGTAGCCCGGTGTGCCAGACGGAATCAAAAGCTTTTGCTACGTCTAGGAGAACACGGCCGGCCCAAACCAGTTCCGAAACTTCTACCTGCCGCTGGAAAACCAGACGCTCGAATTCGGCAACTCTCCTAAATCTGCCCCACTACAGAAACACGAATTCGACAATTGCTACGTGCTACTATTAGCAGTGGTTTCTGCACCTACACTAGGGTGACCAGATTTCCAAAATAAAATTACGGGACACATGTCGGTACCGATGCGTGTGACACTAAATGTCGCATAAACCCACGAATTGATGCTGATAGTATAGTGAACGTAGGCAGTATTGTGTGACCCCCCGCCCCCTCAACGCTCAGCAAGCTGAAGTGTCGTATTCGGTAGTTCTCGTATGTACATTTATTTTTCTCGAAATCACTTATTTTAGAAAACTATTACCATAACAGGAATAGTATTTATTGCTTAACCCTCTGTTGCCAGACGGTACTTAAAAGTACCAGTGAGTTTTGATGTTTTGTTTGTGTTTGTTAAGCTTATGGGACTTAACTACGGGGTCATCAGTCCCTAAACTTACAAACTACTTATCAACTACCTTATACTAAAGACGGCACAAATATCCATGCCCGAGGGGGGATTCGAACCACCGACCGTAGTGGCCGTGCAGACCGTCACTGGAGCGCCTCAGTCTCCTCGGCCACCGCGGCCGGCGTGAGTTTTGACTCATTATTTTCTTACAGTTCAGTTTCGTGACCTGAGAGCCGCTCAGGACGAAGCAGTACCTCTGCTCTACGATTTCAGATATGTTACTGCACGATACATGGACCTATCTGGCAGCCAGAGATTGTAACTGTTTTTTGCACGCTGCTGCGAAAACAGAAGATTGAGTGTGTTTGTTTCCACGCTGTTGGCTGGCTTTGTGCGCAATTTATTGAAACTTCCGTTGGGTTTTCCAATGTTAGTACGTACTCTCTCTGTTTGTTATATATAATAGTTTGAAGCATTACATTACAAGCAAGTCAGATGAAGTGGAAATTATAAAGTGGACTTATTAGTTCCGTCAGGTTGTGCGAACACATTATTGTAGCTACAATGCGTCACATCTCTCTAGTTCTTCTGTCCACTTTTTATCACACAGATGGACGAAAGTCGGAAAACTAGTGACTATTTTCGACCTCTGACTGATGCAGACATTGAATCAATTTTGTATGACGACATTTCTACTGATATTTCAGAGATACTGAAAAAATGACTATACTCCGTCCAGTTATCGTAAGCGATTACAATAAAAACATGGGTGGGCTGGATCATGGAGACAGATTACGATGAACTTATGGTCTTGATAGGCGATCAAAGAAATGGTGGCACTTAGTGATTTACATGGGACACTGCCAATGCTGCAATTCAGGCGTGCTTTGGTATTAGGGCTAATGAATGAGCAGCAAGTGCCAAATCTCAAAAAGAGAAACTAATAATGATGAAACAACTCCCACAAAGTGAAGCAAATATAATTTTTTTGTTCCTAAAGAAATACGTCTTTGCAACCGAGAAAACCATTTTGTAGTGTTCAGTCGCAAAAGAGGAAGATGTGAAATGTGTGCAAAAAAATAAGATTCACTCAAGACCTCTGAATACTGATACAACTGCAGTAATTCACACCGACAGCAGAATTACTTTGGACTCTTTGCGAAATCCGAAGAACCACAACTTGTTGATTGAAGAAATAAGAAGTAATATCAGAAGGTTGCAGACACACAACTGGCTGGTGCATTTCGAATGGGTTAAGGCACATCAAGGAATATGGGGAAATGAACTAGCTGACAACCTTGCTAAAAGAGCAGCTCGATCACGACAATCAATACGTTACAACAAAATACCTACGAGTGCCGTAAAGAAGAAACTTCGAGAAGAGTTTAGAAACAAATGGGACATTGAATGGCAGAGAACAAAAAACGGGGGAAGCACTAAACCGTATTTTCCTACGATCCGACAACGTTTAATGATTAAACTTCCAATATCTCCGAATTTTACAGCTATGCTAACAGGCCATGGGAAACTGAAAGCCTACTATCAGCGGTTCAAAATAATTGAAGACGGAACGTGCACATGTAACAGTGCTGTCCAAACTATTGACCACGTGCTTTTCGAATGCTGCAATTTATTGAAAGAGACGCACCATCTCAGGAAAAAAATAGCTGCCAAAGGAGGAGGATGGCCCGTCAGTCAATATGACTTAGTACATAAATACACTACTGACTTTTACAATTTTTGTAATTCAATAAGATTTCCTAATGTATAAAACTTTTACAATTTTTGTAATTAATTAAGATTTCCTAATGTATAAAATTGTTTGTTCCTTTGTAAACCCTGTCAACTTGTATACTGTACTTGTGTTTGTAAGAACATTTGATGTAACCGCCTGAATCAAACCATCAAACATGTAATATTGCTATGTAATGGGGCATGTTAAATAATAAATAAATAAATAAAAATAAAAAGACCACATTCACAGTGTAGCGCAATTAAAGTGTATTTGTCTTGCAATGACATAAATAACTGTTTCTTACAATTTCAAGAGATATCACTAAACATGTGTTTGTATGTAAAAATCATATACTGTCAAAGTTGCTCTAGAAGCAGAATTTAATGTAAAATTTACATAAAAAACATAAATATATTTCTTGTTAATTAATTTTCTAATGTAAATATATATAATTTTTATGTGAAATAACATTCAAGTTTTACAAATTGGAGCATTTTTCTGTGCATGTTGTGACCTAACGGTACTTTGAATACCGGCAGTGAAAAAAGATGAAAATAATAAAATAAAATTTTACAAAAAATCATAGCGCCTTTTGAGGCCACAACAGCACAAATTCTACAAAGATAATGTAGAAAAGTAATTTTTTTCTTATTCAAGGAAACAAAGGGTTAAAGAACGTGAGAGCAACGTGACAAGAATCGGAATAACGGATTTTTGAGACGGAACAAAGTACATATAAGGCAAGCTCAATAAATAAGTCATACCAAGTAAGTTGCTAATACAAATATTAACCAAACACAGCTCTTTGCCGCGGTGGAGTGGCCGAGCATTCTAAGACGCCATGCTGTGGAGCGCGCGGTTGCTCGTTGTCGGAGGTTCGAGTCCTCTGTGGGGCATGAGAGTGTGTGTTTTGTCGTTTGGTAAGTTTACGTTAAAGTAGTTTGTAAGTCTAGGAACTGATAGCCATAGCAGTTTTGTCCAATTTGTTTCCAGATATTTGAACATTTTCCACATAACTACTCGTACAACTAAAACCCAAGTAAATTGCATTACTACTAAATACTTTACTCTCACATGCAACAAGCAAGAAAGACGGTCATGATTACTTACGCACTTTACGCGTGGACTATTGGTGTACTTGAGAATGGCCTAAAAGCCGAAATTCGGATTGTGGAAATAAATAATAGAACCTTACAGTCAAATGGCGGTCCAATCAGTACTGTATGACTGTGGTTCAACATAAAAGATTTTAAAAAAATAGGTTACCCAAAAATACTTTAGAACTTATATACCGATTTTAGGCAACCTATGCTTTTTTGCAGTTAAAATAAAAAGAAGATACCGCCAAAGGTAGAAATATTTGAAATAGTATGTAAAAATTACTTCGAAAATAGTGAATCATCCCCTTTGAGTTGAAGCGTATGGATTATGACTACATTTACTCTCCGTTTGGTTACTCTAACAATAATTTAAAAACATTATTTCAAAATATATGGGACGGTTAGTAAAATACGGGACAACATACGTCCCGTATTTACTTTGTCGGGACAAGAGGACACTTAAGCTAAATAAGGGACGACCTTGTAAAATACGGGACGTCTGGTCACCCTAAGTCCTACACCTTCATAGATACACTGCAAGGCACATACAAGTCCGTGGCAGAGGGTTCATCGAACCGCTTTTATATTTCTCTACATTTACATTTTATAATAGCTCGCGGGAAAAAAGGAACACGTAAATCTTTGCGTTTTCGATCTGATTTATCTTATTTTATTTTGATCATGTCTTCCTATGTAACAACATACGTTTGCATTCGAAAGATAAAGTTTATGAAAGAAATTTCGCAAATATATATCATCGCAACAAATAACGCCTTTATTTTTTTTAATGATTTCCACCTCAAGTCGTGCATCATTTCTGTGACACTCTTCCCCCTACTCGCGATAATACAGAACGAGCTGTCCTCCTTTGAACTTTCTCTACATCGTCCGACAGTCCCACCTGGTGTGGATCCCACATTGCGCAGGAATACTAGAAAATAGAATACACAAATGTACTGTAGGCACCTTCTTTAACAGAACTGCTGCATCTTCTAAGTATTCTGCCAATGAAAGGTAGCCTTAGGTTCGCTTTCCCTACACTATTTTCGGTGTGTTCTTTCCAGTTTAAGTTGTTCGTAATTGTTATTGCTATATATATTCAGTGGACCGACGGCCTGTAGATTTGACTGATTTATCTTGTAACCGAAGTTTAACGAATTTCTT
Organism: Locusta migratoria; assembly: GCA_026315105.1. Lineage (NCBI taxonomy): Eukaryota > Metazoa > Arthropoda > Insecta > Orthoptera > Acrididae > Locusta > Locusta migratoria. Next base: position 212,936,507 of record CM048749.1, read on the forward strand.
TTAATGGTCGCATGGATGACTTCACACTTCTCGTCATAAAGGGTTAATTCCCAATTTTTCCACCAAGCAGATATCTAAATCATTTTTTTTTGCAGTTGCTTTTGATCTTCTGGTGACTTTACTAATCGATAAGTAACAGCATTATCCGCGAACAGTCTAAGGCAGCTACTCAGATTGTCTCCTAAATCGATTGTAAAAATAAAGAACAGTAGGGGCCCTGTAACACTTTCCCGAGGAACGCCAGATATCACTTCTGTTCTACTCGATGAGTTACCGTCAATTAAAAATCTGTGTCCTTTATGACGGTAAATCACGAATCTAATCGTAGAACTGTAGCGATATTCCATATGCACGCATTTTGAATAGATGATGCTTGTGAGGTACAGTGTCAAAAGCCTTCCGGAAATCTAGAAACACAGAATCTATTTGACATGCCTTGTCGTTAGCACTCATCACATGTGAGTAAGATAATTTCTGAATTTGTGTTGACTATAGTAGTTCATAATATTTCGGAATGTGTATGTTCTAAAATCCTGCTGCAAACCGACGTCAATGATGTAGGCCAGTAATTTTGCGGATCACTCCTATGGCCTTGGTTGAATATTGTAGTGACCTGTGCAACTTTCCAGTCTTCGGGTACGAAACGTTCGCTTAGAGAGCAGTTGTATATTATAGGTATGCGGTTATTGTATCAGCGTAGTCTGGTATGCAGTCGGAACCGGGAGACTTACTTTTGCTAAGTTATTTAATACTTAACGGGTAAAGGGGTATCTACTTCTAAATCACGCATACTGGCACCTGTTCTTGATACGAATTCTGGAGTATTTTCTTCGTCTTCTCTAGTGAAGGAATTTCGGAAAGCTGTTTTAAGCAATTCTGCTTTAGCACAATTGTCATCAGTAGCATCACCATTTCTATCGTGTAATGAAGGTATTGGTCGCGTTTTGCCGCCAGTATACTTTACACACGACCAGAACTTCTAAGGATTCTCTACCAAATTACGTGATAGGGTTTCCTTGTGGTAACAACTATTGTAAGCTTCTCGCATTGAAGTTCAAGCTAAATTTCTAGTTTCTGTAAATGGTTGCCAGTGTTGGTGCTTTTGTGTCCGTTTAAATTTGGCATGCCTTTCTGTTTGCTTTTGCAAGAGTGATCTAATCTTTTTTGTGTACCATGGCGGGTCAGCCGCCTCTTTTGTTAATTTGTTAAGTATAAATCCATCATTGTTTGTCTATATTATATTTTTGAATGTGAGCTACAACTGATTTACATTCATATTGTTAGTTTAGAAAGATTGGAAATTCTCACTTAGGAAAACGTTAATCAAATTTTTACCTGATTTTCTGAATAAATATACTTTTAATTTCGATGGATTTGGAAATTCCTATATTCAGTATCGTAACGACAACTCTGTGTTCACTAATCCCACAGTCTGTTTTGACATTGAATACAACGGTACAATGAAAAAAGGAGAGGAAAAAAATAGAACCATGAAAACGTTACTATAGCGATTTATTGACGGAGTAGAATGTTTGGATACTATGAAACCCGTGTTCGAGCCCTCACGGCACAAACTTTCCTATGTACATATTGTTTGATTACAACACCTACGAGCAGTGGATACAAAATAACCCAACTAAATCTAAAATTAGTAATAGATGTCAACAAATTTCTCTTTAATAACTTGTTGGTGTAGAACAGCAACCAGCCACATTTGGTTTATTATTATTTATAAAGTACCATTACCGGTTTCGAATATTATATTTTCATCATCAGATGGCATATGCGTTCTAGACATCTGGTGTTAGTTTAGTGTTGAATTGTCTTGTGATGTTCATCTGGAGTACTTGTTATCTGTCCCCTCAGGGGCTCAGCATTAATTTGCTGAGTACGGGCTTGGCGAACCCGGGGTCCTGAGCTGTGGGCTGTGTCGCGCCAACAGTCCGCTACACCGTAAGCTCTGTGCGTGCTTCAACGACCATCGTTCGGCGCGACGGTGGAACGTTGTACGTTTCAGAGCCCGGGGATCTTGGCTTAATCGCCCGGGTCGCGAGGACGGTACAAACCTCTCTAAAAAAACCCTCAATCTCAAGGTGTGCTACGTGCCGAGGAGATGCATGGCTGTTGAGGTAGGACAGCCGCTAGCGAGCACCCTCTGAGGAACCTGCCGCACCTCAGTTGTATAAGGCTTACCCAGGCAAGCGGGGCTCTGTCTGGGTGGACGCTTATCTCCCTAGCTGCTCGTGGGAACACCATGAAACGAACACGAAACGTTGGCGGACGTACAACCGCCGTCTCTAAGCGTGGTCGAGGCGATTACAACGCTGCAAGCTATGATCCCCAAACGTTTCCTTCCTTGTCAACACCATGGGAGGAACGTCGGGCGAAAATTCAGGGTGAGGCTTATGCCCCGAAATATCTGGTCTGCACTAGAAATGATGGGGAATCTTTTATGACGACGAAGCCGATGTTCTTCGTCGAACATCTAGAGGATAAGTATGGAGAGGTGGAGGGTCTTTGAAAGATGAGATCTGGATCGGTTCTGATAACGACGTCATCCCCAGCGCAGTCACGGGCTTTGCTAGCCTGCGACAAGCTGGGTGATGTTTCCGTTTCTATTACGCCACACAAGACCTTAAACATGGTCCAGGGTATCATTTTTCACAGGGATCTGCTGCTGCAATCGGATGACGAATTGAGAGCTAATTTGGAGCGGCGTGGTGTGCATTTCATCCGCCGTATCTATAGGGGTCCGAAGGACAAGAGGGTTGCCACCGGTGCCTTCATCTTGGCTTTCGAGGGCGATTCATTGCCTGAGAAGGTCAAGGTGATGGTCTACCGGGTCGACGTAAAGCCCTATGTTCCTCCCCCTATGCGCTGCTTCAAGTACTGGAGGTTTGGGCACATGTCCTCCCGATGTGATGCCAACTCAACATGTCGGGAGTGCGGGCGTGCATCCCACCCGGACGCCCCCTGTACCCCGCCTCCAGTTTGCGTCAATTGCAACCAGCAGCATCCTCCGTGTTCTCCCAACTGCTCTGTACTCCACAAGGAGCGTAAGATCATGGAGTACAAGACCCTGGACCGGCTGACATACGCGGAGGCCAGACGTAAGTATGCAAAGCTCCATCCTGTGACCATGACCACCTCATACGCCTCTGTAGCTTCCCCATCTATCTCCAGACCACCTGTACCATCAATGCCAGCGGGCCCCCAGGCCCGAACCACTGCACCTGCCCCCTTGGCAGTTGGGGGCGCCACTCCTTCGGTTGCTCCCACACTCTTCACGTTGGGAGCAACAGATAAACTATCTCAGGGGACATCGGTCCCCACTCCACAGCCGGAGAAAAAACAACCTTCTCCGGCTCCTCTCGCCCGGAAGGGGTCCCATGGGACACTCCCTTCCGAGGCTTCTCCTCGTGGGAAGGTGGATCCCAGCAAATGGCTGAAGGATCCCCCGGCGGCTGATCGAAGGGCCTCCTGCTCTTCGTCAGCTCCTGCCGCCCCGTCTGAGAAGCCCCTACGGCCCTCAACACCCAGGGGCCAGCGAGAGGGTAGAAGAAAAGAAAAGAAGGAAAAGGATTCTTTGGTGGCCTCCAAGCCACCCACACCCACATCCTCTGCTTCAGAGGATGAAGTCGAGATCCTCGCCTCCGCTGAGGATCTCGCACTTCTTGATTCGCCTGACCGTAGGAGCTCTGCACAACCAGGTTCATCTGAGTCTATGGTCTTAGATTCTGTTGAGCCTGATCATAAAGCAGCAGATGTTCCTATGGAATGATCTTCTTTTCTTTTTCTTTTATGGTCTTAGAGCGTGGAGAACGACTTATTCTCCAGTGGAATTGCGGCGGCTTCTTTAATCACCTGGCTGAGCTGCGACAACTACTGTACCGCTACCCGGCATTTTGTATCGCCCTACAGGAGACATGGTTTCCAGCACAGCGCACCCCTGCCCTCCGTGGGTATCGGGGCTACTACCGCAACAGGACCCTTTACGACAGGGTGTCTGGCGGTGTGTGCCTATATATCCTGGACACTGTCCCAAGTGCCCCCGTGCCCCTCACAACCACTCTTGAGGCAGTGGCTGTCAGAATTCGGGTAACACAAGAATTCACTGTCTGCAGCTTGTACCTTCCTCCGGATGAGGCCGTGTCTCTCAACACCCTTACTGCTCTGGTCTCGCAACTTCCTCCACCATTCCTCCTTTTGGGGGACTTCAATGCCCACAACCCTCTGTGGGTTGGACTCCAGACCACAGGCCGCGGTAGGGATGTTGAGACATTGTTGGCGCAACACGACCTTTGCCTCCTGAATACAGGTGCCCCCACGCATTTTAGCGTAGCACAGGGTACGTATTCAGCGATCGACCTCTCCATCTGCAGCCCCAGCCTTCGACCACACTTTGGTTGGCGTGTGCATGAGGACCTGTGTGGTAGCGACCACTTTCCAATCTTTGTGTCGCTCCCGCAGTACCAAGCTGCAGACAGCTTACCCCGTTGGTGTCTCCGTAGGGCTGTCTGGCCAGTTTATACTTCAACCGCTGTCATCACTGCACCACTGCCAGATGACATTGACAATGCAGTCCAGCAGGTGACTGATAATATTGTCAGGGCCGCTGAGGTAGCAGTTCCGCAAACCACCGATTCCCCTAGGCATAGGTCCGTGCCTTGGTGGACACCAGAGATTGCTGAAGCCATCCGGGAACGTCGGCGAGCGCTCCAGCGCCATCGACGCCACCCATCCGTGGAGAATTTGGTGGCCTTTAAACGGCTCCGTGCGCGTGCTCGACGACTCGTACAGCAGAGTAAGCAGGATTCCTGGGAGCGGTATGTAGCCAGTATCGGCTCCCGCACCTCCCTGACTAAGGTATGGACGCAAGTCCGACGCGTCTTCGGATACCGCCCGCCGACAGGAATCCCGTCCCTCACCATCCAGGGTGTCCTCTGCACGCTCCCGACAGCTATCGCCGAGCACATGGCAGACCACTACGCACAATGCTCTGCGACTGCCATGTACAGTACTGACTTCCGCTCCCTCAAAGAGCGGGCCGAGCGGAAACAGCTCTCTTTCCGCACTCGTCGTCAGGAAATATACAACGACCCGTTTACTGAGTGGGAGTTCCGAACTGCCCTTGCTGCGTGTCCTGATACAACTCCAGGACCTGATAGGATTCACGGCCAATTCCTCCGACACCTTTCACCAGAGTTTCAACGCCACATTCTCGCCCTGTTTAACCATCTATGGGCAGAGGGCACTTTCCCGTCGCAGTGGCGGGAAAGCACTATCATCCCGGTGCTGAAACCTGGTGCAGATCCCCTGGTGGCTGACAATTACCGTCCGATCAGCCTCACCAACGTTCTCTGCAAGCTCTTCGAACGTATGGTGAGTCGGCGGCTTATGTGGATCCTTGAAGAGCGCGGACTCCTTGCTCCACAACAAGGGGGCTTTCGCCAGGGCCGTTCTACCATTGACAACCTCGTGTCATTGGAGTCGGCCATTCGCACTGCCTTCGCTAGGCGTGAACATTTAGTTGCTGTATTTTTCGACCTTCGAAAGGCGTATGACACCACCTGGCGCCACCATATTTTAACAACTCTTCATGACTGGGGCCTACGGTGTGCCCTTCCTATTTTTATTCACAATTTCCTCTCCCATCGCTCGTTCCGGGTGAGGGTTGGGGCATCTTTTAGCTCCCCACGTATTCAAGAGAACGGTGTCCCACAGGGCTCCGTCCTCAGCGTTCCATTGTTTTTAGTGGCGATAAACGGTCTCGCTGCGGCTGTGGGGTCATCAGTCAGTTGCTCCCTGTTCGCCGATGACTTCTGCCTGTATTTCAGCTCCGTTAGCATCGGCGTAGCTGAACGGCGGCTGCAGGGTGCCATCCGAAAGGCCCACTCATGGGCCTCTTCTCACGGATTTCAGTTCTCCGCACGGAAAACCCGCGTGATGCACTTCTGTCGCCGTCGGGTAGTTCACCCTGACCCAGAGCTCTACCTGGGTGGTGAACTACTTCAGGTTGAGGCAACACATCGCTTCCTGGGCATGGTCTTCGATGCCCGGCTGACATGGGTGCCACACCTACGTCAGCTGAGACTGAAGTGTTGGCGGCATTTAAACGTTCTCAGATGCCTCAGCCATACTGGATGGGGAGCAGCACGTTCCACCCTTCTTCAGCTCTACAAGTGACTCATTCTGTCTCGGCTTGATTACGGGAGCTTGGTTTATGACTCGGCAGCCCCTTCTGCCTTGCGAGTCCTAGACCCTGTTCACCACACAGGTGTGCGTCTCGCAACAGGGGCTTTTCGCACCAGTCCCGTAACGAGCCTTCTAGCTGAAGCTGGTGTTCCCCCTCTGCGATATCGCCGGCAACGGCTGTTGGTGAGCTACGTTGCCCGGGTTCATGCTTCACCCCGCCATCCGAACCACAGGCTTCTCTTCCCACTTTCTGCACTCCCTTCCCCACGACGTCGGCCCAGGTCGGGTCTCCCGATTGCGGTCCGCGTCCGTTCCCTTCTCTCCTCACTTGATTCCTTACCCCTTCCTCCACCTTACCATTACTCCCTCCGTATCCCCCCCTGGAAAATTCCTCGCCTGGAGCTTCGGCTGGACTTGTCCCGGGATTCAAAAGCCTCGATTTCACCACTGCTTCTCCGTCGCCGGTTCTATGCACTGATTGATACGTTTCACGGAGCAAACATTGTGTACACGGACGGTTCTTTGGTCGATGGCCATGCTGGATATGCCTTTATCCATGGTGACCACATCGAACAGCGGTCATTGCCTTGTGGAAGCAGCATCTTCACCGCAGAACTGGTCGGTATTTTGAGAGCTCTTGAACACCTCAGAGCTCACCCCAGGGGGTCGTTCGTCATCTGTAGCGACTCCCTGAGTGGCTTACAGGCCCTCGACCAGTTTCTACCGAAAAACACAGTAGTGCGAGCCATTCAAGATGCTGTATTCGCCCTTGGCGAGTCAGGCCGTTCTGTCGTTTTTGTTTGGACGCCAGGGCATGTAGGTATACCAGGCAATGAACGTGTGGATCAGCTGGCCAAGCAGGCCACCACTATGGGGTCCCTGGACATTGGCCTCCCAGTTTCCGACCTCCAAACCCAGTTGACCCGCAAGGTCTTAAAGGTTTGGAATTCGGAATGGGCAGACTCCACTGAACCAAATAAGCTCCGTGCTGTCAAGCCGTCTACCGCTGCATGGAAGACGTCCCTGAGGGCTTCTCGCAGGGAGTCGGTTGTCCTTTGCCGACTCCGTATAGGCCATACTTGGCTCACGCATGGTCACCTTCTGCGTCGCGAGGACCCTCCGCAGTGTCGATGTGGTGCGCCTTTGACGGTCGCCCACATCTTAATTGAATGCCACAATTTAGCCGCAGTGAGACGAAATTTTAATATCCCTGACGTTTTGCAGCTTGCATTAGCTGACAACACCTCCATGGTTGACTCTATTTTACGTTTTATGCGTGAGTGTGGACTTTACAAGTCACTTTAAAGTTTGTGTTTGTCTGTCATTGCTCTGTCCTCCGCCTGCTTAAGTCTGTTAGGTAGGTGGTTTTAACGTGTTCCAGAGTGGCTGGGTGTGTTCCTTATATCCTTGTGACCACCCAGCAAAAACACTCTTGTAATGTTTCAGCTGTTTTATCCCTTCTTCGTTTTTAATCGTATCCTTTCTTTCTATTAGTCTGTAAGTTTTAAACTTTGACTTGTTAGTGCATTCACTTCGAATCGCTTAACACAATGTTTTATCTCTTGGACTGGAAAAAGGGACTGATAACCGTCGTTGTTTAGTCCCTTCAAAAACCCAACAACAACAACTTGTTATCTGTATCCAGCGAAACCCGTTCTTAATTGTGGTCACAGATGCACTTAGGTTTGGCATATCTAGCCACTTGTGTTCAGTCACTGCAGTAATTTTAAGTCTACACCACATATTTCTGCAGCACATGTACTTTTCACAGGCACCAGATGACAACAGAAATAAACATACACAAGCACCAGATTACAGAAAAATCTGTTTTTCTGTAAAACCAATTGTGGCTGGTTGCTGTTCTACACCAACAAGTTATTTCACATAACAGCCATGGTCTCAAAAATGTCTTTATGACAAAATTGCAAATTTTTGTTTTTCAGATATGCTTTTCGCATTAAGAAGTAGGTAAATTATTATTGAAGAAGTAATCGTCGTAACTGTTAACACAATTGTCCCACTGTGAGACAAGATGATGTATGCCTTCCACGAAAGAAAAGATTGCGGTTACTTACGGAAGTATGACTATACCAGGCGAGCATCTCTTCGTCCGACGGAAATCGGCAGCCGTCTTTCTTCAGGCCTCCAAAAATATTTAGATTGAGAGATCGGGACTTTGCGAAGAGTGTACGAGAGATTTCTGAGGAAACTTCTGCAGCGTACTTCAAACAATCTTGGCAACATATGGGTGGGAATTTTCTGCAGTAGAAGTTTTTCTGGGAAGCCCTCACACACCATCGACGCCGTTTTGTTTCGGAGTAAGAGACGCGCTCATGGGTACAATAATGTTCCGTAGACAACCGCTAACGTTTTTACAGTAAACGAGTTGAGGATTGTGTGTCATAGTGACAAATCTGTTAACAGTTACGGCGGTTAGTTAACTTACTTCTGTCTGTTAGGTTCTCCTTTCACTGCTCCATATACACATACGTAGCGGAAGTCGCTGGAAGCCCGCCAGGAAGACTCAGCCATACTGCATGTGTAGCCGTCCATATGAGGTAACTTCTGGAAGCCGTCTTAAATGGTTAATTATACCACCTTGTGCTCATAACGTGCTCTATTTCCTTTTGAATTGCAGAAATTTGGTAAAGAAGTGAATGAAGTTCAAATAATGTCCATTTGAGTAACGTGATGCCTGTTACGTCAACTGACACGATGCTACGCTTCCGCCGTAAAATTCACTAACATTGTTACGGGATATTGTTTGAAGACTCATGTTTCTGAAAATGGTCTGCAAATATTTCTTACTCCGGTACAAATACAACTGTAAATTTTCCACGTTCCAGTCAATGAGTATTACTTAAAATGAGATTGAAACGCGATCTCAGAGATCGAAATTAGATAGCCGTTACTTCGTTTATTTTTGTGAGAATCATTTTGGTGTAGGTAAAAACTCCATACCGGTGCGATAATTATTATTCTATTAGATGAGCTCTGCAGCTGTAAAGGTATAAAGTAGGCCTAGCATTATGTTCAGTTTGGTGTGCTGAGGTTTACTTTCGCGAAACAGCTGTCCACGATATGACATACCAACAATTTGTATTTAAAGTCGTTTTCTAATGTAGTTGGTGAAAGCACAAATTTTATGTTGGCTGTTAGTTTTAATATTTACATCAGTGATGCAGTATTTATATGAACGATAAATCAAAGATTTGTAATTTAAAAACGCATTTTCAGCGTATCTAGCGAATGCAACTATTTTTAATAAAATCTGAAATAAATATTAATTTCCCCAATAATTTGATTCTATTTCACAGTAGCACATTCTTCCGTGATAACTGAAACAGAGAGAGGTAAAGTGGGAGAGGATTTGAATATCTAACGAAATATTGGTAGCCCATTACGCTACCAAATAAGTAATGATGATAAAGGAAATACCTCCTTAACAGGAATGCAAAACTTTGATCGTTATTTTTCGTCGAAAATAATGTTGGCAACTACACCAAAATATCTTACAATTATTGTAATAATAATATTAATTGTAAAGTATGTCACCAACATGCAGTTGACAATTTCAATGTAGACACATTCCAATGCTCGATCCCTTGCGAGAATCCAGTATAGGCTGCGAACAAGAGAAATGAATGGGCAGGTTTCGAATTTGTTTTGGCAATGTTAAAATGTTTGTAGAGCTTATGGGACTAAACTACGGGTTCATCAGTCCTTAAAATTACAAACTACTTATGAACTAGCTAATACTAAGGACGGCACAAATATCTATGCCCGAGGTGGGATTCGAACCCCCGACCGTAGTGGCCGTGCAGACCGTGACTGGCGCGCCGCAGACCGCTCGGCCACCGCGGCCGGCAATTTGTGTTGGAATAGAAGCGTGCCTGAATGCCTGATTGGTTAAGGCGACCGCTGGCCCGAAGCGGAAAATTTTTCAGCTTCGTCGATTAATTTATTTCAACGCTCCGAAACGGTCGAAATGTTTAAATATTTCGAATTACGAAAATATCAATCGTCTTATTTTCACCCTCCAATTTAACCTGGCAAGTTTCTTTGGAACCAACCAGCAAGAGAAAATGCATAAGGTAGTGATATGTGATAAGTGACCAGTGCTCAAGATAAATTAACGGATACATAAAAAATTAATTTGAATTCGCATTGTAACTACATAATTGCGCAATTGCCATGTAATTTTATACAGTGACTTATTCAGACAGTTAAGGGAGAGGAAAACTTATTTGCCGGCCGCGGTGGCCGAGGTGACTGAGGCGCTCCAGTCACGGTCAGCACGGCCACTACGGTCGGGGGTTCGAATCCCCCCTCGGGCATGGATATTTGTGCCGTCCTAGTTCGTAAGTAGTTCATAAGTAGTTTGTAAGTTTAGGGACTGATGACCCCGTAGTTAAGCCCCATAGACTATACAAACATTTGAACATTTGAAAACTTAATTGTGATAGGAGACTGGAATTCGGTAGTAGGACAAGGAAGGGAAGGGAAGATAGTAGGTGAATATGGACCGGGCAAAAGGAGTGAAAGAGGAAGACGCATGGTAAAATTTTGCTCTGAACATGATTTAATCGTGACAAACACATGGTTTAAGGATCACAAAATAAGGTTGTATACGTGGAAGAGACCAGGAGACACCGGAAAGTATCAGATAGATTTTATAATGGTAAAACATAGATTCCGGAATCAGGTGATAAACTGTAAGACATACCCAGGGGCAGATATAGACTCAGACCGTAACTTGTTAGTCATGGACTGTAGGCTGAAACTGAAAAAACTGCAGAAAGGTAGGAAAATAAGGAGATGGGACTTAGATAAATTGAAAGAACGTGAAGTTCTGGAGTAATTTAGAGGCAGATTTAGATATCAATTGACAGAAACAGGGGGAAATAAAACAGTAGAAGAGGAATGGGTAGCATTGAGAGATGAAAGGATAAAATAGGTAGAAAGGCAAGACCTACAAAAATCCTTGGATATCACAGGAAATACTAAATTTAATTGATGAAAGGAGAAAATATAAAAATGCAGTAAATGAAACAGGCAAAATGGAGTACAGAGGGCTAAGAAATGAGATTGACAGGAAGTGCAAAATGGCTAAGCAGGAGTGGCTAGAAGCCAAATGCAAATCTGTGGAAGAATGTATAAGAAAGGGAAAAGTAGTTACCGCCTACAGGAAAATAAGAGACATTTGGGGACAAGAAAAGCAACTCTACAAATATCAAGAACTCAGATGGGAAACCAGTTCTCAGCAAAGAAGGGAAAGCTAAAAGGTGGAAAGAGTACAATAGAGCAGCCCTACAAAAGAAATGAAGTTAGAGACGATGTTGTAGGAAGGGAAGAGGAAGTAGATCGAGATGAGATAGGAGATATATACTGAGAGATGAATTTGACAGAGCCCTGAAAGACCTAGGTCGGAACAAGGCCCCAGGAGCTACTAAAGTCTCTGGGAGAGCCAGCCATGACAAAACTATTTGAACTGGTGTGTAGGATGTATGAGACAGGCGAAATACCCTCTGACTTAAAGAAAACTGTAGTAATCCCCATTCCAAAGAAATCAGGTGCAGACAGGTGTGAAAATTACAGAACCATCAGTTTGATAAGTCATGGTTATAAAATTTTAACACGAATTATCTACAGGAGAATGGAAAAGCTCGTAGAAGCTGACCTCGGGGAAGATCAGTTTGGATTCAGGAGGAACGTAGGAATCTGGGAGGCAATACTCACTTTACAGTTTATCTTAGAAGGGAGATTAAGGAAAGGCAAACCTACATTTTTAGCTTTCGTAGATTTGGTGAAAGCTTTGACAATGTAGATTTGAATACACTATTCCAATTCTGAAGTCAGCAGGGAAAGGATAGTTATTTACAACTTGTACAAAAGCTAGACCGCAGTTATTAGACTCGAAGGCCATGAAAGGAAAACATGAGTTGGAAGGGTGTAAGATAGGGTTGTAACCTTTCTCCGATGTTATTCAATTTGTACATCGAGCAGGCGGTGAAGAAAAGCAAGGAAAAATTTGGAATAGGGATTAAAGTTTAGGGTGAAGAAATTAAAACCTTGCGTTTTGCTGATTACATTGTAATTCTATCAGAGACAGCAAAGGAACTGAAGAGCAGTTAAATGGAATGGACAGTGCGTTGAAGACAGCATATAAAATGAACATTAACAAGAGCAAAACGAAGAAAATGGAATGCAGTCTTAGAAAATCAATCGATGCTGAAGGAATTAGATTAGGTAATGAAACAACAAAGGTGGTAGATGAGTTTTGTAACTTGGGTAGTAAAATAACATCTGATGGTCGAAGAACAGAGGATATAAAATGCAGAATGACAATGGGAAGAAAAGCACTTTTGAAGAGAGAGAAAAAAAAAAAAGATATTTGCTAACATTGAATATTAAGTGTAAGGAAGTCTTTTCGGAAGGCATTTATGTGGAGTGTTGCCTTGTACGGGAGTGAAACAAGGACGGTGAACAATGCGGACAGGGAGAGAATAGAGGCTTTTGAAATGTGGTGCTGCAGAAGAATGCTGAAGATTAGGTGGGTTGATCGCATAACTAATGAAGAGGTACTGAAGAGAATTGGTGAGAAAAGGAATTTTTGGCATACCTTGACTAAAAGAAGGGATCGCTTGGTAGGACACATTCTTAGATATCGAGGAATCGTAAATTTAGCATTGGAGGTAAGTGTGTGGGGTAAAAATCGCAGAGAGAGACCAAGAGACGCGTATAGTAAGCAGATTCAAGTTAATATGGGTTGTCGTTCTTTTGAGGAGATGAAAAGGCTTGTTCAGGATAGAGTAGGGTGGAGAGCTGCATCAAACCAGTCTCCGGACTGAAGACCATAACAACATAACAGTAATAACAGCCGCGAAGAATGGCCACGTGGTCTAAGGCGTCATGCTGCGGATTGGGCGGCTCTCTCAGGTTGTTTGCAGATGACGCCGTCATTTACCGTCTAGTAAAATCATCTGAAGATCAAAACCAACTGCAGAGCGATCTGAATCAGATGTCACTATGGTGTAAAAATTGGCTGTTGACTCTAAATAATGAGAAGTGTGAAATCGTCCACATCGTCCAAATCCGTTAAACTTTGTTTGCAAGATTAATAAATCAAAAGTGAAGGCCGTCAATTTAGCTAAATACCTAGGAATTGTTATTACTTCAGACTTAAACTGGAAAGAACACGTAGATAATGTCGTGGGAATGGCGAACCACAGATTGCGTTTTATTGGTAGAACCCTTAAAAGATGCAACAGATCTAACAAAGAAACTGCATACACTACGCTTGTCCGTCCATTTTTGGAGTATTGCTGCCCAGTGTGGGATCCTTATCAGGTGGGTTTGACGGAGGACATTGAAAGAGTCCAAAGAAGGGCAGCTCGTTTCGTATTGTCACGATACAGGGGAGAGAGCGTTACGGAAATGATACAGGATCTCGGATGGGAATCATTACAATAATGGCGCTTATCGGTGCGGCGTGGACTACTTACGAAACTCCAATAGCTAACATTCTCCTCCGAATGCGAAAATATATTGTTGACTCCCACTTACATAGGTAGAAATGATCATCAGAATAAAATACGAGAAATAATAGCTCGAAAGGAGAGATTCAGGTGTTCTTTCTTCCCACGTGCTATTCGAGAATGTAATGGGAGATAAATAGTATAAAGGTGGTTCGATGAATCCTCTGCCAAACACTTAAATGTGATTTGCAGAGTATCCCATGTAGATGTAGATGTTTCCGCAGGAGGCTCGAGTTCACTCTTGGCAGTGTGTGTGTGTGTGTGTGTGTGTGTGTGTGTGTAAGTTAGTTTACCTAGTTTGTAATTCTAGTTTTATAAACCGTTGAAGATTTTTACTAAAAACGGCGTTAATTTAAAAGTGAAATGTATTTGGTCTAAAAACTAGAGAAACATAGTAACTTCGGATAAGAATGCTGTAACACACAAATCTCACCTTCGTCTTCGACTTCCACCTGTCGTGTTAGGTCGCCAATGACAGAGCGTTTTCGATCACTGGACCTAAACTTGAAATTATTTTTAAGTTTTAATTTAAGAAAAATAACTTGTTTTGAAAGAATAATGACCCGCAAATGGTATTTGAACGTTAATATCTCCAGAATAACACTTCTAATTACCAAAAGGAGCTAACTATTATAAAACAAATTGCACTAAAAAATGGCTACGAAGAAACCCTTGTAGACAAACTAAACAGGAAAATAAAGACACAGTTGAAGAAAAAACCAACACAAACTACATTGACACAGGCAAACAGCACACACAATAACAAATGGCATACACTAACCTACCACAACAAATTCACATACAACATAGGTAATATATTCAAGAAACAAGGCATAAACATTGCCTACAAAACAAGCAACCCAATTCAAAAACACATTCCCAAACTAAAACCAAAAAGAGACAAATACCAACAATCTGGTATTTATCAGCTCAAATGCAGAGACTGTGATAATATATATATTGGGATGACTGGCAGAACATTTGATACCAGATACAAAGAGCACATCAGAGCCTGGAAGTATGGCACAAACCATTCAACATTTGCCGACCACCTGAAACAAGAACACCATATGCCCAGCACTATAGAAAAAGATATGGAAATCATACAGACTATTAGAGACAGACACCTACTCCCCTTCCAAGAAAACCTCCACATACACAAAGCACTATCACACAACAAACAACTACTAAATGACCAAATAAATATTGGAAAACAAACATTGTATAAAATAATTGATGAAATCACATAAAACATTCCCTGTCATGCCCGTAGCTATCTCAGACTACTTCCACATCCCATTCCAGATACCACTACCAACACACCACAGCTAAGTTAAATAAAATCACATAGCCATCTCTCCGCTAAACACAAGACCCTCCGAACGTGTCACACATATTGATATAAAACTCCCAAACTTTTTCGCTCCCTGCTAACAAACACTCAACCTCGTGCCCATCACTGTTACTCTACATCACATACCAGATCCAACAAAAAACACAACCCCCCCCCCCAAACACACACACACATCACACACATGCACACTACTTGCATTACCACCACCCAGGAGTTTAATATTAGTGCACCACACCTCATATCCATCACTTTTGTCCTCCATCTCACTTCACATCACACCTTACCACATCCAACCACCATTCAGTCATCTTTCCCTACTACTAAACCCCCCACCAATAATAACAACAATTATAATAATATAATAGTAATTTAAAAAACTTAAATAAAATAATAATAATGTTCCCATTAAATATGTACATATATTATTCTGCCACTATTCCAATCTGCTTACATCAAAACTAAATACATCGAAACATAATTTATTATAAAACAGAGAAAGAACTACATTTGTGAGGTTGGCAACACTCCAATAACACACTGAGCAGAATCAGTAAAAACAAAAACAAACACTTCTGATCTGTGAAAAACAACCATAAACAGTGAAACAGTGACAGTGAAAGTAGTGAGAAAACGACACAACATGAAGAACCGGCGGTATTGCACTAAACAGACCGGCATTCCATGATGTGAAGCGAAAAGAAGACAAAATTTCCGTAAGTACCAAACATTAGGCCTACTTTTCAGGGTCCATTTAAGAACTGTTTTCGATCTAAACAAAAACCAAACTATAGATTTCTACTATTTCAGACCACTGATAATGTTTTACAGTCAATAAAACGAAACGCGTCTGGTGTGAAAACATCGCATTTCATTGTAGTTGCAGAAGACGGAAAATCACTACCATTCATAGTTATTTTACCTAGGTTCAAGTAGTTTGTAAGCTACGGACTGATGACCACGCAGTTTGTTCCGATAGATTTACAAAACATTTGAACATTTTGGACGTTCAAAGCTGGTCCTCACAACTGACGTGCGGACTGAAGTTGCACGTCATGCAGACTATTGTGTCGAGACAGGACGTCCTATGGCTGCACTAATATTATTCGCATGGTGGCGTTCCTTTCAGAGTTTCTCCGGACTGAAGCTCATAAGTTGAAATTTTCTTGCCTGTCCTTCTCTCTTACAAAATTTACGTCTGCTGCGAAAGTTGTGTGTTTTACCATATGATCTAAGAAATGTAACTGACTGACGCTACTTGAATGAAATGTAACTGAATGTGTTTGAACTTGTTCTATCTGATTGCCTTTGCAGAACGTTATGTTAATCTGAATGCGTATTTTTTCACTGTATTCTATGTGAATGTCAAGGTATTGCAAAACCTATCTGACTGCATATTGTTTATAATAATGAAACACAAAGTGATAATTGTTTCTGTATGAAAATATCGTAACAAATTTAACTGTCTGAAAATTACTGATACTAAAAATCACTGTGTTAATAATTCTGGCCCTACAAACTTGTTTCTGACTGAATTAACAATCTTTAACTGAATGTAACGAACACAATATTTATCAATGCCATCTGACTCAGTGCAAACATTTGTTAACCTATCCTGAACACTGTATGGATTGTCCTATCCTGGACTGATGACCCCGTAGTTAAGTCCCATAGACTATACAAACATTTGTTGTTGTTGTTGTTGTTGTTCTACCCTGAAATCTGTAAATCATTCTGAACTGTAAGCGTGACAACGAGAACTGATTCTTTCTCACTTTCACTTACTGCATACATTTGCGCAACACCAAACTGCTTCCTGCTGTACTAAATACTGGAAAGCTAACTACAGAAAAAATCTATGGCACTATTAATAAAACTGTTTATGAAACTCGAACTAATAATAAAAAAAATGAAACATCTGGTTTATTTCCTAACTGATGTAACTTCATGAAAATTACTGACAATGTCATGTTTCGGATTTTAAAATCTGTCAGAGAAAAATATAACTCAGATATTTAATTTGCCTACAAAATTATTTTTGAACAAAGAAAAAAATTTCTTTACTGTTAATAAATTTAAATCGATTTACACAAACAATGTTACAACAATAGCATATTTCAAGAACACTACTCATGAAATTCCTATTTCATAAAAACGCACTCTCAAAACTAAACTATTACAATACATACTTTTCCTAACACAGAAAGGAGTCTCTAGGATTAATCGTGAGACCACAAGCTAACAGCAAGATCTTGCCCGGCCGTTACTGTTACAATCAGTTCAACCTAACAATGCGAAGTTGTGCCATATAAACATGCCAAGTATTTCGTGAAAAAACTTTCCCTTTAAAAAACTTCAAAAGATCGTTTCTCCAACGTCATCTATTCCTTTCGACTCCATATCTTAAACAGGTTGGCTCAGCATTCATGTATCAAAATCTCATCTCCTCGGCTATCCCGCCGGAACGACAACTGCACACAACCACGGTCCCAATACTTCTCCGCGCGCCTAGCAAAGTCTGCCCACTCAATAATCACAACCCTACTTCCCGGCAACAACACTATCACCGTCTCCAACATCGATAGTACTGCCATAGAAAAATAAGCTTGCAACCAAAGATAAACAACCCATGCCTACGTAGCTTGACACTGGTTTCAAATTCGCAGTACATTTGAATATGAAATGTATACTTTCCCATAGCAGGTATCTTACATCATCCCTTTTCTCCCTATAAAGAATTTGATAGAATTTTGTTTGTTTTTTAAATAACCTAGAAAAAGATGGTAACCTTTCAAAGTAGCGGTCATCATCTGCTATGGTAGCCTTTGGACGGCCACAGCGAGGCACGTCACCAACAGTTCCCGTACCTCTGTACCTCCTCCAAGTCTGAACAACATTGTTTTACTTCACTGAGAGACGTCTGGAAACTTCTCTCGATGAGAGTCGCTCCTTACAAACTAATAATGTCGGTTAGATAAAACTTCGGAACTAACCTTCTAAGCATGGTCAACACAAGCAGTGTACTTCCTTTCTGGTGGAGGCGTGCTTAGGTAGTCCTTGCAGGTGCGCTGATCACTGTGTCCCAGTGGTGTAGGGGTCACCGCAACTGCCTAGAAAGCAGGAGACCCGGGTTCGAATCCCGGCTGGGTTCACATTTTCAGCTTTCCCCATTCGCAGTTGAAGTCGTATATTCTGCGAATATGAACACAGACTTCTGTTGCAAAAATTCACAAAAAATCGGTCATTCACTTTATGGTAAGCGTTGGACAGTTTCCACAGATTTCGCAGAGGGTTTTCCGGCGGATCGTGCCTGCCAAATTGAGATGCCGTAAGTTCGGAGGGCATTTAATTCCGTAACCCCTTTTTGAGAAGTACGAAAACGAAAGGCTACAAAAGCTGGCATTCTCGTTCACGTTCCGATGTGGAGCTGGAAGGTTTACTGGACAGAAACGTGACACGAGATAAAACGTGGGTTCCCCAGGCTAGCGCGGAGACAAAACTCCGGTTAACGGTGCAGGGGTCAGGGCGTCTGGACAAACGAAGCAAAACGAGCGCACGAGACTCCCATCCGGGAAAGATAGTTGCTACCGCTTTTACGAATACTAATAGAACCTTGTTTACGGAAGCTGGTGAGCTTTGAAAGACACGTCGTGAGATGTTAAGAAAACAGAGACAAGTCACTCACAAGAAGCGACGCGGTCTCTTCACAACAGGCGACGCGTTTTTGCGCGGCAGTGCACTGTCGCCGTCTTCCGGCAAACATGAGAATTGTCGTCTCACTTCGAACGGTTCCTTTCCGAGCTTCTGCCCTGCAGCCGTGACTTAGCTGCAGGTGATTCGCACCTACACATCTACATCTATATGGGATACTCTGCAAATCACATTTAAGTGCCTGGCAGAGGATTCCTCGAACCACCTTTATACTATTTATCTCCCATTCCATTCTCGAATAGCATGTGGGAAGAAAGAACACCTGAATCTCTCCTTTCGAGCTCTTATTTCTCGTATTTTATTCTGATGATCATTTCTATCTATGTAAGTGGGAGTCAACAATATATTTTCGCATTCGGAGGAGAATGTTGGCGATTGGAGTTTCATAAGTAGCCCACGCCGCAGCAATAAGCGCCGTTGTTGTAATGATTCCCATCTCAGATCGTGTATCATTTCCGAAACGCTGTCTCCCCTGTATTATGACAATACGAAACGAGCCGCCCTTCTTTGGACTCTTTTCCATGTCCTCCGTCAAACCCACCTAATAAGGATCCCACACTGGGCAGCAATACCCCAAAAATGGACGGACAAGAGTAGTGTATGCAGTTTCTTTTGTAATTCTGTTGCCTGTTTTAAGGATTCTACCAATAAAACGCAGTCTCTGGTTCGCCTTTCCCACGACATTATCTGCGTATTCTTTCCAATTTAAGTCAGAAGTAATAGTAATTCCTAGGTATTTTGTGGAGATTACGGCCTTCACTTTTGATTGATTTATCTTTTAAACAAAGTTAAACGTATTTCCTTTCGTACTCACGTGGACGACTTCACACTTCTCATTATTTAGAGTCAATTGCCAATTTTTACAGCATAGAGAGATCTTATTCAGATCGTTCTGCAGTTGGCTTTGATCTTCAGATGATTTTACTCGACGGTAGATGACGGCGTCATCTGCAAACAACCTAAGAGAGCTACTTAGATTTTCCCATATATCGTTTATGTAAAAAAGGAACAACAGATGACCAATAACACTACCCTGTGAAACGCCCGATATCACCTCTGTTTTAGCCGATGCCTTACCATCGATTACTACGAACTGTGTCCTCTCTGACAGGAAATCCCCTGTCCAATCGCAAATTTGGGGCGATATACCATAACTACGCAATTTGATTAAAAGCCGTTTGTGAGGTACTGTATGAAAAGCCTTCTGGAAATCAAGAAATACGGAGTCGATTTGCGGACCCTTGTCGATAGCACCCATCACTTCGTGTGAATAAAGTACATGAAGAAGTGGCCTCGCTACCACCTAATACTGCCAGACGTCCCGATTTTCTCGAGATACCCCTATTTTTAGAGAGCCCCGCGTTTGCCTTAAGCGGCAAACTAAATTACTCTGACTTTTGGGAACTGAAAATAATTCGAAATAGTTTGCGTGTTTACACTGAAACGTCAAAGAAACCGGTATAGGCATGAATATAGAAACAAAGACATATGTGAACAGTCAGAGAACGGCGCAGTTAAACTGTTTGTAAACCTATTGGACCAAACTGCCATGGTCATCGGTCCCTAGACTTACAAACCATTTTAACCTCCACTAAAGGCAAAACACACACACACACACACACACACACACACACACACACACACACACACACACACACACGCGTGCCCGAGGGAGGACTCTAACCTCCGGCGGGAAGGGGACGGTGCTGCTTTCCGCAACGCCAACAGATATCTGGCTCAGGCGTTAGATCGAACAGAATGATCTATTGACCCAAGGTCAACAAGGGTTTAGAAAATATCGTTCATGCGAAACACAACTAGCTCTTTACTAACACCAAGTGATGGGTTCTATCGACAAGGGTTCCCAAATTGATTTAGTATTTCTTGATTTCCAGAAGGCTTTTGACACAGTACCTCACAAACGGATTTAATGAAATTTCGTGGTTATGGTATATTCTCTCAAATTTGCGACTGGATAGTGGATTTCCTATCAGAGAGGACATAGTTCATAGTTATCGATGGTAAGGCATCGACTAAAACAGAGGTGATATCGGGTGTTCCACAGGGTAGTGTTGTTGGTCTTCTGCTGTTCCTTATTTACATAAAAGTTTTAGGGGATGATGGACCACATCGAAAGAGTCCACAGAAGGGCAGCTCATTTCGTATTGTCACGATACAGGGGAGACAGAGTTACGGAAATGATACAGGATCTGGGATGGGAATTATTACAACAACGGCGCTTATCGCTGCAGCGTGGGCTACTTACGAAACTGCAATCGCCAACATTCTCCTCCGAAAGCGAAAATATATTGTTGACTCCCACTTACATAGGTAAAAATGATCATCAGAATAAAATACGAGAAATCAGATCTAAAACGGAAAGATCGCCTGGGCCCGTTAACACCGAGATTGTACCGTTGATTACTGGAAACATGTTGCCTGGACTGACGAGTCTTCTTTCCAGTTTTACCGCGCGGTTGGACGTGTACGAATATGGAGACAACCTCATGAATCTATGGACACTGTATGTCACCAGGTAACCAAGCTGGTGGGTGCTTTTTAATAGTGTAGGTTCACCTACCATCAAGGAACTTGTCATCTGAAGATAGTCTACATTGACTAAAACCGGCCATGAAATAAAAACCGATCCCGTGATCTCGACTGTTTTTAATTTTAATAATGAAGTAAGCCGGTGCGCCAGGGGTTTGTAATCGTCCCGTGAACTGTTGTGGGGCCTTAGTATTCTCGAGTCCTGTATGTTCAGGTTCACTCATAAGGGACACCTCTGACCTTGAACGCTCGGAACCCGCACGAAATTATGCTTAGAATAACTGGCAATCATAAAAGAAAACAGTCGTGTGCGTCATTTCCATAGTGTAGCTGCACTCACTCGTGCTCGTGGTATAGCTGCTCTTCCTATTTGTTTCTTTGGGTGTTCGCAAGCGAGTTACCGTGTAAATTGTGTACAGTGCAGTGATATCATGAAGAGAATTAATATTACGCATGTGGTCCAAATATTAGGAACCAAGTTGTGACGTGCTGAATATGGAAATGATTGTGTAAGACTACAAGCTGCCAAACCACAAGTGAAAGTAGATGATCGTTATTTTATCGTGAAACTTCACTCTACAATTTTACAATCAATTTGCTACACTTGCGTATAAGTCTGACTTGCAATATGATTGGCGAAAGCTAGAGTATGACATTGACATAACAACATCATCATTTGAGAAAAGTTATTAGTGTGGCTTCTGATACTGGACTGCGTTAATGCGAAAGTGAATCGTAATGTGATGACGTGGCTTTAGTGAGGAGTGCACATTATTCTCTCCCACTTTGTTTTAAACATAAGAAAGAGCACATGCTCCGGAGAAGATTCTCAGAGCGAAAGAACGTCCTCTGAGTAACTTCACAATTTCGTATGAATACAAAATTCGAATAATATGCTCTGAGCATGAAGTTATTTCTCGCTACCTCCCCTCTTTCTTAAGTACCGTAAGTTTTCAGTGTGTCATGTCCGGCATAAAACAGTTGTTGCATCGTTTATTTCCTTCAATTAGCTCAATCAGGCAGATTATTCAGTCTACGAACATGGAGCAAGCATCTAGTTGTTCAGGAAGAGTTGTACTGCGTTTAGGGTTTTGTTTCTTGTGCAGCAGAAAATTCTTACACGTTTAAACAAGCAATTCTGCACAAGGTGACCGGGCCAAATATCTCACTAAATCAGCATCAAACGAAAACACTTCAAAGAATAAAACATTTCTAGCTTGGAGGGGGAAAACAAACAACAACAACAACAAAAACAAAAACACACACAAAAAAAAGTTCAAATGTTTGTAAAGCTTATGGGACTTAACTACGGGATCATCAGTCCATAAACTTACAAACTACTTATGAACTAACTAATACTAAGGACGGAAAAAATTCCATGCCCCAGGGGGGATTCGAACCGCCGACCTTAGTGGTCGTGCAGACCGTTACTGGAGCGCCTCAGTCCCCTCGGCCATCGTGGCCGGCGGGGGAAAACAGATGACTGTGCCATAGGTAAAACGGATATCAACTGCATTTTTTTAATAGGTACCCCCATTTTAACACGAGTAATGTATCACGAAGGAAATACCGTCCGCACTGGCGAAATGTAATGCGATACCAGGTACTTATATGTTTTGTGACTATTGCAACGCCATCTATCACAAAGCGAAAAAAGTGTTCCAAATAAAACATTCATATTTATTTACCTACTAGAAGAAGCCGCGCGGGAGTAGCCGAGCGGTTTGGAGCGCCACGTTACGGATCGCGCGGCCTCCTGCGTCGGAGGTTCGAATCCTCCCTCTGGCATGGACGAAAGTAGATTGGTTCCATAGAATTACAAACATTTGAATTTTATCAAGCGAATATGTTAAAAAATGGGGGTACCTATTTAAAAAAATACAGTTGATATGCGTTTGACCTATGGCAGCGCCATCTAGCGCGTCAACCATAGCGCCATCTGTTGTCCCCTTCAAGCTAGAAAAGTTTTGTTCTGTGTAGTTTTTTCGTTTGATGCACAATAGGTATGGGCTAAACTGCGATTTTCCAATATCAATGATTTCTGTGACTGCTACTTTTAGATATCTGCGATTCTTAGTTGCTATCCGTCCTGTTTACAATCGCAGTTTACAAATCCTCAACATGTATCAAACTGTGATTTCCGTGACTCTGAATGCTACTTCTGTGATTTCTGCTGCGTCTGCTACTGCTATTGCTACTTCTGCGATTTCTGCTACTTCGATGACTACGCGCTTTTTGTGGCAAATGAATATGTATAATCAGCCATAAAAGATAACTACCTCGTCCTACATCTAAATATATACAAATAAAGAATATCGATGCTCCACTTGTATGTAATGTACGGATTATTTACACCTCGTCAAATGTCAATTTGCCTTCTAAAAGCTATTTCAATGTTTGATGTGTAATGTATAGTTGAAACTGAGGTCATTTGCAAGTAGTATGGAACAGAAATTGGCGAGTAGGGCAATAAATATATTTATTTATCAGCTGTCTCGAAAACAGCTCTAATGATTTTGTATTTACACTGTGTTTTTCTTTTAAAGGTCACCTACGTAGTCGTAATTTTCGTTAAAACACTATTTTCCAATCTATGTATCTCAAAACATTATTTTCGTGTTTTTCGGATCATAGAAGATACGTTAGCCTCGAAACGCAGGAAGTCGCAACGTCCCACTGGGTCACTCACTACATCCTCTGCCAGAATGTCATCACCCATCGCAATGACGTATCTTGTATCATTAAATGAGTATGTGATCACGCATGTATTGTGCGTGCTGCTACGACGTGACTGTGACTGCATGTGAGGGGGAGGTAATGAAATAAAGAAAACCCACAGTAGCGGATCCAGAAATTTGGTTTGGGAGGGGCTTGATCCGGCACACTTATTGCTTGTTAATTTATTGTAGAGCAGGGAATGCATCAATTATTTACTTCATGGTCAACACACAACTTTTCAAAGAGCATGAAACAGTAATTGCCAACGTCGCCTCCCCCCTATTCTATTTGGTTCTGCGCATGTGAATTGTCACTCCTGAGATATTTCTTCTCTCTGATGACACTACAAGACCATCGAATGTTTATTTTGGTTACATCAAGATTACGGTTCATTACCTTTCT
Organism: Locusta migratoria; assembly: GCA_026315105.1. NCBI lineage: Eukaryota > Metazoa > Arthropoda > Insecta > Orthoptera > Acrididae > Locusta > Locusta migratoria. Next base: position 212,960,972 of record CM048749.1, read on the forward strand.
GTGCATAAACTGCCAAGGAAACATTCGAAAAAGACGTTTAATTTTAATTTACATAAGCAAAGCTCATTCTAAGAGAATATCGAAATCTCGGAAACGGTTCTAACGATTTACGTCAAATTTTGCACGTAGATCTGGTTTCGCTTATTTAATTTACCTGTATAGACATCATTCCTGAAACAACAGGATTTTTCGGAAATAAATGTTATACATTTTTATTTCGTGTACCTCTCATACTACTCTAACGTTTCGCATTATAATTATGTATCACCATTTGCATTGTTACAATAAATGTTTAATACAATTTTCTTCGAATTTAAACAGTTTCTGCATTTGTAGCTAACCTATGGACCTCGAAATATCTAGAAAATTTTGAAGAAAAATATTTACTGCAATGTTGAACTAGGTATATTTATGGTTACTTTCGTTTAACGGTTGCAATTCCTTCAAAGCTAGTGTTGCAAAATATTTATATAACAATACCACTATGTAACAGGAAAAAAATTCTCGAGCAATGCTCGGTCATCAAATATTTTAGACTAGATATGGACAGTTTACGGAAATGGATTTTCTGACGTTATTACCCGACTTTCGACACGAGTGAAACTTTTGGTTATTTTAATAATACATCAGATTTTCTTCTGTTTCAACTGTCAGTTTTTCAACACGACACACCTTTGTTTGAATATTACGCCCTAAGATCTGCTAGTGAATTAAAAGCGAAAGGCATACGGTTTTGTCATGAGAAACTGACCGCTAGGTTTGTATTTAATAACTTATTAATTTTTCTGTCGCATCTATTTACTCCTAACATGACAAATTAAGATTTACATATCTTACATAGGGTCAACCGGTTTTGACAGAATGAACAAGAGCAGTGCAAAACAAATTCTTCAGTACTGCAGCAAGACGTACTTTTGTGGGACAGACCGTGAAAATCTGAGATGCACTTCATTTGAAATTTACTTTATGAGTCCTTATTAATAGACCGTGTTTCGAAACGTACAGCAATTTTGTTATGTAGCTATTTACAGTTGTAAATACAATGATTTTTGTGGAGGAAGCTACTCGGTAATCAAATAATGTTTTATTATTTTATTCGTATAAAGTTCTTCAGTTGCAGTCGTGTTTCTTCAGACAACGCATATATTTTTTTCCTTATGAGCAAAACAAATTGTCACTTTTATTACAAACTACAATAAAACGTAACCTCAACAGTAGTTACTAAGCTGGATATATGCTGGAGTATGGGACTTTACTACGGGGTCATCAGTCCCTAAACTTACAAACTACTTATGAACTAGCTAATACTAAGGACAACACAAACATCCATGCCCGAGGGGGGATTCGAACCCCCAACCGTAGTGGCCGTGCAGACTGTGACTGGCGCGCCGCAGACGGCTCGGCCACCGCGGCTGGCATTGTGAGAAACTTCCGTCGTTTTATTCATACGAAATCTGAGAATTTTATTTGCGTTGAACAACTTTCCCCACCCTTTTTCTCAAAAAATGTTCAAATGTTTGTTAAGCTTATGGGACTTAACTACGGAGTTATCAGTCCCTAAACTTACAAACTACTTATGAACTAGCTTAAACTAAGGACGGCACAAATATCCATGCCCGAGGGGGGATTCGAACCCCCCCCCCCCCCCTTTTTCTCAAGCTGAGTACATGCCGAGGTGAACTGTTTTCTCCGACTCCCTTTATTTATGCGAATCCGAAATGTTCAAATGTTTGCAAACCTATTGGATCAAACTCCTATGGGCATCATACCATAGACGTACAAACTACTTAAACGAAGATAAGTTAACGTAGACACACACACACACACACACACACACACACACACACACACTCACACACACACACACACACACACACACACACACACACACGCTCCAGGGAGGACTCGAATCACCGACGGTGAGCAATCGCACTCACAGCAAGGCCTTTGAACCCTCGGTCACTCCACCGCAGCTGCGAATCCGAGAATGTGCTCCTAAAATACGAGAATAAAGTAAAGCACATTCTCCATTTTAGTCATTCGGCGCACTGTCAGAGCAGCACAACGCCTGCAGTAAGCATTCCACGCTTCCTGATCTAAGTGGAAAGTCGCAGTAAATATTTCCGAAGAGTTTCACAGAAAGAGCTGAAGCAGCACCGCCTAGAAGACAAGGCCTCACAACTGGCCCGAGGTCAACGAGAAAGACAGGTTGCGGCGCGCACGTCATGTCACGTAAGCAAGGTAGTCCTGAGTCGGTGCGATCGCTAGCTGATTGGCCGGCCGCCAGGGCCCAGCACACTGCCTGATAGCGGCCAGCCACACAGCTAGCGATCGCGCTGGCTCAGAACTACCTTGCTTACGTAACATAACATGCACGCCACGGCCTATCTTTCTCGTTGGCCGCGCCTACGTCACACCGATAGACCACAGCCGCAAGCTCAGAGGCCGCTGGGGCAAGCCTACCTCCTCATAGCTAGCGTTCGCGGCCTCTCGGTGTGACGAAGGCACGGCCAGTTCTCTGGCCTAGTCTTCTAGGTGTCACACGCTGGTTCCATTCACAGGGGGGCCAGAATTCAACCAAGAATACAAAGGTTTGTATCGCGATATGGCAAGAATACGAAATATTATGTTATCTCGACCGTTGAAGACCGTATAATACAACAAATTCGTAAATTTACGGCCATTAATGTCAACCGACGTTGTCTGTTCTTTGACACATTCTTTTGGTGACTATGTAGAGAAAAAAAAAGGAGCTCAAACATGGCAGTAGATGTTTCCAATAAAAACGGTGAGGCTATCTTTGTCAAAAGAGAAGGAAAAGTAACTTTCTGGATGCGCCCCATAATACGCGAAAATACAGTTTTTCGGAGGCTTATATCGCGCTTTCTGTTGTTAGATAAGGGGGAAATGTTTTCGATAGCCAGTGGCATACTGATCGTTTGTATACCTGTGAGAAGAATAGCATACTGTAGTCATCCTACAGTATTTTTTCAGGGTCAAAATATAAATATTACGTATTCCTATAGCCCAGCCAAACTGAGGTGGAAAGGGAAGGGGAGGGTGGGCGGCGCCATACTATATTCCCCGCCCCAATGTGTTTGAATATCATTACACTGATACCTGGTACATCGTGTAAAAAGGAAACCGAAGTTTCTACCTAGAAAATTTCCTCGGCTATCTGCAGCAAGCATTATGGCTTGTGTGTTTCGATTGGTGGCGAATCCAGTGGGGAGGCTATGTGGTAGCAGGCTCCCCCCCTCCCCCCCCCCAGAACATGAGGAAAACCTAACATGTGTTTTTTTTATATAAATATAACATTTTCAAATGATATAAAAAGTAGTGTTGTGCATTATTCTTTCAATGTGAATGGCATTTTATGATTATATAATTAGTGTATTAATGTAGCACAGCGACTGAAGCTTATGTTATTTTGTATGAAATCTAGAACATATGTTTTAGACATCAGTTTGAGGTATGATGCTTCAAAATTTCTATGAGCTCAGCCCCCCCCCCCCCCCAAGACAAAAGTTCTGGTTTCGCGATGTCCGGAGTTGCATGTACTGCTACTTTTACGCTTTCTTATTGTCTCTGGAAGACAATTATGTAGCAAAAGGGGCACCACGCAAATCGCTGTAGCTGTAGACGCCTGAGATCATCGTGTAAACTGCATCTGACAACAGTAATGAAGGGCTTTGATATCTTACAATGAGCCACTACATACTGTCACAGTTTTATGGAAGAGAAAAAAAGAATGTTCAAGACCTAAAAGACCAAATTAGCAAGATCATCGGCCACTAGATTTACAAACTACTTTAACTTACGCTAAGGATAAAAGACACACGCACGCACGCGTGCGCGCGCGCGCCCGCCCCTCGAGGGGGCAGGATTTTGGAACATATCCTGTATTCAAATATTATGAATAATCTCGAAAAGAATGATCTGTTGGCCAAAGGTCAACACGATTTGGAAAATATCGTTCATGCGAAACACAACTACCTGTTTACTCACACGAAGTGTTGGGTGCTATCGCCAAGGGTTCGTAAATTGATTCCGTATTGCTTTATTTCCAGAAGGCTTTTGACACCGTACCTCACAAACGGCTTTTAATCAAATTGCGTGGTTATGATATAGCGCCCCAAATTTGCGACTGCATAGGGGATTTCCTGTCAGAGAGGACACAGTTCGTAGTAATCGATGGTGAGACAACATAAACAGAGGTGATATCGGGCGTTTCACAGGGTAGTGTTATTGGTCCTTTGCTGTTCCTTATTTACATAAACGATTTAGGGGAACATCTATGTAGCTCTCTTAGGTTGTTTGCAGATGACTTCGTCACTTGCCGTCTAGTAAAATCATCTCAAGATCAAACCAACTGCAGAACGACCTGAATAAGATATCACTATGGTGTAAAAATTGGCAATTGACTCTAAATAATGAGAAGTGTGAAGTTGTCGACATGAGTACGAAAAGAAAACTGTTACACTTTGTTCACAGGATAAATCAATCGAATGTGAAGGTCGTAAACTTTACTAAATACCTAGGAATTACTATTACTTCAGACTTAAATTGGAAAGAACACGTAGATAATGACGTGGAAAAGGCGAACCAGAGACTGCGTTTTATTGGCAGAACCCTTAAAATATATATGAGAACTACTAAAGAGGCTACAGACACTACGCTTGTCCGTCCTTTTTTGGAGAATTGCTGCCCAGTGTGGGATCCTTATCAGGAGGAGGACATCGAAAGAGTCCAGAGAAGGGCAGCTCGTTTCGTATTGTCACGATACAGGAGAGACAGCGTAACGGAAATGATACAGGATCTGGGATGGGAATCATTACGACAACGACGCTTATCGCTGCGGCGTGGGTTACTTACGAAACTACAATCGCCAACATTCTCCTCCGAATGCGAAAATATATTGTTGACTCCCACTTACGTGGGTAGAAATGATCATCAGAATAAAATGCGAGAAATCAGAGCTCGAACGGAGAGATTCAGGTGTTCTTTCTTCCCGCGCGCTATTCGAGAGTGGAATGGGAGATAAAAAGTATAACGGTGGTTCGATAAATCCTCAGCCAAGCATTTAAATGTGATTTACAGGGTATCCCATCTAGATGTAGATGGGACTCTAACCTCGGACTGGGAGCGACCGCGCAACCTGTAGTTTGTCAACTTAGACCGCACGGCCATTTCCCACGTTGTTAAGGAGGAGTCCTACTACGAGCACTTGACCGCCCTATGGCGCAGGCACTAATGACTCAGTTGCTGCGACGGCTGTTACAGTAAAGCCGCTAAGCTGTGGCGGAACAAACGAGTTGCCTCAGCAGCAGCGGCAGCGGCAGGAGGGTGGGCGGTTGGCGTGCCCCCCGCGGCCGCGTGGCGAGCACATGTGACGCGTCGCCACCTCGGGGAGAGCAGCAACAAGGCGCGCTCTTCTGCTCTGGCGCGGCGGCGCTTTCTTCTGCCTGCAGGGCGCATCTCCTGTCTGCCGCCCGCACCGCACCAGCTGCCTCCGCGGGAGGGCTCAGCATGTACAGGACCAAGGCAGTACTACTCGTCAAACATTACTCACTTGAAAAACTTTAGAGTCTTGACCACAAATTTCTATTTATTGAGGCCTTACGCGTTTCTACGTTTTGTCGTTATCGAAGGCCAACTATTTACTGTCAGCAGGTTGGCAGCAGCTGCATTGGCTGTTCTTCAGCCCTGAGAAATACATGTCATGAAATGAAGTGAAAAACATAAGACAGCTTCACGACGCGATAGCAATGATAATACTACCGATAACAGTACTGCTAAGGCAGAATTAGTAAACACAGCTTTCCGAAATTCGTTCACCAAAGAGGACGAAGTGAACACTCCAGTATTCAATCCAAGAACAGCTGCCAGCATGAGAAACTTAGAAGTAGATGTTCCTGGAGTAGTAAAACAACTTAAGTCACTAAACAAAAAACAAATCTTCCGGGCCGGATTGTATACCAACTAAATTCCTCTCAGAGTATGCTGATGCAATAGCTCCGTACTTAGCTAAATTTACAACCGATCACTCAGCGCAAGATCCGTACCCAAAGACTGGAAAGTTGCCCAAGTTGCTCCAATATTCAAGAAAGGCAATAGGAGTGATCCCCAAAATTACAGGTCCATCTCATTGACGTCGATTTGCAGTAGAATTTAATAACATACACTTTGTTCGAACATTATGAACTACCTCGAAAAGAACGACCTATTAACCAATAGTCAACACGGATTCAGAAAGTATCGCTCTTGCGAAACACAGCTTGCCCTTCATTCACATGAAGTGATAAGTGCCGTCAACAAGGGATCTCAAATCGACTCCATATTTCTGTATTTCCGGAAGGCTTTTGACACTGTACCCCACAAGCGGCTTCTAATGAAATTGCGTGCATATGGAATATCTCTCCAATTGTGCGGTTGGATTCACGATTTCCTATCAGAAAGAACACAGTTCGTTGTAATTGACGATAAGTCATCGAGTAAAACAGAAGTGATATCTGGCGTTCCCCAGGGAAGCGTATAGGTCCCCTACTCTTCCTCGTGTTTATAAACGATTTAGGAGACAATCTGAATAGCTCCCTTAGACTGTTCGAGGATGATGCTGTCGTTTATCGGTTAGTGGAATCAACAGAGGATCAAAAGCCCTGAAAGCGATTTAATCAAAAATTTTTCATGTTGCCAAAGTTGGCAATTGACACTAAATAAAGAAAAGTGCGAAGTAATACACATGACCACTAAACGAAATCCGCTGAACTTCAATTACGCGATAAATCAGTCAAACCTTAAGGTCGTAAATTCTACCAAATACCTAGGAGCTACAATTACGAACAACTTTGACTGGAGAGAACACAGAAAATATTATGGGAAAGGCGAACCGAAGATTACATTTCATTGGCAGAACGCTTCGAAGATGCAACAGCTCCACCAAAGAGACTGCCTACATCACACTTGTGCGTCCTCTCCTGGTGTTCTGTTGCCCCTTGTGGGACCCTCACCAGGTGGGACTGACGGAAGACATTGAGAAGATTCAGAGAAGGGAAGCTCGTTTTGTTTAATCACGTTACGCGGGGGAAAGCGTCACGGAAATGTTGCACGAATTGGGGTGGAAATCATTAAAAGAAAGACGTTATTCATTGCGGCATGATCTGTTTGTGAAGTTTCAATCACCGACTTTTACTTAGGAATGTGAAAATATTTTGCTAGCACCCACCTACTTAGGGAGACATGACCATCCCAATAAAATAAGAGAAATCAAATCGAAAACGGAACGATTTAGGTGTTCTTTCTTCCAGCGCGCTATTAGAGAATGGAACGGTAGAGAAAAGTTATGAGAGTGGTAAATGAACCCTCTGCTAGGCACTTACATGTGATTTGCAGAGTATCTATGTAGATATAGATGAATAAAAAATGGGAGATTTTAAAAACAATAGACATGTTGAGTTGTTGAAGGACAAACGTAAGTGAACAATGAGACAGACATATGGGTGAACGAAACAGGTAAGTGATAATAAAAGCACACATATTCAGTAAGACTGTCCAAGGCCACGGCGGCGGTTTAAAAGTTCATTGGAAGATACACAAAGACAAACACAGAGACAGTTGACGGCGCACACGGTAAAACTCGTTAACAGTGATCGTGGAGGCACTGATTAAAAACCACACGGATGTCACTGAACACACTAGCACTACACAGCAAGACAATGGAATTAATATTCATCAAACATTTTGATAAAACATAAATGAGAATACTACCTTCACACTCACCATATCTTTTATAAACTTATTAAAAAGTAAAACTAAAACATTCCTTTTAAAATAATCACTGTCAAAGACATATGTCAAACATAAATTTAAAATTCCCCCCAGAACATCCCTGTAGGATGGTCAAGTGCATACTATGGTTATCAAAACGGTCAATTATGAAATACAGAATCCGCCAAATGGTGCTGTTCTCATTCTACTTCTCTCTCACTCACATATGCGCACTCACTCCCTCTGTAGGATTTAAAAAAAAAAAAAAAATGTAATATCTTAGAGCTGCACAATATTTTGTTTCTGTTAAGTTATACAATTACAAACTTATAAACTATAAAACTTTTACAATCACTGTGTACTGTACAAATATTCTTTTCTTTTCCGCCATACTATATTTTGACATCGTTAGGAAAGATAGTGTTAAGTGACACATTGCTGACAATCACCAAGATCGTGGTATCTATACAGTATTCAGGTGAGGAAAAGTGTGTGTATGTGTGTGTGTGTGTGTATGTGTATGTGTGTGTGTGTGTGTGTGTGTGTGTGTGTGTGTGTGTGTGGGAGGGGGGAGGTTATACATAAAAGTGTTCTCATTTATGTTTTATCAAAACGTTTGATGAACATTAATTCCATTGTCTTACTGTAGCCTTCGATAATGACGAAACGTCGAAACGCGTAAGGCCTCAATAAATTGAAATTTGTGGTCAAGACTCTAAAGTTTATTTGAAGTGCATCAAATGGCCACGTCTCACAAATGTCTAATGGAGACAGCAAGGAAACATTACCCAATACTATACTCCGTCCACCGAAAGGAGAGACGTACTGCTAACACACTGAGGCGCGTGACCAGGGGTGGACAAAACAGGGTCGCTCGCTCAGTTTCGCTGCATCCGTTTCAAGTGTAAGACCGTTGTGTGTTTTGTTGTATAACAGTGCTATTAGAAGACAAACATTTAAAATTCATTTCTTTTAATACTTTATAAAACATGATTTTCTCAGAAAATTTCCCAAATCTGCATCTGCCCTTACCACACCAAGCACTTTGTCAAGTGTTGGAAATTTCTCACGAAAAACTTTTCTTCGTATCGCATTTGATTCACAGCCATCAAAACCTTCTGAAAGCTCGTCATATTTCCTTTTTATCCCCTCCTTTCCTTCCTTAGAGGCTTCAAAGAGGGTGTGGCTTTCTATTGACTGTCTTCGTAACAGCCGGCCGCGGTGGCCGAGGTGACTGAGGCGCTCCAGTCACGGTCAACACGGCCACTACGGTCGGGGGTTCGAATCCCCCCTCGGGCATGGATATTTGTGCCGTCCTAGTTCGTAAGTAGTTCATAAGTTGTTTGTAAGTTGAGGACTGATGACCCCGTAGTTAAGTCCCATAAGCTTAACAAACATTTGAACATTTGATTTCTTCGTAACAATATCAGTCACTGACTATTCTGGACACAACAGCTGCGTTTTATACACACTAGCCTCCACATCGACGTCATCTCAGACGCCGTCGCAATCGGTTCCACTGCGCTACCGCGGCGCGGGGCGCGGACCGCGGAGGGGTCGCTCCGCGGGCCGAGAGTATTTAAATGGCCCGCTACCGGGCTAGAACCCAGTTCCCTTCGAGCAGCCGTAGCGTGCGGATCTCCGTGCCGGCGCGTTTCCAGAAGCTCAGTGCGTCAGTTCACCTGATGATGGCGACATGTTTGATCGCCGAAATATTGTGCCCATTGGACACTATAGACCGGCAGTACACCTGTGGATATTTTGATTATTAACACATAGATATTTAGGGAACATAGAAAAATAGAAAAAAAATTTCTTCTTAAAGTTCGGCAGTCTGGAGAATTTGGACTTTCATAATATAGTGTCCGATCACATCTCTTCCTCATTCCATTCCTCCCTCTCTCTTTCGCTCGCACTGCTACGGTTTCCATCCATTTACCTTTTCTAGTCCCTCCATGACTGTACTCTCCCTTTCTCTACAGCCGGCAATGTCTCCTCTCTTTTCGACCGTCACTTTCTGATATTTCAGCAAGGTGTTCCGTTAATTTAGTGTACAGATTACAGTAACTAGGTGCGAAATCACGGCTGAGAGAGGGGGGGGGGGGCGCTTAAAACATCCCAACCAAACGAAGTCAGCAACTCTTGGTTTACAATTATTATATGTTAGATTACGGAACTGCACGAAACCATGCTTGGATTAACGGCAATCATAAACAAGACCTTGGTATGCGTCATTTCCATGCAAAACGTTGCATTGTGCTTAATGTAACATTTTAACAGTGAGAAACAAAGAAACAAGATATCAATTCCATAGGGAGGAAATTATGTGTAATTTAATGGTGTCAGTGGATCGTTACATAAACAATCAGTTAGGCCAAAAAATCTGTACTCAGCATACTTATAATAGCGCAAACACACACATACAGCAGTACATCAGACCTGAAAAATGCTTATATTAGTGCAGATGCGGGATTTCGATGAAGGTGTTAAAACAAAGTGGGAGAGAACAATGTGCGCACCCTCACTAAAGCCACGTTATCACATTCCAAATCACTTTCGCATTGACGGCCGCGGTGGCCGAGGGGACTGAGGCGCTTCAGTCACGGTCTGCACGGCCACTACGGTCGGGGGTTCGAATCCTCCCTCGGGCATGGATATGTGTGCCGTCCTAGTTCGTAAGAAGTTCATAAGTAGTTTGTAAGTTTAGTGACTGATGACCCGGTAGTAAAGTCCCATAAGAATTAAAAACATTTGAACTTTCGCATTCACCCAGTCCAATATAAATAAAAACGTTAATCATATTTCAAATGATGATGGTGGCATGTCGATGTCATTCCCTGGCTTTGACCGAGCATATTTGAACATAGGCTTATACGTGGGTACAGCAAATTTACTATAAATTACAAAGTGAAGTTTCACGATGAAATAACTATGATGTGAATTCACTTGTTGTTTGGCACCTTGAAAGTAGCTTGTTAAATTTTCCATGTAAGATCTCGGACAGTTAAGATCTGCAAATGCAAGTTAAAACGCTCATTGCTGCTCTAAATTACTTTGCAAGTGGCCACAGTACTTGCACAGCGGAAATTTATCTAACTGCTCACTTCCTTAGGGAGCAGCCAACGTTTTAACAAACAAAAAATTAATGTTTAAAAAAGGAATAGATAATTAAACATGGGACAGGGAGCATGAAATCATAAAGCTGAGGTTTGATACTTTATTATCTATTCCATAAAATGAACAAGAAAAATGTGGCGAGACCAAATAAGCACAATAAAGCAATCACCTCATATAAAAGTGAATTAAATCATGAAGTTACTGCCCATAGTAAAATTGTTTCTGTCCCTTATGAATATGGAGGTAACGTGGGAGGAAATTTGCAAATACACAGTCGATAAAGGAAAGCGCATTCATTCACTCACAGACACACACATAATGCTTGTGACACGTTACTTAAGTGGGAATACTTCATAGCAGCAGCAAAATGAAGCGTCGGCGGCGTTTTGACGAGATGGCGGATGTCTTCAAGCACAATTAAAATCAAACTATGCACCAATCGAACTAATGTGTGGGGAGGCAGAGGCATACTATCCTTAAGTTCCATGTTATGTGTGACCACAGTGAATTACATAGAATTTACAAGAATAAATTAATTTAGAATAAGCAAGTAAAGCACACACAAGAATTCATATAGAAGAAAGCTAGTATCAGTAAAAGCATGGCTTAAGGCTGAAGTAATTACCGTTGCTCATACCAATACAGATAAGACAGAATCAAACCAGAAATTCTGAGAAAGAATTTAGTGTGCTTGTGGAAACAGACACCACACGAAAACGTTAGTTAAAAATTAACAAGGAAGTCAAACATACTAAGTTTACACAAAGGCTGAAGGCCACACACGAATATTCTAACTTGAGAAGACCAAAGACAAAAATCATTACCACAATGGAAATACGAATACTAAATTTACACTGAATTACTCGAGTTCTGTAAATTAAGCAACACTTTGCCTCACATAGCGAAAGAATTACTCAAGAAAAACTATCACTGATAAACTAAGACTGCATGGTCACGAACAAAGTAAAGTTCTAACAACATGCCATCCCCTCAGCATGATTCGACGAAATACTCACTTCGGTGGTCGCGGCAAGAATGGAGCCTTAGGCAATGCGCAGAGGCTTCCCCTCTCCGGACCAGATATTGGGTACACTCAAAGCGATGCACAGTGCGTTCAAAGCCTACTGTCTACCAACGCCGGCCACAGTGGCCGAGCGGTCTGCGGCGCGCCAGTCACGTTCTACACGGCCATTACGGTCGGGGGTTCGAATCTCCCCTTTGGCATGGATATTTGTGCCATCTTCAGTCTTAGCTAGTTCATAAGTAGTTTGTACGTTTAGGGACTGATGACCCAGTTAAGTCCCATAAGCACATTTGAATTTTCTCTACCAACCCTCGCTACCTGGAGGAGATCATACCCTCTACTAGAGCTCCAGAGAGGTCTCTTTTGTCACCTCTTTCGTCCATGATTATGTTGGTACTACACCAAGAACAGGCCACCTCGCCATCTTGCCAAGTAGAGTGTCTCTGGCTACCCAGCGACATACGAAGCCATGCCTTCTTAACTAAAGTAAACGAGGCCTAAAGCGCGAAGCGGCGACTTAAGCCATTGTGCGGCAGTCAGTCAATATTAAGAACAATCTTAGACATTCATACGAACAAATCAGTTCAATCACAAGGGTGGAAACATATATATATACATGGGTCATTGATCATTAATAAAGGAATACAATAACTGACATAAAAATAAACAATATTAATGGTGGAGAAACACTTTAGAGTAATAAATAACTCAAAATGGAACACGACCAGACATTCAGTGGACGTGTTTCAACCTTTTAGTCTTACAAAGCCAGTAATCCTTCTGATATAGTGTTTATATTGCCGAAAGAAGTAAACACCAAGGGGCTAGCAATGTTTTGTTGTTTTCAGTGGCAAGATCTTCAGCGTAACATCTTTGTTTGGAAAACTTGCATCTACAATGGTACAATCAATATGACCCGCTCGAGAATCTCACAGAAATATGTTCTTTACATTTGTTACATGGTCGCTGACGACCGTAGTTAGAAATCGTTTCATGTGTTCTTGAGTCATTTTTCCACTTTTGCTTTCCTCCACATGAATGTCTCGTGGACAGGTTGTTTCAAGTTTCTTTAAAACATTTGGACCGAAAGAGCCTTGTTTCTCTTGAAAACAGATGTAAAACTTGTTTGCTAGACTGCCAGTGCAACACACTACCTGCAGTTTTCTCTCCTTTTAGGACAGTGTTGATGCTGAAGACATTTCATACTGGAATTGACTCTGGCCACTGTTCCAAACATTACGTTTCTCCACATCCTCCTCTGTTATAAACATGTTCACTTCCTCCACATACTGTTGTGCCGTCTGAGGTACAATATTATCTTCTTCTATGTCTTCACTAGTGACAAATGTAGTAATGCCTGGATGAAATGCCATATTCAGTCTTGAGATGGTCGTTAAAGGAATTGGACGCTTTGAAATTGGCCAAGATAAACATTTTATCCCTGCTAGTGTCCGCATCTGTAGATGCCAATAGTGAACTGTAGATCCATACGCCCTTGCACCATCAAATTGCAATATTACATACTCTTTTAAACTTTTCAATTGCGACAGTCTGTTTCCTTTGAAACCAGCACCAGCTCCCCATTTCTTAGACACATAATTTAGAATTAATGTGCAATGTGGTTTAGTTTTGATGTTCTTTTAGCGCTTCATTATTTTGCTATACGACTTAAACCTACGATTGTCATAGAGCTCATAAATGTTTTCTAGTACGCTGTTATCAATATGTTAATACACTGAACCTCATCTTTTTGTGTGGCGAGGGATCGTACTCATTGTGACTTTACTGTTCCTGATGATCTGGAGATGAATGTCGTGTACTGCTTGAAGAGCCTCCTTCAGGTTCAAATTCCTCCTTTTCTTCAAATTATATATATCCAGCGTAACGTCGTGTATTGATTCATTGATTCATTGATTTTTCCAGGGAAGCCAAAACAGTCTTAGTCCAACCCGCCACTGCCCACACCGAAACTAAGTGTATTGTGCTGTATCGCTCCCTGTATAGCTAGTAAAGCCAACCAATGCCCTTGAACAGTGCAAGGAGTCCCTTTATCAGTTCTTTATTAGACACAGTTTCTTCGGGTCTGGTTGTCCCAAATATTCTGTGCCTTTAACGTCGTGTATTTCTGTGTCGTCGCCATTATATTTGTGAATTATTATGTTATATAATATATCCGCGAACACTATACCTTCGGCCCTCAGCACGTGGCAACTTGGTCCCTAATATTTAAACAACATGCTTAGGATTAATTTTCTTGGTGGTAGCACTGCACTATACAGAGTTTCCACAGTAACTCGCCTGAGAACACTCCAAGAGACAAATACGCACAGCAGCCGGCAAACGAGAACCAATGCAGTGGCGCCATACTGATTCTCTTCCAACCAGAAAAAATCAAAACTCCGCAAACAGCAAGGTAAATTAATACTGTCGGTGTTACAATTGGAGCACTGGTTGTGCAGCTACACTATGCCGCCATCTAGTGGCGTTAGCAGACAAGTGCGGCGTTTTCCATGGAAATGACGCACACCATGATTTGGTTTACGATTGCTCGTTATTCTTACAAGGGAAACTCCCCATCCCAACCCCCTGCTGATTTAGTCGTAAGTTGGCGCAGTGGATAGGCCGTGAAAAACTGAACACAGATCAATCGAGAAAACTGGAAGAAGTTATGTGGAACTATGAAAAGAAAAATAAGCAAAACATAAAAACTGAGCAGTCCATGCGAAAGATAAGCAATGTCGAGCAGACTGAGCAGAGGAGCGCCGTGGTCCTGTGGCTAGTGTGCGCAGCTGCGGAGCGAGATGTCATTGGTTCGAGTCTCTCTGGAGGTAAACAAATTTAATTTTATCATTTTCAGAAAATAATTATCTGTCCGTCTGTCCGATGCAGATTGCGCCGTAGTATGTGGACGCTACGCATAAACAAACATCTAAACACACGACGTCATTGGGCTACAGTGCACGGCGGAGAGAGTATTCCTTCTGACGAGGCTCCCTGGCTGGCAGTTGACTGTTCGATACTTTGAACGAGAGTGTATTAAGTGCGTGAGTTGTATTTCGTGGGCGATATGAATCCAGCAAATATAGCTCGCGACTTCAATAACAAGGTCAATGAATTTTTTTCCGAACTTTTGAGGAATCTAACAGTTCCTTAAGGGATCGAACGATTGTCGGACATTTATTTGTGTGATTATTTCCTACATTTGTTGATAAATATAGTGGTGATTAAGATTGCTGCGGGGCTGTATGTGCCAGATGATGAGACTGCTGACGATCCGTACAAAAACATGAAGAGATACTGCGACCTCAACCTAATGGTATTTCTTTGGGTTACATGTAGGAAATACTCCAATACAGAGTACTGTCCAAACCAATTAAAAGACGCAAAGTCGGTTGACCTATTGCCTTGAGATCAAATGTTGTAGGTTCCCATTGGAGAGGCACTACCTTTCGTCTGCTGATCGCACGGTTTTGCGGTGCGGTCGCAAAACAAAGATACTAAACTGATTACAGCGAACAAAGTTCGTTTGAGGGAAGGCTTGAACCTAGGACCTTTCGTACTCACACTAGCCTCGAGACCACAGCTGTCCTATGCTTATGTCCTTGACGTTGCCCATCTTCCGCATGCACCGTTCAGTTTTTATATTTTGCTATTTTTTCATAGTTCCACGGAACTTCTTCCAGTTTTCTCGACTGATCTGTGTTTAGTTTTTCACGACCTATCCACTGGGACAACTTGCAACTAAATCAGAGGGGGGTGGGATGGGGAGGTTCCTTAGTTAGCATGGTTTCGTGCGGTTCCGAGTGTTGAAGGTCAAAGGGGTCTCTTGTCAGTAGTTAATTTTATTCAGTATAAAATAAACCCATAGATGGTAACTGTTTATGACCGAATTTAGTAAAAACCGCACAAAAGTGTAAAACAAAATCTCTTTCCTGTACAGTAACCCAGGGATGATTTGAAATAAGGGAAAAGACGGTAGTCTAATCTATACAAATAGTGTAACTGCCACTGCAGAAACGGAGCCAAAAAAGATAGAAAAACTTTTGGCTCGCACGAGCGGTGTGCGGACGTGCATTGTCACGGAGCAGACCGAATCCCGTTGACAGCGACGCAACGTTTGTTTTTTACGTCTCTGCGAAGTTTTTCATGAGCTCACCATGTATTCAAGCATTTCTTGTTTCACCTATTTACAAAAAATCGACGAAGAGAACCCATTTTTTGTCCCGAAACACAGACAGCATGATTTTCCTCGCTGTTTGCGAAGTTTTGATCTTTTTGGGCTGGAAGAGGGAGAGTATGGCGTCATTGCATTGGGTGTCCTTTGCTGGCTGCATTATGGTGATACATCCATGTTTCATCTGTTATTGTACAGTTGACAAAAGCCAGCATCAAAAGTCAAGAAATTTGCTAGGTGCACTGGGTCTGTTCATTGTGTGTGCTTCGGTAAGCGACTTGGGCAACCATCGCGCACACAACTTCCGATAATTTATCTATGACTAATTCATGAACAACAGTTCCTGAAATATTTGCCATGCCAAGTAATTTTACTCTTGGTTATACAGCCAACTGTACCTTTCGAATTATTTTAGTTTCATTCTCCTCCTTATTTTAATATTATAAATCAATTCTTCAACATGTGCAAATGTTTGTATAGCTTATGGGACTTAACTACGGGGTCATCAGTCCCTAAACTTACAAACTACTTCTGAACTAGCTAACACTAAGGACGGCACAAATATCCATGCCCGACGGGGAATTCGAATCCCCGACCGTAGTGGCCATGCAGACCGCGACTGACGCGCCGCAGTGCCCTGGGCCACCGCGGCCGGCATCAATTCTTCAATTTTCTTCTTCTCATATTTAATAAGATTCCCGGAGTATGTAGTTTCATCAGACATGACTTTTCTGAAAACAACAATAAAATATGCTTATTCAAATGTTTGTAAATCTATCGGACCAAGATGCGTGGTCATCAGTCCTTAGCTTACAAACTACTTAAACCTAGGTAAACTAACCTAAGGACAACACACACATCCATGCCCCAGGGAGGACTCGAACCTCTACGGCGAGAAACCGCGCGCTCCGCAGCGAGACGCTTTAGACCGCTCGGCTACTCCACCGGGGCATATGCTTATTCTGAAAAGAAAATGCAGTGTGACAGATATTACGTAAACTCGTGTTTGAAATAAATTAAAACTTTGTTACAAAGGAAACTACATTTATTATCTGTTGTAAAGGTAAATGTTCCCTTTTAACAACAGTTTTCTTTATTTCGTGACACACAATGTAGCTCTTGCGACTTTCGTTTCTCATCAAAGTACGAAATGGATGAAAAAGTGTTAGAACTAATAAATCTGCTTAACTCCTGCTTCCCAATTAACAGGCAGTTTTACCTGAGAATCTTCTCCTGCTAGGTCCGTTTCCGGCAACGGTCCTCCTCGCTTCTAGGAGGGGTTTCAGTTTGTTATTTAATGGATAAAAATGATAACAATTGGGGAAGACTACGAACCGTAACTCAGACAGTCCAGTTAAAGGTCATTATATTCACCAACTTACACATTTGATAATAACCTGACACCGAGAACGTCTTGCTGCAGGACAAGAGAAAATTGTAAACATATTTAGGTAATTGATTATTTTGTCAACTCATCCAGCCCTTAAACAGTTGTTGTTGTTGGTTTCTACTGAGAGATAGAAATCCACGAAACCATTTTCGATATTTCTACTTAATGGATATAT
Source organism: Locusta migratoria (assembly GCA_026315105.1). Taxonomy (NCBI): domain Eukaryota; kingdom Metazoa; phylum Arthropoda; class Insecta; order Orthoptera; family Acrididae; genus Locusta; species Locusta migratoria. The sequence goes on from CM048749.1 coordinate 212,978,619, forward strand.
GGATATTATACTCCAATGTAGGGACCTAAAGATGGCATAATGGAATGCCGAAACTGGTAGTGAAACAGTAAATGTTTCTGTTATACAGACGGCTGTTGGTATCCCACTTCCTTCACACTCTTGACCAGCCGCTGTCCCGGTTCCACCACCAAGGATGAATTCTATAAGAATGAGTGAGGCTGTAAGTAGATACAATACTGAAGTTATCGTACAGCATAAAGACCGAACAACTGAGCCAAGGCAAGGGCAGCACTAGTGATACAAAGAGAGCACGTTTTCACTGATCGCGCCTAGCATTCTGTATGAAAACCGTTGCATTTCTGTAAACTCGCGGGGGATCGCGAACACATACTCCTTGGGACGACGAAGTCCATGGCTACTGCAGTAAGTGTGCAAGCTGGCCGCTCAATTCGTTCAGTTCTCTCAGCTTCAAGCATGTTATCCACCAATGCAGCTGTTTGGGCACGAGCGTTATCGTCCACCAGAAGGAACCCATCTCCTATGGCACCAGCGTATGCCACAACAACAGGAAGAAGGATGTCGTCTCTATACCTCTGAGCAGTCAAAGCGCCATTCTGAACGACATAGAGGTCCGTACGTTCAGCAGTACTGACTTCTGTCCACACCATTCGTTCACCACCGTGTTATGGCGATGTTTCCTACATACAGGGTGTTTCACTAAGTGTGTTTGCCTCTGTAACTTCTAAAATAATAGATGACGGGAAACGGGAAATTTTAATGCGGTAGGTCAACACAAGAAATGTTACACTTTCTGCGGAGCTATAAACATAGTTTATTGTATCATTTTCCAAAGAGTTACAGCACAAAGATATAATTTTTTAAATGGAACAATAGTTTTTTCTATCGTGCATTGGATTCGTTGAAACCAGCTGCGTCCAAATCAATTTACACTACATTCCTATCACTGTTAGCTACAGCCCTTCAAAGTTTCAGGGGCAGATACCACAAACGCTGCGCATCTACATCTACATCTACATACATACTCCGCAATTCACCGTAAGGTGCGTGGCGGAGGGTACACTGTATCACTACTAGGTATTTCCTTTCCTATTCCACTCCCAAATTGAACGAGGAAAAAAAGAATGCCTATATGCCTCCGTACGAGCCCTAATTTCTCTTATCTTGTCTTTGTGATCTTTACGCGAAATGTAAGTAGGCGGCAGCAAGATCGTACTACACTCAGCTTCAAATTCCGGCCCTCTAAATTTACTTAACAGAAATTCACGAAAAGAACGTCGTCTTTCTTCCAGCGATCCCCAATTGAGTTGCCGGAGCATTTCCGTGACACTCGCGCATTGGTCGAACCTACCGGTAACAAATCTAGCTGCTCGCCTCTGAACCGCCTCTATGTCTTCCTTCAAACCGATCTGCTGCGGGTCCCAAATACTTGAGCAATACTCAAGACGTGGTCGTACAAGCGTTTTATACGCGGTCTCCTTTACAGGTGAAGTACATCTTCCCAAAATTCTCCCAATAAACCGAAGTCTGCTGTCCGCCTTACTCACAACTGTCCTTACATGCTCGTTCCATTTCATATCGCTCTGCAATGTTACGCCTAGATATTTGAACGACGCGATCGCATCAAGAAGCTCACTACTGATGCTGTATTCGAACATTATAGGATTGTTTTTTCTACTCATGCGCATCACCTTACATTTTTCTACATTGAGAGCTAGCTGCCATTCTTCGCACCAACTAGAAATTTTGTCTAAGTCAACCTGTATGCTATTACAGTCAGTTACAGACGACACCCTCCCATACACCACAGCATCATCAGCAAACAGCCGCAAATTACAACTTACCCTGTCCATCAGATCATTTATATAGATAGAAAATAATAGCGGTCCTATCACACTCCCCTGGGGCACGCCTGACGATACACTCGTCTCTGATGAACACTCGCCGTCGAGAACAACGTACTGCGTTCTATTACTTAGGAAGTCTTCCAGCCAGTCACAAATCTGTGAACCTATTCCATAAGCTCGTATCTTCGTTAGCAGTCTGCAGTGTGGCACCGTGTCGAACGCCTTTTTGAAGTCGAGTAAAACACAATCCGCCTGTTGCCCTTCGTCCATGACTCGCAAGATGTCATGTGAGAAAAGGGCAAGCTGAGTTTCACATGAACGATGTTTCCTAAACCCGTGCTGATTCATGGAAAGAAGCTTTTCCGTTTCAAGGAAATTTACTATGTTCGAACTGAGAATATGCTCCAAAATTCTACATGAAACTGATGTCAACGATATTGGCCTATAATTGTATGGGTCAGTTCTCTTTCCTTTCTTATACACGGGAGTCACCTGCGCTTTTTTCCAATCACTAGGAACTTTGCGCTGAATTAAAGACTCGCTATAAATGCAAGCTAAGTAGGGGGCCAATGCCGCAGAATAGTCTTTGTAAAACCGAACTGGTATTCCATCCGGACCAGCAGACTTTTTCGTATTTAGCTCTCTCAGCTGCTTCTCTACACCGGAAATACCTATTGCTATGTCCCCCATTTCGGAATTAGTACGTTGATCAAATGATGATATATTTGTGCGGTCCTCCTGCGTGAAAGATTTCTTAAAGGTTAAATTTAGAACTTCAGCTTTCCGTTTGCTTTCTTCTATTACTGCCCCGGAATGATCAACTAGTGACTGGACAGTGGGCTTTGACCCGCTTATCGATTTTACATAAGACCAGAATTTTTTCGGGTTCTCGGAAAGATCTTTTGCTAAGGTATGGCTGTGATAATTATTGTATGCTTCACGCATCGATCTTTTTATAGACGCACGAATTTCTACTAACTTTTGCCTGTCATCATTTGCGTGTTCTTTTTTGAATCGAGAGTGCAACAGCCTTTGCTTTCTCAGCAGCTTTCTAACATTATTATTATACCACGGTGGATATTTTCCATCCTTAATCGTCTTTACTGGCACATATTTCTCTAACCCTTCATTAACAATGCATTTAAATTTAGTCCACAAGTCCTCTACATCCATAGTCCCAGAATTAAACGATGCCCATTCATTTTCTAAGTGCGATCGTAACATTTGCTTGTCGGCTTTTCCCAACAAAAACACGCTCCTAGCCTTCTTGACTGGTTTATGAACTTTGGTCACCATCGACGCTATGATGATATCATGATCACTAATTCCTGTCTCTACACAGACATCGTTAATAAGGTCAGGCCTGTTTGTGGCTATAAGGTCTAGAATATTTCCATTGCGCGTGGGTTGCCGGTTTAACTGCTCAAGACAGTTTTCGGAGAATGTGTCCAAAAGTAGCTCGCAAGACTGTTTGTCTGTACCGCCTGAAATGTAACTAGCGAGGTCCCAATCTATACTCTTAAGGTTGAAGTCACCTCCGACTAATATTGCATGGCCCGGATACCTATGCACTACCTGGTGTAGACTTTCCTTGAATGATTCTAAAACTGCTACAGCAGCACTGGGGGGGGGGGCGGTAAAAACAACCAACTATTAACTTTACTTCTTTTAGACCTGTTATGCGTGCCCAGATAACTTCACAATTACTTTCAACCTCGATCTCAGTAGAAACAATATCTTTGTCCACAGCGATGAACACTCCTCCTCCGGTTGTATCAGATCTATCTTTCCGATATACATTCCACGCTTCGCTAAATATTTCTGAACTATCCACATCATCATTTAGCCAGCTTTCGGTGCCTAAAACTATCTGAGCGCAATAACTTCCATGCAGCGCTGCAAATTCGGGAACTTTGTTTCTAATACTCTGTAAGTTCGCGGCTAATATTTTTATGTTCGAATTTTTGTTCCGAACGTGGCCTGAATTCGCTGTTTGAATGCTGACAGGCGAGTGCTCATCAGAGTTAGCGCCTAGCCTAAAAAACCCCATGTGCACTCCACAAGTACTCTGCTACCCGAGTAGCCGCTTCCTTAGTGTAGTGCACCCCTGATCTATCTAGGGGCACCCTACAATTCCCCACCCGATAACGCAGATCCAGAAATCTGCAGCCATGACTGTCACAGAGTCGGCGAAGCCTCTGGTTCAGACCCTCCACTCGGCTCCAAACCAAAGGACCCCGATCAACCCTGGGAACAATGCTGCAAATCGACAGCTCTGCTTGCACCCCGCGTGCGAAGGCAGCAGCTTTCACCAATTCCGCCAGCCGCTCGTAGGACCTGAGGATGTCCTCAGAACCCAAGCGACAAGCGTCATTGGTGCCGACGTGAGCTACGACTTGCAGTCGACTGCACCCCGCACCCTCGATAGCCGCCGGCAAGGCCGCCTCCACATCTCGGATGAGGCCCCCCGGCAAACACACCGAGTGCACGTTGGAATTCCTTCCAGATCTGGACGCTATTGCCTAAGGGGCTCCATCACGCGCCTGACATTGGAGCTCCCAATAACTAATAATCCCCTCCCCCCGTGCACCTGCTCGGACCCTGCTGAAGGAGTGGCCACACCTCCACTCACAGGACGAACGGGTGCGGACGGACGTCCAGCCTCCACATTGGCCTTCCGCCTCGAGCGACGCGAACGCCGTACAACCCGCCATTCCCCTTGCGGAGAAGGCGGCTCGACGACGTCCGGTACACCTGAAGGTGCCTCGGTAGCAGGGACAGAGAGCGTAGCGTGAGACACCTGAGGTGTCCCACTCGACGCACCAGACTCCCCACCATCGCTGCACCCCGAGACAGCAGCCTGAAGACGGCTGACCGTAGCCAACAGCACGCTCAGCTGTTCGCGAACTGCGGCCAACTCCTCCTGCGTTCGCACACAGCAGGCACACATCCTATCCATCCTATCGATACAATTAACAGCAATTAACAACTTTAAAGGAGCCTAGTATTCTAATGAAGGCGGCTGGCTGCTGACTTAACTGTGGTCAGTGGTAACTACACTGTCGGATCAACAAAACTGAGTCCGGCAGCTTAGCGCTGTTAACGCTGCGGCACTCGTGGCAGCTGGCACTGGACTGACTGATAACGAGCTTAGTAACGGTCTCTGACTTGTTTTGAAATACACCGGTCAAAGACGAAGACTAAACACAACGGTATTTATCAAATACGATAGAATAAACTATTAAAACAGTAGTACAAACGAAATATGCAAGTACGCGGGAATAAACCTCTTAAAACAGTACTACCGAAAATGAACTAGACTGGCAAATTAAATTTGACACAAATTAAATTCAGATACTTAGCGCTGTAACGATGTGGCACTCGTGGCAGCTGGCACTGGACTGACTGATAACGAGCTTAGTAACGGTCTCTGACTTGTTTTGAAATACACCGGTCAAAGACGAAGACTAAACACAAAGGTATTTATCAAATACGATAGAATAAACTATTAAAACAGTAGTACAAACGAAATATGCAAGTACGCGGGAATAAACCTCTTAAAACAGTACTACCGAAAATGAACTAGACTGGCAAATTAAATTTGACACAAATTAAATTCAGATACTTAGCGCTGTAACGATGTGACACTGGTGACAGCTGGCACTGGACTGACTGATAACGAGCTTAGTAACGGTCTCTGACTTGTTTTGAAATACACCGGTCAAAGACGAAGACTAAACACAACGGTATTTATCAAATACGATAGAATAAACTATTAAAACAGTAGTACAAACGAAATATGCAAGTACGCGGGAATAAACCTCTTAAAACAGTACTACCGAAAATGAACTAGACTGGCAAATTAAATTTGACACAAATTAAATTCAGATACTTAGCGCTGTAACGACGTGGCACTGGTGACAGCTGGCACTGGACTGACTGATAACGAGCTTAGTAACGGTCTCTGACTTGTTTTGAAATACACCAGTCAAAGACGAAGACTAAACACAACGGTATTTATCAAATACGATAGAATAAACTATTAAAACAGTAGTACAAACATAATGAAATGCGCCTTCTAAATGTGATGCGGCCGAGTTGTAACGTTGCCGGTGTCACGGAGCGAGAAGCTTCCTCGATGCGCTGTTAGACTGCCGACTGTCGCAGCACACGGCCGTATACCCGACAACCATACAACCATACAAACAACCACAATTACTGACATCGGATGACGATGGCATACACGAACAACGAGTACGTTGATATGTTGCTGATGCTCGTCGAGTGCCGACACGATGCCACTGAAGCAGCCATGGCGTATGCCGTGAGATATCCTAGGCGAAGAGCCCCGGCAGCCATTACGTTCTTACGTGCCGAACAACGACTTCGTGAAACAGGTAGCTTGGTAATGCGCCGCAGTAACAGACGAAGATCTGCTAGAAGTGAGGAGACGGAGGTGTTTGTTTTAGCTGCACTACACCACGATCCTCATGTCAGCTTACGAGCCGTTGCTGTAGTCGCTTGTGTCAGTCTCACATCTGTGTGGCGTATAGTACACGGCCACAGGTTTCACCCGTACCGCCTGTCACTGACCCAGGAGCTGCATGGGAACGATTTCCGTGCAAGAGTGACATTCTGTGAGTGGGCCATGCGTAATTTCACGCTGGAGTTTTTACAAAGTGTTATGTTCTCTGATGAAACCACGTTCACAAATTATGGTGCAGTGAATCGCCATAACATGCACTACTGGGCCGCAGATAATCCTCGGTGGGTACGACCTGTCGATCGTCAACGTAGGTGGTCTATTAACGTGTGGTGTGGAATCCTTGGGGATGAAATCATCGGTCCACACTACTTGCCAGGTACACTGACAGGTGAGTTATATCGCGCTTTTATAGCTGACAGTTTGGGTGGTCTCCTCGAACATGTGTGTCTACACACACGAGAGTTCATATGTGGATGCAGCACGATGGTCACCAGCCCATTCTGCGCGTGCTGTTGTGGAAGAACTAAACAACAGGTTTGCAGGAAGATGGTTGGGTCACCATGGTCCTCATTCATGGCCCGCAAGGTCGTCCGATTTAACACCAGTAGATTTATTTTTGTGGGGATATCTAAAGGATCGTGTTTATGTCACTGAGCCCACATCCCCAGATGATCTAAAACGGCGCATCGAGGACGCATGTCGCTCCGTCACACCGGCGATGTTACATCTCGTCCGCAGATCCTTTCGACGGCGCATTGCATTATGCATTAAGGAACATGGACACACATTTGAACATCTCATGTAAATCAACTTCCCACCACCATTACATCCACCACCCACCATACAGCCATGTATTTTGTACAGCGTGCGGTATCTGCCCCTGAAACTTTGAAGGGTTGTAGCTCACAAACTAAGAGTGATAGGAATGTAGTTTAAATTGATTTGGTCGCAGCTGGTTTAAAAAAAACTATTGTTCTATTTAAAAAATTATATCTTTGTGCTGTAACTCTTTGGAAAATGATACAATAAATTATGTTCATAGCTCCGCAGAAAGTGTAACATTTCTTGTGTTGACCTACCGCATTAAAATTTCCCGTTTCCCGTCGTCTATTATTTTATAAGTTACAGAGGCAAACACACTTAGTGAAACACCCTGTATAAGCAGTGCTCTCTCCAGATGAGGGAAAGACGATTGTCCGGCTAAACATAAACTTTTGACTCATCTGTGCATAGTATACGGCGCCATTTGTTACAACTTTGGTCCTGATGTTCCTCCGCCCAGTTTCTGCGGGCTAAAAGTTGTCACGGTTTTCAATGGATACATACCATAGGCCTCCTTGCGCAGAGGCCACATCCCCAAGGCGATTTCTGACTGTCTGTAGATACTGCGCGTCATGTTACCGCCTAGAAGGTGCGTTCCAGCTGAGTTGCATTCAGCCTTTTGTCTCGACGGGCTGTTAACCGGAGATAACGGTCATCTCTTGCTGATGTTACCCGTGAACAAACTTTGGCTTTGACTTCTTTTAACGGTTCCTGTTGTCTGAAATCGCGTCCAGGTCCTGGACACTGCAATAGCTGCAGCCACCTCTGCGTCTGTTCAAATGTTTGTAGAGCTTAAGGGACTTAACTACGGGGTCATCAGTCCCTATACTTACGAACTACTTATGAACCAGCTACAACTAAGGACGGCACAAATATCCATGCCCGAGGGGGGGATTCGAACCCCCGACCGTAGTGGCCGTGCAGACCGTGACTGGAGCGCCTCAGTCCCATCGGCCACCGCGGCCGGCTCTGCGTCTGTCCCGCTTCTAACCTTCCTATGGCCATCCATGCCAAAACTTCAGCTAAGTCACGTCATTGCACTGCCTGCTGACTACAGTATCTGAACCCAATTGGTGGTTTAATTCGTTTGGTACAGTAAGCCCAAATCAACACCAAACCCCTCTGTAGCAACATTCTGGACAGATGTGTCATTCTGCCGATGACAATACTTCAGAAACTAAATATTTCAACTGATCCCATAATTGTAATGACCAGTGTAATATTGAACCGAACATTACGGAGTGTCACATGTGTAGCAAATGAAGTGGAGTAAATAACATGCTTCTATATAACTTTTTAAACATGACTCACCCTAATGTTTGGCTAAATAATATTTTGAATGTTCATGATATTCCAGGTGATGGTTGCAACAAGCGAAACTCGTTGAATAATAATGAAGTGGCATAATATACAAATTATGGCTTAAAACGATTTATTCAAAGCATGTCAGATGCGACTGTAGTACGACAAAGTTGAATAATAATGAAGTGGCATAATATACAACTTATGGCTTAAAATGATTTATTCAAAGCATGTCAGATGCGACTGTAGTACGACAAAGTTCTTGGGGTGAAAGGGGAGATATTAACTCTCAAACCAGAGAGTAAAGAAGCAAGTACAGGATTCCAGTCGAGACGTGATGGCTTCAAAGGAGGATCACACGCAAAACCGCAGAGTACCTGAATCGCTAATGAGTCACCAATAATTATTCGGAAAGAGAACCCGAAAGTGCCGTAACCCGATTTCCGAGAAGCTTCACTCAGTGGGACCTTTTGTGACACAATGATGTGCATCGGTTGCCTTTTATAGTGCTCGACGAGTTCAACCTAAGCGATGGCACAACGCCTACCGGCACAGCTTCTAACTTTTGTGAAAACCTGTAATTCATTTTATTTTAGTATTTCATTTTCTTTTAGTATTTCATTTTCCTACCTATGAATGCCGAAGATTACTACACGAAAATATGAAGTTAAGAGATATAAGGGCATTATACTGATTGTGAAATTACTACCTGGTTTAACAGTGACATCTTTATTACGTTCCATATTTGTATGATATTTTTCAGTGCTTAAAATTTTTCTGAATTCTTATATTCTTGTATTTCGTTCTGATATAAATTTTACGTTAATTCGTACATTCATTCTATTCCTACATTCTGAAATTTTATTATGTTTTTCTTTAGGAAGGTTTTGTGGAGTTCTGTGCAAGTTACCAACCGCACAAGGATTCAGAAGGTAGGAATTCAGAACAGCATAACGGTGCAAGAGGGCTGGTTTGCTAGATCCACATTTCTTCATTAGAATTTCACTCGCGAAAGAATCATTAAGATCAGCAGGGATATTACTGACAGGACAAATTACTGGAGTTTCACCAAAAACAACTTCATTATTGTTGTATTAAATTCATTTACCATACCGATAATTGTAGTAATTACCATGCCAATACGCAGCGTGTTCTTTACATCTGAGGTTAAGTTGTTGTCGCGGTCCCTTGCTAACAAGTCGTTTACCAACACCTGACCACATTCTTATGCCCGGAGCTGCACGCAGACTAAGTATTCAGAGGTAATTAGTTTTCCTTTCCAGAGGCAAGCCTTGCAATACTGCAACCATATGTATCACCCAAGTTGATATAAGATTTAAAAATAATCGAGGGAAAAAGAGGGACAAATGTCGCATGACTAATGAATAATCAATGATAGAGTGAAATGCAGCCTGGCAATAGCCTGACACGTTTCAACTGTAAACAATTAAGATTTATCAGTACCGCATTTCGTATGTCCGGGTACTTTAGAACACGGGGTGCATCTATTTTCGAAATATCGCTGTCCCATCGCCAGCTGTAGCTAATTAGTCTGACGAATGCTCCTTATTATGGTTGTCCATCTAAGTCCTCTTCACTAGGAGGTACCGAATTCGGATACAAAGCGGATTCATTATTCCGCATCATCGCATTGCGTTCAACAGGCGGCCGCGCGGAACTGCATCGAATGCCTTCCGGAAGACGAGGCACACGGCATGCATCTGGGCGCTTCTAGCCACCGCCATCTGGAACTCACGGGACATCGAAGAAAACAGATTGTCTCAAAATCACTGTTGACGAAATCATGTTGATCCGTAGAGCGGATATTATCTAACTATCGGTCTGCGAAAGGATCGTAAAACACATTCTATATAGAACGTCAACGAAAAAGCCCTACAGTTATCTTTTACACTAGGTTGCTTCCGCGACCTTCGATTAACTCTGCTATCAGACAACTCTGCTCTTCGACATAAACAGCATAAAATCATAGAGATTATCTTATCAACATCAATTGCTCCTATGTTGTGCGACTTTAAAAGTTTTCCTGTTCACTTAACACCTACAGATTTCGCCGTTGAAACGAGGAACAAGGAACAGTGTTAACGACGTTCCACAATGAAACAGATCTAGAAAACCGAATTCCGTATTTTGGTTTTCTTTCTGCAGTTTTTCGTTTTGGTGTCAGAAACATGACTGGAGGATATACAGATTCTTTTGATCATCTTAATGATTTTACAAAAGACCAAACACCTTAAATTTTTCGCCAGATAGGCATGCAAATGAAGATCTTTCTAAACATTTGTCCGTCTAGACTGCAATATATAGCCGCGCGGTAGTATCCGCGAGGTCTGGAGCGCTACGTTGCGGATCACGCGGCCTCCCCCGTCGGAGGTTCGAATGCTCTCTCGAGCATGGATGTTTGGGTTGTTTTTAGTATTAGTTCATAAGTAGTTTGTAAGTTTAGGGACTGATGACCCCGCAGTTAAGTCCAATAAGCTTTACAAACATTTGAACATTTTGCAATATATAATACTCTAATTTTACCCATCGACACCCTGCATTCATGGAAACCCCGAGAATTTTGTACGCAAGTGAAGGTATCATCGCAATAGTTTCCGATGCTCATGGATGAAGCATTACAGGCCCTGGTTCTATGTCAGGGCACTTCGTAAAATAACGTAGAAGTACCTAAAGAAAACGCTATTACTCACTCTCACAGGAACAAGTATGTGAAGATATGCCTGTAGAGCTTCTCACAGAAGTTGTAAGGCGTGTCACGCAGAATTCGGTAAAAATGATGAAAACTGATGTACAGCCAGACATTTGCGAAGCGACATGCGGTATATTTTGCTGGAGAACCGTATACTCTTGGACGAGGAAGATAATTGTCTTGTACGGTTGAACCAACCGCCACCCCGTCCTCTCCGGACGGAAGAAAGACTAGCATTATCAAAGCGACAAGTTATAAGTTAAAAGAATCATGCTGACTTAAAAGTCGACCACTGTACGAAACAAGAGCCTTGTTTTATCACTAAAATTAGTGAATGAGGTCCGTGTGAACTACTGGTTACACCCTGCTATAAATCCTTGTTCACTGGCCCAAACTGAGAACTTACTCGTTTCAAATTACTACAATAACAGGAAGTTAATACTACAGTGGTCAATATACATAGCAGCTCACACGTTATTACACACAGACATTAATAAGCAAGCCATCACAATTAAAGTTATCTTAGAAAGGTGGCTAAGAAAACATTTATGCCGCTACGGAATGTAGACATAAGAAAAATTGCATCTGAGCTTGTTCTCAGCTCTTGTGAAGAACATTATTAAACAAAAGAGGGAAGGTGCTCTAAAACTAGAATTTATAGGCAACTTACGGAATATGCTGAACATGAACATGTTTATTCAGATAGAAAACAAGCAAAATGGGGAACCAATTTTGTCAATATAATTAAAGTACATCTCTTACATGGATTAATACGGTCGGTGCCTAGCCTAAATTATACATGACTGGGGGGAAGGATTCACAAACAACACTCATTCTCTCTCACACACGTAATGCCACAGCGAAACTCACCAAAATCAGCGTGCTGAGACGCGGCGGAAGCAGGCGCCGCTATCGTAGGCGAAATTCAGCAAGTCGGAGGTAGCACAAAACACAATATACAAAGACACTTTGAAGCTGGCTCTGGTCTTTCGTGCCTGTTTTGAGATGGTGCGTGTGTATAGCAAGTTAAATTACATCTGAACAGAAAACGCGAGCAAACACGCTAACGGCGACACACGGCTACGTTACATGAACGTGGTTGAAAGTCGGATTCATTATACAAAATCACGGTGGATTCTTAAGTAGCAGTCTGTTAGAACTCTATATAGATACTGGTTTTACATTCGCATTCGGAGAAGAATGTTGGCAATTTGAGTTTCGTAAGTAGCCCACGCCGCAGTGATAACCGCCGTTGTTGTAATGATTCCCATCCCAGATCTTGTATCATTTCCGTAACGCTGTCTCCCCTGTATCGTGACAATAAAAACGAGCTACCCTTCTTTGGACTCTTTCGATGTCCTCTGTCAAACCCTCCTGATAAGGATCCCACACGGGCAGCAATACTCCAAAAGAGGACAGACAAGCGCAGTGTATGCAGTTTCTTTAGAAGTTCTGTTGCATCTTTTAAGGGTTCTGCCAATAAAACGCAGTCCCTCGTTCGCCTTTCACACGACATTATCTACGTGTTCTTTCTAGTTTGAGTCTGATGTAATAGTAAGTCCTAGGTACTTTGTGGAGTTACCCATTGCAGCTGTAACGCTAAACCAGAGCTCTTGGGTGTAATGCCAGCCATCGTTAATCTGCTGGTCTTAAGTAATGAGGGGATCCACCTGCTGTATCGGCAGTGCTGTGGGGCGTTCCGGTTGGTGTCTCACAAGTCAACGACGTCCGTCCTTCCGGGAAGTGCTTCCGTCACGCCTCGAGCTTTGAAACGGACATGATGCGCCCTTCGTACACTTGTGTCATTCTCTGACGAATATCCGCTTCCCGCACTCTTCGCACTATCGGGAAACGCACTTCACCACTTTGCACATCATCTGAAGTCTGCATTTTCGTGGTTTCAATGGTGCAGTGGACGGTTGACGCGCCTTCAGCGAAAAATCAGCGCCTCAGCAGCGTCGTCTTTGACAGGCAGTGGTGTTACGATCCCTGCAGTGGCTTTAATTTCCTAGCCTCCGGTTGGTTTCCTTTTTAATCTACATCTACATAGATACTCTGCAAATCACATTTAAGTGCCTGGCAGAGGGTTCATTAACCACCTTCATAACTTTTCTCTACCGTTCCATTCTCTAATAGCGCGTGGGAAGAAAGAACACCTAAATCGTTCCGTTTTCGATCTGATTTCTCTTATTTTATTGGGATGGTCATGTCACCCTAGTTAGGTGGGTGCTAGCAAAATATTTTCACATTCAGAAGTAAAAGTCGGTGATTGAAACTTCACAAACAGATCATGCCGCAATGAATAACGTCTTTCTTTTAATGATTTCCACTCCAATTTGTGCAACATTTCCGTGACGATTTCCCCCCAGCGAGGGGGAACCTTCTCAATATCTTCCGTCAGTCCCACCTGGTGAAGGTCCCACACTGGGCAACAGTACTCCAGGAGAGGACGCACAAGTGTGATGTAGGCAGTCTCGTTGGTGGAGCTGGTGCATCTTCGAAGCGTTCTGCCAGTGAAACATAATCTTTGGCTTGCCTTCCCCACAATATTTTCTGTCTTTTCTCCAGTCTAAGTTGTTCGTAATTGTAACTCCTAGGTATTTAAGAGAATTTACGACCTTAAGGTTTGACTGATTTATCGCGTAATTGAAGTTCAGCGGATTTCTTTTAGTGGTATTACTTCACATTTTTCTTTATTTAGTGTCAATTGTCAATTTTCGCACCGTGTATAAATTTTATCTAACTCGATTTGCAGTTGCTTTTGATCCTGTGTTGACTTCACTAACCGATAAACGACAGCATCATCCGCGAACAGTCTAAGGGAGCTATTCAGATTGTCTCCAAAATCGTTTATAAACACGAGGAAGAGTAGGGGACCTATACGCTTCCCTGGGGAACGCCAGATATCACTTCTGTTTTACTCGATGACTTATCGTCAATTACAACGAACTGGTAGGAAATCGTGAATCCAATCGCACAATTGGGGATATATTGATATATTCCATAAGCGCGCAATTTCATTAGAAACCGCTTGTGGGGTCAGTGTCAAAAGCCTTCCGGAAATCCAGAAATATGGAATCGATTTGACATCCCTTGTCGATGGCACTTATCACTTCATGTGAATAAAGGGGAAGCTGTGTTTCGCAAGAGCGATGCTTTCTGTATCCATGTTGACTATTGGTTGTTAGGTCGTTCTCTTCGAGGTAGTTCATAATGTTCGAACAAAGTGTATGTTATAAAATTCTACTGCAAATCGACGTCAATGATATGAACCTGTAATTTTGGGAATCATTCCTATTGCCTTTCTTGAATATTGGAGTAACTTGGACAACTTTCCAGTCTTTGGGTACGAATCTTTCGCTGAGTGATAGGTTGTAAATGATAGCTAAATACAGAGCTATTGCATCAGCATACTATGTGAGGAACCTAGTTGGTATACAGTCTATTACAATCCTAATACCTCCACTTAATGCTTCTCATGTGAAGCTGGGAAGGGTTGCCAGGAAAATGTGAAATACAGTCACCTACATCAAACCAAATTACCTGAACATCCATAATAATAATGGGTAAGTAGCTGTCTGCTAAGCTTTCACAGTAAACGCTTAATCAATTTTGATGAAATTCGGTATGGAGATAGCCTGATGGCTGAAGAAGAAGAAAGACTACTTTAGAAAATGTGTAATTCGAGAAGTATATAGCTCGAAATATGGAACAGATGAGCATCGACATTTCTCTTAAACTTCTGAGACGTTTGCAGACTCCTCGAAAATGCTATTTAATCTCTGACTTTTGAAATTTACCACATTCATCAAAATACTTTTAATGGTTGTTGTGTCGTACGTAATACGATCCAACATAATGAAGACGATGCGTTTACAAGATGTCAACGTCTTCAAACAGCCGAACGGATTTCGGTGAATTTGAGCCCTGCATAATTTACACTTTGTATTCCGTATAGCTTCTACAGTCGGCTATTTAATCACGATGTAACAGTTTCTTTTCGTATTTATAATATCGTTATTTTCATCCTTTTCGTGTCGATAAAGGGCAGTACTTGCCGTCATTCTACGCACGGTTTATATTTAAACTGGATAATTGGAAACTTCTCTTTTATTCTGAAAACCTTGGTTATAACGTAACAGGAAAGTTAGGAAATCAATGCACTGTGGATGCTCTCTGACACATATGCAAGGTCATCAACGCGAGCGAAGCCGCGGATAAGAGTTAGTAAATTAATATTCATGAGAGCTGTAATAAGAATAAGAAATACGGTCTGCATCGATAAAAAACTCACATTTGTATTAGAAAGTGTAATTTTTTATAATGAGATATAACAAAAGAAAAATAGAAAAAATAATTAAATTTTAAATAATCATTTGCAAAGAGGTAATAAATTGCAAGAAAATTTGATAATGGACTTTTTCATGGACTAGGAGCTATTCTACATAATGTGTAGGATGCAGTATACAGCCGGCCGTGGTGGCCGAGGGGACTGAGGCGCTGCAGTCACTGTCTGCACGGCCACTACGGTCGGGGGTTCGAATCCCCCCCTCGGCATGGATATTTGTGCCGTCCTTAGTATTAGTTAGTTCATAAGTAGTTTGTAAGTTTAGGGACTGATAACCCCGTAGTTAAGTCCCATAAGCTTTACAAACATTTTTTTTTTTTTTTTTTTTTTTTTTTTTTTTGCAGTATACAATAGGCAATGACTGTAATACAGGGTGTCTTTAAATGATATCGACAGACTTCGTGGGGTAGTAGAGGATGGCTTGAGGAACAAAATGAGGTAGGGAACGCGTGTCCGAAAACATCACCCAACGGCGCTACCGAGCGTCAAAATTATTACAGGTGCTGGTGCCTGTCGCTAGGTCACCCTTCGTGCGATGAACGCGTCGTTCTATGTACACACAGACCGCGGGCAGGTCTGTAATAGGTGGTTGTTGATATTAGGGGTTTGCGAGTGATTGCAACAGTCACCGGTGGAAAAGATCCTTCCTTCTGGGTGATGCACTTTTCACAAACGTCTGTGTAGTTTATGAGATATGAGTTCATAAGTAGTCGGTTCATGAAAAATCGCCCCATCACGTATGAGGTTTCGATTTATTACGTCTTTACCACTAACTCTATTCGTGACATATTTTTTCAGAAATACCACATACCACTGAAATTACGGTACCTTCGAAACCGTAGTACGACACATAGTTCAGGAGATATGTAAAAATAAATCTTAAATGTATTAAAATCCGCCCCCAATAAACCTGAGGTTGTAATTTATTACCTCTCCACTAGCAAATCCATTCACAACACGTTTCGCAGACAGTTTGCTAACATTTCGCTCTACGATCCTTGGAAATTTATTTTAGGGCACACACTTCAGGAAATAAGCTGTCATATGGACTGAGTTGCAAAAAAGCCAAACTGAAATGAATAAAGAGTAGGGAAGAAAGCAATTGACAGAGAGGTCAGGCCGTGGCAGAATAACCGTCCACTGTCGGGGGTTCGAGTCCTCTCTCGAGCATGGGTTTTTGTGTTGTCCTTAGCATAATTTACTTTAAGTTAGTGTAAGTAGTTTGTAAGCTTAGGGACTAATGACCACCGTAGTTAAATCCCTTAGATTTACAAATATTTGAAGAGAGGCCAGAAGGAAGGACTAAGGTAAGGAACGAGTAGATACACATGCAAACAACGTCGGGAACTAAAGATCGTGGAATATACAGAAAGACTTGTAGACTGACGTTTTCATTCACTATATTGAATGTTTGCTTCTGAAACTTATAGGAAACATTCAACTCAAATTTTCTCTGGTCTCTCTCTGTCTTATCTTTATTTTCAGCGACTTAGATATACAAATGATACATACGGAAAAGCCAGTATCTGAAATGTAGAGTATATCGTGCTCATCAGATGCAAATTTCAGGTCAAGTGATTTAATAAATGTGACCATCAAGAAACACAAAACAATGGACCATATATACAACTCCATGAAGACACTCGCAGAATAACAGCCAAAAATGTAAGTAAAACGATGAAAATTAAGCTCGCAATAACTTGTGCTACAGAAGTCTATCCTCGCCTGCTAGACCAAAACAAGAGAAAATGTAATACAGCTAAGTACTTTTAACAGTTATACAATGGAAATGTTACACAAAATGCAAACGTATTGCAGATTACTGATGATACTCCCTAAATAAAAGAAGCGAAAAGCTAATGATGTAAATAAACGCCATTAATTAGGTACAAAGACGGAATACAGCTCTACGAAATTTCGAAGCCGCGCGGCAATGGTAAAGGCGCCCTGCTACAGATTGCACGTCCGCTCCCCGTCGGAGTTTCCAGTCCTCCCTTGGGTACGGATAAGCGTGACTGGACTGAACTACACGACTGGAGTGAACTATACGAGATTAATAATAGTACAGAAAATTATAACTTGCTCAATACGTCATATAATATACATGAACACCAATATTGCAAACCGAAACACTCCAGAATATTAAACTTTCAGTTGAGAATGGCCAAAAACCTAAACGGTCGTCGTCATTAAGTAACACCTTTAAACACAAGTGCGGCATTCCGTGAAATAAAAGTTTAAAGTGTTATCAGCTGAATTAGGGCGTCATTGAGATAGCTAGGTCCTGAAGTGTTGTCATCAACACAATGAACTAAAATGTTTTCACGTCTTTCTGTCGGTTCTACGGAGTGTAAACAACATTACGACAACCGAAATACTGGTAATAACAAAGTTGATGCAGAGGTGGTTGGTGTTGACATGTTTATTCTCTACCAAACGAATAACACAAACAGTTTGGTTCAGTTAGAGTACTGAACAGGTAGTGCAGTGGAACAACAACGTGACTTACACGAAATAATGACACGGAGAACCATAGGAAAGTTGAAAGGGATCAGACAGGTAAGGAGGTCGCTGCAGCTATTGGAGTGTCAAAAAGTGTAATTTTTAGTACCTGAGCGCGATTTCAGACAACAGGAACCGTTAAAAGAAGTCAAGGATAAGGTCGTCCACGGGTAAGGGACGATCGTTATCTCCGGTTAACAGCCCGTTGAGACAGGAGGCTTAATACAACTCAGCTGCAACGCACACTCCAGGCAGAAACAGGACGTACAGTATCAACAGTCCGCAATCACCTTCTGGAATGTGGCCACTAGGCATGGAGGCCTATGGTGTGTGTCTCATTAAAACCACGACACCTTTCAGCCTGCAGAAACTGGGCGGAGGGACATCATGAGTGGAATCGTAACGAATGGCGTCGGGTTCTGTTCACAGATGAATCAAGATTTTGTGTTCGGCCGGACAATCGTCGATCCCTCATCTGGAAAGAACGTGGAACTCGGAACCATCCTGCTTATATGTAGGAAACATTACCCTAACATGGCGTTGGACGAATGGTGTGGGCTGGAGCCAGTATTGTTGGACGTAAGGATTTCAGACTGGCGCTTTGGCTGCTCAGAGGTATAGAGATGAGGTCCTTCGACCTATTGTTATGCCCTACGCTGGTGTCATAAGAGATGGGCTAGTTTTAGTAGACGATAACGCTCCTCCCCACAGAGCTGCGCCGGGCGACAAGGTGCTTCAAGCTGAGGTAACTGAACGAATCAAAATGTTCAAATGTTTGTAAATATAAGGGAGTTACCTACTTTGACCATCAGTCCTTAGGCTTACGAAGTACTTTATCTTAGTTACGGACAACACACACCGCATTGCACGAGGAAGGATTCGAACCTCCGGCGGCGAGTAGTGGCGCGCTCCGTAGCAAGGCTCTTTAGACAGCTCGGCTACTCCACCGCGGCTTGAACGAATCGAGTGGCCAGCTTGTTCACCGGACTTAAACCCGATTGACCATGTCTGGGATGCACTTGGCAGACTCATTGCAGCCAGACCAGCACCTCTCTCAACGATTGAAGAGAAAGAATGGCCAAATGTCCCTAGAGATGATTGGTAACGTCATACTGTCCATGCCACACAGGTGTGCAACTATACTGGTAGTCCGAAGTGATCACACACCATATTAGAGGGCAACTTTTTCACTATTATGGAAGGAGTTGAGACAGGAAAACATCATACAGTGTCACACACAAATTACAATTGTAACCAATATCTAAAAAAAATACGTTACCGTATGCATATTGTTTTCGATTGTCACCTGATCCCTTGTTTTGAGCAGTGGGTTTAGTCGCCAGTGCGCGTTGGTAGGCGACTGACGAGGTAGTAGAGAGTTTAGTTGCTGGTGACTGAAGTTGCCAGTGTGCTTAATTTCTAAAATTTCGGGTGCCGGAACGCACCGCTTCAGCCATTCTCCCCACCCACCCCCGGCCACCGAAAAAGACGTGTATTTTATTGTTACAATAGGAAATGTTTTTACAAAATACCGTTCTAAAATTCATGCCTCGAGAATATCATCATAAGAACTTACGGTAAAAATTTCGAAGATTTGCAATGAATAGTAAGTATCGAAGTGACCATCCCCATGAATGAATGGTGGGTGCTTTTGTAAGCCGTTTAAAGCCCACATGTACAAAAGCCAACTGATTTGCTCAATTTGGATGGGCTCAAGGAAGTGTGTAACTGTGAAAATTTTGACGATGTACTGTATGACAGCTATAGTATACCCATTCTTCTAAAATGTACACAAATGATCACTAGGCCAAGATCTATCCAGAACGCTTTACCCCTTCACTCTGAGATCAATAGAACCCCTTAAGAACCCCTAAAGAACCAGTAATGGAAGCATATGGGAATAAATCCCAATATGCTTTGTTACAGACGTCATATCCGGTATACTTACAATGCAATTTAATATACGTGCACTATTTCAAATATTCGCTTCCGACCTTTTAAAAAAGAAGGAAAAAAAATCGCACTGACGTGTTTTACGGCTCACTTTGGATTTGTTGTTTTATAAGTTTTTACAAACATTTTGGACCAAAATAATAATCTAATATGCTAATATGGCATTTGTAGACACTAGATTATCATTTATCGTACGAAGAACGATGTGATTTTTTTAATTCTTCAGTGCGCCATTGCTTTGAAATGACAAGGTGTAAGTTACAATAAGAAAATCATCAAATACGCGCAAGATGGCGTATGCCACAGAGAGTTCTGCGCGAGGAATGTCACGTGATATCTCCTAACGGCTGGTTTTCGTTAATTCAATAGAGGGTGTCAAATCTCGATTATTTTTGCAAATATGTGTCAAACGATACGAGATATGAAAAAAACGGAAGGGAGCTAAGTTGAAGAGAATTTTCTCCTCTACCAATTAGGTTATTCAATTTTCGTATCAGATGAACGGTTCGTTTGCAATTACAATTATATTACAAACGGCTTCTTTTGGTATTACTACCGTTTTTTTTTTTGTCCGAAAAATTTGAAAAAGGGAGGTTCTGGTCTCTGGTGGCCTACAATCATGTCTGTATAACTTGGTGCTGATCGGTTGAACGGTTCGTCTTAAAAACAGGGAACACTTTACGGACAGACAGAGACGGACAGACATACATCCCAAAGTCGCCGTTATTTTTGCAAATATCTTTGAATCACTACGAGATATGAAAAAAACATAAGAGAGCAAATTTGTAGAGACTTTTCTCCTCTACAAATTCGTTTATTCAATTTTCGCGTCAGATGAACAGTTTATATGCAATTAAAATTACATTACAAACGGCTTTTTTGTATTACTAATGTATTTGTTGTCCGAAATATTTCAAAAAGCGAGGTTCTGACCTCTGGTAGCCAACAATTATGTCTGTAAAATTTGGTGCCGATCGGTTGAGCGGTTCGTCTTAAAAACTGGGAACCCGTTACGGACAGACAGACAGACATCCCAAAATCGCCTTTATTTTTGCAAATATCTCTGAAACGATACGAGATATGAAAAAAACATAGGTGAGCAAAGTTGTAGAGAATTTTCTCCTCTATAAACTCGATTATTCAATTTTCATGTCATATGAATAGTTAAGCCGTTATTTTCATTTAAATTTCGAGCTGTCAAAAGACTATCGCAAAGCCCCACTTTTAGTGTTACTACCGTAGCCTAAAGTGGGCCAAAACTCGAAGGTGCCGGAAGGCATTCCCGCTGAAATGAAGCGCTGACTGTATGTACAGAAAGCGGCAGGTGAGATGTGTTGCGCTCAGTAATCTCTATACTAACTGGATGAACAACTTTGGTGTCTGAGCATAGAATTACAGCGTGTCTGTACATTCACATGTTTTGCACACGACTTCGCATTGTCCACCATGTTTAAATTTGGCAAACGAGTTTCCATTAATTATTACATGACAAAGAATTGCTTGCTTACTGTGGTGTCGCACAAGTCCAAAGTGCGCGCCACCTACTTTCGCCGCGCGCCGCCATGCACGCACGGCGCGGCGTTCTTACGACGTCAGCCACGAGCGTCCTCTGTTACAACTCCGCTCGTGGCCACCACTGAACGACATCGTTCACTTGGAACTGAGATAGGAACCAGTTAACACTTCGGAATCAGATAGGCACCAGTGAAGACTTGGCTATCGGACAGGCACTAGGCAGGCCTCTAGCTCAACTATGTATCAGCCTTCTGCAGTACTGAACTATGTAAAAGTTAAGTATTGTATAAATTCTGTGCAATATATATCTCGTACTAATTTACTCTAGTGTTTCTAGTTTCTGCTGTCCCACTGGCTGCTCACCCCCGTACCTGCACAAGCGTGCTTCCCTTTTATTCCTGTGTCGGTCTCTTTCCACTCGGCCACCGACACCTACGACGGAAACGAGACACAAAAGTGGCGACGAGGCTGGGACACAAAACTTACCTCTTGATTTGGAATTTAATTCATTATTCGATGTTGTAGGCTGATATCGGAGCGGAATCAAAACATGTTGTCTACTTTTTTTCTTGAAATGCTACTTAGCAGCCATGTTTGAATTTGGCAAGAAACTAAATATGAATGTCTATGGCTGGCACGCTAAGACAGCTGAAGTTCAACATCCAGAGTGTATAGAGATCAATGGTTGCGCCGCACCCAGCACAGTAGACGGGCGTCGCGCCCCGGACGACTGGCGCTTTGTGGAGGATCCCGACCGTCCGTTGTGCCGCCGTAGAGACTGGCGATGCGCCGAAGCGTGTCTCGGTTTGAGGAGGCGGCCGCTGAATGCCGGTCCAGGCCCACAAGGGCCACGCAGCTGCCCGCCCGCCGGCTCCGGTGACGCTGCTCGCTGCTCCAGCTGTCCCGCGTCACGAGGTCACCACCAGCAGCGAGGCTCAGGAGGGAGATAAAAAAAAAAGGCCGGCACACGCCCCAGCACACACACCCACAAAACGCCGCACGCACCCCTGCGCAGCAAGAAATGCTCCATTGACAATTAGTGATACCGCCGCAGACTCGAAAACCTCCGGCACCTCACTGCGTGGTCCAGTCTTGCTCTTTTGCCCATCAAGAAGCATGAATAGCACATTTTCGAAGGAAGAACTGACACTTTGAGCATCCTGTCAATGTCTTTATCGTACACTGCTGACCATTCAAAACGAAACGCCAAGAAGGGTACTCGGTAACAATATGGGAAAAAATATACACTCCTGGAAAATGAAAACAGAACACCATGAGTTCGTCGACCCAGCAGAAGGAAATTTTATTGACGCTTTGAGGATGTACGCAACGCACGATCACACACAGCCACCAGAGCATGACCAATGCCGACCCTATAGTTGAACCCATGAACGATGGCGGGTCGCGCATCTCTAGACAACAGACTCTTTGCCGGTTTCAAGCGACAGTTTTATATACAGGGTGAGTCACCTAACATTACCGCTGGATATATTTCGTAAACCACATCAAATACTGACTAACCGATTCCACAGGCCGAACGTGAGGAGAGGGACGAGTGTCATTGGTTAATACAAACCATAAAAAAAATGCACGAATATATGTTTGTTAACACAAACCTACTATTTTTTAATAGAACCCCGTTAGTTTGGTTAGCACATCTGAACATAAAAACAAATACGTAATCAGTGCCGTTTGTTGCACTGTAAAATGTTAATTACACCCGGAGATATTGTAACCCAAAGTTGACGCTTGAAACCTCCGACGTTCAGTTGCGTCTTGTAACAAACTAGGGCCACGGTCGGCGAGCAGCATCTGCAGGGACATGTTTACGATGACGATCGTGTTTACGAGTGTGGCTGTAGTGCACTGTTGTGGATTGGTCTAGCTGTCGCAGTGTCCACATGTAGCGCTTGCTGCTATTGTTATTCTGCATTCATCTTAGCACGCAAACTAACCGTAGTAGACTGTGTTACCGGACGTCTGTGATAGTGTGGTGTTGTAGGAACTGTGACCATGGTGTATTCGTCGGAGATGATACTCATCTACATATACATCTACATAGATACTCTGCAAATCACATTCAAGTGCCTGACAGAGGGATCATTAACCACTTTCATAACTTTTCTCTACCGTTCCATTCTCTAATAGCGCGCGGGTAGAAAGAACACCTAAATCGTTCCGTTTTCGATCTGATTTCTCTTATGTTATTGGGATGGTCATGTCTCACTAAGTAGGTGGGTGCTAGCAAAATATTTCCACATTCAGAACTAAAAGTCGGTGATTGAAACTTCGCAAACAGATCATGCCGCAATGAATAACGTCTTTCTTTTAATAATTTCCACCCCAATTCTTGCAACATTTCCGTGACGCTTTCCCCCCCGTAACGTGATAAAACAAAACGAGCCGCCCTTCTATGAACCTTCTCAATGTCTTCCGTCAGTCCCACCTGGTGAGGGTCCCACAAGGGGCAACAGTACTCCAGGAGAGGACGCACAAGTGTGATGTAGGCAGTCTCTTTGGTGGAGCTGGTGCATCTTCGAAGCGTTCTGCCGATGAAACGTAACCTTTGGTTCGCCTTCCCCACAATATTTTCTATGTGTTCTCTCCAGTCAAAGTTGTTCGTAATTGTAACTCGTAGGTATTTGGTAGAATCTACGTCTTTAAGGTTTGACTGATTTACCGCGTAATTAAAGTTCAGGGGATTTCTTTTAGTGGTCATGTGTATTACTTCACACTTTTCTTTATTTAGTGTCAATTGCCAATTTTCGCACTATGCAGAAATTTTGTCTAAATCGCTTTGCAGTTGCTTTTGATCCTCAATTGACTTCACTAACCGATAAACGACAGCATCATCCGCGAACAGTCTAAGGGAGCTATTCAGATTGTCTCCTAAATCGTTTATAAACACGAGGAAGAGTAGGGTCCTATAACGCTTCCCTGTGGAACGCCAGATATCACTTCTGTTTTACTCGATGACTTACCGTCAATTACAACAAACTGTGTTCTTTCTGATAGGAAATCGTGAATTCAATCGCACAATTGGGGAGATATTCCATATGCACCCAGTTTCATAAGAAGTCGCTTGTTGGGTACAGTGTCGAAAAGCCTTCCTGAAATCCAGAAATATGGAATCGATTTGAGATCCCTTGTCGATGGCACTTAACTCTTCATGTGAATAATGGGCAAGCTGTGTTTCGCAAGAGTGATACTTTCTGAATCCGTATTGACTACTGGTTAATAGGTCGTTCTCTTCGAGGTAGTTCATAATATGTTCCAAAATCCTACTGAAAATCGACGTCAATGAGATAGGCCTGTAATTTTGGGGATCAGTCCTATTGCCTTTCTTGAATATTGGAGTAACTTGGGCAACTTTCCAGTCTTTGGGTACGGATCTTTCGCTGAGTGATCGGTTGTAAATTATAGCTAAGTACGGAGCTATTGCATCAGCATACTCTGAGAGGAATCTAGTTGGTATACAATCTGTCCCGGAAGATTTATTTTTGTTTAGTGACGTAAGTTGTTTTACTACTCCAGGAACTACGCAGGAAGCGGCTACACGGGTAGCGGGAGCTGTGTGGCGTGGACTGGGCGTTTTTTTTAGGATAAAGAGCTTCGGGGAAATAGAAAATGGGCAATCTCAATGGGTTCAGGTGAATCACAGGAGAAATGTAGATCCGGAAACTATCGGTATAACAGTTGTAAATCGGTGTTCAGAAAGGATAGATTAAACAAAATAGGTGGCGGCGTGTTTGTCGCCGTCAAAAGTAGTATTTCATGTAGCGAAGTTGAAGTTGATAGTTCCTGCGAGCTATTATGGGTAGAGGTTGTACCCGAAAATCGTAAGAAGTTAATAATCGGTTCCTTTTACCGGCCTCCCGACTCTGACGATACAATAGCAGAAAGATTCAAAGAAAACCTGAGTCTAATTACAAAAACGTACCCGACTCACACGATAATAGTAGGTGGTGATTTTAATTTACCTTCGATCTGTTGGAGAAATTATATTTTCAAATCAGCAGGTAGGCATAAAACATCGTCCGAAATTGTACTCAACGCATTCTCTGATAATTCCTTCGAACAATTAGTTCATGAGCCAACTAGAATTGTAAATGGACGTGAAAACACACTTGATCTCTTAGCAACAAATAATCCTGAGCTCATAACGAGTGTCAAAACGGATACAGGTATTAGTGAACACAGAGCTGTAGTAGCGTAATTGAATATCGAAAGTCCCAAAGTTACCAAAAATAAACGCAAAGTATACTTGTTCAGGAAAGCAGATAGAAATAAAATACATTGCTTCTTGAAAGACAGCTTCCACTCGTTTCTCTCAAATTCAAAGAAGTGGTATCGACAGCAATTGACAGTTTTATAACAAATAAATTAATAAAAGAAGGAGGCGATCCCCCCTTGGTACACAAAACAGGTCAGGACACTGTTGCAAAAGCAAAGGAAAAGGCATACTAAATTTAAACGAACACAAAATCCCCAGGATTGTCAATCGTACTCAGAAGCTTGAAATTTGGCGAGGATTTCAATGCGAGATGCCTACAATATTTATCACAACGAAACTCTTTCTCGAAATTTGACTGAAAACCCAAAGAGATTTTGGTCATATGTTAAATATACTCGGGGCAAATCACTAACAATACCTTCACTACGTGATAGTAATGGCGATCCTGCCGATGACAGCGCTACTAAAGCAGAGTTACTAAACATAGCTTTTAGAAACTCATTCACCAAAGAAAACGAAACCAATATTCTAGATTTCGAATTACGAACAGATGCCGTAATGCGTAACGTAGAAGTAGATATCATCGGAATAGTGCAACAACGAAAATCGCTTAACAAAAACAAGTCTTCTCGTCCGGATTGTATACTCATTAGATTTCTATCTGATTATGCTGAAGGCAGAGCTCCTTACTTAACAGTCATATACAACCACTCTCTCATAGAAGGATCTGTGCCAAAAGATTGTAAAGTTGCCCAGGTCACACCTATATTCAAGAAAGGCAGTAGGAGTAACCCACTAAACTACAGGGTTTGGAACAGCAGGGTTTTGGAACATATCCTGTATTCAAATATTATGAATTATCTCGAACAGAACGATCTATTGACCCAAGGTCAACACGGATTTAGAAAATATCGTTCATGCGAAACACAACTAGCTCTTTATTCACACGAAGTGATGGGTGCTATCGACAAAGGTTCGCAAATCGATTCCGTATTTCTTGATTTCCAGAAAGCTTTTGACACCGTACCTCACAAACGGCTTTTAATCAAATTGCGTGGTTATGTTATATCGCCCCAAAATTGCGATTGGATAGGGGATTTCTTGTCATAGAGGATCAGTTCGTAGTAATCGATGGTAAGGCATCGACTAAAACAGAGGTGATATCGGGCGTTCCACAGGGTAGTGTTATTGGTCCTCTGCTATTCCTTATTTACATAAACGATTTAGGGGAAGATCTAAGTAGCTCTCTTAGGTTGTTTGCAGATGACGCCGTCATTTACCGTCTAGTAAAATCATCTGAAGATCAAAACCAACTGCAGAACGATCTGAATAAGATATCGGTATGGTGTAAAAATTGGCAATTGACTCTAAATAATGAGAAAGGTTAAGTCGTCCACATGAGTACGAAAAGAAATCCGTTAAACTTTATCAATAAAATTCTTCTGGGTGTGATACCGCGTCGTCATTTTGTAAACTTTGCCGACGTTTCGGCCACTATTGCAGGTGGCCTTCATCAGGGTCTGTGTCTGACTGATGAAGGCCACCTGCAATAGTGGCCGAAACGTCGGCAAAGTTTACAAAATGACGACGCGGTATCACACCCAGAAGAATTTTATTTATAGTCACAACTGTCGCGGAAGCCTACGTTTCCGCTAAACTTTGTTTGCAACATAAATCAATCAAATGTGAAGGCCGTAAACTCCACAAAATACCTAGGAATTACTATTACTTCAGACTTAAACTTAAAGAACACGTAGATAATATCGTGGGAAAGGCGAACCAGAGACTGCGTTTTATTGGCAGAACCCTTAAAAGATGTAACAGAACTACTAAAGAAACTGCATACACTGCACTTGTCCGTCCATTTTTGGAGTATTGCAGCCCAGTGTGGGATCCTTATCAGGTGGGTTTGACGGAGGACATCGAAAGAGTCCAAAGAAGGGCAGCTCGTTTCGTATTGTCACGATACAGGGGAGACAGCGTTACGGAAATGATACAGGATCTGAGATGGAAATATTTACAACAACGGCGCTTATCGCTGCGGCGTGGGCTACTTACGAAACTCTAATCGCCAACATTCTCCTCCGAATGCGAAAATATATTGTTGATTCCCACTTACATAGGTAGAAATGATCATCAGAATAAAATAAGAGAAATCGGTGCTCGAACAGAGAGATTCAGGTGTTCTTTCTTCCCGCGCGCTATTCGAGAATGGAATGGGAGATAAATAGTATAATTGTGGTTCGATGAACCCTCTGCCAGGCACTTAAATGTGATTTGCAGAGTATCCCATGTAGATGTAGACTTCTAAGTTTCGCATGCTGGCAGCTGTTCTTGGACTGAATATTGGAGTGTTCACTTCGTCTTCTTTGGTGAAAGAATTTCGGAAAGCTGTGTTTAGTAATTCTGCCTTAGCAGTACTGTCATCGGTAGTATTACCATTGCTATCGCGTAGTGAAGGTATTGTTTGTGTTTTGCTGCTAGTGTGCTTCACATATGACCAGAATTTCTTTGGATTTTCTGTAAGATTACGAGACAGGATTTCGTTGTGGTAACTACTATAGGCTTCTCGCATTAAAGTCCGCGCTAGGTTGCGAGTTTCAGTAAAAGATTGCCAGTCTTCTGGATTCTGTGTCTTTTTAAATTTTGCATGCGTTTTTCTTTGTTTCTGCAACAGTGATCTGCCATGTTTTGTGTACCACGGGGAGTCAGTCCCCTCTTTTATTAATTTATTTGGTATAAATCTCTCGATTGCTACTGATATTATGTCTTTGAAAGTAAGCTACAACAGATCTACACTCGCATTTTTAGTTTTGAAAGACTGGAGACTATCACTCAGGAAAGCGTGAAGCGAATATTTATCTGCTTTATTGAATAGATATATTTTTCGTTTATTTTTGGTGCATTTGGGATTTCGACATTCAGTCTCGCTACTACAACTCGATGTTCGGTAATCCCTGTATCTGTTTTGATGCTCTTTACTAGCTCAGGATTATTTGTTGCTAGGAGATCATGGGTATTTTCGCAACCACTTACTATTCTAGTGGGTTCATGAACTAACTGTTCGAAGTAGTTTTCAGAAAAAGCATTCAAAACTAGTTCGGACGATGTTTTATATTTGCCGCCGGTTTTGAATACGTAATTATGCCAACATATCGAGGGTAAATTAAAGTCGCCACCGATTATAACAGTATGCTTCGGATACCTATTTGAAATGTGATTCAAGCTTTCTTAGGACTTTTCGGCAACCGCATCGTCTGAGTCAGGGGGCCGATAAAAAGATCCAATTATTAATTTATTCCGGTTGTCAGGAATAACCTCTACCAGACCAACTCCAGGAAGTATCTGTCTCAATTTCGCTGCAGGATAAACCGTTAGTAACAGCAATCAAAATCAAATGTTTGTATAGTCTATAGTCGGGGTCATCAGTCCCTAAACATACAAACTACTTATGAACTACTTACGAACTAGGACGGTACAAATGTCCATGCCCGAGGGGGGATTCGAACCCCCGACCTTAGTGGCCGTGCAGACCGTGACTGGAGCGCCTTAGTCCCCTCGGCCACCGCGGCCGGCAGTAACAGCAATAAACACTCCACCACTATTTTATTTATTCTATCCTTTCTGAAGTCAATTTGGCCATTTGAAAAAATTTCAGCCGAACTTATCTCAGGCGTCAGCCAGCTTTCAGAACCTATAACGATTTGTGCCTCAGTACTTTCTACCAGCGCTTGGAGCTCTGGAACTTTCCCAATACAGCTATGGCGAGTGTCGACAAAATGCAGCTGAAGCCTGCAGGGTGTATGCAGAACGGTACCCGGACAGAGAGCATCCAATGTGCCACACATTTCAAAACATCTACCGCCAACTGTATGCAACAGGTATGGTCGTAGCACGCAAACGGGTCCGTAACAGGCCCGTCACAGGAGAAGCGGGTGCAGTTGGTGTGTTAGCTGCTGTTGCCGTGAACCCACATAGGAGTACACGGGACATTCCGTGAGCCGGTGGACTCAATCAAAGTAGTGTCATACAAATACTGCATCGTCACCGCTTTCACCTGTTTCATGTGTCGCTACATCATAGAGTGCAATTCTGTCAATGGGCATTAAAAGAGAATGCGTTGCAGTTCTACCCGTCTACCGATGAAGCGGGTTTCACAAACTTTGGGGCAGTGAATCTACGGAACATGCGTTACTGGTCCGTGGAAATCCTCGCTACCTCCGACAGGTAGAGCGACAGCGACCGTGGACTGTAAATGTATGGTGCGGAATCATTGGCGACCACCTCATTGGTCTTCACTTCATTGCAGGGGCCCAAATAGCTGCAACATACGTCGCGTTTCAACAGAATGATCTGCCAGCGTTGCTCGAAAATGTCCCACTGGAAACGCGTCGACGTATGTGGTATCAGCATGATGGTGCACCTGCACATTCCGCAATTCACACTAGGCTGATACTTGACAGGACGTTCGACGGGCGTTTCATAGGACGTGGAGGACTCATAAATTGACCAGCCCGTTCTTCTGATCTTACACCCCTGGACTTTTTCCTGTGGGGTACGTTAAAGGAGAATGTGTACCGCGATGTGCCTACAACCACAGAGGTTATGAAACAACGTATTGTGGCAGCCTGCAGCGACATTACACCAGATGTACTGCGGCGTGTACGACATTCATTACGCCATAGATTGCTATTGTGTGTAGCAAATGATGGCCACCACTTTGAACATCTATTGTCGTGATATGTCGGGACACACTCTATTCCACTCCGTAATTGAAAACGGAAACCACGTGTGTACGTGTACCTCACCCCTCATGGTAATATACATGTGCTATTCTAGACTCTCCTGTACCTAAGGTACATCACCGTTCCCTTTGGATCCATACATAATTCGGTACACACGATCGAATAGCGGAGGAGTGGTACTCAAGCGTCAACTTTAGGTTACAATATCTCCGGATTTAATTAACATTTTACATGTTCAGATGTGCTAAGAAAACTAACGGGGTTCCGTCATTTTTTATGGTTTGTATTAACCAATTACACTAGACCCTCTCCTCACGTTCGGTCTGTGGAATAGGTTCGTCAGTATTTGATGTGGTTTACGAAATATATCTCTCGGTAATGTTAGGTGACTCACCATATGTATATATATTTCGTATGCGAGCTACAAACAGTATATAATAAATTCACATATTGTAAAATAATAATGTCTACAAATTTTTACAATAACACATAATACAGGAAACATTATGTAAAAGAATAGTATGATCAACTTCATATCTCATTCTTCCAGAAGTCTATATATGCCACTGCTGTACCGCTGCAGGTCATCAGGTCTTGGGCTGTGCACGCTCTTGGGTGATTTACTTCCGGACATTCCAGCAGGTGGTCCATGGTCCGTATGTTCCCACACGAACGCAAAACACTTTCACTGATTTCCCACTTGTGGAAATTCTTGCTGCATCTACCCATTCCAGACCGCAGTCTGATCAGAGTCTTCCATCTCTGCCAGTCAAGTTCTGCGCCTGGTGGCAGCGCCTCCTCAGCATAGTTGGCATGCCCTTGTTGCTCCCGCCACAATTTTGTTCTGGTAGTTCTTGGTGGGTGTGCGAGTGGTTCCGTTGAATGTAGAAAACTGCTTCTTGGTTTAAGGCGTTTTGGTCCAGTATGCCGCAGTGGAGTAGCCGCGAGGTCTACAGCGTCTCGCTCCGGAGCGCGCGGTTGCCCGCCGTGGAGGTTCGAGTCCTCCCTGGGGCATGGATGTGTGTGTTTGTCCTTAGGTTAGTTTACCTAGGTTTAAGTAGTTTGTAAGCTACGGACTGATGACCACGCAGTTTGGTCCGATAGATTTACAAACATTTGAACATTTGGTACAGTATGGTACCCATGTAAAGGGTGACGTTGGTCTTTGAGCTGTTTTGATCGTTCGATGGTGCTCTGTACCGAGCGTCGGACCTTTGGTGGAGCGATTCCTGATAATGAGTATAGGTGTTCAAGTCTTGTAGGTTTGAGACAGCCAGTGATAAGCCTACAGGTCTGATTCAGGACAGGGTCCAGTTTGTTTGCATGACATGGCCGTTCCCACAAAGGACTTGAAAACTTAGCAGCAGAGTAACAGAACGCCAGAGGGAACTGAATGTTGACAATTGAAGTACCAATAATAGCTCTCGCTTGGTTAAGTAGAATTTCTTACTGTCACCACCATCAGCGATGACAACTTACAACAGAGTAAAATACACTGATTAACTCGTTACTATCAAGTATTTTCGTAATGCCTATGATACTCACTGCAGAGAGTTCGGAACAATATTGAACGCTCATTGGCTGTCGGACAATGCGTGACGTAGATGTCCAGACCCAGCCTAAACTCGACCGCTGTCTTTCGTGGTTCCAAACCGAGCGAGGTCGCGCAGTGGTAACGCACTGGACTCCCATTTGGGAGGATGGTGGTTCATATCCACCTCCGGCCATCCAGATTCAGGTTTTCCATTATTTCCATAAATCACTCCAGGCAAATGCCCGGCTGGTTCATTTCAAAGGGCACGGCCGATTTCCTTCCCAATCTTTACCCAAAACACCGAACGTAAGCTCCGTAATGACCAAGCTGTCGACGGGACGTTAAGCCCTAAGCTTCCTTCCTTCCTTCGTGGTTACAACTTTAGTACAGTGCAGTGATTAAACCAGTCATTCTCCTATGGAGACGATCGTACAGGTGGCGAAAGTAGTCTTGCGGAACGTACTGTCATACGGCTTCCTCCTGGTGCCTCAGTTAGGCCAGATTTCGTGACAGTGCAAAATGACGTTTCATCCAGTCCCAAACATGCTCAATGGCAGATCTGGGGACAATAACGGAGTTGTTAAAGTACACCCATAAGAGAACGTTGGGTTGTATGGGATACATGTGGACGTGCACTATCCTGTTGGAAAAGGATATCGATTTATTGGTGCATGGATGGTGGTAAGACGGGTTGAATGATGCATTGTTCAATTTTCCCTCTACGATCACGAGAGAAGAACGGCAAGTGTAGTGTGTGCCTCACCCGGATGCCAAGTGCCAGCCTCATGTGCCTCTGTCGCGTACACTCCAGATTTTCGCGTACGACCATCACTGGCATCAAGGCAGCAGCGACTCATCACTGAAGACGACACGTGCCCATTCGTCTCTTCATAAGCGCCTACCATGACACCATTGGAAAACATTTTCAAATGTTTGTAAATCTATCGGGCCAAACTGCGTGGTCATCAGTCCGTAGCTTACAAACTACTTACACTAAGGACACACACACACACACACACCCATGCCCCAGGGAGGACTCTAATCTCCACGGCGAGCAACCGCGCGCTCCGCAGCGAGGTGCCTTAGACCGCTCAGCTACTCCACCGCGGCGACACCATTGGAGGTGGGCTGAATGATGTTGGGGCGTGAGTGGAGGACACCCTACGGTACGCACGATCGTACATCATGGTGTGGGGAACTATATCCTACACTGGCCGTTCTCCTCTAGTAATCATCCAGAGAGCAATGAACGGTGGACGGTACATTGAAACCATCGTTCAACTGGTGTTACTACTGTTCATGCACCAACAAGGCGACGTGCTTTTCCAACAGAACAGTGCACGTCTATACGTATCCCGTACAACCCAACGTGTTCTTATAGGTGTACGTCAACTACCCTGACTAGTACGATCCCCAGATCTGTCCCTTATTGAGTAAGTTTGGGACCGGATGAAACGTCATGTTGGGCGGTCTGCATGAACGGCACGAAATGGTGGCCAAACTGAGGCACCAGGGGGAAATCGCGTGGTAGGCCATTCCACAACACCGCATCCGGCATCTCTAAGATCTTCTCCATGTAAGAATTTCAGCTTGCATTTCTGTAAAAGTAGAGTATACGCGCTGCTTACGCTGACATTGCGTTGTCCGGAAAACTTATGAAAAACTGTTTGAGAAAATGAAGTTGGACTGTTCTGAGAACATAGTATATTTTTGAAATTATGAATCTTTATGTAATACTACAGACGTCTAAAGCGTCGAAGACTCAAAGGTAGATCTATGTAGATGTTGAAGATCCATCAATATAATCTGAAACAACCCATAGAAATGTTCAGAATCACGCGAAGAAGCGAAAGAAATGCAGCTACACGCGATAGGGAGCGATTACAGACAAAGACAGAGGGCATACTATCAGTCGGAGAAGAGAAGCAAATTTAAAATAGGCGGAGAGAGAAAATCGCGAAATATTAGTGCAAATCAGGATACCTGCATATTTACTTGCCTGATGGGCATGGAACAAACCATAGTGGAAGCTGAAGGCTTTGTTCTATGAACCAACCACATGGAACACGTATCACTCACGGAAGGAAACGATGAGAAGATTTTTACATACACTGTACAAAAATGAACATATCATTTATTAGAAATCGGGCCCCACAAAGCTAGAAAGTATTTACACAGAGTTCATACACCGCCACTGCAAGTTCTATGTCGAATAGAATGTAGACTGGTATCGACTGTTTCTCCCAGTTGTCTATGCACACCTTTTTTGGATCATACACCTTGCTCATTCGCAGTTCATGTCATATATTCTGTGAATATAAAAGAATAACTGCAGAATATAGACTGGTATCGACTGTTTCTCCCAGTTGTCTATGCACACCTTTTTTGGATCATACACCTTGCTCATTCGCAGTTCATGTCATATATTCTGTGAATATAAAAGAATAACTGCAGGATCAGAAGTGACGTCTGTTCTTTCGGAACAGGCGCCACATATATATGCCGGAGACGGGCAATGATCCTGTCGTTAGAGGGGAGGGATGGACAAGTTTGGGGCCTTACTCTTACGATAATTAGTTTCAATAATTAAGAGTTTGAGTACTGTGGGCAGGGTAAAGCTGGGAATTTGTTTCCGACGGGAGGCGTGCTTAGGTAGACCTTCTGGTGCACTGATCACTGGTCAGCTGGTGTAGTGGTCAGCTTAAATGCCTAAAATGCAGGAGACCAAGGTTCGAGTCCCAGCTGGGTACACATT
Source organism: Locusta migratoria (assembly GCA_026315105.1). Classification (NCBI taxonomy): domain Eukaryota; kingdom Metazoa; phylum Arthropoda; class Insecta; order Orthoptera; family Acrididae; genus Locusta; species Locusta migratoria. Next base: position 213,013,351 of record CM048749.1, read on the forward strand.
TTCAGCTGTGGTCATTCGCAGTTGATGTCATATATTCTGTGAATAGCTCTGGTTTTTTTTTTTTTTTTTTTTTTTTTTTTTAACGTATCCACACATTCGAAAATTGCTACTTATTCGGAAATAAACACCCAAATATGTGTTTCTTCCTTAGTTTTCTAATCATAACATGCAATACTGTACAAAATCCTTTTAATATACAATAAAAAGGCTTAGAATCAGGATTTCGACTTTTATCTCTGATACATCGGCGATATATCAGCAGTATATCGCTGTTCAAACCATCAATGTTTTTGGACAAAGCATCTGTGTTTTTAGAACATCGCTGTCTCGTTTGCATCCGTAGTCATCAGATTGCTTTGATGCAACCTGTCAAAAAATGGTCAAATGTTTGTAGAGTCTATTGGACTTAACTACGGGGTCATCAGTCCCTAAACTTACAAACTACTTACAACTAAGGACGGCACAAATATACATGCTCGAGGGGTGGATTCGAACCCCCGACCGTAGTGGCCGGTGGAGCGCCTCAGTCCCCTCGGTCACCGCGGCCGGCGCGACTTGTCACCAACTCCTTAGCCAACCGTTTCATTTCAGAGTAGCATTGCAACCTACATCCTCAATTATTTTCTTGATGTATTCCAATCTGTTTTCCCCTAGTGATGTAAAATGCTTCGACATTTGCAAGGTGGGGTAAATGCCCAGAATAAATTCCTGGGCAAATGGCAAAAATTCATGAATACCCAGGCATTTATGGATGTAAAAGGTAAACTTACAAGCAGTACATACAATAAATAAATAAATTACGAGATATTTTGTATCACTCTCTAACTAAATCTTAAATGCTTCAATTCTCTTCTGTTCTCATTTCCCAGCAGTCCAAGTATCGCCAACATACAATGTTGGGCTGCAAACGTATGCGCAGAGAAATTTCTGCCACAAGTCCAGGGCGATGTTTGACAGCAGTAGATTTCTCTTTCCCATGTATGCCATCTTTGCTTGTGTTAGTCTACTTTTTATGTCCCTCTTGCTTCTTCCGTCGTGAGTTAGTTTAATGCAAAGGTATCAGAATTCCTTGTCTTCGTGTACATTGTGAACACCAATTCGGTTGTTATTTTCTCGCTACTTTTATTTCTGTTACTTCTCATGACTTTCGTCTTTCTTTGGTTTACCTTCGGTGCTCGTTACTCTTTTCATTCTATTCAACAGACCCTGTAATTTTCCTTCACTTTCACAGACGATAGCAATATCATCTGCAAATCTTATCATTGATATCCTTTTACCCAGAACTTTTATCAGAGCCTTGAACTTGTTCTTTATTTCCTACATTACGTCTTCATTGCGCAAGCTGATGGCGACAGTCCACTACCTTTTCTTACCTCTTTTTTAATCTGAGCATCCACTTGATTCTTACACAAACTGTGTATTACCCGCCTTTCCCTACAGCTTACTCCTATTTTTCTCAGAATTGTTAACATCATGCAGACCTTACAATATCGAAGGCTTTTTCCAGGTCACATATCTTATGAATATGTCTTGGTTCTTCTTTAGTCTCGCTTCCATTATACATTGCAGCTCTTCTGCCTGCCGAGCAGAGACCGGACCGGGAGATTAGCCGACCGCCCCTCGACCAGAACTGGGTGCTAATGTCACTGGGTTCTTTTGTCACTGGGTGCTTTTGTCAGGGCACCCCAGCAGACAACGTGCACTGAACAGGCCGCCCCCTCAGAAATAAAGGAATGGACTCGCCCCGAGCACAACTCGAGAATGCGTTTCTGCTCACGGGCCACGGCTTCTTGCGCGAATTCTACTCCGTCCGATCCAAATTCCCTTATGTCCTACCGTGATTGTGTCCGCTCTGTGTGCATTTACACTGATGTGTATAGAAATCCTCGACATGCTAACCCTGTATTCCCGTCAGGACATGCCCGAAATAACTGACCCCGCTATTTTAACTGGTAATCCACGATGTTGAGAACTGATGCGTATTTCAGACCGGTGCACAGGAGGACCAGCGAGAACACAAGATCTACTGTGAGCCAAGATGTGCAAAGGCCGAAGTAGGGCATGTGGGAATTTGGGTAATTCGGAGAGCGTGCTTCACTAGTCGTCGCTTGCATATGACGTCCGCGTGCACAGGTGGTGCACAGCTGCCTAGCAAGCAGTAGACTCGGGTTCGAGTCCCTGCGCCAGCTTAAATTACTCTATGTTTATGTTCCATTACAACACCTAACGTCAGCCGAGACAAACACCGCATCTAATTCTATAATTAGAACAGCTGCAGCGTCACGCAGCCGATGGCTGCTCCGAACATGCTCGAAAGAACAGACACCGCAGTTCATAACCTAATAAGTTCTCGTCGTACTGGTGCCGATAATTAGTATGTGTCGACGGTTTAAATACCACTCTATAACTTAAAAATCGTACTTTGGAAATATACTAATACTATCCTAAATCAGGATTATCTATAACGACGACAAGTAGAATGTTGTTGTGTTGTTGTGGTCTTCAGTCCAGAGACTGGTTTGATGCAGCTCTCCAACCTACTCTATCCTGAGCAAGCCTTTTCACCTCCTCATAAGAACGACAACCCACATCCACTTGAATCTGCTTACTATACGCGTCTCTTGGTCTCCCTCTGCGATTTTTACCCCACACACTTCCCTCCAACGCTAAATTCACAATTCCTTGATGTCTAAGAATGTGTCCTACCAATCTATCCCTTCTTTTAGTCAAGGTATGCCAGAAATTCCTTTTCTCCCCAATTCGGTTCAGTACCTCCTCATTAGTTACGCGATCCACCCACCTAATCTTCAGCATTCTTCTGTAGCACCATATTTCAAAAGCCTCTATCCTCTTTCTGTCCACACTGCTTATTGTCCATGTTTCACTCCCATACAAGGCAACACAAGTAGAATATACGTAAATAAATCAGAAAAGTGTGTACTTCACGGAAACAATTCGAGGGGCCGCTGTGCTGGGCTCAAAGCAGAATATGTGATACACGTAGTTTATTGGTGTATGTGCAAGGTGCAGTAATCTGAAAGCGGAGACTCTTCAAAGACGTAGGAGGAAAGTGTATGGTGGGTTTGCTCATAAGTAGATAGCGAATTTTGGTCGTAAAAGGAGCAATTGAAGCGTCTAAAATAGATACTTTCATTACCTCATTTAGGCCAAAAAAGATGTCAAATAGGTCCGGAAAAGAATTCATTAGACGAAACAAACGTGAAGTACGTAGTGTTGAATTACGAGCAAATTATTTTAACTTATCAAAAATAAAACATCAGACAACAATGTTCAAACTGAAATCAAATCTATATATTTTCAAAGATAATACGATGCAGATCAGAAGCCATATGTAAAAGTATATGTAATAGGCCTAAGCGGTTTGATAAAAGTTGTATAAACCAGTGGTTTAAAACTTGCAGATTGTAATTGGCTTCACAGCAAATAAAACCTTTTGTACATTTTCTATAGGAAAGTCTCGATATGCTGAGAACGAACGTTCTACATCCACGGATGTGACGGGGCGTGCTTGACATTCGCTAAATTTTGGACAGGAACGCAGCATTCAGTGGAACTGAATTTTGTCAAAGGCCCTCAACGCCGGTGTTCTGGTAAAGCAGTTGAATTTTTTCCCGTAGTTTTCCTTCCAGTTCACCTGGCGCTTAAATAATTTTCTTTTTCACTTCCTCCAAAAAGCAATATTCTCGTGATGGATCTACCTGCGTTATAATTCGGAAACAGCTGTCTGCATAAATGTTCAGTTAGCTTCACCCAGTGTTGACAAAGTGTACCATTGTTCTTTACTATTGGGGATTTGCTTTGAATAAATGAAATAAGCTCTGGATGGAGATATGCATCTAACTTTCCAACAATCACTTTTCTAGAGTCCCGTACTTTCATCTACATAAATCAACATGCAAGACTCCACAATACCTTATCGGATTCTTTGCAGGCGTCCGTGTACGTTGAGGCCACAATTTCTATGCAACGTTAGCTCTGCCGGTTGAGACGTACTTGTACTTTCGATTTTCGAAGCCTTTGAAAATAGTATAAATAGGGGACTTTTAGGATTTTGAAGCTGAAATGTAAAAAATAGGCCTAGGCCTTAATGTCCGAATAGGTTATTCCCGGTACAGACGTCCTTGTACTTTCTAAGGAAGTCCTTTGAAAACAGAATAGGGGCCCTCTTAGGATAGGCAAAATAGACATTAACGTCAAAATAGGTTATCTTAGGAGCTATAAAATTAGATGTTTTAGTTTTAATTAGTCATGAAACGACTAGGTACAAGTCAAAGACATAGACTACAATAGAGAGGCACCACCGCGACCAGAGTGTAGCAAATTGAAGAACCATCCGCCAAGTTATCGGCGGAAATCTAGAGGGGCGTGGTACATGGAAGTAGTTTAGAAGATTTCGAAAATATTACTGTTTGTACCTTTCAGTTTAGCCAGAAACAAAATTACCTGCCGCGGCGGAGTGGCCGAGCACATTGAGGCGCTATGCTCCGATGCGTGAGGCCGTTCCCCGTCGGGGGTTCGAATCCTCCCTCGGGCATGGACGATTGTGCTGTCTTTAGTATAAGTTACTTTATAAGTAGTTTGTAAGCTTAGGGACTGATGACCCGCAGTTAATCTCCATAAGCTCAACAAACATTTCAACATTTTTGTGTACAATATTACCTCAGACTATAGTGCATAAAACACTTCATTTACAGTGTCAGCAGCTACCACTTAAATTCAGTACCCCAGACGATCAGCAGCATTTGCAACTGAACGATATGGCCTGGAAAGTTTAAGACCAATCTACGTTTGTTTTCGTACGCCGTTTTCAACATAAATGTTGTTGTTCAAATGTTTGTTAAGCTTATGGGACTTAACTACGGGGTCATCAGTCCCTAAACTTACAAACTACTTATGAACTACTTACTAACTAGGACGGCACAAATATCCATGCCCGAGGGGGGATTCGAACCCCCGACCGTAGTGGTCGTGCTGACCATGACTGGAGCGCCTCAGTCACCTCGGCCACCGCGGCCGGATCAACATAAATGTTTGAAGATGGTAGACATTTCAGTTAATTTCAATTAATTTAATGTTCAAAATGTAAACTATTGCATGGGCCAAGGAAATACAATCCCACACAGAGCTTTATACTTAACCCACCCAATCAGTAGAATATGCAATGAAGGTTGTGGTTTATCGTAAGTTTATTGAAATAAAAGCCAACTTTCTGCTTGTCTCTCTCATGAATCAGACTACGGTACTCAGCATAAAAAAACTAGGAAACTGCCATTAGCGAATGCCCTTATTCTGAATTTACCTTGTTGTTTCACCTTTATGACGAAAGGTGCGTTAAGGTGCTTACTTCATACATTTTTTTTTCAAGGTGTGAAGGACAAATACGAGTGCTTCGGTTGGGAAAACATATCTCTCTTCTCATTGCAAGAACCATTTCTTCGTCAGCAGCTTGTTTTCAAAGGAAACCTTGGATAAAATAATAAATGTTGATAAAGTTAAGCCGGCAGCGGTGGCCGAGGGGACTGAGGTGCGCAATTCACGGTCTGCACGGCCACTACGATCGGGGACTCGAATCCCCCCCTCGGGCGTGGATATTTGTGCCGTCCTTAGTGTTAGCTAATTCATAAGTAGTTTCTAAGTTTAGGGACTGATGATCCGTAGCAGGGCCGGCGCAAGCCCAAGTGCCGCCCCGTGCGAGCTGCTAAATTGCCGCCCCTGCCCCCCCGTTGTTTTTTTTTTTTCTTTTTTTACTTAGCGTTTGGGGTATTTTATTTAAACAGATCTGTAGTAAACGTCAAAAATAATCTCATTTATACGTACGTACATCTACACCGTCATGCTGACACGTTCAGCATGACGGTATAGATGTAAACATAACTCAGAGCATTGAGAGTAGCCACATGTGCCCGAAATTTATGTAGATCTGGAAAATAAAAACAAAAATTGCGACTGATTGGTGACATTCTCTACAGATTTGCAGAAATCAGTCGCTGTGCACCAGCTTAAAAATAGAGTCAAACCTAACTGAAGGAATGTAGCTAATTTTAATAAGCCTTGTGAACTTACAAAAATGTTCCAAGTGTGTGAAATCGTATGGGACTTAACTGCTAAGGTCCTCAGTCCCTAAGCTTACAGACTAATCACACAAGCTGCACAGCCCGTGACTGCAGCGGTTTAGATCGCTCTGCTAATCCCGCTCGGCATTTTTCATTGGTTGTGAGTAGATAATGTATTCAACGGAAAACAGTATACAGTAAATAAATGTTGGCAAAGTGATAGTGTGCGAGTAGTATTGCCAAATAAAAGTGCCGGTCAGAGTTTATTTGTTCATGCAGGTGGAGAGAGGTGTTTCATGGCTCAAAATCAAACGTCCGACAATCACTCAGAAACGGATAGCAAAAATTCTGAAAAATACGTCGAAACCCAACTTATGTCAGGCTTACTACCAAAATCTTTATCCCTTGTAATTACTCGCAGCGTATTTACCCATTCGGAATAGTTCTATCCACTGTAGGTGTTGGAGAAGTTTGACTGTAGTAATGTTCCAACGATTTTTTCCATAATACGGGAAGAATAAAACACTCGCAAACCGCTATTGAATGGTTTACGAAAACTGCTTCAGGCTTAACACATAATCGCTGTATTCGCAGAATATCCAAATTTGATTTTGCAAAATTAGTTGTGAGTAAATGCACGGCGCGTGGCATCGGTCTACTCATAACAATACTGGAGTACACGCCAGACTGCTCCCTTCCTCTCTGTTCCTCCGGCGTAAACACGACGGCGCTGCCACAGTTGCGAGCAAGAAATTAGCGCTGGTGGGCTGTTTATTAGGAGGGGCGGCATGTCTCTGGCATTGTACACGACATTTTGTCCCTTCAGAACATTTCTTCAACAGGGAGAATATAGCATTAATTTTATTAGCTAGTTACGTAATTTCACCTTTCATCTAAAACGATTTTTTCGAACAAATGTACGCACAAATATATAGTTTTTAATATTTTCTGCAGGCAATGAAAACCTCTTAATTGCATTTTATTAGATTTCACTACAGACCAAAAAACTGTACCTTAAAATAATATAAAGTGGTAAGAAGTAAATTCGTTGTATGTATAACTATATAAGTAAGCGTTCAGAGAACACAAATGCTTCGTCAGCGACAAACACAAAAATTAAAAGACTATCACCAACAAATATAGTAAAGAGGTTTCCATTGCCTACCATTGGTATGAAATAAAATCAAAATAGCGTTCTTACTGTAATTACTATGTTCGTAGACGAAGTCCAGTCTTGTCTCCTTCCCTACAGCGAAATAGTCAATTACAAGTTCATTAAAATTATGCACATTTAAAAGTGTTTTTCTATAGAGTACATAACTAACGCACTAAGTCTCTCCGTTTTCATTTTGTTTCTGGTGAAAGTCTTGATTTTTTGAGTGTAGAGAAACATCTCTCTATCCACTGTTGTCATTGGTATTGTACAAATAATACGCACGAGTTTCACTGATTCCGGTAGCACAGTTTCTAAATTATAATCGTATATACAATTGAGAAGTGTTAAAGCTCCGTTTGTTGTTTGGAAATTATTTTTACTGTAGGACTGAATGACTGACGCAGTTCAGAAGAAAGGATTTCTTATTTCACATCCACAAAGCCAGTCTGCATTTTTATATAAAGCTGGATTAAATTTCCTAGTGAAACTACTTTCGCTTTTACACGCATTTTGTGTCTGTACAATGTTCAAATAAGGTGTCGGTGGTCTAACCTTTTTAATTCCAACATTCCCTCAAAAGTCAATTTTGGACTACCAAATGTTAAAATGTAGTTTACGGTATTTATATTATTCATTCTAAGTAGGACACTAGAAAAACAGTTAGGCAATAACACGCACCTTGACAACAACGACACTAGTATCGCGCGCACTGCACCTGTAAGAAACTGCCTGGCCGGTACCGGTGCGCCTTCGTATATTTGGCGCCCCTGGCGCGGACGCCGTCCTAAGGCCGGTATTACACTATCAAATTATTGGACAAAGAATTGGACGAAAAACTTGGATGAAATATTGGTCATATTTTTCGACAAAGAAATTGGATGAAACGCAAAAGGGGGTATTAAACTATCATCCAATATTTTGTCAAATTTGCTTCAAAATAGCGGTGTAATGCTCAGCTATTGTTTATACTACAGTTGCGTTGTGTCTGCATTTAGAAGAGGAGGGGAAAAAAAAGGAAACGCACTTGGATGAAACCGTGGATGTCAGAGCGAGATAAATAAAATTTGTTACGGGACCGGGAGGATTTTTCTTTTTTATTCCCTCGGCAGAACAGCCAGGCCGTTCACTGCTAATTATTTTGTCGTTCTTCATCCTTCACAGTTTGCAATAGAGTAACAAAAAGGCTGACTCAAACAGTGTATACGAATAAGATTGTTAAGTTGATAAAGCAAGTTGCATTAAATAACGTTTTAAATGGAAAATGTGAGCACTGACAAAGAGGATAATCTAAATTGTTAATGACGTTATTAACAATGTAAGGGGGGAAACATTGCTGATAAAGTAAATAGGCTCTATTTATTTCCTTACAAAAATTGGCTGACGTATTTATATGTTCATAGATTCGCTTGCAAACAGATGCCGATGTTTTGAAAGTTAGCACACCACATTACCAAAATCATACATTCTAAAATTTGCTTCGGCTGTATTAAGATTTAGCGGTATTACTTAAATCCGATAGTATATAATGACTTTTTTACATCACCGATTGTAACTCAACCTCACTTTTGCCGCGGAGTATTGGGCTACGCGAATTGACGTGACGGACAGTGTGAATTGGCCTTGTCAACTGTTATACAACGCCCCATCTGATTTTTAAAATTTTGTTGTTGCTAGAAAACACTACACAAACATTCCACTACTAGCCATGTTTACGAATACGGACGTTATGTCCAAGTAATGTCAGATATTTAACCTCCAAATAAAACAGCTGTAGTGGTAAGGAAGCTGTATATTACTAGCGCTCCAAGCGGTCACATTTTTCACTGCAGGAAACAGAAGACGAGCGATTTCTTTGATCAAATCTAGGCCGAGGCCGAGATTGGATGAAATATAGGACGATGTTCGCATTACACTACGTCCAATTTTTCTTTGTCCAATTCTTTGACAAATAATTTGATAGTGTAATACCGACCTAAGCGGCCCGGCTCAGCACACTACCCCCACCCAACCCCAGTTACCCCACTCACTCCAAGCGCCCGTTGCCAGCCTTTACACGGCTCGGACGGATCGCGTAGAGTCCGACAGTCAGCCCATTCTGAAAACATGGCTGACCCTGGCTGGCAGACTACCTAGTCTAAAAACATTGATCATTCACTTACACGGGCTGCTGCTAGACGAAAATTATTCGAGTCAATTTGTGATTAACGATTGGTACGTATTCTGTGTTGGATATTTTTGGGAGAGCGCCGCCCCAGAGTCCTCAAGGAGTAGCCGCCACTGCTCCTCCCTCCCCTGACCCCTTGTTCAACAGGGGCGGCCGGCAGGTAGTTGAAGCGCCATGCCACAATTCCCGTAGCCACTCCGTCTGGGGTTTGGTTTCGAAATCCCTCTTGGGCATGAATGTGGACTTTCTCCTAAAAAAAAAAAAAAAAAAAAAAAAAAAAAAAAAAAAAAAAAAAAAAAAAAAAAAAAAAAGGGAGCGTCAGATTTGCCGCCCCTCGGAAAGTGCCGCCCCGTGCGGCCGCACGTTTCGCACGTGCCTTGCGCCGGCCCTGACCCGTAGTTAAGTCCCATAAGCTATACAAACATTAGAACATTAAACATTGGATAAAGTTATACACAAAAATGAGTGAAAAATTAACATATGACGTATGATATTTTAAACAATACTCGTTTGAAAGGGGGAAAAATCCCAGTTTTAATTCTTCTGTTGATTAGTAATACGTTACACAAACTTTATGCACTGCTTATCTTACTGGTTCGAATACGTAATATCTCTGTTACAAAAATCCACTGCCAGACTTCCGAAATTATGGCGACTAATAGTACAGTGTGACACTGCAGAGAGCCCTGAAGATAGAATATACATAGAGAGGCGGTGAAACTATCTCTCTGGTGTAAGTTTATTTGCAACTAGGAACCCAGGACAAAAATAGGTTATAACCTAAAGATACGAGTTCCACTCATAACGTGATGCGACTACACGCAGCCGTTCGCCGTCCGGGGGGGTTCGAGTCCTCTCTCGGGCATGGGTGTTTGTGTTGTCCTTAGGTTAGTTTACCTTAGTTTAAGTAGTTTGTAAGCTACGGAGACATATCTCCACGTAGTTAACCGATAGATATACAAACATTTGAACATCTTTTGATGCGTCTAGCGGAAAGTCTGGCTGTTGTCCTGGACAAAGGACCTGACGACTATTTGTGTTGCCGAAACCGCTCGCCTGTGGTAAATATAGTCAACGTGATATCACAGCAGTAGGCTTTTTGCTGGTGAATACGAATAAAAAGAGGCCAGAGAGGCTGCAGTGAGACGCAGGAACAGGGGGCGAGGCGGTGCACGTGGCCGCATGTTGCAGCGGTGGTTGCCGGAATTGTCGGCCACGTGGCTGCCACGTGCAGGCGGCCGCAGTTTACGAGCAGTCGACAACAGGGGCAGCGGCATACGACCCCCGCCACGATACACTTGCCGCGAGCCAACGGCACTCCCCCAAGTACACACTACTGAGGACCTACCGAACATTCGCTTTCGGTTCATTTTAGAACAAAATATTGTTTTCGGCTTGCCCGGATGACGCTCAGGTCGAAGATCAAATTGTTCAAATGTTTGTAGAGTCAATGGGACTTAACTACGGCCGGCCGCGGTGGCCGAGGGGACTGAGGCGCTCCAGTCACGGTCTGCACGATCACTACGGTCGGGGGTTCGAATCCCCCCTCGGGCATGGATATTTGTGCCATCCTTAGTCTTAGCTAGTTCATAAGTAGTTTGTAAGCTTAGGGACTGATGACCCCGTAGTTAAGTCCCATAAGTTCTACAAACATTTGAACATTTTGAACTACGGGGTCATCTGTCCCTAAACTTACAAACTACTTACAAACTTGCTAATCCTAAGGACGGCACAAATATCCATGCCCGAGGGGGGATTCGAACCCCCGTCCGTAGTGGCCGTGCAGACCGTGACTGGAGCGCCTCAGTCCCCTCGGCCACCGCGGCCGACGGTCGAAGATCCGTTAACTTTAAGTGAGACTTTACATCCAAAGTGAGGTTTTGTTGGCTCGGATGTAAACTGACACTGCAAAATAGTTTTTTTCTTTAGTCATATCAGCTACTTTAACTCTGCAAATTAGAAATAACTGCACAGGGATACGAATGTTTGTCGTTCACAAGATTACACAGATACTTTAGTTAAAAAAATGAGTTTTTTTTTGCCTTCTGAGTGTTAACTCAATGTGGCCATCTACAAAACACAGTGGAAACGTACATATATTTAAATAAACAGACAAAACAGAAGTACATTTTGTCAAAATGGAAAGTGGAAACAAACATTACAATTTAAATACTGTTGGAATATTTTCACATATTCACGAGTAAAACCTTATATTACCAACACACTTGATGCTTATAAATTGTGTACAGTGATCTTAATAAACTTAATTATGATTTTATACACACTAATGTCTTTTGTAAACAAAAGGGAAGAAGCTGACTGGGGAAGGGGATGTCCCATCTTCACCAATGACTGCAGGAAGTTTAAACGTTCTCGGACAAATTTGGGGCACCTGAATAGGATGTGGTTGACATCAGCTTCCGTTTCAGGATCACACTCACATGCCACCGAATCGTAGACGTTGATCCGATGTAGATGTTTTGGATAAGAGGCGTGATTGAAGCGAAGACGAATAATGGTAGCTATCGCGGATCGGTCCAGATGAGTCCTCATAAACCACGGCTGTGTAGAAATCCGAGGTTGCAGCACAGCGTAGGAAGCGCCTTTCGTTTTTTGGGAAACGTTCCACATCTGTTGCCACTGTTGTTTGGCGTATTCCTTGACCGCAGATAAGAAGTCTGTGTATAGTAGTTGTAGGTCCAAGACAGTACCTAAGGATGCCGCTTGTTTAGCCAATGCACAACTTCCTCATTATAGCAGATACCAGCGTGAGAAGGCACCCACAGTAAATTAACTATCCGTCCCGTATTTGTACAGCGAATATATGCCGAAATCACATCCAGAATATAGCTGTTGGTTTTTTTTTTTTTTGTTCCATCTCCGGTGTTGTAGGGTTTGAAGGACACTTTGACAGTCAGACACAATATTTTCGGGAAGGGAATGGTAGAAACAAACCTAAGTGCTTCCAGAATTGCCACTGTCTCCGCCGTAAATATAGAGGTATTCGTTAACAGTTTAAAGGTTCTCCGAATCTGAATCTGAGGGCAGAAAAAGGCACATCCAGTACACTCTTCTTGTGGAATTTTGGACCTATTACGGCACCAGTGGCTGACTAAGGCTTTCGGAGGCCCGGGGCGGGGACAAACAAAATGAGGCCGCCCCGTCCATTTTGAAATACATGCAACATTATTAAAAAGTAATTTTTAAGATTTGGAGGCCCTCCAGGACGACAGGCATGGGACAGTCTTAAAAAAAAAAAAAAAAAAAAAAAAAATAGCTTCCGAGATTGAGATTTGGAGGCCCCACCCAGACCTATGGCGATTAAAAAAAAAAAAAGAAAAAAGAAAAAAAGCCACCAGACGCCCGGGGCGATCCGCCCCCGTTTAATCCGCCGCTGTATGGCACGCTTATCTGATGATGTGCGAGCGGCCAAGCACGTATCACTTATACTACGATTTAAATATAAATTCAGTAACCCTGAGACGGATTTTCGTTTCGAATATGTCCAAGACATTACAGATACAGGAGAAGCAATAAATTAAAATTTGTAATGCGGCCGGGAATCGAACCCGGACCTCCATGCTTACTAGGCAGAGGTCTTATTGTTAGACCACCCACACCACTAACGCTTAAGGCGCCTCGAAATAGTCTAAGCACGACTTCCCTCCATGTCACAAACTTTAATTCAGCTTCTTTGTTCCATAGATAATTGCCACTTAGGGTTACTGAATTCATATTTAAATTGATATTTGTATCATCTTAGCAGGAATGTTCCACCATGTCCATTGCCGAGGTGCTATTCCGCTGCATGGAGAGCCTTGGCAGTGGCGGCAATTATCTATGGAACAAAGAAGCTGAACTGAAGTTTGTGACGTGGAGGGAAGTCGTGCTTAGCTTATTCCGAGGCGCGTTAGTGGTGTGGTGGTCTAACTGTAGCTCTCCATGCAGCCTAGTAACCATGGAGGTCCGGGTCCGATTCCCGGCTGCATCGCAAATTTTAATTCATTGCTCCTCGTATATCTGTGATGACTTGTAATACGTTTCGGCTCGATCTGACCGTCGTGGTTGCGGAAACAGGAGTGAGCTAACTTGCCACAAGTAAGTTTCTCTGCGAATTATTCGAGGAAAACATTCTCGATGCGCACTCTCTTAGATATTGCTTTCGTTATAAGAATTAATACTTTATAAAATTCAGAGGATGTCGGAGGGTAGGCTGTTAAAATGTTCAAATGGTCCAATATATTTACAAACAAACTGCGTGGTCATCAGTCCGTAGCTTACAAACTACTTAAACCTAGGTAAACTAAACTACGGACAAACACACACACCCATGCCCCAGGGAGGACTCGAACCTCCACGGCGAGCAGCCGCGCGCTCCGCAGCGAGACGCTTTAGACCGCTCGGCAACACCACCGCGGCGGTAGGTTGTTATTGAGAAAGTTTTCTTATAGCAGAACTACCTAGGTTTGTCCCCTGGAATCACTATCATGGCGACAAGCAATCAGATTACATTCTTTTACTAATACTGGCGCACTTTCCCACGGAAGGTACCTTATACAAAACCGTTCCGACCGTCAGCTTTCCACACCACTGCTGACGCCATGGGAAGCTATCAGAACTCTGCACCTATACCGAGGCAAACAAAGGATCAAAATAGGTACTCCAAAAGTCAGAACCATCACACCAATAGTGTGGTGGCGTAGTCAGAGGATCAGTGGTGAGTTGCAATTGATGTGCGCGCCCAACTCCCAGTAGCTGATCGCAGTGGCACACGTCTAAGCCATTGACTGACCATAGCGTCAGAGCCCAGGACTTCACGAGAAGTAGGTGACTCGAGAGAGCAGATGTGCTGCTGATGCCTCCAGCCACCTACCTGGGCATCATGGCATTCATAATGACATCATCACTATTTACCGTGCTAAAGGTGGACATTGCAACTAAGCTAGATATAGTTTTTCGGAACTTTCGAATGGTAAAAGATGTATGATAAAACAACTGATGTTAAACCGATGGACATACGATTGAATGAAAGGTCATTAATCGACAATAGCAGTATTGGCTCACTTTAATCTACGGTGATGACACTAAACGTCGGCCTTTGCAGTCCCCTTTTGACAGCTCTAAATTTTAATGAAAATGATGGGTTAGTTATTTAACTCAGACGAAAATTGAATAAACGAACTTGTAGAGGAGAAAACTCTACAACAGGCATGGCCAAACACCGCCCCGTCGGCGCCTTTGCCGTGTACCTGCTCAACATCACCTAGAGACAAGGCCTCAGAACAGGCCATGCTGCGTCACACTCACCAGGCCGTGGACTACAGGAAAAACAGGCCCCAGCGCAGTCGTCATGCCACGTAAGCAACGTAGTTGCGAGGCGGAGTGATAGCTAGCTCAGTGGCTGCCCACTATGACACAGTGGGGTGTGTCCCATCAGCCGGCCAATCGGCTAGCGATCGCGCCGGCTCGAAACTACCTTGCTTACGTGGCATGACGACTGCGTTAAGGCCTGTCTTTCTCGTAGGCCACGGACCAGGTCGCGGCCGCCAACTGAATGGCTGTCCGCTGGGGTACGCCCACTGCCTCGTAGCGGCCAGCCAGTAAGCTGACGGTCGCGTCCTGGTCAGAGTGACGCAGGCCTTGTCTCTAGCTGGTGTTGCCCTGCCCCACGCACAGTTCGCAGCGGTGTATGGGGCGGAGTGGCGAGCAGGAAGACGATGAACGCCGATACAGTCAGGCAGTGGAAAACTATTTATGCGTCAGTGGTTAGCTCCCGCGCTCGCTAGGTTAGGAACGCCAGAGCAGCCAATCAGGAGTAGAGTTTTGCCGGCCAGTAAGACTTATTTAACGATGAACGGAAAAGGTGCATGCTCTTTCAAAACCTATTGACGGTAATTTGGCTGAACGTCCGCGAACGACAAATATTTAAGGTACTGATAGGAAGTGTAATTTGTTGATCGTCAAAAACTTAGGTATATCTCTTCGATTTGTTTACATAGTACAATCGTAACGCTCTTTCTTATTGGCCACTTGCAGCGTTAGGCATTTAGCCGTCTCACTCCCACACAGGAATTGCAGTGGTGGGAGTAGTAGTGCGCCCGTCAAAACTGCTCGAAGTAAGCTAGTATCTTTTCAGAGGAACGGGGTGCAAATACACCTAAAACCAATCTTTTTTATAAGTTTTTTTTTTCTACTTCGTATTTTAACAAAAAATATTTACTTGTAGGAATGAGACTATAGCCCCTACATAAAATTATTTTTACAACAGCATTTTTATGCTACTAGTTTATTTAAGAAACAAATATCTTACAGAAGAAGCCTACTGTATGTGTGAGGAGAGTGTGTGTACAATACTAACAGAATTAAATTTGGGTCACAAAATTACTACGTTTCTCTTCGATTCGTGTTCTGTATATTTTCTAAAGCTTCGCGAAGTATTCTGTCAAACAGCGATTGTTACCTAAACAGTAAATGGTTTGCTTGTTTTACCGTTCTTCGACCAGATTACAGAGCTGCGCTTCCTCTGTTACTTCGTTGACGCTGGATCTGAGCGCGGGACAGTCCAGCTCAAGTAGTGCTGTGCGGTGAACTACAGTGTTGGCCATGCCTGCTCTACAACTTTGCTCTACAGTGAATTTTGGTCCACTTTAGGTTACGGTAGTAACACTAAAAGTGGGCCTTTGCGATCGTCTTTTGACAGCTCGAAATTTAAATGAAAATAACTGCTTAACCATGCATCTGACACGAAAATTGAATAAACCAAATTTGTAGAGGAGAAAAGTCTCTACAACTTTGCTCTATTATGTTTTTTCCATATCTCGTATCGTTTCAGACATATTTGCAAAAATAACAGCGATTTTGGAATGTATGTATGTATGTATGTCTGTCTGTCCGTCTGTCCGTAACGCGTTCCCTGTTTTTAAGACGAACCGTTCAACCGATCAGCACCAAATTTTGCACACATGATTGTAGGCCGCCAGAGACCAGAACCTCCCTTTTTCAAATTATTCGGTCAAAAAATACGGTAATAATAAAAAAAGCCCTATTGTAATATAAATGTAATTGCAAACGAACCGTTCATCTGACACGAAAATTGAATAACCTAATTGGTAGAGAGGAAAATTCTCTACAACTTCGCTCTTTTATGTTTTTTTCATATCTTGCCTCGTTTTAGAGATATTTGCAAAAATAACGGCGATTTGACGATGTCTATATATGTAACGTGTTCCCACTGTTCAGGTCGCGCCGTTCCACCTATCGGCGAACGACCAGAACCTCCCATTTTCAAATGTTTCGGGAAAAGATAGGTTAACAACACTAAAAATAAGCCGATTCTGATGGCCTTTTGACAGCGCCTTAGTTGGACTCCGCAGAACTTAACGTCAGACACAACGATTCGTGAGCAACAATTCCTCGTAGTGAAACATTATTACAAGTTGAAATAAGTCTCATTTTACTGCAGATTGCGGGATAAAGGAGGAGTCCACCACCTCGCTGCAGGAAGAATATCAGAGCTGTTCAAATGTTTGTATAGCTTATGGGACTTAACTACGGGGTCGTAAGTCACTGAACTTACAAACTAGTTAGGAAGTAGCTAATACTAAAGACGGCACAAATATCCATGGCAGAGGGGGCATTCGAACGCCCGACCGTAGTGGCCGTGCAGAACGTGACTGGCGCGCCGCAGTCCGCTCGGCCACTGCGGCCGGCTATCAGAGCTGTAAAACATACGTAAGCTTCCAGTTGCTTTTATAATGCAATACATAGGTGGTAAATACTTATCTTTAGAGGTGCGTCTTCATCTACAGATTCCTGTTTTCGGCTGCGTTGTTACATAGCCACTCATGGGTTACGTGTATATAAATAACTGAATTCAGGTACAAAATATTTTTCACTGATATTTGTTTAAGTCCGCGGATGTTGTGCGGCGAAATTGTAGTGTACATGTGAACCACGACTCTTGACAAACCACTAAACTCCCTGTGGCGTAAACAGGCACTATACAGTATATACTCTCATAACAATTACTCAAAAATCTATCATTGGTTTTTAAATAAAACAACAACTACAATAATTACATTCACAGAAGTTAACATTAGAACAAGATAAAGTTAAATAAACTTCATAAGTTAGTATGGCACTGCACATGATTGATTCAGTAATTTAGTGTTAATTAAAAATTTTGGGAGTAATAAAAATGAATGTGGCTTTTGCATTAATTGTAAATCCATTACGGAATATACAAAGTTCCTACCATGTATATAGTAAATACATAAAACTCTGAATCCTACAGTTTTTAGTCTACTCTCAAATAATTCAAATAGTACCATAACTAAAACTTCCTGGCAGATTAAAATTGTGTGCCGGAACCGGGACGCGAACCTGGGACCTTTGCCTTTCGCGGGCAAGCGCACTACCGACTGTGCTATCCCGACACGACACAGGATGCCGCCTCACAACTTTTACTTCTGCCAGTACCTCGCCTCCTACTTTCCAAACTTCACAGAAGCTCTCCTGCAAACACGCAAGACTAGCACTCCTGGAAAAAAGGATATGGTGGAGACATGGCTTACCCACAGCCTAAGGTAGTGCGCTTGCCCGCGAAAGGCAAAGGTCCCAGGTTCGCGTCCTGGTTCCGGCACACAATTTTAAACTGCCAGGAAATTTCATATCAGTGCACACTCCGCTGCAGAGTGAAGTTTCATTCTAGTACCATAACTGACGATGTTTACATTCTGTTTTCATTAATTATTAATAATTGCTTCCCTCAATCAGTATAATATGGTTTGTAATATGACCAGTAATTTATCTTATACTAATTTGGGTACATATGAGTACATGGATTAAATCGGAAATAATAATATACATATTACAATTACAACTATTACGAAACTTAGAATTATAGTATTTATAATTGATTAAAAATGTTCCTACCATGTATAGTACTTAATTCGGATATGCAGAATCCTATGGAAGTGCCAGTGTTTACATTAAAAACCTTTTAATCAGACTTTACTAATGTAATTACGATATAGCTAACAATATAGAAATTAATTATAGCCTCTTCGGGGGGTGGAGAATATGTCAAGCAGCTGTTTTATTACAGTAGCTGCGTACCTACAAGTATGAAAGTAAAGCTGAACATTGTTGAGATGTAGCGCGATAGAGCACTTTTTGGGCCACTTACTTTACGGTGATAACACTGAAAGTGGGCCTCGCGATCATCTTTCGACAGCTCGAACTGAAAACGAGAATGACAGCTTAACCATTCATGTCAGACGAAAACTGAATAAACGGACTTGTAGAGGAGAAAACTCTCTACAAGTCTTCCTTTTCTTTTTTCGATAACTCGCAAAGTTTCAGAGATATTTGACACTGACTTGTTTTTACGTGAACCAGTATAGGAGGAAACAAAACTTTAAAAAGAGAGCAAACTACGACATCATGTCAGCTGATATTTTAACGAAAAAAATGAAAATGGGATATTAAAGTAAGAGTTTAAGGAGGTAAAACCTAAGAAAAAGGGGTTGTTTTGTCAAAGCTAAACTTGAATATCAGATAATTTTGGCTATTTGTTGCAATACAGTCAGAGAGAATATTACGCGTTGAGTGCATAGATATCACAATAGTAGAGCTGTAATTGTATCGCGCATAATTCATTTATATTATTTATATTTTTATAATTTTTTGTCCGAAATGTTTGCAAAAAAAAAAAAAAAAAGAAAAAAAAATCAATACTACAGGAAATCAAAAAGTGGGCCGTAAAACATGCAAGGACAATTTTTTTTATTGGACTCCTGTAGACTCGCATAACCGGTTTTGCAACGATTTTAGTTGTTTCTTCTGGCGCATCTCTTCAGGAATACCAATATTTTATTACAGTATATAATTACAGTTAATATAATTTACGTTTAAATGCAGGGAATAATTACAGACAATATAGTTTACGTGTAATTTGGTTAATATGCTCAGCACACGAACAGCAGTTTACTTCATTACTGAATGTTGAATGTAAAACTGCCTGTTTTTTGCGAGCCAGAAACAGGGGGCCACATTATACTTAATTATTGTGGGAACTATTTACATAGCTGTCACTCGTGGTGTGGCAATTTTCGATCACCGGCATCGTTCTCAGAAATTAAGACTGTAAAAACTAGGTGGTCACCTGGTTAGTGTCATGTTGTTGCTAATGCGATAGTCTTCAATCGGGGCCGGTTTGGTGCACCTCTCTGCCCTAGTCCGTCGTGTCCAAGCCTCTTCATCTCTGAACAAGGGCGGCCACCCACATCCCTTTCAATCTGATTACTGTATACATCTTCCGGTATCCCTCTGCGATTTTTACCCCACATACTGCCCTCCAATGCTAAATTCACGATTCCATGATGTTTTAGAATGTGTGCTACCAGTCGATAGCTTCTCTTACTCAATATGTGCAAGAAACTTCTTTCTTCCCAATTCTGTTTACCGCTTCTTCAATAGTAACGCTATCGCCCCAAATTTGCGACTGGATAGGGGATTTCCTGCCAGAGAGGACACAGGTCGTAGTAATCGATGGTAAGGCGTCGACTAAAACAGAGGTGATATCGGGCGTTCCACAGGGTAGTGTTATTGATCCTCTGCTGTTCCTTATTTACATAAACGATTTAGGGGAAAATCTAAGTAGCTCTCTTAGGTTTTTTGCAGATGGCGCCGTCATTTACCTTCTAGAGAAATCATCTGAAGATCAAAACAAACTGCAGAACGATCTGAGTAAGGTATCACTAAGGTGTAAAAATTGGCAAATTGAGACAAAATAATGTGAAGTGTGAAGCCGTCCACATGAGTACGAAAAGAAATCCGTCAATCTTTGTTTACAAGGTAAATCAAAAGTGAAGGCCGTGAACTCCACAAAATACCTAGGAATTACTATTACTTCAGACTTAAATTGGTAAGAACACGTAGATAATGTCGTGGGAAAGGCGAACCAGAGACTGCGTTTAATTGGCAGAATCCTTAAAAGATGCAACAGAACTACTAAAGAGGCTGCATACACTACGCTTGTCAGTTCTATTTTGGAGTATTGCTGCCCAGTGTGGGATCCTTATCATGTGGGTTTTACGGAGGACATCGAAAAGAGTCCAGAGAACAGCAGCTCGTTTCGTATTGTCACGATACAGGGGAGACACCGTTAAGGAAATGATACAGGATCTGGGATGGGAATCATTACAATAACAGCGCTTATCGCTGCGGCGTTGGCTACTTGCGAAACTCCAATCGCCAAAATTCTCCTCCGAATGCGAAAATATATTGCTGACTCCCAGTTACATAGGTAGAAATGATCATCAGAATAAAATACGAGAAATCAGCGCTCGAACGGAGAGATTCAGGTGTTCATTCTTCCCGCGCGCTATTCGAGAATGGAATGGGAGATAAATAGTATAACGCTGGTTCGATGAACCCTCTGTCAGGCACTTAAATGTGATTTACAGAGTATCCCGTCCTAGATATAGATCTGCCCGTCTGATCGTCAGCATTCGTCTGTAGCACCACATTTGAAAAGCTACCATCTTTTTGCCTGAAGCAGTACGCGGTTCACTCCATACAATGCAACATTCTAGACAAATGGTTTCAGAAAGAACTTTCATTTAAATTAATATTGGAGTCAACAAATTTTAGTTCTTCAGAAATGCTTTTCTTCCCATAGCCATTCTGTGTTATATCTTCTGCACTTCGGCCATCATAAACTATTTTACTACCTAAGTAACATAACTCGTCTACTAATTTTATTCTCTCGTTACCTAATCATCGTATGATTTTCTTAAACTGCTCTTGCTAATGTTCATCTTGTAACCTCCCTTCAAGGCCCTGTCCATTCTGTTCAATCACTCTTCCAGGTACTTTGTAGTACTGATGACATTGTGATTTTCACGGACAGCAAAGTTTTATTTCTTCTTCCTCAAAATTAATTCCTTCATGAAATTTCTCATTGCATTCCATCACAGCTTGCTCAATATAAAAATTGAATAACATTGGGGAAAGGCTACAACCCTGTTTTATTCGCTTCCCAACCACTGCGTCTCTTTCATCCTGACTTTTTTTTTTTTTGTACACGTTGAATGTAACTCTTCGCTCCTTATATTTTACCCTTGCTACCTTCAAAATTTTAAAGAGTTCGTACCAGGCAACATCATCAAAAGCTCTCTCTAAATCTATAAAATCTCAGTTCATGCCAATTCTGGAGAGTCCATTCAGACTGCTGTTGGACCAGTCTGTACATCGCTGCATGGGGACCTGAATTCGCACTAAAATCGTCATTCAGTTTGATGGCGTTGCCCATCAGCTGCTGTGGTTGCCTGTGGGCGGCCAAAGCGAGGCGAGTGATCGACCGTTCCCCCATCTCTGTACCTCCTCCACGTTCGAACAACAACGTTCTGATTCACTCCAAGACGTCTGGAAACTTCCCTTCTGAAACATAGCAACAATGCGGGTACCATCAAACTAGGAAATTGACCTTGCAGACTTGGCAGAACTACAGTCAGCACAGGCTGTGTTATGACTGGTGTTATGACTGGAAGTGCCGGCCGTCTTACCCACTGCGTCGCAATGGCATTGCTCACGCTAGCTTCTTTACGTCTTTCTGCGGGCTGAGTGACGTCTATGAACAACCGAAGGAACTGTGTTCATGATGCAGTATACAAATTCATCGTCAGTATTCAAATGTTTGTAAAGTTATGCGACCTAACTGAAATGGTTATCGGTCCCTAAACTTAATTTACTTTATCTTAATCTAAGAAAATAACACGAACTCTCATGTCCGAGGGAGGAGTCGAACCTCCGACATGGAACGACCGCGCACACCTTAGCAGGGCGCCTCAGTGCGCACGGCCGTTCCGCCACGCCATCATCGTCAGTATTCAGGAGACCTAGGAACGGAGGGGATGCTACACTTCGTGACGTAATGTCTAAGAGAAACACAGTGATCAGTCGCGATGAACTGTTTACTGCAGACCGATTTTGGCCACATTCCTAGGCGCCATCAGTGTATCTACAATAGAAAATCGTAAGTTACACAAAATACTAATATAACCTTACATAACATCTACGTTTACGTAAAAACTAATTTTCCTCTGTTAAAATGATACTTTGAGTACAATGCAGAGTTCTGCATGGAAATGACACACCACTGTTCTGTTTATGATTGCCTGTTATTGTAAGCGTGTCTTCGTGCGGACCGAGCGTTCTAGGTCAAAGGTGTCCCTTGTCAGAGAAGCTGCTTCTGTCGATGGGTGTGGCACGCATCACACTGTGTACGTTCCTTCGCTGTCTTACGTAAAATAGCCGGCTACTCCGTTTTCTCACCGTCTGCTACCGTTTTGCCTGAAGTAACCAGAGTGCCACTTGTATCCGCTGACGAACTCAACTTCGGTGAAATTTCCGCCGCCTTCGTTTCCTCCGGCTAGTCTTCCTCCGATCTGCCGTTGCTTGGCCGCTGTGGTCGACATTGGTATCTCAGTAATTTCCTGTCTGAACCCAGCAGTGACGTTGTGAGTGTCCGGTAGAGAACTATTTTCGCTGTTTGCGTCACGAAATGTCGTTGGGGGTCAAATGTGGAATTACGTCAGTTCAGTCTAATTACAAACTGCAGGCTCTCGTAGCCGTATTGTTGGCTATGTGGTAGAGGAGCAGTGTAGATATTAAAGCGAACGCGTAATGGAACCTGCATTCCGGGCGTTTTGTGGTAGACGGGATTGCTGTACAGTTTTTACCGCACAAAGGCTTGTAAATACCAAACATACTTTACGGAGTCTGCAGTCGTGCAGCTGAATCACATCTGTCGTTAATTACTGTCATGCCAGGTTGTTTCAAATTTCATACGTACCACGACTGCCACAAATCTTCATGTTAACATCATATTAACACAGTGGAATGGGTACCTCGGCGCAAAGTTTTTCACGTGGCATGTATGCTGCAATGCGATAAAATACACTGCTGGGTTAACACAAATCACACTGCCGTGTTTCACAGCCCATTGTAACTATTCCTGTACTGTGAGATTCGCAAATAGCTAGGACAAAAAATATTAGTAATATGAAATTAAATATGTACCAACACAAAATAATGTTTAACTAAATATTTAAAATTACGATATGTAATTTTTTCATAGATATATATGCTTATTTTTTCCAAAATATTAGCAAAAGTCGGCCCAAAACAGGCCTTTTTGGAAGACATTTGCAAATACTATTAGGGAAAAAATTGTATGCTTTTCTTTTGGGCAGTGGGCGATCGGATATAACTAAACAAATCCCAGTAACGAAGAATTATGATTATTAATTATGATTCATTATTTTTGTAGCTTTTTTATTAAATTAAAATAAATTAAAAACACAATTTTGTGTGTGTTCTACAAGTTTATTTTTTATTACTTAACCGGTTTTCGGCTTATTGGGCCATCTTCAGAGTATTTACTGCTGTGTCAAAGAGGTTACATCGTTTAGATACAGTATGGGAAGAGATGACAAATGACTACACTTAGATCGACATACATAGTATAACACTTCTTTGACATTGTTTTATTACAGTTATGAACATAAAAAAAATAACTGTAATACAAGAATATACAATGTGTGGAGGATAAAACAAGGAATAAATTTGATTATAACCAAGGAACTGAAACTACCTGCTATTACAAACAAACTGATATTTATCAGCAATAAGTGCCTTGTTAATAATTCTGCACTATAATTATAGATGGTGTTCAAAATATCCACGGGTGTACTGCCGGTCTATAGTGTCCAACGGGCACAATATTTCGGCGATCATACATGTCGCCATCATCAGGTGAACTGACGGACTGAGCTCCTGGAAACGCGCCGACACGGAGGTCCGCACGCTACGGCTGCTCGAAGGGAACTGGGTTCTAGCCCGGTAGCGGGCCATTTAAATACCCGCGGCCCGCGGAGCGACCCCTCCGCGGTCCGCGCCCCGCGCCGCGGCCGCGCAGTGGAACCGATTGCGCCGGCGTCTGAGAAGACGTCGGTGTGAGGGCTCTGTCCGCCGTGGTCGTCACTTCGTTACGTTTGCTAGATTTACTCTTAATTAACCCAATCGCTGGTTCCCAAGCTTTGCTAAGATTATAGCCAGAGTCACGGTTTATGAGGTCGTCACTTGTGCGAATTTCAATGGCCTCTCTAACGACGCAGTCCCAGTATCTCGACGTCTGTACCAAAATCCTAGTGTGTTCATACTCCATGGCGTGATTCTCCGACAAACAATGTTCAGCGACCGCCGACTTGCTCGGCCCACTCTCCCCTGTGGTCGCAAATTTATACATGGAGAATTTCGAGGAAGAAGCCCTTGCATCATCTTTCTGGAAACCTACTTGCTTTTTCCGTTATGTGGACGACACTTTCGTCATCTGGCCACATGGTATGGATAAACTCCTTGACTTCCTTACACATCTGAACTCCATACACCCCAACATCAAATTCACTATGGAGACTGAAACGGAGGGTAAATTGCCGTTCCTTGACGTCTTGGTCAAGAGAAGACCTGACGGCACCCTGGGTCATAGTGTATATCGGAAGACAACGCACACTGATCTGTATTTACACGCAGACAGCTGTCATCACCCTTCACAGAGGAATGGGGTACTTAAAACTCTAGTACATAGGGCGCGCACTATCTCCGACGCAGAGAGTCTACCCCAGGAATTGGAACACCTGAGAACTGTATTTCGAAAAAATGGGTACTCAGAGTGGCAGATTCAGCGGGCTCTCCGCCCAACCACTACAACACAACCTGTGGAAACGGATGAGAACGCAAGGGAGGATGTAGGCACTGCGTTCGTTCCATATACCGGCGCACTCTCAGGGAAGATCGCCCGCATTTTGAGAAAACACCAGGTTGGAACTGTTTTTTGTACGCCGAATAAAATTCGTGCACTGGTGGGGAGAGCTAAAGATGATCTCGGTTTGAGGAAGGCGGGCGTGTACCAGATTCCGTGTCAGTGTGGAAAGTCATATATTGGACAGACGATGCGTACCGTCGAGGATCGATGCGTTGAACACCAGAGGCACACACGATTGATGTATCCGAGCAAGTCGGCGGTCGCTGAACATTGTTTGTCGGAGAATCACGCCATGGAGTATGAACACACTAGGATTTTGGTACAGACGTCGAGATACTGGGACTGCGTCGTTAGAGAGGCCATTGAAATTCGCACAAGTGACGACCTCATAAACCGTGACTCTGGCTATAATCTTAGCAAAGCTTGGGAACCAGCGATTGGGTTAATTAAGAGTAAATCTAGCAAACGTAACGAAGTGACGACCACGGCGGACAGAGCCCTCACACCGACGTCTTCTCAGACGCCGGCGCAATCGGTTCCACTGCGCGGCCGCGGCGCGGGGCGCGGACCGCGGAGGGGTCGCTCCGCGGGCCGCGGGTATTTAAATGGCCCGCTACCGGGCTAGAACCCAGTTCCCTTCGAGCAGCCGTAGCGTGCGGACCTCCGTGTCGGCGCGTTTCCAGGAGCTCAGTCCGTCAGTTCACCTGATGATGGCGACATGTATGATTGCCGAAATATTGTGCCCGTTGGACACTATAGACCGGCAGTACACCCGTGGATATTTTGATCATCAAATACGCCGGGAGAAACTTAAGAATCACATAGATGGTGTTGCCTATGACAGTTTTAAGGCCAGGTTTGGAGTGGAATCCAGAACTTAAAATGAATAGTTACTTCATTAGATTAAGCTAAACAAATCTGTCTAATGAATTTTTTTTATTTTTTACATCTATTTCTCTACATGAACCATCAACCCCAAACCATTCTTCTAACTTCCATTAAATGATCTACAGCAAAATAATATGATGGTACACCCATACGAAGAATGTCTTTAGACTTATGTACGAACTTTCATAGTCGAAATATAGAAAATTTTTTTAATACATACGCTACTCTGAAGTACTGAGCGACTTACTTGAAAAGTGTTTCGATCCGCTGCATAATACCCGAGATAGTGGGTAACGCCGCCTTCTAGCCGTGCCAGGAGGCAGGTTGTGGTCTCTGGCGGCCAACAAGCGCGTCTGGAAAATTTGGTGCCGACCTGAAAAGTGGCGACACGTTACGTATTCAAAAAGCTTTGAAACGGTGCGCGTTATGAGGAAAATACAGGGGAGGAAAGTTCTACAGAATGTTCTTCTACAAATCGTTTGCTCATTTTTCATCTCAGATGAACGGTTAAAGCATTATGAGCAATTAAAGTTTCAGCTGTCAAAATAACAAAGCAAACGGGCCACTTTTAAACCTGATGTTGATCAATTACTAAACCCTTTTAACTGTAAGGCGTGTAAAATAAATTAATATGATTAGATAGGGCTGGTTGAACTTTGATTTGATATTAGGATAACGAGAATTAGCTGTTGGATCTCTCCCTACTTTCATCATAGGTGAACATCCATACTTATTCTCTTCCTCATTTTCTCATAATTGAACCTCCTCCATGTTACTGTGGACACCGTCAACCCGTTCTTGGTTGTAACATTAATGCAGATCACGTGAGGCGCCTAGTTGCTGCTACCGCACTGAGCAGCATGCACCAGTTCTAAGAGTTATTTCACCAACCTGACCTCTTCAGTAACTGTCCCAGCGCTGTTAACAGAAAACTGTTAAATAAAACAATCTGCTGTGACCATACAATATTTCCGAACTGAAATACTAGGTGTACATTGAGCATCGAATCTGGACTCTTACATGGTTCACAGTATGAACATCCGACATGGACTGAATTGGCCGGCACGTCCCGCGTAGGCTTCAGGCTGTTGACGCGCGTCGTCTGCCTTTTTATTAGTGTTTTCTCCTCATTTGTTATTGTTGTTATGGTCTTCAGTCCGGAGACTGGTTTGATGCAGTCCTCCAACCTACTCTATTCTGAGCAAGCCTTTCCATCTCCTCATAAGAACGGCAACCCACATCCACTTGAATCTGTTTACTACATGCGTCTCTTGGTCTCTCTCTGCGATTTTTACCCCACACACTTCCCTCCAATGCTAAATTTACGATTCCTCGATGTCTAAGAAGGTGTCCTTCCAAGCGATCCCTTCTATTAGTCAAGGTATTCCAAAAATTCCTTTTCTCGCCATTTCTGTTCACTACCTCTTAGTTATGCGATCTACCCACCTAATCTTCAGCATTCTTCTGTAGAACCACATTTCAAAAGCCTCTATTCTCTTCCTGTCCGCACTGTTTATCGTCCATATTTCACTCCCGTACAAGGCAACACTCCACACAAATGCCTTCAGAAAAGATTTAATATTCGAAGATAGCAAATTTCTCTTTTTCAAAAATGCCTTTCTTCCCATTGTCATTCTCCATTTTATATCCTCTGTACTACGACCGTCGTAAGTTATTTTACTATCCAAGTAACAAAACACCCCTACCACCTTCATTGTTTCGTTACGAAATCTAATTCCTTCAGCATCGTCTGATTTTCTAAGACTGCATACCATTATCTTTGTTTTGCTCTTGTTAATGTTCATTTTATGCGCACTGTCCATTCCATTCAACTGCTCTACCAGGTCTTTCGCTGTCTCTGACAGAATTACAATGTCATCAGCAAAACGCAAAGTTTTTATTTCTACACACTGAATTTTAATCCCTATTCCAAATTTTTCCTTGCTTTACTTCACCGCTTGCTCGATGTACAAATTGAATAACATCGGAGAAAGGCTACAACCCTGTCTTACACCCTTCCCAACTAACGCTTCCCTTTCGTCCCCTTCGTGTATAATAACTGCGGTCTGGCTTTTGTACAAGTTGTAAATAATTCTACTTTCCCTGTATTTTACCCCTGATGACTTAAGAATTTGAAAGTATGTATTCCAATCAACATTGTCAATAGCTTTCTCGAAATCTACAAAAGCTAAAAATGTTTGCTTTTCCTTAATCTATCTTCCAAGATAAGTCGTAAAGTGAGTATTGCATCCCGGGTTCCTACGTTCCTCCTGAATCCAAAATGATCTTCCCAGAGGTCAGCTTCTACCAGCTTTTCCATTCTTCTGTAGATAATTCGTGTTAAAATTTTGCAACCATGACTTATTAAACTGATGGTTCTGTAATTTTCACACCTGTCTGCGCCTGATTTCTTTGGAATGGGGATTATTACATTTTTCTTAAAGTCTGAGGGTATTTCCCCTGTCTCATACATCCCACACACCAGTTCAAATAGTCTTGTCATGGCTGGCTCTCCCAGAGACTTTAGTAGCTCTGAGGGTATGTCATCTACTCCTGGGGCCTTGTTCCGACCTAGGTCTTTCAGGGCTCTGTCAAATTCATCTCTCAGTATAGTATCTCCGATTTCATCTTAATCTACTTCCTCATCCCTTCCTAAACATCGTCTCTAAGTTCATTTCCTTCGTAGAGTTGCTCTATGTACTCTTTCCACCTTTCCCTTCCTTGCTGAGAACTAAGTTATTGATATTCGTAGAATTGCTTTTCTTGTTCCCAAATGTCTCTTTTATTTTCCTGTAGGCGGTATCTACTTTTCCTCTTCTTATACATTTTTCTACAGATTTGCATTTGGCTTTTAGCCACTTCTGCTTAGCCATTTTGTACTTCCTGTCGATCTCATTTCTTAGTCGTCTGTACTCCATTTTGTCTGTTTCATTTACTGCATTTTTATATTTTCTCCTTTCATCAATTAAATTTAGTATTTCCTGTGATATCCAAGGATTTTTTTATGTCTTGCCTTTCTACCTATTTTGTCCTCTGCTGCCTTCACTATTTCATCTCACAATGCTACCCATTCGTCTTCTACTGTTTTATTTCCCCCCGTTTCTGTCAATTGTTGTCTAAAGCTCCCCCTGAAATTCTTAAGAACTTCAGGTTCCCTCAATTTCTCCAAGTTCCTTCTTATTTTCCTACCTTTCTGCAGTTTTTTCAGTTTCAGCTTACAGTTCATGACCAAAAAGTTATAGTTAGAGTCTATATCTGCCCTTGGGTATGTTTTATAGTTTAAAACCTGGTTCCGAAATCTATGTTTTACCATTATAAAATCTGGTACCTTCCGATGTCTCCTGGTCTCTTCCACGTATACAACCTTCTTTTGTGATTATCAGACCAGGTGTTTGTTACGATTAAATCATGTACCGTGCAAAATTCTACCAGGCGACTTCCTCTTTCATTCCTTCTGCCCAGTCCATGTCATGTTCACGTACAATTTTTCCTTCTCTTCCTTTTCCTACTACCGAATTTGAGTCTCCCATCACAATTAAGTTTTCCTCTCCATTAACTGTCTGAATAATTTCCTTTAACTCCTCATACGTTTCTTCAATCTCCTCATCGGCAGAGCTAGTTGGTATATAAACTTTTACTACTGTTGTCGGTGTTGGCTTCGTATCTATCTTGACAATGATAATGCGATCACTGTGCTGCTCATAGTAGTTTACCCGCATTCCTATTTTCTTACTCATCAGTCCTACTCCTGTGATACTGATTTTGTATTTACAATCCTGTACTCACCTGACCAGAAATCCTGTTCATCCTGCCACAGAACTTCACTAATCCCCACTATACCTAACTTCAACATATCCATTTCTCTTTTTAAATTTTCTAATTTTCCTACAGCAGTTGAATGGAATGGACAGTGTGTTGAAGAGAGCGTATAAAATGAACATTAACAAGAGCAAAACAAAAATAATGGAATGCGGTCTTAGAAAATCAGGCGATGCTGAAGGAATTAGATTAGGTAACGAAACAATGAAGGTGGTAGATGGGTTTTGTTACTTGGGTAGTAAAATAACATGAGATGGTCGCAGTACAGAGGATATAAAATGCAGAATGGCAATGGGAAGAAAAGCATTTTTGAAAATGAAAAAATTTGCTAACATCGAATATTAATTTAAGTGTAAGGAAGTCCTTTCTGAAGGCATTTGTGTGGAGTGTTGCCTTGTACGGGAGTGAAACATGGATGATAAGCAGTGCGGACGGGAAGAGAATAGAGGCTTTTGAAATGTGGTGCTACAGAAGAATGCTGAAGATTAGGTGGGTAGATCGCATAACTAATGAAGAAGTACTGAACAGAATTGGTGAGAAAAGGAATTTTTGGCATACCCTGACTAAAAGAAGGAATCGCTTGGTAGGACACATTCTTAGACATCGGGGAATCGTAAATTTAGCATTGGAGGGAAGTGTGTGGGGTAAAAATCGCAGAGGGAGACCAAGAGATGCTTATAGTAAGCAGATTCAAGTGGATGCGGGTTGCCGTTCTTATGAGGAGATGAAAAGACTTGCTCAGGATAGAGTAGGGTGGAGAGCTGCATCAAACCAGTCTCCGGACTGACGACCATAACAACAACAACAATTTTCCTACCCGATTAAGGGATCTAAAATTCCTCGCTCCGATCCGTAGAATGCCAGTATTGTCCCCGCCCGGAGATCCGAATGGGGGAGTATTTTACCTCCGGAATATTTTACCCGCAAGGATGCCATCATATTTTCATACAGAAGAGCTGCATGTTCTCGGGAAATGTAACGGCTGTAGTTTCCCCTTGTTTTCAGCCGTTGGCAGTAACTGTATGGCAAAGCCACATTAGCTGTTATTACAAGGCCAGCTCAGTCAATCATTCTCGCATTTTATGTTTGTTTTGGTTATGATAGTCTAGTATGACGATTTGTCATTTTATTCAAAGTGACTCCTGCTGTTTTCAGCCAGATATATTTTATTTAAAGCTGATGACTAACCTGTTTTAATACCTTTTTATCTATGATGCTGGTCCTGGACCGGACCTAGTCGATTTTAAGGATTTTAATAAACCAGCTGATGGATAAGATGCATTTTATTAAATTTTATATATTCCTTCCAACAGTAACTCAACCTACTGGTAGCAACCTGTTGTGCCACTTACACTAACTGTACCATCTGTTACCTACAGTATTTATCCTGCTGTACGGAAGCGATACCCTAATGTGAATATGATGGCTAAGGCGAGAAATATTCCAAGAGCTCCGCGGTGGAACGGCCGAGCATTCCAAGGCGTCTCGCTGCGGAGCGCGCCGCTGCTCGCCGTCGGAAGTTCGAGTCCTCCCTTGGGCATGGGTGGAATTACTGTCGTTAGCATAAGTTTAAGTAGTTTTAAGACAAGGGACTGATAACCAGAGTAGTTAAGTTTCCAAGAGTTGTCCAATTTACTGAAGATTTATCTTCTAAACAATGCATATGGAGCACATGAAATGATTTACAGATCAACAGCTCGAGCGATACTGAGGTACCAGGTGACGATCCATGCTGAAACACCCAAGATAGTAGATGGTGTATTCTACACGGCTGGCTACGTAGGCGCTGATTCTGGCTCCCAATCTGTCATACATGTATAATTACTGTGTCTGAGAATACAGTATTCCACGCCTGCTCAACTCGTTCACGTAGTTCTGCATGCGTGATCGACTGGAGACATATCTGGAGATCATGTTGCCCAGGGAAGTAGTTTTACGACTTGCAGAGCACGTTGAGTTTCACGCGCAGTGTGTAGGCGAGCGTTATCGTGTTGCAGCTGCTTTCTTGCAAGAATTAGAAAAGAACGGGTCTTACAGCAACCTGCACGTAACGAGCGCTGGTAATCAGTCACTTCCGAAACACCATAGGAGGAGGAGTGTTCTAGCCTACTGCATCACATACCATTAGGCCTGTGATGGGGCCAGTGTTTTTGCACGACTGCACTCTAGGGGACGGCAGTCGCCAGGTCTAAGTCGTCCCAGTGAAACGACCATCACTTCCATCGCTGAAGACAACGGCCCGCCTGAAAACAAAAAATTGAGCGTCTAGGAAACTAAATTTCAAATAGGGGTTTTATTTAATGAAACTCGAGATGGATAAATTTACAAAAAAAAAAAAAAAAAAAAACGCGAAAGCTTTATGGGACTTAACTAAGGGGTCATCAGTCCCTAAACGTACAAACTACTTATGAACTAACTAAGACTAAGGACGACACAAATATCCATGCCCGAGGGGGGGACTCGAACCCCCGACCGTACTGGCCGTGCAGACCGTGACTGGAGCGCCTCAGTCCCCTCGGCCATCGCGGCCGGCTCTGTACCAAAAGATTACCGAAATATTGGAAAGTTGCACAGGCCATACCTATATTCAATAAAGCCAGTAGGAGTAACGCATTAAACTCCAGGCCTATTTCATTGACGTAAATTTGCAGCAGGATTTTGGAACATATCCTGTATTCAAATATTATGAATTATCTCTAACAGAATGATCTATTGGCCCAAGGACAACACGGATTTAGAAAATATGGTCCATGCTAAACAACTAGCACTTTACTCACACGAAGTGATGGGTGCTATCGACAAGGCTTCGAAAATCGATCCCGTATTTCTTGATTTCCAGAAGGCTTTTGATACCGTACCTCACAAACGGCTTTTAATCGCATTGCGTGGTTACGGTACATCGCCTCAAATTTTCGACTGGGTATGGGATTTCCTGTCAGAGAGGACACAGTTCGTAGTAACAGATGGTAAGGCATCGACTACGACAGAGGTGATATCGGGCATTCCACAGGGTAGTGTTATTGGTTCTCTGCTGTTTCTTATTTACATAAACGATTAGTGAGAAAATCTAAGTAGCTCTCTTAGGTTGTTTGCAGATGACGCCGTCATTTACCGTCTAGTAAAATCATATGAAGATCAAAACCAACTGCAGAACGATCTGAATAAGATATCAGTATGGTGTAAAAATTGGCAATTGACTCTAAATAATGAGAAGTGTGAAGTCGTCCACATGAGTACGAAAAGAAATCCGTTAAACTTCGTTTACAAGATAAATCAATCAAAAGTGAAGGCCGTAAACTCCTTCAAATACTGAGGATTTACTGTTACTTCAGACAAACTGGAAAGAACACGTAGGTAATGGCGTGGGAAAGGCGAACCAGAGACTGCGTTTTATTGGCAGAACTCTTAAAAGATGCAACAGAACTACTAAGGAGGCTGCATACACTACGCTTGTCCGTCCTTTTTTGGAGTATTGCTACTCAGTGTGGGATCCTTATGGCGTAGGTTTGACGGAGGACATCGAAAGAGTCCAAAGAAGGGCAGCTCGTTTTGTATTGTCACGATACAGGGGAGACAACGTTACGGAAATGATACAGCATCTGGGATGGGAATCATTAAAACAACGGCGCTTATCGCTGCGGCGTGGGTTACTTACGAAACTCCAATCGCGAACATTCTCTTCCGAATGCGAAAATATATTGTTGACTCCCACTTACATTGGTAGAAATGATCATCGGAATACGAGAAATCAGAGCTCGAACGGAGAGATTCAGGTGTTCGTTCTTCTCGCGCGCTATTCGAGAATGGAATGGGAGGTAAATAGTATAACGGTGGTTCGATGAACCCTCTGCCAGGCAGTTAAATGTGATTTGCAGAGTATCCCATGTAGATGTAGATGTAAATATGATGCCTCTAGGTAGTATCCAAAGCCTTTCAGAGATCGCAAAAGAGGGCCTTATACAGCTGCAGAAGAGTAGCGTGGGTATACAAACTTTCCTCGTAGTCCTTCAGTTCATTTAAACTTTCTATCCAATTCCGATGTAATTATATGTCCAATGCATTTCTTGTATACACTTATTTCTTCAATCTGACTTGCCTCGTTGTGAACAATTTCCTCCCACCCAAAATGCCCCCCCCCCTCCCCGCCGCCTTTCATAATGTCATATACAGATATACAGTAGAACGTCGATTATCCGGAGTGATTAGGGGACATGGGTGTTCGGAAAACTGGTTTGTTCGGATAATCTAACTGTACGTGTTTATTTGCCAAACAGAAGTACTGTACAGTAAATTTATTCATAAAATTGGGCATCTTTTATTATTGCAATATAACGTACAAAGACAACTTCAGTAGGAATATATAGTATGTGGTACAGTTTATTAAACAAGCATAGCTATAAATTTTGCTATGTTTTTTTTTTTTTTTGTATCCGTAATTGTCGACTTCCCCACCTTGTACTCATTGGAGAAAGTGGTAGCAGATGCACCTTCTTCTAACCTTTTAATGATCTCGTAGTTGTCCCTCATAGAAAGGACAACACGTTTACGTTTCAGCATTTTGTATCGCCAAGTTCACTTCTTCATGCAGCTGCACACAAGTGGTCGTAACAGAGAACAGAAGGTGACTGACTGCACCATGAGAAGTTCTTCTTGGAGGCGCGCAATCCTTCAAACTGCGCGGAGCGGCACGCCTCAACTCTAAGCTAGTGCAGCTGTTGTTGTGAACAGCTTTGATACTGCCGCTACTTCTACTGCCAGTGCCAAGCCGACAGAAGTGTGCTGATTGTTGAAACACAGCGACTGGCGGCTTGGCTAGACAACCGCCGGCTGCTATTGGTCAGTTGAGCGCGGGTGGGGCACGTCCGCCATTTTAGGCCTAAGCAATCCATCAGCGTAAGTGGTATATTTCACTTAACTGGCTGTTATTTTAGCATTTAGAGGTGTTGGAAATGTGTAGATTCATTATGTATTAAATTAAGAGCTTAACATAGCATATTCCATTTTTATATGGTGAAAAATGCCGCATTGTTGGCAGCGAATTGTTATACTAAGACAGTCCGAGGTAGCAAGTTTTACGCATTACACGGGCGAAAGAGATGCGAAAAGACGCGAATTGTGGGTACACCGCATTGGAAGAAAAAATTCATTTCCATACGAGACAGCAAAATTTTGCGAAGTAAGTGAATTTGTATTGAAATATCGAGTAAACTTCTACGTTTATCTGTTCAAGCTTCTTGCGAGCAATGTTGAACCAACAACACATGTAAGAGAAAAGATTTTTAAAAGTTACAAATACATGAAAACCTAACAATGTGCCGTATTTGACGAATTTCGTATTTATACTTAGCTTGCATATTACGAAAGTTTGGGCGGTAAATGAAACCGCCCATTAAATAGATCTCCAAAACTCGAATTTTAAGATAAAGTTATTGTACTGAAGTACCCAGCAGTGCGATAACAATGTGAAAAAACTTAAACCTTCCCAAAATGTTAGCTCAGTTAATGTTATGTGATAGTATCACATGTAGGTTAGCACACAACACCATCAACATTAGGCACTAGATTAATGGAAAGCAGCATGTATTAATTACATCTACTTTGATAAAAACCAATATATTAGATATAAAAACGTCAGTCCTTAGCTAATTTGAAAGCAGGAACGTCACTTATTGCGAAAGCAGTGCATTTGGTACAATGTTTAAGTTGTAGCACGAAACAATTTTACAACTAGTTTGCTCAAAAATAAAGGTCTTGATCTCAGATTACCAATTTTTCCTTAATATTCGCTGTAGATGTGATGAAACGATTAAAAACTTAAGTTTACGTAACGTATTGTCATACCACGTCGATGGACAGAACAGTTTCCTTCATCATAAATGTTAATTTAACAGCGCCGCGCATAGCGCTGCTATTGCGAGATAGGCTTACAATGGCGGCATTCGCCCGGTTGGCGGTACTCTCCCAATACAGGGCTGTAGGCTTGGCCAGTCAGCAGCGCCTTGTGAAGGCCCCATTAGAAGCAATGTTCCGCCAGCGGTGGCCCAGTGCGGCGACTATGAGTTTGTGACACTTGCGGGGAGTGACACTTGCGCGGAAAGGGAATGTGTAGACACTTGCGGGGAGACCCGGACGCTGCAGGTAGTGAACAGGGTGTTCCAGAAGTAGGGATACACCACCCCTACTCCTCGCCCTCCAGCCGCTACATGTGCCGTATTCAGGGAAAGGCCCACCGAGCGAGGTGGAGCTGTAGTAACGGCCCGGAGATATCACAGCCTCATTCAACAGGGAGATATCACGTCATACAAATATCACTCGATTTACCATGTGAAGAGGAATGTGATGAAATCGGAATTGAGCGCAACCGTTGCTAACTACAATTTCGGATTTACTGCATTTTGAGTCAGAATTCGCATCTATATTCGCATTTATCGCAAATGCTAATTTTTCCTGTCCCTAGTAATACCTCTAAAAATAAACAGCTGATCAAGGCACTAAAAGAAAGGGCAGATCTTTGGGTGTATTACTACAAATAACTAAAACACAATTTGATCGTGGAATTATATACAATCTCATTATAAAGGTTTTTTGTAGGTGGTTTTGAGCAGCTTTTAAATATGTTAGGAATAGCACTATGAAATATAGACAGCTACACATTATGTTTATTATGAGATATCGATTTCGGCTAATTTCAGGTCATCTTCAAGTCTCAAACAACAGGTGTTACTTATGCATTTTTCCAGTGGCACTCATAACCTTTAACTGTTTACACACAAGGTCTAACGTTGTTAGTCGCGTTAGCGATGAAAACAGAACCCAGAATCTTTGCGTCTAAATGATACATATATTGGTGTGATGTCTTATTTCGAAAGAACAAACATCACACAATACATATATAGCTCTCGGTAAAGTGGAACGGTACGATGTCGTTACGTAGCACAGCACGGCGACTGGAAACGCAGGAGAAGTGCAAATAACGTTCTCTCCTCAGAGGTATGATTCTAATTAGGTTCGACGTAGACTTCTACAACATACAGTCTACACGGCGAAGATTACAGCAAAAAATTTAACGTTTCGTCTACTTTGGCGATAGCAACCAAATTTTAAAATCGTGTTTACTATGTAAAGATTTAGCAACACAAAACGCTTCAAGTCCATAACTTCACTGGTTTTCGAGTTCTCAATTTTTAATATGTTTTTAATGTTATTACATAAAAAACAAATTTGGGACTCACACTACAATTTTCATATGGCAGATTTTGTAGGTACATTCACAAGACATAATTCAACGGTTCTGTGCATTCATTTTATGAGAAATACCAATCATTTGTTTTCAGTGTTTATTTCAAATTTCTACATTTAAGTTTCTTTAATTATTAGTACTTAAATGTGGTGATGAAATAAATAAATTACGTGTATATGTGTAGTCTTATGCGGCCAAACTACTTAGATCATTGGTCGCTAGACTTACACACTACTTAATCTTACTTAAAATAACTTAGGCAAAGTACAAACAAACATACCTATGTCCGAGGAAGGACTCTAACCTCCGACCGGACCGGCCGCGCAATTTGTGACACAAATTACATGTTTGATAATATTAATGCATAGAAGTATGAAATCACGTCAAGACTACTTCCTGCAAAAATTTCGACAAAAAAAAGTTGGCACTGAGTTTAGAAAAACAAAATTCTGGTATATTGAATTTTAACATTTTATCAAAAATTAAATGTTACTGCAAGAGATACAGCCATTCAAATTTACGGGCACCATAACGTTTTCCCTTCCTGAGTAAATGAGCTGCTTCTTATAGTTTCAACATCTTTTTCTTGAATGTTCTGAATATAAATTTTCACACAGACTTCTTGAGGAGGAGAGTGCTACGGATATCTGATTGTAAACCACTGCCTATTACCTTAAACCTATTTGACTGTACTGAACAGGAGTTCCGCGTATTCCGTAATTTATATTTATACAGTTAACAGGCAATGTAATTTATAACCAACTATTGGCTGTCAATTTCGCTTCATTTTTCCTGGAAGTCTTGCAACTTGTTTCTCCCTGTTGGTTTATGCCAAGTTCGGAATAAAAATGGTTCTGTGTGACGGTGATGGAACGGCGCACAGGATACCGTGCCCACGGGTGCGGTTCCTGTAGGGAGATGCTTGTCTACTGTTGGTCGAGCTGATCTCTACGAGATTACGAGAGTAACTCGGGCGTCTGATCCTTGATTGTCGTGAGTGCATTCGTGTTCTCTCGATAATCCATTTTTGTCCGGGGCAAGTCCCGGAGATAAATTAAATTGGTCCCAATCCCCCCGGCTCCGACCAAGGTTTTCGGGAGGTTTTCCTTGGTTGTAAGGCGTATGCCGGAGCTGGTAAGCCCCTCCTACTTATTCCCAATTGGGATCCCCCTTTGCCCCACTATCAGCTTGTCTGATATTGGCTGAATAGAACCGCGACTCTTTATGGGCCGGATCTCAAACAGCCCGCTCCACTCATCGGAGTGGAGACATGAAAAGAGAAGGTTTTTTTTTTTACGGTGATGGAAAGTGGAATTTATCTTTAGCATATCTTACTGTGTGACATTCCTAATTCCAATACAGCCAAATCGTTTTGGGGTCTACGATTAAACACTTCAAGTATGTAAAATACTCATTGACTTATTATTAACGTTTTTTAATTGAAGTTTTAAGGTTGCGTCTCCTATTAAAAAGCATAGTAGCTATGTTTAAAGAGAAGGAAGTTGTGTGATAGTGGGGTTAACTACATAGCGGTCAATTACATCAACATATCTGTGCAGGATGCCTAATATATTTATTGCTTGGGCAGGTGTCTTGATATGCTTAGTGTTCTGAATAATATGAATAATATGACTGTGGAAAGTCATCGTCTTGTAGTAGGAAAGAATGTCTTAATAACTCTCCAAACATTATCACTATTAAAATACCTTTTTGTTTTCAGGAGGTATACTAAACGAATTCATATGTAGTTAGAACAAGTTACTATATTGCTCTTCAGCTTTGAAAGGGTTGTGCAATTTCACTGAGTTTCGTGTTAAGTTGACAGTGTGGAAACTTGACAACAGCAGTGCTAGACTTCTTGGTGTGCCTGTACCCAGGAAAAGCCATTAGCCGCCCCAAGGGTCCCGGGTTCCGCGCAAGTGTCACTCCCCGCAAGTGTTCCAACCCCGGCGACTACTGTGGGAAACTTGGTTTGATGGTGAGGGGGATGATGGACGGTAGGGTGGGAGCGTAACAGGTGCGAGCGAGTACAAAGTTGACCGACGTTCGGATAATCGTCGCTCTGCTGTACCTCACTGCAGGTGCTAAGGTCAGTAGTGAATTGGCGAAACGGCAGGAAGAAAGACCTTTTGGCGGTGGTGCTTGCTGCGGTGTACGGGTCTCGTGTTACAGTAGGTAAGCAGGAAGCCCGGCCGCGGGCTTAGCTCACTCTGGCTTCTCTCCCAGAGTGTAGCGTTTCCGCGCCGCCATGTGGCGCTGCGGAGGGCTTCCCCCGAGACAACAGGTGGCACACACCTACACATCTGGCCGGCCCCGCCGTTTACAAACACTCACCCACACCGAAGCCACCGCCGACAAGTGGATTCCTCGCCAGAGGGCCCAACCCCTTACCCCCGCGTGGTAACTGCATTCTCTGCTATCACGCAGACTCGAAGTGAAACACGTAACAAACAACCGAGAGAGGTGGCGCAGTGGTAACGCACTGGACTCGTATTCGGAAGGACGGTGGTTCAAATCCACCTGCGGCCATCCAGATTTAGGTTTTCCGTGATTTTTCTAAATCACTCCAAGCAATTGCCGCGATGGTTCCTTTCAGAGGGCACGCGATTTCCTTCCCCATTCTTACCCAAACATCCGAGCGTGAGTTCCGTCTCTGATGACCACGCTGTCGACGGGACGTTAAACCCTAAACTTCCTTCCTTTCGTAACAAACCGTTCAAATGTTTGAGAACACCGCGGTGGAGTAGCCGAGCGGTCTAAAGCGTCTCGCTGAGGAGCGCGCTGTTGCTCGCTATGGAGGTTCGAGTCCTCCCTGGGGCATGTCCTTAGGTTAGTTTACCTAGGTTTAAGTAGTTTGTCAGCTAAAGACTGATGACCACGCAGTTTGGTCCGATAGTTTAACAAACATTTGAACATTTGTTTGAGAACCTTATGGGGCTTAAATGCGAG
Source organism: Locusta migratoria (assembly GCA_026315105.1). NCBI lineage: Eukaryota > Metazoa > Arthropoda > Insecta > Orthoptera > Acrididae > Locusta > Locusta migratoria. Next base: position 213,053,470 of record CM048749.1, read on the forward strand.
GTCATCAGTCCCTAAACCAACAAACTTACTTATGAACTAATTTATACTAAAGACAGCACAAACATCAATGACCCAGGGGGGACTTTGTTCCCCGACGGGGAAAGGCCTCGCGCATCGCAGCATAGCGCCTCAATGCGCTCGGCCGCTCCGCCGCAGTATAACAAACTGGCTTCTAGACATGAATATAGACCGGATTATAAGCAGAATGAAACTTTCACTCTGCAGCGGAGTGTGCGCTGATATGGAACTTCGTGGCAGATTACAATTGTGTGCTGCAACCGGGACTCGAAACTGGGATCTTTGCCTTTCGCGGGCAAGTGTTCTACCACTGAGCTATCGCGACACGACGCACGATGCCGCCTCAACTTTACTTCGCCAGTACCTCGCATCCTACTTTCCAAACTTCACAGTTCTCCTACGAACCTTGCAAGACTAGCAACTCCTGGAAGAAACGATGTGGTGGAGACATGGCTTAGCCACAGCGTAAAGGAATGTTTCCCGAATAAACTTTCACTCTGCAGCGGAGTGTGCCCTTAGGCTTACATGATAGTCCACATGGGACTTCTGCCTTATCCATTCCATTTGTAGCAACTATTAGCATTACACGGCACTTTATTGCTCATATGTTACGTATTATCAGTTTTTCTTTTATTTGCCTTACGAATTTATCTTATGTGTTTTTTTTATGTTGTCTATGATAGCCCATGTTTGTACTTTTACATACTCTGTATAGATGAACGCGTAACTTTTTTAGATTATAATAACTTGTCAATGTTATAGTATGCTCTATATTTGCCCAATAATTTTGTTTGTAGCCTAAAACTTTAGCTTTGCGATTGCTGTCATTGTCCATGCTATTTCACTATATGTGAGCAACTGATAATTACTCGCCCTAACAATTTCTGGCTAAGATGATGTTTTCTTGGTGTGTTTCTCATGTTTATCTTTTGTGTGTCATCCTGCATATACCTGTGCATCACTGTGAGTCTCACCTTGTCCATACATCTTACTGCAAAACAGTATACGAGGCGCGTCCAGAAAGTAAGTTCAGTGTGCTTATATAAAACGAACGGATACAGATACAGAAAAAATATTAACTGTACAAAAAACTATAGCTGTTAAACTACTTTTCTACATAGCTTCCGAAATTTTGTAGGCAATTGTCATAGCATGGCACAAGGTTTTGTGTGCCGTTTTCATAGAATGTTGCCGCCTGTGTATTCAACCATGTGGAACATGTTCTTTCAGCTCGTCATAATCGTTGAAGTGTTGTCCACCAAGGGCAGATTTTTACGTGTAAGTAGATGTGAAAGTGGCTAGGAGCGAGGCCCGCGCTGTACTGATGATGGTCAAACACGATCCAGTGAAATTCCCGTAAGAGTTGTTTGGTCACATTCGCCACATGAGGTAGGGCACTATCGTGGAAACAAACACCACCTTTTGATGGAAATCCTCTTCTTACACCTAAAATTTGTCCTGTCAACACTTCAACGATGACGAGCTGAAAGAACTTGCTACCACATGGCTGAATACACAGGCGCCAACCTTCCATGAAGAAGGCATACAGAAACTTGTGCCACGCTGTGACAAGTGCCTACAAAATTTCGTCAGCTATGTAGAAAAGTAGTTGAACAGTTGTAGATTTTTGTACAATACATATTCTTCCTGTATCTATACACGTTTGTTTTATATAACCAAACGGAATTTACTTTCTGGACGTACCTCGTATATGGACACATGTCACACCAAATTCACAAACGTCACCCAAACAGGTGACAAAGTAATTTATTATAATTTTATTTTACAATTATTTACCTACTTGTGTTTTTTGTTCTGCTGTAAATATCGAAAAAGATGCCACACAAAAAACCAATCAAAATTACCGCATAAGACAGAATAAAGTGAAGCTAAATGAGTGAAAAAAGACAAAGAAATAAAAGAACTCATTAAAGATTTTCTGTCATTTAAAAAAAATAGTTCATAAAAATTTCTTTCTTCTCTTTCAGGGACACTAAAAATGATAAAATGTAATACTTAAACAAAACTAACTCATGTAAAATCAGTGTAAATGTTATTTGTACATCAAATTTTAATAAACGTTATTAAAAAAAATGTTCCGGCACACAATTTTAATCTGCCAGGAACTTTCGGATTATATGCATTTGCATGTTGCATATGCGTTCTCATATTTGGCTACTTTTCACAGGTTATTGCATATTTTGACTAAAAACTAGGGTTGATGCTTATTTTCGCTCTATTTTTAAAATATTTTAAAGATCTAGAGGGGCGGGCTCGAGCTGGATCTTATTTAGATGTTTCACAGAGTGACTGTGACCTGCAAATGCGTGCGATCGCTAACCAAGAGGCTGCTAGCTAGCGAGCAGAGGACAGGACCAGGGAGCAGCCAGTCAACCCGCGTGCCACCCGCGCTGCCCCTCAATCCACTCCCCTCCCCTCCCCTACCGCACGAGTAGGCAACAAATTTAATTGGATTCGATCAATACTTATTCCATAGATCATACGTACATTTCGTAATGATGTGGACCGTGTCAGTTTGGTAAACGTTGTCTACACTTGACAATTAATATTTTAAGGATTTTTTATTACATTTTTTATTGTTTTGTATTTTTTTTAAAGTTTTATCTAAAATAGCAAAGACAAGACTCCTTTACTAAACAACAGTGGAGTATATAAAATTACTTGTAAAGATTGCAATAAGTTTTATATTGGTCAGTCAGGCAGAAGCATAGCAACTAGACTAGCTGAACATAAACGCAGCTGGAGACTACAGAATCAGGAGTCCACATTTGCTGAGCATGTACTGAGTGAGGGCCATAGCTACCAACCGCTGTTTCAAGTCCTTCACTTAGCAAACAAGGGCCAAAAACTTAACTTATCGGAAGCTCTTGAAATCAATAAACACCTAGCCCATAGCCCTGATCTAGTATTAAATGATCAAACACAACTAAACAGTTCAGCCCTATTGGATTTCACTTAATTCATCCCTGAGTCTCTTCATACATTTCAATATCAATTCAAAAAACTGGATTCCTTGTTTACCCCCACAGTCCCAAACTCCTGTGTATTTATTTATTATGATTTATTTTTAAGTTTTGAAAATTCGGTCCCAGTGTAGCTTACAACATAATATTCATTTTCATCTACCTGAATTTTTAGTATATTAATTTCATTAGACAGATGTGTTTAGTTTAATCTAATGCAGTAACTATTCATTCTAAGCTCTTGATTCTACTCCAAACCTGGCCTTACAACTGTCATACGTAACATCATCTATAATTATAGTGCAGAATTATTAACAAGGTACTTATATATATTTATTTATCAGCGTTATCATTTTGTTTGTAATAGTAGCTAGTTTCAGTTCCCAGGTTATATTCAAATTTGTTCCTTGTTTTATCCTTGCACATTGTATATTATTGTAATACTGTTTAGTTTTTAAGTTGATAACTGTAAGAACACAATGTCAAAGAAGTGTTATACTATGTATGGCGATCTAAATGGAGTCATTTGTCATCTCTTCCCATACTGTATCTAAACATTGTAACCTCTTTGACACAGCAGTAAATATTCTGAAGATGGCCTAATAAGCCGAAAAGTAAGTGTTAAGTAAACAAAAATAAACTAGTAGAACACACACAAAATTTTGCTTTTTAATTTATTTTATCTAAAAATTCATCTACATTGTAGAAGGAGTTGTCATTCATAAATTCCTTTAATTTCTTTTTAAATACTAGTTGGCTATCTGTCACACTTTTGATGCTACTTGGTATGTGACCAAAGACTTTCGTAGGGACATAATTCGCCCCTTTCTGAGCCAAAGTTAAATATCGTTAAATAGTGAATATCGTCCTTTCTCTTACTGTTATAGCTATGCACACTGCTATTACTTTTGAATTGGCTCGGATTGTTAATAAAAAATTTCATGAATGAATATATGTATTGTGAAGCTACAGTGAAGATCCCTAGATCCCTAAATAAATGTCTGCAAAATGCTCTTGGGTGGGCTCCAGCAATTATTCTGATTACACGCATTTGTGCAATGAATACTTTTTTACTCAATGTTGAATTGCCCCAGAATATGATCCCAGATAATTCTGTCAGATACAGCAAAGGACCTGGAAGAGCAATTGAACTGAATGGACAGTGTGCTGAAAGGTGCATATAAGATGAACATTAACAAGAGCAAAACTACGATAATGGAGTGCAGTGTAAGAAAATTTAGTGGCCTGAAAAGAACTTGAAAAAAATCATTCTACGATCGCCAAATTTGTGAATGAGGGTATCAGAAAAACATTTCCAAAATTCTCTGTAGATGATTGTGTGTCTTTCAGATTCTACTCCTTATATGAACAAAGCCGGAAAAGCCCTTCAAATATTTTATCCCAATTTGATGCATGTGTCGGGCTTTGCTTACGGGGTTCATCGGCGTGCTGAAGAAATACGATCCACATTTGGCAATGGAAATAAACTGATTTCATTCACGAAGAAAGTTTTTCTCAAATCACCTTCTCGCATAAGGACTTAAAAGAAAAGCTACCAAATGTACCCTTACCTCCCGAGTCAGTGTTAACTCGTGGGGGTACGTGGATCGAAGCTGTGTTTTTCTACAATGAACATTTCGAGGTCATCAGAGGCATAGTAAACGACTTCGATAGTGCGGAAACTTCGGACGTTTACCAGTGCAAGAAAGCATTTAATGACTCCAGTATAAAAAAATAAATACAGTACCTTATCTTTTATGTTTACAATATTAGGAAAATATATAAAAAATTGGAAACTACACTTTACTCCAATAATTAAGAAGTAAATGTTCTTCAAATAATTGTATATAGTCTTGAAATAAAATATTACGTAGATCTGTTCCTGTCCCTCTGCATTACTGTCGTAAATGTAACGAACTTCTTTGCCTCCATTGTTTACACATAACCTTAAACTGTATCAATGCTCTATACCAGTGTTTTTTCAACATTTGAGTTGCGACCCCCACGGTGAGGGGGAGGGCAAAGACTTCGTCGAGGGGTCGTCGTCACTGGAGGAAGTACTGGCACCTTAAAACAATCAGATCAATTGTCTGAATACCACGGATTCCGTAATACAGAAACATAGGCCTAAGTGAAATTACTTTGAACATAAGTATATAATTCATTGTTTAACATAAATTCTGAATCGAATAGAACGTAGATAGTTTTAAATACGGCGTGTTAACGACAAAGCCTGAAAACTTTTCAGCCACAATTAGACTTTGCACTTTATCGAAACAACTTCTATTATAGAGTAGTTTTAAAAATTAGTTTATCAAATTTAATTCTAGATTATTGCAGAACATAATTATTTCGGCGGAGTAAGCTACTTATCAAAATGTGTGGAGCACGATGCTCTATGATGCTATGTGTAGAAATTGTAGGACTCTAAAATTCAAAACAAGAGTATTATAAAATATTTATGAATTGTAAATAAAGATTGAAAATTAAGAATAAAATGTTACTCGTGTTAGATATCTTATATACGTTATATATAAGTAAATGAGTAGTCCTACTCTGTTCGCCTAAATTTCTTTCCTAGTTTCAGAATAACTGGCACACTGAGTCAGGTGATCTTTGCAACGAAACATGTTGAGATTTATTCCCATCTGCTTGCATTATGGAACCTCCCGATACCACTGTTGAATAGATATGAATATAATTAGTCTTATTTTCTTTCCCGAAACTTTTGGTATTCTATTTTCTAACGTGACTAGCTGAAGTTATTTTTTCTATTATTTGGTGTCACAGAAGTTTAATTACCAAATATTAATTATTTCGTGCCAGAGGTATATTGTTAAAGTTCAGGTAGTATGCTACATTATATATATCTGATAAAACTAAGTAAATTCTTTTCTCATAATATTAAAGTAGGTATTACTGTGTTTCACAAGTAATGTAATAATTACCGTTAATTACGAAAGTATTGTTGATGAACCTAATTTCGTTAAATACGTAAATGAAACAGTTAGTGTAGTATATTTATATACCAATTTACTCAGTATTAGTTACACTATCTTTTACTATAGCCAATTGCATATAATTGTTTATTTGTCCATTATAATTAATTTAATCTACATAATTAACGATACGAAATTTCCAGTAGCATTCTTTCAAAGATATAAATAGGATGCGTTCGCGGCATGTAAATGAGTATTGTTCCGTCCGTTGTCTGAGCCACAATCCACGTCACTTTGAACTTTAATTTTTAATTTTGAACAGTTGTGTAAAAGTTCATTGTTAAACGTATGGAAAGTGTTTCTACCGGTATCATGAATTGATTAATAATATTTGTTGCCACATTCAGATGTACACCTCGAACTTTAGTATTCTACACACGAACTGTGTGAATTCGTATTATTTGTGTGTCGAATGTACTTACTGGCTCATACACGTAGTAATTAAAGAGTCTTGTAAGCTGGCCATAAATGGGAAAAATTGGGCACTAATAATAAATCGTTGAAGTGTCAAAGAACTGCAATTCTGTGTGAACCCCCGATGTTATTCGGAGTGGATTAGTTGTGTCCCATGAAATTTCAGCCATCCGCTACCGAGAGTAAGGATCCAACGAGAACATCAAGAATCATCGATCTACGACCCGGGAAGATACAGGTCCTCATTGACATCATCGAAATGGCCGGCATTGAGCCTGGAAAAAATTGACTGCCTAACACTTTCACCAATTCACCTGCTTCTGTAGAGAATTCCGGCCTGTAGTTTAATTTCACGTAGCTCAATCCCTAAAAACTTCTGGAGCATTTTGAAAGCCACGTCTATTAAATATGGTATTTGATTTCTCGGACGGAAGTAAATAAATACGTGTTTTGGTGTGAACTATGTAGTTCGGCTGAAATAGTTCACTGAACTATATATTTCTTTCGAACTAGTTCAGTAAGAAGAACTATTCCGAATTGAACAGTAAAAGGAAGTACTTTTCCTGTCTGTAATTTCAATGTTGAAACCTGGTATGGGTCCATCAGAGACTTTGAAGTTTATAGGAAGACATTTTTGCCTCGATGTTAGCATTGCTCTAAGAATTCTCGTACTCTCAGTGACAGTTGCGAGTGGAAAGAGAACTTTCTCAAAGCTGAAATTAAGAAAAACATGTCTTAGCTCAACAATGAGCCAAACACGTTTAAATGGACTTGCAGCACTATGGAGCACAAGCTTGCAGAGGACTTCAATACGCAGATTGTGTTAAAAAATTTGAATAAGTGAAAGCAAGGCAGGTTCGATTCTGTCTAGCTTCTGTTTTATGACTAATGTGTTGGTTATTTACTGTGTTGGTTTCATTTGATTCAGCACTAAGTAGTTATTCTACACATTGATGTTTAAACCAAATAAACTTTACATTGAATTTATTTTGTTTTCCGCTGAATATACTATCTGTTCACAGCTGTAAAAGAAAGTTTATTTACGCTTACCGCAATTTGCGAGGCTTATTGACATTAGGATTAGCTAGATTAGTTTAAATGATCTGATTATCTTTTTGAAGTCAAGTCAAGAGACAGATTTTAATATTCCACAAACTTTTTTTTTAATGGGGTCGGCAATTTGGCTTGTATTCATCATTGCAGCTACAAATAAATGACCAATGCCTTAAACAAGGCAATAGTTACCTTGTTATAGTGTTAATGGAAAACTTAGGTTTACGAAAGGTACCCTTTGGTATTTGTGATATGCCCTGCGTGAACATTTCAACTCTTAATATTTTCGACAGTTTGCTGATCTTTGACCAACCGAGTCAGTCGGTTGTATATATAAAATTTAGAATGTACTTCATTCTAGGAATTTCCAAGAACATTCTCTGATTCACATGAATAACGTGATTCGGAGAATATACTTCACCTAAGAATGTACTCAGCTTGAGTGAATGCAAAGAACACTTTCAGACTTCATATGAATAAAACTAGAGAACTTTCTGAAGTGAGCTCTCTAGTAAACTTCGAGCTGAATAACTTCTATTAAGGTTACGTTTTACTGTGGTTTATAATAAAAATGACAATGTGTGTTGTTCAGAGGAAAAAAAAAAAAGAAAGAAAGAAAGAACGATACCTAATACATCGTCTGACGAAATACGAGAAGAACTGAAGTTGTGTATACAACTCTGTTTCTCAAGTATATTATATATATATCTCTATTGTGGTTTTGTGATCTGCTATGGGGAAGAAAGTTGTTTGAACATATCAATGTAGTTTTTGTGGTTCCCTTGAAATCACATTTTGATCAGTTAGTGCCGCAAACCAGTGGCGTAACTAGGACTTGGCTTTTTTTTGGGGGGGGGGGGGGGGAGAGATAGGTCTGCTTGACGAGCAAAATTTTAGTCAGTTTCCAGACAGACTACCAGCTTCCACTCCCGTTGAAGAAACTAATTCACTCCCATCCAATGGAAGATTATGGTAAAACACTCCAAGTTTTCAATCTTTACCAGATTGCTGATATACGATTTTTCCTTTTTTTCCCTCTTTTTTTTTTTTTTTTTTTTTTTTTTTTTTTTTTTTTTTTTTTTGGGTTCGGGGGGAGGGGGGGTTTCTATCCCCCTCATCCCCTCCACCCTAGTTACGCCACTGCTGCAAACTGATCGAAATATGATTTACTGTATGTCTCAGCTGTTAGATATCATAATTTGAGTATGTTTTCAAACTATAATAGGTGACCACTAAACCTAACTTTTAACTACCTGTACTTCCAGTGCTTTCGACAGATGAAGTAGGCTTATTTTACTCAGTTTATTACTGCCCATATGGTCAAACAAAATATTTCATAGCAGTACAATCTTACGATATTAAATACTGAATGGCTTCGAAATCATGTTATAAGGTCAAAAACGTAAAGAACACAGTATATTTGAGGAGAGCATGCAACATAATGAACCACATACGAGATCTGCAGTACAATTGTTTTAGTGTCATGGATTAATGGCCTCCCCCCACACCCCGACGTCATAGTGTAATGTCTGAGTTGTCTTCGACAGCATTCGTTTTCTGCTTATGGCGAACCCAACAGCATAACATTGTAAACAGGTTAATTAGATGAGTTCTCTAAAGAGAATATCTGAGAACTACAGTGCTGAGAAGTGCCACATTTGGTGGATAAACATGTTACTTGTTTTCCCATAGATTATAGAAAACGGTTGTACTGTGTGGGAATGATGGCAGTATTTGAAAAACTGAACGCAACAATTTTAAGGTCTCTTTAAATAGTAAACTAATAAATAATGATAGCGGAGATCGCGTACACGTTTTCAATAACATGCCTGCAGCCATAAAAAGTTTAATAAGGTTCAGTACCAACAGAAAGGATTTATTGATGGCCAACTCTTCTGGTGATGGTGCGTGTAATATAATATCACAGGGTACCGGTAATGTGATTGCGTACATTATGACTTCTGAACAAATCTTGCGCAGTATTGTACGGTGATCATAGTAAAAGTGTTGTTAACGTCTTTTTATTTTAGTTTCATATGATGTGTGGCAGCAAAATCCTAAGAATAATTATTTGCATCTAAATTTGTTGAATATTATCATTTAGTAACAAATTTTATGTCCTTTTAAATGTAAATATGCAAGATTCTGTCTTCTGACCGATTCCACATACACAAGGGAAAAGTCATTTGGTATATGTGAAAGGTACATTAGCATGTATGTTCTTATTTGACAATAATTTATTGTGCTTTCTCTTTCCTGACACATTGTACATCAAAGAGAATTCCTCGTTTTGGTTCAACTAGAACGAGAAGTACATTCTAATTTGAAACGAAAATCTCTGGCGCGCCTAAGAAAAGGCAGCATACTCCAGCAAGTGACAGTAGAAGTGTTCAAAATTGATTTTTTTTTAAATATATGTTTAATATATAAACATACACATAAATAATGAAATACAACGTTACCTGAAAACCATCTGTAAATATCTTCTACAGGTCCCACACATGCAAGCGGCTCAGTGGTCTAGGGGTATGATTCCTGCTTTGGGTGCAGGAGGTCCCGGGTTCAAATCCCGGCTGAGCCCGTAATTTTTATTTCTGTTTATCATCAAAATATCTTCTCAAATGTAAGTTTTACATGATTTTAATTCAATTTTTTGAAAAATTGCGCGTATTATTTTATTTATATTACGTTCAGTTGTTCTGACGTAAAATGATTATCATGATTGCTCACTTGTTTTATGGGTTTATAACCGTGGTCTAAGGCATAATTCACTGCCTAACGTTTCGTTTTCTGGTGTTGGGAACATAATCAGAGGTCGTTTACACTCAGAAAGAGACTAACAAGCTCAACAAGCCGGTTTATATGCAACCACACGATGGTCGGTTCGTGATATCATCAAGTCAACAATCCTCTCTATTTCCTTAGTGCTAAATAAAACAGTGCCAATTATTCGGTACTACAATCTCTGCAGCAAACGTTGGCGCGACTTCACGATCTCAGTCAGTTGACGTCATGAACTTACCGTTACTGGGAAACACTGTCCGTTCTGAAGTGTTATGCATTTTCGTGCCACACCTTTCGTTGCATCTGCGAATGAAGATCGAGTGTGAGCCGTTAAATATGAAATATGTTGTATCTACAAGACTATTTTGATTGAAAAAGCGCTTTACTCAGCACGACTAGCCAGATTCGAAATATTGCTTTTCAAATGAACGAATCGACGTGGACATTTCCTCTTAAACAGAGTAGCCAGTCTTTTTTTTTTTTTTTTTCTTTTTTTTTCAAATGTTCCAATATTTGTAAATCTATTGGACTCAACTGCTTGGTCATTCAAAAAAGTAAATAAATAAAATAAAAAATAAAATAAAATAAATAAATAATAATTTAAAGCTTATGGGACTTAACTGCGGGGTCATCAGTCCCTAAAGCTACAAACTTATACTAAAGACATTACAAACATCCATGTCGAGGGAGGATTCGACCCTCCGACGGGGAACGGCCTGGCGCATCGGAGCGTAACGTCTCAATGCGTTCGGCCACTCCGCCGCGGCTTTAAAAAGGAGAAAATATTTTTTTTCCACGGAACAGTGTCTGAGAAATGCTATTCCACTGGCTATTACTTTCCGCAAATTCCTCAACCGAAGTTGCAATTAGTATGTTAACATTGACACGATTACCAATTGCGCAGAAATTTTATAATGCTTACAACTACAAGCTGTAGTGAATTAAAATATCTTCTTAATTGTTGGCTGGTGCTTCTGATAGGATAAAGGGGGAAACGTGAAATTTTCTGATAAATGAAGACAAAAATACCCTTGATTTTAACAAGGCCATGGTAATTTTTTGAAGACTGCCTGATATTTAACAAAAATTGTATTGTTTTCTTGCTTTTAATGAAGTCTTTTATCAAAGTACACTTACGTTTTCAATTATCCAATTAATCCAAACATTTGTTTTACTGGTGGTAATAGATGTGACTTTCCACAACCAACACCTTTCATATTTTCAAGTTGTATCATTACATTAAATATTTTTAATAATCTGCGACGATTGTCGCTTGCGTATCCATTCTCACTTCAATACATATCTCTGTTTCGCGATTATCATTTTTTTTTTTCATCCGTCCTGGAGAGAGATCGGAAGCGTTCTTAGTCTTTCTAAACTCTTGTAGTGATCGGACGCCTCTTCATTCTCTCTGCTATTAACATGTAAGTGTGAGCTTCCCTTATTCATTCTTACTGTAATAAAACCCCAGTTTAGTTTCTAACATTTTTAATTCAAAATGACCTCCTACTCCCAATAATTGATATAACTTGTTTTCAGGATTCTCCCGTCAATCGTAAAGAGATGGTTATTGTTACGATTCGTTTCGCGCTTACGTAAGTTTGGTTCACATCCATTAAATTTATACTGATATGATTTTCAAAACGAGCAGTTACTGTTTTTATTCAGCGAAGTCCGATATTTTGTAATTTTATCCTCCTAGTGTGTCAGTATCCTAACGATATTATGAAACTTTGTTACGCGAAGCGTTTGATTACCGAGCGTAGACTTACGGCGGACAGTTTAATTTCATTTCATATTCCAGCAGAAAATGTCTACAGCTGATTTACACCTCATTCTGCATGTAAAGGTAACTATTCGCCGACCTTCTTTTGTAGTGATGATTACCGGTGTTAACTTCAACAATGCTTACCTACATTTTTTAATGCGTATATGATCCTTGTTCTAGTCTGACATCTTCTTTAAAAAATTTGATTCTTGTAGATATTCAGAAATTAATTTAATTCTGTAAGCAGTATTTATTCCAAACCATTACAACAACAAATATAAAAATTACAAAAGCATCACTACAAAGTTCAGGACACCAAGTTAATTACACCCTTAACCCTGAGTTACTATCATTTTCGACTATCACAGCTACTATCGTGGGGTCGAATGGGACCCCAAAAATTATTATTATCTATGTTAGTGCGGATTGAATTTTTTATCGTTATTGTATTATAATCATTTATTTCACTTTGTTTACAACTGCTTTAATCAAAATTCGATGTATAAAAATGCCACAAATTCATACAAAACATATATTATAAATGTCTGCATTTGTACTATTCACAACGCAGATGTTAGTTTAAGGTGAAAACAAATTCTATTGTAGTAATTTTTTTCTTTTCTTCATATTCCATGTTAATTAATGATATTAATATCTGAAAGAAGCAAAGAAAAATTTTAACACATAATAATTAAATTAACAATCATTACTTTAAAGCATGCAAAAATCTGAATTGTTAAAGTATTGTTGTTTTCTAAAAACTTACTCGTTCTTGCACTGCACACATAATGTCTTCTGCTGAAAGTGATTTTTGCAAACAAATTTATAACATTTCGAAAAGTGACTAACATTTTTTTGTCCTGATTTCTGGAGCAACATAACACCTTTGGCGCTTTTTAGATCCACTTGAGCTTGATGTTGTAAATTGCTCTTCCAAAAGAAATGCTGATTTCATTAACGTTTTCAAACTTGTTGAAAGATTTGGCCCATTAGCACATTGTTTTATGTGATTGGCAGAGTTTTTGATATTTCTTTCATAAACTGACAACGTGACATCTTTGTGTGGGAATTGGCACACAGGTAAATTACATAACTTAACAACAGCAATATACATTACAGCCCACCATATGGCCAGTGGCCACCTTTTACATCTTCTTCCATATCTGTAGAGAGCACACTTCTGATCAAGGGCATTGACGACACCCTTCGTTGAGTTGTAAAATAGAATTATATCAGGTTTACTACTCTGCTGATCAATACGGTTATCATGATGCATTGAGAACATGACTATTGATTTACTTTTCTTGGGGACGTAAGAGCAAATGGTTAAATCTTTCTTGAAATCAAATTTTGTGTGCCCAACTTCGTATGATTTATTGGCCAAGAATTCTGCCGGAATTTCACGTTTTGTTTTCGCACTGTACCAACGTATGTTAGGCCATTCTTTTCTAATTCATTAGCCAGTCCTACAGATGTGAACCATTTACATTTCTGTTAGTCTGAGCAATTGGTTGAACCACCTTCAGAACAGACTGTGTCGGGATCCTTAGTTTTGATGGATTTGAAGTTGTCGCCTTCCGTGACTGAATAAAAGCATTTAGAAGATAGTGAGATTTTGCACAACACAAACCTTATTTTTAATCCATATTTTGCTGGTTTGTTTTGTAGATAGATTCTAAAAGAGTAGCGACCACGGAATGCTACTAGCATTTCGTCAACTGTTGCAAATTGTGAGCAGTTGTATTTTGCTGCAGAGTTGGATACAAACATGTTAAACAATTCAGAGGTAGGTGCCTGACTGTTCTCTCTGTTCCCTGGTAGCTCGATCATCAGATCTGATAACAAAGAAAAAGAAACCATTCCTTGGTCATTGTTGCTCCAAATATTGGTTTTCCTGTTAGATCTGTAGCAAAAAGTGAGTCTGCATTTTTGTGATTATATTTACAAGCATCTGCAAGGTAAATCAATCCCAAAAAGTTTTCATTTCTTCTAGTGACATGATCTACATACGTCGCATTCAAACCATATGTTACACTCACAGCAGAGATTTGTGCATTTGTATGATACACTTTAGTGTTCAGGATTTCGTCAGCAATAAGCAGAGACCATGCCTGAAGCGGTGTAGACGGCTTACATTGCCGAGCAGGTCCAATCAATTCTGGTAAATTAACTATTAGATTTTCTGGTTCGAGAACTGCGGGGGAGGGGGGGGGGGGACGCGCCCATTTAAACCAGTTTTTCCTGTAGTAGTAACTACTAGACATATTCCAGAATCAAACTTTCACTCTGCAGCGGAGTGTGCGCTGATATGAAACTTGCTGGCAGATTACAATTGTGTGCCGGAACCGGGACTCGAACCTGGGACCTTTGCCTTTCGCGGGCAAGCGCACTACCGACTGTGCTATCCCGACACGACTCACAATGCCGCCTCACAACTGTACTTCCGCCAGTACCTCGCCTCCTACTTACCAAACTTCACAGAAGCTCTCCTGCGAACCATGCAAGACTAGAATTCCTGGAAGAAAGGATATGGTGGAGACATGGCTTAGCCACAGCCTAAGGGATGTTTCCGGAATGAAACTTTCACTCTGCAGCAAGTTTCATATCAGCGCACACTCCGCTGCAGAGTGAAAGTTTCATTCTGGAAACATCCTTTAGGCTGTGGCTAAGCCATGTCTCCACCATATCCTTTCTTGCAGGAGTGCTAGTCTTGCATGGTTCGCAGGAGAACTTCTGTGAAGTTTGGAAAGTAGGAGGCGAGGTACTGGCGGAAGTAAAGTTGTGAGGGGGCATCGTGAGTCGTGTCGGGATAACAATCGGTAGTGTGCTTGCCCGCGAAAAACAAAGGTCCCAGGTTCGAGTCCCGGTTCCGGCACAGAATTTTAATCTACTAGACATATTGTCACAGTTTTCGTCTTCTGAGGAGTCAATCAGAAATTGAAGTGTCTGTACTGTGTTCTCTTTCAGAATCACTTATGTCGACGTCTTCTTCTCCTCTCTCCTTCAGATTCATTTTCTATTACGTCCAAATAGTCCATAACCTCTTCCGATGTCATTACATGTCCGTCGATACGAATAGATTGTCTAGCTATTGTTAACACACACACTAAATTCAGTATACACGACGAAACGTCGAAAAAATATAACACACGTAAGTACTATCGTAGGTTCTACAGCGACCCCAAATCCAATTACTCCGCATCAATCAACGTCACGACTTTCACTAACACGTTAACAGGAAGACAATTGATTACTAGGAGAATACAAAATATCATTGGCGCACCAGTGTCGCCATTCCAGAAATGGAAATGAGCGTATGGCATTCTTGGCCGGGAGATCCCTTACGGGATTGTTCGGCCGCCTTAGTGTAAGTCTTTTTAGTTGACGCCGCGTGGGCGACTTACGTGCCAATGATGATGATTAGGACAACACAGAACACCCAGTACCCTGCCAGGAATCGAACCCGGGCCTTCTGCGTGGTAGTCAGCGACGCTACCGCTGAGCTACGGAGGAGGACTGCCATTCCAGAGAAATTATATAATATTTATGCTGGGGTCAAAAATGACCCTACGATAGAAACTGAGGGTTAAGTATATTGTGAGCTGAAAGTCCACAACATTTAAGAATGTCTGAATTTATGTGGTGTGATTAGAGTAACCCCCCCCCCTCCCCAAACACACTTGGTAGTTCGGGTTACTGGAAGTGCGGGAGGTATTGCGTGTGCGCCTAAAAGATATTGTCAGCTACTGGACACTATTTACACTCAGCTAAATCGGCAACTGTAAACTTAACTCTTAATACTCTTTAAAAAGAATGTTTTAATGCAAATAAAGTTACATTTCAATATATATATATCCAGCCGCCCTGCAACCCGTCCTATCACACAGTATATAGAAGAATAACAGAACAAGAGATTCTGTGACAATAAAAGACCCCTTCGCTATACAGCTGAGAACTATATTTTATTATGTGACTTGTTTTGTTTTGTATTTTCTGATGAAGGCAATCTTAGTCACTGCCGAAACCTAGTCAAATAATTTTTAATTTGCGACCGAGGGCTGTTTGTTTATCTATTGTCATTCTTATTTGTTGGGGAGGTATCCAGGGTATTTGATGGAAGGGGGCAGTGTATGACCACAAACTGACATAAAAGCTGTTTATGGTTCCAAATTTAGTGTCTAGACACTCACGGACGCGGCAGTAACTGACACAGGAAAGAACAACAAAAGCGGCCTGATCTCTTATTTTCGAATGTTAATATTATTCTACAATGAAAGCTGCTGGTGATATAGACAGAACCAAAAGATGAATGATAGATTTTTTTCCGTAGTACTGAGAAAGAACTGGAAGAAAGGATGGAAGGAAGATTAGGGTTTAACTTGCCATCGGCAGCGTTATTATTAGGGTCAACACACGCGCTGGTGTTTTGGGGTAAGGACAGAAGGAAAGTAGGCCTTGCCCTTTCGAAGGAACCATAAAAACATTTGCCTGGAGGG
This sequence comes from Locusta migratoria, assembly GCA_026315105.1. Taxonomy (NCBI): domain Eukaryota; kingdom Metazoa; phylum Arthropoda; class Insecta; order Orthoptera; family Acrididae; genus Locusta; species Locusta migratoria. The sequence continues at coordinate 213,069,986 of CM048749.1, forward strand.
AAATCACTGGAAACCTAAATTTGGATGGCTGGAGGTGAATTTTAACCAACGTCTTCCTGAATGCGAGTCCAATGTGTTATATGCCAACTCGTTCGGTGAAAATCGAATAAGACTGTCCCATGGAATCCATAACTCATTCTATACCGCATTTGTGACTAAGTTAGCTGCACTGACTCCTGGAAACATCTGAGTGAGATATGACTAATTTTGAAATGTCAGCAACTTTCTGAAAACATCACCTACTGAAAGTGTGTATAATGAGGCCAGTATTCGTCAGACACGAAATAAAAAAAAATGCAGTGCGATTCTTAATAAAGAAAATAGAAACCACCACATTTAATTATGCTACTTATTTACAAAATAGCACCGATACTGTAAGAATCGTCCTTATTTTATACAAAACCAAGGGCTCGAAATCTCAGTTTTAGAAATAATAGTATTAAAAAGGAAAATTGGGAGGTTTTGTGGAAGTGACTGGATATGAAAGTGTTACGACAAATGCTTTGTATTGGTGACGATGTTCCAAAAGCATTGCACTGAATACAGGTTCGCAATGTGTTGCTATGTAATCAATTTAAAAATAATCCTATTAATTTTTACAATAGACGACAACCGACTCGAGTCAGTAACTGTACCGTATTATTTAAAACCATTGTCATTTCCGGACAAATTTTGACAAACAAATAGGGATGATAAATAGTGTTAATGAATCACTTTGTGAAGAATACCGCACGTGAAACACTATTGGTGTTCACTTATGAGAAAACCTCTGTCCATGTATCTCTTTGATGGGCACAACATCAGCAGCAGAGTTTATTTGCCACAGCAGTAGCAGCACTCTAAGCGTTCAGAAAGTCACTTCGGAATACGATATTTGCATTGATATGTCACAATTCATACAACTGAAAGCGTAGAAAATCGACAATAACTAAAAAAAATACACCAAATTTGTGGCTCTTCCGCGATATGAAATGGCACATCACACTATCGTTTATTTACGACCCTCTTGTAAGATACAGAATTTAGCCACTGAAAACTACCCTTTTCCTGGAAGACTGAAAAATTGCTAGTAAACATCACACGATCTGATATTTTGCGCAGCCAAATCAGAAAATGTATAATGTAGGAAAACCATGCAGATGTAATAATAAATGTCAAAAGCAATAAAACTATTTTCCAATACAGAAAACAATATTGTTGCTACATCTGACTCACATGGCAAAAGGTTGCACACATTTGCTTTTGAAACAAAATTATAACTGAAAAATAATTTTATATATCAGAAAATATAATGAAGTAAAATAATGGAAAGTGGCTATGATAATAACAGGAAACTACACAAATACATATTTCTCTTGCATGGAATGTAATAATACTCTTGCTTTTAGCGGAGTAACCTTCAATTATACAGACATTTCAAAATATATTACTTCATGAATAAGCTGTAACTAATCTAATGTCATGGTTTCAATTAGATTGTCTGTATTTACACTTCGTATTACTGACTTCGTAATTTACTAACGCATGTAACACAAAAATTAGACCATGCAAATTCTTTTGGACTCTGCTTGTAAAATTTCTTCAGGACATCTGGTAACCAATCGCATGCTTCCGAAAGCATTCGTACCAGTGATTTTTTGCAGAGTGAGCAACTCTGTCGTTATGATTCTAATGGAATGGTTCACAACACGGTATCTGCTTTGCACGAATGAAAATATTGGTCTATTTCACAATATTTTAGACAAGCTTATTGCAATTTTCAAGAAAAGTGACATTCGAAATGATAAATAATTAAGCATTTTTCCAAATATAAGCAAATAAGGCACCAGAAAATCATGTCCTACGACAAGTGTCAAAGTAAAAATCCAGTTCGGCATGTGAATTTTTTTCTTTGCAGAGCAAAAGTATTAAATCCAAAGTTAGTAACATCGACATCCCGCTACCATCCTAGTATCATATCCGTCAACATTGCCGAAATTATTCATACCGGCTGCTAACAATCTGGGCACGCATTTGAAGGCACATGCCTTTCATACTAAGGCATTTTTTCTGTGATGGAATCTTAAAATAGTACCTGCTGGAATGAGAACTGTGTTCTAATTTCACCATATAGTTAGTCTACTGTAACAACTCATCTAACTAGATCTTAGTTTCTGAAATCTAATTTAAAATAGAACTTATTTCATGATACATTTGTAAGAGTATTTGAAAATTGTTTCCCCAAGAAAATAGTTAAATATAATAAGAAACCATGGCTTACTAAAGGAATAGGAATATCTTGTAACCGAAAAAGGGAACTGTATCTAACAGCAAGAAAGAGTAATGACCCAGAAACAGTCAAATATTATAAAAACTACTGTGCTACATTAAGGAAAGTTATTAAAAAGTCCAGAAGCATTTGCATCATGGCTGAGATTATTACCTCTGATAAAAAAATTAAAACAATTTGCAATATTATTACCAGGGAGACAGGGAAACCAAAAACACAGTGAGACAACATTACCATCAAACTGAATGAAAAGTTTATAACTATTAAGCCAGAAGTTGAAAAAATTATTATTTATTATTTTTAAATGTTGTGGAGAAAATAGGATCTAAATGTTCATTAGAAGAAGCTAGGCAGTTAATGGAACAGGCCATACCCACACAATTTGATACGGCAGAAACTCCACCCACCTCTCCTTCTGAAATTAAGAAAATAATAAACTCCCTCAAGAGTATTATAGTTTTCAAAATGAAATGCCAATATCGCACATTAATAATTTATTAAATAACGACCGGTTTCGGTGCACTGTCACTATCATCTGGTCATATATATGTTATAAGCTGGTCATATTGATAAAAAATGGGTATAAAATAAGTGCAACATTGCACTTAGTCATTATATAAAAAATACACAAGTTAAAAACATGACAGCTTACAAAAAATTGGTCAGTATATTGTAAGCTGTAATGTTTTTAACTTGTGTATTTTTTATATAGTGACTAAGTGCAATGTTGCACTTGTTATTTTATACCCAATTTTTTAAACAAGATGATCAGCTTATAACATGTGATCAGATGATGGTGACACAGTGCACCGAAACCGGTCGTCATTTAAAAAATTATTAATGTGCGATATTGGCATTTCATTTTGAAAACTATAAAACGATCAGATCGCCTCCAAAGCCGACTTTGTCAGGTAATCTCCCTCAAGAGTATAAGCTCACATGGAATTGATGGTAATTTCAGCAGGATAATAAAAGCTTGTTCTCAAGAAATAAGTAGGATTCTAAGCCACATACGTAATAGTTCTCTGAAGTAGGGTGTTTTTTCCTGCTATTGTTAAACCACTGCACAAAAAAGGGGATACGTCTGATGTAAACAACTACCGCCCAATCTCACTTCTGACAGCCTTATCCAAAATTCTTGAAAAATTAATGTATTCTAGAGTAGTTTCACACATAGGTAAAAATAAAGTTCTAACGAAATGTCATTTTGGTTTTCAGAAAGGCTTTTCAACAGAAAATACAATATATACTTGCACCAATGAAATACTGAATACTCTGAATAACCGGACATCTCCTGTTGGGATTCTTTGTGATCTCTGCAAGGCTTTTGATTGTGTAAATCATGGAATTCTTCTAGATAAACTAAAGTATTGTGGTATGAATGGGGCAGTGTACAAATGGCTTAAAGCATACCTAACAGGAAGAGTGCAGAAAGTTGAAATAAGTAATTCACATAATATGCAAAAAACAGCTGATTCCTCAAACTGGGGAGCAATCAAAAATGGGGTGCCACAAGGTTCGGTCTTGGGCCCTTTGCTGTTGTTAATATATATTAATGACTTATCATTCTATATTCATGAAGATGCTAAGCTGGTTCTTTTTGCTGATGATACAAGTATAGTTATCACACCCGACAGACAAGAACTAACTGATGTAATTGTAAACGACGTCTTTCAGAAAATCATTAAGTGGTTCTCAGCAAATGGACTATTATTAAATTTTGATAAAACACAGTACATACAGTTCCGTACCGTAAATGGAATGACACCATTAAAAATATAGACTTTGATCTGAAATCTGTAGCAAAGGTAGAAATTTCAAAATTTTTAGGTGTATGCATTGATGAGGAGTTGAATTGAAAGAAAGAAAAAAGAAAAAGAAACCACATTGAAGATCTGCTGAACCGTTTGAGTTCAGCTACTTATGCTATGAGGGTAATTGCAAATTTTGGTGATATACATCTCAGTAAATTAGCTTACTATGCCTATTTTCATTCTCTGCTTTCGTATGGCATCATTTTCTGGGATATTTAATCATTGAGTAAAAAAGTATTCATTGCACAATCAGAATCAGAATAATTGCTGGAGCCCATCCAAGATCATCCTGCAGACACTGATTTAAAGAGCTAGGGACCTTCACAGTAGATCCAACAGTATATATATTCTCTTATGAAATTTGTTATTACCAAACCCGCCGAATTCAAAAGCAATAGCAGTGTACATAACTACAACACTAGGAGAAAGAATGATCTTCACTACTCAAGGTTAAATCTAGCTTCGGTACAGAAAGGGGTGAATTCTGCTGCCACAAAAGTCTTTGGTCACCTACCAAACAACATCAAAAGCCTGACAGATAGCCAAATAGCATTTAAAAATAAATTAAAATAATTTCTGAATGACAACTCCTACACTGTAGATGAATTTTTAGATATAAATTAGTAAATCTGAAAAAAAATTTTTTCATGTAATATTTAGTACAAAGTAATAATTTGTAAAGACACCTTTCATTAACCTGACACATTCAACATCATTACGAAGTGTCGTATTCATGATGTATGGAACAGGTACTAATCTAATCTTCATAACGTCAGAGTTCTTTTGTCAAATGCAGACGATGAGGTTGAGGAGACTAATTTTGTAAAAAGTACCGCAATTGCCGAGATGGTTCCTTTCAGGCCGCAGTGGAGAAGCCGAGCGATCTAAAGCGCCTCGCTGCGGAGCGCGCGGTTGCTCGCCGTCGGAGGTTCGAGTCCTCCCTGGGGCATGGTGTATGTATTGTCCTTAGGTTAGTTTACCTTAGTTTAAGCAGTTTGTAAGCTACGGACTGATGACCATGCAGTTTGGTCCGATAGATTTACAAACATTTGAAAATTTTGAAATAAAGCGAAACTCCGATCCGGAACCTATCATGAGATTGACTAATGACAGCCACGGCGGAGTGGCCGAATGCATTGAACCGCTATACCCGATGCGCGAGGCCGTTCCCCGTCGGAGATTCGAATCCTCCCTCGGGCATGGATGTTTGTGTTGTCTTTAGCATAAGTTAGTCCATAAGTAGTTTGTAAGTTTAGGGAGTGATGATCCCGCAGTTAAGTGCCATAAGCTGAACAAAGATTTGAACATTTTGACTAATGACAACGTCACACAACTCCCGCCATTCTCATACGTTGCCAACATAAGCATGTTAGGCCACGAACACGGTAAGTAAAATCTAACCCTTTTAAGCAATTGAATTTCTTATGGGCACATGCCTAACAGACTAATATTTGTAATGATATGTAACAACTAGTAAGAATATAGGTCTCATTACTAAGCAATCAAGATTTTGGCTACCAGAAAAATATTACGTGTCACATTTATAACAAACTTTCAAATTTGAACTCTTTCGGGTATTTTCTATGGCCCAGGCAAAAAAGATGTAAATTAAAACCCAAAAATTCTGGCGTGTCATTATTGATTATTACAACTGTCTTAGTTGCTGCAGTTCCAAGATATGACATTTATCAAAAGGCAGTCCTGAGCATGTTTAACTTTTAAATGTCATATTTAAAAGAACCTCCACAATCAAAATTTATTGAGCAGCAATACTGTGGCAATATATCGCGTCAAAATGCGACAGTATTTATGATGGGAATGTGTCAGCCTTCGTAGCGTTATGTATGACGACTGAGTCGCTTGCCTTGCAAAACAAACAGAAACAACGCAGAGTGGACGAAATATGCCTAGTACAACTTCCTGTAAACATGTCTACGGACTAGTAGGTGCTCATACACTGCAAGACACAGTTAACAAGTTACAAGTGGACGGTTGTGTTTTCTAGGTATCTCTCTCTTGTATATCCTGCTGCATACGAAATTAAACATTTACCGTTTTATAGTCGAAAGTTGGTATTACCTTATCCGTTTTATGATAACTATTGCAAGGGAAAAATGGACTGTAGGCTCGTTGGACAGCTGACCTAAACCTACGTACTCTGATAACTGCTACAAGTAAATTTAACATTTCTGCTTTCTTTCTGAAAGACATGTTCCTCAGGTTCCTCTGCTTTTGTGAGCAACGATATATCAGATTTCCTAGACACTCAGCAATTTAACTTCTTAAAATACCGCATGATGCTTCAATATACATCTCCTAGACCACTCGCTGGTCTTTTGTAAATATATTTTACAGTTCTTTTGACGATCCAAAATCAGACGGTCGTCAAAGATTAGACACTCTTCAAATTAGTAAACTAAGCTTCGTGTGCCGAGCATAATTTTGTTTACGTTATAATCCACCGATTACAGTACATTAACTTCTAACTAGAATGCATGGCGACTCATTTTACCGAAATGAGTAGAATTCGTGTGTGCCAACTTCTCATGTTGCTAGCGAAGGAAATTTCAAAGCAACACGGAACCTTGTTTCGGACAGGCCAAACACTAAACTCCTGATAAGTGACAAGGCACAGAAGTTATGCTACCGGACGTGTCTTTAGAACTATCTACCATTTCAATGTATCACGACGTCATTAAAATTATCCTGCAAATGAATTTTCTAAAAAGGAAGTACCACACCTCAAACAAAAGAAACAATTACACCCGAACTAACAAATGGCTGAACTGATGAAAGAAAGAGGTTTGTTCGTATGCATGTTGATGACAAGACTATAACATACAGTACATCTAATCTACTTCTCCGGTTACGCTTTGTACTAGTCAGTTACCACAATCGTATTTCATACGCACATTTGAGCTTCAACTACCTGATATCTTGCAAAGTTCTGTATCGTAAGAAATAATGATTTGTACATGCGTAAGTTCACTTCGCGAATGACCTGCTCGAAATACATTTTGTGACAGGCTCTTCATTTGAAAATAATTACAGCGTCACAACTTCATTTTACGAAACCACTTACTACAATTTACAAAGGTTAACAGCATCAATTCAGGCAGCTTTTGCCAGTGTAAATTAGAAAGTTCTTACCTGCGGTAGCAGACAGAAGGCTTCATTGTGTACCGAAACAAAAGCGGCAGACTGCAGGTGTACAGGCACAGCATACCACTCGCCATCTCGCGCATGAAGTTATTATACGGCGGCAGTCTTAGCAGCGTCGAACACAACGGCCCATTCGACGCTGCAGCTACTGCTATACGGTCTGTCTGCCACATTACGACCCAGCACGTCCGCTCATCGATGGATCGATAATTCGTTTCAACTCGTACTATAATGCTACAAATATCCTTGTAATGAGTGAGCTACTTCACTTTATATTAATGTTTAATACCGCATTTCTTTGCAGTGATTGTTAATGCAGAAATCGTAAGAAGAGATATTTATGCATACAAATATAGTTAATTGAAGTTCAGGACAATATTAAAAACATCAAAAATTACAAACAAATGGTTGAAACTTTTTAAGTCAAATATTAAAGACAAAAAATGTGACTTAATTTTAATGATCTATGTAAAGATCTTATAATGCGGCTTTAATAATAACGTACTAGCTGATAGCCCAGGAAAAAAAAGATGTAAAGTAAAACCCAAAAATAAAATTCTGGCGTGTCATTAGTGATTATGACAACTGTATTAGTTGCTGCAGTTCCGAGATATGACATTTATCAAAAGAAGGTCCTGAGCATGTTTAACTTTTAAATGTCATATTTAAAAGAGCCTTCACAATCAAAATTTATTGAGCAGCAATACTATGTCAATATATCGCGTCAAAATGCGATAGTATTTATGCTGGGGATGTGTCAGCTGGAACTCTGCCTTCGTAGCGTTATCTATGACGACTGAGGCGCTTGCCTTGCAAAACAATCAGAAACAACGCAGAGTGGACGAAATATGCCTAGTAAAATTTCCTGTAAACATGTCTACGGACTAGTAGGTGCTCATACACTGCAGGACACCGTTAACAACAAGTTACAAGTGGACGGTTGTGTTTTCTACGTATTTCTCTCTTTTAGATTCTACTGCATACGAAGTTAAACATTTACGGTTCAATAGTCGAAAGCTTGTATTACCTTATCCGTTTTATGATAACTATTGCAAGGGAAAAATAAACTGTATGCTCGTTGGACAGCTGACCTAAACGTTCGTGCCAGTTCTGATAACTGCTACAAGTAAATTCTACTTTCTCTATTAAGGACATGTTCCTCAGTTTCCTCTGCTTTTGTGAGCAAAGATATATCTGAAATTTCCTAAACAATCACCAGTGTCACTTAAAATACTACATGATGATTAAATATACATCTCCCAGACTACTTCCTGTTCTTCTATAAATGTATTTTACAGTTCTTTTGAAGATCCAAAATCAGACTGTCGTCAAAGATTACACACTCGACAAATTCGTAAACTAAGCTTGGTGTACAGGCAGTGGCGTAGCTATCATAGGGCTAGGCGGGGCAGTGCCCCGGGGCCCCCGAACTCTAGGGGCCCCTCGGCCTCCGTGAGCGACGTTTGAAAAAAGTACAGTAGACTATCGATTTTTTGTTTTTGCTCTCCCACCCTGCCGTCCATTATCTCCATCTGCCCTCAAACCAAGTTTCCCACAGTAGCCGCTTTGGGCCACCGGGTGGCGGAACATTGCTTTTAGTGTGGCCTTCACTACACGCCGCTCGGTGGTGCTGCTGATCTTCCAAGTCGCCAGTTGCTGTGTACAACAATCGGCACACCTCAGTCGGCGTTGCAGCAGAAGCAGAGGCAGCATCTAAGCTGCTCACTGCGCCTTCCAAGTGTTGCGGCGCGCCGCTCGGCACATGCGAAGGATCGAGCACCTCCAAATACTGAATACATACATTTACTCTACAGTACTTCTTATTGGCAAATAGATATGTACAGTTTGATTATACCAATAATCGGTTTTCCGAACATCCATGTCTTCCAGTTACTTCGGATAATCGACGGTCTACTGTATATAATATTTTAATTGAATGAAGGATTTTCAAGTTTTATTAACTTGTTGAACCCTGAGCAACAACCTCAAATGCATGAAGTGAAATCCAAATTTTATTCCCACCTCGCAATATAAACATAACAATATCTATTGCTTGTCCACTATGACGCGACCCTCCTATCGTTAGAGTGTCGTCGGTTGAAGTCGGAGTTGCCATGGCTGACAATCTTGTGATATAACAATAAATGGCGGCGAATTACTAGACCACATTTGAATTATTACAGAACGGTATTATTATGGTAACTAAACTGTATAGTGAATTCCCCCAAGGGAGTGCTGTAACCCAATGAAGTGCTGTAACCAACTGCACTCTGAAAAGAATGCAAGAAGAAGAGAAAATATGGTTACTTTGTCACAATAGTGAATTGTGCATTCTAGACGCTGCCCTCTGCCCCAGTCATAATAAGCGAAAATTTCGATTTACGTTATTTTACTTATTACTTCATACAGCCTGGTAGCGGCATGGCTCAATACAAAATGTTTTATCATACAAAATCCGGCAACTTCCTTTTGCTGAAACCATCCTACAAGAATATTTCATTTATTTTCTTTCTTTGACTGGGCTTTAAACGAAATAAGTCTGATCGGTATGGAGCATGGGGTCGTTGTATCTGCATGTCCTGCCTAGATCTAACTCTATCCCTCGGCAAAATTTCATTCAAATGCACCCAGTAATTTTTGCGTAAAAGCATACCAAACAAACAACTTTTACAGTTATAACTATATTATCTGTTGCGTGACACATAATTTACTTAGCAGTATTTAGGTTTGCCTTATTATTTCTTACAGTGGTCAGTAAGGAGCTGAAGAAATACTTTTGCATCCGTATACGGTTTTAGTTTAAAGAGGGCACCAATGTTATTTTTGCCCTGGGGCCCTTGGTGACGTAGCTACGCCACTGTGTACCGGGCATAATTTCGTGTACGTTATAATCCACCAATTACATTGACTTCTATGCATGGTGGTAAAAGAACTAAAGAAGAAGTCTCTTTCCCAGGCGACTCATTTTACTGAAATGAGTAGAATTCGTGTGTGCCAACCTCATGTTGCTAGCGAAAGAAAATTCAAAGCAATACGGAACCTTTTTTCGGACAGGCTAAACACTAATTCCTGATAAGTGACAGTACACAGAATTTATGTTACCAGACGTATCGTATTTAAAACTATCTAGCAATTTCAATGTATTACAACGTCACTAAATTTATCCTGCAACTTAATTTTCTAAAAAGTCAGTACCACACCTCAAAGAAAAGAAACAATTACACCCGAACTAACAAATGGCTGAACTGATGAAATAAAGAGATTTGTTCGTATGCTTGTTGATGAAAAGACTATAACACACAATACATCTAAGCTACATCTCCGGTTACGCCTTGTACGAGTCTGTTACAACCATACCTCGTACGCACATTTGAACTTCAACTACCTGATATCTTGTGACAAAGTATTGTATCCTAAGAAATAATAATTTGCACGTGCATAAGTTCACTTCGCTAATGACCTGCTCGAAATACATATTGTGACCAGGCTCTTTATTTGGAAATAATTACAGCGTCACCATTTCATTTTACGAAATCACTTTCTACAGTTTCACAAAGGTTAACAGCATCAATTCAGGCAGCTCTTGCCGGTGCAAATTAGAAATTTCTTACCTGTGGTAACAGACAAAAATGTTCATAGTGTCTCGAGACAAAAGCGGCAGACTGCAGGGTAACGGCACAGCATACCACTCGTCATCTCGCGCATGAAGTTATTATACGGCAGTCTTAGCAGCGTCGAACACAACGGCCCATTCGACGCTGCAGCCACTGCTATACGGACGCTCATCGATGGATCGATAATTCGTTTCAACTCGTACTATAAAGGCGGCTACACACGTAACAGCGTGCTTGTCAAGCACGCTTGCGCAAGCGTGCTTGCAAAAGCATGCTTGAGCGTGTGTAGGATAAATTTCATCAATCATCAGCCTTGTAGAAGCAGCTTGATGCTGGATCGAATTTCGATTATGCATTCTTGTGGAAGCGTTCAAGCGTATGCGTGCTTGAGCGTGTGTGGACAATAAAGATGCTTGTGCAAGCATTTGACACTCGGGGTGAGGCTGCATACCGTGAGCGTCCTCAATAAGTTTCAATTAGTGGTGTAATAGCAATGTCTGAATAGGGTATTTGACTGTTTTCTGGAAATCGTTTTAAATTGTTAATTATGTCATATTACGGTCCGAACATGCTTTTTTACCTCGTGGATTTCAGTACTTTTTTAAAAAAACGAAATGAAATTCAAATAATTTGAAAGCCCGCTAAAACGCTACATTTGAGTCACGTGATGCCTGTGACATCATACAACACGCTGCTGCTGCTGCTGCTGCGCTCGTAAGATAAACAAATACCTGTATATTGTTTGGGCCGAGGCCTCGTGTTTAGCCGTTAACGTTTGCATAATGACCTACAAATATTGCTCAGTTCTGCACTGTACCAATACATCTGTCAAGACTCCAGAAAAATTGTTCTTGCAAGTACCAAAAAATGAGAAGATACGCAAATGTGGTTGACACTGGCACGAAGAGATCCAAATGAAATAGCGACTACTTCATGTGTGTATTTCTGTGACGATCATTTTGATCTAAGTAAACAATATTATTCCATTGGTAAACTAAACTGTTTAGTATCATTCTCTTCTACTGCAAAAGTGTAAAGTAGTATTATGTGTAGGTTAATGACCTGATGTTTACATTTGCGAAGTAAAACTTCATAATGTTACACGCCTACGATTTGTGTGTAATTAAAGCCGTTTCCTAATATATTTGGTGAAAGAACCACATGAATATTGTTGCAGCCCACTATAAATGTATAACTGATTATCTCCAGTGAGTGCAATTTTATCGCCAATAGATCTTAGTCAAACAACCGTTTTATACATCAACAACGCCATTCTGGTTACTTTACAACTTACGCTATCGTAATATACGTATATGGGAGATGTCTTGTAATGCGCCGATTTATTTAGCTTTCAAACTTTCGTAATATGCAAGTGTAAATACGATTAAAAGTGTTAGTTACCCAAATGTGTGTTTATTGACACAGTGTTTCGACGAAAAATATGATGGAATATAAAAGTTTTACTAAACACAAAATAACGTAAGCCTTTTCTTCTGCACAGGGCTCTACCAAGCATTTGCAAGTAAGTAACGTTGCACCTGATTAGCGTGTTTTTTAAATTAAAGCATAGGGCTTCGTATGTGGACGAGTAAACGTAAATGGATTAGTTTGTAGTGTCAAAAGTAGTGACACATTCATATCAAACCAAATCTTGAATATGTAAGGAAAATACTGATATGCATGGCAGAAAGTTTACACAATCGCAAACATTCACTCACAAAAACAACAAACGAGAAAAGCTCTGTAATTTCGGCGCTATAAATTTATTCCATCGTGTCTCGCTCGCAATGTTTACGTGAAAGTGACATGCCTTTGGCTACGCGAAAAGTTCGTTGCCAACCTACGAGCGATATGAAAACACCCCCGACGCAACCCGCTGTCCCTGTTCTAGACTATAGATATATTGTATAACTATACACAAGGCATTTTTGCTGTATTTTACAAGTTTTGATGTTTCACTTTACACCAGTATTGAAGCAGTTAAAATTACTCCCTCAACTGCGTGCTTTACTGGGATAAATTTTGCTAACTATCCCGGCGGCTTCCTGTGACTTTGTTGACAACAGATGCTGAATAGCGAGAATCATGAGACGTTGCCATTAGCCAATAGCGTGACAGCACAAATATTTTGTCGTTAAACCTTTGATTTACGAGGGCAGTTACTTTTACTGACCGGACAAGGGTACATACAAGAAGCTTAGAGCAGGAACAGCATTATTTATTTACTTCATGGTCTGTACGATACACTAATCTAGTCATTCTATGTGGTCTGAACTTCTGGACAAAGATTTTCTATCGTGTTGTTGATGTTGCCAACATAATCACTCAAGGCCGCTTGGATAGAAGATAAAATTTCACCCTTTATTGCATAATATGGTGACTTCAGATTAAGTCTGCTGACAACAAATAGGTTACTTTTTTCCAATGGCATAAAATATCTCTCGAAATAATTAACTTTAAAATGTAGGTATGCGTTACTTAAAATGCAGTTTTCACGTTTCTTATTTCTGGCACGTAAAAATTTGGATTGTTTTTAAAGAATAAAGACACCATAATTGCATCAACTTTAGGGAGGTTTCCGCTGTCAGCCTTCATATAACATCTTCCATTGTGGCATAAAAACTGTAAACGCGTTTAGATCACGAAAAAACTGAACTGAAAGCTGCGAAATGCAGGAAACGCGTACAATAATACAGCTCCGACTTCTAGTTGGCGCGCTGTAGGTGTTCTATGACGTCACCAGTACCTCAGCCAATAACGGAGCGTTTTCGATCACGTGATCTAATCGTGAAATTTGACGATTTAATTACGTAAAAATAACAGATGTTTTGTAAGAATTATGAGCGAAAATGCTGTCTGAATGTTATAATCATTCAGAATAACAACAATTCGAACCATATTTTTAACACAGGAAAATACCCTATTCATAAACGTAAGCTGTTCAAATGTTTGTATAGCTTATGGCACTTAACTACGGGGTCATCAGTTCCCTAAACTTACAAACTACTTACGAAGTAGCGAACACTAAGGACGGCACAAATATCCATGCCCGAGGGGTAATCGAACCCCCGAACGAAGTGGCCGAGCAGATCGTGACTGGCGCGCCGCAGTCCCCTCGGCCACCGCGGCCGGCTAAACGTAAGCCACTATCACTTAGAGGAATTTATTAGACCGTATGAAACCCATCCCTGATGGTGGAATATTACATGTAAGGTCTATCATGATAAAAATAAGAGACGCTGCATATGAAATACTACTCGCGAAATATAAACATTTAGCTCCAGCAGCAACAAAAGAGACTGTTGTGAAGAAAATAAATTCCTTAAGAAATCGCAATGCTGCTGTTAGTCTTTCATGTGGTGTAGTGTCTCTCATTATTGTATCCTGCTTCTTGATCAAATGCATAACGAGAGACAAGATTCAAATAGGTATCTTCATTCATCCTGAATAATTATGCCAGTCACTGACTAAATTTGTATGTGAATACGATTTTCGTTGTTTCAACCACTCTTTACACCAAGTTTTCTTTTTTCTTTTTTTTTCTCAACACGATCAAAAAACTGCCACAGCTAGCACATTGTCGTCTGAGCTCGACATTTTCAGATGTAAGTAAACCGTTGCTTGCACAAGCATGCTGTTACGGGTGTGGTCACCTTAATGCAACAAATATCCTTGTAATCAGTGCGGTACTTCACTTTATATTAATGTTCAATAATGCATTTTTTTGCATTAATTGTTAATGCAGAAACCGTAAGAACAAATATTTATGCATACAAATACAGGTAATTGAAGTTCAGGACAATATTAAAAACATCAAAAATTACAAACATATGGTTGAATCTTTTTAAGTCAAATATTAAATATAACAATACGTTATCTTAGAACTGAACTTACATCATGATTTTAAACATCATAGCCATCAGCTAGTACGTTATTATTAATGCCGCATTATAAAATCTTTACATAGACTTGATAATCATTACAATTAAGTTACATTTAAACGATTTTAAATTGTTTTTAGGTTGCCAGTTTGGCGTAAAATATATACAATCAATTTTTTTTCTGACAAACCTCCCGAGCCCTCCTTCAGCTTAACTCGGTGTGGGGGGGGGGGGGGGAGGAAGATCCATACCCACTGCCCTCAACCCGATGTCTCGTATTTACACGAGTGGGTTAGTTTAACCTAGTTTAAGTAGTTTGTAAGTTACGGACTAATAACCTAGCAGTTGAGTCCGATAGATTTACAAACGTTTGAAACAATACGTCTCAAGCAGGAGATTGTGAAAAACGTAAACACGAAACATAGACTTTGTTTGAAAAATCCGAAATTATATATAAAAAATAGCGATTTAGCTTAATTTTACGGCATTGGGCGTGCTATAATTTATGCAACTTCGTCGAAAGAACTTCTATAATAGCGTACTTGAAATGGTTTTAAAAGGCAGTTTTATCAAGTTTAATTCGAGATTTTTGCAAAACATAATTATTTGGGCGGAGTAGGCTGTAAGAGCTGGAACAGATAAAAGTATTGCAGACAACGAAGGTGATCGGGAGAAAGTAACTGACAAAGAATACGTAAAAATTGCCACACTCTAAAACCCAAAGAAGGAGCATGAGAAAATATTTATGAACGGTAAATAAAGATTGAAAATTGAGAATAAAATGTCACTCATTTTAGATAAGTTACTTTAAAAGTAAATGAGTAGACCTACTACGCTAGACTAAATTTCTTTCTTACTTTCAGATTGAGTCACATGATCTGAGTCCTCCACATCCTCGAAATTTCCCGCATTCAGTTTTGAGAATGTTGGCTGCCTTACGTTAAACCCTAAGCTTCCTTCCTCATTAACTTCTTTGGTTATTAGTTCGCAGGCTTACAAACCACTTAATCTAAGGGAAACTAACCTAAGCACGAGACACAAATTCATGTCCCAGTGAGAACTCGAATCTCCGATGACGAGCAACCTTGCGCTCCTCAGCAAGGCGCCTTAGACCGCTCGGTCACTCCACCGCAGTTCCTAATTATCTCGGCACGTGCTAAAGAACATGTCATGTGAATAGAAAGTTTCAATCTCTAGTCTTTCAAGGCTTTTTTTCTGAACGTGCGTGTAGTTTCGGCCACGGCAGTAAGGTATTGCCATAGACTTACTAAATAAAAACTAAACCGCTCGCTGGCGCTAGTGTAGCGTCCCCACATTGAATGTCACAGAAGCCGCCATTTGCAGGGCAATCGTGCATAAACATTGTTCGTTCTGTGCTGCTTTTAATTATAACAGTAAGAATGGAAGTAATAACGAAGACGGAAACAATGTTATATTTCACAGATCAGTCATCACTTGTATACCGTATAGTATTTTCATGCAGAAATAATAAATCATGAGCGTTTGTTTTTCTTTAGGTTTCCTCTTACAAATGATTCATTAATGGTGAGAAAGGAACTTTATCACATCTCAAATACTTATATTTTATTTGCATATTAATTAATAAATATACTAAGTTGAGCTGTGTAAGGAACTAGACATATTAGAGGAATTTAGATTTTTAATCATATATATGAGTATGCTGCAGAAGTAGGACGAATAACTGCTTTTAGACACTTAACAGGTGGTGATTTTACTTCGTAAATGGTCATTATTCGGTCAAATGTTACATACTCAACCACGTTCAGGAGTACTATCTCTGTTAAAAAGTAATGTGCGAATGATGTCTATTTAAAATTGTATGGGTTATTACAATTATTCATACTCAAATTCGAGGAAGTCGAAAGAAAAATTCTATGTAATATGGAAAGGAATGTAGACAAAAATGTGGTGTACAAAAATAAGCCTGGATAAGGTGCAGAGTAGTCGGCAAAAAGTAAACAGGACCTGACAGAAAATTACGCGGATTAAATAATAATCGCACTCTCCGCCACTTTACAAGTTTCATGGAATCATCTTGTGCAACTGACTCGAAGCAAAATCGCCACCTTCTCAGAAAAGAGCCTTACATTCTTAAAATTTCGTGTCTCTATGCAGACGTATTTCGAAAATTAGGAAACTTCATTCATTTAAGAATACTTTTTATACAGTCTATAATAATCAGTATTTTTTTTAAACAAGCATGCTTTTCATCATAGTCGACATGGTCGCTTGGAGAGTGTCCGCAACAGAACTATGTTATTTTAAATGTGTTTATTCCGTCAACAGTTGCAGTACTCAGCCAGACGAATTGCGGACGTAACTATAATATCTGAAGATGATCCAAGTGATCGAAACATGTTATTAAACAATTATATTGCAACTGTTGACGGAAGTAAACACATTAGAAAAAACATGCCTTTATTTTGTGCTTTATTTTGCTCGTATTGCGTCCGATACACTACAAATCAGAACCTCAGTACTAGGATTCTTCCCTGCATATGGCGGCGATCAGCTGCTTCAATTAGGGGACAGTTGGCTCGCTTCTCCGCTACGTCGTGGTAGGGGCTTGGGTATTCCTTTGCAGTTCCCTCTGTTGTCTGACGCAACGTGGCCGCTGCTGTTGCCGCCAGCTGGGACTCGCCGCCTCCACTTGCTGCAGCGGGTCTCTGCCTGCATGACACAAGTGTTGCTCTTCCTTCCGCAAACGGCCCTCAGCCCCACACAAAAGAGCTGCTGCAGTATTCAAATCAGCGGCAAACTAGTGCAGCGTGTCGCGTCCTGCAGACGACGCCCCTTTCTCTTGTGTCCGCCCGCAAACAGTTCTGTGTCAGGAAGTGCTAACTCGCAAACCTGCAGATGTTTGACAGACTGCTACTAAACGCTGTACATCGATAGAGTATCCACCAAAACTCCGATATAATTCGTACTATAAGCATTCGTCCAGGATATCGTGAATAAACTATTCACGACCTACAGAGTACAGGAGAAACGTAACTACTGCCAGTGCATATTACGTTAAGCTCCTGTGGGTAGATGGTAAAGTGGTTGGTTGTTATACGGAAAGTACTGGGTTCTAGCCCTGCCCCTAGCATTTATTTTTACTGCAGTACTTTGGCAATTGTTATATGGTGCTACGTGTTCCTGACATGGCCGTTGGTCGAAAGGAACTCGCATCACAACTTCGCCGGCCGCGGTGACCCAGGGGACTGAGGCGCTCCAGTCACGGTCTGAACGGCCACTACGGCCGGGGTTTCGAATCCCCCCTCGGGCATGGATGTTTGTGCCGTCCTTAGGATTAGCTAGTTCATAGTTTGTAAGTTTAGGGACTGATGGCCCTGTAGTTAAGTCCCATAAGCTATACAAACATTTGAACATTTTCACATACTTCTGTGCAACAACCACTACCAAGTAGTGCAGCCAGTTTTATTTATTTACTTTTTTTTTGCTGGGTGAGGGGGGGGGGGCTTTTTTGTGAAGCCTACTGAAATTATTGATGGTAAAGGGTTCTTATCATTCGCTATCAGAAATATAAGAAGGTCGCCAATGTTATTACTGTTTAATTTTAAAACGAGACTCTATGTGTAAAAATTGAACTAAAATAACGCTATTGTTGTTTGTAGTTCTTGGCGGCCTTCATAAGAGAGTTTGTGACTATTGTCCAGAGTGACACTTACCCAGAGCCCCGGACACTGCAGGTAGTGGACAGTTGTTCCACAAGGAGGGTACATTGGCTTGTCCACCGCAGGTAGCTTTGGACTCGCTCGCCGTGTGCGCTGTGCATTCCAGTAAACTAACTTCTGGTTCTCACGTCACAGTTTGCGATGCGCGCGGCCGTTCCCCGTTGGAGGTTCGAATCCTCCGCCGAGCGTGGATGTTTTTGTTGTATTTAGTATAAGTTAGTTTATAAGTAGTTTGTAAGTTTAGGGACTGATGACCGCACATTTAAGTCTAATAAGCTTAACATTGGGCTTCGGTTGCACAGTGGTAGAGTGGCAGACTATATATGCAAAGGTCGCGGGTTCGATCCCCGTCAGGTCCTAGGATTTTTATCTGTCACTTTCCACTTCTTTCACCTCTGGCAGTATTGCTCATATGAAAAATACCGTGGTTCGGAACCCACGTTAAACAGCAGGTCCCCCTATAAATGGCTGGGTAAGTCAGTTCGAAGGTCGGAGGAAGGGAACGGCATACCGCCTTCACAACAGGATCATGCCTAGTAAATCACTGTCGTGTTCAAACCAATCTTCGGATTGTTGACTGCTTTACCTTTTAAGCTTACCATTTGAATTTTTTTTCTTTGACAAAACACACAGCCCTGCGCAAGCCTTGAATTAGTACTTTTCTTCAGTCACGGTCTGCACGGCCACTACGGTTGGGGTTTCCAATCCCCCTCGGACATGGATATTTGTGCCGTCCTAGTTCGTAAGTAGTTCATAAGTAGTTCGTAAGTTTAGGGACTGATGACCCCGTAGTTGAGTCCCATAGGATTTACAAACATTTGAACATTTTGAGTACTTTTCTTATCCCACATAACAAACTGCAGTAAAAAAATAGGTTGTTGTTGTTGTGGTCTTCAGTCCGGAGACTGGTTTGATGCAGCTCTCCACAATACCCTATCCTGAGCAAGCCTCTTCATCTCCACATAAGAACGGCAACCCACATCTGTCTGAATCTGCTTACTATATCCATCTCTTGGTCTTCCTCTGCGATTTTTACCCCACACACTTCCCTCCAATGCTAAATTCACAATTCCTTGATGCCTAAGAATGTGTCCTACCAATCTATCCCCTCTTTTAGTCAAGGTATGCCAGAAATTTCTTTTCTCCCCAATTCTGTTCAGTACCTCCTCATTAGTTACGAGATCCACCCACCTAATCTTCAGCATTCTTCTGTAGCACCATGTTTCAAAAGTCTCAATCCTCTTCCTGTCCGCACAGCTTTTCGTCCATGTTTCACTCCCATACAAGGCAACACTCCATACAAATGCCTTCAGAAAGGACTTTCTTAGGCTTAAATCAATATTCGATGTTAACAGATTTCTCTTTTTCAAGAACGCTTTTCTACCCATTGCCATTCTGCATTTTATATCCTCTGTACTGCGACAATCATCTGTTATTTTACTGCCCAAACAACAAAACTCATCTACCTCCTTTATTGCTTCGTTTCCCAATCTAATTCCTTCAGCATCACCTGATTTCCTTACACTGCACTCCATTACCCTAGTTTTGCTCTTGTTAATGTTCATCTTATATGCACCTTTCAGCACACTGTCCATTCCCTTCAACTGCTCTTCCAGGTCCTTTGCTGTCTCTGAGATTATTACAATGTCGTCGGCAAAACGCAATGTTTTTAATTCTTCACCCTGAACTTTAATTACTTCTCCAAATTTCTCCTTGCTTTCCTTTATGGCTTGCTCAATGTACAAATTGAACAACAATGGAGAAAGACTACAACCCTGTCTTACTCCCTTTCCAACCACTGCATCCCTTTCATGCCCTTCAACTCTGACAACCGCTGTCTGGTTTTTGTACAAGTTGTAAATAACCTTACGTTCCCTATATTTTACTCCTGCTTGCTTCAGAACTTGAAAGAGTTTATTCCAATCAACATTGTCAAAGGCCTTCTCCAAATCTACAAAAGCTAGAAATGTTGGTTTGCCTTTTCTTAATCTATCTTCTAGGATAAGCCGTAAAGTGAGTATTGCCTCCCGTGTTCCTACATTTCTCCTGAACCCAAACTGATCTTCCCCGAGGTCGGCTTCTACCAGCTTTTCCATCCTTCTGTATATAATTCGAGTTAATATTTTGCAACCATGACTTATTAAACTGATGGTTCTGTAGTTTTCACACCTGTCTGCACCTGCTTTCTTTGGAATGGGAATTATAACATTTTTCTTAAAGTCTGAGGGTACTTCGCCTGTCTCATACATCTTACACACCAGGTGAAACAATTTTGTCATGGCTGGTTCTCCCAGAGACTTCAGTAGCTCTGAGGGAATATCATCTACTCCAGGAGCCTTGTTTCGACTTAGGTCTTTCAGGGCTCTGTCAAATTCTTCTCTCAGTACAGTATCACCTATTTCATCTTCCTCTACATCCTCTTCCCTTCCTACAATATTGTCTCGAAGTTCATTTCCTTTGTAGAGCCCCTGTATATACTCTTTCCACCTTTCAGCTTTCCCTTCTTTGCTGAGAACTGGTTTTCCATCAATGTCCTTGATATTCATAGAGCTGTTTTTCTTATCTCCAAATGTTTCTTTTATTTTCCTGTAGGCTGCATCTATTTTCCCCCTATTTATACATTCTACTACATCCTTGCATTTGACTTCTAGCCACTCCTGCTTAGCCATTTTGCACTTCCTGTCAATCTCATTTCTTAGTCGTCTGTACTCCATTTTGCCTGTTTCATTTACTACATTTTTATATTTTCTCCTTTCATCGATTAAATTTAGTATCTCCTGTGATATCCAAGGATTTTTTGTAGGTCTTGCCTTCCTACCTATTTTGTCCTCTGCTACTTTCACTATTTCATCTCTCAATTTTACCCAATCCTCCTCTACTGTTTTATTTCTCCCTGTTTCTGTCAATTGTTGGCTAAAGCTCCCTCTGAAATTCTTAAGAACCTCAGGTTTCTTCAATTTATCCAGGTCGCATCTCCTTATTTTCCTACCTTTTTGTAGTTTCTTCAGTTTCAGTCTACAGTTCATAACCAACAAGTTATGGTCAGAGTTTATATCTGCCCCTGGGTATGTCTTACATTGTAAAACCTGGTTATGAAATCTATGTTTTACCATTACAAAATCTATCTGGTGTCTTCCGGTGTCTCCTGGTCTCTTCCACGTATACAACCTTCTTTTGTGATTCTTGAACCAGGTGTTTGTTATAACTAAATTATGTTCTGTGCAAAATTCTACCAGGCGGCTTCCTCTTTCATTCCTTTTGCCCAGACCATATTCACCTACTATCTTCCCTTCCCTTCCTTGTCCTACTACCGAATTCCAGTCTCCCATAACAATTAGGTTTTCCTCTCCCTTAATTGTTTGAATAATTTCCTTTAGCTCCTCATAAATTTCTTCAATTTCCTCATCATCGGCAGAGCTAGTTGGCATATAAACCTGTACTACTGTTGTCGGTGTTGGCTTCGTATCTATCTTGACAATGATAATGCGATCACTGTGCTGGTTATAGTAGTTTACCCGCATTCCTATTTTCTTATTCATTATCAATCCTACTCCTGTGATACCCCCAATTGATTTTGTATTTATAATCCTATACTCACCTGACCAGCTATCCTGTTCATCCTGCCACCGAACTTCACTAATCCCCACTATATCTAACTTCAACCTATCCATTTCCCTTTTTAAATTTTCTAATTTTCCTACTCGATTAAGGGCTCTAACATTCCACGCTCCGACCCGTAGAATGCCAGTATTGTCTTTCCTGATGATCACATCCTCCTGAGTAGTCCCCGCCCGGAGATCCGAATGGGGGACTATTTTACCTCCGGAATATTTTACCCGAGAGGATGCCATCATCATATGTTCATACAGTAGAACTGCATGTCCTCGGGAAAGGTAACGGCTGTAGTTTCCCCTTGCTTTCAGCCGTTCGCAGTAGCTGTGTGGCAAAGCCACATTAGCTGATGCTACAAGGCCAGCTCAGTCAATCATCCAGACTGTTGCCCCTGTAACTACTGAAAAGGCTGCTGCCCCTCTTCAGGAACCACACGTTTGTCTGGCCTCTCCACAGATACCCCTCCGCTGTGGTTGCACCTACGGTACGGCTATCTGTATCGTTGAGGCACGCAAGCCACCCCACCTCGGCAATGTCTGTGGTTCATGGGAGTGGAAAAAATAGGTACTATTAGATAAATGTAATACTTCTGAAGAAGGCAAAATTACTTCTGCAGAAACCTAGGTAAAGGTTTATGCATGTAAACCATTTTTATGCAACTGGTCGGCTGAAATTGTGTTGACTTTTGGACTGAGCAGATTTCAATACTTTTGAAAAGGTAGGGATAAAGAACCCACCCTCTCCTTGGTATTGCAGGGGTTAAAGTACGAGCAAGAGCAGGTTGATGCAGATTGCGTAGTTGGTGCGAGGCGAGGCGCCTAGACCCTGCACCTGAAGACCGCGGTGCCCTTTAAACGCGAAGTGGCGGTGTTGAGACAAAAGAGCGGGAGTCCGGTGTAGGCGCCGCGCCGGCTGCAGAGGGCGTGGCCGCGCCCCGGCCAGACAGTGGGCGGCTTGTCTTGTCTCGGCTTGTCTTGTCCTGTCTCGGCCAGGTGCGGTAGCGCCGCGCCGTGGGAACGAGCAAGCGCCGCCGCCGCCGCCGCCGCCCACGGCTGCAACCCGAGCACGGCTATTGAGCGCATCGCGGCGCGCCCAAGGCCAGCGCCAGACACACCGGTCCTCGCATAATAGCGGCCGCGCAGCTGCACGCGCACCCCGCAACCGCCGACCCGAGCGGGGGCAGGGGGTGGCTGCCGACTGCCGACACACCGTTCACCACCGCTCTCTCCTGCCGCTATCCCGACCGTAAGGTGCCAAGGCCGCACACTCCGCCGCTGCTCGTCAATTCCCTCTCCCCCCCTCCCCCCCCCTCCGCCCCGAGAAAATATTGAGGAGGCTCAGCAGCCACACAAATCGGGAACATACGTGGAAGAGACCAGGAGACACCGGGAGATACCAGATAGATTTTGTAATGGTAAGACATAGATTTCGGAACCAGGTTTTAAACTGTAAGACATACCCAGCGGCAGATATAAACTCTGACCATAACTTATTGATCATGAATTGTAGGCTGAAAAAAAAAAGAAAAAAAAAAACTGCAGAAAGGTAGGAAAATAAGGAGGTGGGACCTGGATAAACTGAAGGAACCTGAAGTTCTTGAGAATTTCAGAGAGAGTTTTAGGCAACAATTGACAGAAACGGGGTAAAATAAAACAGCAGAGGAGGAATGGGTAGCATTGAGAGATGAAATAGTGAAGGCTGCAGAGGGAAAAATACGTAAAAAGGCAAGACCTACAAAAAATCCTTGGATATCAAAGGACATACTAAATTTAATCGACGAAAGGAGAAAATATAAAAATGTAGTAAATGAAACAGGCAAAATGGAGTACAGACGACTTAGAAATGAGATTGACAGGAAGTGCAAAATGGCTAAGCAGGAGTGGCTAGAAGGCAAATGCAAGGATGTAGAAGAATGTATAAATAGGGGGAAAAAAGATACAGCCTACAGGAAAATAAAAGAAACATTTGGATATAAGAGAAACAGATCTATGAATATCAAGGACACTGATGGAAAACCAGTTCTCAGCAAAGAAGGGAAAGTTGAAAGGTGGAAAGAGTATATAGAGGGGCTTTACAAAGGAAATGAACTCCGAGACAATATTGTAGGAAGGGAGGAGGATGTAGATGAAGATGAAATAGGAGATACTGTATTGAGAGAAGAATTTGACAGAGCCCTGAAAGACCTAAGTCGAAACAAGGCCCCTGGAGTAGATGATATTCCCTCAGAGCTACTGATGTCTCTGGGAGAACCAGCCGTGACAAACCTGTTTCACCTGGTGCGTAAGATGTATGAGACAGGAGAAGTACCCTCAGACTTTAAGAAAATGTTATAATCCCCATTCCAAAGAAAGCAGGTGCAGACAGGTGTGAAAACTACAGAACCATCAGTCTAATAAGTCATGGTTGCGAAATATTAACACGAATTATATACAGAAGGATGGAAAAGGTGATAGAAGCCGACCTCAGGAAAGATCAGTTTGGGTTCAGGAGAAATGTAGGAACACGGGAGGCAATACTCACTTTACGGCTTATCCTAGAAGATAGATTAAGAAAAGGCAAACCTACATTTCTAGCTTTTGTAGATTTGGAGAAGGCTTTTGACAATATTGCTGGAATAAACTCTTTCAAGTTCTGAAGCAGGCAGGAGTAAAATATAGAGAACGTAAGGTTATTTACAACTTGTACAAAAACCAGACAGCGGTTATCAGAGTTGAAGGGCATGAAAGGGATGCAGTGGTTGGAAAGAGAGTAAGGCAGGGTTGTAGTCTTTCTCCATTGTTATTCAATTTGTACATTGAGCACGCTATAAAGGAAAGCAAGGAGAAATTTGGAGAAGTAATTAAAGTTCAGGGTGAAGAATTAAAAACATTGCGTTTTGCCGACGACATTGTAATAATCTCAGAGACAGCAAAGGACCTGGAAGAGCAGTTGAAGGGAATGGACAGTGTGCTGAAAGGTGCATATAAGATGAACATTAACAAGAGCAAAACTAGGGTAATGGAGTGCAGTGTAAGGAAATCAGGTGATGCTGAAGGAATTAGATTGGGAAACGAAGCAATAAAGGAGGTAGATGAGTTTTGTTGTTTGGGCAGTAAAATAACAAATGATTGTCGCAGTACAGAGGATATAAAATGCAGAATGGCAATGGGTAGAAAAGCGTTCTTGAAAAAGAGAAATTTGTTAACATCGAATATTGATTTAAGCCTAAGGAAGTCTTTTCTGAAGGCATTTGTATGGAGTGTTGCCTTGTATGGGAGTGAGACATGGACGATAAACAGTGCGGACAGGAAGAGGATTGAGGCTTTTGAAATATGGTGCTACAGAAGAATGCTGAAGATTAGGTGGGTGGATCGCGTAATTAATGAGGAGGTATTGAACAGAATTGGAGAGAAAAGAAATTCCTGGCATACCTTGACTAAAAGAAAGGGATAGATTGGTAGGACACATTCTTAGACATCAAGGAATTGTGAATTTAGCATTGGAGGGAAGTGTGTGGGGTAAAAATCGCAGAGGAAGACCAAGAGATGGATATAGTAAGCAGATTCAGACAGTTGCAGGTTGCCGTTCTTATGTGGAGATGAAGAGGCTTGTTCAGGATAGGGTATTGTGGAGAGCTGCATCAAACCAGTCTCCGGACTGAAGTCCACAACAACAACAACGAGTGTGATTCATAAAATGTAGGCTTTCACGGCCGGCGTCTTCATTACCACCCCCATGAACAACAGACATTGCCGAGGTGGGGTGGCTTGCGTGCCTCAACGATACAGATAGCCGAACCGTAGGTGCAACCACAGCGGAGAGGTATCTGTGGAGATGCCAGACAAACGTGTGGTTCCTGAAGAGGGGCAGCATCCTGGCAACAGTCTGGGTGATTTACTGAGTTCGCCTTGTAACATCAGCTAATGTGGCACAGCTACTGCGAACGGCTGTAAGCAAGGGGAAACTACAGCCGTTACCTTTCCCGAGGACACGCAGCTTTACTGTATGAACATATGATGATGGTATCCTCTCAGGTAAAATATTCCGGAGGTAAAATAGTCCTCCATTCGGATCTCTGGGCGGGGACTACTCAGGAGGATGTGATCATCAGGAAAGACAATACTGGCATTCTACGAGCGTGGAATGTTAGATCCCTTAATAGAGTAGGAAAATTGGAAAATTTAAAAAGGGAAATGGATAGGTTGAAGTTAGATATAGTGGCGATTAGTGAAGTTCGGTGGCAGGATGAACAGGATTTCTGGTCAGGTGAGTACAGGATTATAAATACAAAATCAATTCGGTGTATCACAGGAGTAGGATTGATAATGAATAAGAAAATAGGAGATTATTGTAAAACACAATTCTTTGGGCGGAGTAGGTTCTAAGAGCTGGAACAACAAATAAAAGTATTACAGACAACGAAGGTGATCGGGAGAAAGTAACGGAGAAAGAATATGTAAAAATTGCCGAACCGTAGGTGCAACCACAGCGGAGAGGTATCTGTGGAGAGGCCAGACAAACGTGTGGTTCCTGAAGAGGGGCAGCAGCCTTTTCAGTAGTTACAGGGGCAACAGTCTGGATGATTGACTGAGCTGGCCCTGTAACATCAGCTAACGTGGCTTTGCCATGCAAATACTGCGAACGGCTGAAAGCAAGGGGAAACAACAGTCGTTACATTTCCCGAAGACATGCAGCTCTACTGTCTGGAAGATATAAAATGCAGAATGGCTATGGGGAGAAAAGCGTTTCTAAAGAAGCGAAACTTGTTAACATCCGATATTAATTTAAATGGTAGGAAGTCCTTTCTAAAAGCATTTGTCTGGAGTGTAGCAATGTATGGCAGTGAAACGTGGACGATAAGGAGTTCAGACAAAAAGATTATAGAAGCTTTTGAAATGTGGTGCTACAGACGAATGTTGAAGACTAGATGCGTAGATCACATGACTAATGAGGAGATGCTTAATGAAACTGGTGAGAAAAGGAGTTTCTCGCATATCCCGACTAAGAGAAGGGATAGATTGGTAGGACACATTCTGAGACATCAAGGAATTATGAACTAAGCATTAGAAGGAAGTGTGTGGGGTAAAAATCGTAGAGGGAGACAGAGGGACGAATGAAAGCAGATTCAAAAGTATGTAGGTTGCTTAACGTATTATAAGATGAAGACACTTGCACAGGACAGGGTAGCATGGAGAGCTGCATCAAACCAGTCTGCCGAAAGTTGCCGTGTGCCACCTATAAAACTTCTTACTCCCCACGTTTCGTTGTCTACTGCGGGCAACATCTTCAAGGGTAAGTCGACGACTGCCTATTAGGCACTGGAGTTCCTGCTTATATAAAGGGCATAGATGGCGCTACCACTAGTCATGTGTTGCCGACTATGAAGCTATCTTTGACCAACGTCATCTCTCTCGATTACAGGTAATCACAGACATATATTACTAGACTGGCAATGTCGTATACTGTATCACTGGTGTCAGCGAAGTCTCGCCGCCATATTTCTATACCACAACGTGCGAGCAGTAGTGGGTGTTATTACAGCCCCACGAAATTATAGAGGGGGCTCAGCAGCCACACAAAATCAGGATCATACGAGGGTGATTCCGTAGAATGTAGGCTTTCACTGCTGGCGTCTTCATTAATTAAAACTTCCGCGCTAAGTTGTCGTGGTCCATCAATGAAACGTCTTACACCCGACGTTTCGTTGCCTACTGTGGGCAACATCTTCAAGGGTGAGTCGACGACTGCCTATTACGCGCTGGAGGTCCTGCTTATATAAAGGGCATAGAGGACGCTACCACTTGTCACGTGCTGCCGACTATGAAGCTATCTTTGACCAACGTCGTCTCTCTCGACTACAGGTAATCAAAGAGGTTAGAATAAAAGAAGATGGCATTATCAGTAGAAGCCTGTCAGCCACCTTGGTGAGTTGTGGATTGCTATTTCTCCGTTAAAACTATGTATCTACATCTATATGGGGTACTCTGCAAATCACATTTAAGTGCCTGGCAGAGGGTTCATCGAACCACCATTGCACTATTTATCTCCCATTCCATTCTCGAATAGCGCGCGGGTAGAAAGAACATCTGAATCTCTCCGTTCGAGCTCTGATTTCTTGTGTTTTATTTTGATGATCATTCTACCTATGTAAGTGGAGTCAACAATATGTTATCGCATTCGGAGGAGAATGTTGGTGATTGGAGTTTCGTAAGTAGCCCACACCGCACCGATAAGCGCCGTTGTTGTAATGATTCCCATCCCAGATCCTGTATCATTTCCGTGACGCTGTCTCCCCTGTTTCGTGACAGTTCGAAACGAGCTGCCCTTCTTTGGACTCTTTCGATGTCCTCCGTCAAACCCACCTGATAAGGATCCCACACTGGGGATATTTTCTAAATCCGTGTTGACCTTAGGTCAATAGATCATTCTGTCCCAGATAATTCATAATATTTGAATTCAGGATATGTTCCAAAACGCTACTGCAAATTGACGTCAATGAAATATGCTACTCCTACTGCCTTTCCTGAAGATTGGTGTGACTTGTGGAACTTTCCAATCTCTTCGTACAGATTCTTCTTTCAAAGAAGTCAAATATGGCTGTTAAGTAAGGGGCTATCGCTTCAGCATAATCAGATAGAAATCTAATGGGTATACAGTCCGGACCAGAAGACTTGTTCTTGTTAAGTGACTTTAGTTGCTTCATTACTCCGATGACCTATTAACCAATAATCGACACGGATTCAGAAAGTATCGTTCTCCCGAAACACAGGTTGCCCTTTATTCACATGAAGTGATAAGTGCCATCGACAATGAATCTCAAATCGATTCCATATTTCTGGATTTCCGGAAGGCTTTTGACACTGTGCCTCACAAGCGGCTTCTACTGAAATAGCGTGCTTATGGAATATCGCCCCAATTGTGCGACTGGATTCACGATTTCCTATCAGAAAGGACACAGTTCGTAGTAATTGACGGTAAGTCACCGAGTAAAACGGAAGTGGCATCTGGCGTTCAGCAGGGAAGCGTTATAGGTCCCTTCCTTGTATTTATAAACGATTTAGGAGACAATCTGAATTGCTCCCTTAGACTGTTCGCGAATGATGCTGTCGTTTATCAGATAGTGAAGTCAACAGAAGATCAAAAGCAACTGCAAAGCGATTTAGACAAAATTTCTACATGGTGCGAAATTGACAATTAACACTAAATAAAGAAAAGTGTAAAGTATACACATGGCCACTAACAGAAATCCGTTGAACTTCAGTTACGCGATAAGTCACTCAAACCTCAAGGTCGTACATTCTACGAAATACTTAGGAGTTACAGTTACGAACAACTTAGACTGGAGAGAACATATACAAAATATTGTGGAGAAGGCGAACCAAAGGTTACTTTTCATTGGCAGAACGCTTCGAAGATGCAATAGCTCCACCAAAGACACTGCCTAAATCACATTTGTGCGTCCTCTCCTGGAGTACTGTTGCCCAGTGTGGGACCCTCACCAGGTGGGTCTGACGGAAGACATTGAGAAGGTTCAGAGATGGCCAGCGTCACGGATACGTTGCACGATTTGAGGTGGAAATCATTAAAAGAAAGACTTTATTCGTTGCGGCGCGATCTATTTACGAAGTTTCAATCACTGACTTTTACTTCTGAAAGTGAAAATTTTTTGCTAGCACCCACCTACATAGGGAGACAAGACCAACCTAATAAAAATAAGAGAAATCAGATCGAAAAAGAAACGATTTAGGTGTTCTTTCTTCCAGCGCGCTATTGGAGAGTGGAACGGTAGAGAAAAATTATGAAAGTGGTTAATAAACCCACTGCCAGACACTGAAATGTGATTTTCAGAGTATCTATGTAGATGTAGAAACAGAGGTAGGCACGACAGTACTGCGTTTACAAACCTAAAAATTTGCTTTACTTTTCAGCTGACTCCACCCGTAAATTTAAACACTCGTCCCATCGTTCGAGAAGGCTTTAAAAGCATGGAGCCTGGAAGGCCTGCCGCTGTGGTCGAGGGGACTGAGGCGCTCCAGTCACTGTCTGCACGGCCCCTACGGTCGGGGTTCGAATCCCCCCCTAGGGCATGGATATTTAGGATTAGCTAGTTCATAAGTATTTCATAAGTATTTGTATGTTTAGGGACTGATGACCCCGTAGTTAAGTCCCATAGACTCTACAAACATTTGAACATTTTGAGCCTGGAAGTTTTGTGGCAGCGTTTGCATTCTATAATTTAATTTGGTTCCTTAAACGGCAGCAACCAACAAGATGAATTTGTCGTTGTGGTAGAGAAATACCCGAACACAGCACGCAGAACTGGTGTATCTTCTTCAGTTTGCGACTTATTTACCGACTCACCCTCCTAAAATACCATTAAAAACCGAAAAAACGTGGAAAATTGTAACTTGTTATTTCGAGGGCCATGGGGGATATACTTCCCTCTGACGGCATTCCTGCCGGCCGCGGTGGCCGAGGAGACTGAGGCGCTTCAGTCACGGTCTGCAGGGCCACTACGGTCGGGGGTTCGAATCCCCCCTCGGGCATGGATATTTGTGCCGTCTTTAGTATAAGGTAGTTCATAAGTAGTTTGTAAGTTTAGGGACTGATGACCACGTAGTCAAGTCCCATAAGCTTAACAAACATTTGAATTTGAACATTTGACGGCATTCCTTTACTGCAGTGTTTTTCAATCTGTGGGTCGCGACCCCCAGGGAAACCGCAAAGTCTTTCGGGAGGGGGGGGGGGTTGACGTCACAGCAGCAATTACTTACACCATAAAAACGAGTGGTTCAGTAATACAAGACGGAATTTTTTTTTTAAGTCTAGCTGGTACCTGGCGCATTGCTGTCCCAGAAGAAATAATTGTGAAAATAACGTCTGAAATTTGAAAGTGTTAGCTTCTTTAATTATGAGTGATAGATTTTGTGTCCCCAGGACACAAAATATACTTTTATTACAACTGAAGGTAATACACAATTTGAGGTGAGGTGGTTGTGGTGGTACACTGCTGCCTGTTACACACAGTTATGCAAAGATCTCTTCCTACCCCCCATCAATAGTAGTACTCCTAGAACGGTAGTACTGCTAGCACTGCTTCGTACTCTGCTGTACTGACACATAGACTGAACTCGTGGCTGTGGTACATCGACATATCTATTAGAGCCCTCTTCTTCTGATTGGCCGGAGCGAGAAGCAAGCGAGGCCAACGAGAAAGACAGGCCCCAGCGCAGACTTCATGCCATGTAAGCAAGGTAGTTCCGAGCCGGCGTCATCGCTAGCTCAGTGACTGGCCGCTATAAGGCAGTGGGCTGTGCCCCAGGGGCCGGCCGATCGGCTAGCGATCGCGCCCGCTCTTAACTACCTTGCTTACGCGACATGACATCTGCGATGGGACTTGTCCTTCTCGTTGCCCTCGGAAGCAAGGCAGTGAGGTAACGATGACTGGAAGCGCCCCTGGCGGCCGAAGTTCCATGTGGCAACTTACCGCCTCTTCTGGAAGTGGTGTGGCGACGTGTGTAGACATTCGGAGTTCTGGCGGATAGCGACGATACAAATAAATATTCATGAGGTCTCCAATCTTCCATTAATGCATTTCTCTTCTCACTTCTCCCTGTAGACGTGTTTCTCTCCCCGTCTCCTTGTGTCCCTTTGTCCATCTCCTCCTCTCCCCCCCCCCTCTCTCTCTCTCTCTGCGTCTCCTCCTCTACCATCACTGTCGGTCTTTCCACCACCTTCTCCTCTCCCTCCTATATAAGGTGGTCCATTGATAGTGACTGGGCCAAATATCTCACAAAATAAGCACCAAACGAAAAAACTACAAAGAACAAAATTTTTCAAGTTTGAAGGGGGAAAACAGATGCCGCTATGATTGGCCCGTTATATGGCGCTGCTATAGATCAAACGGGTATCAACTGCATTTTCTTAAGTAGGTACCCCCATTTTAAGATTAATTGACATAGTCGGGTTTGGAGGCGACCTGATCGTTATATAGTTTTCAAAATAAAAAGCCAAGATCGCACGTTAATAATTTATGAAATGACGACCGGTTTCGGTGAACTGTGTCACCATCATATGGTTTCATATATAAGATGACCAGCTTATACAGGGTGTTTCACTAAGTATGTTTGCCTTGTAACTTATAAAATAATAGGTGACGGGAAATTTTAATGCGGTAGGTCAACACAAGAAATGTTACACTTTCTGCGGAGCTATGAACATAGTATATTGTATCATTTTCCAAACAGTTACACCACAAAGAAATAATTTTTAAATGGAACAATAGTGTTTTCTATCGTGTATTGGATTCGTTTAAACCAGCTGCGTCCAAATCAATTTAAACTACATTCCTATCGCAGCCGCGGTGGCCGAGAGGACTAAGGCGCTCCAGTCACGGTCTGCACGGCTACTACGGTCGGGGGTTCGAATCCCCCCCTCGGGCATGGATATTTGTGCCGTCCTAGTTCGTAAGTAGTGTCTGACGACCCCGTAGTTAAGTCCCTTAAGCTTAACAAACATTTGAATTTGAACATTTGTACATTCCTATCACTGTAAGTTTGGGAGCTACAACCCTTCAAAGTTCCGGGGACGGAGGCTGCGATAGCGTAGCTCACTGACCGAGTGGCTATCCCCTGGGGCACGGCCCACTGTCTCATGACCACCAGACAGTCAGCTAAGCTGTCGTAGCCTCCGCCTCCTAAACTTTGAAGGGTTGTAGCTCCCAAATTAACAGTGATAGGAATGTAGTTTAAATTGGTTTGAACGCAGCTGGTTTCAACAAATCCAATGCACGATAGAAAAAAACTATTGTTCCATTTAAGAAATTATATCTTTGTGTTGTAACTCTTTGGAAAATGATACAATAAACTATGTTCATAGCTCCGCAGAAAGTGTAACATTTCTTGTGTTGACCTACCGCATTAAAATTTCCCGTCACCTATTATTTTATAAGTTACAGAGGCAAACACACTTAGTGAAACATCCTGTGTATGAGACCAGATGATGGTGATACGGTTCACCGAAACCGCTCGTCATTTAATAAATTATTAATGTGCGATATTGGCTTTTTATTTTGAAAACCTCCATTTTTATTTCATATTTGTCGAGTACGTAAATAAATGCTGCGAACACTGCAGCATGTATTAAGCGGCCGCACTACGACTCGTATATCTACTGTCTCCGCGACGTGAAACGTTTCTTATGCCATAGAAATACTTTGAATGTGTATATAAAATGCTCTGATAGAAGAACGAAACGAAGGATGATAGTTTGAAACACTTTTTATTTTATTTACTTTTTAGCTTTTTTTTCTGGGGGTTCACTGAACCAGTGAACAGCACTGGTCGTAATATAGCAGCTGTGCAGCTGGAGCGTGTTCTGTCAGTGCTACGACCAGCTTGCTGAGTTGGGGACGTATTCCTGGTAGGGTCGCGGCGCGTGTGACCGGCTCAGCACAGTTGGCAGCCGCCGCTGTCCGGGCGTATCGCTTCCTGCGCTACTGCGCCAGCTCTGCTCTGGCCGGGTTCCGGGCATTAATTAGGCGCTTCCCGCAGAGGATGCCGCGAGGCGCGGGCTTCTGCCGAACTGCCGCCCAGCTTCCTGCCTTCGCGAGAACACGCTGACGTCACAGCTTCCGGCGCCGCCAGGAGCTGCGAGCCAAGCCGCATGGGGGCTCCAGGGCGCACCGTATAAGGATCTATGGAGTGAGCAGTCCTATGTGTCCACTGGTGAAGTGAACCCCCGGAAAATGGTAAAACTCACCTACTTCAGCCAAGATCGCTAGTTTATTTTATTTGCTGTTTTTTCCGCTTTTTTTGTTTTTGTTCTTTTTTTGTTTGTTTTGTTTTTACCGGTTGCGATGTGTTATGTCATCATCCAAAGATTTTTTAAAATTTTTTTATAATGTTCTCCTATTTTCAACAAAATAAAGAGTTACTTGTGAAAATAGAACAATAAAATAAAGAGTTGCTTGTGAAAATAGGAGAACATTGTAAAAAAAAAGCTCTGAATATCATGTCATAGCACATCGAAACCGGTAAAAAATAATAAAAAAATAAATAAAATAAATTAGCGAGCTTGGCTGAAGTGAGTGTTATATAAATTTTCGATCGCTCTCAATATGTGTTATATGCCACTTACCTACAACAAAGTATTTTTACGGCATGAGAAACGTTTTACGTCGCGGGGATAGCACCCATACGAGTCGTAGTGTGGCCGCTTAACATAGGCGGCAGTGGCCGCAGCGTTGCAATGCGCATGCGCGGATGAGGTTCAAATTATCTTCTGAACCCCATGGAGGCAGTATATGGGCGCTCCCGCGGCAGGAAGGGGCGAGGGGTAACGCCGATTTTAACATTGGCGTTGGAGATAGTAGAGATACCAGTTCCTGGCTACTCGAGCTCTGGCGGTTACGCACGAATGGTCGCGAAGCAAGACAATGGAGCTACTGCGCACCTCGCCTTGTGCATCGGCAATTCCTCCATTAAGGAAACATCTGCCCTTCATATTTGTTTTTGGCGCATTGAAGATTCATAAAAAGTCATATTTCATAAACTATATTATAACCGTAAATTAAAGACGCATGAACTATAAAAGCATTCATAAGATCCGATCATTAATAATAATGATGTTACTACTCTACACCTAGCAAGAATAGCCCTCTGGTTAGTGTCATCACGGTGAGCTGTCGAAGGTAGAGGGTTCGAGACCGACTGGAAGCTATTGTTTTTAAACCCTACATTCTTTTAGCAGGTAAGAGAACAACAATGACTTTTGTATTATTACGTGCCTCATACCTTTGGACGTCTTAGCAAGTGTCTCGCGATTTGGAGAGTCAATGTCATTTGTACTCTTCGCTGTGACAGATATTAAACTATTTGAAAAGATGTGGGGTAGAGCAGACTTTGCGCACGCGTAAGGTTACGAGGGGGTGCTGCTTACAGTGTCACGTGACCCGAAGGTAGTTTGTCTCTTCATCGCAACAGATTCATTTTGTTACAGATAGTTAACAGTGTAATCTGTGTTTTAGTGTTCATGTGCATATTCGTACGTTCTTGGTGTTTGTTATCAAAGAAAAATAAGCAACGTTCAGTATATTTTAGAAACAAACTGCTCAGCTTTAAGATTCTATGCCGAGCGGCGGAGGGGGGGGGGGGAGGGGGGGAGGCGGGGGAGGGGGAGGGGGAGGCGCCACTATCAATATACGGCACTCAGAGAAGTGAACCTCCAGTTGTCTGAATGATGGGTTACGTTTTGTGATAGCGACGAAACTTTGATATTACACGTATTTGACTTGCTTTATACACATTTATGGATATTGGAAAGTGTTTTGTTGGAACACCACAGTGCTGTATAAAGCGTAGTTCTGTCTGGATATGGCATTCCGTCCTTTCAACTGACATATACAATGTAACATAGATTCCGCACCACTGTGTAGAAAGGCATTTTTTTTTTTTTTTTTTTTTTTTTTTTTTTTTTTACATAAACGATATTAACGATATTGTTTACAGACGCGGAATAAGTGAAGTGTAACCGTTAACATTTCTAGGTTTGACCGGCGATCGAAGCCGAGACCTTCGAATTCGCAGTTTAACATTCTTCCGCTTTTATTATTATTATTATTTTTATTATTATTATTAGGGAAAAATCGTAAAATACACTACATACGGCAAACATAAATACTTCTTTAATTAAAATAATATAACAGATGTATAAAGATAACATTTGACAAGTGAAAATTGGTAATACACTTTCACAGAAATTTAGAACAAACAAAGGTCTGTTGCAAGGCTGTCCCATGTTAGCAACGTATTCAAAGTTTATATAGATATTTGTCTTAGAAAGTGGTCACAGAAAAGTAATAGTATGGGGTTAGAAATTAGGGATGGAGTTTATCTACATCGTTTATTATTTGCTGATGTTCAAGTTGTCATAGGACAAGATGGGGAGGTTGCAAACTACATGTGTAATCAACTAGCAATAGCATACAAAAATTAGGGGTCTGAAGATTAATTATCAAAAAACAGAATACTTGACTAATGTTCCACATGAACTATACATAGAGGGAAAGAAAATCAATAAAATTAACACTTTCTGTTATTTGGGGTCCAATTTAGAAATTGAGGGAAAATCCGACTCAGAAATAAATAAAAGAATTAGCAATGGACGAAAGGTCATTGGGATGCTCAACTCAGTCCTATGGAGCAGAAATGTAATGAAAAGAACCAAAAGAATCATATATAAATCTATATTTGAGAGTGTAGTTCTGTACGGAGTGGAAACCTGGACCATCAGCACATTCAGAAACTACAAGCTTTAGAGATGGATTTCTGGAGAAGATCGGCCAGAATTTCCAGGAAAGAGAAAAGAAGAAACGCCGAAGTAATAAAGAGAATGGAAATAAAAGAAAGAATAGATGAAGTGACTTCTAGAAAGAAATTGCGGTGGTACGGGCATGTACGAAGAATGGAGGACACCAGAATACCGAAACTGGTAGTGAAGTGGGAACCTGATGGGAGAAGAAGAAGAGGACGACCTGTGACCACCTGGATCCAGGATGTACAGCTCACAATGAGAAAATTGGACGCAGAAGAAGTGGACACACAAGATTGAGACACCTGGAGATATATGTTGAATAATTAGTGTAAAACTTTATGTACTAGCTGTACTCTTTTCCGGACGAATTATTATGTTGGAGGTAAACCGTTGTAATAAGGAAAATCTCAATGAATAAACTAAAATTAATTATTAATCTTTTTTCTTTAGGAAGGAACTTAAAAAAAGGTATGACTTGCCACCGCCACTTTTACCCTATAAAATAAAATAAAATAAATGATAAACTACACCACTTCACGCGTCGGCCCTATCTTATACTAGGCCCAGTGCAACTTATTTCTAATAGGGGACAGAAATGGTGAAATGGAAGGGCATTCAGTGGAGCTATAATAATAAAGTGTATTAATTTATTTTAATTTTTTTCCTTTTTTACGTTCAAAAGAAAATATAAGCATCAACTATTCCATTGTACGAACACCCCAACTCTGGAATGGGTTACGAAAAACACTATACAGAAAATTTGATAAATATTGCTCGTATTTTGGATTGCGGAAAACTGTGCAATGTAGTTCGTTCAAAAGTTCCAAAAATCAAGTTAGTTTTTCTCTCCATTTACAAACAAGTAGTGAACCGTATGTCCACAAATTCATTTCACAGCGATCGTCTTGGTTTCCCGAGTCTGGAAAGAGGAGCAGATGGGGAAGTATGTGACGAGGGGTCGTACGAGTAATCAAAGCCAGCATTTGTCGCACCAACACCCAGACGCCTTCCGCCGATTCGCATACCAGTCGATGCTCGTCCGTGTCAACACATCACAGGCGACACACATTGGTGTGTCTGTGAAGTCGTAACTGTTTCCCATTAACCGTAAGATACCATGTAGAAACGCTGAGCCACGGAGCTATGCTTCAGGAGCAGTTATGGTGCAGTATTCTTCTGGTACATGTCCGAGTTAAGTCTCCTTGTAAAAGTAGTACTGATAGGAGGTATTCGATACACAATATTATTAGGTGTTACACTATGAAAGACCACCGTTAATTGTAAAATTAATTGTATCTGAAAGGAGCCAGTTAAAAGCTTACTTTAAACACATAACTCTGGCCGTAAAACCAGCTAAAGGATTCGCGTGAAATTCTGACTACTTCCTCCAACAGAATCTAGTTCCCTGGCCCAGAATTTAGAACTGACTAAAACTTTATTTTATCAGCAGGAAGACAAAGAGACGGTGGCCAACATACGTCGTAGATCACGAGAATTACACACAATCATTAATATACAAGCCACCCCGAACTAAACCATTTCATGAAGGTGGCTTTGAGAACATTTATGGCGCAACGAAATTAAAACATAATAATTTGCAGCTGAGTTTGTTCTCAGCCCTGGTGAAAAACATTAAATAAAAGAGGGAGGGTATTCATAAACTAATATTTACAAGAAGGATACAATTTCACTGACAATAAATTATTTATTCAGTTCAAACATAAGAAAATGGGGGCACCAATTTTGTTAAACAATAAAAACGCATACCACATTGAAAATTAATCTGAAGTAATCTGAACTAAACATCGTCGGGGGGGGGGGGGGGGAGGATTTACAAAAAATGTTTGTATAGCTTATGGGACTTAACTACGGGGTCATCAGTCCCTAAACTTACAAACTACTTACCAACTAGCTTATCCTAAGGACGACACAAATATCCATGCCCGACGGGGGATTCGAACCCCCGACCGTAGTGGCCGTGCAGACCGTGCTGAAGCGCCTCAGTCCCCTCGGCCACCGCGGCCGGCGGCGATTTACAATCAACAAACCTTTAGCCACTCACGCGAGCGAAGCAAAGCTAAACTCACCCAACTCAGCGTGCTGATACGAAGCAGAAGCAGGCGCCGCTATCGTAGGCGAAATTCAACGAACCAGGATGTACCACACAACACAAGAACAAATAAACGTCGTAGGTTGCTCTGGTCTGTCTTTCTTTACTTGAGATGGTACGCGATAATAGCGAGATTAATTTCCATTCAAATCAAACCGTGAGCATGCAGAATTATTGAGACACACGGCTCGAGTTTGCTACATTACCCCACTGAAGGCGAAGTGCTTAAATATCGCATTCATTCAACAAAATAATAATAATAATAATAAAAAAAAAACAGCAGAATCACAGATTACGAAGCAAGAATACACAATAGGAAGGCACTGGTGTGTGAGCAGTGGTGAGCACTCTAGTGTCTAGCTATAAACCCTTGAAGTCGGAGTTCGGGGCCACATGGTTCCGAAAACCAGTAAAAATACAAAAATACAATTTCGATTTCGGAAAAATAAAGAAAAATAGCTACGGCATACATCCCTTAGAAATGCGTAGAATATTATAAGGAAGCTGAAGAAATACAGTTAGACGCGATTGGGAAGGTTTTACATGGATGAACGAAGTTCAGTCTTTAAAAATTCAGAAAAGTCCTTGAGACGGATTTTCGTCTCGAATATTTCAAAGACAATAATGATAAATCTCAAGCATAGAATTAAAATTAACAGGGATTGTTTATTTGTATTAAATTGATATTTATATCATCTTAACAGAATTGTTCCATGCTATTTCGCTGCATGGAGAGCCTTGGCAGTAGTGGCAATTATCTCTGGAACACAGAAGCTGAAAATGTTCAAATGTTTGTTAAGCTTATGGGACTTAACTACGGGGTCATCAGTCCCTAAACTTACAAACTACTTATGAACTACTTACGAACTAGGACGGCACAAATATCCATGCCCGAGGGGGATTCGAACCCCCGACCGTAGTGGCCGTGGTGACCGTGACTGGAGCGCCTCAGTCACCTCGGCCACCGCGGCCGGCACAGAAGCTGAATTAAAGTTTATGACGTGGAGGGAAATCGTACTTAGACTATTCCGAGGCACGTTAATCTTTAGTGGTGTGGTGGTATAACGGTAAGACGTGTGCCTAGAAGGAATGGAGGTCCGGGTTAGATTCCCGGCCACATCACAAACTTTAATTCTATGCTTCAGATTTATCATTATTGTCTTTGACATATTCGAGACGAAAGTCCGTCGCAGGAATTGTTTGTTTGTATTAAATATATGAATGTGGCTTAAGAAAATGGGCAAAGACACAAACCAGTTAGCATTTAAAATAAAAGCAGCTTTGGTGCTTCAGTGAATTCAGACTTAGAGATTTTACTACAAGCTGGACATTCAATTAAAGATTCAATGATATACGTAAGTGAGATTAATATTCCGAATTTTATTATAAAGGTAGATTCCACATGGACTTCAATAGGAAATATTAACAAGATTTGCATTTCTATACCATTTAATGTGGGACTATTTTGTACGAATACTCGCACCAGTTAAAGACCTTCAACTAAAATTTAACTTGAATAATCACGTCCCTGAGAAGGTTCATGTTTCATACGTTTACTGAGCTAGCTGGTAAAATAAATAATATATAATACAAAGACAATATTTTAGAATATTCTAAGAAATCTGGCGACTATTCATATATATATATATATATATATATATATATATATATATATATATATTACAACTCGTCTATCGATTCTCTTTTATTCTATCATGCAACCAGCTGAAAGACGGCGTTGCCCGGTATTTACTTGTTCTATACTTCTGTAACCCAATTCCCTTCTCTCTCACCATACACCTCTTCCTTTCCCATTGCTCTGTCAATCTCCATCGTCCCCTCTCTAAGCCCATTTCTACCAGTACACCTCCACCCTCCGCCTTCTTGCTCCATCTCTTCCCTTCCCCAAATCTAGAAAAGCTCATATATGTCAGCTTTCTTACGTTGTGGTCAGTGAAACATACCGTATTTTACAGCGTAATTCCCCCATCTTTTTTCTCGAAAAAAATTCTTGAAAACAATAGGGAGGTAATTATGCGAGTAGGAATTCAGGAAGGAAGAAAAACAATGTTTTAGGTAGGTAAAAGTTATATTTACGGTAATTTGTGAAAAGAGTACCTAATGGTATTTATTTTTAATTAACACAATTTATTTTTAATTTGACACAAAAGAACTGGATTCATACCACAGTTTCATTATGCCTTCAATGAAGAGCAGCAATGCATTGATTCATTGTTTATTTTTCTCTCACTATTCTGCGACTTCGCTTTCGTCACTATCATCACTATTTTGAGGATCAGATACCTCGTCACCTTCTTCATTTTCACTATTCCACAACATGTCGTCCTCAGAACAGTCAATGGCACAAGAAATTCCAGTTTTTTTTAAAACTCTTCGTAACAATATCAACAATAATTTTCTACCATGCACGGATTATCCACTCGTACATCGTCGGTGTTGATGGCTATCTTATCTTACCTTCTGGAGTCAGCTGATGAGATCTCGCCACCACCCATTGTGGAATGTTTGTTAAAATGTTTGTAAATCTATCGGACTTAACTGCGTGGTCATCGGTCCGTGGCTTACAAACTACTTAAACTAAGGTAAACTAACCTAAGGACAACACAAACATCCATGCCCGAGGGGGGATTCGAACCCCCGACGGAGGAAGGCCGCGCGCCCCGCAGAACGCCGCTCCAGTACGCGCGGCTAAGCCGCCGCGGCTCCTCGTTGGAGACAATATGGTTAGGCATGGTATTTTATTTTGTTTTATTTGATACGTTGCAAATTGCAAGAAGAAACTCTTTAACGAAATCAAAAGAAAATTTACGCACAATATGTCTTTCCAAATAGTCGACTCCAAATTACGGAAATGGTCATTGATATCTGCTTTGCTTCACCACACAAACGCCTTTAAACAGATTCCAATTGACCTCTATCGATAGGAATGTAATTTTTACTACTGACGTAGGTGCGTACGAAGAAAGTAAAATTAATGATTAATGTAGTTCTTCATGCGAAATATCTGCTGTAGAAATGAGATACGATGACACGAACCTTGCAGAGTGCCTTTGTTGCTTTAGAGCATGTACTGAAAGGTTTTCACATAATTTACCGCATACATTTACCTTAAGGAATCAAACAACGACACTAAAGATATAGTGCAGTTATGCACGAACTGATGACAATGAGAAATTACATGAAAGGATTTTCTGAAAGGAAACGGAACGAGATTTAATCTACAAATATCAATGTTAACCATCGTAGAATACTAGTCGATTGGATCGAAAAATATTACCTTTTTTTGCCGTTTGTTTATGTGTTCTGTATTCTGTAATAAAATGCTGATCATTAAAAATCGGATGGTCTGCTCCGTTGATATCCAGTGTGAAATACACATCGCAACCTTGTTTGTCAATCACCACTCAGCAACACTACAGCATTTTACATATCCAGGGCGATGAGAGGCCACGGTGGAGTAGCCGAGCGGTCTAAAGCGTCTCGTTGTGGAGGTTCGAGTCCTCCCTGGGGCATGAGTGTGTGTGTTTGTCCTTAGGTTAGTTTACCTAGGTTTAAGTAGTTTGTAAGCTACGGACTGATGAACACGCAGTTTGGTCCGATAGATTTACAAACATTTTGAACATTTGGCGATGAGCGGCAGCATGCGCTATGGGAAGAGGGCGAGCCAACTCAGCGCCGCCACCGCTGCTGCCGGCGAGGTATATGGGCCGCGGAGAGCTCTGCCAAGCGCTGCGGCCAGAGGCAGCAGTGTTATTGAGCCGAAATTCTATTACCAGTGTATCAAAAAGTAAAATGTGTTATCGTTATGCTCCCCTTACACACGTGGCATCAGAATACACGAGGGACGTAAAAAAAAAAAAAAAAAAAAAAAAAAAAAAAAAAAAAAAAAAAAAAAAAAAAAAAAAGAGAGAGAAGAAGAAGAAGAAGAGAGAGAGAGAGAGAGAGAGAGAGAGAGAGTGTACAGGTGGTTTCGATCGCCAACACTCGCAAGTGACGCACTTTACCGCGAGACCATAGCGGCATCTTCAACAGACTTCTTGTAACTGGACACAAAACGTATTGCATGAACTGCCGCAATCTACAGAGTTGCCAGATTGTGCAGACAGCCGGACGTAGAGCGTATCATCGCGGTCATGTTTATTGTCTCCTGTCGCAATCGGCGCGCACTTAGGAGGAGTGGCGGCCGGCCGCCGACCATGTTTTTTGTCAAAGAGTGTACCATTGGTCACAGGTCTCAGCACGAGCTAATGTCCAAATGTTATTGCTGCTCGTTTCACTCGCAGTATAATTAATACTGTTCCTGCTTTATGCCTGACAGGTTCTTGTGCACCATGTACCCTCGTCCGTTCAGTTAACTGAGTACCGTCGTAAATTAAAGATTACAGATGTGGTGTCAGTTGTAGCCATGTAAGTGACGACGCTGCATTCTATGAAGTGCTTGCATTAGACATTACATGGCACTAGATGCACTCTGCTGCGAAGAATGGCAGCTAGCTCTCAATGTAGAAAAATGTAACGTGATGCGCATGAGTAGAAAAAACAATCCCGTAATGTAGCATTAGTAGTGAGCTTCTTGATGCTGTCGCGTCGTTCAAACATCTAGTCGTAACATCGTGAAATGGAAAGAACATGTAAGGACAGTTGTGAGTAAGGCGGACAGCCTACTTCGGTTTATTGGGAGAATTCTGGGAACATGTACTTCATCTCTAAAGGAAACCGCCTAAAAAAGGCTTGTACGACCACGTCTTCAGTATTGTTCAAGTGTTTGTAACCCGCAGCAGATCAGTTTAAAGGAAGACATAGAAGCAGTTCAGAGGCGAACAGCTAGATTCGTTACTGGTAGGTTCGACCAATGCGCGAGTGTCACTGAAATGCTCCGGGAACTCGATTGGGGATCGCTGGAGGAAGGAAGACGTTCTTTTGGTGAGTTTCTGTTGAGGAAATTTAGAGGGCCGGAATTTGAAGCTGAGTGTAGTACGATGTTGTTGCCGCCTACTTACATTTCGCGTAGCGATCACAAAGACAAGATAAGAGTAATTAGAGCTCATACGGAGGCACATAGGCATTCTTTTTCTCCTTGTTCTATTTGGGAGTGGAATAGGAAAGGAAACGCCTATTAGTGGTACAGTGTACCCCCCGCCACGCACTTTACGGTGGATTGCGGGGTATGCATGTAGATGGAGATATTACAATCAACACACAATCTTCACACACTAATCACTATTCAAATTAAGTGCTCCTTTCCATCCCGACATACGCTTGTTCAACACTATCGCTTCGATATGTATCTTTGCACGTCGTCGTCGTTCGATGTAACACATCTTCAAAATTGCCGTAATCTATACGTTGCTGTGACACGACTTTGTATACCTCAGTGTATGTGGTACGTGCGAGTGGAGGGAATGAAGTGCTGTGTACATTTTGTCATTGCTGTGTGACTTTTCCTCTCGCGCGAGCCCCAGCTTCAGTGTCGCGGTTTGCAGATGTTCGGTGGAGACAGATTAGATTAGATTAATACTTGTTCCATAGATCATATATACGACATTTCGTAACGCTGTGGAACGTGTCAGTCTAGTAAATGTTGTCTACACTTGACAATCAATATTTTAAAGATTTTTATAACATTTTTTTAATAATTTTTTAAAATTATTTATTTATTTATTTTAAGTTTCATCTAAAAATTCATCTAGATTGTAGGAGGAGTTGCCATTCAGAAATTCTTTTAATTTGTTTTTAAATACTAGTTGGCTATCTGTCAGACCTTTGATGCTACTTGGTAAGTGACCAAAGACTTTTGTGGCAGCATAATTCACCCCTTTCTGAGCCAAAGTTAGAT
Source organism: Locusta migratoria (assembly GCA_026315105.1). Classification (NCBI taxonomy): domain Eukaryota; kingdom Metazoa; phylum Arthropoda; class Insecta; order Orthoptera; family Acrididae; genus Locusta; species Locusta migratoria. The sequence goes on from CM048749.1 coordinate 213,114,298, forward strand.
TTATCTTTGAATATTGAATATCATCCTTTCTCCTGGTGTTGTAGCTATGCACACTGCTGTTACTTTTGAATTGGGTCGGATTGTTAATAACAAATTTCATGAGTGAATATATGTATTGTGAAGCAACAGTGAAGATCACCAGATCCCTAAATAAATGTCTGCAGGTTGCTGCAGACATTACAAGCTTTTACACGCTTTTGTGCAATGAATACTTTTTTACACAATGTTGAATTGCCCCAGAATATGATTCCATATGAAAGCAGTGAATGGAAATAGGCGTAGTAAGCTAATTTACTGAGATGTATATCACCAAATTTTGCAATGACTAGGATAGCATAAGGTGCTGAACTCAAATGTTTCAGGAGATCTTCAATAGGTTTCTTCCAATTCAGTCCCTCGTCAATGCAAACACCTTAAAATTTTGAATATTCTACCTTAGCTCTAGATTTATGTTCAAAGTCTAAATTTTATCAATGGTGTCATGCCATTTACTGTATGAAACTGTATTACTGGGTTTTATCAAAGTTTAATGAGAGTCCATTTGTAGAGAACCACTTAATAACTTTCTGAAAGATATCTTTTACAATTTCATCAATTATTTCCTGTTTGCCACGTGTGATAGCTATACTTGTATCATTAGCAAAAAGTACTAGCTTAGCATCTTTGTGAATGTAGAATGGCAAGTCATTAACATATATATTAAGAACAGCAAGGGACCCAAGACCGAACCTTGTGGTAACTCCCCAGTTAGAGGCCCTGCACAGTGGCTGCGGCGAGAGCAGGCGCATGTTCGTCAGTGTTGCCCACAAACTCTGTGACACCATAATTAAATTTTTGATTTATTTATTTTATTATGCTTCGATTTATTATTGGAAGAAACTGTACAAGATATTAATGTATGCAAGGAGTAACCTATCTTTGAAACTTATGTTAATTGAAAATGCCTTTTATATTCAAGAAGGTTAGAAAATGCATATTGTTAAATATATAAGTAATATTGTTAATGCAATATGTTTGTGTTAATATTTGTGTATGCTGAAAAACTTGTAGAGGTTCTGACTGAGGACTTTTGTAAATTGTACTGGAGTAGAAAAGACGGGGGGCATCCCCGCCGTAACAAATACTGACTGTGTGGGAGCGAAAAGGTGGGAAAACGCGGGAAGTTGTTGGCTGGCGCAGTGGCTAGTGTGTGGCAAGGGATTTCGGTCTGAGACGTGATAGCGTGCAGTTGCAGTGGTGGTAGGCACAGTGGAATGTACTGAGGTGTCTTTGTTTCTTGGTGGCTATGTTCTGGGACCTTTACCTACAAGAAGATCATAATATGGCCTCGGATGAAATATTGTTGCTGTTGTAAGTACTGGCATAAATTGTTGGTTTAATATTCCGACGCTAAGAAGATTGGTTTTTGGCCACATACTTCAAGAGCCAGTAAAGCATCATATTGCACCACATGGAGCCACACTGCAGCGCCAAACTTCCACAGTCAAGTAGGAAAGTTTTTTATTATGTATAACAGTCCGAACCTCATTTTTGTTCAGAAGTTTGAATAATTACTTCTTTTAACGAGAATTGACTGTAAACCCATTATTGTCCTATCCTTTGGTACAGTGATTATTCCGAGAGACCCACTAAAATAACTATAAACGATTCTAATAACATTTGCTTTGCTTAAATCTATAGTGGAGTTTGCATTGAAAGTGAACAGTAGAGTAAATCGTATCTCCACTGAGCAAATGCAGTTTCAGTTAGTTCAATAATAAAGTTTTCTGAAGTGATAAATTTAAATCTGAATATTTTAAATACATGTTGAGCAGTGATATAAACTTTGGTGTTACGTAAATTCAGTGCACAGTAATTTGTGAGTAAACGAGAGTAGCATATCAGATTCAGGGCCCACACTCTTGAAAACTGTGTTGCTTTGCCAAATTGTTAAACTGAAGACAATTAATTACTTAGAGGACAGTAATTTATTACGCAACAATCTTACATTCAGTATTTAATGAAAATATAAGCTTGCTACGTTATAAATAATTCTTGAAAAGTGTTTTACTAGAAGATTGCTATTTTGAAGTGATTACACTATGGTAACACAGAATAACATTTTTTTAAAGTGATTCGTGAATATTGTGAAGTAAGACTGAACTGAAAGTTAGCTAAGTTAGTGTCCGAAGTTTAATAATTACCTATAGAATAGTAGATTTTTCCATTCAGCACATTGTTGGTTCTAGCAAGGACTTTAATTGAATTTTTACATTTGCATATAATGCTTACTTACAAGTATAGATTATGGTGAGGCTGTCTGCTACCTTAGAAAGCGACCACACCACATAAGTGTAGTACTTAAATTAAGTTTGATAATGTTCTCTAAATTTTTAGGAAATATTTTACTTATTCAGTAATTATCGAGTCATTGAGATACTTGGTAATTGTTGTCCCTAAAGGACTGGCGACCGTAAACTGAATTTTTTTGTGGTAATTTTGTTTGATAATATTGCTCTTTCTGACTCCTGGTAACTTTATCAATGCTTTGTTTTGCAATGCCACCGATGTTCACCGCACTGAATGTTATCACTGATGCCCTTGTTCATTAGGATAATACATGGTTCAAGAAAAGTCCTCTCGGAGGTGCACCTTGTTGTAGGCGTAAGCTGGTAGCAACTAATAAGTTTTGTTATCGATATCTCAATATATGTAGTAACTCTTCCACGTTATATTGGATATCAATAGCTCCAAAGCTTGTCAACCCACAAAGAGTGTTGCAACTCGTTTCCAACCATGTCCCTACCTGACGAGCCAAGATTCCCTACGTTCACCATGGACAAAATTAACTTTTATTAATGTTATTGTACCATAAATTGTTACTGTTTTGAATTTTTAAAAAGGTACTTACATTTTCGATCGTCACTGAGAAAAGTCCCTACGTTTTGCAAAGAGATGGGAAATCCGTCTCTGCAGTTTGGAGAAAAGAGTGTGACTCGTAGAGGGGCTTCACGTGGGTTGTCTTGTATTTTGGTTTTAGCTTGTGACTTGTAAGCTGTAGATTCGGCTTGACTTTCACGGTTGTAGCGGATGGTTGGGTTCAAAATTTTATTTGTCACCTCAGTATGAAATTTAAGTTGGTAGAACTGGTACTTCTTCGTAATTAATACAATGTATATCTTTGTTTGATTTGGTTATGTGTATCTTTTAAAATTAAAGACTTTTTATAATTTTTGAGCATGAAATTCCGTTTCTCAAGGGCTAATATTTAATAAACCGAAAAAAATTGAATCACTGAGTCCCGGTAGTTCAGACAGTTTGAAGTCCGTCACAAAATATATTATTTGTACCTGATTCCTTTCTATCGAATTATTCTTTAGCAAAAAATTTCATTAGAAGTTTCTTCTAAGCAAAACTGTCAGATATTTTCTTTCACATATTAACTGATTCATTACGAATTTCAGAGATCTATGTTCACTTTTAGAATCTTCTTGTACAATATTAGGGAACTAAATACTTGTTTAAGTATCACAGATTCTCTATTTTGAATTTAATATTTACAACAAAATCACTTTCGCAGAAATCACTTTACGAGTTCACAATGCGTGATTATTTTCGTCCAAGTCTCATTTATATTAAAGTTTCTGGATCCTGTTACATTGCTTACGAACTTTAACTCTTCCAGATACGTTTTTAACAGTTATTTAATTAAACTTTACAATAAGTTCATATTCCAAAATTACGAATGTTAATCAGTTTAGTACGGGAGGCAGAAGTTTCTAATTCTTCCGTCCTAGCTATCCCTATCAAAGTCCAAAGATAATGTACGCATTCGCGTATGATCACGATATGAAAGTTTATATTAATAAACAAATACTTTTTCTCGGGTTCCTTCCTATCTTGGAAATAAACGGCGTATGATACTTTGAAACTAATCACGGAGAACTATCACATAGAGAATAAAATATTTCGAGATCTAGTAACATAGAGAGGAAGTAACGTAGAGAGAGAGTAATCCAACTGCGGGTACTATTTATAATTGCAACCTGACAAATGATCTTTGATATACGAGGTGTTTTGATCTACGTATTCCCTGGATACTGTTATTCTGAATTACTCTGATCTAATTTGAATTTACTAAAAATTTTGAAAAATGAGAATTTTCTGGCACCCAACAAATAATTGAAATTACGTAACGATGAAAAATGGGTAATTTCCTAGACCTCGTGTACATCGAAGAAAACGGCGTTGCGATCGATATATATCGAATGTTCGATATGGTGCTTACGTTCAATTTAGTGTTTGTGAACCGGAGATTCGAGCGCTACGCCCTCATCACAAAAAAAAAAAAAAAAAAAAAAGAAAAAAAAATACTTGTTCAACCTATACCTAACCTACCTTTTACTTTAAAACAGTGATCTGTAGCGTAGCATTAAGAAGGTTAGGTATAGGTTAAACAAGAAGTTTTTTTCATAGTACGTGATGGCGCGTAGCACCCGAATCTCCGCTTCAGAATCACTAAATCAGCAATGGTAGCGAATCCATTTGTTAAAAGTTATTATAAAGGATGTGGTTAGGCAGGAATCTAAGACTACAGCATGAATAGCACAACGAAATATCACTCAATAAACACTACACAAAATACGATTCAATACCAGCGCTTCCATCTGTTACCACATCGACCATGGCGTAAGAATCGAACATTCATAATTATATCGATCGCAACGCCGTTTTCTTCGATGTAAACGAGGTCTAGGAAATTACCGAAAAATGTTGGACTACGGTGATTCTAATCCTATGGTTCCGACGTGGTGTTACAAGAGTCAAAAGTGGCTACGTGTAGGGACACGTCCCTGCGGTTGGCAACACTGGTGCTGGTGCGCCGGCTTAGGCGGTCGGCGCCCCGCTTCCGCGTGCTGTGTGTCGCAGTGGAGCGCTAGGCTGGGCTGCAATCAGGCGCACAATGCGCCACGTGACAATCGCGCCGATAGCCATCGCGGCTGATGCTGCGCGACGTGACGCGCGGATTGCCAGTCCTGCCTCTCGTGTGTGTGTGTGCGCGCGCGTGCGTGTGTGATTCGCCGCTTTCTCCGCAGCTCGGCTGAGCCGGGGCGCGGTCGAATGCCGCCAGCTAGCTACCCAGCAATTGGTTGTCTGCGTGACACCGGGGGCGAGCCAGCAGAGACTGGGCGATGGCGCGACACGTGTTGCTCTCGTCGCAGACCAACCGGGCGGTGACAGGACCAACTGTCCAAGTGCCGTCGATGCGAACAAGAGGTGACCGAGACGTGTAACCGATGGCACCCCATGCCATCACGGCGGGCGATACGCCAGTATGGCGGTGAATACACGCTTCCAATGTGCGTTCACCACGATGTCGTCAAACACGGATGCGACCAAAGCCATGTTTCCACCATATCCTTTCTTCCAGGAATTCTAGTCTTGCATGGTTCGCAGGAGAGCTTCTGTGAAGTTTGGAAAGTAGGAGGCGAGGTACTGGCGGGAGTACAGTTGTGAGGCGGCACCGTGAGTCGTGTCGGGATAGCACAGTCGGTAGAGCGCTTGCCCGCGAAAGGCAAAGGTCCCAGGTTCGAGTCCCGGTTCCGGCACACAATTTTAATCTGCCAGGAAGTTTCATATCAGCGCACACTCCGCTGCAGACTGAAAGTTTAATTACGGATGCGACCATCTTGATGCTGTAAACAGAACCTGGATTCATCCGAAAAAATGACGTTTTGCCAGTCGTGCACCCAGGTTCTTCGTTGCGTACACCATCGCAGGCGCTCCTGTCTGTGAGCTGATAATCCATGCTGCTGGAAACGTCGTCGAACTGTTCGCGCAGATGGTTGTTGTCTCGCAAACGTCCCCGTCTGTTGACTCAGGAATCAAGACGTGGCTGCACGATCCGTTACAACCATGCGGATAAGACGCCTGTCGTCTCGACTGCGTGTCAACGTTTCCGCTTCAACCGTGCGCTAGAAACGTGACTCGTGTACCGCCAAACAGCTGAGGGGAGCACAGACAACACCGTCTAGATACAAGGCCTCAAAACTAGTCTGTATCACGGCAGGCACACCGAGAGGCTGCTCTCGTAAGCTCACTGGCGGAATCTACGAGGCAGTGGGCTGTGCCCCAGCGGCCAGCCAGTGAGCTTGCGAGGGCAGCCTATAGGTGTGACGTGACACAGGGTTGTTGTGAGGCCTTGTATCTAGACGGTGTTGCAGAGAGCCGCAATATCCACAAACTAGCAGTGGCGGCGGATGCAGGGTTCCATTTTGCATAGGGGTCACAGGTCACTGCGTTTTCGGCCTCACGCCCTTCCCTTGCAGAAAAATTACTTCGTCTCAATGTCTAATTATGCGTACGATTTTAGTACTGGTAGTATATAATCTTATACACTCCTGGCCATTAAAATTACTACACCACGCACATGACGTGCTACAGGTGCGAAATTTAACCGACAGGAAGAAGATGTCGTGATACGCAAATGATTAGATTTTCAGACCATTCACACAAGGTTGGCGCACCTACAACTTGCTGAAATGAGGAAAGTTTCCAGCCTATTCCTCATACACAGACAGCAGTTGACCGGCGTTGCCTGGTGAAACGTCGTTGTGATGCCTCGTGTAAGGAGGAGAAATGCCTACCATCACGTTTCAGAATTTTATAAAGATCGGATTGTAGCCTATAGCGATTGCGATTCATCGTTTCGCCACACTGCTGCTCGCGATCCAATGACTGTTAGCAGAATATGGAATCGTTGGGTTCAGGAGGGCAAAACGGAGCTCCGAGCTCGACCCCAACGGCCTCGTCGAGGTGACAGACATCTTATCCGCATGGCTGTAACAGATCGTGCAGCTACGTCTCCATCACTGAGTCAACAGATGGGGACGTTTGCAAGACAAAAACCATCTGCACGAACAGTTCGATGACATTTGCAACAGCAGGGACTATCAGCTCGGAGACCATGGCTGCGGTTACCCTTGACGCTGCATCACAGACAGGAGCGCCTGCGACGGTCTACGCAACGACGAACCTGGGCGTACGAATGTCAAAACAGCACTTTTTCGGATGAATCCAGGTTCTGTTTACAGCATCATGATGGTCGCATCCGCGATTGGCGACATCGTGGTAAACGTACATTGGAAGCGTGTATTCGTCATTGCCATACTGGTGTATCACTCGGCGTGATGGTATGGGGTGCCATTGGTTACACGTCTCGATCACCTCTTGTTCGCATCGACGCCACTTTGAACAGTGTCCGTTACATTTCAGATGTGTTACGACCCGTGGCTCTACCCTTCATTCGATCCCTGCGAAACCCTACATTTCAGCAGGATAATTCACGACCGCTTTTCTGAATACGGAAAATATTCGACTGCTGCCCTGACCAGCATATTCTCCAGATCTCACACCAATTGGAGACGTCTGTTTTTTTTGTGTGTGTTTTTATGGCGCACAACTTCTACGGTCATTAGCGCCCAGACAATATCAGAGATTCGCTAGATAAAAAAAAAAAAAAAAAAAAAAAAAAAAAAAAAAAAAAAAAAAAAAAAAAAAATGGTAACTGCCAGTTAGAACATCAAGAAGAGTCTAAAAACGAAAGATAAAAGACAATTAAAAGGGTTGAATATCCTTTGATAAGTTGGCCAAGTTGATAAAACGCAAAACTCGAGCAGCTGCTCGTGTGTCATCAGCTAAAATTTCCTCCAGAGTAGACGGAAAATGAAGGGCTACACGGAGATGATTAAAAAGTACGCAAGACAGTAAAACATGTCGCACTGTCAGCAGTTCACCGCAGGAGCACAGCGGTGCAGGGTCGACGGATAGCAAGTGACGGTGGCTGAAACGGCAGTGACCGATCCGCAACCGGGCCAGTATGACCTCCTCTCGCCGAGAGGGGCGTGAGGAGGTCCTCCAAGCGGTCGGGATCGGTCTTACAGTTCTCAATTTCTTGTTGTACAGTGAAAACCACGCACTGTGCCATGACGACACGATACTCCGGCGAAGAGCCCGTTGAACATCGTCCGATGGGACGCAAAAGGAAGCCACGCGAGGCAAAGAAGCTGCTGCCTTGGCTGCTATGTCGGCGGTCTCATTCCCGGGCACACCCACGTGGCCAGGTCCCCACAGGAAAGAAACGTGACAGCTGTCATCTGCTAGCAACTGGAGGGAGCGTTGGATCCGATACACGAGAGGATGGTTCGAGAAAGGGTCCTTAAGACTGCAGGGCACTAAGGGAGTCCGAACATATGGCATAGAAAGGTTGGCGGTGGCGGCAGGTATACAAAACGGCCTGGTGGAGGGCAAAAAGCTCAGCCGTGAAATTCGAGCACCGGTCAGGGAGCTTGTATTGGAAACGGTTGTCCCCGACGACGAAGGCAGATCCGACACCGGCAGTGCTCTTGGAACCATCAGTGGAAATAAATATGGCATTATCGAACCGCGAACGGAGTTCGATAGAAACGTCTGGTCAATGGTGGCCGATCAATTGGCTCGTCACAATACGCCAGTCACTACTCTTGATGATCTGTGTTATCGTGTTAAAGCTGCATGGGCATCTGTACCTGTACACACCATCCAAGCTCTGTTTGACTCAATGCCCAGGCGGATCAAGGCCGTTATTACTGCTAGAGGTGGTTGTTCTGGGTACTGATTTCTCAGGATCTATGCACACAAATTGCGTGATAATCTAATCACATGTCAGTTCTAGTATAATATATTTGTCCAATGCGTACCAGTTTATCATCTGCATTTCATCTTGATGTAGCAATTTTAATGGCCAGTAGTGTATATTAAAAGAATCTACGAAAACTATCGTCAGTCGGCCAGACCAAACTAGCCGGTCGTTTCTTTCAGTTTTGTTTTAAACGAAAGGTATTCATCCACAAATTTGTCAACAAGTATAAGAATTTACGTAACTTTCACCTTTATTTATTTATACTGAAACACGATTTCCTTCTGTATATTTCTTATGGGGTAGACCTTGCTCAGTCGGTCAGGTCGTTCTATCCGACAGATTTGTCATTTTTGCTTTAAACGAAAGGTATTTATTCAGTCGGTCAGGTCGTTCTATCCGACAGATTTGTCATTTTTGCTTTAAACGAAAGGTATTTATTCGCAGATTTGTCATCAAGTAACAGAATTAACTTCAATCTCTCCATCCTTTAATTTTATTCAATCGGGGTATCCTTCTGTCCTTGCAATAAATATTTTAATAGGTTTGTTTTACGATATCTTCGGTCAGCGGCTGACTAAACGGATGAGCGGGGTGGGGGGTGGAGGAGGCGGATCGCCCCGAGCCTCTCGTCTTGGGGGTCCACCATTTATTATTATTATTATTATTATTATTTTGCGCTCCTGGATCTCGATCTGGGGCCTCTGTATCTCGACATCAATTATTTTAGACTGTCCCGTGCCTCTCGTCCTACGGGGTTGTGGCTCCAAATCTCAAAAGTTACTTTTTTATAGTAATACATGTATTTCCTAGTGGACGGGGAGCCTCATTTTGTTTTGACGCCGTCCTGGGCCTCCGACAGCTTTAGTCCGCCGCTGTCTTCGGTTCTAATTAAGGTACGCAGTTCTTTGTAACCTAACAACCCTCAACGGATCAATCTCTTTCATTTGCGCTTTTAAACGCATTGATTGATTGCAAAAGAAAGCTATGCGTGAACATTCCATAATTTTCCCCAACTTTTTTGACATTCTACTAACGGTGCAAAGTATTCGCACGGGTCCTCTAGTTATTTGAAATTTATTTTGTTCATAATATATATGACATTTTAGTGTAATTTATTTCTTCAGTTTCGGCCTGATATGGACTACGAAGGTTTTTCTCTCTTCTCTCATGGAAGTACTTTCCTCTTTTGCCAGGAGATTTTCATTTTGGTCGACTGAGCTTCTTTTCTTTCATCTGACCATTTGCCGGCAGGACGTGGAACTAGCATAGGTAGCGGAATAAGGTTTTTAGTAATTTTGGCTTTTTCTCTGAAAACCTGTCGATCCTGAATGTCCTCAAACGAAATTTCAGCTTCCTATAAATGCTCTATAACTTGGCTTGCTCTTTTTTTTCTTTTTTTGAAAAGTGTATGCGATCAGCAAGTCTTTGGGGGTACATTTTAGAATAATAATGATAATAATAACTAATAATTTGTTTAGACGAGTAAGTAGCAGGAGACCTTGTCGACAAAAGTACCACAATTCTTCAGCGTAATAATGAAGAAATTGCGGTTCCATAAAATGCTGTTTTTGAAAAATATTTCTCCGAATCTTTGCAAACTACATCTATCAGGAAGTTAAATTTAAGAGCTATAATAGGATCCCACAGTGTGAAATCGAACTGTGCATTCAGTGTTTCACTTTGCACTACGACTGGAATTGGGTATGCGGACTGCGGCTATAAGAGTGTGTTAAAGAGAGAAATGGTGATTATCGGAGTCGCCTATGTATGGGGGGCGGGGGTCTTACTGCTAACGGTGATTAGTGGGCTTTCCCTAATCCCCTGTGCTTTTGTCTCTGATTGAAATCAAAGTTTATGATGCAGCAACTAGATATTACTGTAATAATTTAAGGCCGATGATATATACGCCTCACACATGGTCAGAAATCATAGAATGCGAAAAGGAGAGAGTTCAAAAGCAACGAACGTTCAGTTATCTCTAATGTTATTGCGACCTGTGTTAAACAAGAGGAGCAAAAAATAACTATTGTGCAGTATACTAGCCTAAACCCGCGGCTCCGCTCGCGTGTTGGTTGATTACGATAGATAAGCTATCTTTCAGTAGTATGCTATGTTGTTGTTGGTTTTTGGAAGCGACTAAACAGCGATGGTTATCAGTCAGTAGTGTGCAATGAGACTGGTTTTGAAGGAAGTGAAAAATATTCCTATCAGATTGCAGAAGTCTTTGCACTTGCCGTTTATCAGTAAGTAGTGTAGATCAAATCACAGATAAAATGCATTCGTGTCGAAGAATCCTATCACGAAATTCAACAATAATGATTATAATAATATCACAGATCGATCACGTGATGTAATGCGTGAAACGACAAATCGATTTTTTGAAAGAGATGTATTAACAGAAATTTCTTTTTTACTGCTTTAATTATTTATTCTTATATTTGCTTATTCGTATGCTTATCCTTACAGAGAAAGAGCTGAAGACATTGTAGCACGCATAAAGCAAAGATATGGTCTGTGGCATCACGTTTCGCTGTATGTAACCTCCTTGCTGTAGAGTCACAAACGTCATCGCTGGCCTTCAGTCCGAATTTTTTATAATTTGACGACTTTCAACCACCATATCTTGCACCCCCTTATAGCTATCGGCATGGAACTGCTATGGTGTACAACGGGAGACTTCGGACAACAATGACATACAGACCATTCGTTTGCGTTCTGTAGTTTTCGCTGCAGAGCGAAATATTAACACACATACACGTAGAATTTTGTATACACCGATAACTTTCCATCCCAATATACTCTACCGTTTTATCATTATCAACCCTCAAGCAACAATGCAACCAATAAAGCCATTTTCAAAGAGTAAATATAATTTTCAAAAAGTAATTATTGTTCCACATTTCGCGTTATATTCTTCAAATTACTAAATATCTATCAGATCGTTATAAAGCCGTACCTAAAACCTTCCTCAGGTATAAATTAGCAACTGTACAAATATTTAAGTCTCTGCGTCTTGTCTTTCGGACGTGATAAGCGTACACCGAACAGACATTCACATTTATAGATATAGATTTTATTTTTATCTTTTTTAATTAGAAGAAAGCAACACCCGAAATCTGCCAGATTTTCGGCTGACGGCTGACAACAATATTTCCCGGCTTTAAAGAACACAAATCTGCCAAAATCAGCCGAAAATCGGCTGAGTTGGCAACACTGCTTACAGGATACGTCGGCTGTGTATTCTTGTTTACCGTATTGACGGCCGCGCGTGCCCAGGTCCGCTGCTTCCTTCCGGCTCCAATGTTTTCTGTCTGTGATGCAACACTCGCATCTGGTCACGTACTCCTGCCTCCGTCCGAAATTGCCCAGTATTCTGCCAGTCCATCTGATTTCCAATCGCCATTATTACCCACTCTGCAATATATAAAGAAGAAATCTTTTCCGAGTTTTTATAATCGCGGGTAATAAAGTGTTTAGCAGCTAGTAGAAAAATTATATTTTCCCTGTGCGTTTATTTATGTCCAATAATGTTAATATTATGCCCTGACAATTTATTTAATATTTAAACGAATAATCAATGCCACTGTATTTAATTGTCTTTATCCTTTATAGGAATTTTTTTCTGAAATTTTGAAAGGTAATGTTTGTATTGCGTTCCCTTTGACATATATAGGCATGTAATATACTCAGAATTTTTTTGTGTTCATTTAAATTGGAAGTGAAAGGAAGAAATAGGTGGTTGATGTACATACCACTATCGATTTTGTGTGGGACTTAGAATGCTGTGGATGGTTGTCATTTAAAATACCATTTTCTTGTATCTGGAATAGATAACTAAAATGGCATTTGGAATACAAAGAAGATACAATTTATTAAATAATTTACTGTTACAAAAACTGAACATATTACAATATTCAAACAATAAAACATTACCAAACACTATAAAATATAACAAATTTTGCTGGTAAAGTTGTTATTTAGAATGAAACTGGTGGAAACAAGAAAGTCAAAGAACAATGTATACTCTTTTGCGCTTATGGTAGCTGGGCAATATATCGACCACTATCCTATAAAGGTTTAAATTAATCACAGTGTTAAAGAATGCCTTCATTGTTGTCAAGATTACTCAGAATGTGGCTCGGCAGGAAACGTATAATTATCTTTTCTAGTTATAGTTTCGGAACGGCGCTTTTAACTCGTAAATAATGCGAGATACAGTTAATCGTCTTCGGAGGTCGTTGGTTTGTGTTATTTTTGTCGCCAGTCGAATCGTTAGGTTAAGCTTAACTGCAATAGCAAGGTAGCTTTTTTTAAACAATGTTATTAGAAATTCTACCTGCCTCTGAATCAAACACTGAATTCTTTTTTCTATAAATTTTTCTTGACATCAACACATTTTACCTCAAATGACTCTGAATTGTAGGGACCGTAATATTGTTCTGTAATTACGACAATCACCAACAATGGCTCTGCCAAGGTACTGTTTTATGTTATTGAAAGTCTCACAAATTAAATCTAAAGTCACGCACCTGACTGAAGCAAAATATAAAGACTGATTCTGTGTATTTGTTTGGCTGTAATCGTTACACTGTTAATCTAAAAAACATGAAACTGTACTTGCTGCCAAAGAAATTTTCACATCTTATGATTAATCAAAATCTGTTAAATTTTAATTACATAGACGGAAACATGACTCCTATTATGCAACCCCTATTGATTTACTACTTTTTTCACTGTGATAGCAACACTTCACATTATTTGTACTTGCATTGTACTACAGAAGACGACCACTACACTTGAGTCACTTGACCTACGAATAATAATCAAATTATTTTGTTAAATAGGCAGTATCAGGTATTACCAACTACCAAGTGGTGCAAAGTAAGTTCCTTTAAATGATGATAGAACTGAAGCATAGAATTAAAATTTGTGATGCGGGCGAGTATAGAACCCGGACCTCAATGCTTACAAGGCAGACGTCTTACCGTTAGATCACCGCACCACTAACCATTAAGGCGCCTCGGAATAGTAAAAGTAAGACTTCCCTGCACGTCACAAACTTTAATTTAGGTTCTGTGTTGCAAAGATAATTGCTACTACTGCCACTCTCCATGTAGCGGAATAGGACCTCGGCAAATGACATATTGGAACAATCCTGTTAAAGTGATATAAATATCAATTCAATAGAAATAAACAATCCCTGAGACGGATTTTCGTCTCTACATCTACATAGATACTCTGCAAATCACATTTAACTGGCTGGCAGAGGGTTCATTAACCACTTTCATAACTTTTCTCTACCGTTCCATTCTCTAATAGCGCACGGGAAGAAAGAACAGCTAAATCGTTCCGTTTTCGATCTGATTTCTCTTATTTTATTAGGATGGTCATATCTCCCTAAGTAGGTGGGTGCGAGCAAAATATTTTCACATTCAGAACTAAAAGTCGGTGATTGAAACTTCGCAAACAGATCACGCCGCAATGAATAACGTCTTTCTTTTAATGATTTCCACTCCAATTCGTGCAACATTTCCGTGACGCTCCCCCCCCCCGTAACGTGATAAAACAAAACGAGCTGCCCTTCTCTGAACCTTCTTAATGCCTTCCGTCAGTCCCAACTGGTGAGGGTCCCTCAAGGGGCAACAGTACTCCAGGAGAGGACGCATAAGTGTGATGTAGTCAGTCTCTTTGGTGGAGCTGGTGTATCTTCGAAGGGTTCTGCCAATGAAACGTAACCTTTAGTTCGCCTTCCCCACAATATTTTCTATGTGTTCTCTCCAGTCAAAGTTGTTCGTAATTGTAACTCCTAGGTATTTGGTAGGATTTACGACCTTAAGGTTTGACTGATTTATCGCGTAATTGAAGTTCAGCGGATTTCTTTTGTGGTCATGTGTATTACTTTACACTTTTCTTTATTTAGTGTCATTTGCCAATTTTCACCATGTAGAAATTTTGTCTATATCGCTTTGCAGTTGCTTTTGATCCTCTGTTGACTTCACTAACCGATAAACGACAGCATCATCCGCGAACAGTCTAAGGGAGCTATTCAGATTGTCTCCTAAATCGTTTATAAACACTAGGAAGAGTGGGGTACCTATAACACTTCCCTGTGGAACGAATTATCTTTGGAACACAGAAGCTGAATTAAAGTTTGTGACGTGGAGGGAAGTCGTACTTAGACTATCCCGAGGCGCCTTAATCGTTAGTGGTGTGGTGGTCTATCGGTCGGGCGATGCGGCTCATTGCGCCCCGGCAGGGAGCTCAACGCCCTCTGTAATAAAAAAGCTGAGCCAAATATTCAACAGAACAACCATCAACGAGTTGCGCCAACGACCGCGAATCTTAGATCCACCTGAAGGAAAAAAAAAAAAAAAAAAAAAAAAAAAAAAAAATCTACGGTAAGACGTCTGCCTAATAAACATGGAGGTCCGGGTTCGATTCCCGGCCGCATCACAAATTTTAATTCTAAGCTTCAGATTTATCATTATTGCCTTTGACATATTCGAGACGAAAGTCCGTCTCAGGGATTGTTTATTTGTATTAAATTCCTTTAAATATTTTACTAAATCAAAATTTTACAACACCTTGTACACAACAATAACGGCGCTTTGCCAAAAGTAAGTATCTAAAATTATAATACAAAATACTTTATGTAATTCTATACAACTTTCACAAACATTTCCAAATGATTTCTTTTATCTTGCGGTATGATGCTGATGCATATACCAGTAGCGCAGCCAGGAATGGTTCTGCAGGGAGGGGGAGGTCGATTTTTTTTTTAAAAATAAAGCCTATTGAATTAATCTATGACTTAGTTTTAAATTTTTTATAATTTAACCAAATAAAATGAGTAGGTTCGCATTAATTTGAAAGCAGAAGAGTAGCAACGAGGTGGAATTGGAGTGTTTAATCAGCTCGTAAAACAATTAAGCAGCTTCTATGTTACTAGCCAAAGAGAAAGGTCTTCACAGTTTAATTAACATGAATTTCTATGTGTAAAAATTGAACAAAAAAAAAAAAACACTACTATTGTTCACAAAATTCCACTCGATGACGCCGCTGACATGCTAAGCAGCGGGTCGCCGCATATGATTAACATAGCAGTAGCAATAGCGCCGCATGAAAGTGTATTTTTTATGCAAACATACAATTTTTCAACTGGAACAGTGGTTGTTTCCATCATGCACTGGAATTTTTGACACCAGCTGTGTACAAAGAATTTTGAATGACATTTTTATCGCGTTTATTTTGGCAGCTACAACCATTGTAAGTTTTAGGGCCGAAGGCTATGATAGCGTAGCTGACTGGCTGGTGGTCATGAGACAGTGGGCCTTGCCCCAGGGGATAGCCACTCGGCCAGTCAGCTACGCCCCCAAAACTTTCAGTGGTTGTAGCCGCCAAACTAAACGTGATAAATATTTCATTCAAAATTCTTTGTACTCAGCTGGTGTCAAAAATTCCAGTGCATGATGGAAACAATCATTGTTCCACTTAAAAACTGCATGTTAGCATAAAAATACACTTTCTGAGTAATATTACAATCTGTTTGTTGGCTAAAAATATGAGCCCCTGACTACCAATCCATTCTGCGAAAACCTCACATCAATCGAACTTTCCGTTTCCGCAATATTTCCGGTGCAAGTGTTAGGTGATTCACTTAACACTAATTATTTACAGAAGGCTGGAAAAGCTGGTAGAAGCCGACCTCGGGGAAGATCAGTTTGGGTTCAGAAGAAATGTAGGAACACGGGGCGCAATACTCACTTTACGGCTTATCCTAGAAGATAGATTAAGGAAAGGCAAACCAACATTTCTAGCTTTTGTAGATTTGGAGAAGGCTTTTCACAATGTTGATTGGAATAAACTCTTTCAAGTTCTGAAGCAAGCAGGAGTCAAATATGAGGAGCGTAAGGTTATTTACAACTTATACAAAAATCAGACAGCGGTTGTCAGAGTGGAAGGGCATGAAAAGGATGCAGTGGTTGGGAAGGTTGTATGACAAGGTTGTAGCCTTTCTCCAATGTTGTTCAATTTGTACATTGAGCAAGCTATAAAGGAAAGCAAGGAGAATTTTGGAGAATGAATTAAAGTTCAGGGTGAAGAATTAAAAACATTACATGTTGCCGACGACATAGTAATTCTGCCAGAGACAGCAAAGGACCTGGAAGAGCAGTTGAACGAAATGGACAGTGTGCTGAAAGGTGCATATAAGATGAACATTAACAAGAGTAAAACTAGGGTAATGGAGTGCAGTCTAAGAAAATCAGGTAATACTAAAGGAATTAGAGTAGGTAAAGAAACAATATAGGAGGTAGATGAGTTTTGTTACTTGGGCAGTAAAATAACAAATGATGGTAGCAGTACAGATGATATAAAATGCAGAATGGCATTGAAAAAGAGAAATTTGTTAACATAAAATATTGATTTAAGCGTAAGGAAGGCCTTTCTGAAGGCATTTGTGTGGAGTGTTGCCTTCTATGGGTGTGAAACATGGTCGATAAACAGTGTGGACAGGAATTGGATAGAGGCTTTTGAAATGGGGTGCCACAGAAGAATGCTGAAGATTAGGTGGGTGGATTTCGTAACTAATTGGAGGTACTGAACAGAATTGGGGAGAAAAGCAATTTCTAGCATACCTTGAGTAAAAGAAGGGATCGAATGGTAGGACACATCTTAGACATCAAGGAATAGTGAATTTAGCGTTGGAAGGAAGTGTGTGGGGAAAAAACCACGGAGGAAGACCAGAGATGGATACAGTAAGTAGATTCAAATGGATGTAGATTGCCTTTCTTATGTGGAGTAGGAGAGGCTTGCTCAGGATAGGGTATTGTGGAGAGCTGCATCAAACCAGTCTCGGGACTGAAGACCACAACAACAACATGTTACTTTCTAATGTCTTCTGTAGTTTTGCTGCGTAGTTGACTGAGTTATTTAAACTATCCGTTAACAGATCGAATGTAAGTTCAGTGAGGCAATTGTCCCACGAGAACGACAGAATGGAACGGAGGGACCGCTTGGTAGCCAAGTTTGAAAATAGCTGCAGCAGGTGGCGCCTGCGGAGGCTGCTACCCGGCACACGCGTCAGAAATTCATTGCTTCTCTGCAGGTCCGACACTCGTGTCATGTCCCGAGCGGAGCACGCGCTGTGCGGCACTACAATGCCGTCAGCTATCCCCTCCCATCTGCACATCCAGCTCAAGAATGCCTTCTAGTCTTCAGACCTCCAACTACACTCTCAAGGCAGCGGATGGCGAACAGCAAACACTGCTTAGTATAACTGTTCCAACTGCTGCTGTTTATATTGCGGTGGAAAAAAGAAAATGTATAACAAAATCGCACTGACGTGTTTTACGGCCCACTTTAGATTTGTAGTTCTATAAGTTTTTGCAAACATTTTGGACCAGAATAATAATGCAAATAATAAAAAATTAATTAATAAGAGTGTCTGAAACCCTTTTAGAAAAAAATATTTTATGTAGTGGTGGGTTCCGAACCACTGACCTTCAGCATCACAGTCCAATGCATTGCCCATTACGCTGCGGCTAACCGTAAGGAGTTATGTTCTTTAATCTCATACTATTGATGGCTGTTGTTAACTGATGCTAATATGGCATTTGTAGACACTAGATTATCATTTATCGTACGAAGAACGACGTGGTTTTGTTAATTCTTCAGTGCGCCATTGCTTTGAAATGACAACGAGTAAGTTACAATAAGAAAATCATCAAATACGCAACGCAAGATGGCGTGTGCCAGAGAGAGTTCTGGGCGAGGAATGTCACGTGACATCTGCGAACGGCTGGTTTTCGTTAATTCAATGGAGGATGTTACAATGCAGTTATTTCTGCAAACATCTCTCAAACGATACGAGATAAAAAAAAAACCCTAAGGGAACAAAGTTTTAAAGAATTTTCTCCTCTACAAATTCGTTTATTCAATTTTCGAGTCAGATGACATTTTTGGTATTACTAACGTATTTCTTGTTCGTAATATTTCAAAAGGGAGATTCTGGTCTTTGGTAGCCAACATTTATGTCTGTAAAATTTGGTGTCGATCGGTTGATCGGTTCGACCTAAAAAGTGGGAACACGTTACAGCCAGCCAGACATCGTCAAATCGCCGTTATTTTTCCAAATATCTCTGCAACGATGCAAGATATGAAAAAAAAGAAAAAAAGATAAAAAAAACATAATAGAGCGAAGTTGTAGAGAATTTTGCCCTCTAACAATTAGGCTATTCAATTTTCGTGTCAGATGAACGGTTCGTTTGTAGTTACAATTATAATACCAACAGATTTTTTTGGTATTACTACCGTATTTTTTGTCCGAAAAATTTGAAAAAGGGAGGTTCTGGTCGCTGGCGGGCTACAATTATGTCTGTAAAATTTGGTGGTGATTGGTTGAACGGTTCGTCTTATTATTACATAATATCAAATTGCAATGTTCGACCTGGATTCCAGCACCTGGGACTGATTAACTTAATGTGCGATATATCGTTGTGCCCTGTTCCACTAGGGGCGGCGCCACCAGCCCTGTCTAGGAGGCAGCAACTGTGACGGCCGGCACATGCGCCGTGCACGCGACCGACGCCTATATAAGACGCGGTACTTCGATCCTGCACCAGTATTCAGCGGGACCCAGCAGCAGCAGTTTCCTGGAGATGGCGGACAGCTGTACCGTCGAAATATTGAATCGGTTTGATTTTATTCTCCGGCAGAAAACCCGCAAACTTCAAAAGATTTGTCACACCGGGAAAGCCTACGAAGTTAAAAAAAAAGGTAAAGCAGTCAACAATCCGAAGATTGGTTTGAACACCACCGTGCTTTACTAGGCATGGTCCTGTTAGGAGGTGGTATGCCGTTGCCTTCCTCCGACCTTCGAACTGACTTACCCAGCCAGTTATAGGGGAACCTACAGTTTAACGTGGGTTCCGAACCACGGTGCTACTCGGTATTTTTCACATGAGCAATACTGCCAGAGGTGAAAGAAGTGGAAAGTGACAGATAAAAATCCTAGGATCTGGCGGGGATTTTATATGTGGACTAATCAATGCTTTTAGCTGCAGACACATATCCACATCCTTGTTCGTCACGTCCACCTAAGGAACCTGCTAGAAAGCAGAGACACAACACTTTGTGGCTTCGATTTTAAAGAACAGGATGTTAGTATGACAGAGGAACATGTTAAACTGTGGCCTACCGTCGGCTCTCCGGCGCTGTATTTTGGTGCACTGCTAGAGAAAACGTCGATTCTGGGAAGCCCTAAATATCTGATAGACGCCACCGGCCGATCAGCGCAGCCTCTGCCGGAGGCGAGGTATTCCGGGCACCTGATGGAGTTCCGCCTTCGGGGAATCGCGAGGTGCGAGTTTCAGAGATCAGTTTTCCACCTTCCGTCGGCGGTCGATGCGGGTATCTGCCTCATTTCCGTAGGCGACAGCTGCGCGCTGCCGCACCAGGCGCACTAGAGTCTTCGACGAAAACCACCCACGTCAAGTCGTCATCAGTGCAAACACTTGTTCTGTAACCTTCGTCAAGCGCACACTTCCATGCATTCTCTCAACGTAATATATTACAGTATTATTCCTACTGTTAGACTAATCACAAATGCTTAGCAATTCTAAAAATGAGGCATAGTAATCCTCTATTTAGATAGGTGATAGTTTCTACATCTACAACATCTACAACCATACTCCGCAAGCCACCTGACGGTGTGTGGCGGAGGGTACCTTGAGTACCACTATCGATTTTCCCTCCTATTCCAGTCACGTATTGTTCGCGGAAAGAAGGATTGTCGGTATGCCTCTGTGTGGGCTCTAATCTCTCTGATTTTATCCTCAAGGTCTTTTCGCGAGATATACGTAGGAGGGAGCAATATACTGCTAGACTCCTCCTTAAAGGTATGTTCTCGAAACTTCGACAAAAGCCCGTACCGAGCGACAGAGCGTCTCTCCTGCAGAGTCTTCCACTGGAGTTTATCGATCATCTCCGTAACGCTTTCACGATTACCAAATGATCCTGTAACGAAGCGGACTGCTCTCCGTTGGATCTTCTCTACCAGCTCTATCAATCCCACCTGCTACGGATCCCACACAGGTGAGCAATATTCAAGCTGTGGGCGAACAAATTTACTGTAACCTACTTCCTTTGTTTTCAGACTGCATTTCCTTAGTATTCTTCCAATGAATCTAAGTCTGGCATCTGCTTTACCGACGACTGATTTTATACGGTCGTTCCATTTTAAATCCCTTCAAATGACTACTCCCAGATACTTTATGGAATTAACTACTTCCAGTTGTTGACCTGCTATAGTGTAGCTAAATGATAAAGGATCTTTCTTTCTGTGTATTTGCAGCACATTACACTTGTCTACATTGAGATTTAATTGCCATTCCCTGCACCATGCGTCAATTCTATGCAAATCCTCCTGCATCTCAATACAATTTTCCATTGTTACAACCAATCAAACGAACCTCTTCATGGAGAATTTTGTAAATATTGCCTTACACACGGCGCCATTAAAGCCTAAATGTTTCTTCCGATACGTTGACGATACGTTCGTTATTTGACCACACGGACGTGAGAAACTTGACGTGTTCTTAGAACATCTGAAAAGCGTCAGCACTAACATCCAATTCACCATGCAGGTTCTCGTACATCGCAAACGCAATGGATGCCTTGGTCACAGCGTCTATAGAAAACCTTCCCACACTGATCTGATCTGTACTTGCACGCCACAAGCCATCATCACCCGACACAGAAGCGTACTGTATTGCAAACTTTGGCACGTCGTGCCAAAAAACAATATCAGACGCCGATAACCTGCCCCGTGAGTTGAAACATCTAAGCAAGGTCTTCGGGAATAACAGCTACAATGATCGCGAAATATGTGATGCGATCTCAGGAAGGAAACACAATAAGACCACTGACGAGGAAGGAGGAAAGAAACTTGCTTTTTTGCCGTTCTATGGTTCTGTGTCGGGCAAAATAAGCAGCCTGTTGAAGAGACACAAGATCAAATCAGTCTTCAGGCCCCCGACGAAAATCCGGCTACTACTGAGACCAGTTAAAAAAATGTTTGTATAGCTTATAGGACTTAACTATGAGGTCATCAGTGCCTAAACTTACAAACTACTTATGATCTAACTAAGACTAAGGACGGCACAATTATCCATGCCCGAGGGGGGATTCGAACCCCCGACCGTAGTGGCCGAGCAGACCGTGACTGGAGCGCCTCAGTCCTCTCGGCCATCGCGGCTGGCACCAGTTAAAAACGCAGTAGGTCTCAAAACACCTGGGGTCTACAAGATACCTTGCGAGTGTGGGCAGTCTTATGTCGGACAAACAGTAAGAACTGTTGAACAACGAAGGAAGGAACATGAAAGGTTTTATCGTTTACGGTACCCAGACAAATCTGCTTTAGCTGAACATGCTTTAGTAAACGGTCATCGTATCAAATTCGATGAAACTGCCGTCGTGGCTCGCATGAACGGCTTCTGGGACATTACTATTAAAGAAGCCATCAAAATTAAAACATCTGATAACAACCTTAACAGAGACGGCGGCCTGCAGCTCAACGCGGCGTGGGATCCAGCGATCGCGCAGTTAAAACGGGCGCATCCAACACCGACTCAAAGCATGCCCATATATGGCGATGCCGCGAAGCACCAGTGACGTCACAGCTGGCAGCTAGTGTATATAAGCCCGTACCTGCAGCCACTAGGCAGTCAATACCACTTGACAATGGCCAAGGAGTGCTTGGCCGAAAGCTTGTGGAGTTTTAATCACCTGACGCGGACGGAAACCCGAGAACTTTTTATTCAAAGTTATCGCCGCGAGACAATGCATTACTACAAACGATCAGCTGTCCCCAATGTTACAAATATGCAAGAATTTTGTGTCGTAAGCAAAATCAAATCCAAATCCAAAAGCAGGCTAGTAAATGAAATGCAACTCTTAGCATCCAGAGCACGTTTATTAGGAAGACCATCGTACAGGCAGAACAGAACTGAACGCTTGGACGGAAACTGCTGTCATTTATACAAACATAGAATACTCTAGAATATGCAAAGTTTACAAACAAAAAATTTCGAGAACCTCCAAAAAAGGTAAGACTGTATTAATAAAAACGTGAATGTTTGTTTGTTCTTTTGTATTTGTTTTAGCACTGATAATGACCACGCAGTGGTCGAATTCTAGATCTAAATAAACTAAATATTTACGACTGATTGTAGGGGGGATTCTACAAAGTAAAATTATTTATAATAGATCATTGTACTATTAGAGGCAACACACACAAAATTACGAGTAGAGAAAGGCAGAAGAAATTTTTTTTCGTGAAATGTGTGAATGAATTATAAATCAATGGTCACACAGTGTGTTATAAATATTGGTTTATTTTCTTAACTGTGGTTTCATTGTTCTAAGTAGTTGAGACAACACATATAACATTACATATAAAAATTTGTATGGAACACAAGCAGAATCAAAGGCCTTTCTTAGGAGAAAAGCTGTGATTGAATTATAAATCTGTGGTAACAATGTGTATTATAACTACTGATCTAATATCTTTATTTAACAGTGCTTTCGTTTCAAATGAGTAGGCAGAAATTTTAATTATACCAAACTATGAACTTATTGCATGAAATATATGGCTTAAATGTTGAAAAAGCCCCTTGGAAGATTTTTAAGAAAGAAATGTTGGATGACTATTCATACAGGATGAAATTGAGATAAGTATTTTTAAGTATAAGCATTTAAATGTCTTCAAGAAGATTCATCGTTCCACCTATGTCTGTAAAGTGTAATATTTGTAGGTTCTCTATATTATATACTGAGTGTTCATTATGGGTGGCAAAGGTTGATTTACTTAGGTTGTTCAGCTGTAGAGCATTCCTTAAACCTAGTTTCAAAGCTTTTACATGTTTGTGACAGTTGTTGAATTTACGTTTAAAGATATACCTTATCTCTTGTGCGGGTTATTAATTTGTGGAGTTTATTATGAGTTGATAAACTGATAACGACAATCTTCTTTTTGATCAAATTGTAAATTTTATACGAGTGTGGGTCTATGAATGGTATGACTGCATATTGTGTTCGTTCGTTTCAGTCCATACATGCTGTAGGTACTGTTTGCTGTGGAGACTTGTTATCAGGAATTTTTATTCTTATTTTCAGGGATAGCTTGTCTATTATTAATTAATTATGTAATTCTTATGGACAATTGATTTAATTATGTTGTCTTCTTTGCCTTATTCAGTGTATCAAAAGGAAATTCATGCATTTGTTGGAGCCCTGACCTGAAACTTGACATCTTACAGTGGGACATGTCAAAGTGATGTTGGTTATTTTTGTTTAATATTTTAATGTTAAGGAAGTTAACGCTCTTGTTGATTTGATATTCAACAGCAAATTTGATGTTATTATATAATTTACTTAAATAATTAGCAAGGGTATTATGTCCCTGCTGTTACCATCATATAGTAAGAGGTTATTATCAAAATTTGCAGTAAATTACTGTTTATCTGCTTGGGACATAACAACTTTTGCTCCAGATGATTGATATAAATGTCAGCTAGTAATCTAGAAGATTGCTCCTCATTGCAAGTCCATCATTTTGTTTATAGACTTTATTATTAAAAGTTAAATAATTTTATCTTAGGACAAGTGGCAGGATGTCAAACAGCTCATATATATCCGGTATTGCGTTAATGGCTTCTGCTACTGCTTTTTGTGCCTGGAGGATATATTTTGTTACTTCCTATTAAGAGCACAATTATATCGTGGACTACATATGCGTAGCTGTTTCATAATTGTAATTGCAACGTGTACATGGTTTTATTTAACTTTCCTTTCTTTTTATACTGTAACTTTATTTCTGTTTTTAAGCAGCTTCTTTCACATTTTGCTTGTGCAAGCTTAGTTTTTCTTTGAGAATTCACTTTAACTTTTATGTAATTTGTGGTCACTTTCTTCAGTAAGCTTTTTTGTTGAATTCTGTATTAAGTATTGTTTTTATTACGTCTATTTTACATTTCTTGAAAGCCTGTAACATTCTCATTAGCTGTCTAGGCAAGATAAACGATATTTTGCCATGCTCTTCTCAATATCTAGCAATATTAATAACTAAACTCACATTTTCTGATTTTCGAGAGTGAATCACAGCTGTAACAGACTATTTCGCGATTCAACGCAGTCAAAAATCAAACTGTAGGATCCGAGATAGTAGAGTTACCTGTAATGAAAATTTAAATATCCGTTCGTGCAAAACCGTTAATTTCCAAAAGTTGTTGAAAGATTTCTCTTAAATTTTGACACGACATTGCATTATGATAAAAGTGGGTTTTTACTCACCTATTTGTTTGATATATATGACCTACATATTTGTAACTTTTTGCTATCTTTTCTAACAACTTTTCACAATTACATAAACAATTCTATAAATTTATATCAGACTTACATTAAAATTATGTGTATAAAAACAAGCGCGTATTCCAGTGCAATTTCAAAGCATTCGGCTACAACCTTTCGGCTATACGTTAAACAACAGAGAAGGGGGAGGAAACAGAGAGGGATGGGAAGCGTAGGATGAGATGGACAGAGGGAGAGGGAGGAGGTAGAACTGCGCAGAAAGAGAGGATGTAGGAGCAGGTGCAGAAAGACAGGGGTGAGTAGGTGAACAAGATGGAGATGGATAGTTCAAATGTTTGTAGAGTCTATGGGACTTAACTACGGGGTCATCAGTCCCTAAACTTACAAACTATTTACAACTAAGGACGGCACAAATATCCATGCCCGAGGGGGATTCGAACCCCCGACCGTAGTGACCGTGCAGACCGTGACTGGAGCGTCTCAGTCTCCTCGGCCACCGCGGCCTGCGGAGATGGATAGGAAGAGGTGGAGGAGAAGGTGAACATAGAGACAGGGCGAGAAGATGAACTAAGAGAAGGGAAAGAAGACACACACACACACACACACACACACACACACACAGAGAGAGAGAGAGAGAGAGAGAGAGAGAGAGAGAGAGAGAGAGAGAGAGAGAGAGAGAGAGAGAGATAAGGGGAGCAGCGGATGACGATGTATATCCAGTTCCCATTCTCAAAGTATTTTGAAATTGTACATGCTAGAAATGTGTGCTTTTCTTATTCTTTATTTTCCGTTTATGCTGAAGCAAACCACAGCAACGCATGGTACAGTTATTACTACATACGAAGTTAATGTTAGTCGCTGGTTATGGACCGACGACCCTCAGCAGGGCAGCAAAGCTAACTGCTAAGCCACTATGCAGCTGTCTACCGCGACCCAGTATGATATACGCAAGGTGCTATAGGCGCCAGATTGTCTTTAACGGGTTGCAACTTTCTTTATGTTTCTGGATGGCTGTGAGCCAAGTGTGAGTCATTCGATAATGCTACTTTAAGAAATACAGTGAGCGGACACTTTTAATGTGTATTTACTCATACTGGTTAGGGCTCACGCATCTTTAACTGGCGATGTAGGGATTTACATA
Organism: Locusta migratoria; assembly: GCA_026315105.1. Classification (NCBI taxonomy): domain Eukaryota; kingdom Metazoa; phylum Arthropoda; class Insecta; order Orthoptera; family Acrididae; genus Locusta; species Locusta migratoria. The sequence goes on from CM048749.1 coordinate 213,140,466, forward strand.
TTTACTTAGCGTTATAAACATCGACTGCAGTTTTGATAACTGTTCGGTTTACCTATTACTCGTCGCGAATTGTATGTCTGCAATACATTACTCGGTTGATATACTTACTTTCTGTAATGCTTTTTGTTAGTCCTACCTTACCTATTTATGCTCACTTTTTTCTTTCTTTCTCTGAGACACAGAAACATCGCAGTATCCACCGTAAGCATCACCAAAAGCAAAAGTGTTCGTATAAATCGGGGGAAACAGAAGCAAAGGCAAAAGAAATAGAAAGTAAGTGCTTCTCATGAGTAACGTACTTGAGATACACAACTCGTGAAATTTAGTAGACGAACGAAATATTTTGCGCAGGTCATCTGCAGCATCCAAATTGCAGTCGATGTTAATTATGAGGCCCTAACTGAAAATTTAAATGTGTGTTACGCCCGATGCGCTTATTGATACTAAAAAAAGTACATAAACAAAGTGTCTGTTTACTGCAATGTTTATACACTGTCACTGAGCTCAGCAACTAGTAATATTCGATTAATTATGGAAATTCTCCTCAGAAATGATAAATTATTTTTCAAAAGAGATAGATTGGCTGGCCAGTACTTAAATTCGTGCTGTACCGCCGATAATTAGAGATGGCGTTGAACGAACACCGTCTAAAGAGAAGGCCTGTTCACTGCCGTGCCACGTCACGTCACGCAGAGAACGTCGCGATCGCGTAGCTCACTGGGTGGCTGATGGGGCACGGCCCACCGCCTCACAGCGGCCAGCCATTGAGCTACGCGATCGAGACCTACTCTGCGTAACATGAGACGGGAGCGCATAGGCCTTCTCTTCAGTTGGTGTTAGTTGAACCGTCTTTCGATTCCTTTCTTTGGTTCTTCGGCTATTACGCCATGGCGAACAGCTGCGAGAGTAATCCATGATTCTCGTAGCAGGTGTTGACTAACTAACCAACATTAGATTATAATTCATTGTCCTAAGGACGACGTGTTTTTGATAATTTTCATTGCGCCATTGCTTTGAAACGATAACGCTTAAGTTATAATAAGAAATTCATCAAGTAGAGAAAACAAGGTGGCGTACGCAAAAGAGATTTTTGGGGGGGAGGGATGTCACGTGACTGCTTTACGAAAGCCAAATGTACGCTGTGGCCCATCAGGCTGTAGTCACTCGTCCGAACGCCAAATGTACGCTACGTTCGTTCCAGGCTATAGTCATTCGTAACCAGTACAGACAAAGAAAATAAACTTTGAACTAACAAGACAAGAAAGGTGATGATATTTTAACGGAAAAATATAATGAAAATGTGGAAAAGATATTAAAATCACAGTTCAAAGAGGTAAAAAAAAAAGGAATATGTTTGTCAAAGCTAAACTCAAATATCACATATTTTTGTCTGTTTGTTAAAATACGGTCAGAAAGAATATTACATGTTGGGTGCATAGATAGTACCACAATAGTAGAGTAGTAATCATATCACCACAATTATTGATTATTTAGATTATTATTTTCGTCCGAAATGTTTGCAAAATCTTATAAAACTACAAATTTAAAGTGGGTCGTAACACACGTGAATGCGATTTTTTCCCTACCGATATTTCTGGCCTTGCTCTTGCAATAAAAGTGATGAAGATCGGTTTTGTAGGCAAAAATAGGCCAGAAAATTTGCCCAAGATGGAAGACAGCATCAGTTTAATAGAAAGAGCGATAAACTAAAGACAGTCATTGCTGTCAAATGAATGAAGTAACAAACGTGACAAAGAGGAGCAGTTGCTATAGATAAGAGAAATTAGTGGATTTACACAGGCGTGACAGCATAGCTGGGTGGGTGCGTTAACTTAAAAATATTATTCTGAATGTTGTTCTTACTCTTGTTATTATTATGAACTTCAGTTCTAAACCTATTTTATTGCAGCAGTCCTCGTTACTCTTCCCTGTGCAAGCCTCCAGTTTCAATCTGCCTACTGTACTTGCTTTTTGGTCTTCCTCTGCGATTTTTACCCGCGCACAACCTTCCAGTAACATTAACTTTAGGATTCCGTGATGTTCCAGAATGTACAGGATCCCTTCTGTTTTGGCCGGCAATGCTACAAACTTCTTTTCCGTCCAATTCCGTTCTCATTAGTTCGTGACGAACTCACCTAATCTTCAACATAAATCTGTAGCTCCAAGTCTCTTGTTGACTAGACTGTACATCGTCGAAGTTTTATTCCCCTACAAGGTTACACTCGACACATATGGTTTCAGAGCAAATACTTAAATTAATATTCGATATTAACATATTTCTGTATTTTGTTACCACTGCCATTCTACATTTTATATCACCTCCATTTTATATCACCTCTATAAGGCCATCAATAAGTTGTTTTATGGCCCAGATATCAAAACTCATTTACTACTTTTACTTTATCATTTCCTAATTTAACCCTATCCCTTCTCTACACAAAACCTAGTCACTTGTTATAATTCGAATACATTACGTTACCTTCGCCAGTGTTAACATATACTAAAGATGGGCAAACTCGTTCAGTTTCCTTTCTACTGGTTTACCGTTTCTTTTCTATCCCGTTACTCTCCAATTGCAGATAATCAAAACAGTTAGAAACTGAGTACTCTGGTTAAAAGCTACTTCTGAACAGTCATTTTTTATCACTTAAAACTTCCGCGCTGAGATGCCGTGGTCCATAGATAAAACTTTCCCCTGACGTTTCGCCTTCAACTGCGGAAGGCATCCTCCGAGATAAAGCGGCGTACTGCAACGAGAGCGCGAGTGAGTTCCGTATATACACTCCTGGCCATTAAAATAGCTACACCACGAAGATGACGTGCTACAGACGCGAAATTTAACCGACAGGAAGAAGGTACTGTGACATGCAAATGATTAGCTTTTCAGATCATTCACACAAAGTTGGCGCAGTTGCGACACCTACAACGTGCTGACATGAGGAAAGTTTCCAACCGATTTCTCATACACAAACAGCAGTTGATCGGCGTTGCCTGGTGAAACGTTGTTGTGATGCCTCGTGTAAGGAGGAGAAATGCGTACCATCACGTTTCTGACTTTCACAAAGGTCGGATCGTACCCTATCGCGATTACGGTTTATCGTATCGCGACATTGCTGCTCGCGATGATCGCGATCCAATGACTGTTAGCAAAATATGAAATCTGGACGAAAAGTTCGACGACGTTTGCAGCAGCATGGACTATCAGCTCGAAGACAATGGCTGCGGTTACCCTTGACGCTGCATCACAGGACCGCTTGCAATGGTCTACACAACGACGAATCTGGGTGCACGAATGGCAAAACGTCATTTTTTCGGATGAATCCAGGTTTAGTTTACGGCATCATGTTGGTCGTATCCGTGTTTGGCGAAATCGCGGTGAACGCACATTAGAAGCGTGTATTCGTCATCGCCATACTGGCGTATCACCCGGCGTGATGGCATGGAACGCCATTGGATACACGTCTCGGTCACCTCTTGTTCGCATCGATGGCACTTTGAACAGTGTCCGTTACATTTCAGATGTGTTACGACTCGTGGCTCTACCCTTTTTCGGTCCTGTACGGGCGTTTCTGGATACGGAAAATGTTCGACTGCCAGTCACTACTCTTGATGAACTGTGATATCGTGTTGAAGCTGCATGGGGATCTGTACCTGTACACGCCATCCAAGCTCTATTTGACTCAATCCCCAGGCGTATCAAGGCCGTTATTACGGCCAGAGGTGGTTATTCTGGGTACTGATTTCTCAGGAGCTATGCACCCAAATTGCGTGAAAATGTAATCACATATCAATTCTAGTGTAATATATTTGTCCAATGAACACCCGATTATCATCTGCATATCTTCTTGGTGTAGCAGTTTTAACGTCCAGTAGTTTATAAGCCAAACAGTAGACGCCACTGTCAATCACGTGACGTCGGCTATGCTATGGTTTCTGCTTTTGCCAACCCTCTCGATTGAAATTAATCTATTGTTATGCTGTTGCTGCAATGTTGACATCCCGATCTTATCAAGTTTAACACCTTCCTCTATTTTGTTAAAATTATTTCGGGGTTTAAAAATCTCAATGGCCTCTCTGTACATACGCGCATAATAATGCGACGTCTTTGCTATGACGGACGTCTCGTTAAATGATACATGATACATATGTTCCGTTACATCCGATTTATCAATATGTCCGAGGTGGCAGTTCCTTTTATGTTCGCCGAGACGACTGTTGACACTTCTTTTTGTTGTGTCTATATGAACTGCTCCACAACTGCAGGGAATGTCGCTTATCTTTTGCGGTTCTTAAACAGTCTTTCATTTTTGTTGTGGGTTTGAAAACAGTTTCCACATCGTAATTGTTTAAAATTTGTCCAGTACGATCAGTGACCTTACTGATAAATGGTAGGAAAACTTTCCCCTTGGGTTGGTGTCGTTCGTCGTCCGTCTTGGTTGTCAGCCTAGGGCATAGTGTACCATCTACCTCTGTCAGAATAGCCATTCTTCTTAAAGGTCACTCGAAGGTGTTCAACCTAATCATGTAAGTGAGATGGTTCATATATTTTGTGCGACGTGTCTACTAATGTTGTAATCCCGCCTCTTTTATGTCTTTGGTGCAGATAACGATCAGAGTGTGTGTCTTTCCTGTAAACCTTATGACCCAATGATCCGTCCTCTCGTTTGATTACCGTCAAATCTAAAATGTTCAGTTGACCGTTGCTTTCCTTTTCCATACTGAATTGAATTCTGGTTTGATACTATTCAAATGTAACAGGAAGGCATCTAGCTCTTCTCCAGCTTATGTCCATATACAAATGTGTCGTCAACATAACGATACCATCTGGCTGATCTTTTATTTATTTATTTTTTAGCGCAAAGAAACCTAAGACAAAGAAACAACCAAACTTGAAAAATTGCGCCCTCCTAAGAGCAATGTTTCGCCTTAAGAGGATTAAAAGTTATTAAATGAACAGATGAAATCTTCAAATGTTCAAATAATATTAAAAATCCATAATTTACGATTCTTATGTCTTCCACCGCTGAAAAAATTGTAAGAAATTAACAGATTCGTCTTTATCTTGTCTGTAAATTCAGTGGAATGTAGTTTTTGTGTGTTCTAAGTTATAAAATTGCACAATTTTACGATTGTTGCCGTTTAGGAGAACGACAGAACTTTAATTCATAATTTCATCTTCGGATGTTTTTCTTCATTCCTTCCCACAAAAATCTTCATCCTCTCAGACTGCTCCTTCTTCCGTTCCTCTGCCAATTTTTTTACCAGGGTAGCGCGATCTACTTTCCTCAAACTTCACACTTGCGATTTTATTCCGGCACTGAGTGTGGTCATCAAGATTTTATGTCGATTCCTCTGGACTTGTTTCAGCCATTCTGTGCCGCATTTACTCTTTGTTACAATATTGATTTGCTGATCTGGAGTCTTCCATCCTGTAGCTGTGTGTATAAAATTTGGCTCGGCGTTTTCTAATTTCATCCGTTATCTGCGTTGATCTTGCTATAGAGTTGGTTTTTTGTCTATTCATTCAAATGCCGTTTTTCTTGATTGCACCGTTAATATTCTTGAGAATTTTTCTATTTCCCTAATTTTTGTATGACCATCAATTACCATTATCGGAGCTCCATAGAATGCTTCTGGAATATTCACTGTTCTATCGTGTCTTAATTTTGCTCTGTCGAAATGCACTTCTTGTTGTAGTGCGTCCATGTTAGCTTGTAGGCCTTCTGGAGCTTGCTGATTCTTTGTTCATTGGAAATTCCGTTTAATCCTGAAGACTGTATAGTGTCTCTGAGGTATATATAATTGCAGAAAGCGGGATAGATAATGTCAGAGGCAGAGGAATGGATGGGTGGATAGATGAGGAAGAGGAGGAAGAGGAGTAGGAGGACACGGACGTAGGTATAGAGACAGAGATACGAAGAAGAATGTGATACAAACAGAGAGAGAGAGAGAGAGAGAGAGAGAGAGAGAGAGAGAGAGAGAGAGAGAGAGAGAGAGAGAGAGAGAGAGGGAGAGGGAGGAGTACACGGACTAACTGAATATTAAATAAATACCCGGGCAAAGCCGGGTTTTCAGATGGCTAATACAGAAAAATGGCTAACGTGCGAAGAAATAAGCACATATATGGGGGAAGTGATAAGCAGAGAGAATAAAGGAAGGATATATATCCTACTGCAATATTTAGCAGTTGGGTTACATTGCCGTGTTCGCTAGTTTACAATAAATTTGGTGTGTTGTACAGCACTTTAATAATCATCCATAATTCACGCACGCACCGTAGCTTCATGATAACGATAACGCGTAACTGAACAAGGGCATAATGAACGTGGTCCATATTCAGCTAATTTCTCTGTTACATTATAGATTCTTTTTACTCGTGCTTAAGCCTGTCGTGTGCATAGAATTTCTATGCCTTTCACTACTCTAATACTCTTACTACTCTTTTCAGTACAGCTGTATGTTCTCGGGAAAAGTAACGGCTGTAGTTTCCCCTTGCTTTCAGCCGTTCGCAGCAACTGTGTGGCAAAACCACATTTGCTGATGTTACAAGGCCAGCTCAGTCAATCATCCAGGCTGTTGCCCCTGTAACTACTGAAAAGGCTGCTGCCCCTCTTCAGGAACAACACGTTTGTCTGGCCTCTCCACAGATAACCCTCCGCTGTGGTTGCACCTACGGTACGGCTATCTTTATCGTTGAGGCATGCAAGCCACCCCACCTCGTCAATGTCTGTGGTTCATGACGTTGGGAAGGGAGTAAGACAGGGTTGTAGCCATCTTCCAATGTTATTCAATTTGTACATTGAGCAAGCTAGAAAGCAAGGAGGAATGTAGAGAAGGAATTAAAGTCCAGCATGAAGAAATAAAAACATTGCGTTTTGCCGATGGCATTGTAATTTTATCAAAGACAGCAAAGGACGTGGAGAAGCAATTGAACGGAATGGACAGTGTGTTGAAAGGAGCCTATAAGATGAACATTAACAAGAGCAAAGCAAGGGTAACCGCAGTGGAGTATCGAAGCAGTCTAAGGCGCCTCGCTGAGGAGCACGCGGATGCTCGCCGTTGGAGGTTCGAGTCCTCCCTGGGGCGTGTGTGTATGTATGTGTGTGTGTGTGTGTGTGTGTGTGTGTGTGTGTGTGTGTTGTCCTTAGGTTAGTTTACCTTAGTTTAAGTAGTTTGTAAGATATGGACTAATGACCATGCCATTTTGGTCCGATAGATTTACAAACATTTGAATTTAGAGACAGCAATGGACCAGGAAGATCAGTTGAACGGGATGGACACTGTGTTGAAAGGTGCATACAAGTGCAAAGCAAGGGTAATGGAATGCAGTCTAAGAAAATCGGACGATGCTGAAGGAATTAGATTAGGTAACGAAACCATAAAGGTGGTAGGTGAGGTTTGTTACTTGGGCAGTAAAGTTACACACGATGGTCGCAGTACATAAAATGCAGAATGGCAATGGGAAGTAAAGTGCTTTGAAAAAGAGAAATTTGTTAACAATGAAAATTAATTTAAGCGTAAGGAAGTCTTTTCTGAAGGCATTCGCATGGAGTGTTGTCTAGTGTGGGAGTGAAATATGGACGATAAACAGTGTGGACAGGAAGAGGATAGAGGCTTTTGAAATGTGGTTTTACAGAAGAATGCTGAAGATTAGGTGGTTGTATTGCGTAACTAACGAGAAGGTACTGAACAGAAGTGCGGAGGAAAGGAATTTCTGGCATATCTTGACTAAAAGAAGGGATCGATTGATAGGAGACATTCTTAGACATGAAGGAGTCGTGAATTTAGCATTGGTGAGAAGTGTGTGGGGTAAAAATCGCAGTTGGAGACCAAGAGATGAATACAGTTAGCAGATTCAAACGGATGTAGCTAGCTGTTCCTACGAAAAGATGAAGAGCCTTGCTCAGGATAGAGTAGGTTGGAGAGCTGCATGAAACTAGTCTCCGGACTGGAGGCACCAACAACAACGTGACTCTTTTGTTACAATTGGATGTACTGAATCTTTCTGTGACCATGGCGACTTACCTTTCAATTTTACCCTGCGGAGCATGAAAAATATATTGTTGTTGTTGTGGTCTTCAGTCCGGAGACTGGTTTGATGCAGCTCCTCACAATACCTTATCCTGAGCAAGCCTCTTCAACTCCACATAAGAACGGCAACCTACATCTGTCTGAATCTGTTTACTGTATCCATCTCTTGGTCTTGGTTTTCTTTCCATTTCAGTTCAGTACCTCCTCATTAGTTACGAGATCCACCCACCTAATCTTCAACATTATTCTGTAGCATCACATTTCAAAAGCCTCTATCCTCTTCCTGTCCGCACTGTTCATCGTCCATGTTTCACTCCCATACAAGGCAACACTCCACATAAATGCCTTCAGAAAGGACTTCCTTAGGCTTAGATCAATATTCGATGTTAACAAATTTCTCTTTTTCAAGAACGCTTTTCTACCCATAGCCATTCTGCATTCTATATCCTCTGTACTGCGACCATCATTTGTTATTTTACTGTCCAAGTAATAAAACCCATCTACCTCGTTTATTGTTTCGTTACCTAACCTAATTCCTTCAGCATCACCTGAGTTTCTTAGGCTGCATTACCCTTGTTTTACTCTTATTAATGTTCATCTGCACCTTTCAGCACACTGTTCATTGTGTTCAACCTCTTCCAGGTCCTTTGCTGTCTCTGACAGAATTACTATGTCGTTGGAAAACGCGAGGTTTTTAATTCTTCACCCTGAACTTTAATTTCTTTTCCAAATTTCTCCTTGCTTTCCTTTATAGCTTGCTCAATCTATAAATTGAATAACATTGGAGGAAGGCTACATCCCAACCGGCCGCGGGGGCCGAGGAGACTGACGCGCTCCAGTCACGGTCTGCACGGCCACTCGGACGGGGGTTCGAATCCCCCCTCGGGCATGGATATTTGTGCCGTCCTTAGTCTTAGTTAGTTCATAAGTAGTTTGTAAGTTTCGGGACTGATGACCCCGTAGTTAAGTCCCATAAGCTTAACAAACATTTGAATATTTTTGGCTACATCCCTGCCTCATTCTCTTCCAAGCCACTGCATCTCTTTCATGCCCTTCAATTCTGAGAACCGCTGTCTGGCTATTGTACAAGTTGTAAATAACCTTATGCTCCCTATATTTTACTCCTGCTTGCTTCAGAACTTGAAAGAGTTAATTCCAATCAATATTGTCAAAAGCCTTCTCCAAATCTACAAAGGTGGATATGTAGGTTTGCCTTTTCTTAATCTATAAATGTGAATGTTCTCTTCGTTGTATGTTTATCACTTCTGATCCACAAGATATAAAGAGCTAAAAAATTGTACAGTTACTAATGTCTACACGGAGAAGGCGTTAGGCACAGTTTTATGGCTATCGGATAGCTATTTATCTGTATATATTAATGTGTATGTTTGTTCGGTGTACGCTTATCACGTCCGAACGACAAAACGCAGATACTTAAAATTTTGTAAAGTTACTAATTTATACCTGAGGATGGTTTTAGGCATGGTTTTATAGCGATCTGATAGATATTTAGTAATTTGAAGTATATAACGCGAAATGGGGAACAATAATTACTCTTTGAAAATTATATTTACACTTTGAAAATGGTTTTATTGGTTACATTGTTGCTTGAGGGTTGATGATGATAAAAGGGTGGAGTATATTGGGATGGAAAGTTATCGGTGTATATAAAACTCTAAGCGTGTGTGTGTTAATATTTCGCTCCTCAACGAAATCTACAGAATGCAAACGAATAGTCTGTGTGTAATTGTTGTCCGAAGTCTCCCGTTGTACACCATAGCAGTTCCATGCCGGCAGGTATAAGGGGGTGGAAGATATGGTGGTTAAAAGTTGTCAAATTATAAAAGAATTCGGACTGTAGGCCAGCGATGACGTTTGCGAGTCTACAGCAAGGAGGTTACATACAGCGAAACGTGATACCACAGACCATATCTTTGGTCTATGCGTGCTACAATGTCTTCAGCTCTTTCTCTGTAAGGATAAGCATACGAATAAGGAAATATAAGAATAAAGAAAGCAGTAAAATAGAAATTTCTTTTAATATATCTCTTTAAAAAATCGATTTGACGTTTCGCACATTACATCAAGTGATCGATGTGTGATATTATTACAATCATTATTGTTGAATGCCATCTCGTCTTCAAAACCATAGCACACTACTGAAAGATAGCTTACCTATAGTAATCAACCAACACGCGATTGGAGCCACGGGTTGAAGCTAGTTTATGATAAATATAAGTAATTAAATTACTTAATATTCACAGAATATATGACATCAACTGCGATTGGGCAAAGCTGAAAACGTGTACCCAGCCGGGATTCGAACCCGGGTCTCCTGCTTTCTAAAAAATGTTTCAAATGTTTGTATAGTTTATGGGACTTAACTACGGGGTCATCAGTCCCTAAACTTACAAACTACTTATGAACTACTTACGAACTAGGACGGCACAAATATCCATGCCCGAGGGGGCATTCGAACCCCCGACCGTAGTGGCCGTGCAGACCGTGACTGGAGAGCCTCAGTCCCCTCGGCCACCGTGACCGGCCCTGCTTTCTAGGCAGTTGCGCTGACCCCTACACCACTGCGGACACAGTGATCACCGCACCTGCAAGGACTACCTAAGCACGCCTCCTGTCAGATACAAATTCCCAGCTTCGCCGTGCCCACAGTACTCAAACTCGTAGTTATTCTGTGAATATTAAATAATAACAACTGCAGGATCAGAAGTGACGTCTGTTCTTTCGGAACAGACGCCACATGTATATAATTAAATTACTGTCCCGCCATCAGTGATTCTCTCGCAAATTAATGAGTACAGTAAGCAGAACTGAGAGTTGTATTGTACAGCCACTTTGTACAGTGCCTGGCACTGGGTGTGTTCCTTTGTGGGGAATCAAAGGCAGGGCGCAGTCGGGCGTCGCGACACGCGTTGACGAGCGCCTTCTGGGAGCGCGTGTGGAATGCGCCCGGCCCTAGTGGAGCCACAGCGCTGTTATTGTTCCGATTCACGGTACTGGAATCGCCGGCCGCCGGCGCTGGCGAGCTTCCGCGAAACTCGTTGTGTGCTCGTGCCATTGTCCAGACGGCTTCCGCGCGCAGTAGCCGATACGGAGCGAACTGCCTGTGTCGAGTGTGCCGCCGACGCAGATAAGCTGCGCCCCGGAAACCTGCCGAGCGCCGTAAACGCTCTGTTCTGTTCTCTGCAAAATTACCGGCCTCTCTGAAATCTGTTTACGCGACCGCAAGGGAAACTACTTTACGGCGCTCTATAGCGTTTGTGTACAGCTTGAAACACGTAGCAATGGAATTTATCCTTATACAAGGTACGGGATAATGGTCGACGACTTCCAGCACGAGCTATGGACCTTGACTTGCCTCAGACAGGAGAGGCGGGATAAACAGACGAAGAGGAAAAAAAAAAAAAAAAACAAAAAAAAAAAAAAAAAAAAAAAAAAAAAAAGAGAGAGAGAGAGAGAGAAGAAAAATCCACTGCTCTGAGAAATTTCAGCTATCTGTCGATCTTTTTTAAATTCTTTACTGGAAAATCATGATTTCGGCCAGTGACTGGCCATTCAAATGTTCAAATGTTTGTTAAGCTTATGGGACTTAACTATGGGACTGAACTAGCTAAGACTAAGGACGGCACAAATATCCATGCCCGAGGGGGGATTCGAACACCCGACCGTAGTGGCCGTGCAGACCGTGACTGAAGCGCCTCAGTCCCCTCGGCCACCGCGGCCGGCAGATTATAGGAGAGAGAAAGATGGAGAAGATGGAGTCCGACAGTTTGTGATGCTTGAGGGTGGAGGACTTGGCATTCCCATCAAGTCGTCAACCCTCAACCATCGTTAGTATTATCTATAACAGTTTAACAGGTTTATAGTGCTGTTTTGCGACAATTTCATATTTGTCCTTACTACTATAGTTACGTTAATTATTGTCTCCTAAATGATGATCACTATCCGCGTCAGTGTCCGTGTTGGTGTCTGTGTTGCTTTATCGTGTTTTTCTTTGACAGGAGGGAAATTATATTATGCGGTATATGACCGTTTTTACATATGGAAGGCAGACTGTCCCTTTAGTTGCTGTTTTATTCATTACAAGGTTTGGACCTTATAAGATCTAGTGCTCCATCAATCTATTTTTCAAAGTAGCCAGATCGAATTCGTCTTCCAATGTTCAAATGTTTGTTAAGCTTAGGGGACTTAACTACGGGGTCATCAGTCCCTAAAGTTACAAACTACTTATGAACTAGCTAAGACTAATGGCGGCACAAATATCCATGCCCGAGGGGGGATTCGAACCCCCGACCGTAGTGGCCGTGCAGACCGCGACTGAAGCGCCTCAATCCCCTCGGCCACCGCGGCCGGCTGACTGGCCATTATCAATGCTAAAAAGTACAAGATGAAACATTCTTCCCTTAATTTTATCATTTTAATTTAAATTTTTAAGTCAGTATAAATTTTTGTAAGTAAATATGAGCACGAAATAGAATAACTGTAAAGAGTCGTTGGGAAAAATATTTCAATACTGGTTACATAGCAAAACCATCTATCTATTGAAATGAATCTACTATGCTGTACTTTTAGAGAAATTAATCAGCTATGTTGTGTTATGGTCTTCAGTCCGGAGACTGGTTTGATGCAGCTCTCCACCCTACTCTATCCTGAGCAAGCCTTTTCATCTCCTCATAAGAACGGCAACCCACATCCACTTGAATCTGCTTACTATACCCGTCTCTTGGTCTCCCTCTGCGATTTTTACCCCACACACTTCCCTCCAATGCTAAATTTACGATTCCTCGTTGTCTAAGAATGTGTCCTACCAAGTGATCCCTTCTTTTAGTCAGGGTATGCCAAAAATTCCTTTTCGCACGCCGCGGTAGAGTAGCCGAGCGGTCTAAAGCGTCTCGCTGCGGAGCGCGCGATTGCTCGCCGTGGAGGTTCGAGTCCTCCCTGGGGCATGGGTGTGTGTGTTGTCCTTAGGTTAGTTTATCTAGGCTTAAGTAGTTTGTAAGCTACGGACTGATGACCACGCAGTTTGGTGCGATAGATTTGCAAACATTTGAATTTGAACCTTTTCGCACCAATTCTGTTCAGTACCTCTTCATTAGTTATGCGATCTACCCACCTAATCTTCAGCATTCTTCTGTAGCACCACATTTCAAAAGCCTCTATCCTCTTCCTGTCCACACTGCTTATTGTCCATGTTTCACTTCCGTACAAGGTAACACTCCACACAAATGCCTTCAGAAAAGACTTCCTTACACTTAAATTAATATTCGATGTTAGCAAATTTCTCTTTTTCAAAAATGCTTTTCATCCCATTGCCATTCTGCATTTTATATCCTCTGTACTGCGACCATCGCATGTTATTTTACTACCCAAGTAACAAAACTCATCTACCACCTTCATTGTTTCGTTACCTAATCTAATTCCTTCAGCGTCGCCTGATTTTCTAAGACCGCATTAATGAGCTACACACCAAGAAAGTAGTTAAAATCCTTTTCTAACCTGGCTGATACTGATAAGCAATGTGAACCTGTTGGAGACATTATCACTACTGCTGATTTTGTAAATACGTTTGCGGCTAGTTGATCTGTTACTAATCAAAAATGGTAAGTCGCTCGTAATCTCAGGGTCCCAGTTAGAATAATTATTTAATAAAAGAACGTGATAAAATGGGTCCTATTGCACAAATCTCCAACAATTAGATCCGTAAATTAGTGTAATCCATTATTCTTTGTCGTGAAAAATAAATTGCATCACAGTTAAATGAAAAATGTGAAAGAAAAAATAAGGTTCCAATCTCACTACAAATAAGTACTCGGACAAATTTCGGTAAACTCTCGAAACAATTATTATTCAAATAAATGAAGCAAGTCTACATATACATCACATTTAAAGTTCACTTACCTTTGTGAAATCTCATTAAATTCATACAGTCGAGATCATGTCATAAATTCAGTACATCATTTCAATTACAACTTTCTCATCGAGAGATATCGTACAGACATTTTCACAATTCATCAGGTCATATACAAGTGTAATATGGAAGAGAAGTTTACTAGACGAGAACATAATACAGAAGAACAAAATGTCGTCACTACTCCTTTCTTTTAAAAGAAACAATAGTTAAATCTATGTATTATTCTAATTGCTCTTTGTTCAGAGTTAGTCTTTGACTTACGTTTTTCAAAGAATATTGCGTCTTTAAGAATTTAGTGACGCATTGAAAATGATACGAAATAAGAAAAAAATACAAATATAAGTATAATTATTTTAAATATGGGCAAATAAATATTTTTTGTATGTGGAGGCGCATGTATTACTACAGAGAGAAACACATTGTTAGTACATGAAAATGTTCCATAAGTGCCACTTGTGACATTATAAAAGACATAACGATGTTCTAATTAATTATACATACCATGTGTTTAACTGTAGATGTTATTAATGTGGAAAAACTCACACCACGCCAAGTATGACAACTGGACATTTTTGCCGTTTCAAATCTACATAAACACTATTTCAAAAACGAAAGTGGGTGACGTCATAGAACATCATTTGGGCATATGCTGCCCTCTACAGTATAACGAATATAGCAGTTTTTATCAACAGAATAAATAAAATACAGAATTCAAAGTAATAAAACAACATGGCTTTAATTTATGACAAGTTTACAAAAAAAACATCGAAATAAAATTAAAATGAATGGTTACCGTTGTTGTTTTTACAAAATAGTTTCAAAGCCACGATAAGCCGTTTACGAAAAGTAAAAACATTTTCGGCTTATTTGTCAATAAATCTCACTGGCTTGTTTTAAGGCTCTCTTTAGGTTTTCCTCTAGTTTTATGAATTTTTGCAAACTAATAAAAATGTAAATAATAAAATATTATGGACGATACGATTACGGTTCTACTATTGTGAGCTTATTTTAACAAACAGCCAAAATTATTTGATATTTGAGTTTAGCTTTGACAAATATATTCTTTTTTTTTTTTTTTTTTTTTTTTTTTTTTTTTTTTTTTTTTTAACCTTTACCTCTTTATACAAGTGTATTAATACAATTTTCTCATAAACAGACAGATTTTAGATCGTGGTTATTATGTGAAATAACTTGTTGGTGTAGAACAGCAACCAGCCAGAATTGGTTTTATTATAATTTACTTACAAAGTGCCGGCCGCGGTGGCCGAGCGCTCTGCTGCGCGCCAGTCACAGTCTGCACTGCCACTACGGTCGGGGGTTCGAATCCTCCCTCGGGCATGGATATTTGTGCCGTCCTTAGTATAAAGTAGTTCATAAGTAGTTTTTAAGTTTAGGGACTGATGACCCCGTAGTTAAGTTCCATAAGCTCTACAAACATTTGAACATTTCAACTGTAGGGCCCCATATTCCCGTAGGATAACTGGGATAGTTTAGGAACGTGTTAGGTGCCGAAGTGGCGTCCATTTGAAAAACTAGCACCGGGTGGATGAGTCGCAATTTCACTCCGTTCATAGGTGCGAGAGGCAGAGGCAAAGTGTGCGACCGGACAACCAGTCAGAAGCTGACCCAACGAATGCCTGCGCTGCATCGAGTGCGCTCCAGGGCTGAGGGAGGAAAATCCTACATTCCCTTGTTTTACCGCCGGAGAGAAAGAACAGCGAACCACTTCATTTGTCTGTCTTCTGCCGCCGTCGAGTTAAGACGCATTACTAGCAGCTCTCCCTGTTCGCTATCAAAATTGCTGTAAGTATATTGCTAAATTAGAAAAGATATAACTTGAAATATATAAGTTTATCAATTAAGTTTAATTTTCAGAGATTATTTTTCATTAGAGAGAAAGAAAAACAATCCTTGGTGGTATCTTTAATATTCGATTCGCGAACTTAATTATTCTTTATTTATTTACATTTTTATCTGTAGCGTTTCACGGCGCATCCAACTACGCTACCAGCTGCACAGTGGTAGTTTACCGGCTACAGTAGCTCTCGTCAGACGAGCAGTATGCTGTTCTCGGTTTTCCTTCATTCTTGCCTGGAGTCATGAAGTGTCTAGTGTAATTCAGACTGAAAGGAAGTAAAGTCTAAACATGAAGGAAGAAGAAAACATGAAGCATTGAGGCGCTATGCTGCGACGCGCGAGGGCATGGATGTTTGTTCCGTCTTTAGTATAACCTAGTTCATAAGTAGTTTGTAAGTTTAGTGACTAATGACCCAGCAGCTAAGTCCCATAAGTTTTACGAACATTAGAACATTCTTTTAGGGTTGTACTTTATTCTTTTTGATGAACTGTGTTAAGACAACGACAAGTTTTGGCCCACTTTTGGTTACGGTAGTAACACTAAAAGTGGGCCTTTGCGATCGTTTTTTGACAGCTCGAAATTTAAATGAAAATAACGGCTTAACCATTCACCTGACACGAAAATTGAATAACCGAATTTGTAGAGGAGAAAATTCTCTACAACTTTGCTGTCTTGTGTTTTTTCCATATATCGTATCGTTTCAGAGATAATTGCAAAAATAACGGCGATTTTGGAATGTCTGTTTGTCTGTCTGTCCGTAACGTGTTCCCTGTTTTTAAGACGAACCGTTCAACCGATCAGCACCAAATTTTACAGACATAATTGTAGGCCGCCAGAGACCAGAACCTCCCTTTTTCAAATTTTTCGAACAAAAAATACGGCAGTAACACCAAAAAAAGCCGTTTGTACTATAATTGTAATATCAAACAAACCGTTCATCTGACACGAAAATTGAATAACGTAATTGATAGAGGGGAAAATTCTCTACAAATTCGCTCCTTTATGTTCATTTCATATCTTGCATCGTTGCAGAGATATTTTCAAAAATAACGGAGATTTGACACCCTCCATCGATTTTACGAAAACGAGCCGTTCGCAGATGTCACGTGACATTCCACGCCCAGAACTCTCTCTGGCATACGCCATCTTGCATTGTGTATTTGATGGTTTTCTTATTATAACTTAGACGTTGTTATTTCAAAGCTACGGCGCACTGGAGAATTAACAAAAACACGTCGTTCTTCGTATGAAAAATGATAATCTAGTGTCTAAAAATGCCACATTAGCACCAGTTAACAACTACCATCAATAGTACGAAAATTAAGGGCGAATTTTGTAATCGTTCGCCGTAGTGTAGTAGGCAGCGTGTTGGATTGTGATGTATGTGGTATGTGGTTCGGAACCCGCCAATACCAATTTTTCTTCTCATTTTTTCCTAAAAGTGTTACGTGTTGGAGCCATATATATTATCACAGTACTAGAGTCGTAATCATATAACTATAATTTTTTATTATTTACATTTTTATTTTTGTCCGAAACGTTTGCAAAAAAATTATAAAACTACAAATCTAAAGTGGGCCGTAAAACACGACAGAGCGATTTTTTCAATTACTTACGAATTTCCAAATCGTCTTTCTTTGAACTATTGTCGTTAATAAAGGGGGATATAGGTAAAGATTCGAAAATGAGAAAGTTGAGAAAGTGTCTTTCACGAGAAGTAAAACTTGTAACTCACTTTGAGGTAAGTAAACAAATAAATGGTATTGTATGTTACTAATTGTTCTCCTTCATGAAATATTGATTACTACTCCAGTTAACGTCTGAAACTTACGAATGTTTTAGTTAAAATACTTATGTTCTAATACAGGCATGCCGCCCCCCGCACTGTGCGCAGCGACACTAGCGACATAAGGTCGCGGCGGGGCGGTCAACCTACAGTGTACTCCGCTCACGGGGCGAGAGCGCACCTGCCGGGCAAAAATGTTGGCCATGCCTGTTCTGATACGTCGAAAGAAAATTGATTACAGTGTAAGGAAAGAAAATATTTTGTTGGTGATATGTGAAAGGTGTTTATTTTATTGAATAAAAGTGTGAGTGGAGGTTAATAATTTACGTGTTATTTACTGTGGTGGCTGTTGTTGTAATGTTTGAGCAACGTAACAAACCTGACCTTAATTTCGTGGTTGGTTACGTTAAACTCGTGATTAATGCAAGTGGTGTAATTAAAATTTCAAAATATTAAGCAAGACAATTAGTGTAATTAACAAATACTATGGCCCTATCTGACAAACATTTCAAAAGATCACTCACCTTTCCTTACCTTACAAAATCTCCTACAGAGACTGTGCTCACACAGATAGCAGAAATTAACTTACTCCGTCTGTGCAATATGTATGACTCAATTAGTACGCTAATGGTACTGATAATTTAGAAAATTATGAATAGCAGGATTTTTAACATCAAGTGATTGGCAAGTGGGTGCAGTCCAACCACTAAAGTCAGTATCTGATAAAATTAATTCACTCAAGCAGATAGAAAATTTAAGTAAATCAGTCTTAATTAATGCTATGCATACAACATTAGTACGAGTTTAGTTCTTTATAGGATAGATGTGGCGGTGGCTATTATTGTTGAACTCAGTACAAAACGAAATAGAAAAATTATTCATTAATTCAACTGTCTGTTATCTTCTACCATCAATTTTAGCAAAATTGTCTCAACTGAGAGATAATCACAGTCACTAACAATTAATGATACTCACTTGATTGTAAAATTGTGTAGTAATATTATTCATGCATTATTGAGGATTGTCAAACTAATTATGAGTGGTTAAATAGTTGTTCAAATAAAATAGCAAAAGTACTGTCTAATGTTCTTGTATTTTAACAAAACTTAAACATGCATTCACAGTAAATTACTACCAATAGCATTTAACTTATCTTTTTATCAGTCCAGCGACTTGGTACTCTGCAGTCATATAAATGATACACAAATTCATACAGAAATGATTTTGATGGTGGCTCCTCCTTTGGTAGCTTGCTAGCAGTTCGCCGTGATGCTTCGCGAATCGCGTAATTAATCGCGACCGTTAGCGTCCGCGATGACGCTACCGCGTTTCGGACGTCTGGGACGGTTACCGAACAGGTAACGAATTTCTGCCTTAGCAGAACGAACGAATAAATGTTTCATTAAGATCAATTCTTGCTTCTCTTATGTTCACTGGTTTCACATAAACTTTCATATCGTTGCACTTATAACAAATTATAACTTTCACTTTGTTCAACGTTATTTCTTATATAGTCTGAGCACTCCGCGGACCGCGTACGAACGTCTAACCTACGTCACGGGGCGGCAGATACTGCTGCTTGCCTGCTCTCTCCCAGGTGAGCGCTGCTATACAACAAATTCTCTGATCTAAGAAGCCAGGTCGATTATTATTCAGATCGATATTTGATCTCGTTTACAGAGAAGTATTTTACATTGACAAATTAAACATAACAAGTAATCACAGTCATCTAGAAGACATACAAACTGCAAATAAAATAATATATACATAAACAATTACAATACAGATAATAAATAAATGACAGAAAATGTTCACAGTTAAGTTACCTAGATACATTGTGCATCACGATAATTAATTAAGTCACATAAGAAGTTAATTACTACATATTCACTATAAACAGGTTCAAACGAATAATATGCTCAAAATGAAGCTCATTCCTCGTTATAATGTAAGGGTTACCTTACAACAGGTATGACTCCTGGCATTCGTTGAGGCTTTCTTGCAGCTTCATGTTTTTCTCTTCCTTCGCCTTCTCCTTTTCACTAA
The DNA here is from genome assembly GCA_026315105.1 of Locusta migratoria. Lineage (NCBI taxonomy): Eukaryota > Metazoa > Arthropoda > Insecta > Orthoptera > Acrididae > Locusta > Locusta migratoria. Next base: position 213,160,116 of record CM048749.1, read on the forward strand.
ATGGAGGAGTATATCTGAATACTCGTTGCTCGCAAGTTCCCTCATCAGCAGTGAACACTGTACGGTAGACTGACCACGCAGTGGCCAAGTCGAGTGGTGGTGGCGGTACTGGCTGCGGACTAGTCTGATTGGCTCCGTTAGAGCGAATTTTCGACACCCTCCACAATAGCTCGCCAAGCGGACAGCAGTGGACATTACTGGGCTGGCAGTATCTCGTGCATTGTAAATAGTGTTATTCGCGCATTGTATTCGGTTTGGTGATGACAACTCTACTTTCTGTGGAGCTATGAACATAGTTAATTGTATCATTTTCCAAAGAGTAACTGCAGATATATATAATTTTTTAAATGGAATAATAGTTTTTTTCTATTGTGTATTGGATTCGAGAAACCAGCTGCGTCCAAATCAATTTAAACTACTTTCCTATCACTGTTAGTTTGGGATCTACAACCCTTCAAAGTTTCAGGGGCAGATACCACAAACGATGCGCATAATACAATGCGCCTTCTAAATGTGGTGCGGTCGAGTTGTAACGTCGCCGGTGTCACGGAGCGAGAAGCTTCCTCGATGCGCTGTTAGACTGCCGACTGTCGCCGCACACGGCCGTATACCCGACAGTTGAAGCCACACAAACAACCGGGGCTCAATATACCACAGTTACTGACATCCGATGACGATGACATACACGAACAACGAGTACGTTGACATGTTGCTGATGCTCGGCGAGTGCCGACACGATGCCACTGAAGCAGCCACAGCGTATGCCGTGAGATATCCTAGGCGTAAAGGCCCGGCAGCCATTACGTTCTTATGTGCCGAACAACGACTTCGGGGAACAGGCAGCTTGGTAATGTGCCGCAGTAACAGACGAAGACATGCAAGAAGTTGAGGAGACGGAGGTGTTTGTTTTAGCTGCACTACACGACGATCCTCGTGTCAGCTTTCGAGCCGTTGCTGCAGTCGCTCGTGTCAGTCTCACATCTGTGTGGCGTGTAGTACACGGCCACAGGTTTCACCCGTACCGCCTGTCACTGACCCAGGAGCTGCATGGGAACGATTTCCGTGCAAGAGTGACATTCTGTGAGTGGGCCATGCGTAATTTCACGCTGGAGTCTTTACAAAGTGTTATGTTCTCTGATGAGTCCACGTTCACAAATTATGGCGCAGTGAATCGTCATAACATGCACTACTGGGCCGCAGACAATCCTCGGTGGGTACGACCTGTCAACCATCAACGTAGGTGGTCTATGAACGTGTGGTGTGGAATCCTTGGGGATGAAATCATCGGTCCACACTACTTCACAGGCACACTGACAGGTGAGTTATATCGTGCTTTTATAGCCGACAGTTTGGGTGGTCTCCTTGAAAATGTGTCTCTACACACTAGAGTCCATATCTGGATGCAGCACGATGGTCACCCGGCCCATTCTGCGTGTGATGTTGTGGAAGAACTAAACAACAGGTTTGCAGGCCCTCATTCATGGCCCGCAAGGTAGCCCGATTTAACACCAGTAGATTTCTTTTTGTAGGGTATCTAAAGGATCGTGTTTATGTCACTGAGCCCACATCCCCAGATGATCTAAAACGGCGCATCGAGGACGCATGTCGCTCCGTCACACCGGCGATGTTACATCTCGTCCGCAGATCCTTTCGACGGCGCATTGCATTATGCATTGAGGAACATGGACACACATTTGAACATCTCATGTAAATCAAGTTCCCACCGCCATAACATCCATCACCCACCACACAGCCATAACATCCATCACCCACCACACAGCCATGTATTATGTACAGCGTGTGGTATGTACCCTGAAACTTTGAAGGGTTGTAGCTCCCAAACTAACAGTGATAGGAATGTAGTTTAAATTGATTTGGACGCAGCTGATTTCAACGATTCCAATGCACGACAAAAAAAATTTTGTTCCATTTAAAAAATTATATCTTTGTGCTGTAACTCTTTGGCAAATGATACAATAAACTATGTTCATAGCTCCGCAGTAAGTGTAACATTTCTTGTGTTGACCTACCGCATTAAAATTTCCCGTCACCTATTATTTTATAAGTTACAGAGGCAAACACACTTAGTGTAACACCCTGTATATAAGGAGAGTCACCTAACATTACCGCTGGATATATTTCGTAAACCACAGCAAATACTGACGAACCGAAACCACAGACCGAACGTGAGGAGAGGGGCTAGTGTAATTGGTTAATACAAACTATAAAAAATGCACGGAAGTATATTTTTAACACAAATCTACGTTTTTTTAAATGGAACCCCGTTAGTTTTGTTAGCACATCTGAACATATAAACAAATACGTAATCAGTGCTGTTTGTTGCATTGTACAATATTAATTACATCCGGAGATATTATAACCTAAAGTTGACGCTTGGGTACCACTCCTCCACTGTTCGATCGTGTGTATCGGAGAGCATCGAATTAAGTAGGGATCCAAAGGGAACGGTGACATACCTTAGGTACAGAAGACACTAGAACAGCACATTACGTCCACCTTTATTGGTCTTTTTCACTGACGCACATGTACATTACCAAGAGGGGTGAGGTACACGTACACACGTGGTTTCCATTTTCAATTACGGAGTGGAATAGAATGTGTCCCGACATGTCAGGCCAATAGATGTTCAAAGTGGTGCCATCATTTGCTGCACACAATTGCAATGTCGTACACGCCGCAGTACATCTTGTGTAATGTCTCGCGGGCTGCCACAATACGTTGTTTCATATTCTCTGGGTTTGTAGGTACATCACGGTACACAGTCTCCTTTAACCTACCCCACAGAAAGAAGTCCAGAGGTGTAAGATCAGGAGAACGAGCTGGCCAATTTATGCGTCCTCCACGTCCTATGAAACGCCCGTCGAACATCCTGTCAAAGGTCAGCCTAGTGTTAATTGCGGAATGTGCAGGTGCACCATCATTCTGATACCACATACGTCGACGCGTTTCCAGTGGGACATTTTCGAGCAACGTTGGCAGATCATTCTGTAGAAACGCTATGTATGTTGCAGCTGTTTGGGCCCCTACAATGAAGTGAAGACCAATGAGGTGGTCGCCAATGATTCCGCACCATTCATTTACAGTACACGGTCGCTGTCGCTCTACCTGTCGGAGCCAGAGAGGATTGTCCACTGACCAGTAATACATGTTCCGTAGATTCATTGCCCCGTGGTGCTCTCCGATACACACGATCGAACAGCGGAGGAGTGGTACTCAAGCGTCAACTTTAGGTTACAATATCTCCCTATGTAATTTACATTTTACAATACAACAAACGGCACTGATTACGTATTTGTTTATATGTTCAGATGTGCTAACAAAACTAACGGGGTTCCGTTTTAAAAAACGTAGGTTTATGTTAAAAACATACTTCTGTGCATTTTTTTTATGGTTTCTATTAACCAATTACACTAGCCCCTCTTCTCACGTTCGGTCTGTGGAATCGGTTCGTCAGTATTTGATGTGGTTTACGAAATATATCCAGCGGTAATGTTAGGTGAATCACCCGGTATATATATATATATATATATATATATATATATATATATATATATATATATATGAATTTAATGGCCAAGTACGCTTGATCACATTATATCTAATTAATTCAATATGCAAATGATATGAGATAGAATAAACTATATATTTATAGATCTGATAAATTTGGGTCCCCACTATGTTTTACAAAACATAGAAAATATATTCCTGACCTAACAGAACAGTGACGTACCAGAGCAAGGCCAAATAATAATAATAATAAAATTCTATCATGAATCAATTTATGAAAATATATTCGAATCATTCCCCATACAGCCAATATAAACAAACTATTTTCCCTCCAGAATGCATGGCCGCGAGTTGCATATAACAAAACTGAGAAAAAGTAGCAACGACAACCAATCCCGGAGTTTGCCGCCAACGGCACTGTAACGTCCTCCCAACACACACAGCTTTCTCACGCCGAGTCACATATGCCCGTGCAATACTAGGAAATTCTTTGCGAATTATCACTAGTTGGCATCTTTTACTACTGCTGGCGACACTGACCTGCTATGCCAGACAGATTCCACTTCGCAGAGACGCAAACTTCAAGCATCCTGCCATTTATTAAATCGTAAACTATGCTACCTGCTACTGACAGTTTAGGGACGGAAAGAAAGCAAGGCGTCCGGCAACCATCAACGTTTATTTTCTCTCCTGCTTGCACAGCCAAAGAAACACCATGGCGCCAGACAAGCGCCGGTCGCTCTAAACAGCTAACGCATTGTGCGAGCTCACGCCGGAAACCGCAGGTAACCGGCGGCACAGAGTAACATATACAGAGGAGAAGCCCCCCCCCCCCCATAAACCACTGACCTACGCTCCCCACGTATTTCCGTAAGATGCTAGCAGGTGTCAGGCCTTTCCGTGGCTTGGGGTGCTTCTTACAGGTCACAGGGTAGCGTGGAGGGGAGGCTGAGGGGAGAGCTTGTGCCGCCTGCCACGAGGCAATGGCTGTGTCCACTTGCTGGCGTTTGAGGGGACGAGGTGGTGGGGACAGCCGCTACCTGCCGCCTGCTCTGACCAGTTTAAAGGGCTGCTTCTGACCTCAGCGCCATCATGGGACATCTTACGGAACTGCTGGAAACCCTCCATCCCCGCACCCCTGAGCGTAGGACCGGGCCCTTGCGGAGGTTTCCCGTCTGTATATATTTGTCTGTGACAGCAGTCAGTCGTGTCGCCGTGCGAAATCGGCCGGACCACCGCAATGCAGTATAGGGACCCCTCGGGTGGCCAGATTTCTCCGAAACCCTGAAAGGAGCTGACACCACACCAGATTCCTTTAGTCTAGCCGACCGCCAAGAGCCCTGACCCACGCTGCTCTTCAACGCCGAAGAGACAGGAAAGAATCTGAAATCAGTAGCACTACATCGAAAAGAATAACTAAATCCTAATGCAATCCTCCCAACCCATAGCAGAATATAGGAGTCAGGAAACATGTAAAAATAAATTAATTTCATGCAACGAAAATCAAAATTGAGCAATTAAAATAATGAAGAGACACATGAAGCGAGAAATAAGAAAATTGAAAGACAAGAATGACCACTGCCTTTCAGGGTAATGCCCTCAATTTTGTATTTCGGCGCTCTCGCGCCACCGTGGAGCTTGGGATACCGAATTCACGGTATCTCTTCACGTTGCCGACGTCCACCCTTTGCTGAATGCGCGAGCTATTACCGAAATAAAAATGACGCTTGCTTCTGAGTCCAAATAAGTCCGTTATTTTCAGTCGTGCGGCCATGATCACGTCGGAAACGTTTTCACATGAATATATGTATAAAAGTGACGTTAAAAAGGCTGTTGGGCTGCAGAAAAGAAGAAACTTCCCGTAGAGGTGGATTCTTTATTTCCCTTATATTAATTACGCGTTTCGGGCTGGGCCCATCATCAGAGAATCTGCACGAAAACATTTATAAATTATGTAACAGATGTTACGTCTAACAAGCGTTAAAAAACTCATATTTTAAAGTGAACAGGTGTAACTAAAGTTTATATTACATACCAAAGGTCGCGGGTTCGATCCCCGCCAGGTGCTGGGATTTTCATCTGTCACTTTCCTCTTTTTACCAGTGGCAGTATTACCCAAGTGAAAAATACCGACTAGCTCCGTGGTTCGGAATCCACGTTAAACTGTAGGTCCCCCTATAACTGGCTGGGTAAGTCAGTTCGAAGGTCGGAGAAAGGCAACGGCATACCACCTCCAAACAGGACCATGACTAGTAAAGCACTGTGGTGTTCAAACCAATCTTCGGATTGTTGACTGCTTTACCTTACCTTACCTTTGGTTATAAAAATCAATACAAGATAGGGCATTAAAGCACATGTGCAATTTTTTTACTAAACATCATCTAGTATTACAGAGTCATGTGTGATACAAGACGGTCTGTAGATAAATGCAAGTTGTTCAATGGCAGCTTGTCTCAAGACACACATGTAATCGTCACGTAACATTTGCAGCGACAAAATAAACAAAGGCAGAAGGCAATTTAGATTTTAAAGAAATAAATATATACAGTTCAGAGATCCAATGACAAGAAGTTGTCATTAGTATAAAGCATTACGTCTGTTCATTGGATATGCCCATACATGACAGTGAGGGGTGGGAGCAGCCCATGGCTACGCGTCACTGTCACATGACGTATATAATAGGAGGACGAGAAAACCATTCTAAAATATTATTATTGTTGTTGTTATGGTCTTCAGTCCGGAGACGGCCGGCCGCGGTGGCCGAGCTGTCTGCGGCGCTCCCATCACAGTCTGCACGACCACTATGGTCGGGGGTTCGAATCCCCCCTCGGGCAGGGCTATTTGTGCCGTCCTTAGTATTAGCTAGTTCGTAAGTAGTTTGTAAGTTTAGGGACTGATGACCTCGTAGTTAAGTCCCATAAGCTCTACAAACATTTGAACATTTTCCGGAGACTGGTTTGATGCAGCTCTCCACCCTACTCTATCCTGAGCAAGCCTCTTTATCTCCTCGTCAGAACGGCAACCCACATCCATTTGAATCTTAGTCTCCCTACGCGATTTTTACGCCACACACTTCCCTTCAATGCTATATTTACGATTCCTTGATGTCCTACCAAGCCATCCCTTCTTTTAGTCAGGGTATGCCAAAAATTCCTTTTCTTCCCAATTCAGTTCAGTACCTCTTCATTAGTTTTGCGATCTACCCACCTGATCTTCAGCATTCTTCTGTAGCACCACATTTCAAAAGCCTTTATTCTCTTCCTGTCTGCGCTGTTTATCGTCCATGTTTCACTCCCGTGCAAGGCAACAATCCACACAAATGCCTTCAGAAAAGACTTCCTTACACTTTAATTAATATTCGATCTTAGCAAATTTCTCTTTTTCAAAAATGCTTTTCCTCCCATTGCCATTCTGCATTTTATATCCTCTGTATTACGACCGCCATATGTTATTTTACTGCCCATGTAACAAAACTCATCTACCACCTTCCTTCTATCGTAACCTAGTCTAATACCTTCAGTATCGCCTGATTTTCTAAGACTGCATTCCATTACCTTCGTTTTACTCTTGCTAATGTTCACCTTATATCTTTCTTTCAAGACAATGTCCATTCTATTCAACTGATCTTCCAAGTTCTTTGCTGTCTCTGCCAGAATTACAATGTCAACAGCAAAACGCAATGTTTTTATTTCTTCACCCTGAACTTTAATCCCTATTCCAAACTTTTCATTGCTTTCCTTCACAGCCTGCTCGATGTACAAATTGAATAACATCGGAGAAAGGCTACAACTCTGTCTTAATCCCTTCCCAACTAATGCATTCCTTTCATGCCCTTCGAGTCTAATAACTGTGGTCTGGCTTTTGTACAAGTTGTAAATAACTCTCCTTTTCCTGTATTTTGCCCCCGCTGACTTCAGAATTTGAAACAGTGTATTCCAGTCAACAGCTTTCTCCAAATCTACAAAAGCTAAAAATGTAGGTTTGCCTTTCCTTAACCTATCTTCTAAGATAAGCCGTAAAGTGAGTATTGCCTCCCGGGTTCCTACGTTCCTCCTGAATCCAAACTCAGCTTCCCCTAGGTCAGCTTCTACCAGCTTTTCCATTCTCCTGTAGATAATTCGTGTTAAAATTTTGCAACCATGACTTATCAAACTGATGGTTCTGTAATTTTCACACTTGTCTGCGCCTGATTTCTTTGGAACGGGGATTATTGCATTTTTCTTAACGTCTGAGGGTATTTCGCCTGTCTCATACATCTTACACACCAGGTGTAACCTGGAGGACCTATAGGAGGACGTCATAGTGACGTAAAAATTATGGTATGTCAAAGAATAAAGGAAACTGATGAAGAATAGCACGGATAGCACCATTGACGTAGCCAGGATATTGTCAAAAAGGGTGGGGGGGGGGTTCCTTGTATTTGAACACTGGCAAAGACATGGTTGCATGTCACCAAGCTCGCTGCCTGTCAGCCACGACTGTAGCTCGGTGTTTCGCAAAATCTGCATTAATTTTTGGATCAGTATAAATACCTTGCATATTCATTTAGGAAGCGTAAGTCTATAATTTTATTTCCACGGTTATTGGTTCTTTTACTGTTGTTGGCATTGCAACGTATCCATCCTCTAGATAAAATATTACTCTTAAACCTAACTTAAAAAAAAAATACACATACTGAGTGAGGTGCCTTATGATATTCTGAAATATTTCCACTCCAAATAACGACTCCACTGCTGTAAATAGATAAATAAGCTATTATAGTAGTATGTATTTTAACTTACCATAACGCTAGTGGACAAATGAAAGTCGGTTTTTCTCTTTTTTATGTTATGAACTTAGTCATAATTGAAAACTTATCTTAACAACACAAAAGAAATAAATGTCAGCGGCAGCATTCACTGTAGTGATTAACATAGCAATAACTGAGTAAGGCCAACAATGGACAACGGATAAAGGAGGACTGGGCAATAGCCGATGCTGTTATCGATGTATCGATAATTAAAATTTATAGATGATTTCGTTGACTGTCGATAGTGTGTATCCCTTTTTCGGCGTATGACTGATAAGAATATCATTCATTTTCACTACACGGTAGCTAGGTCGTGTCTTAAGCTCTTTCTATACGAGACCTGCAACACGCACAAGGAAGTCGTTGTCAGCTGCAGCGCCCCTTGCGATAGACCGTCGAACTACAAAGAAGCGTTCAAACGGTACGCATTTGTTGAATCGTCTGCTTTAGGCGTCTACTTCGTTTGTTGTCAACTTACAGCAAATGAATCGTCGCGTTAACATCACTTTTCGAAACTGTATGATGTATTGTGATGATTAAAACACTTATTTGTTTTAGACTGCCACTGTGAAGCTGTAGTTAATTGTTTTCGTGCAGTTCATGCGTAACTACGTCGCTCACATATGTTAACGTCCTCATTATAAAATGCGATCACATACTTCCAGCCCCTGCGGTTTGAGGCGCCTATGTGTATGATGAACAAGCTCAGGTGTCTATACATAGACCTTTCACTTTGATTAAGCTTCAAATAATGCCCGCCAAAGACAAATATTTCATCTGTTAACTACAGCATGTTTCAGGAAAAATGGCAAATATTTTAGAAGAAGGTAATAAAGACGATTTACAGTTAAATTTTCATATAACGTGTGTCCAATTTTTATTGGGTGCAGAGATACAGTTCTTGATATGTATAACAAACTAATTTGGATATTTTGACTGATTCTTTCGTCGGTTCTTGGTAGATCACCATATTTACTTTTATTTTTAAGCGGTTTTCGACGTAGTTTAAAGTCTTGATATGTCCTAGTAAGCCGAAAACCGGTTAACTAAGTGGAAATGAACGTGTAGAACATACACAAAATACTATTTTTAAGTAAATGTGACATTGTACTACCAAGAACTGATGGATAAATCAGTAGAAGTTTCTTGATTTACATTTGCTGTACGTTTGTTTGGATTTCATATTAACAGCTATATCTCTGTATTCAATAAAAATTGTACATAGGTTAAATTAAATTTTTAATGCAATTCCTCTATAGTATCACTCCTGAGATACGACTAAGTTGAAAAACTACCTTCCACTTAGCAGGAGACAAGTACACATTCTTAAACAAATTCGGGACTTGGCTTCGTTTGTCAGCTGGGCTCCCCAATCGGTCGTCTGCCATGCGCGACGCACTTCCATACGCGTGAGAATAGGATCCACCCTATGCCGACTACTAGCGATCGTATGCGTGCATCTTGTGTAAGCGGGCGCGTCTACACTGTACGCGCGACGGCGTGGCCGGTGGATCATGGGTAATCTCGTAAGCTCTCACTTTCCGTGTAGAAAGGGCTTTATTTCATTTAGTTCGGAGGTTCGAGTCCACCATCGATCATGGTGTGTGTGTGTGTGTGTGTGTGTGTGTGTGTGTGTGTGTGTGTGTTTTGTCCTTAGCATGATAGGTGATTTTTTGGGGGGGGGGGTCTGGACGCCCAAGCCCCCCCGTTTGGCTACGTCCTTGGTAGCATCTACTTTCACATGAATCATCGGAGTACAAATAAAGGCCCTTTTTACTTTGAGTACACGGTACTGCCGCTATCTGTATCTGTGCCATGAATTTTGCGACCCCAGTGTGTATGGTTGATAAATCGAATGGCACACGACTGCGTGCGTTGCTGCCGCCGGGTGAGGCAGCAAGCAGTAACAGGAGACGATCCGGGAGGGGGCGTCGCCGACGCTCCCTCCAGACCGGAAGCAGCGGCGCGCGCCATAAGCGATAAAAAGAGGCGTTACTGCGCCCGTGCGGCTATCTGATGTGGCGCAGGACGCGACGCAGCGCAGGGAGGCAGGAGTTAGGCTCCGCTAGGACTAGCGGCCGCGGGGCCAAGCGCGCCAAACACCTTGTAAAAAAAAAAGTCGCACTGACGAGTGTAAAACACTTTAGATTTGTAGTTTTATTAGTTTTTGTAAATATTTTGGACCAAAATAATAATCTAAATAATAAAAAAATAATTAAGTGTGTCTGAAACCCTTCAGGGGGAAAAAAATTGTTAGGTAATGGCGGGTTTCGAACCACTACCCTTCAGCGTCACAGTTCAATGCAGTGCCCACTATGCTACGGCTAACAGTTACGAGTTACGTTCTTTAATCTCATACTATTGATGGCCGTTGTTAACTGATGCTAATATGCCATTCGTAGACATTACATTATCGTACGAAGAACGACGTGTTTTTGTTAATTTTTCAGTGCGCCATTGCTTGGAAATGACAACGTGTAATTTACAATAAGAAAATCATCAAATATGCAACGCAAGAAAGCGTATGCCAGAGAGAGTTCTGGGCGAGGAATGTCACGTGACATCTGCGAACGGCTGGTTTTCGTTAACTCAATGGAGGGTGTCAAAACTTCGTTATTTTTGCAAATATCTCTCAAACGATACGAGGTATGAAAAAACATAAGGGAACAAAGTTGTAGAGAATTTTCTCCTCTACAAATTCGTTTATTCAATTTTCGCGTCAGATGAACGGTTTACTTGCAATTAAAATTACATTACAAACGGCATTTTTTTAATTTTTTTTTTTTGTATTACTAACGTATTTATTGTCCGAAATATTTCAAAAGCGAGGTTCTGGTCTCTGGTAGCCAACAATTATGTCTGTAAAATTTGGTGCTGATCGGTTGAACGGTTCGACCTTAAAAGTGGGAACACGTTACAGCCAGATAGACATCGTCAAATCGTCGTTATTTTTGCAAATATCTCTGCAACGATGCAAGATGTGGAAAAAACACAAACGAGCGAAGTTGTAGAGAATTTTCCCCTCTACCAATTAGGTTCTCTACCAATTAGGTTATTCAATTTTCGTGTCAGATGAACGGTTCGTTTGCAATTACAATTATATTACAAACGGCTTTTTTTGGTATTACTACCGTATTTTTTGCCCGAAAAATTTGAAAGAGGGAGGTTCTGGTCTCTGGTAGCCTACAATTATGTGTGCAAAATTTGGTGCTGATCGGTTGAACGGTTCGTCTTGAAAACAGGGAACACGTTACGGACAGACAGACAGACATACATCCCAAAATCGCCGTTACTCTTGCAAATATCTCTGAAACGATACGAGATAGGAAAAAAACATAATAGAGCAAAGTGGTAGAGAATTTTCTCCTCTACAAATTCGGTTATTCAATTTTCGTGTCAAATGAATAGTTTAGCCGTAATTTTCATTTAAATTTCGAGCTGTCAAAACACGATCGCAAAAGCCCACTTTTAGTGTTACTACCGTAACCTAAAGTAGGCCAATAACTAGACACCGTAAAGCCCGATTTAAACGATGAACGAACTTGTAATATACTGATAACAAGTTGCATTAATGGCGGCCGTCAGTCGTTTGAACGGGTGCACTAGTATGATCGCGCTAGTATCGAAGTGCGATAATCATAGCGATAAAGAAATAGGGCCAGTTCTAAATTCGGTACTAGTGGGTTCACTGCGCATGCGCGAGACAGTAGCTGTCAGCTGCAGTCATCGCTCCAGTTAGTCCGCCATTTTCCTTCTTATTTACGTATATTTGGCGTTTTGTCGAAGTTTATGATCAGAATGTATTCCAAAATGTATTTCTAATGACGGCATTCACACTGTCCGTCACCAGACCGTCACCTAACGTCAACGTCACGTTAAGCTTTCTCGAAGATATTGTTTTGATTGAACGGTCGTCTGCTGACATCGGAAGTTAACCTATTCGTATTTTCGTCACGCGATTTTCATATTGTACTACACAATTACACGGTTTACACGCAAATTTGTCTTATTAGACTTTATTTTATTATCATATTTTGGTTTAGCGGTAAATTGCAAATGTTTCATGACGACTTCAATATTTATCTCAATTATTGTCCACCGAAAAGCGAGGTCATACAACTGAAACCGAAAAATGGTTTATATTTTCAATATTGTAACAGAAAACACTGAAGCCAATTGTTTATTTGAATGATATTGTGATTTGATGATGCAATTTTCATTGAATAGCATTTTAAATGAAAAAGTCAGTCCAAATGAAGGACAAAAATTCAGTTCTGCATGACGTTATTAACAATGTCAGTGGGCAAATCGTAGTAGATAAAGCAAAGAAGGTCTATTTATGCTCTTATAAATATTGTTTAGTGTGTTCATAAGTTTATTTTTTTCGCTTGAAAATAGATGTCAATGTTTTGAAATGTTGTTTCACTTCACAGAACTTTACCACACTAAGTTGACCAAAAACTTACGTTGCAAGGTTTTCTTTGGCCGTTTCAATGACATTTAGCGTTGTTTCCTCAATTCCAGTGTCAAACTATGACTTCCTACACAACAGATCGCCAGTCATAACCTCACTTTCAACATCGGGTGTTACTGTTACGAGTATCGTCTAAAGACGCTGCCACAAGATCTTGCATGAGTTTGTAGTTTAGTGCTAGTACTCTAGGAGCGCTTCAGTAGACTATTATCTGTCTTGTTCACTTTCGTTCATCGTTTAAAAAGGGCTTAACGGCGCTGCTGTCGCGGGATAATTCGAACCTTCGGCTGGCCGCCATGGTAGTGGCAAGCGTCACATAAATACGAGTCTTGTTAGCAGGGAAATCGTGTATTAAATAGCTACTGCGTTATATGTACACAATTGATAGTAACGTATTGTTTGACTACTGCAGTGTACATGAAGCACGATGGTGAAGAGCTGCAAAGCGTTTAAATGCATAAATCAATTTAAGAAAGGAATAAAAAGAACGAATAATGTCTTATCACTTATATTTCTCAGGAATACAATTAGCCCTACAACTTGTGTTCAGAGATAGTTATTCAGGTTGTTATTCAAGACAATATAGGATTGAATGAAATAAATAACAGGCTCTTACAATACAGGCAGCTCTTAAAAAAGGAGCTACTTTAGGCAGTACTGGTGGACAGGAAGTTCAAAAAAGTTTCGTTTTATTATTGTTTAAAATAACTATTGGGGTCACGACATTAGTTGCCTCACTGCAGTCCGAATTTTTGTTTATGAAATTAATATTAGCAACTTGTAACATACAATTTAAAGGTAATAGGCTTTACATATAGGTATAACAACTGAAAAGGGTTTGCAGAACTGTGCATAGAGCCATATATTAATGACTCATAGCCACACTGGATGCACTTCGAGAAGTTAAACCTTCTTTTGAACAGTTCACGCTACTGTAAGGTATTTGGCTTACAGCATTAAAAATGATAATATTTTTGATAGATACCCTAATGCTAATGTTAGATGCATTAGTTAAGAAAAATTTATGGCATACTTCGTGTTCGTAAAAGAATTTGGCCGTGGCTGGTTGCTGTATTCACAAGGTAAAGACGCTATTTTTTCAGTTATGTATCTGAGGGCATATTTCACTTTCACAATCGATTTTTAACATTCGCTATTTCAGACAGCCCTGTTTCATTTTTTGATGCTATGAAATATCTAAATATTAGAGTATACAGCACTAAAGCAAAGACGTAAAGTGTGACACTCTTCCGAAGTTAATGTTTGTACAAAAGTTTCACACTCGCAGAATATACTGAGAAAGTACCAAAAAATCGTGCCTGGTGATAAATTCCGTTCATATGCTGCACTTAGAAAGCTAAAAAACTAAATGTTATAGTTCTGTTTCGTTAGGAAGAGGAAACGCTTTTAGCCAATTTCTACACCGTATGTGTAATAAATTTACACACAACCGATAGTTGCTGTATATTCAAGGGGTCTGAAGCTGTTTTGTAGTTATATATTTCAATTAGACATAGTTTTCGTGACTTAACTCAAATGAATACTCTCTCTAATCAAAGGGTTCTTAGGCACATTTAAAGTTAGCGCGGAAGTTTGCCACCACAATGGCCGCCGAGGCGCTCTTCAATTTGTCCGCTGTTCGCAGTCGGCCGCTTACGCGACCTGTGGGGGCTTGGGACCACAGTCCCACACACTGCGGGGGAACTGTACACTGATCCCGCTCCTACGGCTCTTCTTATGTGTGGGCGGTGTCATGTATTAACGTGGTGCAGCACGGACGTTCCGTACCCTAAGGCCGTCCTCACACGGGACGTGTTGTCCTAACGTGGCGCAGGACAGACGTGCTGTCTACCTAGTACAGCTACAGCACGCTCTGAAACGACCCGCTACACCCCACGTGATTTCCTTTGGGACCGCAGTGCTCACCAGCGCCCATCGCGGCCTGGCGCATTGATCCTAGTGTTTACAAAGGTTAAAAGTGGGCCACTGTACGAAATAAAAGCTTAATTCTGGTGGGAGGTACCCAGTTCAGAGTTTACTGATATAACAAAGCTTAATTTAAGCAGCAAAATTAGCAAAAGGTCCGTGTGAACTACCGGCTACTCCCTGCTGCAAGTCCTTGTTCGTTGGCCCAAATTGAGGACTGACTTGGTTCAAATTACTCTAATAACAGGACGTTAACGATACAGTCGCCAATATAAGTAGCAGCTCACACGAAATTACACACAGGCGTTAATAAACAAGCCACCACAATTAACGTTATTTCACAAAGGTGGCTAAAGAAAAACATTTATGGCGCAATGGAACTTAAACATAAAAAATTGCACCTGAGCTTCTTCTCAGCACTGGTGAAAAACAATCTATATCTATAAATGTGAATGTCTGTTCGGTGTACGTTTATCACGTCTGAACCACAAGACATAAAGAGCTAAAAATTTGTACAGTTACTAATGTCTACCCGGGGAAGGTTTTGGGCATGGTTTTATGGCGATCAGAAATTTATTTATCTGTATATACTAATGTGAATGTCTGTTCGGCGTACGCTTATCATGTCCGAACGAGAAGACGCAGAGATTTAAATATTTGTACAGTTACTAATTTATACCGGAGGAAGGTTTTAGCAAGGTTTTATACCGATCTGATAGATATTTAGTAATTTGAAGACTATAACGCGAAATGCGGAACAATAATTACTCTTTGAAAATTGTATTTACTCTCTGAAAATGGTTTTATTAGTTGCATTGTTGCTTGATAATGATAAAAGGGTGGAGTATATTGGGATGTAAAGTTATCGGTGTATATAAAATTCTACGTGTGTGTGTGTGTGTGTGTTTTATTTTGCTCTGCAGCGAAAACTGCAGAACGCAAACGAATGGTCTGTGTGTAATAGTTGTCCGAAGTCTCCCGTTGTACACCATATCAGTTTCATGCCGATAGCTATAAGGGGGTGGAATATATGGTGGTTGAAAGTCGTCAAATTATAAAAAAATTCGGACTGAAGGCCAGCGATGACGTTTGCGACTCTATAGGAAGGAGGTTACATAAAGTGAAACGTGATGTCACAGATCACATATTTGGTCTATGCGTGCTACAATGTCTTCAGCTCTTTCTCTGTAATGATAAGCATACGAATAAGGAAATATAAGACTGAATAAATAAAGCAGTAAAAAAGAAATTTCTTTTAATAAATCTCTTTAAAAAAATCGATTTGATATTTTGTGCATTATCTATCATAATCAACCAATACGCGAGCAAAGCCGCGGGTTTAAGCTGGTATTAAATAAAAGAGGGAAGTTGTTCGAAAACTACAATTTATAGGCATGTCAAAATTATACTGAGCTTAACTTGTTTATTCAGGTCGAACGCAAACAAAATGGGGAACCAATTTTCTTAATACAATAAAAATGTATCTCACTTACATGAGCTAATACTGACAATGTCCAGCATTGAATTTAACATAAAGCACACAGAACGTAACGCTACTGGGGGTGGGGGGGTGGGGTGGGGGGGGGGGGGTTTACAAACAACACTCACTCGCTCACACACACACACACACACAATGCAACAGCGAAACTCACCAAAATCAGCGTGCTGAAACGAGGCAAAATCCACGAGAACGTCGGTGGTGGGTAGAGAAGATCGCGAGACTCGCCCTGGAGAGAGCTCGTCGACTGGCTTGTAACCAAAGGGTGTAAAAATCTCTTTGGTCGCATCAGCAGCAGGGGTTGGTAACGACAAACTATCGACTCTGAGCCAGAGTGAACCATGCAAAGCGAGCTATTACCACCCACATTCAGACAGCCATTAGATCCTCGCACATCCACTTAAAGAGTAAAACAATTACACATTCTCACAGGGACATTGGCGTAGCGGAGAAGCCGTACTTATTGCCACATTCATAACCACAATAATAAATTATTAAAATAACAAAATCCTAGCAATATTAACTAATACTTCAGAAACTAATATTTTAAAACATGAAATAAAAATGCTATTCCACATGCCTTGAAAAGAGTGGGGTTCTAGTTTTAACAAAATGCTAATCTAGCGACATGAAATAAATTACAATTTTATAAAAAAATATGTGGAAGACGACAGACGGTCGTCTTTCAAGGTGGATGTGCGTAAAATTAGACGGTATCTTTCTTAGCCATCGTCGGAAAAAAAAAAGGAAATGCTTTCTTTTGCTTGCATGTAGCATGCAATACTCGTCCAGAAATTGTATTTTTTTTTCTTCAAGAACCACAATGATGGTACACGTATCTGATAGCGGTTGTGAATAATAACGAAATTTTCGACAAAATCACTTTTGGCAAAAATTCTTAAAAACGATTGTCAGTGGTGAAATAAATCATTTGCACCAGCTCCAGTTGTCTTGCTCTTATGTTCCCATTTTCCACGTTGTACATATTCTGTATATTCGGAGACAATAGGTTCCGACCATATATTTTACTTGTTATACACGCGGGACAACGCCTCAGCTCGACAATGCTCGTTGTGATAATTTTTGCTTTTGGTATTATACGTAAACACTGTTCCTCCTACACAGCATCTGCTTCTGTAACCACGCACTAGCCATGTTCACTTTGCACTGTGAAACTGAACTATTCCAACAGTGTACTGAACTGCAACTTAATTCAAACACCGTGGGGAAAACCGAGTGACGTAGGGTACTGTCTGGAATTTTATTTGTGCCTCTGGCCTAGAACGAAAAACTCAAGAATTTCTCTCGTGGACAAAGTTCGTTCTTCTTTCTAATAAACAACGTCGAATACCGAATATTATAATTGTATTAAATTAACAACTAAGTTCCATATATCATAATTAAACGAAATGGTTAAAAATATCTGGGAGAGTGTAGATGCAAACCTCTTACTTATGCCTCTTTTCCTCCACAGTTGGAGACTCTTCGCTTACATTCTCTGCGCCACAGCCTGTTACGCTACCAACTACACTATTCCTACACTTCAGAAAGTGGCTCGGTTTTCAGGTATATTACTCTTCTAAAATCTATTGTAATATGCTATTTATCTATGACATAGCATCACAAAGACGCTTCTTTGATAGAATCCGTTATACCGTAGCAAAGGGACGATGTTCTTTCACATTATACAAATTATAACACTGGCACACGTTAAATACGAGAACCTTTAAACCCATGAACATTTTGTTTCCCGTAATTTATTGTCACACATCATATCTGAAATGACGCGTATTCAAAACTTCTTCAGTATTCTAACGCTTTTTATTCATACATCGTACGCTTTGCAATATGGCGGCTCAAAAATTCTACTTGTCAGGAGAAAGCCAGGGCGCTTCTCATTGGCCATGTTCCACTCCACGAAGCAAAAATCTAACGTGCCAGATTCTTCATTCCAAGCTTCGCAGGGTAGTGGAACGTGGTATTCCACGCTGTGGCGTCACCACTTCCTCCTCCACGTGCGTTTCCACATCCCGTGAGAGGACGGCATAAGACTAGAAATTTGCACAGGTCACTCCAATATTCAAGAAAGGCAATAGGAGTGATTCGCAGAATTACAGGCCTATATCTTTGACGTCGGTTTGCAGCAGCGTTTTAGAACATGTCTTTTCCTCGAATATTATGAACTATGAAAATTAAAATACACAGTTTTGTATTTGTTCTACAGGTTTGTTTTCTTTGTGAATTGATTTTCGGCTTATTAGGCCATCATCAGACATTCACTGAAGTTCAGTCAAAGAACTTGCGTTGTCAGTAAACCAGAACAGATGTTACAGAAAAGTAAATTAATTAACTTCTTTGATAGAGCAGTTACAGTGTAAATAAATATTTGAATGAAATCTTTAAATTAATAGTACTGAAAGAAGGAAATATAAATACCATACATAGAGAAACAGTGCAAACATAAATTCTGACAATATGACTACAGTGGATAAAAATAAAACTAAACAAGAACCTAATGTTTTAAGGGTTGTTCATAACACAAGGTGACACAAATATTAGAAACCTGGAACACTATTATAACTAAATAAACAAATAGACAAAAATATAGGGGTTGTATAGTAGGGTATAGGTGAGGTGCATTGAGAAGCTTAACAAATGGGAGGTTTGCACTCGAACTGAAAAACGGAGACAATCAACATATTCAATTACAGTGTTCAAAATTAAATAAAGAATTGCTGTAAGGACAGAGTACAGAATAATTTGGAATATTAGTACTAACAAAGAAATATACAAAGCTCGTGTGATACGATGGAAACCTATATTGATATTAACACAGAAAGTTGATGAACAGTGGCTGTAGAAAATTTACAACTTCATATCAGTAAAGTAAATGTTAGAGAAAAGTACTGGGAACTATTACTAACATATGATGACGCCAAAATACAGTAAGGTAAAACATGAAGACACAACAATTGGAGGAATAAAATGGAATAGGCCTGGATATTCTGTGGATTAGGGTGGGTTCAGATGTGGTGATGTATTGAGAACTGTTTGATGTTCAAATGTTTATAAATCTACCGTACCAAACTGCGTGGTCAACAGTCCGTAGCTTACAAACTATTTAAACTAAGGTAAACTAACCTAAGGACAACGCACACACCCATGCCCTAGGGAGGACTCGAACCTCCGACGGCAAGAAACCATGCGCTCCGCAGCGAGGGGCCTTAGACAATCGGCTACTCCACCGCGGCGACTGTTTGATCATTTAATATTAAGTCTGGACTGTGAGCCGAATGTTTATTTCTAAAGCCACTAGTAGATTTAGTTTCTGGCCTTTGTTGGCTAAATGGAGTACTTGGGGCTGTCGTTGGTATCTGTGGCTCCTCGAAGAGTACGATCAGTTACACGATAAGACAGTCAAACCTACAGGACGTCCATTCTAGTAAGTACCTAGGAGTAACACCATAGCCCAGTGGTAGAGTGCCAGACTACAAACCCAAAATGTTGCGAGTTCACTCCCCGCCAGGTCCGAGGATTTTCATCTGTCACTTTCCACGTCTTTCACCTCCGGCAGTGTTGCTGATGCAAAAAATACCGAGTAGCACTGTGAATCGGAACCCACGTTAAACTGTAGGTCCCCCTATAACTGCCTGGGTAAGTCACTTCGAAGGTCGGAGGAAGACAATGAATGGCATACCACCTCCAAACAGGACCATGCCTAATAAAGCACTGTGGTGTTCAAACCAATTTTCGGATTGTTGACTGCTTTACTTTACTTAACAACTACGAACACCTTAAATTCGAAAGAACGCACAGGAAATATCGTAGGGAAGCTGAACAAATACTACCTTTCATTGGCAGAACACTTAGAAGATGAAAAAAAAAAAAAAAAAAAAAAAAAAAAAAAAAAAAAAAAAAAAAAAAAAAAAAAAAAACAACACCTGCCTGCACTACACTTGTGCGTCTTATTTTGGAATATTGCTGCGCATTGTGCGATCCACATCAGGAGAGACTGACGGACGATTTACAGATGATTCAGAGAAGGGTAGTTCGTTTTGTATTATCGCGATATAGGGTAGAGTGTCACGGAAATGATGCACGAGTTGAGATGGAAATGATTAATAGAAAGGCGTTATTCGTTGCGACGAGATCTGTTTGCGAAATTTCTTTCAGCAACTTTCTCTTCAGAATGGGAACTTATATTGTTAGCATCCATCTACATAGGGAGACATGATCACCACAATAAAATAAGAGAAATCAGATACAAAACAGAAAGATTTAGAAGTTCCTTTCTCCCGCCAGCTATTAGAGAATGGAACTACAGAGAAATATCATGAAAGTGGTTCGATGAAGCTTCTGCCATGCACTGCAATGTGACTCGCAGAGTATCCATGTAGTTGTAGATTACTCCACCGAAATATCGTCGTAGCTTGTATGTTTCAAGTACGAAGGTTGGAACCTAAATAATGGCAACAATATGTGGAGACACTATGCAATGGAATCTACTGTTTGCCAGCCGCGGTGGCCGAGGAGACTGAGACGCTTCGGTCACAGTCTGCACGGCCACTACGGCCGGGGGTTCGAATCCCCCCTCGGGCATGGATATTTGTGCCGTCTTTAGTATAAGGTAGTTCATAAGTAGTTTGTAAGTTTAGGGACTGATGACCCCATAGTTAAGTCCAATAAGCTTAAAAAAAAATCTACTGTTGTCGCTGATAGCACACGTTGTTGACGTACCCATCTCACCTCCGAGCAAATGGACTCGCTCGTGTCACGTCACCCGCGGAAGCACAATCGAGAAAAACAGTTAGTTGTGAGAGAGCGGTCTTACGTAACGGTGTCACTATGTTTTCGAAACAGGAACAACGGAGTTGGATCAAGATTGAATGTACCAGAGGTCGTACAGCACGACAGAGTAATCAAGGTCTTCAAGAGGCGTGTGGAGAATCGGCATTGCCGTACAGAACAGTAGCCGCAGTGTGGCAAAGATTATGGTGATTGTCGTGTGGGACTGTGATGGTGTTATCCTAACGCATTACCTTCCTCCACGGCAGACTGTAAATTCACAGTATTACTGTTCGTCTTTGGAGGATCACCTGCGACCAGCTTTGCGAAAGAAGGGTCAAGACTTTCTGCGCAACCCGCCCAGCACTTTGCACGACAATGACCGGGCGCATACAGCTCGAGCTGTGGCTGCTCCGTTCGGTCGATGGGAGTGGGAAGTACTGTACCATACACCATACTCCCAGGACTTAAGTCCTTGTGACTTTGTTTTGATTCCGAAGATGAAGGAACCACTTCGTGGCATTCGCTTCAGAACTGTTGCAGAGATTCGACAGGCTGTAGACCGCTCCATTCCCACGACCAACAGAACAGGCTCTGCTAACGGTATGTCACGCCTTCCATATCGTTGGGTTCTACACTACTTTGAGGGACAGTAATAGGTGCAAACATGTAACGCTTTTGTATTGGTTGAGAATGAATAGTTGCCACTATGTAAGTTCCATTACGAAAATTAAATACACACTTCTGTGTTTGTTCTACAGGTTTGTTTATTTGTTAATCGACTTTTGGCTTCTTAGGCCATCACCAGATATTTACTGAAGTTTAGTCAAAGAACTCGCATTGTCAACAACCAGAAGAGATGTTACGTGGAGAAAAATATATTATCTTCTTTGATGGAGCAGCAACAGTGTAAATACGTATTTAAATGAAATCTATAAATTAATAGTAGTGCAGAAGGGTACATAGAAACTATACATCGAGAAACAGTGCAAACATAATAATTTCTTGACTCTAAGACTACAGCAAAAAAAAAAAAAAAAAAAAAAAAAAAAAAAAAAAAATATATATATATATATATATATATATATATATATATATATATATATATATATATATATATATATATATATATATAAATAGGAAGAGTTGTTCGAAACACAAGGTGACACAAACCTAAGAAGTATAGAATAAATGTTAGAAAACTGGGCCACTATTATAACTAAATAAACAAATAGACAAAAATTAGGGGGGTGGGGGTGGGATAGGAGGGTATAGGTGGGGTGCAATGGAGAAAAAACTGGAAAGTTTCACAATTCTCCAATGCACCCCAGCTATACCGTCCTATCTCCCTATTTTTGTCTATTTGTTTATTTAGTTATAATAGTGTCCCAGTTTTGTAATATTTATTCTATATTTCTTAGGTTTGTGTCAGCTTGTGTTTCGAACAATTCTTAAAACTTTAGATTCCTGTTTATTTTATTTTATTTTTCACTGTACTCATGGAGTCAAGAATTTATCATGTTTTCACTGTTTCTCGATGTATATATAGTGTCTATGTTCCCTTTGCAGTACTATTAATTTATAGATTTCATTTAAATATGTATTTCCACTGTAACTGCTCCATCAAAGAAGATAATTTATTTTTCTCCATGTAACATCTCTTCTGGTTTGTTGACAACGCAAGTTCTTTGACTGAACTTCAGTAAATGTCTGATGATGGCCTAAGAAGCCGAAAATCGATTAATAAAATAAACAAACCCGTAGAACAAACACAAAATTGAGTATTTAACTTTCATAATGTATTTATTCTATCAAGAACCAACGGAAGAATAAGTTCCAACCCCCGAAAATACACTGTCGGAAAAGAAAAATAACAGTACGACTGGGAAGACGACGTAGCTGTTAATGCAATGACGGCTGATGCTATGTAGGGGATACTAGATGTACTGGTATCGTCCGCCAACAGCGTGCTGACAAAGCTGCCATAGTGCCGTCTGTGTACATTTCAATAGTGAATGTTTAGAGCCAAATGTCAGTGAGATATCGAAATATAAAGCAAACACGCGCCATCCGACGAAGCCGCACTTGTGCTTCCTATAGCCAGACGAGCGGGTTTCAAAGGGGTGGCACTGTGCCTTTCAAATGGCAGCATGGTCCTTTCAGGGAAGTGCCACACAACTCATACGTGCTGCGCCAGTCGTGCCACGATACAGGTTGTGTGGTCACGTGCACATTCTCACACCTGCAGAAGAGGTTCCGGACATCCAACAGCATAGATGTCCACCAAGATCGTAGTACTGTAATGGCAGCACTGGCAGATGATAGAGATACCACAGCACAACACAGGTAAAAGAGTTTGTGATTCCAAGAAGAGTCAACGTGAACTATTGACGACCGGTTACTAGCAGTGGAACTGCGGGCACGGACACCTCTAGACGGTCTTCCACTCACGCCACAGAATACACTCCTGGCCATTAAAATTGCTACACCACGAAGATAACGTGCTGCAGACGCAAAATTTAACCGACAGGAAGAAGATGCTGTGATATTCAAATGATTAGCTTTTCATACCATTCACACAAGGATGGCGCCGGTGGCGACACCTACAACGTGCTGACATGAGGAAAGTTTCCAACCGATTTTTCATACACAAACAGCAGTTGACCAGCGTTGCCTGATGAAATGTTGTTGTGATGCCTCGTGCAAGGAGGAAACATGCGTACCATCACGATTCCGACGTTGATAAAGGTCTGACTATAGCCTATCGCGATTGCGGTTTATTGTATTGCGACATTACTGCTCGCGTTGGTCGCGATCCAATGAATGTTAGCAGAATATGGAATCGTTGGGTTCAAGAGGGGTAATACGGAACACCGTGCTGGATCCCAACGGCCTCGTATCACTAGCAGTCGAGATGACAGGCATCTTATCCACATGGCTGTACCGTCTTGATCCCTGACTCAACGGATGGGGACGTTTGCAAGACAACAACCATCTGCACGAACAGTTGGACGACGTTTGCAGCAGCATTCGTGTTTGGCGACATCGCGGTGAACGCACATTGTAAGCGTGTATTCGTCATCGTCATACTGGCGTATCACTCGGCGTGATGGTATGGGTTGCTATTGGTTACACGTCTCGATCACCTCTTGTTCGCATCGACGGCACTTTGAACAGTGGCCGTTACATTTCAGATGTGTTACGATCCGTGACTCTACCCTTCATCGATCCCTTGAAACTCTGCATTTCAACAGGATAATGCACGATTTCATGTTGCAGATCCTGTACGGAAAATGTTCGACTGCTGCCCTGGTCAGCACAATCTCCAGATCTCTCACCAATTGAAAACGTCTGGTCAATGGTGGGCGAGCAACTGGCTCGTCACAATACGCCAGTTACTACTTTTGATGAACAGTGGTATCATGTTGAAGCTGCATGGGCATCTGCAACTGTACACGCCATCCAAGCTCTGTTTGACTCAATGCCCGAGCGAATGAAGACCGTTATTACGGTTAGAGGTGGTTATTCTGGATACTGATATCACAGGATCTATGAACCCAAATTGCGTAAAAATGTAATCAAATGTCAGTTCTAGTATAATATATTTGTCCAATGAATACCCGTTTATCGTATGCATTTCTTCTTGGTGTAGCAATTTTAATGGCCAGTAGTTTACTGTAAATAAAGAACAATAGGGGTGCTGCTCGTAGATGTTTCAAGGCACATTTCAACCTTGGACGTTACGAAGAGTACACTAGCAACGACAATTTTTAGAAGATCAAAATGGGAATCCTTGCTATGTAGCGCTATTCTCGGCTGTATGGAAAACTTCAGTACCTTGGGTGTCCAAAACGCCGAACGAGAAACTGTTTTTCAAGGCTGGACTCACGAATGCATTGAATTCTTCTCTGCTATAGTCGGCCTCCTTGTTGGAAAGAAATTTCCCATTAGAATCCTCAAACGGCAGTTCTCAGACGACGGCACTTCCTATTTAAAACACGTAGCAATGAATATAACAACAACAAACGTAGTCAAGAGACAGGCAACGACGGTACCAGCATAACTACGGTCAAAACTGTCACCCATAGGCTAGTAGCTGTCTTAACTGACACCTCATTTTTCTCTCGTTAATGCAATATTTTTCAGTCCATGGAAATGAAAACGTATGCCTAAGATCAAAAACCCGCAATTGCTTAGTGTTACCATCAGTCAGAATATTATATGTTTTATATTGTAATAGCAGTCTCGATCGCAAAAGGTAACATTTTTTATTTTACTGGTTTCAACCTTCATCTTCAGAAATAATAAATATACAGCCCATGCGGCCGGTGCTGGACTCTGCAGGGCCGTTGTGGCTGTTCTCTGGCCGTAATTTGGTTACCAACTTACAGCCAGAGAACAGCCACAACAGCCCTGCAGAGTCCAGCACCGGCCACGTGGGCTATGTCATTATTTCTGAAAATGATCTATATTAGGTTGAAACGGGTAAATTAAAAAAAATTTACCTTCTGCGATCAGGATTTATATATACAATACAAATATCGTCCAGGAAATCGCTGTCTTCTCCTAGGACAATGTTATCCAAATTAATAATATATGCTGTTCACAAAGCCCTGGAATATATTGTACACGAGAAAATTACTGGACGCTTTAGCGTAAAAGTACAGCAGTCAACAATCCGAAGTTTGGTTTGAACACCACAGTGCTTTACTAGGCATGGTCCTGTTTGGAGGTGGTATGCCGTTGCCTTCCTCACCCAGCTAGTTGTAGGGGGACCGACAGTTTAAAGTGCCTTCCGAACCACGCTGCTACTCGATATTTTTCATATCATCAACACTTCCAGAGGTGAAAGAAGTGGAGAGTGACTTATAAAAATCATAGGACTTGGCGGGGATCGAAGCCGCAACCTTTGGATTTGTAGTCCGGCACTCTACCACTGTGCAACCGAGCCCCGCGACACTAAAATGCTGACCTGAAATACCGTCGACAGTATTTAGACCAGTAGACTTCAGCAAAGCTTCAGACTCTGTCAACATACTGCTCAGACAAATTCGGCAGTTAATTTTCTCAGATGGAGGGATGAAGTGGTTTGAGAGAAAGAGAAGAATATTGCTTGTGAGAATGGAGAAACGTTTCGGAAAACGTGTTCTACAACTACATCTACATTCATACTGCGCTAGTTTGTGGCGGAGGGTAAGTACTTTGCGTACCATTCTCGCTTCCTTCTATTCCAGTCGCGTATGGTTCGCGGGAAAAAAGACTTGAGGAAAGCTTCCGTGTAGGCTCTAATTCCTCTTATTTTGTCCTCGTAGTCTATTCGCGACATAAACATAGCAAGAAGGAATATATTTGTTCACTCTTCAAGGAACTTTGTTCTCGGAACTTTGCCAGCAGCCCACAACGTGATGGAGAACGTCCCTCTTAAAAGGGTCCGCCACTGGAGTACAACACCAGGAAATGGAGACAACATCTTTCCTGACCAGAGACTTATCTACACTGGACAATTACTCTGAAATCTGGAGGCTTCAACCCAGTGTGAGTAAAACGGAGGTGTCTAACCGTTTGGCAAACATAAAACTGAATGTAAATTTCAGAGACAGAGTCTTCCTGATAAGTGAAACCGAAAATACTTTCGTGTCATCTTGGACTGTACAGTATATTTCAGACAGCACCTTCTTAGCCTGGGTCAAAAGCTGAGGACTCGAAACAAAATTCTCAATAAGGTAAGCAACCACTCAGCGATCATCAGCCCTGGGCTTGGTGGATTCCAGTGCTGCGTATTATGCACCTGTATGGATGAACAGTGATGATGATTTGGTGTGGCATTTTTGGCAGTTAGACCCCAGCTTGGATCGTGTTCGACCTGCCTGGTGCAAGTTTTTAGGTGACGCCACATGGACGACTTGCGCGTCGATGGTGGTGAAATGATGAGCCCGATGACACAACATCCAGTCCCCGAGTGGAGAAAATCTCCAACCCTGCTGGAAATCGAACCCGGGCCCCCTTTCATGGGAATCTACCACACTGTCCTCTGCACTACGGAAGCTGATGGATGAACGGTAATCATACAAAGCACGTTGATATCCTGCTGAATTCTACAATGCATATAATATCTGGCACAGTCAGATCTAGTCCAGTTCGCTACGGATCGCGCGGCCTTCCGCGTCGGGGTTCGAATCCCCCCCCCCCCCCCCCGGGCATGGATGTGTGTTTTGTCCTTAGGTTAGTTTAACTTAGTTTAAGTAGTTTGTAAGTCTAGGGACTGATGACCAACATATCAGATCTACAGCCCTTATCAGGGAGATTCACAAGATATCCATGACCTATCTGTGCAGACTAACCTGATTCTCAAAAGACTCAAATTGCGCCATGCAACCTTGGGTGATGTTGCTGACATGAATTCCAGGAATTTTAAACCTCTTAACGAACGGGCAGCTTGGTGGGCAGCAGTAACAGATAAATGGTGCACCTGCCACGCAAGACCTAGATTGCCGTGAGCAAAATGCTCTCCACGAGTGGAGAAAGATGTCCAGTCCAGAATGTGACTGCAGAGCTCCACACCAGTCCATTCAACACATCGTCGGTGACTGCAAGATACGAGTTTGTCACGGTGGTGAAGAGGACTTCCTGCGCGCAACTCGTGATGCTGTGCGACGGGTTGAACGACTGGACATCCAGTTGTGATGCGCAAACGTGTCTCTCATCTGTAAATATGAGTTTATGTACGAGGGTCACTGCAAAAGAAATACAAATTATTTTTAAAATAAAACAAAGTTTTTATTCTACTTGTTTGAAAGTTTTACATTGTGTAAATACATTCTTTAGGAACAATATTTTCATTTCTCTACATCATCCCCATCCCTCTCAACTGCCTTACGCCATCTTGAAACCAGCGCCTTTATAACTGCATGGTAAAATTATGGCACTGTGCACAAGGGAGTCATCATCTTCAAACCTTATTCCACGAAGAGAGTCTTTCAGTTTCCCAAAGTGATGATAGTCACATGAGGCCAGGATGTTTCCCACTGTCTCGTTTCCACAGCACAAGAATTCAATGACAGTACGTTGCTTCTGACGAACGTCAAGTGTAGCAGCCATCTTGAAGAAATGCTGTGACGGCGCCACTCACGGGAACAGGTTGAACTAAGTTTGAAAACAAGTGGGAAGGAAGTATCTCCACACTGTAAAAAAATAGTGAGCATTTCTTTTGGAATAACCCTCGTACGTGTAATCACTGATCCTCGTTACTAATCACATGTCAAATAAATGTTTCATAATTAATTATCTATATAAATTACTGCTGTTCCGAGTTTTCCTACAAATGACGCTCCGCAGTCCCACTCTTTAAATGTGGAGTCCCTGGATGTTAAATATCGAAGTAACCTGTGTTGTTACACAGAAAAGAGCCATACTTAGGATACCGTGGGAAGCTACCCCCAAACCAGTCTTCGGAATGAAGGCCACAACAGCTGATCAGGTGAAACTGAGCGAGGTGGAGCAGTGGTAAAACTCTGGACTCGCATTCGGGAGGACTGTGGTTCAAACCCGCCTCCAGCCATCCTGTTTGACGTTTCCATGATCTCCCTAAATTAATCGAGGTAAATTTCACGATGGCTGCTGTCAAAGGAGACGGTCCATTTCCATTGCCATCTCTGGCAAAAACTATCCGAGCATGTGTTCCGTCTCTAATGACGAAGATGTCGACGAGACGTTAAACTCTAAATATATACATCGAAGAAGATATATTAAGGAAAGGCAAACCTACATATCTAGCTTTTGTAAATTTGGAGAAGGCTGTTGACAATGTTGCTTGGAATAAACTGTTTTAAATTCTGAAGCAAGCAGGAGTAAAATATAGGGAGCGGAAGGTTATTTACAAGTTGTACAAAAACCAGACAGCGGTTGTCAGAGTTGAAGGGCATGAAAGGGATGCAGTGGTTAGGAATGGAGTAAGACAGGTTTTAGCCTTTCTCCAATGTTATTCAAATTGTACACTGAGGAAAGCAAGGAGAAGGAATTAAAGTCCAGGGTGAAGAATTAAAAACATTGCTATTTGCCGACGACAGAGACAGCAAAGGGCCTGGAAGAGCAGTTGAACGGAATGGACAGTGTGCTGAAAGGTGCGTATAGAATGAACATTAACAAGAGCAAAATAAGGGCAGTGGAGCGCAGTTTTGTTACTTGGGCAGTAAAATAACAAATGATGGTCCCATTACAGAGGGTATAAAATGAAGAGTGGCAATGGGTAGAAAAGCGTTCTTGAAAAAGAAATTTGTTAACATCGAATATTGATTTAAGCCTAAGGAAGTCCTTTCTGAAGGCATCTGTGTGGAGTGTTGCCTTGTATGGGAGTGAAACATGGACGATAAACAGTGCGGACTGGAAGAGGATAGAGGCTTTTGAAATGTGGTGAATGCTGAATGCTGAAGAATGCTGAAGATTATGTGGGTGGATCGCGTAACTAATGAGGAGGTACTGAACAGAATTGGGGAGAAAAGGAATTTTTGGCATACCTTGACTAAAAGAAAGGATTGGTTGGTAGGACACATTCTTAGACATCAAGGAATTGTGAATTTAGCGTTGGATTGAAGTGTGTGGTGTAATAATCGCAGAGAGAGACAAAGAGATGAATACACTAAGCAGATTTAAATGCCTGTATGTTGGCGTTCTTATGAGGAGATGAAGAGGCTTGCTGAACAATGAGTTTTTTCCGATATGGGGGTATTAGCCCCATGATCAACGCCCAACCTGGAGGACCTGGATTTGTGTCGGGTTTACTCCCTTAGGGAGACTTGCTTTACTACGCCTCTAGAGCGCTTCCTTCCTTATGTTGTAGGGGATTGGAAATGTCAAGAAAAAAGGATAGGCTTAGGATAGGATAGAACAGGAGGCGGGAGTGATACGTCGTTGTTAGAAGATACACAGATGATGTACAGTTAGAAGAGTACAACTTTGAAAGAGTAGCTTTAGTTATCTTGGCTCAGTAATAACATCTGAAAACAAATGTAGAAGCAGATATAACAGAATTAAGGCTGCTGACAGATAATATAGAGCACTATATTCTATGCTCAAAAGTAAGAATCTGAGTAGGAAACTAAAGCCGACATTTTACACAACAGTGATCAATCCAGTTCTTATGTATCGCAGTGAGGCATGGGTTTGACGGAGGCTTTGGAGAATAATGCTGATTTTTGGTCCTGTAAAAGGAGATGAGGACTAATGAGGATTAGGACTAATGAAGAAATAAGGGCTCTGTACAAAGAACCTGATTTTGAAATAATCAGTCAAAATGGAAAGACTAACAAGAAGACCACGTGGATAGCAGATTTTAGAATTAAAAAAAATATATATTTATGTTACGTGACGTTCAGAACACAAATAACAACCAGCCAGATCCAATCGACGCAACTCTAAAAATTATCGAGAAAATCGACTTCCAAGTTTCGCAAGTACACGTAACTACCTATAATTAAATCAATTCCATCATCTGTGGGTGTAGCTCAGGTGGTAGCGTTATGGCCTTAGAACCATATAGTTTTTCATTGTGTTCTGATCCTTACAGAATTTTAATGTCTTTTTTTTATTATGAAAACGCACCTATTTTCGTGTATTCGTAATTTTCAGTATTATATAATAGGTTGTTAAGAATGGTGATTTCAATGAATAAAAAACATAAGTTACGTATTTACAGTATTGGATTCTGTATTAGTTGACGACTTTATTCTTTGACTGTTCACTTTGTGTACTGCTAATAGCTTCCAAGCAGCTAACTATTCATCTATCGTTTTACGTGATGACAAGGTTTTCAGTTCGTCTACATACACATAAACAAAAACTGACCCAACACGTGAAATTAGAGATTCCTAAATATCTTACATAACTGAATTTTAAGAAAAATGTTACGATCCCAACACAATGAAAATAATTCCATCGCGATTCCAACCACCGACTCTATGGCTGTGAGGCCAAAACGCTACCACATGACCTACACCGACAGATGCCTCAGACGTATTAATTATTGTTACTTATGTGTACTTTGAAAACTTCAAAGTCGATTTTCTCGAGAATTTTTTAGAGTTGCCTCGAATGGCTTTGGCTGATTGTTACTTGAGTTCTAAAATTCACGTACTATAAATATAAAGAAATTTTAAAATCCGATACTCATGTGGTCTCCTTGTAAGATGGTGAGGACCTGTCCAACGAATGACAGAAGAAGATGGGTGGGACATACTGGTGGTAGAAGGAGAGGACGACCGCGTGTGAGATGACTGAGATGTGGAAGCTGACCTGAGAGCAGTGGGAGGTGGCGCAGGCGTGATGGACCGAGACGACTGGAAATCTGTGATTGAGGAGGCCAAGGTCCTCAGAGGACTCTAGTGCCATGGAGTGAGTGACGAGGCTTGCTCAGGATAGGGTAGGGTGGAGAACTGCATCAAACCAGACTGGTATGCAGATTGGCCTCCTCCACGCACCTTGAGGTGACTTTCGGAATATGAATGTAGGTCTAACGCCATTTGGGACGCGTGTGGTCTACCGAGAGAGAAGAGTGCCACGCTGGGAGAGCTGTCCCAAACCAGTCCTCGGACTGAGGACCTCAGCAACTGTGGGATCAGGTGTACCATCCCGGCCTGAGGCCGATGCGAGGCGACCCCCGATCGCGGAGGCCCCCTACACCGGAGGAGCCGCGTCTGGTGGCGGCGGTCGACTCGGCCAACTGGCGGCTGAGCCGGCAGCGGCAGACTCGCTATCGATTGGCTGCGCGCCGCGCTGACGTCAGCGCAGCCGGAACCGGAAGTGCCGCTCGGCCCGGGAGGCAGGGCGCCGCGGCGGCGGGGCGGGGGCGGGGGCGGGGGCGGAGTGGGGGCAACTCTATTTCCGGCAGGAAGAGCGGAAGAGCCGGCCTTATCACTCGCCGACGCCAGCGCCGCCGGCGTCAATACGCGACGCGACGCCAGCACGCACGCACGCGCCACCGCGCCGCTACGTCGCGCGTGTCTCGTGTCGGAAGCGGCAGGGGGGGGGGGGGGGGAGGGGCACGCAGATGAGCGCCGCCTCGAGGCCTGTCGCCGCCTGACATTACACCACCACTGGCTGGCCCTAGCGGTGAATGTTCCGCGGTCTCATTTCCCCTACGTGTGTGACGATGGAAAGGCGGACGAGTGCCAAACTATGAAGACCCCTACATACGTTCCGATTTATCGTCCGACCAACCGACAGACCAAGCAAATAACCAAATTCGTAGCTGCCTACACACGCTCCGACCAACTGCGCGCAGCGGTTGCAGCGCCTCCCTGTTCTGGTGTCTGGCTGCCGAACTTTTTTTTTTTGGTTTTCGCTTGCTGGCTCTGCAGACAGCAGACGATAGCAGACAGGAGATTGGTCAGGTAGCGCTACACACGGCAAAATTTGGAGGGTGCAGAAGTGGGAGAGGGGGGGGGGAGGCTTGGAAGTCGGACGTCCAGCCGGACCAACCATCCGATAAGAAAAGTTGGTCGGACCACCGATAAATTCGTAGCGACAAATCTGAACGTGTGTAAGGGTATTGAATGTTAAGGTAGCGGGTTTGATCCCGGCTCGGTCCAGAGATCGTCACTTTTCAGTTCTTTCACACCTGAAAACGTTGTTGAAATTGAAAAATGCCAAGTAGCACCTTGGTTGGGAGTACACATTAAACTGATTAGTCTGTTCCAAATTACGTGGGAACTTCAATAAGTTAAAATGTTCAAATGTTTGTAAGTCTTATAGGACTTAACTAAGGGGTCATCAGTCCCTAATCTTACAAACTACTTATGAACTACTTACGAACTAGGACGGCACAAATATCCATGCCCGAGGGGGCATTCGAACCCCCGACGGTAGTGGCCGTGCAGACCGTGACTGAAGCGCCTCAGTCCCCTCGGCCACCGCGGCCGGCTCAATAAGTTAATGAGTTTGGAAAACATTGGCAGAAATGTGGTATATGTTTCGAAGAATTAAAGTAACAGTCAATTTTGAAAAAAAAAATACTAATTATCTTATAATTCGTCTCAACGTTAGTGCCCAGGCGACGAGCGTGCGCTGACTACATATTCTTGTCGGCCGTTCCTTCTGTGAGATTACCGCCTAATAGAAATACCGGTAATCCATAGCATTTGATAATTAAACAGTATGAAGTTCACTGCAAACATTGACCATGCCAATTTTGATTTTAAGTAAAGTTTTAGAAATGTATTGGCTGAGCGCTGTACATTGGCAAATCGGTTAGAACAGTTCACATGGGGAAGTTGATGACGTAGGGGAAAAAACCCCGGTAGTTGAGCTTTAGGCACGCGCGCACGCGCGCGCGGCGCGCAAGGGCAGGAAGTGACGATGTCGGGAGCACGTGGAGAACTGGCCGGGCGGCGTCGCTCTGCATCAGTCGGCATGTGGATCTCGAGGTAGTGACTTGAGATTTGTGTGTGGCAATCGCCAAGTGTGGGTGCTCGTCGTAGACTGCACCAAGTTGAATCGAGTGCTACTGTGTGTTTGTGAATATTTAGCCGGCGGAACAAGGTGTGCATCGCATTGAATTAAAGTGACTGTGATTTGTTAATGTAACACGTGTCGTCGCATAGGCATGAACATAAACGGTGTTTGAGACAGCCACGTGGTGTGAAAACAATTCGCGACAAATATTCATTTTGTCTGGGGGCTCACGAGCTATATTTGATAAATGTGCCGACGTACAGATGTATCAGCCACAGGGTTCTGAGATTGTGAAATAAACAACATAAAGTGAACTTTCACGTGTTTTCAAAAATAGTAGTTAGTACACCCTTTTCTCTCATGAACTTGATTTTATTATGAATTTGTTTTGTTAATCATATGCAGGGAAGGAAAGCTGCGAACGTGTGATATCATCCCCTAGAAATCGAGTCAAACATTCGCAATCGCAGTTCCAGTGTTTTTGCATGTTTAGGAATTTGGTTCGCAGATGGTGGTTGTGAGTTTAAAAATTAATCTTTCCCAATTTTAAACTCTCACCCTGACCTTCACGCTCGCACTTCGGAGCAAACAGCCTTGCAAGCAACAAACTAACTTTGTAGTCGCCGCAGGCTCATCGCCTCGCACTAACGTTGAGACGAATTCGGTCTGGTGATGATCTCAGCTTAGATCAGAACCGGTTATCTTATTATAAAATGTTGTTGTTGTTGTGGCCTTCAGTCCGCAGACTGGTTTGATACAGCTCTCCACGCTACCCTGTCCTGTGCAAGCCTCTTCATCTGAGAATACGTACGGCAATCTACAACCTCTTAAATCTGCTTACTGTATTCATCCCTCGGTCTCCCTCTACGATTTTTACCCTAGACACTTCCGTCTAATGCTAAGTTGATGATTCCTTGATGTCCCAGACTGTGTCCCACGTACCTATCAGTTCTCTTAGTCAGGATATGCCAGAAATTCCTTTTCTCTCAAATTCTGTTGAGCACCTCCTCATAAGTTACGTTATCTATCCAGCTAATTTTCATCATTCGTCTGTAGCATTACATTGCGAAAGCTTCTATCACCTTTTTGTCTGAATTCCTTATTGTCTACGTTTCACTCCCATACAATACTACACTCCAGACAAATGCTTTCAGAAAGGACTTTCTGACATTTATACTAATATTTCATGTAAATAAATTTCGCATCTTCAAAAATGCTTATTAAATAAATTGTAAAATTTTTTGTGAACTTGATTGATATTTTTATTTCTTGAGTTCAGCCGCGGTGGAGCGGCTGAGCGTATTGAGACGCTATGCTACTATGGGCGAGGCTGTCCCCCGTCGGGAGTTCGAATCCTCCCTCGGACATGGATGTTTGTGCCGTGTTTAGTATAAGGTAGTTGATAAGTAGTTTGTAAGTTTAGGGACTGATGACCCCGCAGTTAAGTCCCTTAAGCTATACAAACATTTGAACATTTTCTTGGGTTCAGTAAGTAATGAAACACTTTTTTTATTGGCCAATTTTGGTTTAAAAAAACTGGCGCTGCTTGAGGGGCTATTTTAAACATTCCTGCTTCATCTCGTGTAGTTTCATTAACTTCCGATGGCTGGCAGTGCTAAAGGGAGCTGTTGAAATGTAACGGAGGTGCATTGAGTTTCAAAATTTTTGTAAATCTATGGAACTTAATTTGTTTGGTTATTTGTCCCTAGGGCTACAAATTTAAACTAACGTAAAGACTACACACACACACACACACACACAGAGAGAGAGAGAGAGAGAGAGAGACACCTATGCCCGAGTGAGAACTCGAATCTCCGATGGCGAACAACCGCCTGCTCCGCAGCAAGGAGACTTAGAGCGCACGACCATTGAGCGATGGCGGAAAATCAGGGCATCTCAGAAAATCATAGGCGCTTTCAGAATTTCTACGGTGGTGATCTGGTAGAGCACACAAGTTGGACAAAGCGTGTTTCATCATCGCCGCAGGGTCAAGCAAACCTATTTCACGAGTACTGGCGGGCCGTGGACAGCTCTGACTCCTGCAAAGTCGGAGCGCACGAACACTGATTCTAGATAATCGACGGATCACAATCAAACACCTCGCTGCTCAACTTGACTGAACGTCTCCGTGAAATACAAGACCTTACATAAGTTTTCGAACCGGAGAGGGGCTAACAGAACTCCAGTGGACTGTTCTTCGTCATCCACCCTACAGTCCCGATCTCGTCGTACTGGGCAGACCCGAACTGGACAACTTTTAGGAGCCATTAGAAGGGTACTCTGGAAAGGACAGTTATTCCCACACTCGAACTGGGCAACTTCCGCTCGCAAGTAGCAGGACGGTTGGACCCGATGTGTTCCTGGCCCTCACTGAACTCGTCAGTCCTGTGAATGACACCAGCTCGCTAACATCTGTGTAGAATCACATAGTGTTTAGTTTTGCATTTCAGTTTAGTCGTGGAAGCGAATAATACGGCAAAAAGTCACAATTTGCAACCTGTTATTACTGATCGTGGTAATACACATTTGATCTGTGACGGTTTATAATTTCAAACCTTACAGAAGAGTTGTAGCAACGGAAGAACGTGGATGGCGAAACTGTGGCAAACGTTTGCGGTGTGCTGTTAAGTTATTTACAGTAGGCAGCGAAAACATATTTTCACGTTTGGAAGGCACTCATAACCACGCAGAAGACTTGGTAACAGGAAAATTATATCTAATTCTCTAAAAACAAAAACCGACGCTTTGGTTGAAAGACCGTAAAAGGAATTGTGAAATTTGCAAATTAGACTTTGTACAGTGCGTTTCATACCAAGCAGCTGATTTCTGCATTTGTTTTCTGCGAATATTTTTGCATGTGAAATCTGTAACAAAATCTTTGTATTTGTATATAATTTTTATCTTGTCACTTGGCACAGTATTGACATTGTTCCTCAAGAACTCTACAAATAGTGTCAGAGGTTGCACATTTGGTAAGTTCAGATTTGGAAGCATTTTGCGAGATAGTGCAGACGGTCTGCTAGGAGCAAGTAGGAGTTACCGAGTTGCCCAGTTCGTGCCTGCCATTCAGGGGGCACTTCAGGGACAGTTGCCCAGTTCGAGTCCTCCGTTTATCACCAACAGGTAGAAGTTGCCCACTTCGGACGAGCCCGTCGTACTTCCATATGTTTGGCCCAATGGAAATCTCAACCCGTGTGACGCGCTACTCGGATGATGAAGAAGTTACTGATGCTGTACGATCTTGGCTCGACATCGACCACTCGAGCGGTGAGGGGTAGGCATACAGGCCCTCACTTTGAGATAGTTAGTCCGTAGCAGTGAATGGAGATTGCGTTCAAAAATACTGTTGTGTAGCTGAGAACAACATGTATTTGAATGCCGAATGAAACAATGTTTCAGAAAACAAACATTACTTCTTGAACTCCCCTCGTACTTTATGATGGACAGCTAAGGCGGAAGCAGTGGAAGGGGAGTCGACGAGGGATGCGCTGAACCACAGACAAATATGAGAGGCACCCTCAGAAGCGCCTCTAGTGTCGTCTACAGGTACTAAGCCAGGGATCCATCTGACATATCCTGGCGTCTTACGGAACTGCGACGGGAGCGTAGGACAGAGGTTTAGGGGGTGCTTCTTCTCTGTATATGTTACTCTGTGGCTGAACGTAACTGACCAGTCCCATGGCACCTGCAGCCGCCGCCGCTACCCCAGGTTGTCAGTCCTTCACCTAATGCGTAGTTTATACGACGATCGAAAGTTCACAAGAAATATAACTGTCTGCTGCAGCGCTCCAAGGGTACTAACTCGGTACTGATGACGTGCGATCATACAGGCCTGGTTGCGTTAATACAATAAACTTCCGCCTACACGTCTGATTACCACCAAATGCAGCGCCTGTGCGAAAATACGGACTTATTACTGTTTGTATACGGGCTGCTGTGCAGTTTATGAGTCCGCGCGTGGCGTTTCATGTTTGGACGTTGGCAACGGCGCCGGAGCCAATCAGCAGTCGCGCTCGCGCGGCCAATAACAAATAGCTTTCTCTTTATGGTTTGTAAACAAATCGGCGTAGTGGATGTAAAGATCCTTAAATGAACGTATTGCCTTGTAATAAATGTGGGATTTATATTTACGTTCTGTAACGGAGATTGAGTGTACTGGCTGTACTATGTAGTCAAAATTATTTTCACCAGTGGTTTTAGTTGTGGTGATTGCATGACTC
This sequence comes from Locusta migratoria, assembly GCA_026315105.1. Classification (NCBI taxonomy): domain Eukaryota; kingdom Metazoa; phylum Arthropoda; class Insecta; order Orthoptera; family Acrididae; genus Locusta; species Locusta migratoria. The sequence goes on from CM048749.1 coordinate 213,197,780, forward strand.
TCGCAGCCTTTACGAGCGCAATTACTTATACTGAGCGGTTCTGAGCCGGAGATTCAGGCGCTAATACGAGACAAAACTTCTTGTGTAACCAATGTACAGTACCTAACCTTACAGCTGCGCTGGCCTCTTGTTTTTCAAGTTATCAATAGTGTGTTAAAGAGTAGTCTGAAAGTGTGTTGGAAACATCCTTTCATTTAAAAAAGTGATCTGTAGCGTAGCCTTCAGATGGTTAGGTATGGGTTAAGCAAGAATATATTTTTTTTTCTTTTTTAAGTACATGAGGGCGCGTAGCGCCCGAGTCTCCGGTTCAGAACCGGAAGTTAGAGATACACGGATTCTTCCAAATTAACCAACATCTGATTTTTTTCTTAGGGAAGTGAACACTAATTTTAATAACATTCATTATTCACGTATTGCAATTCACTGGAAAAATTGTCAGTCGTATTACTTGAGAGAGAAACACTTAATTGAATTTTCACTGCAAGAAATTATTAAATCTGAACGAAAAAGCATGTGAAGAAAGGCCAAATTCACAACACATGAAACGCGAAATCTGATTGGCCGCCTTCACCTGCGTCATTCATCGCGCCGTTACCAACGTCTACGCATGAACCACAACTCGCGGACTCATAAACTGCACTTTTACCTTGTATACGTGGATTGTTTATGTCATAGCTGATAATATTCAACTTAAGAAGCTTACATTGTCGGCGGATGCCGAATATTATGTGCTGAGTGTTTTAAAAAGTTACTTTCGTTCGTCCAAGGACAAAAATACGGCGATGAGAGAAACAGAGAGATTAGCTAGATCGAGAGAGAGAGAGAGAGAGAGAGAGAGAATTTTGCCAAGTTGAAGTACGAAATACTTTTTACACTTGAATTACATTTTCAGCTTTGTTAAAGTTATGCGTCAGTTACTTCCTGTAATCGTTATTTTTTGCAGGTCCGCTATAACTTTGCGGTTTCTGGCGACAGGATTATCTTTCGAAAGCCTACCCTTTGCACAAAGAATTTCTGTATCGACTCTTACAAATATTGTTGTTGAAGTCTGCACAGCAATTTCAATTTCAGATCCATAATGGGACCTCAGTCTACTAAATTTTGCTTTGCTTTTAGCATCACACTTTCGAGATTATGTGCAACTGACTTTCTGACATGCTAAAAATTATAGAATTTTAAAAATATGAAGTTAATCAACAAGACGTTCTCAAAATTCATTTAAATCTACACTTTTCTGTTATTTATGAAGAAAATAACAGTCATTGTACCGTCTCACAAGAGAGAGGATTTTCTGCAGCGGCCCTGTATGGCTGTATGTCTCAATCGAAAGCGCAATTCCTGTTCTGTTCCACTCCACTGATGCAAGACATAAGCAATTTCGGTAAGGACGCGGCTATTTCCACACACAAACATGAAAACCACACAACGAATTCACTTCTGCGCATGCGCACACACTTCGCTACTAGCAAATTTAAAACCTGTCCTAAAGCGTACAAGCTAGTACGAAACGCCGTCTGCGCTCACCAAATGCTAGTAGTTCCGCGTTTACGTCGCTAGATGGCGCGCAACGTGATCTGTTCATTACTAGCGCGATCATTGTGTAAACTGGGCTTAACACCGCGGCACTTCCTGCTTGCACCGTGTTTGTGTTTCATACTATTTGCTGTCATTCGTGGACGTCATATCCCCTGATTAATCTGTTGTCGTCTTTATGCTTGCAGAAGCTACAATTTCATTTGCTTTTACTTTTCGAATCAAGAACAGCTAACAACATCTATAGTTTAGAAGTAATATCCCTGTTTTTTAATGGTTTTGTAACATGCTGAAATGTAGACTTGTTACATTGTATATCTCTGACTCATATCTTTGACTCCGCGAGGGCAGTCTTTGGTTCTCGCTGTCCTGTGTTTGAGCAGTGGTAGTTGTGGCCTGGACTTATATGAGTGAACAGTGAGAATATTATAGAAGAAGTAATGAAATGAAGTTAAAATTTGTTGGACAAGCTTAGCTTTTTGCCTTGTGTTTTTTCTTTTCACATAATTGAATTGATCTGGTTGTGGAACGTGATGAAGATTGGAGGTAAGGAAGATGATAATTTCATGATTGTACTTGTTGCGTGGTTGTGATCAATTTTTGTCGTTGAACTTAGAAAAAAGCCGGCCGCGGTGGCTGAGAGGTCTGCGGTGCGCCAGTCATTTTTTGCACGGCCACTACGCTCGGGGGTTCGAATCCCCCCTCGGGCATGGATATTTGTGCCGTCCTTAGTATTAGCTAGTTCATAAGTAGTTTGTAAGTTTAGGGACTGATGACCTCGTAGTTAAGTCCCATAAGCTATACAAACATTTGAACATTTTGAACTCAGCAAAAGTGTAATGCAGGAATATCAATATCCCACTTGAAGGTCCAGAAAGTAAGGATAGTTTTGTTTCACAATTGTGGTTTTAATTAAAGTATGTAATGTACAAACTTGTAAGAAATTAATTTAAAAGATTGTAACATATTGTCTAACTTATTTTAACTTATGTGAGAAGAGATTTCAGTGATATAAAGGATTATGCTTTAGATTTTGCTTCATATTTGTGTCGACTTGGTCATTCACCTAAAAAACCCATTAATTAATTTGTTTTGAAGACAACAAACATGGACTGTATTTGTGTGGTAGTTAGTGAATTCGCATGGCACCTCCGCGAATTCCGTAGTTAGTGCTATCTTACAGGTATTTGCATATTACGTGCACAGACAGCTTATCCTTGCGCACATCTAGGCCATAATAAAGGACACTGGTAACAGTTGAGAGAAATATTTCTGGAATTATTGTCGTGTCCTGTGACAATACGAAACGAGCTGCCCTTCTTTGGACTCTTTCGATGTCCTCCGTTAAACCCACCTGATAAGAATCGCACAATGGACATCAATACTCCAAAAAAGGACGGACAAGCGTAGTGAATGCAGTTTCTTTTGTAGTTGTGTTGCATTTTCTAAGGGTTCTGCCAATAAAACGCAGTCTTTGGTTCGCCTTTCCCACGACATAATCTACGTGTTCTTTCCAGTTTAAGTCCGAAGTAATAGTAATTCCTAGGTATTTTGTGGAGTTTACGGTCTTCACTTTTGATTAATTTATCTTGTAAACAACTTCACACTTGTCATTATTTAGAGTCAATTACCAATTTTAAAACCATAGTGATATTTTATTCAGATGGTTCTGCCGTTGGTTTTGATCTTCAGATGATTTTACTAGACGGTAAATGACGGCGTCATCTGCAAACAACCTAAGAGAGCTACTTAGATATTCCCCTAAGTCGTTTACGTAAATTCGGAACAGCTTAGGACCAATAACACTACCCTGTGGAACGCCCGATATCACCTCTGGTTTAGTCGATGTGTGTGTGTGTGTGTGCGCGTGGTCACTCCTACAGAAGGCTGGCGCTCGACGCGCAGACCCGGGCTCGTATCCCGGGCGAGCGCGCAGGCCGCGGTCCGGTGTTCGAGGCCCGGGGCGATCAATCTGCAGCTGCTGTGCCCCCGCCCAGCCGGCAGACGGGTCGCGGCGCTGGCCTTCCTAAATGTCGCAGCGGCGCCAAATGTCGGCCGCTGACGCAGACCGTCAACAGTCCACTGCCACCGTCTGCTGGCCGGCCGCGTTTCACGTTTCACCGTCGCCACTTGTCTCATCAGACTACGGCAAAGCGGAATTTAGTAACAACTAAGCACAATGTTTTAATTCTATTTTATTTATTCTTCAGAATTACAGCCAATCAAACTGAGATGTTAGCATAGGACGTAGAACTCACATTTTCGAGAATAAGAAAAAATTGTATACATATTTAATCGTAGTACTTATGAGCCTCACAGAATATTGAAATATACTAATACAAAAGAAATACTAATATTACAACTACTTTGTGCTACTACAAACTACTGTAATTCCTTAATCAATTGTCTTAGTATTAAGAATCTAGTTAGTGCTATTGATTCTGTTTACACACTATGTGATCGAAAATATCCGTCCCCCGACAAAAAAAAAAAAAAAAAAAAAAAAAATATATATATATATATATATATATATATATATATATATATATATATATATATATATATACACCACATTTTTCCTATTAACTGCATTGTGCTGCCACCTACTGCCAGGTACTCCATATCAGCGACCTCAGCAGTCAGTGTCACTTGTGACCGAGGCCTATGCACAAGATTTCCAACTCTCCTAATTTCGTTAGGCCCACTGATGTGATAGTGAAGTGGAAAAGTGAAGGGACAAAAATCAAATGTTTTTATAGCTTATGGGACTTAACTACGGGGGTCATCAGTCCCTAAACTTACAAACTACTTATGAACTAGCTTATACCAAGGACGGCACAAATACCCACGACCGTAGTGGTCGTGCAGACCGTGAATGGAGCGCCGCAGACACCTCGGCCACCGCGGCCGGCGTGAAGGGACACGTACAGCACGAAAGCGTACAGGCCGACCTCGAATGTTGACTGACAGAGACCGCCGACAGTTGAAGAGGGTCGCACAGTGTATCCAGACCATCATACAGGAATTACAAACTGCATCAGGATCCACTCCAAGTTCTGTGACAGGCGGGACGTCAGAAAACTTGGATATCAGGATCGGGCGGCTGCCCATAAGCCACACATCACGCTGGTCAGCATCAAACGACGCCTCGCTTGCTGTAAGTACCGTAAACATGAAAGATTGAACAGAGGAAAAACCTCGTGTGGAATGGCTGTAGCATTACTTTTGTGTTGTTGCTTGAACGCATTAATGTTAGTCTCCGTGATTAAAAGATTAAGGATTTTTGTTAAAATTTCTATCGGATAAAAATCTCATAACATACTTTTGACAAGTGTGTATGAAATGAATACACGAAACGATTGAATCGATGAAATGGCGGAATACGGATCGGGGTTGAGGCAACACACAAAAATAACGTTACAGAGAAAACGTACGGAAAGTACTTATACCGAGCGAGGTGGCGCAGTGTTAACAAATGGACTCGTATTCGGAACGATGGTGGTTCAAATCCACCTCGGGCCATCAAGATTTAGGTTTTCCGTGATTTCCCTAAATCATTCTAGGCAAATGCCTGGATGGGCATGGCCGATTTCCTTCCCCCATCCTTCCCCAAAAATCCGAGCGTGAGCTCCGTCTCTAATGAACAAACAGTCGACGGGACGTTAAACCCTAAGATTCCTGCCTCCAAAGTACCCATTGTAGCTTCTTTCTGGAAATGTTGATCTCAGCAGCTGAAACTGTGAAGCTGTTGAATGTTTTAGATAAACTTTATGATACTTTCCGCAGTAAAATAATGTTCAGACCGTTCGCCTCGTAAGTCATTGTTCACGGACCGTGCACTAAAGTTTGATTACGCAAATAACAAACAGAAAAAAACACCTCTAGGACTTCGCGAAACTGTTAATACGAATGAAGGTAATGATTTATGGCAACTAATCGGGAGTTAATCAGGGCGATACACGAAGCGAAAGTGATGGCGTCTGAACATCATGTTACGACGGAATATGGAGGAGCTGAAAATCTCAAAGAAAATGAATAATTAAGCAAGGATGGGACATTATTACATGAAATCAGGGTGGAGTCATGGCTCTTAACAAAAGTGGGTATATTTTAAAGGAAAATTTAACACCTCTCACACTTACATCACAAAGCAGTGTGCGTACATGTCTACACTTAATAACCTCAAACAAGAGAGTGAATCATCGTGATTGCGTGCTCTCGACACGCCGGAAGAAACGAAAGGCGAGCGAAAAAACCTTTTCATCTGCAAACGTGTTTAGTGCCAAAAGTAAAATTCAGAGCCGGTGTTGTCGTGTTTTTCATGGAAGGGGCTTTCACCCCTTACTTTTTCGTGTGGCACATCACAGTCCAGTCCTACATTAATATTTTAAGCACCTTCTTGCTTCTCACTTTTAAAGCGCAATTCGGGGATGGAGACTGCATTATTCAATACGATCGAGCAGCTGTTCATAACGCACGACAATAACATCCCTGTAATGGACTGTCCTGCACAGAGTCCTCTGGAACAACTCTGGGATGTTTTTGGAACCGACTTCGAACCAGTCTCACGACGTACATCGATACCTTTTCTCAGAGCAGCACCTTCCAGTACCTGATTGGACGTATGACTGCAAGAGTATAAGCTTCCGACTAAGGGTGGGCCAACACGATATTCAATTGCAACATTACCGATGGGGGGGCCATGAACTTGTAAGTCATTTTCAGCCAGGTGTCCGAATACTTTGGATCACATAGTGTACATTACTCAACTTCTGGTATTTCCGATGGTGCTATGGATTCGGTTTTGTTTATTTTTATTGATCTCTAAATTATCTGGCTGTTGAGCTTATGGAAATTAGTACGCCAAATTACAGCATCATGGACAATGGAAAATCGTGTAGGCATGCTACATTTCTGTGCTCAGAGCAGTGTTGCCAACTTGGTGGTTTTCCCACTAAATCTGGTGGTTTTGCGTACCTGTCTAGTGGGCAAATTTTGCATCTAGTGGCTAGTGGGAATTATGACGGATTTTAAAAGTATTTCACTGGTTTTATGGAAAAAATATTTTTAAAAACACTTAATGAAGGCAGCATTCAATAACAGCACTACTTAATTTTCTAACGTCTCGTAGCTCCTGAATTATCACCTAAACATTTATAATACACGTTATTCTGTCTTTGTTCTCCATTTCTGTGCGTCCATATTGTTATGCGCGCTTTTTTTATTCAATCGTGTCTGAAATGTACATTATAACTTACAAATATAAAATAAGACACAAAATACAGAAGAAATATTCCAAAAACAGTACTAATAAATATGAATTGCATGACTACTTCATATTATGTGGACATTTTTACGGGGCAATTTCATATAAGGAAGGAAGGAAGGTATCTTAGGGTTTAACGTCCCATCGACAGCGACGGAGACGGAGACGGAACTAACGCTCGGATTTTGGGTAAGGATCGGGGACGGAAATCGGCCGTGCCCTTTGAAAGGAACCATCCCGGCATTTGCCTGGAGTGATTTAGGAAAATCACGGGCCGCGGTGGAGTAGCCGAGCTGTCTAAAGCTTCTCGCTGCAGAGCTCGCGGTTGCTCGCCGTGGAGGTTCGAGTCCTCCCTGGAGCATGGGTGTGTGTGTTTGTCCTTAGGTTAGTTTACCTAGGTTTAAGTAGTTTGTAAGCTACGAACTGATGACCACGCAGTTTGGTCCGATAGATTTACAAACATTTGAACATTTTTGAAAATCACGGAAAACCTAAATCGGGATGGCCAGAGGTGGATTTGAACGACCATCCTTCATGTAAATCTACCACTTTTCCCCATGTAAATACGGGACACCTGACACTAGACCAACCTCCAATGATAATATTATATCTTTATTTATTATAATTAATGTAAAAGCTCCGTGATCCTGAATACCAACGATTAGGTTTCATGATAATGCTCTAATAAAGCATGTTTACACTGGCAATATTATACATTTTTTAAATGCATGTTTCATAGAAACATCATCACAGAAATTGTTTGGAAGTATAAAAAGAAAAGAAAATTTAGACCTGGAAATGTTCATTTTTTGGTAAAATTAATAAATAAATAAAAATCTGTTCTAGCTTTAAACACAAGGGATAAATTGGTCTCATATTTTTTGGTTACTCAACATACTCAATACTTCAAATAATTACAATACAGTGGTTTTGTTAAACACGCGAATAAATCTAGTGGTTTCTGGTGGTTTTTAATAAGCTTTTTAGTGGGAAATCGCATTTCAATCTTGGCAACACTGGCTCAGAGACCATTGTCATACATCCGATTTGTTTAGAAATCACTGCTCATTGCCCAACTATTATTATTCTTTTTAGTACTGTAGCTTGTGTTTAGGGCCAGTGGGATATATATATTTGGGGAGGCGGTAAGATTAATGTAAAACTAAATTAAGTAGTTCAAGCAGACACACCATAATATTTTGTATCAGTTTTGCTGCTCATATTCACAGTATAATTTGCCCTGAAGTGCCTTTTGCTTTACTGACCTCAAGCTTTTTTATTATTGGCATTATATATATATATATATATATATATATATATATATATATATATATATATATATATATATATATATATATATATATATAATATTGCTTCTACGACACAGGAATACAAAAGTGCGTCTCACGATACGACAAGTATCTCAATTATTTTGGGAACTACGTCAAAAGTAGATCAAACATTGTTGTATATGCTGCCTATAAGGTTTCAATCTAGCAATGTTATCTTTATTTTAAAAAATGAGGGAACGTACTTCGTAGATGCGCCTCGTACCTGCTGACATTTACCCGCAGCAACTGCGAAGAAGGAAACAAGATTATGGTTTAATGTGACGTCGACATTGTTGTCATTAGATACGACTCAAAAGCTCACATTCATTTTTTGTTTAGGTGTAGGAAAGGAAATTTAGCATGACCTTTTGAATGAACCACCGCGACATTTTGTGTGAAGAGATTTAATTTAGCTGCCCCTTCTTAGAGCGCTTAATTCCAAAACGCGTGCTCTGGAGTGCCTGCACGATGCAGGTCCAACTATAATGCATTTAGTGTTTTGTTGCTGTGGGGATCCACAGCGACTATAGATCTTACGAAAGTAAATTGTCATTACTATAGCTATTTTCATTTGATTATCCTACTTAATTTTAAATTTTAACCTTTATCAGGCACCTCGCACCTCTTGGTAATGACTAAAAGTCGCAATCAGATTAAAATATCTGCAGTACTTTCTACAGCGGACAATGTTTTTGATTTTGTACATAGATACATTGCTTAAAGGACTGTCAGTATATATAAACTGAAGTCAGTCGCTCTGGCCGTTCTATTCGACCTTTTTCCTTTTGTTTATTTTTGTATGCGAAAAGTATTCATCCACTGATTTGTAATCAACTGTTATAAATTGCATAACTCTCGCCTTCCTTAATTTATAATAAACGCGATTTCCGTATGTACATTTCTTTTAGGAATGTTCTATCTGTGAACATTTTAATCATTTTGTTTTACACTATCTTCGGTTCTAAGAACACTCAGCGTACCAAACACTTTCATTTTGGATTTTAAACACTTACAGTGGTTGATCTGTAAATAATTATTAGTGCTGAATCAAACTTGACTATCATTGTATTAACACTTTTTGTCATTCCACCAAGCATATATACGGTACCAATTAGAAATTAGAAGGTAGAAATTAAAACTAAGAGTCGATGCACAGCTAAAATTGTCTGGAAGTATTGATATTTATCTTAGAAAATTTTGCAACACCATTTTATAATTTAATTAGAAATGTTAGACAACGGGTCCCGTTACTTCGGATAGATATATCGCAATTTCAATCGTTCACTAATGTGTATTACAAACTGAAACTAAATCTCGACGCAGAGGAAATATAGTTTTTGAAGGAACTACATTGTGAAAGTATCTGCACTATTATCTTCATATTATTAACAATAACGCTGCTGCAGGGTGGCACGACTGAACTTATTTTAAAGAATTTTTATCAAATTAATTTAGAAAACCTCACGCGCATAAAATATTGCACATACTTTTAATAATGCTATGCTTCGATGCGCTACGCCACTCCCCGTCGGGGGTTCGAATCCCCACTCTGGCATGGATGTTTGTGCTGTCTTTAGTATAAGCTAGTTTATAAGTAATTCGTAAGTTTAGGGACTGATGACCCTGCAGTTAAGCCCCATAGCTTAACAACCATTTGAAAATACTTTTAATCTATGGGAAAGTATTTTTAACTGATAATTATTTACATTTGCTATGTCTATTTAATGTCTCTAACCACTGACGTTGCGAAATATTCGCATGGGTCATCTAATTCAATTTTTAATCTCTCCATGATGTTACAAGAAATTTCATATATTCTTCAGCTTGTGCATGAAATATCCCATTAATTTTGCTACGTTGTGTGTTCTAGAAATTTTCCTTGTTGTCCTCAGTTCCGTGTATCCTTCGTAAAGCTGTTTGTTTGTCTTTCTTTAACCAATGACGTGCTGCCCTCTTCCTGATTCCCAAGCCCAAGGGGCTTAAGATTAAGAGTAGTATAGTTTACGCTCGTCGATCTTAATAGCAATTCTCTTTAAAAATTGTTGAATAAATATAACCTGATTACCTACTAGAAATAAATAATGCGAGTAATATTCGTTGCTTTATATTGACAAGGTTGCATTACGGGTAGAGACTGAAATATCTGTGCCACAATACCAACAGAGAAGATGAAAACGGAGAAAACGACGCAGCACACGTCAAATTAAACGGAACAAACAGCGTATATTCAATGATTAATTTATTCAGAAATCAGATTCATTATCACATTGAAGCCAACATTAGGGCCCCTAAACCAAATGGAGATTCCATACACTTTTCACCAAGCAATAACAGTCTTTCAACTGGTGTTGATGAATTTTATTACGCTATCCCCGTTGCTGTTGTTGTTGTTGTGATTTTCAGACTGAGGACTGGTTCGATGCAATTTTCAACGCTACTGTAACCTGGCAAGCCTCTCAATCTCTAAATAACAACGGCGATCCACATCCAATTTAACAGCTTACTCCACTTGTCTGTAAGTCTTTCTGTGCGGTTTCCCCTCCTGCACGTCTTTCCAATACTAAACTTTTACTATTCCTTGGTTACTCTGATTGCGACCTACCAACCGATCCCTTCTTTACGTAAGTTATGCCACAAATTTCTTCCCAACTTTGTTCAGTACTTACTATTTCTACGCAATCCATTTAATCTTCATTTTCTTGTAGCACCGCGTTTCAAAATGTCTACGAACTGCTAATTGGTCACGATTCACCTCCGAGGAAGGATTATTCAAAACAAGTTAGTTCATAAGAGATATCGTTAATCTTAATATTCGATATCAACAAATTTCTGTACCTCAGAAACTCTTTTCCTGTCTGTTTCGACTACCGGTAGTTATTTCACTGCCCAAATAGCAAAATTAATCTGCTATTTTTACTGTCTCGTTTCCTATCTAATTCCCTCATCATCGCCTGATTTAATTCGCCTCCATTCCATTACCGATGTTAATATCCAACTTATAGCTTTCTTTCAAGATTATGTGCATTCCGCTCATGCGCACTTGTAAGTCTTTTTCTGTCTATTACAGATTTATGTATTCGGTAAACAGCAAAGTTTTTGTTTGCTCTCCCTGAACATTAAATCCCTTTCAAAATTTCTCCTAGCTTTCCTTTACAGCTTTCTCAACATACAAACTGGTGCGCCTTATGGGATCCACACCAGGTGGGACTGACGGATGATTTAGAGAACATTCAAAGAAGACCAGCTCGTTTTGTATTATCGCGATATATGGCAGAGAGTGTCACGGAAATGATGCATCATTTGGGGTGCAAATCATTAAAAGAAGTGTGTTATTATTTGCGGCGAGTTCCTTTTGCGCAATTCTTCCACCATATTTCTCTTCCGAATGCGAACATATTTTGTTGCCACCCACCTATATAGGGAGACATGATCATTATAATAAAATAAGAGAAATGAGATCGAAAACTGAGAAATTTAGGTGTTCCCTTTTCCCGCGAGCTATTAGAGAATGGAACTATGGAGAAACGTCATAAAAGCGATTCGATAAACTTCAATGTGACTTGCGGAGTATTTATGTAGATGTTATGCAGATGTCGAACAAAATAATATGGAATAAATCGCAATATTATATATAAAATATATAATTGTAAAAAATATATAATTGTAATATGAAATAGGTAGCAATCCTTCGTATTGCCTTCGCAACCTAACAATAATAGACAACCTTGATTTTCACGGATCCAAAGAACGAAAGATGTGTGTCCTGTTAACAGTCAAATACTGTTAACAGTGTATCCTCAGTTATATTAGTCTATTGAATTCTAAGCTGGTCTTTCCATTATTGAATATATTTCTATTGGATTGTCACGTACAGTTTTCCAATATTGTCGCTCCAAAGACATACTTAGCTGTAGATAAATGTGACATACTGCAATGTAGGGCTTGTGGTAGTAAGTTTGGAGCTTATGTTTTTTTAAGTCTATGGTGATGCACACTCAGAAGTCCGATGGGACTGAGGGCATGGTTTAAACGTCCCTTTTCGCCGCGTAGGATTTGTTCGTTTTTATTGTACCTGATAACTCTTCGGCTATGCATAACTTTGTTAGAATTATAGGCAAGGTAGTCGTCTAGTAGATCACAAATACGATTCATAATGTCATGTCATATACTATGGGATATGGCATAATATATATATTAAACATCGCTGCCTTGTTTATGACTTCAGCCCTCGGTCGCAGATATGTATTTTACCTAGGTTTCGGTAAGTACTAAGAATGCCTTCATCATAAATTGCTGAAATCGCCTATAATATAAATTACAAAATGTTTTATTAGAGAGAGAGAGATTTAAAAAAAAATGCAAGTACTTGTTTAATGTAGAGAAAGGAAGCAGTATGTACATGTTACATGATAAAATTATATGCAAGCGATAAAGCTTAAGTCATAATTGTTATAAAATAAAGCAGTAAGCTAGCCATTAACGGCTGCTTACAGGAGTGAAGAGGCATCAGACTGGCGTGTCTGGGGTGGAATTGTGGACAAATGAACCTTACATCAGTGGAGCAATCAAAGCAGCAATTATAAAGAGGCTAGTTAACAACTGGAGTTTTGAGAGGTAAATGTTACAAAGAACAGTATTTTGGGTAAATAAATAAAACAAATTTCTAAAAGCTTCATTTTGAAAAAAAAAAAAAAAAAAAAAAAAAGCTGATTGAATCAGCAAGCAAATGAATGTTATAAATTCGAAATGTAGTTATCACTGCCTTTTGAAAAAAAAAAAAAAAAAAAAAAAGAATTGATTAGAAATATTTCGAACACAAACACAAAGAAACAAAATCAAAGACCGAGTAACACCTGAATACGTTGAAGAAGCTTCTATTACGGAGATGTAACTGATCGTTCAGAATAGGACCGTCATCGAGAAAAAGTTTGAATATTTGCAATGTCTAAATGTTTAAATGTTTGTATAGCTTATGGGACTTAACTACGGGGTCATCAGTCCCTAAACTTACAAACTACTTATGAACTACTTACAACTAAGGACGGCACAAATATCCATGCCCGAGGGGGGAATCGAACCCTCGGCCGTAGTGGCCGTGCAGACCGTGACTGTAGCGCCTCAGTCCCCTCGGCCACCGCGGCCGGCTGCAATGTCTAGAACGTCTAATATGTACCCTTTCTTCTCAGTGTGTAAAATATTGAGATCGGGAATGGCTTTGGGTGCGTGACCTGTAATTAGAAAGTGGTCAGCAAAAGATGAATTGTGGGTGCTAGTGCCATTTTTTCTGTCAAAAGATGTTCTTTGTATTTCACTTTAAATGCACGTCCTGTTTGTAAAGAAGAGCAAGTATCACAAATTATATTATAGATGTCAAAATTATTCAAATGATAACAGGTTCACTTTAAATTGTGAATAAACTTAAAAAACTATTATTGGGAAAAAGGGAACGTTGCAGTTTGTTATGAAGAAGCCATTGAATCCGGTAGGGGATGGGTCCCAGAAAAGGAATGGAGAAGAATTTTTTTGTCAGACTCGTTGATGGAAGTTCCAAGTGTAATAGCTCTAATGTGTTTTATTTTTAAGGTTGTCAACTATGGTTCGCATCGTTCATCAAATAATTCAGATACCGCACTTATTTGTTTCATAATTTCGGCGGGGGGGAGGGGGGCTCGGCCCCTCCTCCCTCACATGCGCCGCTGATTTGGATGTTAAAAAGTGTCAATAAATGTGTGAGACTTTCGTGGGAGTTTACCAGAGAACTTCAATGTTCTCTGTCGTGCGGGCTGAAACACCACAGAATCTGATTGTGACGTTTCATATGAAATATTAAAGATGCAGAGTTACAAAACCTCACGATAAAACACTCACTACTAAGATTATTTTTTATTTATTTATTTATTTTTGTAACGAGAATATTGTAAATTTTAAGAACCTAACAGTTTGTCTAACGATTACATCAGTTTAGAACTATTTATGAAAAACTAGAATTGTCCTCTATTAAGTTTTGATAAACCATACATCTTTATGAACATTCTTTTCACTTGTAAATTGTCGTTACCTTAAAATTTTAGTAAAATCTTGAATCTGAAGATCAATCATAAGACGTCAGGTGGGGACTCGTTTGTTTACATGAACTTACAGCTCAAAGGTTATTGTATGGCCTAGTTGCCGTGTAGCGAAATACGCACCACGTACCTTTAAATAATTAATTTATTGCATGATTGTATTATTTGTTAACCACTAAATCGAACTGTATAAATTTCTTCAAAGTTTGTAGTCAATTTATTTGAAACAAAATTTGTAAACGTGACGTGACATGACGTATTCGCAACTTGGGCGCCAAAATCTATGTATTTAAACATGCCGCTACTGACGGCATGCAGCAGTTGATGGCAGTTGTAAGTTGTGAGCTGCTGAAAGTCGTAGACAGCCGTGGTACGTTTTTGTAAGTTCGGTTGCCAGGAGCTTTAGACCAGATGTATACAGCGCTGTAGTGTGATGGAAGAATCAATAAAAATCCGTTCTCATCTAACAACGACTTTATTTCGGTAGAACAACCTTGGAGAATGTGATGCTATTAACTTGACAAAGAACTTCTCTTTTTTGAAGTTTGATTCGTTGTGTGGCTTGGAGTGCTTTAGTAACAAGTAACCCTAGCGACGACCTAAGCCCCATTTACACAGGCCACGCTACGTCTCATGATACCTTAGATGTTACGAGAGGGCGAGTGGATTCACCACCTGGGGTAATATTAATTTTACGTCTACGAATGATACTGCTTGTAATTCACTTCCAGCTGAAGTTGTCTGGTTAGAACTAGGACTTTTCAGTTCCTGGACCTTACTATTTTTTTTAATGAATGACGTAACTCTTGCAAGAACAGTACTATTTTTGGTATTAAACTGAGACATTGAATTAAAATTTATGCCATAGCTGGGATGTCCTGCTTACTAGTCTGGCGCCTTAACCACTAAGTCATCGTGACGTAAAGGACATGGCGACTACATGGAATGACTTAAGGCACGTCTCCCTGCTCAACACACACTCCAATTCTGCCTCATGTTCCCCCATGTAAATACGTACCAATGGTGCCGAGACTCTTCAATATCGGAATACCACCTCACAATGAATGTTAATTGGAACGATCCTAACTTGTTCTTCAGGCATAAGTGATAAATGTAAATATCAAATAAATCATTGGTCAGAGACACATTTTGTCTCAATATGTAATAGAGATATACAGAGCTGCCCACCCCTACCTTGCCCAATGACTCAACCCTCCCCCCCCTCCAAACTATGACAACCATCTCCCTCCCCTCCACACACATACAAACACACCCAAGACATTAGGCCCTGTTTTGGTATTTAAAACTGAAATTAAATATCTTTCATTTCACGTTTTGTAGTTACGTCATGACACACCCTGTGGGCACCTCTGGAGATATATATCATAGACGTGCCTTAACGTAGTCCGTGGATACGGTGTATCCATTAACCCAGATGATCCTGACGTCCTTCCAGAAGGATGGTGTTTCGTTTTTTTAAACAGTTAAGGTAAATTGTTTCCTTTTGGCACAAAACACTTTCTTCAACATCGGACTGTCATTTGAATGTCGATCATTGACATGCATATACTAACAATCATTGTGTTATCACGTTATTATATGTTAGTCCCCTTTGAAGAGAGGGATTCCGAAGAAACGTATCAGTTAACTCATGATTTTGGGCGTGTAAGTATTTACGCTTCAATTTCATTTCTATTATTCAGTAACATATGGATGGATTTACAATTAAAACATCAAATCTAACGTGTAATATTAGTGTTCTAATTTTTACTGCGTTCCCAAAGGACGGCCTATTATGCCGAGACTAAGGATGCAATTCGAGTAAAATCAACGTTGCAACATTTGAATGATCTATTAGATATGTAATAAACTATTTTTTAAACCAAAAGTAAGTGACAAGAAAATTCAGGAACGTCTGGGTTAATTCATATTCGCTTGGCCGTTATAGTGCCTGCATGGTACGCAGGAGGTCGCAGGTTCGAATCCCATCCATGGCACAAATTTTAATTGAACATCTCTCCTTCAGTTTAATATCTCTGTTATATATTGAGACAAACTATGTCCCTGCACAATGATTTATTATATGATATTTACATAGGTACGATTTTTGATACGATTGACACAACACTATCGGAGATGAAACTTCGTGGCAGATTAAATTGTGTGCCGGAACTAGGACTCGAACCTGGGACGTTTGCCTTTCGAGGGCAAGCGCTCAACCACTGAGCTATCCGGACATGACTCACGGTGCTACCCCACAACTTCAATTCTGCCAGCACCTCGCCTCCTACTTTCCAAACTTCACAGAAGTTCTCCTGCTGTGGCTAAGCCATGTCTCCACCATATCCTTTCTTCCAGGAGTGCTAGTCTTGCAAGTGTCGCAGGAGAACTTCTGTGAAGTTCGCGAAGTAGGAGGCGAGGTACTGTCAGAATTGAAGTTGTGGGCGGCTCCGTGGGCCGTGTCGGGGTAGCTCAGTGGTATAGCGCTTGCCCGCGAAAGGCAAAGGTCCAAGGTTCGTGTCCCGGGAAGTTTTATATCTTTCTTTTTTTTTCTTTTTTCCTTTTTTTTTTCATAGAAAAATGTTTGTAATTCTATCGGACCAAACTGGGTGGTCATCAGTCCGTAGCTTACAAACTACTTAAACTAATTCTTCAGTTTCTCCCTGCGTATTTGACAATGAAAATATCCACGGGTGTACTGCCGGTCTATAGTGTCCAACGGACACAGTATTTCGGCGATCATACATGTCGCGATCATCAGGTGAACTGACGGACTGAGCTCCTGAACTGGGTTAATTAAGAGTAAATCTAGCAAACGTAACGAAGTGACGACCACGCGCGGACAGATCCCTCACATCGACGCCATCTCAGACGCCGGCGCAATCGGTTCCACTGCGCGGCCGCGGCGCGGGGCGCGGACCGCGGAGGGGTCGCTCCGCGGGCCGAGGGTATTTAAATGGCCCGCTACCGGGCTAGAACCCAGTTCCCTTCGAGCAGCCGTAGCGTGCGGATCTCCGTGCCGGTGCGTTTCCAGGAGCTCAGTCCGTCAGTTCACCTGATGATGGCGACATGTATGATCGCCGAAATATTGTGCCCGTTGGACACTATAGACCGGCAGTACACCCGTGGATATTTTGATTACTTAAACTAAGGTAAACTAACGTACGGACAAACACACACACCCATGCCCCAGGGAGGACTCGAACCTCCACGGCGAGCAACCGCGCGCTCCGCAGCGAGACGCTTTAGACCGCTCGGCTACTCCACCGCAGCGAAGTTTCATATCAGCGCACAGTCCGCTGCAGAGTGAAAGTTTCATTCTGGAACCATTGGAGATGATTTCGCATGACTCAGATGAGCTTCAGCTGGGCTGCGTCTGTGTCGCGCGGCTGCTGATTACAAGTGAGCTATTTGATCGTGCCAAGCCCTGAGCGTCACGAGGCGGTATGATGCGCACGTGGAGGGAGTGAGGAGGGGTGGGGATGGGGGGGGGGGTGAGAATTTTGCGTGCAGGGCGGCGGCGGGGCGCTTGCCAGCGATGAATGGCTTCATTTCCTGCAGGCGCCCAAACCCGCGCGCCGGATATTACGTTAAAGGCGTCGCGCGACGCCCAGACACGCGATTGGCAAGGTGGGGAGGGGGGAGCAGGGCAGGGGAGGGGAGGGGAGGGCACTGGACGGCGCAGGTGGCCGCGACTGGTAGAGGGGTCGCCAGGAGCTGGCCGCATCACCTTAACGCCGGGACGGGGCGGCTGCCTTCAGCGAGTCTACAGATGCAAACATTTGTGATAAATATCACGGTAAACATCGATGCAGAGAAACATCGCCTATAGTCGGGCCGCCGAAAGAACGACCCTTACAGTTCTCGCACGTGGGCCGCAGAGGGTGGTGGGGACACTCAACCACCAACCTGAGCTCTGGAATTCGTAAACGTTGCCGGGGTAACGGTGCCGCGTTGCCACCCTGCCACTCAAGGTCGCGCGGGGTGGCATGCTTCAGTCGCTGCAAAGCATCTGTCGTGTGTTTATTATTACCGGTTTTGTCCGTGTCGTGTTATGTGTCGTTAATTTCAGACGTGTGTGAGATGGCTTCTTCCTCTAACCGTAAGAAAGTCACTTCTGTGACCAATAAACTGGCTGTCGAAACTCATCTGATGATATTACTCGAACACTATACTATGTCAGTCAACAGCGACCGTAAATGAATGAGGCAAAAAAAAAAAAAAAAAAAAAAAAAAAAACACTCTTCCTTTTTATGTAAGAAGGCAAATCATTTCACTGGAAGAGGCGATTGTACTACTTGTAAAGTGGTAGTCATTTGTTTACCCTCTCGGCAGACTGCCACAATAGTGTCCGAGAAATAACACCGAGTTTCTGGAAAATGGTTATAGAAGATGAAATATACAAACAAAATTCTTCAACTAGCGACCTTTGGCTGGAGACTAAATTATACATTATATATAATGGAATACTGGAACATATGATGCTTTACTTTAACTCGACATATATTTTTAAACCTTTCTTTTTACCTGCAAAAAGAGTGTTTTTCATTACTTCGTGGTTGTTATCGTTCGTTCACAGTTTAGTAGTACATAACAACGGTTCCACGATATTCGGACGTGATATTCGTATGCCGGCGACTGGCACGGCGTAACAACACACAGCCGCGTAGCAGCATTGGCAACATAGCCGCTAGCTGCCAGAGTCGTTCTTTCGGCGGCTCGACTATAGTAAACACCAGTGAAGCGAATCACTGATGTCGAGAAACATCATGACAAAATCCGTGCATCACCAAGCCTAGTAAAGCACTGTGGTGTTCAATATAGCTATGATGTGTAAAATAAAACATCGATGTAGAGAAACAACAGCCGGCCGCGGTGGCCGAGAGAACTGCGGCGCGACAGTCGCGGTCTGCACCGCCACTACGGTCGGGGGTTCGAAACCCCCCTCGGGCATGGATATTTGTGCCGTCCTTAGTATTAGCTAGTTCATAAATAGTTCGTAGGTTTAGGGACTAATGACCCTGTAGTTAAGTCCCTTAAACTTAACAAACATTTGAACACTTGAGAAACAACAAATAGAAAACATCGATATACATCTGTGTTAATAAAAATCATGTTAATCATCCAATTGTTAATATATCGATGATATGAAATTATCAACAAATTATGAACAAAATATAAAATTATCAAAACAAAGAAATTAATAAACATACAATAATGGATACCTTGATGTTGTGAAATTAAAAATCAATGTAGGGAAACATTGCCTGAAACACATCGATGTATCGAAACATCGCTGGTGATGAACTACAAGATAAATATCACCGTATCAATTTATTAATCTATGTAGCCAATTCTCGCACCAGTTGTCAGTTGTATAAAATTGTCAGAACGCGATGTATCGGAAGCCGACCTTATACCATTCTCAAGTCCTACAAGAAACAACGAAAGAACATAAAATTCGACTTAATAATTAAGATGCAAACATACGAAATAATTATCCTTTCGCATCTTAATTTTTCGTGAGTTCGCATCTTAACTTCTAAGTCGTATTGTATTTTATTTTATTTGTTTCTTGTAGGACTTGAAAATGGGGCAAGGTTGGTCTTGTAACTAGTCGTTCTGAAAATTTAACTGACAACTGGTATGAGAACGTGGCTAGGTACATAGTACAGTTGTGTGATGGCATCAAAACAGAATATATTGATCATCTGACAGTAAACATTAATATAAAGAAACATCGCCTACAAAACATTGGTGAATCTAAAAAAGCATATTTGTAAACATACCTCGATTATCTTAAATTCAACAAACAGAAACATCGTCTAGATAACATTTATCGAAATATCTGATAGACACCCATGTATCAATACACAAATTTTCTGAAATTGGATAATGATGTAGAGTATCATAACCCAGAAAACATTCAATGTATTGAAACATCATTGTACATAAACAGTGTGACACATATCCAAGTACTGACATATCGATAATTTGAAATTAAATATTGATGAAGAGAAATATTGGCTATAATTCATCAGTGTATCAAACATCGAATTTGATAAACATCCATATATATCGATATATAAATGTTCTGAAATTAAACATGTGCAGAGATACATCGCTAGAAAAAGTCAATGTATCAAAACATTGACGTTTATGAGATTCGTGATAGATATCGATGTAATGATGTATAAATAATCCAACAATAAAAACTGACCTAGAGATTCATCTCCTAAAAACATCGATGTCGATGATCATCAAATAAAAAGTTATTTACCAACATACTAATGATCTGAAACTAAATATCGATGTACAGAAGTATGGCGCACAAAACGTGTAGTGAAACGTCAGTTTGAACGTTTTTATAGTTATATAACTTGTTGTTGTTGAACAACAACCAGTCACAACGTGATTTACTTTTCTTTGTTTAAAAAGTACCATTACCGATTTCGAATTTTAGATTCATCTTCAGATGGTATAATGCTTTCAAGATGTAAACATTTGGTGTATTGTTTACTATCGATTTCTCCTAGGATGTACAGCATTTGGAGTTACACATGTGTAAAACGTTAGTTGTGTTGTTGGCTTACTTTAGGACGAAAGTTACTTGTATTGTTCATGTGGGGCACTTGTTATTTTTATCCAAGGAAAAACATTCTTATTTTCAGTCATAGAGGCAATTACTTGCAGCCCACGGCTGCAGAGAACCATTCAGTGAGAAACAGAGAGAAAGCATGGATATATTACACTTTGCAGAAAAAGTAGGGACAATGAATTTTTTTGGAAGAGGTAGAAATACATACACACAAAAATATCTCCCTTGATAATGTCCTTAATGAGCTCACTGAGCTGAGAAATACTCCATTAAAAAAAAAAAAAAAAAAAAAAAAAAAAAAAAAAAAAAAAAAAAAAAAACACACACACTTCCAGAAAGTACTTTCCACACTTCAATTTAAATAACTCACACCTAGTTGTATAGCAAGTACAACTTTGATAACAGTATATGTAGCTAAAATAGTCAGCAATTTTCATAACACTAAATAGGAATAGCACATAGCAATTGCACATTTACGCTTAACTACAATTCTATCTTGTATAAAATTATTTTCAAAGTTTTTCAACATTATTATATATATCTGTATTGTAACCTTTGTAACTTATCACTGAATCACCGTATCTTTGGTGGTCTTGTTCGTTCCTATGTTTATTTTTGTTATCTGGTGTAACCTGTGAAACGAAACATATGGTGCAGACTAAAAGTAGCTGTAGTGATTGAACACAGGTAGTTAGCTATAAAAATCAACATAACTGCGTCTATGACCGCAAGTAAGAATGTGTTTCGCTGACAAAAATACCAAGTGCCTACATAAATAATACAAGTAAGTTTCGTTCTAAAGCAAGCCAACGGGTATAACTGCAAATTTTGTATATCATAGAACAAATCAACAGTAAAAAATATGTTTACATATTGTAAGCATTATACCACCTGAAGATGAATATAAATTTCGAAACCAGTAATGGTACTTTTTTTTTTTAAAGAAATATAAAACAAGTTGTGACTGCTTGCTGTTCCACACTATATTATTTCACATAACAGCCACGGTCTCAAAGATGTCTGTTTATGAGGAAATTGTTTTTGTAGTTTGTGAGGGAAATAGCCTTTGGCAGAAGATCCCCTGCAAATGCCCTACAGAGGCACCAGAAATCAGTTGCCTGTCACCTGTCTAACAGGTCACTGAAGCGCACAGTGATCGCGTCGAACCCGTTCATGTGAGCTATTTACGAGCATCTGTTAGATACGTATATTTACATATACTTCCTTATATAGGAGATTCGGTGTCATACACGAGAAGAAAAAGTGCATATGAAAAAAAAAAAAAAAAAAAAAAAAAAAAAAAAAAAAAAAAAAAAAAAAAAAAAAAAAAAAAAGAGATAGAGAAAAGGGAGCAAGGGCTGGATAAAAATTAGTAACTGTTATTTTTGTCTGAAATGACTTTATTGACAGAGGTACTTGTAGTTACAGCCCTTCAATATAATAGCCCCCCCCAATATTTATGACCTTATGCCACATGTCCTGAAGGCGTCGTACACCACTGTGAATCTAGTGGTCTCGATGTCCCGTGTTTACAGTCCAATCGCGTGGATAATGTCGCCTCTGGCCTTGCATCGTATCCCTGACCGTGGTTCTTTCACGTTCGTAGAGAGATCGTAATCACAAGGAGTTCTGGGGGGTATGGTGGATATTCCAGGATCTCCCAATTCCAACGGGGCAGTACAAGATGACACATCGCTTCTGCTATCCACGATCTCCTGCGCCGTTGGCAACGGCAGACATGGAACGTCCACTCACCCTATAACATAAATTTCCGTGAGAGGGTTCCTCGAACCATTTTAAGATTATTTCCCTGGCGTTCCACTTTCGATTAGCCCAGTGGAAAAAGCGGATAACTAAAGCTTTCCGTACGAGTTCTGTTTTCTCTTCTCATCACTACAAATTATCTCTGTGTGCATTCAAACGATGAAGATGGTGACTCAAATTTCGTAAAGGCACTGCTGGCTACCCAAAATGGAATACCCTGAAGGGGGCATCAAAGCAGGTGAAATTTGTAGCATGCGTTTACGACAACTCGAGGCTTTTATGATTTGCATTTCGGCGCTTCGTGTGGGCGTTATACAAGCGGTTGTTTTCATAAGCAACTTCTTCAGTATGCCTCGAACGAGCGGCTTTCCAGCACGTTTCGGAGTTCGACCAAGGATGTATAGTTGCTGAAAGGCACTGCGGATTAGAATGAGGGGTCGTGTCGGACGTTAACGGGCAACTGTGACGTGCATCTATAATCGATGGGTGCAAGACGGAACGACGGACAGTCAGGTCCGATTACACTCACAAGGGGCATCTTTGACCTCGAATGCTCGAAACCGCATGAAACCATGCTTGGAATAACAGGCAATCATAAGGACTGTGGTGTGCATAATTTCCATGCAAAACGTTGCATTGTACCTCACGTAACATTTTCACAGAGATAAATAAACTAACAAGATGTTAATACAATACGAAGGAAATTGTATCTAACTAGCTTCAAATGTTTCAAAATGTTTGTATAGTCTATGGGACTTAACAACGGGGTCATCAGTCCCTAAACTTACAAACTACTTATGAACTACTTACGAACTAGGACGGCACAAATATCCATGCCCGAGGGGGGATTCGAACCCTCGACCGTAGTGGCCGTGTAGACCGTGACTAAAGCGCCTCAGTCCCCGCGGCCACCGCGGCCGGCTAACTAGCTTCAAACCCAGCATTGCCCGGATGTTTATTTATCCTACACTCTCGTAGTCCACATCCCCTTGCCCCCCCTCTCTCTGCACCCACCTATTTCTCTCCCATCTCTCTCCTCGTTTCCACCTTTCCCTCCCTCGACAATGTTTTCTGCAAGGTGCCCTCTGTCATGTATCATACAAACATTTATGTACCCAGTGATCTTCCTCTTGGTTTAGAGAACATGTGTGCTAAAATACATAAAGATTTGAGCAAACAATGCATTTTGTAATATTCCGTAAGTTAAGCACCCTCTACCATCCACAGAACGAAATTTTATACAGACAGTGACATTCCTCTTGCTTTTAAGGTAGTGTGTGCAAAATTACATCAATATCGAAACAAAACTGTAGATATCTATGCTGTAGGAACGCAGGGTTACAATGGACAACGCACTTTGCTGTTCTCAAATATTCCAGTTTTATTTCATACAACCCTTGTAGTGAGAATGACGAAAACAACAAAAAAAAAAAAAAAATGGATCTGTGAAATCGGTCGAGCCGTTCTCAAGTTATGGCACGACCAAGGTATTTAGGGATCCATTTTAATGTTCCAAAGTACCCTCCCCCATGCACCGTATGAAACTTCAGGTAGACGGTGACCTTTCTCTTGTTTTGAAGGTCAAGCGTGCGAAATTTCGTGAAAATCGGAATGAAACTGTAGATTTCGTGAGTCTGTAGGAGAAGTAAGCACCGCCATGCACCTATCACAAAATACTTTCTTAGGTGACGTTTTCTACCTATAAACTACATTCATGGCAGCTTTCAGCTTCATAGGTGAAGTAGTTTTCGAGATTTCGAGTTTAATCAGTGAGTGAGTGAGTGTCCAAAAAAAAAAATGTTCAAATGTTTGTATAGTCTATGGGACTTAACTACGGGGTCATCAGTCCCTAAACTTATGAACTACTTACGAACTAAGACGGTACAAATATCCATGCCCGAGGGGGGATTCGAACCCCCGACCGTAGTGGCCGTGCAGACCGTGACTGGAGCGCCTCAGTCCCCTCGGCCACCGAGTGAGTGTCCTTTCGCATTATTATAGACAGAGATTAAGAAAACAGATTGCTTAATTTTGGATGCAAAAGAATGAAGGGAGACTTGCAGACAAAAATGAATAGTAACATGTAAATCTGAAATGCTAACTTTATTTGAAACGATGTCAAGTCTGATGCGTCAGTTTTACGGCATCTAGAGCGAACTGTTGTGAGCGGTAGACTTCGTTTAATCATTTTGTGGGGGAGGGAGTCAGTTACAAAACGCTTCATAAAAGTCCGAAATTACATTATAACTTTGTTACAGGTTCGTAACTACTCCCGTTTTCCAATAATTGACGGATAAATATGGGTATTCTCAAGCGGTAGCCTCTCATTATTTCTGACGTCATATCTCCTGACCTATGTGTAGTGCTCTTTTGGTTTTGGTTAAGGAACCATCGTTGGAGTGCGGTGAAAAGTTCACCAAAGTTTTATTGTAATCGAATAAAGTATAAGAACATATAGAGGACATACAGACAAACATTCATTTTTGTGTATTTAGAAGATTTAATTTCCTCATTGTATCATTACATATTCAATCTGCAGCGCCAAAATCTCTCTCTTTAAATTACTTATAACAGCGCAAAACACACATATACAGCACTACCACACACTTGAAAGTGCTTATATTAGTCCTCAAAGTGCAGATGCGGGATTTCGATGAAGTCGTTAAAAGAAAGGGGAGATAGAACAATGTGCACACCTCACTAAAGCCACGTTTTCCAAATCACTTTCGCATTCATGTAGTACAATATCAACAGCCACCCTAATTACATTTTCAAATGATGATGTTGGTATATAAATATACCCTGGCTTTCGCCAACCATATTGAAACATAGGCTTATACGTAGGTGCTGCAAATTGACTGTAAATCACTTGTAGCTTGGCACCTTGTAGTCTTACAAAATCAATAATCCCTAATATTTGGAGCACGAGCATAGGATTAGTTCTCTTCATATCACTGCACTGCAGACAGTTTACACAGTAACTCTCTTTCGAACACTTCAAGAGACAAATACGTACTGCAGCTATACCACTCACGCAACTGGAGCACTGGTTAGTGCAGCTACACTATGCCACCATCTAGTGATGCTAGAAGACAAGTTCCGTGTTTTGCATGGAAATGACGTGCACCAATGTTTTTTTTTAATGATTGCTTGTTATTCTAAGCGTGTTTTCGAGCGGTTCCGAGAGTTCGAGTTCAAAGGCGTCCTTTGTTAACTCATTGCACCGCTACAGGTGATGACACGCATACAGTGTGCATGGCAATGATGGTTTTCTCTGCCACATCACAAACCATATCACAACAAAATCGGTCTGTTACGCAACAAGTGGGGTCTGCCCGTACTATTCGACGTAGTTTGCAGCAGAGTGGTCTGTCCTTAGGATGTCCATTTACTGTGTTCATTGCTAAGTCCATAGTTGGCAATAGTGCGATGAACGACGGATGTGGGCGAATTAATGGAACGACTGTTTTTACGAACGAACCACGAATCCGCCTGCACGACCTCGATCGTCGAATTAGTCTGGAGACAGCGTCATGAGAGAACAGCTGACTTACACATCGCCGTGCTACCCCTACACCCGGTATTGTGGTCCGCAGTCATCAATTAAAACTTCCGGGCTAAATTGTCGTGCTCGATCGGTGAAACTTCTTCGCCCTGACGTTTCGTTGTCTACTGCGGACAACATCTTTGCACCTCAGAAGAAGTTGTCCTCAGTTGACAACGAAACGTCAGGGCGAAGAAGTTTCACCGATCGAGCACGACAATTTAGCCCGGAAGTTTTAATTGATGAAAACGCCGGTCGTGAAAGCGTACATGTTATGTGGTCTGCAGTGTTACTGGATTTCACTCCGGAAGCCCCCTCCTAGTACGCATTGATTGCAAACTAACCTAGCGTTACTCGCTCTGGCGTGACCGCGTCGTGTAAGGCATCATGGTACGGACTGGGCGGTCTCTCCCGCCGGATGTTCGAGTCCTCCCTGGGGCATGGGTATGTGAGTTGTCCTTAGTGCAAGTTAGTGTAAGTGATTTCTAAGTCTCGGAACTGATGACCGTAGTAGTTTGGTGTAATAGGTTTACAAACAGTTGAACTACCCAATGATGTAACTCTGAAGTATTGCAGCCTGTTGTCCTCCAAAACCATAGGACTTGCTGACGGCCACATTGCAACACGATAAAGCTAGACTATGTGTGGTACGCAATGTTTAAGACGTGTTCGTCACCCATCGGCTACAGAACCATTTGTGTGGGATACACCTTCACAAAATCAACTTCGGCAGTATGCATAGGCAGGCCGGCATATCAAGTGTTCAAATGTTCAAATGTTTGTAAATCTATCGGACCAAACTGCGTAGTCATCAGTCCGTAGCTTACAAACTACTTAAACTAAGGTAAACTAACCTAAGGATAAACACACACACACGCTCCAGGGAGGTCTCGAACCTCCGACGGCGAGCAACCGCGCGCTCCGCAGCGAGGCTACTCCACCGCGACCATATCAAGTGTCTCCTTGATTCAATACCAAGGCGTGTATCAGCAGTTATTGTCACAATTGGTGGCAACCTTCAGCACTGACTTCATCATCTTTCCCTTACGTAGATCTGTGTTTTCTATCATGTGATCTTTATACAGTGTGTTGTCTCTCAAATAAATTTGATTCTGATATCTGGTACTTTTTGCTCTTTCGTTTTGGATGGGCAGCAACGCAAAATCTACATAGTAACTAGTGACAGAAGCAACTGCTGTGTCGTTTGCTGCCGTGAGAAAATGGCTGCGGGATCTGAGGCGACGTTCCCGTAGGAGGTTTCAGTCCTCCCTCGGGTATGAGTATCTTTGTGTGTTGTCGTCAGCATAAATTACTTCAAGTAGCTTCTTAGTCTAGGGATCAATGACCTCTGACTTTTGCTTCCTTAGTTTTACAAATCTTATATATTAAAAGAATCTACGAAAACTAAAGGCAGTCGATCGACCAACTACCCGGATGATATCCTTTTTTTTTTTTTTTTTTGCTTTAAACGAAAGGTATTCATCCACACATTTGTCATCAAGTATCAGAATTATCTAAAGTCTTTCCATCCTTTACTTTTATTCAAACTTGGTATCCTGCTTTCCTTGCACTGAATATTATAATCGGTCTGTTTTACGATATCTAGTTAAGGTACGCAGTTCTTTTTGACCTAAAAACACTCAGCGGATCCAGCTCTTTCATTTGCGCTTGAAAACACTTGCACTGATTAATTCTGAAGAAAGCTATGCGTGAACATCCAACTTCACTTCAATTTTTCCCACTGTTTTGTCATTTCACAAACGGTGTAAAGTATTCGCACTGGCCCTCTTGTATCTTTTGAAGACAATTCATATGTTTGTAAAGCTATGGGAACCAAACTAAACTAGACTAAAAAATCACTAAAACTAACATGAACTAAGGACAACACACACGTACACCAAAACACATTTTTTTAACATAACATTTACTTCCACTCGATAAAACAAGAGAGATCTAGGAGTCCAGCCATGCGAATACTCGACAGTTTAATACTTCGTAAGGAAACGCTCACAAATCATGGAAGGCCAGTGTAGGCGATTGTAATGAGCAGTTACAAAAATTTTAGAGTTTAAGAGATTATCACAACGTCATAGACTCCTCGAAATATGAAAAGTGGGTCAGGGAGAGATCACTAGTATTTTCATTACTTTATATTGTTCTCGCTGTAGCTAATGCCGCTTCCCCCAATAAGGAGAGCAACGATGTCTTTTTAAATTGGAAAACGTATTCGTCAGGATATGGTGAGAGCCCATCTATATTCATTGATCAACATGAACAAAACAGGCCGATGCAGTTATAAAATCAGCAGTAGTTTAACCAAACATGGTGTACTGCATTACGACTTCATCCACAGCCACATTCAATTTAATCCCATAATATGGACAAGTGTATAGAAAAAAGTAACCTAACGTGAGATTAAGAACAAATTTATTCCTTCATTATAAAACACTGTGAGTGTGTAAAGAAAATCGAAGAGCAGGACGATGAAAGATAAAGTTTACGGAATCAAACATAGCAAATGATGTTAAGTGTGGGGCGTGATACTGATCTGAATAGAGGTACTCACATCGATTGAAGCAATGCTGATTACACGGGTGAAGATGCAGGTAAATCAGTCGACAGGGCCGGTGGAAGTGAGATAAATAACGACTGCAGAAGACGAAGCGGCCAAGTGTGGACCGTTGCCGAAATACACTATGTTACAGGAATAAATAGCGGCAACGAATAATCCACAGAATTACGTCAGTTAATAATTGTTTTAATTGGAATGTGCATTTGTCTCTGCTATTACTCGAATGTATATATGTACGTCTTCTTAACAGTGTAGTTACTGTTCATGACAAAATTGTGTACATGACCTGACTAAGGTTGTAAAATAGACCCGCTTACACTTCGCCATATCGTTAGCATCACCTCGAACACCTCTGCTCGTCCGTTGTCTGTAATGGACTTCCCTTTGTTGTCTTTGCGCTCTTGTGCACACAAGTTTGCGTCAACTGTAATTGTTTATGAGACGGGAAATCCTCCAGCCACCCCCTAGAGCAACAACGCGTCGGGTTTTGCAGTCTGCAAAAGTCTGCAAGAGAGTTAGCAACTCTTTTGATGTGTCTCTGCTGCGTTTTATGCTAACGTCTCTGTGCAGTATTAAACCGTTACAAGCTTATCACGATGGTGATACACAACAACTTGATGCATTCATTCTGGACGTGGGAGATTAAAGATAATTTCCGTCCACGTGTAGTATTCAGTGACGTGGAAAGGGTCCCTGTCAAAGGAAAGTTTAACAACAAGAGACAGAGACAGACAGAGAGAGAGAGAGAGAGAGAGAGAGAGAGAGAGAGAGAGAGGGAGAGAGATGGGGAACGCGGCAGCCAAATAACGCAGTCAATCGCCCATGTGTTTTTTCCCGAGAAAAGATTCGTGTGGCGAAGTGGCGCTTTGAAAATAAAACGACTTGTAGTTTGTACTTTATCGTGGAACAGGTGATTGTAGAAAAGACGTACAGATTTTCCTTTTTCCAGAATTCTGAGAACTTACCGAAAATTTCGCTTTTTTAATGGAACAGATTCCCATCATGCTGTTATCTCTATATTAGGGCATTCCTCAACAACTAATAGACTCCCAGTTCTATAAAGAATCCACCTCACGGGTACATAAAAGATTCAAACGGCTGATCACTTTACAATCAGTAACTGTATTAAATATTTGACTTAATGCAGAAAAACATTATGGAAAGTTTGAAGCTTAACACTTTGTGGCAGTCACTAAACGTGAATTAATATTATGCCAAGATTGCAATTTGTTTTTATCTTTTTACTTTTATAATATACCGTCAAACGGGGTGATTTCGGAGACCGGGGTGATTTCGGACAGCGGGGTGATTCGGACGTTATGGTTTATCTTCTCTTTCCCGCTGTGTAGCAACGAATTAGCGCTGATTTCCACCCTGCGCGCTGCTCATTTTATGCAACAGACTAATTCCCACGTCCCGCACTGTCGCGTTTGGATCGATTGTTTACCGACGCAATAATCAGTCGGAAAGTCTCATTGTCGAAAGATCTCACTGTGTTATGTACCGGAAACTTTCTGTTTTTGCCACTGGCGGAAAAGTGTTGTAGCGTCAGTTGCCAAAGAGATCAGTAGGCTGCGGCATTGTGGTAAGTTTTGTACCAGTTTGTCACGAGTTTTGTGTAAAGTTTTAAAGTAACGGAATTTCTTTTTTTTTTTTTCAAAAATTGTGTACTTTGTTGGGTGATTTCGGAGAATGCCGAGAACGTATAAAAGTAAGAAAGGTATTCAAGATCAGTGTAATTATGACCCGGAAATTTTATAGAAAGCAGTCCACAGGTTGATTTTGGACACTTTATTTGTCTATATCAGGCAGAAGTAGATGCTCATGTAGGTTTGAATATTTTATTGGTTATACATATACCCTATCACATCCGTAAAATAACAATGAAATCTGACAAAACCTTCCAAAGTTATAGTGAAAATAATCTCAAAACTGTTCCAAATCACCCCGTTTGGCGGTTTAATATACGGTGCGGCATTATGGGAGGAAGCATAATTGGCACCTATTTTATCGATGGCAATCTAAATGGTGCAATGTACGCTGATTCCTTAAGTAATGTTCTACCGATTTTACTACAAGATGGTTCACTGTATAACAGAATGGCAATGTACTTTCAACATGATGGATGTCCGGCACATGGATCGCGTGCAGTTGAAGCGGTTTTAAATGGAATATTTAATGACATGTTGATTGGTCCTAGAAGTACAATTCCATGGCCCGCTCGTCCATCGGATCTTACATCCCCAGATTTCTTTCTGTGTAGTAAATTGAAGGATATTTGCTATCGTCATTCACCGACAACGCTTGAAAACATGCGTCAGCCCATTGTCAATGCATGTGAGATCATTACTGAAGACGAACTACTCGCTGTTCGTTACGCGTATTGACAAATGAATTGAAGTTAAAGGAAATCATTTTGAACACTTAGTGTAGTCATGAGGTAATTACAGATAATCACGCAGTAACAGCATGCGTTCTTATAATGTATGATAATTTCACAAAACTACATATATCACACTGGAACACCTGAAATAAAGTTCAAACGTACCTATGTTCTGTGTTCTAATTTAAAAAAAAAACTACCTGTTCGTTAAAAATTGCAATATTTTTGTGAATATCACAGCGCTATCAATCACAAAGCGACAAAAGTGTTCCAAATAAAACATTCATATTTATTTACGTACTGGACGAGAATGTGATAAAAACGGGGGTACCTATTTTAAAAAATGCAGTTGATATCCGTTTGACCTATGGCAGCGTCATCTAGCGGGCCAACCATAGCACCATCTGTTTTTCCCCTTCAAGCTATAAAAGTTTTGTTCTTTATAGTTTTTTCTTTTTATGCTTATTTGGTGAGATATTTGGCCTGGACAGGATCAATGGACCACCCTGTATATTTTGTTATGTTCGTTTTAATATAGGGGTGTAGAAAAAAATAGGGAAAGTGCAAAGAAGCAGTTGAAAATTCTAAGGGATCGAAATCGGTAAATTTTTAAGGAGTATTGTATTCGTCTTTTATGCAATGCTATTATGTTCATCCGGCGGAAATAAAATTTCGCATACTTGAGCTTCAAAGCAAGAGGAGTGGCATTGTCTTCACAATAAATCCCACAGTGCATGGCGGAGAATACTTTGTAGTCGACTTCAACATCAATCTACAGCGTCATTCCTGTCTTGACAAAATTCTGCAAACTTGATGTTCAAAACAATAGAAATATAACTGTCTACATGAGATTTAGGACTATGCGTGACGAATCTTACTTCAGACTTAAACACCCACTGACCGATCCTCATGAATTTGATAGGTAATTTACCATATACCATAAAACCACAAACAAGCAACAGTACCTCTACTTTGACAGCTGCCATGCCTTTCATATTAAACGATCCCTTCCCTGCAGCATAGGCATCCGTTCAAATGTTTGTATAGTCTATGGGACTTAACTACGGGGTCATCAGTCCCTAAACTTACAAACTACTTATGAACTACTTACGAACTAGGACGGCACAAATATCCATGCTCGAGGGGGGATTCGAACCCCCGACCGTAGTGGCCGTGCAGACCGTGACTGGAGCGCCTTAGTCCCCTCGGCCACCGCGGCCAGCTAGGCATCCGTGGGAAACTTATCTGCTCCAGTAACGAATCCCTCACCACCTACAACAACAATCTATCCAATGCTTTCCTCTCCCGCAACTACCCTACAGACCTCGTCCACAAGAAGATCTCCCGAGCTATCCCTAACCCTAGACCACCCAGAAGCATCCCCTTAGTCACCCAGCCTGGAATGCCTCAACAAACTGCTCCGACAGGGCTACGACTTTCTCAAGTCATGCCCTGAGATGAGATCATGACTCCAAATTGTTCTTCCCACAGCACCCATAGTAGCTTTCCGGCGTCCTCCAAACCTCTGCAACATCCTCGTCCAACCTTACAACGTCCCAAAAGCACCCTCCCAACCTATTGATTCCTTTCCCTTCAACCGATCCCCCTGCAAAACCTGTCAAATGCATCCTCCCACTACCACGTACTCCAGCCCCACCACAGGAAAAAGCTACCATATTCAAGGCAGGGCCACATACGAAACAACACGCGTCATATATCAACTGACAAGTGTCCACTGCGCAGCCTTTTATGTTGGTATGGCTACCAACAAATTGGCTGAGCGGATGAATGGTCACAGATGGACTGTTCGCCTGGAGAATACCCAATATTCTGTGGCACGGCATGCCCTCCAGCACGACTCATGATTCCAGGAACCACACGTGCCATTTGGATACTACCAACTAACACCGATCCCTCAGAGATATGGAGGTGGGAACTTGCCCTCCAACATATCCTCTGCTCACGCCACCCCCTGGCCTAAATCTACGCTAACCCCTCCCCCTTCAAATGTTCAAATGTGTGTAAATCTATCGGACCAAACTGCGTCGTCATCAGTCCGTAGCTTACAAACTACTTAAACCTACGTAAACTAACCTAAGGACGAACACACACATCCATGCCCCAGGGAGGACACGAACCTCGACGGCGAGCAACCGCGAGCTCTGCAGCGAGAAGCTTTAGACAGCTCGGCTACTCCACCGCGGCCCGTGATTTTCCTAAATCACTCCAGGCAAATGCCGGGATGGTTCCTCTGGTCTCCGCAGAGAGACGCATTAGACCGCTCGGCTACTCCACCGCGGCTAACCCCTCCCTCTCCTCTATCCTCAACTCACCTATCCATTATGCTTTCCTTACCTTCTCTCTCTCTCTCTCTCTCTCTCTCTCTCTCTCTCTCTCTCTATGTGTGTGTGTGTGTGTGTGTGTGTGTGTGTCTTTCCATCTTTCCCTGTTAATCAAAAACGTTTTAGTCAACCCCCCTTCTCCTACACCCCTCAGCATCATTCAGTATAAATTTGAAAATTTTTACCTCCCTATCTACATTATTCCTTGATTTATCAAGTTTTCAAATTTATACTGACTTTTTGATCACCCAGTATATCCTCTTTGGCATGGCTGAGTACTACTACACAGTATCTCTGACTTTCCCAATCCCCTAACACCATCCTCATGACTTAGCTCGTGAATTACCTTCCCCTTCCTTTTCCATTCCTTTTTTCTTCTTTTTTGCCTTCTCTCTTACCTGAAGAAGGAACTCGTCCTTTTTTCTTTCTGTGTGTAACTATCGGCGATACAGCAAAAAGATAAGTAATGGACAGCCAATCTATCTCTTTTGAAAAGCTAATTTATATTACCTAGATAATCACCAGCGGTCTGAGCAATAAAACGTACTGGCTGGCCGCTGTGAACTGCTGACGTGGCCCACTTCAGTCTAATACCGCATTAACAGCGGATACATCGGAAGCCATTACGTTTTATTTTTCAGACTACTAGTTCTTTACCAGCTAATACGAGGGTTAGAACTTAAATAGTACCAACACTGCTGTGGAGACACTATGCAATGGAATCTACTATTGTCGCTGATAGCACACGTTTTTGACGTACCTACCCTACTTCCGTCCCACGTCATCGACGTGCGAACAATCTAGGGAAACACATTCACTTGTGAGCGAGCGGTCTAACGTAACGTTGTCACTATGGTCCTCCACGGCAGACCGTCAATGCGAAAGAAGCGGCAACACTTTCTGCCCAACCCACCCATCATTTTGCACAATGCGCGGACGCATACAGCGCAAGCTGTGGTTGCTCTGCTCAGTCGATGGGACTGGAAAGTGCTATACCATCCACCATACTACCCGGATGTAAGTCCTTGTGACTTTTATTTGATTCAGAAGGTGAAGGAACCACTTCGTGGTATTCGCTTGAGAATTGTTCCAGAAATTCTACAGGCAGTATACTGCTCCATTCGCACCATCAACAGAACAGGCTCTGCTAGCGGCATAGTACGCCTTCCACACAGCTGGTAATGGGTACTACTCAACGGTGGTGACTGATTTGAACAACAGTAACAGGTGAAAACATGTAGCGCTTTTGTATCGGTTGTGAATAAATAGTTGCCCCTATTTAAGTCCCAACTAACTTTATCAACATCTTCATGCGATACTCTGCAAATAACATTTAAGTGCCTGGCAGAGGGTTCGTCGAACCACCGTTACACTATTTATCTCCCATTCTATTCTCGAATAGCGCGCGTGAAGAAAGAACACCTGAATCTCTCCGTTCGAGCTCTGATTTCTCGTATTTTATTTCGATGATCATTTCTACCTATATAAATCGGAGTCAACAATATATTTTCGCATTCGGAGGAGAATGTTGGCGATTGTAGTTTCGTGAGTAGCCCACGCCGCAGTGATAAGCGCCGTTGTTGTAATGATTCCCATCCCAAATCCTGCATCATATCCGTAACGCTGTGTCCCCTGTATCGTGACAATACGAAACGAGCTGCTGTTCTTTGGACTCTTTCGATGTCATCCGTCAAACATACCTAGTAAGGATCCCACACTGGGCAGCAATACTCTTTAGTAGTTCTGTTGCATCTTTTAAGGGTCCTTCCAATAAAACGCAGTCTTTGGTTCGCCTTTCCCACGACATTATCTACGAGTTCTTTCCAGTTTAAGTCTGAAGTAATAGTTACTCCTAGGTATTTTGTGGAGTTTTTGGCCTTTACTTTTGATTGATTTTATCTTGTAAAGAAAGTTTAACGGATATCTTGTAGTACCCATATGGACGACTTCATACTTCTCTTAATTGCCAATTTTTACACCATAGTGATATTCAGATCGTTCTGCAGTTCGTTTTGATCTTCAGATAATTTTACTAGACGGTAAATGACGGCGTCATCTGCAAACAACCTAAGAGAGCTACTTAGATTTTCTCATAAATCGCTTATGCAAATAAGGAATAGCAGAGGACCAATAACACTACCCTGTGGAACGCCCTAAATCACCTCTGTTTTGGTCCATGTCTTACCATCGATTACTACAAACTGTGTCCTCTCTGACAGGAAATCCCCTATCCAGTCGCAAATTTGGGGCGATATACCATTACCACGCAATTGGATTAAAAGCCGTTTGTGAGGTATGGTGTATACAACATGAGCATATTCAGCTGAATGTGTAAGCATATCATGTTGTATGAAAGCGAAGGCTTTCGTGACTGTTGTCACTGTCAATAAAATTCTTCTGGGTATGAGACCGCGTCGTCATTTTTTTTAAATCTACCGACGTTTCGGTCACTGTTGCAGGCGGCCTTCATCAGGATCCGTGTGTGACTGCTCAGACCCTGATGAAGGTCGCCTGCAATACTGGTCGAAACGTCGGTAGATTTTAAAAAATGACGCCGCAGTCTCATTCCCAGAAGAATTTTATACGTCTCGCGTTGTAGTTTTATTATGATGAAGACACCCTTAGTGGTAATCTAAACCTAGATAAATTAGAATGATTTTATAGCAACTGGGGCTGCATTTTCTTAGACAGTAAATTACGTTAATTCAGTTGCTGCTGCAAACAGGCCTTGTTCAAAATCTTATGATTTATGTCTTCGACTACATGTCGCCTAGTATTACCAGAGGATGCGCCAAAGAGTGTGCGCAAGCAGTGTTTTGGAGATGTTGACATTTAAGGTTTTCTATTAAAAGGCTGTTGTAGTTGCTACAATTGTTTTACGATAATGGACGGCCATCATGTCCACAAAACATCATAGCCAAGAAAATTATATCAGAAGTTTCATCAATCAAGCTTGCATAAATGATGACTGCACATATGTATCTTTGTGAATGATCGAGATATCCTTCACATCAATAGATCGATCTCAAGTAAATTTTGTACGCGTATTGCTTGGCCCCAACACTTTGACGTATTAAGCCTCCGAGTTAAATAAGGAAAGGAAATACACGGGTATAAACGTGATGTTTTTCAACTCCTTCGTGTAGGCTACTCCGCACGACACACAGGATACGGAAAATGTCACCAGTCTGCGTTTACGACCTCCTTTTGAAGGCCGAATACACGTCAGGGATAAGGAAAAGATTTCCAGCCCTAGACAAGCAGGCTACCTTGCACAGCAGATGCGTAGCGGGAGCAGTATTGCCCTGTTTTTTAGGGGCTGCATAAAAATTTAGATGTTTGTAAATCTATCGGACTTGACTGCAAAGTGATCACTCCGTAGCTTACAAACTACTTAAACTAAGGTAAACTAACCTAAGGACACCACAAACATCCATGCTCGAGGGAGGATTCGAACCCTCGACGGCGGACGGTCATGCGCACCGCAACAGGGCGCTCCAACGCGCACGGCTAACCCGCCGCGGCAGGGGCTGCGTATGTGAATCGGAGCAGCTCGTTAGAAGGGCTGAGATGGATAAATAAGGATGGATTATGTGTACGAAAAGCGGAGGAGGAGATACGTAAGCGTAGAGGAAGCAGTAAGAGGGGGCCTGAGAGGGCAAGGGACTGATGACCCCGTAGCTAAGTCCCATAAGTTCTACAAACATTTGAACATTTGAGAGGGCAAGAGGAGATACACAAAGTGAGAGACATGTAATATCAGTATGCCTTGTGAGCTAAATATGGTGATGAACATGGTTAAAAAGAGAGAGAGAGAGAATGAGATTTGATTGTGAGAGAAGGGCGAGGAGGTTATGGGCAGGAGAAGTAGTGGAAGATTGGAGAGACAATAAGAAGGACAAAGAGATGTAATTGAAAGGAGGGAGGATCTAAGTGGGATTGTGCTGAGTTAAATGGAGGCTGAGGTGAGCACAGAAAGGGGGAAGGAGAAAATGTGTGCAATATAATTTAGATTACGCTTTTGAACGAAGGAATGAGTAAAGGCTTGTGCACTTTTGCAGGAACTGGCGTTATTTTGGTAAAAAACAGTCTTGGGTGCACAAAATCGATGTTCCACTTATTTATTCGTGACGCGTTTCGCGTCTTCTGGACATCATCAGACGTTGAAGGGAAAATTTACAAATTTTTGATATATATATATATATATATATATATATATATATATATATATATATATATATATATATATATATATCCTCCCCCCTCCCCCACGCCAAACGTTAATGTGGTCAAGTGGCTTGCAGTATGTAAGATACATGCTATGAGAAGGTATACCTTTCATATTCAAATGTTCATCGAATTTGAGACCAGTGTCAAGCTAGTCAGGCATGGGTCATTTATCTTTGGTTGCAGGCTTATTTTACGATGGCAGTACTATCTACATCTACATACATACTCCGCAATTCACCGTAAGGTGCGTAGCGGAGGGTACACTGTACCAGTACTAGGCATTTCCTTTCCTATTCCACTCCCAAATTGAACGGGGAAACAAGGAATGCCTATATGCCTCCGTACGAGCCCTAATTTCTCTTATCTTGTCTTTGTGATCTTTACGCGAAATTGATATTGGAGACGGTGATAGTATTGTTGCCGGGAAGTAAGGTTGTGATTATTGAGAGTGTAGACTTTGCTAGGCGTGCGGATGAGATTGCAGAAGCGTGGGGACCGTCGTTGTGTGCAGTTTTCGTTCCGGCGGGATAGCCGAGGAGATGAGATTTTGAGACTTGAATGCTGAACCAAGCTGTTTGTTTAAAATATGGAGACGAAAGGTATAGATGACGTTGGAGAGACGATCTTTTGAAGTTTTTATAAGGTACAGTTTTTCATGAAATACTTGGCATGTTTCTATGACACAACTTCGCATTGTTAGGCTGAATTGATTGGTTTTCACGCAGTTCAATCATATCTGTGAAATATGTATCGTAGAATGAAAAAATTCTGAATGTACATTCAGTGGTACGTTTTTATACCGCCCGTAAAACGTCCCACAGCCATTAGCCCAGCGGAATCGACTATGACGGCATGATGGATCTCTACAGGATTTCACAACATTCTGATTATCACTTCGGGTTTTCTACCGCATAGTAAAATCAAATCGATTCGGCATTTCGGCGATCTAAGTGTTCGCCGTCTTCAGAAGAACACCTCAGCTGCAGAGTTCCGCCAAGTACAGAAGACACATTTCTCAACATTGTTGCCACGGCCGACAGAGATCTTTTGTCAGCTCGGACGTTAAATAATCTATTTATTTCATGTTTCTGTGCTAGTTGTTGTAGAAATCACAATCAGTGGCCTCGAAATTGCCGTACCCGAAATTCCGCAAACACGACAACGTTGCACAAACGCTTGTCTGTCTCGACTACGAACTTAAAAGTCTCCAATAAATTTTCTCTAACAATGATATGACTCACTTGTACTAGACTATCTCGGTCATTATTTAGAGGGCACAGAATTTTACGTTTCATCCTACATTAAAAAACGAGGTATTTGTATTACAAAAATTAACACATTTTAGTTATGTGTTTGTGTAACAGAATCGATCGAATTCAAGATAGTGTGCTATAAGATTGCAGTCATCGCGATTGAAGAACATCAAAAATGAATTTAGTTTTTTGAATATTTAAGAGCCGGCCGCGGTGGTCGAGCGGTATGCTGTGAGCCGGTCACGTTCTGCACGGCCACTACGGTCGGGGTTCGAATCTCCCCTCGGGCATGGATATTTGTGCCGTCCTTAGTATTAGCTAGTTCATAAGTGGTTTCCGTCCTTGGTATTAGCTAGTTAATAAGTGGTTTGTAAGTTTAGGGACTGATGACTCCGTAGTTAAGTCCCATAAGCTCTACAAACATTTGAACATTTGAATATTTAAGAGATACTCTTTGATCTCTGGAAGAATTCGTAACTCACTGCAGTGTGGAATTCACTATTACATTCAACACGGGAACATATACTGTAACTAGCAAACGTGTGCAGTAAATTGTAACATGCCACGTGCTGAACTAGTTCTGTGAGTGAAATATGTGGCCCATTAGATCGGGGCTTTATGGCCATGTTTACACAGTGAGTACTTTTGTAGTAACGAGGAAAGTATTTCACACTGAAGTATGTGGCGGCTCTTAACCGCACATGTACTATAATTAAAAAAAATATATGTGTCGTTTATTTGGCAAGTTCATTTGTACATGTTTACAGTATGAGTCTGGATCTAACTACGCGTCACAATACCCAGTTTTCAGTATGCTGACGTGTAGTTCCGAGTCGCTCGGAAATGTCACTACGGTATGGGGCGCCACGTTTCGAATTGCGCGGCTGCTTGCGTCGGGGTGGAGTCCTCCTTCAGACATGAGTGTGTGTGTGTGAGTGTGTGTGTGTGTGTGTGTGTGTGTGTGTGTCGCCCTTAGTCTAAGTTGGTTTAATTACACTACTGGCCATTAAAATTGCTACACCAAGAAGAAATGCAGATGATAAACGGGTATTCATTGGACAAATATATTATACTAGAACTGACATTTGATTACATTATCATGCAATTTGGGTGCATAGATCCTGAGAAATCAGTAACCAGAACAACCACCTCTGGCGGTAATAAAGGCCTTGATACGCCAGGGAATTGAGTCAAGCAGAGCTTGGATGGTGTCCACAGGTACAGATGCCCATGCAGCTTCAACACGATACCACAGTTCATCAAGAGTAGTGACTGGCGTATTGTGACGAGCCAGTTGCTCGGCCAACATTGGCCAGACGTTTTCAGTTGGTGAGAGATCTGGAGAATGTGCTGGCCAGGGCAGCAGTCGAACATTTTCCGTATCCAGAAAGTCCCGCACAGGACCCGAAATATGCGGTCGTGCATTATCCTGCTGAAATGTAGGGTTTCAGAGGGATCGAATGAAGGGTAGAACAACGGGTCGAAACACACCTGAACTGTAACGGCCACTGTTCAAAGTGCCGTCGATGCGAACAAGAGGTGACCGAAACGTGTAACCAATGGCACCCCATACCATCACGCTCACCAGAATAGCGATGAAGAATACACGCTTCCATTGTGGATTCACTGCGATGTCGTCAAACACGGATGTGACTATCATGATGCTGTACAAAACACCTGGATTCATCCGAAAATTTACGTTTTGACATTCGTGCAAATGTTCAAATGTTTGTACAGTCTATCTGACTTAACTACGGGGTCATCAGTCCCTAAACTTACAAACTACTTATGAACTACTTACGAACTAGGACGGCACAAATATCCATGCCCGAGGGGGAATTCGAACCCCCGACCGTAGTGGCCGTGCAGACCGTGACTGGAGCGCCTTAGTCCCCTCGGCCACCGCGGCCGGCGACATTCGTGCCCGCAGGTTCGCCGCTGCCTACACCGTCGCAGGCTCTCCTGTTTGTGATGCAGCGTCAAGGGTAACTGCTGCCATGGTCTCCGAGCTGATAGTCCATTCTGCGGCAAACGTCGTCGAACTGTTCGTGCAGATGGTTGTTGCCTTGCAAACGTCCTCTTGCCTCAGGGATCGAGACGTGGTTGGACGATCCGTTACAACCATGCGGATAAGATGCCTGTCATCTCGACTGCTAGTGATACGAGGCCATCGGGATCCAGCACGGCGTTCCGTATCGCCCTCC
Source organism: Locusta migratoria (assembly GCA_026315105.1). Classification (NCBI taxonomy): domain Eukaryota; kingdom Metazoa; phylum Arthropoda; class Insecta; order Orthoptera; family Acrididae; genus Locusta; species Locusta migratoria. The sequence continues at coordinate 213,238,865 of CM048749.1, forward strand.
TGAACCCGCCGATTCCATATTCTGCTAACAATCATTGGATCGCGACCAACGCGAGCAGCAATGTCGCGATACGAATAAACCTCAATCGCGATAGGCTACAATCCGACCTTTATCAAAGTCGGAAACATGATGGTACGCATTTATCCTCCTTGCACGAGGCATCACAACAACATTTCTCCAGGCAACGCCGGTCAACTGCTGTTTGTGTATGAGAGATCGGTTGGAACCTTTCCTCATGTCAGCACGTTGTAGGTGTCACCACCGGCGCCCACCTTGTGTGAATCCTCTGAAAAGCTAATCATTTGCATATCACAGCATCTTCTTCCTGTCGGTTAAATTTCGCGTCGTGGCACGTCATCTTTGTGGTGTAGCAGTTTTAATGGCCAGGAGTGTAGTTTGTAAAGACCAACGGAATATTCGGTTTCGTTTAACGTCATTTTTGGCCAAAATATTGGTTTCGGCTACAGTTTCTGTTTTTGGCCAGAAATCATCCGAATCTTCGGCTTGGTCGAAATTAACTTTCTCGAACTTCCCGATGAAGTCCGGTGGCGTCCTGGATGAATTCAGTCAACAATAACGCTTCACCTCAGTTGACGGTGCACCATTTAACAGCCAGGAGTCTCTCCTCCCACGTAAAATTTAGGGTATTTTGTTGTTAAGCACAATATAAAGGAATCATATCTGGTAGTGATATGCTATGTTAGTATCAATTTAACTTGATCACTATTGTACGTAATGGAACGGGTTATCATATTGTTATGCAGGAAAGTTTTACTGATGAGTTTCCTTAAAATCGAGGAACTTTTTTTAATAACTAATATGGGTTTAGGAAACATTGATCATGTGGTACACACCTTTCCCTGTTCAGATTGCGTAAATTTATAATGACATCAATCATATTGTTAGTCGGAACTGTGACTATTTTTCTAAATACTTTTCGAAGCAGTGTTTGAAACTGCTACGTATTCACGCATGCCAAAAAGTTGATATGTAAAGTTGTTTGTCGATTGCAAAAAACGTAAGTGAAAATGGCAATATAAAGCTAGTACTCTCAAGAAGGAAATCGTATAGGCTACTTATGGAAGCAAACAAATGATTACTTTCTGCGTATTTTGTATTGTGATAGTCATGGTGAGGTTCTGGCATTTCGTAGTATCCATTTGGCGTGTTTGTTGTGTACCTAAAGACTGAAGACTATCTTCCTACAAGAAGTACTGTGCAATTTGTGGTAGCTATACTCTCGTTAGTTCGAGGTGAACGGGACCACTATCACATCTATCGAAATTAAGTGTGACGAAGAAGATAATCGAAGTGAAAAATACACGTGTAAAAAATTGTTATAGTATTTTAGAACAACTTTTTAAACAGTAATTTACATTGGCAGCCCCAAGGTTTTAAAATCTTTTCATTATTTACTTGGCGTTATAACACTGGAGTGCCTTTGTCGGTGAAGGTAGAATGTACCTGCAGTTGCTGTTTTCGTTTTATAAACCTCGTACTTTTAGGAAACTCGTAATACCGAGACTCGAAATATCGAGTCTCCACTGGATCGAATTCAGTTTACTTATTGTCTAACTTCCTTTAGTTTTACTTTTTTATATAGAAATGTCACAACGAGGAGAAAAGAATCCAATTCGAAAGTACCGTCGAGTTGTCTAAATCTGTTTGCCTTCCGTGTCATCTTCTACGGACTCCTGTTAGGCTTACACACACTCAAGAAGACATAGTACAGGGAGGGGACCTTGAGAAATATGAGAAAACTAGAAATTTATGGTGTAACATGAATAAATGTTCAAATGTTTGTAGAGCTTATAGGACTTGACTACGGGGTCATCAGTCCCTAAACTTACAAACTACTTAAGAACTAGCTAATACTAGGGACGGCAGAAATATCCATGCTCGAGAGGGGGTTCGAACCCCCGACTGTAGTGGCCGTGCAGACCATGACTGGCGCGCCGCAGTCCCCTCGGTCACTGCGGCCGGCGTGTAACATGAATATACAGAAATTTTTCACTTATTTACGCAAGTTTTGGTTTCGCCCGAAAGTAGAAGAGGAGCCGAATATTCGGTAACGGTTTCGGTTTAGGCCGCAAATCATGTTTCTGTCGACTCTAGTTATAGATATACTAAAATTAACTTCGTATGGTGCATGGCGGAGGGTGCCTTAGAATTACTTAATTCATTTCTTCCGCCTTCACGCTGAAATGGCTGGACAGATAGGAGTAATTTGGAACCATGGTATCTTATACCCTGATTAATACATGGGCTACCTTTCGAAAGACACCGTATGGTGCGTGGTGGAGGGTACCTTACAATGGATTAATATGCCGGCCGCGGTGGCCGAGGGGACTGAGGCGCTCCAGTCACGGTCTGCACGGCCACTGCGGTCGGAGGTTCGAATCCCCCCTCGGGCATGTATATTTGTGACGTCCTTAGTATTAAGTAGTTCATAGGTAGTTTGTAAGTTTAGGGACTGACGGCCCCGTAGTCGAGTCCCATAAGCTATACAAACATTCGAACATTTTTTGATTAATATGTTTGTTTCGCTTCACGCTGAAACAGCTAGACGGGTATGAGTGGAATGTGGAATGAAAATAGCTTAAATTGTTAGCTGGTCACCATGAAAGTCAGCACATGTTTTCTTGAAGGAGATTTCTATAATCTGTAAGACACTGATTTTAGCGCGGCGGAGGCTACCTTGCGACTTTGACACCGTTTGACCAGTCACCATGAAACTTGGCACATATATGTATGTTTTCATACACAGGGTGAATCACCGAACACTTCCACTGCAAATATTGCGGAAACGAAAAGTGTGATTGATGTGCGGGTTTCACAGAATGGACTGGTAGCCAGGGGCTGGTATTTTTCGCCAACAAACAGATTGCAATATTAGAAAGTGTACTTTTATGCAAACATACTGCTTTTTAAATGGAACAAACTAAAAATAGGGTCAAAACGTTCCGACACCGACATTTGCATGTGCTAGTCAATCCGCATAGTTGCTAGGTATGATGATGTTATGTTTGCTTACAGCGTGCTTGAGTGCAGAGTGTAACAGTCCAAGCGGTAGGTCGTGAGTGTACGATGGGTTTTAACAATGCAGAAAAAGCCGACATGCTCATGGTGTATGGAGAGTGTAGGAAGAGTGGCGTTCGTTCTTGTACGGTGAATGCGTCAAGATATCCCAATAGACGTCACCCATCTCGGCAATTATTCATCAACCTCTTCAAACAATTAGTGATAGTGATAGTGTAACACCAAGACAACGTAACAGAAGGAAATAAGTGACGACAGACGAGGGGGAAGTTGATGTCCTTGCTGCTGTTGCAGTTAATCCGCATTTCAGCTCCCGCGCTATCGCACGAGGAAGTGGCATGAGTCAGGCAAGTGTCCTACGCATTCTCCATCGACATAGGTTCCATCCCTCACACATCTCTCTCCATCAAGAGCTGCATGGAAACGATTTTGAGAATCGTGTTAGGTTTTGTAGATGGGCTTTACGACAGGAAACTCCAGATGTATCATATATCTTGTTTAGTGATGAAGCCACATTTACCAATCATGGCCAGGTAAACCGGAGAAACATGCACTACCGACCTGCTGACAATCCCTCTTGGCTTCGACAGGTGGACCGTCAGCCTCCATGGAGTGTGAACGAGTGGTGTGGGATAGTGAACCAGCAGCTCATAGGCCCGTATTTCATAGACGGAACACTGTCCGCGCACAAGTATTTATGCCTTCTAAAAGACCATCTTCCACGGATGCTAGAAGACGTTCCTCTGCAGACTAAGAGGATTCTATGGTACCAACATGATGCCTGTTGAGCTCATAGTGCACGAATTACTGCAGCATGTCTTCATCAGTTGTTCTCAAATCGAAGATTGGACGCAGAGGACCTGTACCTTGGCCCGCCCGTTCCCGGATTTGACGTTTGTAGACTTTTTTCTGTGGGGAAAGCTTAAATTTGCTGTCTACAAGAACATACCAACCACACAATGATATACAACGACGTATTACTGCAGCCTGCTCGGACATATCCGCTTAAATGGTAGCACGTGTGCAGCGAACTGACAGCGTGTATTTCTGCTGCCGGTGGTCCTTTTGGTGACACCTGTGATGGTCATTTGTCGCGTCACTGGTGGAATCCACAGAACTACTGTATGCACTTGTGTTGTTCTTTAGTGTGTGTTACCACAAGTATTGTACATGTGTCGGCGTGGGGAACGTTTCAAAAGACGATTTTTCGTAAACGACCTGCAACAAACACTACTAATATTCTAGTGCACACTACTTTCAGTTTCTTAATGTCTACAGGCATTGTTCAATTTAAAAAAAACCTGCATATTTGCATAAAAGATACACTTTCTAAGTAATATTATAATCTGTTTGTTGACTAAAAATACGAGAACCTGACTACCAATCCATCCTGTGAAAACTGCATATCAATCGCACTTTCCGTTTCCGCAATATTTGCGGTGCAAAGTGATTCACCCTGTATAGGAGGGAGAGGAGTAGATGGCGGAGGAAACGGACAGAAAAAGGAGGGAGGAGACGGACAGAGAGAGGGGAGAGGAGGCGAATACGATAGGGGAAATGGTGACAGACAGGTGAAAGGAGATGAACAGAGGGAGTGGGAAGAGGAAATGGACAAAGAAAGGGACAGGAGGAGACGGGGGAGGAGCAGGCGAACAGAGAGACCGAAACATAATTTGAGGCCGAAACCGAAACCGTAACCGAATATTCGGCTCCTCTTCTAGTTTCGGCCGAAACCGAGACCATAACGGAAACTTGCGTAATTAAGTTAAAATTTCTGTATATCTACTTTACATCACAAATCACTAGTTTTTTCACTTTTTTCAAGATCCTCTGTCTGTACTAAGCCTTCTTCACTGTGTGTAACACTAATCAGGAGTCCGTAGAAGATGACACGGTAGGCAAACAGATTTAGACAATTCGACAATACTTTTATTAAATTCCTTCCAAATTGAATTCTTTTCTCCTCGTTGTGATATTTTTTTCTATAAAAAAGTAAAGTTAAAGAAGTTAGACAATACGCAAACTGAAGTCGATACAATGGAGACTTCATATTTCGAGTCTCGGTATTACGAGTTTGCGATAAGTACGAGGTTCATAAAACTAAAACAAATGCAAGTACATTCTATCTTCACAGACAAAGGCACTCCACCATTATAACGCGAAGTAATTAATGAAAAGACTTTAAAATCTTTACACAGCCAATGCAAATGATTGTTTATAAATTTTGTTTTAAAAATGTTATAGTTTTTTACACGTTTCAGTGTCGATTTTCTTGTTTGTCACACTTAATTCCAACAGTTAGATGTGATCCCAGTCCCGTTCACCTCGAAATAACGAAACTACTGTACAGCTACAGATTCCACAGTCCTGGATACTTTCTTGAAGGAAGATAGTCTTTAGGTGCAGAGTAAACATGCCAGATATTACGAAACGGCAGAGCCTTGACATGACTACCACAATACAAAATACGCAGGAAGCAATTATTTGAAACTTCCTGGCAAATTAAAATTGTGTGTCCGAACCGGGACTAGAACCTGGGACCTTTGCCTTTCGCGGGCAAGCGCTCTACCGACTGAGGTATCACTACAGGACTCACGATGCCGCTTCACAACTTTATTTCTGCCAGTACCTGGCCTCCTATTTGTCCCAGGTTCAGTCCCGGTTTGGGCACACAATTTTAATCTGCCAGGAAGTTTCATATCAGCGCACCCTCCGCTGCAGAGTGAAAGTTTCATTCAAGTAATTATTTGTTTGCTTCCTTAAGTACCGTCCTTACGATTTTGTTCTTGATAGCGCTAGTTTTATGTTGTTATCTTCACTTCCGTTTTATGCAGTGGACAAACAACTTTACATATCTCCTTTTTGGCATTCCTGAATACGAAGCGGCAGAAATTATTTCGAAAAATGAAGTCATAGTTCTAAGTAACAGTATGGTTGTTTTCAGTATAAATTTATGCGAACTGAAGAGGAAATGGAGTGTACCATATGATCAGTGTTTCCTAAACCTATATTAATTATGTTAACTGGCTTTCAAGGAAACTCCTTAATAAAACTTTACAGCATAACAATAAGATAACTGGTTCCATTACTTACAATACTGATTAAGATAAATTGTAAGTAACATAATGTATCACTATAAAGTACGATATGGGTGTGTGTTGTCTTTAGGTTAGTTTACCTAGGTTTAAGTAGTTTGTAAGCTACAGACTGATGACCACGCAGTTTGGTCCGATAGATTTACAAACGTTTGGACATTTTTTTTAGGCGTACTTAGGCAGTCCTTGCAGGTCGGTGATCACTGTGTCCCCAGTGGTGTAGGAGTCAGCGCAACTGCGTAGAAATGAGGAGACGTGAATATATTTCATTTTTACTGTAAATTGTTTTGTAATCTGGCTTTGTGACTGGCTGGAAGACTTCCTAAGTAATAGAACGCAGTACGTTGTTCTCGACGGCAAGTGTTCATCAAAGGCGAGTGTATCGTCAGGCGTGCCCCAGGGGAGTGTGATAGGACCGCTATTATTTTCTATCTATATAAATTATCTGATGGACAGAGTAACTTGTAATTTTGAGGCTGTTTGCTGTTGGTGTATGGGATGGTGTCGTCTGTAACTGACTGTAATAGAATACAGGATGAGTTAGACAAAATTTCTAGTTGGTGCGAAGAATGGCAGCTAGCTCTCAATGTAGAAAAATGTAAGGTGATGCGCATGAGTAGAAAAAGCAATCCCAAAGTGTTCGAATACAGCATTAGTAGTGAGCTTCTTGATGCTGTCGCGTCGTTCAAACATCTAGGCGTAACATTGCAGAGCGATATGAAATGGAACGAGCATGTAAGGACAGTTGTGAGTAAGGCGGACAGCCGACTTCGGTTTATTGGGAGAATTTTGGGAAGATGTACTTCACCTGTAAAGGAAACCGCGTATAAAACGCTTGTACGACCACGTCTTGAGTATTGCTCAAGTGTTTGGGACCCGCAGCAGATCAGTTTAAAGGAAGACATAGAGGCGGTTCAGAGGCGAGCAGCTAGATTTGTTACCGGTAGGTTCGACCAAAGCGCGACTGTCACGGAAATGCTCCGGCAACTCAATTGGGGATCGCTGGAAGAAAGACGACGTTCTTTTCGTGAATTTCTGTTAAGTAAATTTAGAGGGCCGGAATTTGAAGCTGAGTGTAGTACGATCTTGCTGCCGCCTACTTACATTTCGCGTAAAGATCACAAAGACAAGATAAGAGAAATTAGGGCTTGTACGGAGGCATATAGGCATTCTTTTTTTCCTCTTTCCATTTGGGAGTGGAATAGGAAAGGAAATGCCTAGTAGTGGTACAGTGTACTTTCCACCACGCACTTTACATTGAATTGCGGTGTATGTATGTAGATGTAGATGTATGCCGGGTCATTCAGTAAAGAATTCAGTTTCAGGACATAATCATCCCTTGTCAAGACAACCGTGGCATTACCCTTCCCAGCTGGTAAAATAATAATTTCATCATCATTCCTAAGGGAACGAATGGCGGCTCTCTCCGCAGAAGAGACGTTGTCCCGCGGTGGCCGGGCATGCCGCAATGTGTGGCAGACTTCTTGCCTAATTTCTTCTGCACGTTCTTCCGGGAGGCTGTATAATGCTTGTCCCACAGAGCAGATGAATTCGGCAACAGGAAGTCTCCTTGGAGCAGGCGCAAAGTTAAGACCTTTCTCTAGTACCGCCAAGGTGGGCCCATCCAACTCCTTATTTGAAACATTAATTACGGTACGTAGACGTATATGATCATCTGACGTCTCAGGATGAGAAAGCAGTCGTTCAAATTTGGACGACTCTGTTAACGGCGCTCCTATGTGCCCTATCTGATAGCGCCCAAGTGGAACCATCAATCCAGTCCCAAACATCTGCTGACAAATGGGCGGAAAGGTCCAAATGCAGATAAAACAAATCTTTGGAGACAAAATCCAGCTCTCTACGTGTAAAACGGATGCGTTCCTTTGGCAGGTCGATCTGCACAGTTTATGACACATGTGTAGCACATCGCTGTCACATCAGGCTTCTACAGCCCGAAAAATCAGCAGTTGCGGAACATTGTTTAAACGAGGAACATAGGATGTTGTTCGATGAAACTCGTATTGTGGCCAGCACATCCGGTTTTTGGGACAATGTTTATATAGAGTCGATTGAAATCAGGCTGCCAGAAAATTTAATTAATAGAGACAATGGTTTTTCCGCTTAGCAGGTTGTGGAACCCGGTTTTATCAAATATGAAAAAAACATGGATCTTTTATGCAACCCACCAGATTGCTGGAAGACAACCCATGACTGCGATATATCGCGTGCACCGCCTTTCCGCCACCGGCGGCGCCGCAAGACCTGTCTGTGTGCAGTACCTGAGGCAGGCGGCGCATGCGCCTTACACCACTCGCAGGCCTATATAAGACGGCGTTCCATGCCCTCGCCATCAGTTGTCGCCGAGTCCAGCAGCAGCAGTTCTCCTGAGGATGGCGGACAGGTGTACCGCCGAAATATTGGGTCAGTTTGACTTCAAAAATCCGGCAGCAAACCCGAAGAAATTATGAAGAACTATTACGCCGGGAAGCCTACGAAACTACAATTGCCTAGAATGAAACTTTTACTCTGCAGTGGAGTGTGCGCTGATATGAAACTTCCTGGCAGATTAAAATAGTGTGCCGGAAACGGAACTCGAACCTGGGATCTTTGTCTTTCGCGGGCAAACGCACTACCGACTGTGCTATCCCGACTCGACTCACGATGCTGCCTCACAACTTTACTTCCGCCAGTACCTCGCCTCCTACTTTCCAAACTTCACAGAAGCTCTCCTGCGAACCATGCAAGACTAGCACTCCTGGAAGAAAGGATATGGTGGAGACATGGCTTAGCCACAGCCTATGGGATGTTTCCAGAATGAAACTTTCACTCTGCAGCGGAGTGTGCGCTGATATGAAACTTGCTGGCAGATTAAAAGTGTGTGCCGGAACCGGGACTCGAACCTGGGATCTTTCCTTTCGCGGGCAAGCGCACTACCGACTGTGCTATCCCGACACGACTCACGATGCCGCCTCACAACTTTACTTCCGCCAGTACCTCGCCTCCTACTTTCCAGGAGTGCTAGTCTTGCATGGTTCGCAGGAGAACTTCTGTGAAGTTTGGAAAGTAGGAGGCGAGGTACTGGCGGAAGTAAAGTTGTGAGGCGGCATCGTGAGTCGTGTCGGGATAGAACAGTCGGTAGTGCGCTTGCACGCGAAAGGCAAAGGTCCCAGGTTCGAGTCTCGGTTCCGGCAAACAATTTTAATCTGCCAGGAAGTTTCATACAATTGCGTAGTTTGCCTGTATGGACGGGCCGTCCGTGTCTGTACTTCTGTCGCAACACTGCAGCTCTTCCTCCACAGCCTCGTCAGTGGTCGGGAGTGTGCATCTGGAGGATCGGGTGTCTAGCAGAGTGTCGGCCTTGCGCAGCAGACAGGCAGGCTGTCTGACGCAGTTAGCAGGCGCGGCTGTTGACTCGCACGTGGCAGTCCCCCGCTAACAGCGCGCCAGCTTCCCACCACGCCACCTGGGCGCGCGTGTGAGGCTCCTGGCGGCTGCGACGCTGCCGCCGCCGGCCGCTCCTTGACCGTGGCGGTGACGCGGGCCACAGGCGCTCTCCTGCGTAGCCGTCTGTCTCCCGCTGGCCTTGTCTGCGTCGCGGAGCGGAAGAGTGACGCAACCGCCTCTGGCGAGTCTGTTCTTGCGCTGCAATCGCCAGCTGCAGCAAAAACCAGCCTTAGTCGCTCTGTAGTGCACCGAGCCAGGACAAGTGGAGGGAGGAAGATCGGGCCTTAACTTCGCTGCGACAGCGTAGTCATCAGAGGAAGCGAGGTTCCCAAGCTTGGGTTCGGTACCAGCAGACCTCGAGCCCTCCGTGACCCTCAGAGTGACAGTTCGTCTTCAGGTTTCAAACTACGCCACATTTTATAGTGCACGTTTCCTTTCCGCTATTACTGTGAGTAAAACGGGAAAGAAAATTCAAATTCATAAAAGTTACACTTTCATATTAAAAAAACATTAAAATTTGTTGTAGCATGATGGACGTACAATATAAGGAATTGCAAATGTTTTGTTAAAACTGTCTCCATTCCAGATACCGATGTGCTGGAGAGTCAAGTCAACCGCAACAGTACATAAATACCCCGCATTGTCACTTTAGTAAAAGTAACATTATATGGTATACAATATTTTTATTCTAGTTTATTCATTTATTATTTTTTCCTAACATTACTAATTTCTATACAAAAATTTATCTACTGAGTAGAAGCTTAGCAGTAAGCTTCTTGATGCAGTCGAGTTGTTCAAATATCTTGGCGTAACGTTGAAGAGTGATATGAAATGGAACGAACATGTAAGGGCAGTTGTGAGTAAGGCAGAGAGCCTATTATGGTTTATTGGGAGAATTTTGGGTAGACATACTTCGTCTGTAAAGGAGACAGTGTATAAAACGCTTGTACGACCACGTCTTGAGTGTTGCTCAAGTATTTGGGACCCACAGCAGATCAGTTTAAAGGAAGACAGCCATGGTGGAGTAGGCGAGCGGTATAAGGCGCCTCACTGTAGAGCGCGTGGTTGCTCGCCGTCGGAGGTTCGAGTCCTCCCTGGGGCATGGGTGTGTGTGTTTGTCCTTAGGCTTAGTTTAAGTAGTTTGTAAGCTACGGACTGATGACAATGCAGTTTCGTCCGATAGACTTACAGACATTTGAACATTTTTAAAGGAAGACAGTTCAGAGGCGAGAAGCTAGGTTTGGCCAATGCACGAGTGTCACGGAAATGCTCCAGAAACTCAAATGGGAATCGCTGGAGGAAGGATGACATTCTTTTGAAAAATTCTGTTAAGGAAATTGAAAATAGCCTGTTATTAAAATAAGCAAGATCTAGGGCAGTTGAGATCTGCAAATCTAAGTCAAAATGCTCACTGCTGCTCTAAATTACTACATGAGTGGCCATAGTACAAGTGCATAATGCATGGCAATACATTACTCTCTGGGAACACTTGAAAGCAGCGGCGAAACAAGGCGTTGGCGGCATCTTGACGAGATGGCAGGTGTCTTGATCACTATTTTTAAGTACACTGTGCACTAAACGAACTCATGTTTGGGGAGGCAGCAGCTCACTATTCTTAAGTACCACATGGTGTCTGACCACACTGAATTTCATAGCATTTACAAACAGAAATTAATTTAGAATAACCAAGTAAAGCACACGTGAGAATTCTTATAGAAGAAAGCTAGTATTGACAAAAGTGTGGCTGAAGGCCAAAGTAACGACCGTTACAAAAGCACGTGGTGCAATAGGTCATACAAGACAGGAAAGACGGAATCAAATCAGAAAATCTGAGAAATATTTAGCATACTCGCAGATAAAGAAAGGACGCGAAAACGTTAGTTAAAAACATGAAGGAAATTCAGATGAACTAGGTTTACACAAAGGTTGAAGGCCACACACGTGTATTCTAAAAAAGCGGACACACAATCATCACTGGAATGAGAATGCAAATAATAAATTTACAATGAATTTACTCTAGTTCTGTAAATTAAGAAACACTTCGCCTCGCATAGCAAAACAATTACTCAAAAGAACTATCACTGAAAAACCAAGACTGCCTGATAACAAAGAAATCAAAGTCCTAACAGCATGTCTTCCCGTCAGCATGATTCGGCACAGTACTTCCTTCCTCATTCGTCGGAGCCAGAATGCAGAGAGAAGACTAAAGCTCTAAGGCATCGGAAAAAATCCCCCCGCCTTACACCGGATGCAGAGCGCGCTAAAAGCGACGCAAAGTGCGTTCAGAGACTAGTGTTTACCAATCATTGCTACCTGGCCAAGACAATTCCCTCAATATCCGCTCCCTGTCACATCTTTCATTCAAGATTAGGTTGGTAGCACACTAAGAACACGGCCAACTCGCCACCTTGCCAAGTAAGCTTGTCTCCGGTCCACCAGCAGACGCCAGAGCAGACGACATACGAAACCATGCGTTCTTAACTACAGCGGAACGGGACCTAAAGCGGGAGGCGGCGACTGTAAGCCATTGCGCGGCAGTCAGTCAATATTAAAAGCAACCTTCCACATTCAATGTTCATACAAGTTCAATCACACGGGTGGAAACATATACATATGAGGCAAACATATATAAACATGGGGCATTGATTATTGATAAAAATAATAAAATAACTAACACACAGATAGGTAACATTAATGGTGCACAAACACTTTAGGTTAAAGAATAAATCAAAATGGAACACGACCACACAATCAGTGGACGTGTTTCAACATTTAGAGGGCCACAATTTGAAGCTGAGTGTAGAACAATCTTCCTGCCGCCTACTTACATTTCGCCTAATAATCACAAAGACAAGAAATGCAAATGTTTGTATAGTCTATGGGTCTTAACTACGGGATCATCAGTCCCTAAACTTAGAAACTACTTATGAACTACTTACGAACTAGGACGGCACAAATATCCATGCCCGAGGGGGGGATTCGAACCTCCGACCGTAGTGGACAAAGACAAGGTAAGAGAAATTAGGGCTCGTTCGGAGGCACATAGGCATTTTTTTTCCTATTTGGGAGTGGAATAGGAAAGGAAATGCCTAGTAGTCGTACGTGTACCCTCCGCCACGATCCTTACGGTTGATTGCGGTCTATGTATGTAGATGTAGAGTAGATGTTAAAGAACGGTCTATGTATGTAGATGTAGAGTAGATGTTGAAGAAATTGCATTAAGAAACGCTTTCAATTTGTTTTAAATGCTGGTTCGCTATCTGCTAGACATTTGGTTTTATTTGATAAGTGACTAAAGTCTTCTGCGACAGCATATTCACCCCCCTTCTGTGCGAAAGTCAGATTCAACCTTGCATAGTGAAGATCATCATTTCTCCTAGTGTTGTAGTTATGAACACTGCTGTTGCATTTGGACTAGGTAGAGGTTATTTACAACAAATTTGATGTTAATATTTATTTGTAAAGCTACTGTGAAGATTTCCAGATATTTAAATAAGTGTCTACAGACTGCAGGATGATCTTGGGTGGGCTCCAGACATTACAATTACACCCTTTCGTGCAATCAATACGTTCTTCTTCAATGATAAATTACACCAAAACATAATGACATATGGGAGTCGTGATTGAAAATAGGCATAATAAGCTAATTTACTGAGATGTTTGTCACCAAAATTTGAAATAACCCTAATAGCACAAGTTGCTAAACTCGAACGTTTCAGTAGATTATCAATATGTTACTTCCAGTGTAATTTCTCATCAATTAATACACCTAAAAACTTTGAACATTCTACCTTAGTTACAGACTTATGTTCACAGATTATATTTATTAACGGTGCCATGCCATTTGCTGTATGAAACTGTATATACTGTACTTTATCAAAATTTGATAAAAATCGATTTGTAGAGAATGACATGATAATTTTCTGAAAGACATTATTTACAATTTCATCAGTGAATTCTTGTTTGTCGGATGTGATTACTAGAAATACTTGTATCATCACCAAAAAGAGCTAGCTTTACATCATCGTGATTACAGAATTACAAATCATTAATATGTATCAAGGAAGCCAAAGGTTCCAACACTGAACCCTGTGCGACACCATTCTTCATGGCCCCCTAGTTTGATGAATCAGCTGATTGTTGAAGTTAACCTGAACCACTTAATTCAAATTTTTTTCTCTTTCTGTTAAGAACTGTTTTGTTGAGGACTTAATGTCACCGATGCCTGTCTGTGCAAAACTAGTCGCGGTGAAGTCACCGAGCGGTTTAAGACGCCTTGCTGCGAAGCAGGTGGTTGATCGCCGTCGGAGGTTTGAGTCCTCCTTTGAGCATGTGTGTGTGTGTTTTCCTTAGCATAAGCTAGTTTAAGTAGTTTGTAAGCCTACGGACTATCAGGATAAATAAATAAAGTTTTCTTGCGTTCATGAAACAAATTACGAAACTGCAAAATAAAAATATAAAAAATAAGTAAATCAAAAATATATATATAAAAAAAAAAAACATGAAAGGAACTCGTGAAGTAACATACGGCAAACTTCACAAATTAGAAATTACAAACTATCGTCTTATACAATAAAACTCTGAAAGCCTAATGTAAAATTAACAATATGACTGGTTTGACATATATACAGCACTCTGGCTTCGTAGCTCAATTCCACACATGCCAACAATTTCAAAAAGTTTCTCACAAAATTTCGTCCTGCGCATATTTTCGGCAGTAAATGTACGTCGAAGACTGTGTCTTGGTATAACTGAGTCATTCTGAACCAGATTGGAGTATGGAACACACACCCATCTTAGTCTTCATTCATTTATTGCTGGAAATATGCGCAGGGCGACATTTTGTAGGTTTCTTTTTTAATTTTTTGTAAATTGTTGGTGCATGAATTTCGCTTCACCCTGTAAATAAAATGAAAAATGTGAATTTTAAAATATTTTTAGGCTGTAAGATGGATCGCCCCTTGTGGTGCGCCCTGGGAAGTCACATGACATCTTGCGAGCCATGAATGAAGGGCAACAGGCGGATTGTGTTTTTCTCGCCTTCAAAAAGGCGTTCGACGCGGTGCCACACTGCAGACTGCTAACGAAGATACGAGCTTACGGAATAGGTTCACAGATTTGTGACTGGCTGGAAGACTTCCTAAGTGATAGTACGCAGTACGTTGTTCTCGACGGCGAGTGTTCATCAGAGACGAGTGTACCGTCAGGCGTGCCCCAGGGGAGTGTGATAGGACTGCTATTATTTTCTATCTATATAAATGATCTGATGGACAGAGTAACTTGTAATTTGCGGCTGTTTGCTGATGATGCTGTGGAGTATAGGAGGGTAGCGTCTTTAACTGACTGTAATAGCATACAAGATGACAGACAAAATTTCTAGTTGATGCGAAGAATGGCAGGTAGCTCTCAATGTAGATAAATGTAAGTTGATGCGCATGAGTAGGAAAACCAATCCCAAAAATGTTCGAATAGAGTATTAGTAGTGAGTTTCTTGATGTTGTCGCGTCGTTCAAATATCTAGGCGTAACATTGCAGAGCGATATGAAATGGAACGAACATGTAAGGACAGTTGTGAGTAAGGCGGACAGCCGACTTCAGTTTATTGGGAGAATTATGGGAAGATGTACAAAGGAATACATAGAGGCAGTTCAGAGGCGAGTAGCAAGGTTTGTGTTCGACCAATGCGCGAGTGTCACGGAAATGCTCCGGCAACTCAATTGGGGATCGTTGGAGGAAAGACGACGTTCTTTTCGTGAAATTCTGTTGCGGAAATTTAGAGGGCCGGAATTTGAAGCTGAGTGTAGCACGATCTTCCTGCCGCCTACTTACATTTCGCGTAAAGATCACAAAGACAAGACAGGAGAAATTAGGGCTCGTACGAAGGCATATAGGCAATCTTTTTTTCCTCGTTCAATTTGGGAGTGGAATAGGATAGGAAATGCCTAGTAGTGGTACAGTGTACCCTCCGCCACGCACCTTACGGTGGATTGCGGAGTATGCATGTAGATGTAGATGTATATGGTACAAATTTCACTAATTCATGTTTCATCTCACCTCTAAACCCAGGATAAGCAGGGTTTTCCCCTTAACATGAACCCGGCAATGCTTTTTGATAGCTAATAAGTGTGGCAATTCGATATGCAATCTAATTTCCTTCCTCTCCCCTCTTTCTCTTTCCCCCTCTACCCCCCCTATATTTGTCCATACCCTCCTCTCCCCCCTTTTCCTTCTCTTCCTCTATCTACCTCCGCCTTTGGCTGCTTCTCCTTCTACTCCTCCATCCATACCTTTTGTTTGTGTACATGTCCTTCCCCCATTCTTTTGATATAAGTAGTAGAATTTGTAATTCACAGTAACATTTGCTACGTCAGGTGTTCCTTAGAATCTCCATTGTCCATCCTTTATGTTGAGATATGTTGTGTGGAGTGACGAATCTCGGTACGCAATGTGGCCACCCGATGGCAGGGTGTGGGTATGGGGAATGCCCGGTGAACGTCAACTGCCAGGGTATGCAGTGCCAACAGTAAAATTGGGAGGCGTTGGCGTTAGGGTATGGTTTTGTTTTTCATGGAGAGAGGTTGCACACCTTGTTGTTTTGCGTGGCAATATCACAGCTCAGGCCTACACTGATGTTTAAAGAACCGTCTTGCTTCTCATTGTTGAAGACAAATTCGAGGATGGCGATTGCATCTTTCAACGCGATCGAGCACCTGTTGATAATGCACGGCCTTTGGCGGAGTCATTACACGACAGTAACATCTTTCTAATGGACTGGCCTGCACAGGCCCTATAGAAAACCTTTGGGATGTTTCGGAACGCCGAATTCGCACCAGGTCTCAGCGACTTACATCAATACCTCTCCTCAGTGCAACACTCCGTGAAGAATAGGCTGCCATTCTGCAAGTGAGCTTCCAGCACCTGACTGAACGTATGCCTGCGAGATTGGAAGCTAAGACCATAAAGATAATAGCGGAAACTGCGTGTCATTTACGTGCGTTTGCCAGGCGATACTGCTAGCAGTGCCATCTGTTGGCTAGAGTTGTACGCTGTATCTGTCTTTACGCCTGCTATTCCGAATTTTATTTCCCTGCGTACCGCAATTACAGCGAAAGGTTTATATTTGTTATATTTGTTGTGCCATTTAAGAAATTATGTTAGATGATAATTCATCTAAGGTGTAGGGTTGAATAGAAACTAAAGCAATCGGTTCTGTACAGTTTATTTGGGTTGAATTCTAACTGACAATATGCAATATAATTTTTAATCCTAAACATGTACGCACATATATTAACCATTTAGGCCTATTTCTGAGTCTTTCCGTAAAATGAGGCTTCTGTTTCTGATTTGTGATGCTGACGAATCATTTTTCTTATTAACAAATGTTTTCATTAGAACTGCAAAATATTTTTTTGCCAACATCATAAAGGAAACCCAACTTGCTTTTCACGCCATAAGTGCTTTCAATTTCTCACTTATCAAAATTTCGTCTAAAAATTTCTCACATTTTGTATGACGTACTCTGAGCACAACCATTGGCAAAAGACTTTGTTTGTCATATCTCTTCATCTGTATATGGAAGTTAGCAACTTCATGTTCATTATCATTATATGATGCCATAGCCATTTTACATTTTTCAAGTTTCAACCCCAGTGGCGTAGCTATCATAGGGCTAGGAGGGGCAGTGCCCCGGGGCCCCCGAGCTCCAGGGGCCCCTCGGTCTCCGTGACCGACGATCGAAAAAGTTTCCCTCAAACCAAGTTTCCCACAGTAGCCGCACTGGGCCACTGGCTGGCGGAACAATGCTTCTAATTGGGACTTCACAAGGCGCGCTGCTGACAGGCGAAGCTGCCAGTCAATGTGTCCAACAACCGGCACACTCCAGTCGGCAGAAGCAGCGGCAGCATCAAAGCTGCTCACAGCAACAGCTGCGTCTTCCAAGTGTTGCGGCGTGCAATGTGAAGGATCGCGCTCCTCCAAATACAGTATAGATACCTTTACTGTACAGTACGTCTTATTGGCAAATAGAAGTGTACAGTTCTAATATCCGAATAAAATGGTTTTCCGAATACTCATGTCCCCAAATTACTTCGGATAATAGACGTTATACTGTATATAATATTTTAGTTGAATGAAGGAATTTCAACTTTTAATTTCTCCTGCCGAAATTGACCTCACATGGACAGATCACCAATTATGTAAGGAAATTATAACAAAATATTCATTATTAGAATGTGAGGTTGCCGCGGTGGAGTAGCCGAGCGGTCTTAGGCGCCTCGCTGCGGAGCGCGCGGTTGCTCGAGTCCTCTCTGGGGCATGGGTGTGTTTGTTTGTCCGTAGGTTAGTTTACCTAGGTTTGAGTAGTTTGTAAGTTACGGACTGATGACCACGCAGTTTGGTCCGACAGATTTGCATTTGAAATTGAATGTGAGGTTACGAAAGTATTTACCGCAGTTTTATTCTTCTGCAACAGCCGAACGGTCGTTTAGCAAATTAAAAATTATTAAAACGCATCTGAGATACAGTATGAGTCAAGCTCGACTCTTAATTTGGCACTTATAGCAATCGAAAACAAGGTTGCATCAAGTCTAGATTTAACAGACCTTATTGACGTGTTTCCAAAAACCAAAGCCAGAAAAAGATTGTAAAATAATTGTTAAAATAAAATTGACTACTTTCTAATTGTGTACCCATATTATTGCTATAACGTACTGCAGTCACGAAAACGCTTACCGATAATTACCGATCAGAAATCATATCTTTGCCAACATCTGCAATCTAACAGTTTGAAGCATTGTATTACTCCAGTAGATATTCTTTCATTCTGACTTTGGTGCGTGAGGAAACACGAACGAAATCCTCACGACTTGAAAAACGCCACTCATTAAGTTCGTGATACACAGTGAGGCGCGAAAACTAATTAGGATTTTTTTCAAGGATTCGTTTTACAAGAAATAGAAAAATTCCCAAATTTTAGAAAACAGTTTTTTAACACATTGACTGCCACTTGAGTTAAATATAAGTCACAGGAAGTATTCTCTTCGGGCCACGTGAAGTAAATACAACTCACGGACATTTTTCTATTTAAAGCTCCGTGGTTCAATTGTAACAGTAGCGTTCTGTGACTTGGTGTTACAGTACGTTATAGCCCCAGCAATAAATCATACTCGTGGACTCCAGTTTTCAAGAGCTCAAGAGTAGTTATTGACACTTGAAATCGTGAATTATATATAACTCACATGGCCCAGTCATATTGGACTTTCCTTGTTTTTATAATTTATTATTTGGTGTTACATATTACTTATACAGAAGACTGTATATCACATACAGTTTTAATTACATTCTCCAACTCTAATTGCAACAACAAGGAAACAGACTGAAAAACTGGGTAATTCCACTTTGTATCTCTAACACCTACATGCAGTGTGCTTTATGAAGAAACACTCTTTGCAAAAATATGAGTCACAATTTCTTACATTTCCATGTAGTTTATTTGCATTTATTGACAGCTTGCTCTCGTCCAAATTCATTCTTTATTTTTTCGTAGCATCCGTACACCTATGATTTACTGCTCCCATGTTCACAAGAGCACAATCTGCAGGCAGCTCGGTGGATATGGTGACAGATTTCTCAGGGGCATCGGCATCTTCTGTATAGAGTAGTCTCAAAGTCACTTCCTCTTTGAATTCTGTAATTGAGATGATCTTGTTGATGTATCGGTAAATCACAAGAGCATTTACCAGTGCTGACCCTGTCAACAGTTCAATTGGAAGCTTCCTTTACCATTTCACATCCCACCTTCATTTGGTGAGAGATAGCTATAAATGACTATAGTCAGTTATCATTGCTGGTTTTTTCTTTGTGCCCCTTTGGTTTGAACTTCAGCTTCTTCCTCTCCATGAGCAGTACTCAGCATCAACACATTCCTCTTATTTTTCCATGTCAGTAGTATCTTCATCTCCTTCACTTATGTCCATAACTTCATCTAAAAGCTTCTGTACATGCCTTTGTTCATTTACATAACTTCTACGAGACGCTTTCTCCTGCTACAATATCACTGTGTTACGGAAGAAACAACACTGAATAAAGACTGTAGTAACAATGCAGAAAAACAATAATGGAACTTTACGCAAATAATGTTGTGGAATGACTTACAGGAGTACCAACCCAAAATTATTAGCGACATAGCAAATGACACACCTGGCACTTTACTCTGGAGTCATGTGAGTCATATGTAAATCACACAAAAAACATAAACCAAGGTTCTAAATTGCAATATTTTCAACTTATTTGTACTTAAAAAAATAGCTTACTTCAAGCAAACTGAACCAGAATATCGAAAAAAAGTAAATGGTCCCCTGGGGTCGGTAACCCAAATACACCTTTGGCAGCCAATATATTAATATAGTTATTGTTAAACGGAATGGACTAAGACAAAATATTAAATCTATACAGCATATTTAAGTACAGTAGAACAGTATTTGGCATTTTATTTTTTGTGGGGATTGACAGGTGACAGCAGGAAGGGTTGGAGGGCAGAAGGTGCGGGAAAGGGCAGACTGCTGGAATGGTCAGGCATTGCCGTTCTTTGTGCGCCTGCAAAACGAATACCGAGAAAGCGAGCCCCCTCTCTGTCTACCCCATTACGTCGCAAAAGGAAATTACAAGGTGTTTTACAAAGTTATACCGACCTTTCCACAGTGCATTTCATAAATCACAGATGACGTAGTGCGCAGATCGACCTGGAGAGTGCGCATTTTTCACAAAATGCGTTGCGCCAGGAAACAGGCATGTTTATTTTCCACAAATGGCTTAATACTGAAAGGACTACCGAACAGAATCGACGTTCCTTTCTACACACTACCTTGCAGTGGATTCGGCATTCTGTGGCTTTTTTCTGGGAGCTGCGCCTTCCCATACCATAAGAACTATTCGATCTTCAATTTACGTTCATACTAGCACTAAACCCTCCGCCGCATTCTACTCAGTTCTTCTATGTGAAAAACAAACAACTTCTCTGTGTTTTAAAGTAATGGTCAGAATTCAGCACTTCACCCAATCTTTTAAGGTACGTTTGTACCCGGACACTATTTGTTTATTCTGCCATTTAAAGGTTTAATTACATTCACGGATCAGAAGTTTCATGTAATAATTACTTTGTCTCAATAGTGAATTGTGCATCAAGACGCTGCCCTCTACCCCACTGTCACGATAATAAGCGAAGATATCGACTTAGGTATATTACTTATTACTTTTCCCTGGCCAGGCACTAATATACTTCAAGAAGGCTGGTAGGGGCACGGCTCAATCCAAAGTGTTTCATTTAACAACATCTGGCAACTTACTCTTGATGAAACCATTCTACTTGAATATTTCCCCAATTTTCCTTCTTTGACTGGGCTGTCAACGAAGTGAGCTAACAGCGCAGTAGTTTAGCGAGAGTGAGTTGTCGGCACTGACAAAAGTCCGCCTGCTGTCACCGCTGACGAAAAATATCCCACGGGGCATTTTCATCTCTATCCCTCTGCAAAATTTCATCCAAATCACCTAGTAATTTTTGCATGACAGCATAATAAACAAACAAACTTTTTACAATTATATTAGGGAGTACTATTAAATATTATCCGCTGCGTGACACACAATAATTTACTTAGAAGTATTTAGGTTTGCCTTATAATGTCTTCCAGGAGGGCCCCAATGTCATTTTTGCCCCGGGGCCCTTGGTGACTTAGCTACGCCACTGTTCAACCCATTCCATGCCCAGCACGTAATATAATTTCTCGCATTTGTTTCAATATGTTTACCTTCAGTGATACTGATATCAGCATACAGAGATATATTAACACTGTCTTCAGCAGATATTTCACTCACAGATGCATTGAATGACAGTTTTTTCAATTAATTTAATTTTACTAGAAATGCTGCTGCATCTACTTCACAGTTACGTATTGAGAGGGAGACAGTAAACAATTGACCATAAATGTCCTTATTGCACTGCGAAATTTATAAACATACAAATCCAACAGACCGGGTTAATACCCAAAGCAGTTATTTGTGATCAAGGTGCAAACAATGTGAAGATGAGAAAGCTTTTAGGTGTGACTTTCCGTTAAAAATTTGTTGTTATATTACGATAATCACCTTTTTTAAACACACGCAAAGAACAAATTACAACACTTAACAAATTTTTATTTCTAATTTTTTGTCTACATAGTAGTCTCAGCATACTACTTAGTTTTTATCTAAATGCTTGCCACCCTTGTTTTTCAAAATTTCAACCTAGGCAGCTCTTTGACTACGAATAACCCACTGGCTGCATTTATAAACAAATCATAAAAAACTAGGTCAATCAGAGCCTAAAAACAAATGATCTGAGTAGCTATCTCTTAATGTTTTGGAAACACGAAGAATGATTTTGGAGTCATTAGTAAGACGACGTATAAAGTAAGTCTTCTTGGTGTAGCAACGTAAAGCGGCTGTTCAATGTTCGTGCCCTGTATTAGTTTACAACTCGAGCCGCTAGGAGGTATTCGGGTGCGCTGTCGCCCGTTTCACGGCTGAGTTTCCGCTATTATCTTTTTAACCTATTTGCTAATACTAAGGGTGGACCAACACCACACTGAATTCCAGCTTTACCGATGGAGGACTACACGAACTTGCAAGTCATTTTCAGGCAGTTGTGCGGATTCTTTTGATTACATATTGTACTTTCCAAAAATCATGGTGATTGTTCCAACCGTGTCGAAGCTTATTGCACCATACAGAGGCGTAACAGATCGCTCTTGAGAATTTTTCTCATGATTTACATCCAAACGCTGTCTACGATGTTCGTCAGTCTTATTGACTCTACGATCACGTAGGCCGCTTGGGTTGCGTTGTGCGTGCGCCAGCCGATATTATGACGTCTCAGTGAACCACGATCTGTACTCAGTTTGTTTGTAACACACAAATACCACGAACTGACATCGATTATATCTTTGCAACGATCCAGAGATATGATCACTACCGATAACGCGGTCAACACTCTGAAATGACACTCTCAATTGTTTTCTACTTCGATAAATATCAAAATTCAATGGGGATTGTAATTTATTATATTTATTATTATTACTATATTTTTTAATTATTTATTTTTTGCATACGCCGACCGATGTTTCACTCACTCACTGGTTTCATTTGCTCTACAGAAATAAACCACGTACTGAAATCAATTGAACGTTTGCAACACACCAAATTACTACGAAATTAAATCAATACAAACGTTGCAACATTAAAGATATGATCACGAATTATAACACATTGAAATATCACTTCCAGTTGTATTCTTGTATTCAAAATATCAGTATTCAATGTTGAATTTGTTATTCTTATGAGAACATGAGACAGCAGAACTGAAAAACCGAACTTCACCTTATTTAGTGAAAATAGGTGACGGTGGAACTGTCAAACTGATAGTCACATTTCTTTGAGATTTTCTTACAAAAATTCCATCAAACTGTTCTTTCATATAATCCTTGTCTTGGCAATTAATAACAAAATCAGCCAAATGGTCGAACCGTTGTGAAGTGATGACCTGACGTCCTAGTCTATTGCAAGGCAAACTCCACGGGTTACGGAGCATAAAAGCCTTCTCGATAGAAATTATACAAATGTGAGAGATATGGTGGTGATGGGTTTAAGCACATATGTCGTCCCTATCGTTAGCCAGGATCGAGAGTGCATACAAAATGATGATTTTTGCACTTTATTTGACCTTTCCAACTTTACTTTGTAGCTGTCTCTAATTTTTTGTGGAAACGTTTCTAGGACAGTGAATAACAAAACCAGAAAAGAATTACCCCTCTCCGACGTCCGAATTGTGAGTTGTGGTGCCGCGGTGGAGTAGCCCAGCGGTCTAAAGCATCTCGCTGCGGAGCGCGCGGTTGCTCGCCGTGGAGGTTCGAGTCCTCCCTGAAGCATGGGTGTGTGTGTTTGTCCTTAGGTTAGTTTACCTAGGATTAACTAGTTTTTAAGCTACGGACTGATGACCACGCAGTTTGGTCCGATAGATTTACAAACATTTGAACATTTGAGTTATGGTGTTGGAAACATTCAAAAACACGCCGCGTTAGGGACTTTCAGTATTTTTTTTTCAAATTTTGTTGTTGATTTCCCATAAATATTCTTTAATACAAACCTTGACCTTAAAATTACGAACGCAACTAAAAGGTCAGTCATATCGGTCAAGCCGTTCTCAAGTTAAGCACTTTCATACGTGCGGGAATTGACCTTTATTAAAATAGATCACGTAACAAAGTCTTATACCTACTCTTTGTAAGTGCGCTAATACCTGCTTTCAACGTAGGCCCTTTCAGAGGAATCATCCCCGCATGCGACTGAAATGACTTAAGACAGGGATGCGAACATGCCTGAAACAAAAACATCATTAGGTAGGACAAAGTTGTGACATGAAGTCACGCAAGCGGTAGCCGACCACGATGGAAAATTATGTTAAGGTCTGCAACATACTAAATAACTATCATTAACTGGGTGCAAAACGACTTTATTTTCCACAATTTACACGTTTCGACGATAGCCGGTATCAGAAATTCTGCATATTTTAAGAACACCAGTGGATATTACAGTTACATATTTTTTCGAACGGCTGAAAGCAAGGGGAAACTACATCCGTTACTTTTCCCGAGGACATGCAGCTCTACTGTATGAAAATATGATGATGGCATCCTCTCGGGTAAAATATTCCGGAGGTAAAATAGTCCCCCATTCGGATCTCCGGGCGGGGACTACTCAGGAGGATGTTGTCGTCAGGAAAGACAGTACTGGCATTCTACGGATCGGAGCGTGGAATGTTAGATCCCTTAATCGGGTAGGAAAATTAGAAAATTTAAAAAGGGAAATGGATAGGTTGAAGCTGGATATAGTGGGGATTAGTGAAGTTCGGTGGCAGGATGAACAGGATTTTTGGTCAGGTGGGAACAGGATTATAATTACAAAATCAGTTGGGGGTATCACAGGAGTAGGACTCATAATGGATAAGAAGATAGGAATGCGGGTAAACAACTATGAGCAGCGCAGTGATCCCATTATCATTGTCAAGATAGATACTAAGCTAACAACCACAACAGTAGTACAGGTTTATATGCCAACTAGCTCTGCCGATGATGAGGAGATCGAAGAAATATATGAGGAGCTAAAGGAAATTAATCAGACAGTTAAGGGAGAGGAAAACTTAATTGTGGTGAGAGACTGGAATTCGGTAGTAGGAAAAGGAAGAGAAGGAAAAATAGTAGTTGAATATGGACTGGGCAGAAGAAATGAAAGAGGAAGTCGCCTGGTAGAATTTTGCACGGAACATGTGGTTTAAGGATCACAAAAGAAGGTTGTATGCGTGGAAGAGACCAGGAGACAACGGAAGGTATCAGATAGATTTAATAATTGTAAGACATAGATTCCGGAACCAGGTTTTAAACTGTAAAACATACCCAGGGGCAGATACAGACTCTGACCATTACTTGTTAGTCATGAACTGTAGGCTGAAACTGAAAAAACTGCAGAAAGGTAGGAAAATAAGGAGATGGGACTTAGATAAATTGAAGGAACGTGAAGTGCTGGAGAATTTCAGAGTGAGATTTAGGCAACAATTGACAGAAACAGGGGGAAATAAAACAGTAGAGGAGGAATGGGTAGCATTGAGAGATGAAATGGTGAAGACAGCAGAGAACAATGTAGGTGGAAAGACAAGACCTACAAAAAATCCTTGGATATCACAGGAATTACTAAATTTAATTGATGAAAGGAGAAGATATAAAAATGCAGTAAATGAAACAGGCAAAATGGAGCACAGACGACTAAGAAATGAGATTGACAGGAAGTGCAAAATGGCTAAGCAGGAGTGGCTAGAAGCCAAATGCAAATCTGTAGAAGAATGTATAAGAAGGGGAAAAGTAGATACCGCATACAGGAAAATAAAAGGGACATTTGGGGACAAGAAAAGCAACTCTATGAATATCAAGAACTCAGATGGAAAACCAGTTCTCAGCAAAGAAGGGAAAGCTGAAAGGTGGAAAGAGTACATACAGCAGCTCTACAAAGGAAATGAACTTAGAGACGATGTTGTAGGAAGGGAAGAGGAAGTAGATGAAGATGAAATAGGAGATACTATACTGAGAGATGAATTTGACAGAGCCCTGAAAGATCTAGGTCGGAACAAGGCCCCAGGAGTAGATGACATACCCTCAGAGCTACTAAAGTCTCTGGGAGAGCCAGCCATGACAAAACTATTTGAACTGGTGTGTAGGATGTATAAGCAGGCGAAATACCCTCGGACTTTAAGAAAAATGTTATACTCCCGATTCCAAAGAAATCAGGCGCAGAAAGGTGTGAAAATTACAGAACCATCAGTTTGATAAGTCATGGTTGCAAAATTTTAACACGAATTATCTACAGGAGAATGGAAAAGCTAGTAGAAACTGAACTCGGGGAAGATCAGTTTGGATGCAGGAGGAACGTAGGAACCCGGGAGGCAATACTCACTTTACGTCTTATCTTAGAAGATAGATTAAGGAATGGCAAACCTACATTTTTAGCTTTTGTAGATTTGGAGAAAGCATTTGACAATGTTGACTGGAATACGCTCTTTCAAATTCTGAAGTCGGCAGGGGTAAAATACAGGGAAAGGAGAGTTATTTACAACTTATACAAAAGCCAGACCGCAGTTATTAGACTCGAAGGGCAGGAAAGGGAAGCATCAGTTGGGAAGGAAGTAAGACAGGTTTGTAGCCTTTCTCCGATGTCATTCAATTTGTACATCGAGCAGGCGGTGAAGGAAAACAAGGAAAAATTTGGAATGGGGATTAAAGTTCAGGGGGATGAAATAAAAACATTGCGTTTTGCTGATGACATTGCAATTCTGTCAGAGACAGCAAAGGACCTGGAAGAGGAGTTAAATGGAATGGACAGTGTGTTGAAGAGAGCGTACAAAATGAACATTAACAAGAGCAAAACAAAAATAATGGAATGCGGTCTTAGAAAATGAGGCGATGCTGAAGGAATTAAGTTAGGTAATGAAACAGTGAAGGTGGTAGATGAGTTTTGTTACTTGGGTAGTAAAATAACATGCGATGGTCGAAGTACAG
The DNA here is from genome assembly GCA_026315105.1 of Locusta migratoria. Taxonomy (NCBI): domain Eukaryota; kingdom Metazoa; phylum Arthropoda; class Insecta; order Orthoptera; family Acrididae; genus Locusta; species Locusta migratoria. The sequence continues at coordinate 213,265,575 of CM048749.1, forward strand.
AGGATATAAAATGCAGAATGGCAATGGGAAGGAAAGCATTTTTGAAAAAGAGAAATTTGCTAACATCGAATATTAATTTAAGTGTAAGGAAGTCTTTTCTGAAGGCATTTGTGTGGAGTGTTGCCTTGTACGGGAGTGAAACATGGACGATAAGCAGTGCGGACAGGAAGGGAATAGAGGCTTTTGAAATGTGGTGCTACAGAAGAATGCTGAAGATTAGGTGGGTAGATCGCATAACCAATGAAGAAGTACTGAACAGAATTGGTGAGAAAAGGAATTTTTGGCATACCCTGGCTAAAAGGAGGGATCGCTTGGTAGGACACATTCTTAGACATCGAGGAATCGTAAATTTAGCATTGGAGGGAAGTGTGTGGGGTAAAAATCGCAGAGGGAGACCAAGAGACGCATATAGTAAGCAGATTCAAGTAGATGTGGGTTGCCGTTCTTATGAGGAGATGAAAAGGCTTACTCAGGATAGAGTAGGGTGGAGAGCTGCATCAAACCAGTCTCCGAACTGAAGACCATAACAACAACATTTTTGATTGACCTAACAAGAGTTCCTGTTTACGGGATTCAATTTGTGTGTTGAGCAGGGGTCCGAAGACGATAATGTTGGGTTATCCCAACTAGTCAACTTAAAAGTTTAATAACATCAACAGCTGAAGGTGTTTTATTCATAAAATTAATATTGCAGGCATTGTCGCAAATCATTATTGAACATACGAACACATTTAGGTGTTGGATTTTTCCTCGCGCTGATAGAGAATGAATCTGTAGAGAAATATTCCAACAGTGGTTCGAATGAACCCTCTGGCAGGCACTTCCGTGTCAACTGCAGATCATTTATGTTGATGGAGATGTAACAAGCACGTTGGTAGTCGAGAATAACGTCACGTGGTCCACAGGTGTCAAGCTGCCTTCGGTTTCTACCGCAGATTGTATGTGAGCCGAGATTATTACCCGCGTCGGCCAACGTCCTGGCAACATGTATATCTCGAGCAGGAAAATGTTCAAATGTTTGTGAACCTATTGAAATGCAATTGGCATTAGTCCCTAGACTTACAAATAACTTACACTACATTAGACTAAGGGCTACAAACACACCCATACCCAAGGGAGGACTGGAATATCCGGCGGGAAAGGCCGCCCAGTCCGTAGCATGACGCCTTAGACCACGCGGCTGCTCGAGCAGCCTGGATGATGACGTATCCAGGCATGCTCAGACACCCGGATACACAAGAAGTTTATCGGATCGGTTGAGACGTTTCCACTGATACGCGGTCTGAAGCTGATGATCCCCTGTCCATCACAATAGTAACTAATGATGTGTTGGTTCTACATGGAAATTTCTGGCAGCGCTCGTATCATGCGGAGCCCTGAATTCAAGGGTGTGTGCTGAACATTTGTGCCATGCACTTCTCGTCATATCTGCCAACTATCACTGCGTGCCCTTGTTTTAATAGCTGAGTAAATGCCACCCAGCAAATTTTATTTTAATCTTAAACAATGACCTGAGAAGTCAGAATCTAGTTAATTTCCTTGTTTTCAAAATATGAATTACGACTTTGGCTTAAACCTTTGCTTTATTTGTAGTATCATAAAAATGATAGGAAATTATGAAAGATTGAAAGGGGAATGATTTCTGAAGATACAATGCTAAGAGCAGTTTTAGAAGTAAAAGAAATGGAAAGATCTGTGAGGACTGTTAGCGAAGACTTTGGGATTCCAAGAAAGTTGTACTGGAGGTACTGTGCTAAGTACAGACAGACCTCATGTTAGTTTACACAGGTAATTGAAACTCAGGAAACAAAACTGAATTTCAACCCTTCCCATTGGAAAGAAATTCTGACGAAAAATTAGATTACCGGCTAGAAACACCTTTTTCTCAAAAAGGAAGTGTGAGGAATAGTAGTAAGAAATTAACCCACATAAACTGCAGGAGGCATAAAAAAAAAAAAAAAAAAAAAAAAAAAAAAAAAAAAACAGGCAAGATGGTGACGATGATGACATTGAGGAAGAGCCGCAGTGCCTTTTTGAAACAGTCGACTGAAGAACAAGGAATTCAGTGCACAAACTATAAGTGTTGGGCTCATCAGAGATGGTGAATCCGTGGACTATTTTATGAGTGTTAAAACTTCGTTAATCCTTTGGAGTTGGGCATTGATTAAAGTTGACTGGTTTGTATTAAGATACCATAAATCCTAATAAGTTTACCTGTCCTGTTGCCGTAGTCCTCAATTATAAGCATTTATCTTAATATTCAACTTGATATTATGTACATTAAAGTATATTTCTTTATAACTATTACTTTTACTTTTATTTCCTAGTAATATTTACCAAATGACAAGATGGGTCAACGTGCCCCAGCCTCTGGGCAACTTACTCCGATGTAGCGGCAGATTGGCCCACTTGACATACGTCCAGTAATTAATTTTTTCCAATACTTTAACTTATGTTTTCAAGCTTAATAACTGCCACCGAGATTCAGTAAAGACCTATCTAAAACTTAACAATAATTTCAGAAATTCAAATGTGTCAAATAAATTAATATTAAGAAAAATATGGCCAATGTGCACCGGTGTCCCGTATGATCGTTAGAGGCCAACTGTGGTCACGGTTACCCTGCCTAGTACAAGTCTTTTCAGCTGCCGTCACTTCGCCGACTTTCGTGTCAGTGATGATGAAGACGAAACAACACCCAGTCTCAGAGAGGAGAAAATCTCCGACCCGACCGGTAATCGAAGCCGAGCGTCCTTCTGACAAACCACCATGCAGTCCACTAGACTACATCTACATCTACATAGATACTCTGCAAATCACATTTAAGTGCCTGGCAGAGGGTTCATTAACCACTTTCATAACTTTTCTCTACCGTTCCATTCTCTAATAGCGCGCGCTAAGAAAGAACACCTAAATCGTTCCGTTTTCGATCTGATTTCTCTTATTTTATTGGGATGGTCATGTCTCCCTAAGTAGGTGGGTGCTAGCAAAATATTTTCACATTCATAAGTAAAAGTCGGTGATTGAAACTTCGCAAACAGATCAGGCCGCAATGAATAACGTCTTTCTTTTAATGATTTCCACCCCAATTCGTGCAACATTTCCGTGACGCTTTCCCCTCCGTAACGTGATAAAACAAAACGAGCTGCCCTTCTCTGAACCTTCTCAATATCTTCCGTCAGTCCCACCTGGTGAGGGTCCCCCACAAGGGGCAACAGTACTCCAGGAGAGGACGCACAAGTGTGATGTAGGCAGTCTCTTTGGTGGAGCTGGTGCATCTTCGAAGCGTTCTGCCAATGAAACGTAACCTTTGATTCGCCTTCCCCACAATATTATCTATGTGTTCTCTCCAGTCAAAGTTGTTCATAATTGTAACTCCTAGGTATTTGGTAGAATTTACGACCTTAAGGTTTGACTGATTTATCGCGTGATTGAAGTTCAGTGGATTTCTTTTAGTGGTCATGTGTATTACTTTACACTTTTCTTTATTTAGTGTCATTTGCCAATTTTCACCATGTAGAAATTTTGTCTATATCGCTTTGCAGTTTCTTTTGATCCTCTGTTGACTTCACTAACCGATAAACGACAGCATCATCCGCGAAAAATCTAAGAGAGCTATTCAGATTGTCTCCTAAATCGTTTATAAACACGAGGAAGAGTAGGGGACCTATAACGCTTCCCTGTGGAACGCCAGATATCACTTCTGTTTTACTAGATGACTTACCGTCAATTACAACGAACTGTGTCCTTTCTGATAGGAAATCGTGAATCCAATCGCACAATTGGGAAGATATTCCATAATCACGCAATTTCATTACAAGCCGCTTGTGGGGTACAGTATCAAAAGCCTTCCGGAAATCCAGAAATATGGAATCGATTTGAGATCCCTTGTCGATGGCACTTAACACTTCATGTGTATAAAGGGTAAGCTGTGTTTCGCAAGAGCGATACTTTCTGAACCGTGTTGACTATTGGTTAATAGGTCGTTCTCTTCGAGGTAGTTCATAATATTCGAACTAAGTATATGTTCCAAAATCCTACTGCTAATCGACGTCAATGAGATAGACCTGTAATTTTTTGAGTGAGCGGTTGTAAATTATAGCTAAGTACGGAGCAATTGCATCAGCATACTCTGAAAGGAATCTAGTCGGTATGCAATCTGGCCCGGAAGATTTGTTTTTGTTTTGTGACTTAAGTTGTTTTACTTCTCCAGGAACATCTACTTCTAAGTTTCGCATGCTGGCATCTGTTCTTGGATTGAATACTGGAGTGTTCACTTCGTCTTCTTTGGTGAACGAATTTCGGAAAGCTGTGTTTAGTAATTCTGCCTTAGCAGTACTGTCGTCGGTACTATTACCATTGCTATCGCGTAGTGAAGGTATTGTTTGTGTTTTGCCGCTGGTGTACTACGGAGGTGGACAAATTGTCTACAAAAAAATTTCGGCTCTTGGTCCCATTTGATTTAAGATAACTATGCTCCGCAGTCCTTAGAATCCTTCATTGCCCTACATTTGTTAGTTGCTGCAGCGCCCTTCCGCGAAGGTGGCACGCGGAAAGCAATCGACTTCGCCTTTTCCGAAATGCGCGTTCTCAGAAGCCGGGACTCGACACTCTTCCTTTTGTCACAGTCGCTGGAACGCTTCCCCGTTTGTATCAGCTAAGGTTATTTACTTTCTTTCTGTCCGTAACGCCATCCGGTGACATTACGTATTTCCCATATTATGTATTTATTCGATCTTTGTCTGCCTAATAGTCTCGTGGACAGCGTGCGGGATTGTTGTGCAAGGCTCCTGGGTTCGATTCCCAGTCCGGTAGCAAATTTTATCTACTCAGCGACTGGGTGTCGTGTTGTCGTCATAATCATTTCACCATCACTAGCGCGCAAGTCGCCGAAGACGAGTCACCTAAAGAGACTTGCACCAGGCAGGGTAAACAAGGCGCTTGTTGTGTTCTAAATGCCGCACTATCATCATCTTCCATTATTCCATGTGTTCCATCTTCTTGTCTCCATGTATTCCTGCTCGTCCCTCTTTATCTGCCCTTCTCCTCCTGCCCCACTCTCTGTGCATCTCATCCCCCCTTTATTTCCTCCTCCCGCTATCTTCTTTATACACAGGATGTCCCACTCAATGTTTCACCCCAGATATCTCTGAAACTACAAGAGATATTGAAAAACGACTTTTACGGTCATGAATGTACGGCAGGGGCTTATGAATGTAGGTACTATGAGACACTCTAAAACGTGAAGAAATATTATTTTCAGCACACACTTTTTTTTTTTTTTTAATGGATACCCCACGTTATTTCTTAAGCAATCGATAGGATGCAAAATCACCAAAAGAATGGCGTCGGTTCCATCGCGTTGTGTCAATTACATCCGGAGAAACTGAGAAGCGAATTTGACGTTTGAAACACACGATGGGCGCTACTAGCGCGTGTCCCAGACTCAATCCTGAGTCTCGCTTGAGTCTCAATAAAATATGTTGTCTTGTCATATATATATTATGTATGATATCTCACCGGATCCCCTAATGTATCTGAGTTGTGTACAGTACAGAAACAAGGAGACAAAAGGAGAAAAAACTATAAAGACTAACAGGGCGACTGTTCAGATGTTTGTTAAGCTTATGGGACTTGACTGCGGGATCATGAGTCCCTAAACTTACAAACTACTTATGAACTAACTTATACTAAAGACAGCACAAACATCCATGTCCAAGGAAGGATTCGAACCCCCGACTGGAAACGGCCTCGCGCCTTGGAGCATAGCGCCTCAATGCGCTCGGCCACTTCGCCACGGCAGGGCGACTGTATACGGGAGTTTAAAATCATATAAATAAAAAAAATTGAAATCGTAATTAAACTCAAGACATTTCCAGCTTGGTGGGCGATATGAAGTATTTATTAAAAAAAAAAAAAAATACATATAGATTTCGTTACGATGATGGAACACCATCAGTTGCAGAATGCAAGTCGTGATCACTCATGTACTTTACGAACATTTTATCGACCTGACTGTTAAATGTTTTATGCGGAATACATGAGTCATTATGGCCGGCATTCTGCCTTACAACATAATAAAGTGCACAATGCAGCTGTGTTATAAAATACCTTCAAATTTGCAGCTGTACATTACAACAGTAAATAAAACATCGAGTGTACATCATTTAGGTTATCTGATTAAGATCGTGAGTTCAGATAAAAAAGTGAAGAAAATCGTGACTACATATCATATTGAATTAATCGTCAAACAATAAAAAACGTGAAATGATGACAAACTATGTGCTATTAGTCAGATATAAATGCCTATAGTGATAACATTGATAGGAGATCTTCGGTTTGATGAGAATATAACAAAGTTACAACAGTGATTAAATAAGGTAATTCTATTACATCAGTCATTTAATAAACAGACATCCTATTAAGAAGAATATTCATTCGAACTTAGTCAGAATGATTTAAAAATAGATACAACCATATTAACCAAAAAGGTTATGTCAGCCTGTGCACTAATTGTCATAAATAAATCTAGAATGTGATGTAGCAAAGAAATAATGTGTTCTATCTTAGGGGTGAATATTTTTATTTTTAATAGCTTAAGTATTTTAATGTAAAATACACTGGGTGCTATGGAAAATATGTTGGACTCTGGATATACAGGAAAATGGGATATAGAGTGGGTGGGGAGGAGACGAGAGGGGGAGGGGGGAGAACCATGTGGCTGATATGAAGAATCATAGTAAGTGTATGTGGTAGAACCAGGTGAATCAACTACAGAATAATCAACAAGTAGGTGTGAGACAGTGGTTGGGGAGAGAAATAGTGTGAGTATATTAATGCAAGATGAAGGAAGGGAAATAACAAACTGTAAGGTTTGAAAACCAATGATTAACATGTAATGGGGTGTGAGGTAGTGGGATGTTTCTAGGTGTGCTTGAGAGTTATTTGTTAATAGTGCGTGTATGTGTGTGTGTGCGGGGGGGGGGTAGTATTACGCTGAACTAATGGAAACGTTTGCGTATGTAAATGGAAGGGTAAGCACAAATGTCTGTAACTAAATGCTCAATGGTGTTTCTTAGTAAAAGTTGTAGGATACATGGGAAAGTTGTAATGAATATGCTAAAATTATATATATCAAGTATTGTGAGTCATAAGAACACATTGAGTGTAGACACTGGGACTCCAGAGAAAGTTGGTATAGGAATCATTGAATTTCATGAACGGGTTCTAAAGCATGGGTACAGAGTAGCAAGCAGTGAAACCCTGTTCTTTAGTCCATATATTAAGGAGATGAGTACATTATAATTTTTAAATAATCTGTTGAAGGATCATCTATCCACCTATGCTTCATGTAAGACGGTACCAGACTACATCACACCCAACAGGTGATTCGCTTTCTTGATGAATATTTTGGCAATAACGTCAATGCCTTGGATAATTGCAAATTTACTGGCGCAGGGATGGATTTGTCTGCATATCCGCTCAATATGACGTCGTGTGACTACTTTTGGGGGGACACATTGGAAAACACTGTCCGCCGGAAGCATCCCAAGACGCTGGGCCAGCTTGAATCGATGCGAGGCATCCATTTCCGCTGAGACACTCAGGTTGTGATGGCAAATTTTATCGTTCGTTAGTGTCGCCTCCGTACTGTGGGCGTTGGGCATTTAGAAAAGATTGTGATGTGACTGGAAAGATTGGGTTCGACGGACGAGTTTCATTACACACGCTGAAACTGTACGAGCTGCGATTTCGTACAATGCCACCTTCCATCAGCTTTCAGATTTCGAAATTTTTGTGAACTTATGTACGACATTTTACAGTTTTCACAGTGAAAATGCTTTTTGATGCACTCTATCGATCTCAGTTTTCGATGTACAGGGTGTTACAAAAAGGTACGGCTTTCAGGAAACATTCCTCACACACAAATAAAGAAAATATGTTTTGGTGGACATGTGTCCGGAAACGCTTAATTTCCATGTCAGAGCTCATTTTAGTATTTCTCTTTAAATGTAAATTGAAATAATTCGTGCAGACAATTTTCAAAATACCCAATTGTTTCATTGGTATGTACTGTACTTCCTCGATTCACCGCCAGTTGGCCCAATTGAAGGAAGGTAACGTTGACTTCAGTCAACATGACTCATTGCTCTACAGTACTAGCATCAAGCACATCTGTACTTAGCATCAACTGGTTAGTGTTCCTCACGAAAGTGGTTTTGCAGTCAGTGCAATGTTTACAAATGCGGAGTTGGCGGATGCCAATTTGATGTATGGATTAGCACGGGGCAATAGCCGTGGCGCGGCTGTGGATGAACCATTCGCAGAAGTGTACCCGTGGAGGCCAATCAGTTGCTGATAGTGCCTGCACACGCTGTACATGGTACGGAAACAACTGGTTCTCCCGTAGCACTCTCCATACAGTGACGTGATCAACGTTACCTTGTACAGCAGCAACTTCTCTGACGCTCACATTAGGGTTATCAACCGCACGAAGAATTGCCTCGTCCATTGCAGGTGTCCTCGTAGTTCTAGATCTTCCCCAGTCGCGAGTCATAGGCTGGAATTTTCCGTGCTCCCTAAGACGCCGATCAATTGCTTCGAGCCGGCCGCGGTGGCCAAGCGGTCTGCGGCGCGCCAGTCACAGTCTGCATGGTCACTACGGTCGGGGATTCGAATCTCCCCTCAGGCATGGATATTTGTGCCGTCGTTAGTATTAGGTAGTTTATAAGTAGTTTGTAAACTTAGTGACTCATGACCCCGTAGTTAAGGCCCATAAGTTCTACAAACATTTGATTTTGATTTGAATTGCTTCGAACGTCTTCCTGTCGGGACACCTACGTTCTGGAAATCTGTCTCGATACAAACGTAACGCACCACGGCTATTGCCCCGTGCTAATCCATACATCAAATTGGCATCTGCCAACTCCGCATTTGTAAACATTGCACTGACTGAAAAATCCTAACCAGTTGATGCTACGTACTGATGTGCTTGATGGTAGTACTGTAGAGCAATGAGTTGCATGTCACCACAAGCACTGAAGTCAACATTACCTTCCTTCAATTGGGCAAACTTGCGGTGACTCGAGGAAGTACAGTAGATACTAACGAAACAATTGGGTATTTTGACAATTGTCTGCACGAATTATTTTAATTTACCTTTAAAGAGAAATGCTAAAATGAGCTCTGAGATGGAAATTAAGCGTTTCCGGACACATGTCCACATAACATATTTTCTTTCTTTGTGTGTGATGAATGTTTCCTGAAAGTTTGGCCGTACCTTTTTGTAACACCCTGTATATAATTTCGAAATGATTTGATCTGATTTTTTCAGGAAAGCCAAAACAGTCTTGGTCCAACACGCCACTGTGCGGTATCGCTCCCTGTATATCTAGTAAAGCCAACCAATGCCCTTGAACAGTGCAAGGAATCCCTTCTGTACCTTTTACTCTCCAATGAAATGCATTCGAAGATTAGATGTGATGCAGTTTCATCACGGATCCTACATTTAGTGTCCTCTTCTGTTATTCCCATTGTATGTAGGTGTTTTTTGAAATTTCCATGGCCTGTCAGCAATCCAACCATGAGTCTAATCTCTCTCCTGTTCAGGCCCAGGATTGCAGAGCTTCTTTTAAAACATGGCTTTGGCATCATAACCTTGCCATGTTTTTGTTGATGGACTTTGGTCCAATATTCTACGTGCTGTCTTCTGAGCCAGTTACGTAGCTTCAATTTGATCATTGCCTTGGTGATTGTTAGGACAGGTTCCGGTCCAATAAATGGAGTCTCTGCCCCCATCCTGGCTAATCTGTCGGCATGTTCGTTGCCACTGATCCCCGAGTCGCCAGGAACCGACAATAGGTTTACTCTATTGCTTTACCCTAGTTCCACCAGAACTCTGTGACATTCTGCAACAATTTTAGACCTTGTTGCAGGAACTGCCAGTGATCACAGGGCTGCCTGGCTGTCTGAATAGATATAGATGCTACGGTCTTTGCAGCACCTACGCAAATTCTCCTCCACACACGCCCTGATGGCAGTGATTTCGGCCTGGAATACTGAGGCCAGTTTCCCTAGAGAGATGACGCCCTCCAGTCTTGGCTGCACCCCGTATAGCCCGGCCCCAACGCCTTGGTCTAATTTCGACCCGTCAATGAACCAGACACAATATCCCCCGTACGGTGTCGAACTATTTCCTCCCACTGCTCCCTACTTCCAATTGTTATATTGAAAGGCTTGTTGAAGCAGTATGGGGTTATAATATAGTCGGCTGGCATTTCCCTAACCTTTCCTATATTTACCTCACTCACTATTTTAGTGTGTGATTCTGGATATCCCAAAGAGTTCCAGTTTTTGCCAATTTTGAAATGAGGGACTCCTTCACTGCACTCCCTGTGTGTAGATGTGATTACATCTCTGCTAAAAAACAGCTCGATTACGACAATCAACACGCTATAACAAAATACCTACAAGTGCCGTAAAGACGAAACTTCGAGAAGAGTTTAGGAACAAATGGGACATTGAGTGGAAAAACGAGGGAAGTACTAAACCGTATTTTCCTACGATCCGACAACGTTTAATGATTAAACTTCCAATATCTCCGAATTTTACAGCTATGTTAAGAGGTCATGGGAAACTGAACGCCTACTATCAGCGCTTAAAATAATTGACGACGGAACGTGTACATGTAAGAGTGCTGTCCAAACTATTGACCACGTGCTTTTTGACTGCTGCAATTTATTGAAAGAGAGGGACCATCTCAGGAAAAAAAAAAAAAAAAAAAAAAAAAAAAAAAAAAAAAAAAAAAAAAATAGCTGCCAAAGGAGGAGGATGGCCCGTCAGTAAATATGACTTAGTACATAAATACACTACAGACGTTTACAATTTTGTAACTGAATAAGATTTCCTAATGTATAAAATTGTTTGTTCCTTTGTAAACCCTGTCAACTTATATACTGCACTTATGTTTGCAAAAATATTTGGTGTAACAGCCTGAATCAAACCATCAAACATGTAATATTACTGCCGGCCGCGGCGGCCGAGAGGACTAATGCGCTCCAGTCACGGTCTGCACGGCCACTACGGTCGGGGGTTCGAATCCCCCCTCGGGCATGGATATTTGTGCCGTCCTTAGTATAAGGTAGTTGATAAGTAGTTTGTAAGTTTAGGGACTGATGACCCCGTAGTTAAGTCCCATAGACTATACAAACATTTGAACATTTTTTTTTGTAATATTACTATGTAATGGGGCATATTAAATAATAAATAAATAAATAAAATCTCAGTTACACGTGTCACTGTGAGGCTAGGTGTTAGTTGTAAGCTGGCTGCGAACTTTTCCGCGTAGCACGTGCCTCTTGAGAAGTAGCGTCAGGTTGGCGGTAGTGGGGAGTGGAGCCGGAGCTGACTGGCAGCCGAGTGGTCGGCCGCCGCCTCCGGAAGGCTGCCGGTGGGCACGGCACGTGGCGCGCCTTGCGCAACCGCTTTCGTAACGCCGTGGTCACCTTGCCCACCGCAGCACGTCTCCCTCTGCCGGAAGGGACGCGACAGCCGACGGCTTTTCCTCCTACTGGAGCGCTTCCTCCTCCCTCTACCGCCGTCTGCTCCCTCGCTGCAGGATATACACTCATAACACAGGGTTGCGACACCTTGCTTCCAAGGCCTCGTGACCACCGACATTGAATGTGTATGTTGTATCAAGAAGGCACTTCCTTAGATGGTCCATATATGTAAATCAACCCGCACAAAAATTTAAACAACCACGCACGAGAAGTGCCAATACGATGGAGTTGGTAATACACCCCATCAGCCATAACACCAGGAAGCAAGTACAGTGCTTGTTTCAACTATAGTTCTGGTATGTCTAAAACTGAATGTTCAAATGCTTCGTACCAAACTTCTGTGGTCATCTGTCCCTAGACTTACAAATTACTTAAATTATACTAAGGACAACACCCACACTCACCAAATGCCATATGGAGGGCTCTAACCTCCGACGCTGAGCGGCCGCGCGATTCGTAATATGGCACTCCAGTCCACATGGCAATGTCTAGGAGGTCCATTGCTAAGCATGATCGAATCCCAAATTCAAATGTTCAAATGTTTGTGAAGCTTAAGGGACTTAACTGCGGGGTCATCAGTCCCTAAACTTACAAACTACTTATGAACTACTTACAAACTAGGACGGCACAAATATCCATGCCCGAGGGGGGATTCGAACCCCCGACCGTAGTGGCCGTGCAGACCGTGACTGGAGCGTCTCAGTCTCCTCGACCACCGCGGCCGGCGATCGAATCCCAATTGTTACCTTGTGTCTGGAGGGACTCTCATCAAGGGAAGTTTCCAGACGGAAGTCGTCTATGACATCAAAATGAAATATTTGTAATTCTATCAGACCAAACTGCGTGGCCATCAGTGCGTAGCTTACAAACTACTTAAACTAAGGTAAACTAACCTACGGACAACACACACACACACACACACACACACACACACACACACACACACACACACACACACACGTGTCCCAGGGAGGACTCGAACGTCCGACGGCCAGCAACCGCGCGTTCCGCAGCGAGGCGCCTTAGACCGATCGGCTACTCCACCACGGCTTTCCAGACTCCTTGGGCTTGATAATGTACAGAGATACAGGAACTGTCTATGACTTGACTCGTTCTGAGCGCCCAAAGGCTTCCACAGCACTTGATGACCGCTACCACAGAGTAGCTATACAGAGAGGAAGCCCCTCCCCCCCCCCCCCCCTATACCACTGTCGTACACTCTGCTCCTAGTTCCATAAGACGATAGCAGATGTCAGGCGGTTGGCTGGCTTAGTACCGGGAACACACTAGAAGCGCTTCTGAGGGCACCCATCTCACTACAGAGGGTATCGTGGAGGGGACGTTGAGGAGAGAGCTTATGCCACGGGAGAAACAGCTGTAGCGAGAGCCCGTCCCACCCGCTCAGGTACTCACAACAGACGAGAAAAACTCTGCCATATCCGAAGTCATGAGAGACTGTCTAAAGCTCGTGCCGTAAAATAATAATATCTACCTGTAGTAGAAATTCGACCAGTTGTGTCTGCAAAGTCATGAAAAAAACTGTAATTGGAATTTACTGAGCACTGCAAAATTATAGGTTTTATGCAAATGCTACGAGAATAGGCGAAAGAACTAGCAAAGAGGAAACACGAGAGAATGTAAGACACAAATGAGGGAATTCATTGCTTTATTTCACAATTTAGCATTACAAAACTTCAGTAAAAATCCTTTCATCATTCGCTAAATGTCCTTGTTCTGTCTGTTCTCAAATATAAAATTTGAAACCATCAATGGATCGAACTCTATTTGCTGCAACATGTAGCTGACCATGACTGAAAACTAGTTCATAAACTGAATTATGTAATTATATTTAAAAACTATATTTGAAGGTTAAGAATTGAACATTACGAAGAATTAAAAGGGGGCAGTGGGAATCGAACCCGGGACCTTAACATTGGAATGGAATCTCTGACTCAGCTCCTCAGCTCATTTTAGCTGTATCAACATGTTACCTACATCGGGCTATAATACAGTGACAAAACTTATGGAGAATTTGGAGTATATTCCTAAAATATATTTTTACCACTCTTAACGGCTACGCGCACACACAATATTTATATTCGCAACATCTATGACGAACCACCTTTCGAATTATGTACAATTTCATTGGTCTTCTACGATTCATATTAAAAAATCTATACCCTCAGTTTCATGTGAGTGTCTTTATATGATGATTAAAAATCTAAACGTGTGCCGTAGAAAATTGTTTGGTTTCGCTTGTATTGTTAAGCACTGTTTTCACTGTAGTTGGTAGTTTACTAAGTCTAAGCCCTTATAAGCCAATAATCATATATAGACTTTGTGCTTAGAACTGTTGCTCTGCATCGGACGGGACAGCGTATCAACTGAAGGAAACTACATGGCCTAATTTCCGAACATTTTATCGCCCGATTTTAATGTCACGCTGAACGCCGCAGTTTTAATGTACGAACACCGTAGAAGTAGCAAGCGATAAACGAAACTTGTTTCATTTTATCGTTTTTCAGGAGTTGTCAGCAAGTAAGAGTTTCGTAGAAGCTTGAAATTATGTCGTTCTCATTCTCTAACAATGGAAACGTAACGTCTCGTTATTCACACGAATTGTGAGGCAGTTTATTTCCTAAGGTATATGTAGTGCTTCTTACCTCGACAACTACTGTTGCTGACAGTAGAGAATGTGTTCACCTTAACATTAGATCAGAGACTAGATTAGACTAGTTTTTCGTTCCATAGATCCATGTTGAGGAGATCCTCGTGGGTGTGGAACATGTCAAGAAACAAAATTTACAAGCTGAATAATAGATAATACTAATAATATAAATACAGATACATACGGTTTTTAGTATTTCTTTGAGCTGCTATTATAATAATACTAATATAGTATGAACACCGATACATGCATCACTTGGTACAATTTAGAAATTCACTAATGGAGTAGAAGGAGCTAGCCACTAGAAAGTCTTTTAGGCTCCTCTTAAACTGATCTTTTGATAAATTTTTAAACTTAATGGTAAATTATTGAAAATGTGTGTTTCTGAGTAGTGGACCCCTTTCTGAACTAAAGTAAGCGCTTTCAAGTACATGTGTAGATAATTTTTGTTCCTAGTATTGTATGTATGAAATTAGCTGTTTGTTGGGAAAAGGGATATATTATTTATGACAAATTTCATTAAGGAATAAATATACCCAGTTCTTTGAAGAGGCTTCTACAGGACGTCCGTGAATTTACTCCACAAATAATACATATTACACGCTTTTGGACTCTGAAGACTTTTGACTGACATGACGAGTTAACCCAAAATATTATACCATATGACATTATGCAATGAAAGTAAGCAAAGTATGTAAGGTTTTTAATTTCTGTGGTTACTATGTCTGATAAAACTCGTATTGAAAAAGAAAAAAAAAAACTGATTTGTTGAAACGTTTCTGCAGTTCTGTGATGTGCTCCTCCCAGCTGAATTTATTTTCAAGCTCTAATCCCAGAAATTTAATACTGTCAACCTCTTCTATCTGCTCTTCTTCATACTTAACGCATATGCTGGCGGGAAATCTCTTACATGTTCTGAACTGCGTGTAGTGAGTCTTTCCAAAGTTTAATGACAATGAGTTAGCTTTAAGCCATTTATTAATGTTCATGAAAATATTAGCAGACATTTCTATAACTATGGTTGACGAACTTTTTATGGCAATACTTGTATCATCCGTAAACAAAACGAACTCTGCTTCTGGTAGTGTATCTGATGAGAGGTCATTAATGTACACAAGATAAGCAATGGCCCAAAGATGGATCCTTGTGGGACACCACGTGTAATTTCTTCCCAATCCGATGATGACTGTTGGCTTAATTCACTATTCAGTTGAACTTTGTTTCCTATTAGTGAGGCACGACTTCAGCCAGTTTGCAGAATTTCCAGTGACACCATAGAATTCTTATTTACTTAAAAGGATGTAATGGTCAAAAATGTCAAATGTTTGTATAGCTTATGGGACTTAACTACGGGGTCATCAGTCACTAAACTTACAAACTACTTATGAACTAACTAATACTAAGGACGCCACAAATATCCATGCCCGAGGGGGGATTCGAATCCCCGACCGTAGTGGCCGTGCAGACCGTGACTGGAGCGCCTCAGTCCCCTCGGCCACCGCGGCCGGCGAATGTAATGGTTCATAGAATCAAATGCCTTTGAAAAATCACAGAAAATACCTGCTGCTTGCAATTTATTATCTAATAAATTAAGTACATTCTCAAGGCTCGGGAAGAGATGTTAAACAGTTGTTTTGTGTGGTAGTTTTTGGTGCCACTTACGTCATTTTTAGCTCAAAGGAACCCTGAGGAACAACACCTTGCTGAATAATCGTTTTCCTGTAGCCACAGGCAGTCGTGTAACGACTCAAACAGGACGTAAGAGGCTGCATGACGTGCGACTTCGTCCCCGCGTCCTTGGCGATGTCCAGCTAGACAGGACGCAGCGCGGTACTGCTGGGCCCGACAACATGCTGAATGGACTCGTCAGAATTGCCAACAAGTGCTGTTCACAGACTCACGTCTGCATTCAAGCAGCCAATCGTCGCGGCCGTTTGAGGCAGCCGGCTCAGCATGAAAGTCGTAAGCCCTTTCTACACGGGACGTGAGAGCTTACGAGATTACCCATGATGCATCAGTCACGCAGGCCGGGTACAGTATTGACGCGTCCACTTGCACAAGATGCACGCATACGATCGCTACACAGACATACATTACTAGACTGGCAAACGTCCCTCTGTGATTGAAGCCTGACGCCGCCATCTTGCGTCGCCTCACGTCAAAAATTTTCCTTACGGTATTACCATGATCTGATACGATATGACGTTGTAAGCTTTACTAGTTGAATTGAAAATTATTTGCATTTGAACTAATATTTCCGCAATAATTAAATTTAACACATAGGCGTACATTGTCGAATCGTGTTATGAGCAGAACTTGTTACGTACGGTTAAATTTTAGTTAGCGTCTTGACTTTTCGCGTCATTATGTTGTCAATCATGTGACGATGGCATTAGCCGATCTACATCTACATCTACATACATACTCCGCAATTCACCGTAAGGTGCGTGGCGGAGGGTACACCGTACCACTACTAGGCATTTCCTTTCCTATTCCACTCCCAAATTGAACGAGGAAAAAAAGAATGCCTATATGCCTCCGTACGAGCCCTAATTTCTCTTATCTTGTCTTTGTGATCTTTACGCGAAATGTAAGTAGGCGGCAGCAAGATCGTACTACACTCAGCTTCAAATTCCGGCCCTCTAAATTTACTTAACAGAAATTCACGAAAAGAACGTCGTCTTTCTTCCAGCGATCCCCAATTGAGTTGCCGGAGCATTTCCGAGACACTCGCGCATTGGTCGAACCTACCGGTAACAAATCTAGCTGCTCGCCTCTGAACCGCCTCTATGTCTTCCTTCAAACCGATCTGCTGCGGGTCCCAAATACTTGAGCAATACTCAAGACGTGGTCGTACAAGCGTTTTATACGCGGTCTCCTTTACAGGTGAAGTACATCTTCCCAAAATTCTCCCAATAAACCGAAGTCGGCTGTCTGCCTTACTCACAACTGTCCTTACATGCTCGTTCCATTTCATATCGCTCTGCAATGTTACGCCTAGATATTTGAACGACGCGAACGCATCAAGAAGCTCACTACTGATGCTGTATTCGAACATTATAGGATTGTTTTTTCTACTCATGCGCATCACCTTACATTTTTCTACATTGAGAGCTAGCTGCCATTCTTCGCACCAACTAGAAATTTTGTCTAAGTCAACCTGTATGCTATTACAGTCAGTTACAGACGACACCCTCCCATACACCACAGCATCATCAGCAAACAGCCGCAAATTACAACTTACTCTGTCCATCAGATCATTTATATAAATAGAAAATAATAGCGGTCCTATCACACTCCCCTGGGGCACGCCTGACGATACACTCGTCTCTGATGAGCACTCGACGTCGAGAACAACGTACTGCGTTCTATTACTTAGGAAGTCTTCCAGCCAGTCACAAATCTGTGAACCTATTCCATAAGCTCGTATCTTCGTTAGCAGTCTGCAGTGTGGCACCGTGTCGAACGCCTTTTTGAAGTCGAGAAAAACACAATCCGCCTGTTGCCCTTCGTCCATGGCTAGCAAGATGTCATGTGAGAAAAGGGCAAGCTGAGTTTCGCATGAACGATGTTTCCTAAACCCGTGCTGATTCATGGAAAGAAGCTTTTCCGTTTCAAGGAAATTTACTATATTCGAACTGAGAATATGCTCCAAAATTCTACATGAAACCGATGTCAACGATATTGGCCTGTAATTGTATGGGTCAGTTCTCTTTCCTTTCTTATACACTGGAGTCACCTGCGCTTTTTTCCAATCACTAGGAACTTTGCGCTGAATTAAAGATTCGCTATAAATGCAAGCTAAGTAGGGGGCCAATGCCGCAGAATAGTCTTTGTAAAACCGAACTGGTATTCCATCCGGACCAGCAGACTTTTTCGTATTTAGCTCTCTCAGCTGCTTCTCTACACCGGAAATACTTATTGCTATGTCCCCCAAGCCCCTCCCACTTATTCCCAATTGGGATCCCCCTTTCCCCCTTTGCCCCACTATCAGCTTGTCTGATAATTGGCTGAATAGAACCGCGACTCTTTATGGGCCGGATCTCAAACAGCCCGCTCCACTCCTCGGAGTGGAGAATGAAAAGAGATAAGTTTTTTTTTTTTTTTATTTCGGAATTAGTACGTTGATCAAATGATGGTATATTTGTGCGGTCCTCCTGCGTGAAAGATTTCTTAAAGGTTAAATTTAGAACTTCAGCTTTCCGTTTGCTTTCTTCTATTACTGCCCCGGAATGATCAACTAGTGACTGGACAGTGGGCTTTGACCCGCTTATCGATTTTACATAGGACCAGAATTTTCTCGGGTTCTCGGAAAGATCTTTTGCTAAGGTATCGCTGTGATAATTATTGTATGCTTCACGCATCGATCTTTTTATAGACGCACGAATCTCTACTAACTTTTGCCTGTCATCATTTGCGTGTTCTTTTTTGAATCGAGAGTGCAACAGCCTTTGCTTTCTCAGCAGCTTTCTAACATTATTATTATACCACGGTGGATCTTTTCCATCCTTAATCGTCTTTACTGGCACATATTTCTCTAACCCTTCATTAACAATGCATTTAAATTTAGTCCACAATTCCTCTACATCCATAGTCCCAGAATTAAACGATCGCGTGACAACGTAAATATTTTGTCGTGAAGGCCTCGTTTACGAGGGCAATTACTTTTACTGAGTGAATGAGGGTACATACAAGAACCTGTCAACCATAGAGCAGGTACAGTATTATTTATTAACTTCATCTTCTGTACGAAACACTAATCAGGTCACTTTGTGTGGATTTCTAAGAATATATTATCTTGGCGAGGGCTTTCTATCGTTTTGTAGATGTTGTCAACATAATCATGTGAGGCCACCTGGATGGTAACTAAAATTTTACCATTACGTACAGTTAAAGTAGACTGCAGTTATCTGAAAAACATACTCATAAAGAGATATGTTATCTACGACAAGTAGCACATTTATAACGGTCAACTATTAAAAGATAAGCTGAAGTTGATTGAATCTGGTAACAGATTAACGAAAACAGGAAACGCTACTCATTAGTGTATGTGTCAAAGCAGACTGTGGATTTCGTAAGAACTCTCAAAAGAAGGAGAATACGTGCTATCTAACGATCAACTACACTTCTATGATGACCATATTACTGCTACAAAATCCGAAGTTGAATGAAATTGGAACAGATTAATAATAACAGGAAATCAGAGCAACTCATTACTACATGTCTCAAAGCTTGATTCAGCTGAAAAAATTACAGCCATATACATCACACGAATATCTCATGTGTCAAAAGTCTAAAGACGTGTCAAAAGTCTAAAGACAGGATAGTCACGTCAGTTCTTCGGAATTTTTACGACTATTTTCTGTACTAACGCAAACAACTGCTTTCACGTTATAGTATAGAAATATGGCGGCGAGACTTCACTGATACCAATGATACCGTATATAGCACTGCCGGTCTAATACTATATGTCTGTGGATCGCTAGTAGATGGAATGGGATGGATCCTATTCTCACGCATATGGAAGTGCTTCGCGCATGCGCAGACGACCGAATGGGGAACCCAGCAAACGAACGAAGCCAAGTGGCGAATTTTTTCGAGAATGTATACTTGTCTCCTGCTCACAGGAACGTAGTTTTTCGACTGAGTCGAAAGTTTTTTATGAGGTGATACTACAGAGGAATTGCATTAAAAAATTCATACAACATGTGTACAATTTTTATTGAATACAGTGATGTAGCTGTTAATATGAAAAGCAAACAAACTTACAAGGGAACATCATCAACTCGACCTCATATATTCTTGAGAAAAAAAAATACATGAGCTAGATATCAACCCCAGAAATCGATATCACGTGGAAATTTGGGCCATTATTCAGATACTACGCAGTTACGCCCCTCCTCAAACTACAGATTTTAAACATTCGCGCCCTTGGATTGTTCCTCATTCGGCCCGCTTCACTGCGACTGCTTAGTGCCCGAACGTCTGGTACTGTGAGCAGAATCCTGTAAGAGGTTTTTGTTCGCGATGTAAATTAACCCACAGGCTATCTGTGACACCACCAGGAGGTAATCTTCAACGATTAAATGTCAAAAAATTAGAGCTCTTTAAAGTCGTCACCGGTAAGCATAATCATTTGCAGTTATTAGACTAATATACACGGTAAAAAATACATGGCGCTTTCTTTATGCTTTTCCTTATATCTTTGAACTGCGTTTGCAGATATCATAGACAATTGTACTGATGAAGACGTGCTGGATGTAAAAGTCGGTTTACAAAACGATGACGTCGACGATAACCATTTCACCAGCATCAGATTTGTCGAGCACTTTCATTGCTTCAACGGAGCTTGGGCGTGGAATTGAGGTCGTCGGTGAAAGTTGCTTTGATGATTTTAAATCGTCGAATACCACTTTGCCCGTCTGCGTAACAGAAGAATATATGTAACGAGCCGTTTGCGTTTTATACAGCAAGCTACAACTGCAGTGGAAACGAATGAGATGGTTTTTCAACAAGCAGAGTAATGTAATTTAATTTTCAAAACTTTTTATGCACATCAGCAGGGCTGTGTGTGTTGTCCTTAGGTTAGTTTACCTAGGTTTAAGTAGTTTGTAAGCTACGGACTGATGACCACGCAGTTTGGTCCGATCGATTTACAAACATTTGAACATTTTTGAATATGCACATCATTTTGTTATATGTAAAGCTGACACTATTGGAGTAAACTTGAAAGCGCTACAGTACATATGTTTAAAAAATGTTCAAATGTTTGCATAGCTTATAGGACTTAACTACGGGGTCATCAGTCCCTAAACTTACAAACTACTTATGAACTAGCTAACACTAAGGACGGCACAAATATCCATGTCCGAGGGGGGGGGGGATTCGAACGCCCGACAGTAGTGGCCGTGCAGACCGTGACTAACGCGCCGCAGTCCCCTCGGCCACCGCGGCCTGCCATATGTTTCATTTTGTAATATTATTTCGTCCTCCTCTTCTCTAGCTCTTCAAATTTCACATTTCGGGGAACTCGCTATTGACGTTGTTTCTTCATTGCACAACACTTCGCGTTCGGGCATTAAGCAGTCGCAGTGATACGGGCCGAGTGAGGAACAGCCCGAGCGCCCGAATGTTTAAAAGCTGTAGTTAGAAGAGGCCGTAACTGCGTAGTATCTGAATAATGGCCCAAAATTTTCACATGGTATCGATATCTGGAGTTCATATCTAGCTCATGTATTTTTTTTTTCTCAAAAAATACGACGTCGAGTTGATGTTACCATGTTAGAGAAAATGTAAATGAAGACATTTTCACTTATTTATCCGTCGGTACTTGGTAATACGACATTACAATGACTTCAATGTAAAATTTTGTGTATGTTCTACACGTTCATTTCCACTTATTTACCCGGTTTTCGGCTTACTAGGACATATTCAGACTTTAAAGTACGTCGAAAACCGGTCGTTTAAATAAAAATCAATATGGTGATCTACCCAGAACCGACGAAAGAATCAGTCAAAATATCTAAATTTGCATGTGTTTTAAGTTTGTTATACATAAGAAGAGCTGTATCTCTGTGCCCAATAAAAACTGGACACACGTTATATGAAATTTTAACTTCAAATCGTCTTTATTACCATCTTCTAAAATATCTTCTAGTTTTCCTTGCACATTCTGTAGTTAATATATGAAATATTTGTTTTTGGTGTGCATTATTTTTCCTTATATCACAGTTACAGGTCTGAGATAGTTCATCATATACATAGGTGCCTCAAACCGCAGGGACTGGAAGTACGTAGTCGCATTTTGTAATGAGGACGTTAACACATGTGAGCATGAACTGCACGAAAACAGTTTCGCAGTGGCAGTCTACAATACAAATAAATGTTTTAATCATCACAATAATCATAATATATCTTACAGTTTCGAAAAGTGATCTTAACTCGGCGAGTCTTTTGCTGTATTTTGACAACAAACCAAGAAGACAAGTGAAGCAGATGATTCGACAAATGCGTACCGTTTGAACGCTTCTTTGTAGTTCGACGGTCTATCGCAAGGAGCGCTGCAGCTGACAGCGACTTTCTTGTGCGTGTTGCACGTCTCTTACAGAAAGGGCTTTATAAGGAGAGCACATGGGTGTCTGATTTTAGAATTTTTCGATGTTTATGGTACGTGAAGTTCAGAATTCAAATAACAATCAGCCGAAGCCATTCGACGCAACTCTCAAAACCCTCGAGAAAATAACTTTGAAGTTTCGCAAGTACACGTAAGTATCAATAATTAGAGCATTTACAGCGTCTGTTGGTGTAGCTCAGGTGGTAGCGTTTTGGTCTTATAGCCATAGGGTCAGCGGATCAAATTCCGCTGCAACAAATATTTTTCTCCCGATACACACCATGACCCAGGGTGCCATCAGCTCTTCTCTTGACCAAGACGTCAAGGAACGGCAGTTTGCCCTCCGTTTCAGTCTCCATAGTGAATCTGATGTTGGGGCGTATGGAGTTCATATGTGTAAGGAATTCAAGGAGTTTATCCATACCATGTGGCCAGATGACGAAAGTGTCCCTTTCTATTACCCTGTTGCTAAAGTCATTTCCATGAAGATCCTTGTGTAAATGAACATGATAAGGATGAAATTTATGAGGTTGAAGAATACGATGTGCACTTGATTTCGACACACCAACTCCACGTTCAATTTGGTGTGTGCTGATGTGAGGATTCACAGCTACCGTAGCGAGCGCAGCAACTTCAGCACGTTCATCTGCGCGTGTTCTAGGACGATGTCTAGGTCTTGGATTTAAGCTTCCCGTTTCACGTAGACGAGATGTGAGACGACCAAACATTCGGCGCGAAGGCGTGACTTGTCAGGGAATCGTCTTCTGTACAGTCGTTCTGCCTGAACAGAATTTCGCCCGCCTACAACAGTGTACAGTACAGGTATGTAGAGTAGGGTAGAAAACAGGCATATTAACGTAATAATCAAAATGTTCTCTAACAGTACTATAAACAAACAAGCAATCTAATAACGTATTTCCCGTTAACGTACATTCTCCATAGATCAGCTGCGTTTCTACCATATCTTCATATGTGTACATATTACAGTGTAAGTTCCACAACACAACGTTTATTCACAATGTGTACTACCTCCTTGCCGTCACTAGATTACTCTGATGCACGACTACAGTGGCAAGCCGGCCGCGGTGGCCGAGGGGACTGAGGCGCTCCAGTCACGGTCTGCTCGTCCACTACGGTCGGGGGTTCGAATCCCCCCTCGGGCATGGATATTTGTGCCGTCCTTAGTCTTAGCTAGTTCATAAGTAGTTTGTAAGTTTAGGGACTGATGACCCCGTAGTTAAGTCCCATAAGCTTAACAAACATTTGAACATTTTTGAACAGTGGCAAGCGCTGTACTGCACGCCAAAGCAACAGCAAATGGGTTGCTCGAAGGGTGGTGGAGTACAGGAGTTTGCGTATGTCGCAAATCACAAACAAGGCGAAGTGGTAACTGTAGTAGGAACTACGTTGGACACAAGTCTAGGTCGAGCTAGGCCCTGGATGAACGAGTGCGCGAAAGGCACAATGGGTCATTTAACGCATTCGATAAACCTTATTTTGGGTGTGCAGGATCAATAAGACAACCTGACTGGTGTATACCGATCGGTACTGGTTCATATTGTGTACGTAGACACATAAAACGTGCAAGAGGGAAACCATTATGTGCTTATGAGAGTTGATGGCAGCAGACCGTATTATTCGTTCCGGACCTCTTGGTAAGTATGGAAGTGCGATTACGCATGTCAATCACATCGCGATTACGGGCAACATGGGGTTCACGCCTGAGCCTCAGGACGTGCGCTAGCGGGTTTTTCAAGCGTCGCGTCGCAATATCTTGGGATATTGGAATATTGCGATGCAATTAACGCCATTGTTTATGTGATTTTTAATGCTATGGATTGCTGAAGAAAAAATATAGACTGTCCATTAAAAAAAAAAAAAAAAAAAAAAAAAACATAAGTTTGTGTTAAAAAACACATTTGCTTTCGTTTGAGAATGTTTCCAAATATATACATTCATGGGCCGTACATTGATACCGGTAAAGTCTTTTTCCAATAGCTGTTATTGTTCCAGAGATATTTTGGGTAGACAAGATAGCTGGGACACCCTATATATATATATATATATATATATATATATATATATATGTTCATAAACCATTCATTCGATTGCAATGAAATTTGGTGAACTGTTCACCGTACGCCCACGAAGGTTCCTGACCCAAAAACAAAAGAGCATGACACATAGCTCAGGAGATATGACGTCATAAATAATGAGAGGCCACCACGTGAGAATACCCAGATTTATGCGTCAATTATTTGAAAATGGAAGTAGTTAGGGACCTGCAAAGAAGTTTGCATGTAATTTCGGACGTATATGAAGCGTATTGTAACTGATAGCCCCCCCCCCCCCCCCCCCCCACACACACACACAAAATGAAACGAAAAGTAGTCTACCGCTCACAACAGTTTCGTTGTATATTACGTAAAATTGTCGCATCACCATGACCTTGTAATTCAATAAGTATGAAATCATGTATAGCCTACTGCGATGGGTAAAATGCTGTCTTGTCATGCAACACGTATTCCAATCAGCTTAAGGAAATTCCCGGAAAACTGACAGTAGTGTTTACAACTCAGCTCCGAAGCGCACACGGGTGCAAGAGATAGCAATAGACTGCTATAGAGTTATAAGGAAAAGAAGAGAATGAAACAGAGAACATCCAATGAATACCCATTATTTACGACAGTTCTGAATTTAACTTCAAGATACTAAAGTTTCCAGGGAGACTTGCATTTTCTATGACGATTAATAAACCACAGGGCAATCTATTCAATACTGTGGAGTGGATTTGAAATGCCCATGTTTCTCACGCGTACAACGTTATGTCAGTTGATCAAGGGCGACCGAACGAAAGAAATTATTCATATTACTGGACAAGTAACAAAAAATATTGTGCTGTAATTCTTCAAATATTGTTATAGCAAAGTTGTGAGTTAAATGAATGTATCAATGTCACATATCATTTGTATTTTGGTTACTATCTTTCTTTGTTTGGATACTGTACCTAAATTTTTGTTTATTTTGCAAGACAGCCTTATTTCGTATATATTATCTGATAAATATAACTTACTAGCTGAAAACCCGGCGTTGCCCGGGTATTTATTTATTTATTCCTGCCATATTTCAGGTATATATATTCATTTGTATAAGGGCTGTATGTCTGTTAAATCCCTTGGGAATACAGTTAGTGGTAAAGAAGTGATACATTAAAACTTCATGCGTGATGGGGCGGTTTTCCATGAAAGTTACTGTTTATGTGGTCATATCTCATGAACTCTGTGTCGTACTGTGATACAATTTTGAAGGTACATTCAACTATATGTGTGTATACTGTCTGTAAAATTTCCTGTCGCTACAATTTGTAGTGTTCAAATTATAAATTGTAACGGCATACCGAGAGCCGTAGTTTTACTCCATAAACAGCGGAAAAGTAGTAAGCGAGAAACTTTTTTCCTTTCATCATTTAACTATGGTTGCCAGCGAGAAAAAGTTTAATAAAGATTTGAAATTATGTTTAAAGTTTGTTGCAAGTCGCTAAGTACTGTCGTTCTCATACAGTGTATTTCGAGTCTCGCCACATTATATGGCATTTTTTGCGATTTCTATTGGTTATGACCTAATATCTTTTGAACCATGTGCCATATGTGATTCAAACCATGCAGCAATTGTTACCTCACGGTTAGGAATGTGTGTACCAAATTTGGTTGAAATCGGTCTAGTGGTTTAGGAGAAAATGAGCAGCATTGTCGCTAAATGCAGCAGTTTTCCGCGCATCTCATTGTTTATGACATCATATCTCGTGTACGTACAATGTATCGTATGTGATTCTTACACTTACGGCGACCGTCCTCATGGATTGAAGCTTACGTGCACAAAATTTCATAAAGATTGGAACAAAACTATAGATTTGTATGCAAAACGTACATACATACGGACACTCTCCATATATATTAGATTATTAGAAAAAAAAAGGAAGATTGACAGATGTAGAAGGGATAGGAGAAATACTAACTGTAGGCTTGATAAATAAATGAATACCCGGGCAACGCCAGGTTTGCTGCTAATATCTGAATAAATACGTTACCATAATTATGTATAATATATATCTCACCTGATTGTTTTGAGCAGTCTATATTCCATCATTTCGGGTTTGTTTTTCCTGCACATTTTCATCACCTTACATTTTTGTATTTCTGGAACTAGCTGACATTCCTCACACTACCAGGAAAGTGTGTCTAAGATAGCCGACGACATCTTCCTACACCCCAAGCCGTCATCAGGAAAACAGCTTCAACTTGCCACGCTCCTGATCTGCCTATATAAAAAGAATAACATTGCTTCTGTCTCACTTTCCGGGGACACTCCTATGGATGCCCTTGGCTCTGATGGATACTCGCCGTCGAGGAAAACGTACTGGTTTCTGTTGCTTAATATATCTCCGAGCCAGTCACAATCAGGCTACGGCCTAGTACATAAAAACACGAAAGCACACACACACAGTACCAAGCCTAATGCCGCGTAGGAAAAGAGTAATGGGTAAGACTACAGGTCTGGCATGATTTAAAAGGAATCTTATACTCTTCTTCACGAAAAATAATGGTAACGATGATGGAATAGGCTTGCAATCTCACACCGTTCTTTTCACTGTAGGACTCAAAAGTAGTATCGAAGTACTACAGCCGCGGCGGAGCGGCCGAGCGCATTGAGGCGCTACGCTACGATGCGCGAGTCTGTTCCCTGTCGGGGGTTCGAATCCTTCCTCGGGTATGGATGTTTGTGCTGTCTTTAGTATAACCTATTTCATACGTTTAGGAACTAATGACCACGCAGTTAAGTCCCATAAGCTTCTTCTTCTTCTTTCTTTCACGTGATCAGGCTTCTTGGACCGCACGCTGCTACAAGTTTCCGTCTCCAGTGCTTCCTGTCCATTGCTGTTATCCGCCACCTGTCCACATCTATTGCTGCTAGCTTCAGGTCTTCATGGAGGCCATCCCTCCAACGTTTTCTTGGTCTTCCTCGGGGCCTCCTCTCTGCAGGAACGAAATTCAGAAGCTTCTGGCGCCACCTGCCATCTTCCATCCGGGCCACATGACCGATCCACTGCATACGCTTGGCTTTTATGGTTTCTGCTATGCTGAGCTGTTGGTATAATTCCCGAAGCTCTTGGTTGTGCCTGGTTCTCCATTCCCCTGTGTCTGCATCCAAAACCGGACCGTAGATCTTCCGAATAACTTTTCTCTCAAAAACAAGGAGCGTGCGGAAGTCCAGGTTTCGAATACTCCATGTTTCGCAGCCATATAGTACAACAGGCTGGATCAGGGTTTTATACAGTCGGATTTTGAACTGTCCGGATAGACATTTGGAGCGAAGCAGTTGCACTAGGGTGTGGTAGGATCGGTTTCCAGCTTGAATTCTGGCGTTGATCTCCGCTTCACAAGAAGAGCTGTCTGTGAAAATTGCCCCCAGGTGTTTAAATTCACGCACTCTCTTGAAGGACATGTATCCCACCTGCAGTGACTGTAAATGTCCAGCAGTCTGCCCATGGGTCATAACGAGGTACTCTGTCTTGGCTTCATTGATGAGTAGCCCAAATTTTCTGGCGGCCTCCTTTAGTGCTGTGAACATTTGTTTCAACTCCTCTTCAGAGCTACGGAGTAGACAGATGTCATCTGCATAGGCCAAGTATGCCAGTCTGTTTCCCTCAATTTCAATCCCTTCATTCTTTTGGAAGGTTTCGGGAACAATCTTCTCAAGGGCAAAATTGAACAGAATAGGGGACAGCCTATCTCCTTTTGCCTGAGTCCTGTCACAATTTCAAATCCCTCAGTTACACGATTTCACGTTTTCACTTTAGCATGTGTGTCGCTCAGACAGATCCTTATCAGATTGATGAGTTTCTCTGCCATGCCAAAACCCTAAAACATCTGAACAGGCTCTTGCGATGTATGCAATCATAGGATTTCTTGAAATCTACAAATAAAATATGTAGTTCTTTACCATATTCACCTAGTTTTTCTGTGAGCTGCCTGAGAGTGAAGATGTGATCTGTTGTTGATCGCCCTGGACGGAAATGTCCCTGGTATTCCCAATCACGGATTCTGCCACTGGCTGAATTCTGTGCATGAGGCAATTGCACAGGATCTTATAGCTTAACAAACGTTAAAAAAAAAGAAGCACTACAGGATGTCCTCCAAAGAAGTCCTAGATCTAAAAGGAAGATGACGAATGAGTGCTTTAAAAACATTGTCAAAGCAGTAAGAATGGTATACAGAATATATAGATGGATGAAAATACCAGCAGCTGTATTGAAAATCTTTATTAAATTTTGTGCGACTGGTTTCGGTGCTTCACTACACTATCTTCAGGCTTCCGTTGTGTGATGTTTTGAGTAATTATACAGGAAATGTTGCGGAAACGGATAGTGCGATTGATGTGCAGTTTTCACAGAATGGATTGGTAGTCAAAGACTCGTTTTTAAGACAATAAACAGATTGTAAAAGTACCTAGAAACTGTATTTTTTATGCAAACACACAATTTTCCAAATGGAACAATGGTTGTTTCTATCATGCACTGGAATTTTTGACACCAGCTGTGTACAAAGATTTCTAATGATTTTTTTTATCACGTTTAGTTTAGCAGCTACAGCCATTCAAAGTTTTGGAGGCAGATGCTACGACAGCGTAGCTGACTGGCTGGTGGTGATGAGACAGTGGGCCGTGCCCCTGGGGCTAACCATTCGGTCAGTTAGCTACGCTATCGCAGCGTCCGCCCCCGTAACTTTGAACGGTTGTAGCTGCCAAACTAAAAGTGATAAAAATGTCATTCAAAATTCTTTGTACACAGCTGGTGTCAAAAATTCCAGTGCATGGTGGAAACAACCATTGTACCATTTAAACAACTATGTTTGCATAAAAAATACACTTTCTAAGAAAGATTACAATCAGTTTGTTGGCTAAAAATACGAGCTCCTGACTGTCAATCCATTCTGTGAAACCCGCACATTAATCGCACTTTCCGTTTCCGCAATATTTGCGGTGCAAGTGTTAGGTCATTCACCCAGTATATTTATATTAAGTGCTTTGTTGGACGTATTACTTAATCTCCATTTTTAAATAAGATGGCCAACTTAACAATCTTAAATGTATACGGTAGAGACACTTGGGGACGACATCCGGCGTCTGGGGAGACGTGTTCTACACTGACGGTTATCCTCTGGTGATCGTCGAGGGGCACTGCACAGTGCGCGGTACACTGAAATCATCATTCACTCCGTCTTACTACCGCTCAAGCACCGACAAGATGATATGCTTCCGCACCACGACAATGCGCAAACACCTGTATTCCGTACCACCCAACGTGCTCAAGAAAATGTGCGTCAACTACACTGGTTGAACACGATCTCAGATCTGTCCCGTATCGGCAGGTTTGGGACCGAATGAAACGTCATCTTGGGCGGCCTGCACGACCGGCAAGAAATGGGGCTCAAAGGCACCAGGTGGAAATTGCATGGCAGGCCAGTCCCAAAGACTAGATTCTGCACCTCTGAGGTCGTCTCCATGGGAGATCTACAGCTTGCTTTGCTGCAAAAGGAAGATGAAGCGTGGGACAGATTTCGAATCCGGCCCCACGTAACCAAAGGATCAAGGAAGGACTGAGCCGGTTTTTATTCACTCGCACATAATTGAGGGACAGTTTACACACAATTTATTTAGTCTGCACAGATAATAAAATAGAATTTGCAAATTAAACAAATAAAAAAATAATTTAAACAATGCAACGCCATAAGGGTAAATTCTGAGGTCAAGTTAATAATTCAACACCTAATGATTTAAACAACCAACACGCCTGATGGGCTATCTTAAAATAATTTTTGCAAT
The DNA here is from genome assembly GCA_026315105.1 of Locusta migratoria. Taxonomy (NCBI): domain Eukaryota; kingdom Metazoa; phylum Arthropoda; class Insecta; order Orthoptera; family Acrididae; genus Locusta; species Locusta migratoria. Next base: position 213,295,798 of record CM048749.1, read on the forward strand.
TCTAAAAAAACGGCGAAGGGCGACCTTAAAATAAAAAAATTGTTGTTAATATAAACCTTATTTATACCTTAAGGACTGGTGTTTAATATGTGAACCTCAAAATTAGAATTTTGGTTAAACCTTAAATAATACAGCCAAGATATAAAACAATAAATCTTCCAAAAAAAAATTTCACATTCCAGCTGTGTTGTAGCAGGCCCCAGACTTCCAGAAGATTTAACTTTAATACATGCCACTACTTGGCGTCATTTACCATGGCCTTCAAACATCACCACGTTAGTAACAGCAGCTTGTTCGCTAACCACGAGTTGCGAGTAGATGTACACAGCATGAGAGCAAAACATAACACTACAACAACTTGATCTGCAGGAGGGGGGATTAAGCCATCACTATGTACAATAACGGCGACGAGACAATTCATTTACATCGCTATCAACCGAGACCGTTGACCAATTAGAAGAAACCCAACTCAGGCTAAACGCACAGTTAAACTGTCAAACCTACAATAGCACTGTCTCACCATAAAATGCTGATCCCGCTGTCTTGGAAGACGCGTTGCTAGCTACATCTACATCTACATGGGATACTCTGCGAATCACATTTAAGTGCATGACAGAGGGTTCATCGAGCCACCGTTATAGTATTTTATCTCCCATTCCATTCTCGAATTGCGCGCGGGAAGAATGAACATCTGAATCTCTCCGTTCGGGCTCTGATTTCTCGTATTTTATTCTGGTGATCATTTCTACCTATGTAATTGGGAGTCACCAATATATTTTTGCATTCGAAGGAGAATGTTGGCGATTGGAGTTTCGTAAGTAGCCCACGCCGCAGCGATAAGCGCCGTTGTTGTAATGATTCCCATTCCCGACCCTGTATCATTTCCGTAACGCTGTCTCCCCTGTATCGTGACAATACGAAACGAGCTGCCCTTCTTTGGACTCTTTCGATGTCCTCATGTCCTCCGTCAAACTCACCTGATAAAGATCCCACACTGGGCAGCAATATTCCATAAAAGGACGGGCAAGCGTAGTGTATGCAGTTTCTTTAGTAGTTCTGATGCATCTTTTATGGGTTATGCCAATAAAACGCAGTCTCTGGTTCGCCTTTCCCACGACATTATACACGTGTTCTTTCCAATTTAAGTCAGAAGTAATTGTAATTCCTAGGTATTTTGTGGAGTTTACGGCTTTCACATTTGATTGATTTATCATGTAAAAATCAAAAATGTTTAAATGTTTGTTAAGCTTATGGGACTTAACTATGGGGTCATCAGTCCCTAAACTTACAAACTACTTATGAACTACTTACGAACTAGGACGGCACAAATATCCATGCCCGAGGGGGGATTCGAACCCCCGACCGTAGTGGCCGTGCTGACCGTGACTGGAGCGCCTCAGTCACCTCGGCCACCGCGGCCGGCAACGGATTTCTTTTCGTACTTATGTGGACGACTTCACACTTCTCATTATTTAGAGTCAAATGCCAATTCTTACACCATACAGATATCTTATTCTAATCGTTTTGCAGTTGGTTTTGATCTTCATATGATTTTACTAGACGGTATGTGACGGCATCATCTGCAAACAACCTAAGAGAGCTACTTAGATTTTCCCCTAAGTCGTTTATGTAAATAAGGAACAGCAGACGACCAATAACACTACCCTGTGGAACGCCCGAAATCACCTCTGTTTTAGTCGATGGTTTACCATCGATTACAACGAACTGTGTCCTCTGACAGGAAATCCCCTACCCAGTCGCAAAATTGGGACGATATACCGTAACCACTCAATTTGATTAAAAGCCGTTCGTGAGGTACGGTGTCAAAAGCCTTCTGGAAATCAAGGAATACGGAATCAATTTGCGAACCCTTGTCGATAGCACTCATCACTTCGTGAGAGTAAAGAGCTAGTTGTGTTTCGCGTGAACGATATTTTCTAAAACCATGTTGACCTTGGGCGAATAGATAATTCTGTTCAAGTTAATTCATTATATTTGAATACACGATATGTTCCAAAATCCTGCTGCAAATTGAAGTCAATGAAATAGGGCTGTAGTTTAATGCTAGTTCAAACTTAATGTGTGCATCACACACCGACAGTCGTCGCCACAGCTTTCTGAACACATCTAGGCAGCTCGGTCAGTCGTTCCATTGCTCGGTATGGCTGCAACCAACACGTCGCGCAGCGCAGCCAACTACTTCCTAGACAGCGAATAACGTATACACCCACTTTACTCTTATACCGCGCGAAGCGTCCCTCTCGTCTCCTGGCCACGCCCTCCAGAGACCCTTCCACTTGTCTCACTAGGCTCCCTGCCAGAGATAATGAGTCGATCGAAACTCGCCGATCTAGATCTCGGAAAATAAATATATTTTTTACGACTGATTGCTGAAAAAATTTCCACAATTCATATTTAAGTGTCTGGAAGAGGGTTCATCGAAGCACCATTATATTATTTTATCTCCCATTCCATTCCCGAATATCACGCGGGTAGAAAGAATACCTGAATCTCTCCGTTCGAGCTCTGATTTCTCGTATTTTATTCTGATGATCATTTCTACCTGTGTAGGTGGGAGTCAGCAATATATTTTCGCCTTCGGAGGAGAATGTTGGCGATTGGAGTTTCGTAAGTAGCCCACGCCGCAACGATAAGAGCCTTTGTCGTAATGAAGTGTTCAAATGTCTGTAAATCTATCGGACCAAACTGCATGGTCATCAGTCCGTAGCTTACGAACTACTTAAACCTAGATAAACTAACCTACGGACAAACACACACACCCATGCCCCAGGGAGGACTCGAACCTCCACGGCGAGCAACCGCGCGCTCCGCAGCGAGGTGCTTTAGACCGCTCGGCTACTCCACCGCGGCTGTCATAATGATTCCCATCCCAGATCCTGTATCATTTGCATGTAGTCTCCCCTGTATCGTGACAATACGAAACGAGCTGCCCTTCTCTGGACTCTTTCGATGTCCTCCGTCAAACCCCACTGATAAGGATCCCACACTGGGCAGCAATACTCCATAGAAGGACGGACAGGCAGTCTCTGTAGTAGTTCTGTTGCATCTTTTAAGTGTTCTGCTAATAAAACGCAGTCTCTGGTTCACCTTTCCCACGACAGTATGTTGAACTCTTGGCCGTGTCCTGCACATCTTACGAATATGAATCACTCGGCCGGACACGCGTGGTGCGCTTGTGAGTTTGTGGGACATGCACAGCAGACGCTAACGTGGAGAGTTGCATCGAAACAGGTTTTGGAGTGAATATCGCAGCGACCAGGAGGCGTGTCGCCGTTAACGCAGCCAAACCCCGAGATACAGGACTCGCGCTGCTGCAGCGGAAATGAAGTCGCCTTGGCGGCGGAAGCTTTTGACAGCACGGGACAGGACAGGACAGGACAGCAGAGCGGGCGGCGTGGGAGGCGACGCGCCGCTGGCTCCGTCACGCCGTGGGACCACACAGCCACAGCCACCAGCCTGAGACTAGCTGCAGGCACCGCTGCTGCCGAGGCGCGCCCAGCGCAAGTGTTTGGGACCCGCAGCACTCAGTTTAAAGGAACACACGGAAGCTGTTCAGAGGCGAGCAGCTAGGTTCGTTACTGGTAGGTTCCACCAATGCGCGAGTGTTCCGATATTGAGAACGCTATTTACAATTACAGTGAGAATGTACTTAATTAATTAGATAATAAATTTCAAGCAGCAGGTATTTTCTGTGACTTTTTAAGTAAATTATAATTCTATGGGATCACGGGAAATGCTGAAAAATGGTTCAAGTCGTAACTCACTAATAGAAAGCAAAGGGTCTCAGTGCAAGTGACTAGTGAATTAAGCCAACAGTCATAATCGGAATGGGAAGAAATTACATGCGCTGTCCCACAGGGATCCATCTTATGGCCATTGCTTTTTCTTGTGTACATTAATGACCTCTCATCAGTTACACTACCAGAAGCAGAGTTCTTTTAGTTTGCAGGTGATACAAGTATTGCAATAAAAGTACGTTAAGCATAAAAACATTGCGGTTTTCCGATGACATAGTAATTCTGTCAGAGAGCGCAAAAGATCTGGAAGAGCAATTGAATGGAATGGACAGTGTCTTGAAAGGAAGATATAAGATGAACATTAACAATAGTAAAACGAAGGTAACGGAATGTAATGTCAAAAAATCAGCCGATGCTGAAGGAATTGGATTAGGTAATGAGACAGTAAAAGTAGTAGATGAATTTTGTTATTTGGCTAGCAAGATAACTTCTAATGGGCGAAGTAAAGAAGACATAAAATGCAGAATGGCTATGGGAAGAAAAGCGTTTCTAAAGAAGCGAAACTTGTTAACATTCAATATTAATTTAAATGTTAGGAAGTCCTTTCTGAAAGCATTTGTCTGGAGTATCTGGAGTGTAGTATTGCATGGGAGTGAAACGTGGGCGATAAGGAGTTCAGATAAAAAGAAGATAGAAGCTTTTGAAATGTGTTGCTCCAGACGAATGATGAAAATTAGATGGGTAGATCACGTAAGTAATGGGGAGGTGCTTAACCGAATCGGGGAAAAAAGGAGTTTCTGGCATATACTGACTAAGAAAAGGGATGGGTTGGTTGGACACATTGAGACAAAACGGAATTGCCAACTAGCATTAGAAGGAAGCGTGTGGGGTAAAAATCATAGAGGGAGACCGAGGGACGAATATAGTAAGCAGATTCAAAAGGATGTAGGTTGCCGAACGTATTCTCAGATGAAGAGACTTGCACAGGACAGGGTAGCGTGGAGAGCTGCATCAAACCAGTCTGCGGACTGAAGACCACAACAACAACAAGCATAGTTATAGAAAGGTCTCCTAATGATATTTTCATGAACATTGATAAATGGCTTAAAGCCAACTCATTGTCATTAAACTTTGAAAAGACTCACTACATGCAGTTCAGAACATGTAAGAGATTTCCCGCCAGCATATGTATTAAGTATGAAGAAGAGCAGATAGAAGAGGGTGACAGTATTAAATTCCTGGGTTTACAGCTTGATAATAAATTTAGTTGGGAGGAGCACACCACAGAACTGCAGAAACGGCTCAACAAATCTGTATTTTCAATACGAGTGTTATCGGACATAGGAGACATAAAAATAACAATGCTTGCATACTTTGCTTACTTTCATTCCATAATGTCATATGGTACAATACTTTGGGGTATCTCTTCAAGTCAGCCATAAGTCTTCAGAGTCCAAAAGCGTGTAATACATATTATTTGTGGAGTAAATTCACGGACAACCTGTAGAAGCCTCTTCAAAAAACTTGGTATATTAACTACTGCCTCTCAGTGTATTTATTCCTTAATGAAATTTGTCATAAATAATATATCCCTTTTCCCAACAAACAGCTCAGTTCATACATACAATACTAGGAATAATAATGATCTACACAAGGACTTAAAAGCACTTACTTTAGTTAAAAAGGGGTCCACTACTCAGGTAAACACATTTTCAATAATTTACCATCAAGTATAAAAAATTTATCTAGAAATAAAGATCAGTGTAAGAGAAACCTAAAAGACTTTCTAGTGAATTTCTAAATTTTACCAGATGAGGCATGCATCGGTACTCATACTATATTACTATTATTATATTATCAGCTAAAAACAGGAATGAATTGTATTTATATTGTTAGTATTATCTATTATTCAGCTTGTAAATTTTGGTTCTTGACATGTTCCACATCCACGAGGATCTCTTCAACATGGATCTATGGAACGAAAAACTAATCTAATCTAAGTGTCACGGAAATGCTCCGGGAACTCTAATGGTGATCTCTGGAGGAAACACGACGTTCATTTCGAGAAATTCTGTTCAGGAATTTCGCGTAATGATCACAAAGACAAGAGAAATTAGGGCTCCTACAGAGGCATGTAGACATTCTATTTTTCCTCGTTCTCTTTGGCAGTGAAATAGGAAAGGAAATGCCTAGTAGGATACAGTGTATCCTCCGGAACGCACCTTATGGTGGATTGCGGAGTATGTACGTAGATGTACTTAGTTTTTTTTTAAAATGCCAAATCGTTCCGTACTTTCTGAATAGCCCTCGTATATACTGGGCGAAAAGTATTTAATCTGACAAGCTCTGGGAGGTCTTAGGGGACATAAAAACATTTTTTTTCTTTTGTGTCTCGTTGCCGCCGGTTGTCGTAGGTGTCGGTGGCCGAGTAGAGAGAGACCAACACAGGGAAATAGGATGCACGCGGGTGCGGGTACAGAGTCAGAGGTGACCAGCCAGTGGGACTGCAGAAACTAGAAACACTAAGCTAGATTAGAACAAGATATATATTTCGTAGAGATAGTACAAGACTTAACTTTGTTAACTGAAGACTAGTGGAATGCAGATACATAGTTTAACTAGATAGAGGACGGCCTACTGATGAGAGTCCTAGTGCCTGTCTTATAGCCAAGTGACCGATCCAGTTCAGTGGTGGCCACGAGCGGAGTTGCAGCAGAGGGCGCTCGTGGCCGACGTCGTAAAAATGCCACGCCGTGCTTGCTTGGCGACGCGCGGCGAAAGTATGTGGCGCGCACTTCAGACTTGTGCGACCCCACATTTCCCTAGTGTCACTTCTTCCTCTGAGGAGTATTTAAAGCGATACAGGAAGAGTTCTCTGGCGACAAATTAATTAAACCAACAAATACTTTTCCATTTTTCTTATTACCAGGAGACACTACATTAAGACAACCCAATTTCAATTACAGTAGATTTTCAAAAATGCCTCATTGACACATAAACAAATGTTACACCGTCGAATCATGTTCTTTCTGACACGGGCAAAACCCCAGGAGTATCTGTGAATTGTTCCTGCTGCTGCTGCTATCCGGGCAACCAGATCCTCTTCTGATGCAACAGGAGTTGCGTAAACAAGGTTGTGCATATCTCCCCACACAAAAAACTCCAGAGGGGACATAGCGGGGGATCGAGCAGGCCATGGTACGGAACCACCTCTGCCAATTCACGTGCCTGGAAACCGTCGGTTCAGGAATCAATGCACACGACGAATGAAATGTACCGGCATCCTGTCATGTTGGAACTACATGCGTTGTCTTGTAGGGAACGGGTCGTCTTTCAGCAATTCTGGAAATGCTCTGACGAGAAAATTATAATAGTGCCCGCCATTTAATACAGACTCCACCGGTTTAAATACTCCTGATAGGAAAAAATGACATCAGGGGAAAATATTTGTTTTGGTGTCCCCTACGACCGCCCAGAGTTTGTCGGTTTAAATACTTTTCACGCTGTATTTACCCTGTGTCAGCTGTAGTTGTATAGGTAAGCGTCAAAGCTGTGGTTGTGAAAGTGATTTCTAACATCATACAACGAATTTTGTGAGCATCTCGTTCATGTGTGAAGAGGCTGCATATAGAACACAAGTACGAGTGGGAGTATGTCAGATCCTCAGCAGGTCGTATTAAAGGAAGCCGTAGGAGCAGTTCACAGCCGGCTGCAAGATTTGTTAGTGGTAGGTTTTGGGAACTCAGAATCCTTGCAGGGAAGGCGACCTTGGTTTCCAGGAACTCTACTGAGGAATGTTGGATGGACGGCTCATTTTCAGCTGATAACAGCACGATACTGATGCCTACAACCAGCGCTGGGGAGTAACGCGTTACTTCTAATGTCGTTACTAGTAACAGTTAGTTACTTACCGAAGTAAAGGTCGGAAACGGCGTTATTTGCATAAAGTAACTTTAATTGTAACTAAGTTACTTTTATCAGTTAACTATTTAAGGGACGTATCGTTAGTTTTTTGTTGCAAGGAGCATAACATATTTTTGTAAGAATCTTAAAATGCAGAATTCCAGGCTTTGATTTTAGTGCAGAAAAAAAAAGTTTCTAAATTAAATCTTTTCAACAACGTATGTTGCAAATCTATGAATTATACATTTTAGTACTGTTATAACTTTTAATGTAAGTCATTCATTCATAACATTTTATTTCATTGCTATGCAGCAACATTGAGATAAGGCCTATAACAATTACCTAACGCGTCAAATGCACACTGTGTGCAGTGTTGCCAACAGTTAAAGTGAGTGCCAAACCACTAGAAAACCACTAACAAAAATGCCCCTATTCTCATAGTCGCTAAAACTTGCACTAAATGTTTTTTAATTATTATGAAAGAAAACATTAAATGTATTGGTAATTAGTTTCCTTTATTCTTAAGTAATAAAATATCCACAATCATTAAATGTACAATAAACCAGCAATTCAAAGTTAAGAACATACAAAAAGTTCTTATAGAACTGTTAGTTATTTAAATGAATTCGTCTTCTGAAGAAGAATCACATTTGTTCTCATCACCATCATCATTGTCGGTTTCTGATAGGTACGATTCCGTGGTACCGATTTGTTTTACATCGTTTATTGCAATATCTTAACCATTGCAGCATTTTTCTGCTAACCACAAACCACAGCGTATTCTTAATATAGCAGTTAAAACATGAAACATCATTCTATTTTTCTGCTTGTTTTTTTTTTTTATTACATTCATACTGCTAAATAATCTTTCAACATCGGCATTGGAATGAGGCAGTATTAGGAGGGGCAATCGAAAATTCCTCAAATCTGAGTTCCCCTTGAGCATCTTTAAAATGCAGTACTTCATTCCAAAATGTTTTTGTATCTTTGGTCTCGTTCCATCTCAACAAATGAATTTATCGCAATTGATCATCCACTCTTGCTATATATTCTACACTTTTATTGAACTGAGCCATTATATCAACCAGATTTTCTTTGTTGTCATTCAGTACTTGTTCAACACGTATTCTGTAATTTTTTTCATCGACAAATAATTTTCTCTGGTAACTTGTTTATTTCTTCAATCAGAATTACTACAAATGTTTTGCACCGATTACGCAACATTTCTTCTACTTTCCTTGGTAACCCTTTTTCTCTCATTTCAAGCAACTGCTTTTCAAAGCGGAGTCCCAGATAACATCTTCGATCCAAGAAATCACGAATGTTTTGAGTAAAAATGTTAACTTTATTTGCAGGAAATGTAACTTTGCTCACAAGCATATCTGAAAATGTTCAAATGTTTGTTAAGCTTATGGGACTTAACTACGAGGTCATCAGTCCCTAAACTTACAAACTACTTATGAACTACCTAATACTAAGGACGGCACAAATATCCATGCCCGAGGGGGGATTCGAACCCCCGACGGTAGTGTCCGTGCAGACCGTGACTGGAGCGCCTCAGTCCCCTCGGCCACCGCGGCCGGCCAAGCATATCTGTCAGGTTGGTGAACTCATCAGAGTTTGGTGTGATCTGCATCTTTCGACTGGAACATTTTATTTACTATGTTTATTTCCATTAATATTGGATATAAAAATGAAATATATCCGTAATTAATCTCGAACGCATACAATAATTGTGCCATGTGACACCTTTCACGCACTTTAGCTACGGAAAAATGTATTTTTAGCTCTTATCATTGCATGTATATCCTTGATACAGCGGATTTTGTTGATAACCACCTACTCTGGCACGTTTAAACAATATTTAACGGTTGAGGAGTTTGTAAAGCTCCTTATAAAGAGACTGCCTGGAAGAGGAGCGAATAAACCAATCATGTCTCTTTAAATAAAATAGCGTAGTGGTTTGAGGTCGTATTTTCTTCTAAACCACTATAAAATCTACCAGCCACTAGAAGCCATATTTCGCCATTAACGGGAGAATAGAAACCACCAGTTTTAGGGGGAAATCCACTAAGTTGGCAAGACTAATTGCGATACTCATTGGTGTCTTTGTTCGAGGTATCGAAGAGTACCGGCTTGTGCCGGTCTGTATCGAGAAGAAATTTTGGCTCGGGAGGGGGGTAGGGGAGGGTAATAGGGTGGGACTATCAGGTTAGGGAGCGCACTATGGTTGTGGAGGTGCGTTTAGAAATTAAGCTCTGATTTGGTATAAATACTTTGTATTGTCCTCAGCGTGGCAAGCAGTGTATCGTGCCCCTGGACGGCTCATCAACATTGTGTCGCGTTTGGTCGTCAGCATGAGGCACCGCCCACCGCCCCGTGCAGAGCGATGCGGCGCCTGTGCTGGCTGGAGGGAGGCCGTCGAGCGCAGCGGCGCGGCGGTCCTTGAGGCTTGGCGTCGCTTCCTTCCTTTCGCGTTGCCACACTACGCAGCCGGCTTCCTGCGCCGCGCGCCCCGCCCACCAGGATACACAGTCGAGCGCCCGCCACAAAGCAGCCCGCGCCTCCGGCCTTGGACACCCAGCCGCCGCTCCTCCAACCAGAAACACTGGAAAACACTCTGCCGGTGCCCACTCCTCCAGCGTCAAAATCTTTGTAAACGTTTTTAACTTTGTAATTTATCGAAGTTCACTAGACGGGCCTTTCCGCTAAGCGAGAACCCCTTTCTTTCGGAGGCATGAGGAATAGCATTACATTTCATGTTTTTAAATGTTAGTTTAAAGGTAGTGTGTGTGTGTGTGTTTGAAAGGATGCTAAAGGTAGTATGTGTGTGGGGCGAGCGTGTCACTGATTGTGTTAAGAGACCGTCCCCGCTAAAATTCAAAAATAAATATTCTGTTGTGGTTTTCGTTACAAAATATTTTGACTAAGCAATGAGACTTAGTACCTTCTTTTGCCCTGTTACAATAAATTGCAACTGACATGGAATGCAATAATCTTACTTAAATGTGGTATTGCTTGATGCGCAACGGATAACACTTTAAATTGTACAGTGGTTAATAAATTAACAGTAATTAAACTCGTAAATTGTCTACACATTAATCTCGTGTGTGAGAGAAAATGTGAGCAAATGAAAAGTTCAGATCTGTTAGCGTGCACCGTACACCAGTAGCCAGATTATACATGCATAATTCGACTGGGAGAGCCATCAAAAAGAGCGTGCTACTACAGTGATAATTTTGTAAATTTTTTTCTTACTCGAATAGACAGGATGTCAAGCAAAGATATTTGATATTAATTAGATACCAAAAATCACTGCACTTGATAATGTGCCCATCTGAACAACAATTACCATACAGATTCAACGAATAAAAAATGTCCTACAAATCTGGTAATGGTTTCAAGCCTAACTCTCTGCAAATATTTCTCATCTCTTTACATGATCTACTTTTTTTCTGATCAGACAAATTACTCCAACTGTTGCTAACATTAGCTGACTTAATAATCTGAACTTTCATTAAGACTGAGAAAATCTCTAACTATGAACTTTACTGCATTTATGAACAAACTATTTCCTGCTCTCATCAATAGACAAATTGATCATGACAAAATCCCTACACTGAACTGTTCTAATTAGCACATACATTTACAAACACAATAATTATGCAACACTATCATAAGAAACAATGATCACAACGGATAGCAATTCAAATTGGCTAAAGGAACGAGGAACTGGTAAAATGACTCAGGGTTAAATGATAAATGCAAGCTGCACTAAACAGTATTCATTAGCAAAAAGACAAACACCAATTACAATAGTTCAAATACAGGCTACCATACATTACTCTATTTGAGACAGATTAATTTCCATTCAAAAATTTCAATCTGCAGACTTGGCTGCGACTCTTCAGAACTGAATTTTTATAGTTCGAGTCTAACACACAGACAGACTAACCCGACAGTTCCAAGACTACTACTCATCGACTCAACTCTACCATAATTAGACACCGACTCTCCTTCACGAAGTTCACACACCGACCCTCTAAAACGTAACAACTGCGAGTGCAAGGCGCACTCCAAAGATAAAACAAAGTCTTTGGTTTACAGCAAAGATATGAAATTAAGTACAGTATGTTATATCGATTAATGAAATGGTACAAAATATTACATAAATTTGTTTTCTAGAGAATTACAGCTTTGGTTTTTATAATAAAATATGCTCAATGCTGTATGACAGGCAAAAATCAAGTGAAAACTATTTTGCGTACTCCTTTCAAGTTTCTGTAATACTGAGTTAAGATTTCTGGGATTTTAATATGCTAATAATTTATGATTGTGTCTATGAATGTGGCCATATGAACGGTTTCTCCATGACGCCACTGTCCCTGTGAGAATATGTACTTGCTTTATTACGTATGTGCGTTTATGAGCATCTTCCAGCATGGCAGTCTGAGTGTATGTATGAGAATGTTCGTCGTCACCTGCTGGCTGCTCGGTTTGCACGTTTCTTTGGCTTCGTGTCGATAGGTAGTCGTTACCAACTACTGCTTTTGATGCTACCAAAGAGTTTCCTGCACCCTTTGGTTACAAGTTGGGTTGTCAATACCTGGTAGCGAGCTTCGGTAGGACATGCAAGTCTAGGCTTTCCCCACGACCACAGTTTTCTGGGGTTTTACCGATTTCCGGTGGTGGCGAGCGACTCCCTGGCGGTCTCCTCAGTCAGTGGCTGCGCTTCAACATGGTAAGATGTTTTGTATCCCATCTTCGTCGCCACTTTTGTGTCTCATTTCCGCCAGTTGTCCTGGGTGTTGGTGGGCCGAGTAGAGAGAGACCGACACAGGAAAATAGGATGCACGCGTGTGCAGGTACAGAGTCTGAGGTGACCAGCCAGTGGGACAGCAGAAACTAGAAACACTAAGCTAGATTAGAACAAGATATGTATTTCGTATCAATATGATAATATTTAACTTTTACAAGTTTCATGACTACAGAATGCTGATACATAGTTGAACTAGATAATGGCCTGCCTACTCATGAGAGACTTTCCTAGTGCCTGTCCTACTCCCAAGTGGCCGATGCAGTTCAGTGGTGGCCACGAGCGGGGTTGCAACAGAGGGCGCTAGTGGCTGACATCGTAAGAACACCGCGCCGTGCTTGCATGGCGGCGCGCAGCGAAAGTACGTGGCGCGCACTTCAGACTTGTGCGACACCACAAGATGTTCTGATTTTCTTTCCTCTCTTGAGATGGTAGCGATTCATTGCCTGGTTTGTTCAAGTTAGATTTCACAACTTAGGTTCATTTTTCTCCGATCATGTGCAGAAGTGTATTCAATTTCATTTCGGTGATTTTGCATAGGTAAACGTGGTGAATAAGTAACTAATTCGGTTTGATGACAGCTGGGAATCGATAACCTTTGAGGCTAGCTGGTGGTGTATGAACTCGGTTTGATTTCTTTGTAGCTTTGTGGGATGAGGTCTGCACGGCCACTACGGTCGGGGGTTCGAATCCCCCCTCGGGCATGGATATTTGTGCCGTCCTTAGTTTTAGTTAGTTCATAAGTAGTTTGTAAGTTTAGGGACTTATGACCCCATAGTTAAGTCCCATAGACTTTACAAACATTTAATTTTGTGGGATGCGACGAATGTGCGGGAATATTTTTAATCTTAGTAGTGCATGTGAAATATTCCTTACTGTTTTCTCCTTCCACGAGTGATATGTACTCCACGTGGTGTGTTCTTAGAAAAAAACCTTCAGCTGTCCCTGTGTCTGTTTCTATGCCCTCCAGGCAAGAAATCATGCATGTATCTTTCTGATTTCCCTTAGTACAACGCGATCTCCTCTCCGTCTATTTTAAATTGCTGTTTCATTTCCAACTTGTACTTTGCATTTAGACTCCGTCAGTAAATTCTCTTCTAGTCTTGTACTATTACCTTTATCAGTTTGCTTATGAAATACTACGTATTTCCAGGGGCTGTATACCGTATTTCTTAGTTGATTTACTCCGACTTGGAATTTATTCCATTTTTCTGATTTTTGAGGACTGGACTTCGTCCATCCGTGTAAACTCTTCCAATCGCGTCTAACTGTATTTCTTTAGTTTCGTTATGATATCCTATGCATTTCTAAGGGTTGCATGCCGTAGCTAATTTTCTTTATTTTTCGGAAAATTAATTTTGTATTTTTTACTGGTTTTCGGAACCATGTGGTTCCGAACTCCAACTTCAGGGGTTTATAGCTAATCACTTGAGTTCTCGCCACTGCTCACGTACTAGTGCCTTACCATTGCGTATTTCTTGCTTCGTGATCTATGATGTCGTTGATTTTTTTTTTGTCGAAATGAATGCGATCCTTATCACTTCGCCCTCAGTGGGGTGCGGGTACGTAATGTAGCAGACATGTGCCGTGTGTCTCAGTAAGTTTGCATGGTCACGCATTGATTTAAATGGTAATTAATCTCGTTATTATCGCGTACCATCTCAAGTAAAGAAAGACAGACCCGAGCGTCCTACGAAGTTTATTTTCCTTGCGTTGCGTGGTACATCCTGGTTCGCTACGATAGCGGCCTACGATAGCAGCGCCTGCCTCTGCTTCGTACCAGCACGCCGAGTTGGGTGAGTTTCGCTTTGCTTCGCTCGTGTGAGTGGCTGAATGCTTGTTTATTGTAAATCCCTTCCCCGACGATGTTCAGTTCAGATTATTTTAAGTTAATTTTCAGTGTGAAACATTTTTATTGTTTAACAAAATTGGTTCTCCCATTTGCGCATGTTTGAACTGAATAAATAATTTACTGTCAGTGAAATTTTATCCTACTTATGAATATTAGTTTATGAATACCCTCCCTTTTTATTTAATGTTGTTTTTCACCAGTGCTGGAAACAAATTCAGATGCAAATTATCATATTTTAATTCCGTTGCGCCATAAATGTTCTCTCAGACACCTTCATGAAATGGTTTAGTTCGCGGTGGCTTGTACATTAATGAGTGTGTGTAATTCTCGAGATGTACGACGTGTGTCGGCCACCGTCTCTTTGTCTTCCTGCTGCTGAAGTAAATTTTGAGTCAGTTCTAAATTTTGGGCCGTGGAACAAGATTCTGTTGCAGGAAGTAGTCCGTAGTTCACGCGAATCCTTTAACTGGTCTTTACTGCCAGAACTATATGTTTAAAGTAAGCTATTATCTGGCTCCTTTCAGCTAGAATTAATTTTACAAATAACGGAGGTCTTACAACCTATTGGACGAAACCGCTATGGTCGTCAGTTCATAGGCTTAGAAAGTACTTGAACTAATTAACACTGCCGGCCGCGGTGGCTGAGGGGACTGAGGCGCTCCAGTCATGGTCTGCACGGTGACTACGGTCGGGGGTTCAATCTCCCCTCGGGCATGGATATTTGTGCCGTACTTAGGATTAGCTAGTTCATAAGTAGTTTGTAAATGTAGGGACTGAAGACCCCGAAGTTAAGTTCAAAAATGTTCAAATGTTTGTAAAGCTTATGGGACTTAACTACGGGGTCATCAGTCCCTAAACTTACAAACTACGTATGAACTACTTACGAACTAGGACGGCTCAAATATCCATGCCCGAGGGGGGATTCGAACCCCCAACCGTAGTGGCCTGCAGACCGTGACCACAGAATAGAGAGCATACAGAACGGAAAGCTGGAGGCGGCGCCTTTGATCTGTATGTTACCAAGCGTTGCGCTCGACGCCATATTGAAAAGCAGTAAACGCGGAACTATAGCCACTTAGTACTTTGGCTGGAAATGGACTTTTTACGAACTGCAGCTAACCTCACTTTTTTTAGAAAAGGAAACGGCTTTTCATTATGCTTTCCTCTATTTTGCGCCCTGTTCTTGCACCTAATTGTACGTTACGTGTGGTGGGTCTCCACATAACGTGCCTAAAATATTTCGCCTGAGTGGGCCTTAGCAAAGGAGGAAATGCTCTCGAATGTTTTTCCAATAGCACTGTACATGTTATTCAGCGCTCTGTTCGTGAATAAACGGCGTAGCGTAATGAAAAAAAAGGAAGCTCCCGGGATTGATCCCAGGGCGCCTGCTTCGCAAGTAATTCGGTTGACCATTACGCTACGCCGTTAGTCACGAACAGATAGCTAAATAAGATGTACAGTACTATTGGAAAAACTTTCGAGAGCATTTTCTCCTTTCCTAAGGCCACTCAGGCGAAATATTTCAGGCACGTTATAGGGAGACCAATCTCCTTCTACACACGCAGTTTGGGCGAAATCGGCGGGTCCCGATTGCCGATCTCCCCTTGTAAGAGGATCACCGGTCGTTAACATTAGCAAGCTATGCTTCCGTTGCCGTTAGTAAAATTTTACCGTGTGCATCAAATTATGTGAAGGTGAGCAGGTAGATGTGCCTTAAAAAGTTCTGAAATATCTCGCCTATGTGGGCAACCGGAAAAGGTAACGCACGCGCAAAATGTTGAAGTCCCGCTACTTACGCAGTATTCTCTTTCTTTCATTTTATATTGTTCCCTGCGACGTTAAACTTATAATTACAAAATATAAATGCTGTTGAACTACTACAGCAACAGCGAGTGTTATCATCAAGAGCAGCAAGGCTACTTTAAATAATTATGCACACATTGCTCTCATTCGAAACTGATAACATTTCACTTTTACCACACATATAGCGACGTTCAATAACCGTTCAACATCTTTTGGGAAGGTGAAGAAGCTTATATCCTTATTTGTATGAGAATTATTGTGGAAATAAGGTGCTCAACACCATCGGCCACCTTTACTTTTATTGCTGCACGCAATAAAAACGGAACAGCTACACCTACTGGCACACAGTTCTTTCTTTTCATTGCACCAAATACTTGTTTACTTTTAGGCGATTCAGGCAGCTAAAATACACAATTAACAAACGAAGACGGCGCATTACCACGCCACAGAGTAGGCAGTGACCACGCGTTTACTGCTTTTCAAGATGGCCGATTCCGCGCATGCGCACTAAATTTTGGACGACAGACTGCAGCGGGAGTTTCCTTTCTGTATACTCCTTATTCTGTGCCGTGACTGAAGCGTCTCAGTCCCCTCGGCCACCGCGGCCGGCGCCGTAGTTAAGTCCCATAAGCTAAACAAACATTTGAACATTTTTAATTAACACTAAGGACAACAGACACAGAGGGAGGAGTCGAAGATCCGGTACGAACTGTCACCCAGTCCTTAGGATGACGCCTTAGAGCACGCGGGCATTCCGCGATATAAATAGCAACAGGTACACCTGCCTAATACGCTGTAGGCCCCTCGCGGGCCACAATGCGACGTGGCAGGTCTCGACTCATGTCTGAAGCAATGCTGTAGGCGTGACCTGCGAGAAAGACAGGCCCCAGCGCGGTCGGTATGCCACGTAAGCAAGGTAGTTCCGAGCCGGCGCGATCGCTAGCTTAGCGGCTGCCCGCTATGACACAGTGGGCAGTGCCCCAGCGGCCGGCCAATCGGCTAGCGATCGCGCCGGCTCGGAACTACCTTGCTTACGTGGCATGCCGACAGCGCTGGGGCCTGTCTTTCTCGCAGGCCACGTGCTGGAGGGAACTGACGCCATGCGACCTGCAGTGCTGTCCACAACACCACAAGATGGGGTGGAAGTCTCTTCTGAACACGTTGCAAGGAAGCTCAATAATATTCATGCCTAGGTACAGTGATGTGGGCCTGGAATATTCCCAGTGGGAAGGAAGTTATAAAATGAGAACATTACCAGGAATATTTCTTTAGCCTGGGAAGATTGCAAAAAATTGGGAATGTATGAAAATTTTTAGATTTTTTTAGTTTAAACGATTAACTTTATAACTAGGTGAACTAAGTGAATTCATGCGCTTTAATCCAAGAGTTATCATTGTCCGCATTAATTTCCTCGCTAATTCCATGCAAAACATCATTTACTTTAAGTCTGGTGGAAAAGTAATTAAAAATATTCGCAAGAGCTACAATTTTTCGGCAAGTTGAACACTTCGTTTCGCGAAATGAAACCTAAACTTACAAAATATTTCTCTGTAGGCACAATTCTCAACCGGCCGTCATCTGTAGTATTCTCTAATTTTTTCCGAACGAGTGACTAGAGGTGTTTCACTTTCAGAATTGAAAGACTCCTCAACTCCTGCGATGAATGTTAATCTCTGTTACGAGTAGTAAACTATTATCACGTTGCGATCAGCAATAAACGACACGAAGGAAACGTTACCAATTTTGTAACTTATTCACTGAGCGAGATAACTTCATTTCTTATATCTGGGTGTATATGTATGTCATATCACGAAGAGACCTATTAACCTACAACGGTTAGAACTTGTACACGGTCAACTTTAAATGTCTCTCAGTATTTAGCATCAGAGAAAAAGCACGCAATTTTTACGCCGTAAACCAGTACTGATAAGTGATCGACTTTGATTGCAAAATCAGTGATCGACATACGACACAGTACTAATGTTTATCTGAGATTGGTTTTTAGAATCTACGAGACTGTCACTTTGACGCACTGTACCAGAATCGGCGGCGTCGGAACTTCTCATCGAGCTACGAGAGAATTACTGCAAACTTTAACTTGTTCTCTTTCAGCTTACTCAAAGTATTAACATAATCAATACCCTCAGATAAACGCTGATCATTACTGATACTTCAACTAATTTTGACTCCGAAGTTTATTAATTGACAGATTGTTGTTGTTGTGGTCTTCAGTCCGCAGATTGGTTTGATGCTGCTCTCCACGTTACCCTGTCCTGTGCAAGTGTCTTCATTTGAGAATACGTACGGCAACCTACACCCTTTTGAATCTGCTTACTACATTCGTCCCTCGGTCTCCCTCTACGATTTTTATCCCACACGCTTCCTTCTAATGCTAAGTTGACAATTCCTTCATGTCTCAGAATGAGTCCAACCAATCTATCCATTCTCTTAGTAAATGCCAGAAACTCCTTTTTTCCCCGATTCGGTTAAGCACCTCCCCATTACTTACGTGATCTACCCATCTAATTTTCATCATTCGTCTGTAGCACCACATTTCAAAAGCTTCTATCATATTTTTATCTGAACTCCTTATCGTCCACGTTTCACTCCCATACAATGCTACACTCCAGACAAATGCTTTCAGAAAGGACTTCCTAACATTTCAATTAATATTGGATGTTAACAAGTTTCGCTTCTTTAGAAACGCTTTTCTTCCCATAGCCATTCTGCCTTTTATATCTTCTTTACTTCGGCCATCAGAAGTTATCTTGCTACCCAAATAACAAAATTCATCTACTACTTTTATTGTCTCATTACCTAATCTAATTCCTTCAGCGTCGCTTGATTTGCTGACATTACATTCCATTACCTTCGTTTTACTCTTGTTAATGTTCGTCTTATATCTTCCTTTCAAGACACTGTCCATCCCATTCAATTGCTCTTCAAGATCTTTTGCGGTCTCTGACAGAATTACTGTATCATCGGCAAACCGCAATGTTTTTATTTCTTCTCCCTGCAATTGAATGCCATTTCCAAATTTCTCCTTCCATTCCTTCACTGCCAGCTCAATGTACAGATTGAACAACATTGGGGAAAGGCTACAACCATGTCTTACTCCCTTCCCAACCTCTGCGTCCCTTTCTTGCCCTTCGACTCTCAATAACCGCTGTCTGGTTTTTGTATAGGTTGAATATAACACTTCGCTCCCTGTATTTTACCCCTGATACCTTCAGAATTTGGAAGAGTGTTTTCCAGTCGACATTGTCAAAAGCTTTCTCCAAATCGACAAAAGCTAAAAACGTAGGTTTCCCTTTCCTTATTTTATCTTCTAAGATAAGTCGTAATGTGAGTATTGCCTCCCGTGTTCCTACATTTTTCCTAAATCCAAACTGATCTTCCCGGGGATTCCACAAGTTTTTCCATTCGTCTGTAAATAATCCGTGTTAGTCAGATTGAATTAGGACTTTGATTATTCAAACTATAGGATACAGAGACCAGAGACTATTTTTCCTATTTTTTTATTATTCTTTCACAAGCTACGACGCTTCTCCTACGCTGTTGACACCCATCCGTTGAACCCACTTGGTCAGATGATTCCTGCTTTCAATTGATAAGGTCTGATGGTATGGTTCGAGTGCGGTGCAGACGCCACGAAGCCAGGGACCCAACATGTTAACAAACCACTGTGCAAGCTGCTGGTGAGGGCTGTTTATACATAGAATGGACCGGGGCCACTGACCCAACTGATCCGAGCATTGACGGCAAATGGTTTTTTTCGACCACTTGGAGACCGGCGACATGTTGGTTGACTCCATACCACACAGAGTTGTTCAAAATGTTCAAATGTTTGTAAAGCTTATGGGACTTAACTACGGGGTCAACAGTCCCTAAACTTACAAACTACTTATGAACTACTTACGAACTAGGACGGCACAAATATCCATGCCCGAGGGGGGATTCGAACCCCCGACCGTGACTGAAGCGCCTCAGTCTCCTCGGCCACCGCGGCCGGCCACTCAGAGTTGATGCATTTCGAGGGGCAAAAGGAAGTCGGACACGAGATTAGAAAGTATCCCTTGACTTCCGTCATCTCAGAGAATTGTCAGGACGCCTTTCCTTATTATCGTGTGGAGCACCACTTCTGTCACGCTCTGGAAACTAATATCTTAATGTATTTATTTTTTAATTAGGGATGTTCAGAGTTATTCATAAGCAACTACACAGAAGCTAGAGAACCCAGGAGAAGGACTTCGTTTTGCGCCGGTAGGAACTATGGACTATTTGTCTTTGGCCACAAACGCTGGGAACCTCACGAAAGCGTGCTCAGAATAACAAAACAGTGGTGTGCGTCATTTCCTTTCAAAACGCCTCACTTGTCTGCTAGTGCCACTAGATGGTGGCATAGTGTAGTTGCACTAACCAGTGCTCCAGTTGCGTATGTAACTTGTGATATATCCTCTACGCATTAATGTTAATCTCCGCGATTAAAAGATTAAGGATTCTTGTTAAAATTTCGATCACAGAAAAAGTGGATAAAATTCTGAGCAAATAATTTAGACAAGGGCGGATGAAATTAATACACGAAATGACTGAATAGAATGAAATGGCGGAATACAGATTGGGGTTGAGGTAACACACAAAAATTACTTTACAGAGTAAAGTTACGAAAAGTACACATCGGAGGTTCTTTCTGGAAATGTTCACAGCAGAAACTACTAAGCTGTTGAATGGTTTAGATAAATTTTATGGTACTTCCCGCAATAAATTTATGTTCAGGTAGTTCACCTAGCAAGTCATGTTGCCGGACCGTGTACTAAAGTTTGATAAAGCAAATAACAAACAGAAAAATCTATAGGATTTCGCGAAACTCTTAATACGATTGCAGGTTCTAAAAGGAAAAAGGTAATTATATAAGGTAACTGATCGCGATTTAATCAAGGAAATGTGCGAAGCGAAAGTGATAACGTCTGAACATCACGTTACGACGGAATATCGAAGAGCTGAAAACCTCAAAGAAAATGAATAATTAAGAAAGGACGGGACATTATTAAATGGAAACAGGGTGGAGACATTGCTCTTAACAAAAGAGGGTATATTTTAAAATAAAATATTACTTACTTCACACATCACGGACCTGTCTGCAGACAAGTCCACATTAAATAGCCTCAAACAAGAGAGTGTGTGATCGCAGTTCCGTTCTCTCGGCTCGCCGGAAGAAAAGAAAGACGAGCGAAACAAAGTTTTTCACAGATAAAGTATTACGAGAATGAGGGAACCGTGGCGACAAGCATCGCTGAACGATAAAAAAATATATTAATTTAATTATGTATCGTTACAACCAGTATAGCTGCATTAAGTATTTGTCTCTTGCGGTGTTCGCAAGTTAGTTACTATGTAACTGTGTACAGTGCAGTGATATGAAGAGAATTTACGTATGCTATCCAAATATTAGGGAATAAATTACGACGTGCCGAATATGGAAATGCACCGGGGCCAAGGATATGGAGTTCGCGGATATACTATAAAACACAATAATTCAGTAATACTCGACGTTACTCTGGATAGATATACTTGGCGAAAGGCGGGTGAGACATTGTCATACCAACATCATCACTTGAAAATGTCATTAGTGTCGATTTCACATTGGACTTCGTGAATGAGAAAGTGGTTTTTAGAATGTGATAATGTAGCTTTAGTGAGGTGGCACATTCTTATCTCCCACTTTTTTTTAACCATTTCATGGAAATCCGCATCTGCACTTTAAGAAACTAATATAAACACTTTCAGGTATTTGGTACTGATGTATATGTGTCTGTTTTGGGCTATTGTAAGTACTTCAAGCAGAGTTTTTGGCGCTGCTGATTGAATATGATATTATACAGTGACGCCATTAAATTACATATATTTTCCTTCCTATGGTGTTGATACCGTGTTCCTTTGTTCCCCTCTCTTAAAACGATACTTGAGGTACAATGCAACGTTTTGCTTGGAAATGACGCACACCGCTGCCTGTTTATGATTGCTTGTAATTCCAAGCTTGGTTTCGTGCAGTTCCGAGCATTGGAGGACAAAGATGCCCTTTTTAGTATTTCTTGAATTTAGACAGAGAAGGCGTGGAATGCTTGATGGAAATTGAGTGTTATAACTGCTGAGTTTGTGCCACAAGCAGATGTAATTAAGTTTTGAGTATTGAACCTAGTGATCTGTATAATTTTGGCTGTAGCTTTATACTGTTAAAGGTGAGAAGTAATCTTCTTTCTTTTCTAGGTTTCAAACTCAGAATTAAAGATTTTCAGCCCAGTATGGGACCATGCTGATAGCGTATTCTCTTGCGAGCCACAAACCTTGGGAATTGTATGTAAGTGGCCAATTACTTTGTAATATGCACTTCAAACGTCTGTTTCTCATCACAGTCACAGAATACGTGGAGACTATTAATAATGCCCCATTTTATTATATTTGACTTGATGGGAGTCACAACAGTTCTAACCCTGTTCAGTGATCTGCAGATTTTCCATTCTAGATGCACTCCTATTGGCGATTTTGGTTGAAGAGGGGAATTTACTGGCGCCTCAAATCTCACGATGTCCAGAAAGTTTCTTGTGGGCGCAAGTCGACTGGCTGGTATTTCCGCTCCAAACAGCGTATCCCTATAATCGAAACTTTGTCAGAACTTTTCAATATATTCAAGTTCATTTTGACGTGTTCCACGTGTTTTAAGACCTTCTGCCTGATACAGTTTATTTAGGGGATTGGATTTCATGCAGTCTGCAATAATTCTGCAAGTTTCGTTTCGAGCAGTGTCGAATTGTTCGGCATGGGTAGTTCTACACCCGACAGGAGCTGCAAATTCTGCAATGGAGAAACAGTGTGCTCGTGCGGGAGTTGTTAAAGTTGTTGGACATGCTCCCAATTTGCTCCCACACTGTTACTTCAGGAGATTTCTTGCCGTACCTTTATGCCTGGTTTTGTCACACTAATATATGCACGTTGGTGTTCTGTGGAGGATAATCCCCAGATACTTTCGATGACTTGAGGTATAGAACATTACCCACCCATTAGACGTAGCTGTCTTCTTGCTTTCTTACTCTGTAGATGCAAAGAAAGTACTGTAGTTTTTTGTAGATTATACCTGGCGTCATGTAAGAAGGCGCTTCCGCCAATAAAGGCGGGGCGAAAGGGAAAGCGTGAAGGGGAGGAGCTACGGCCGAGCGCCAACAGTGGAGTCTGCGGGAGAAACATTGCGTAACTCGCAGCCAGCCACGCGCCTACAGAATGAAGACTATTGGCTGTCAGTGCGTAATGGAGGGGGGATGCACAGAACGGCTGAAAACTGGGCCGCCTTCGTAGGTGACGCTGACTATAGGCTTGAGAAAAGTTTAGTTGCAGTCCTTTAACATACATCATGATCGTGTTTCAATTTGTGTTCCACAGATTCAAAGCTGTTTCCTTGAAGAGCTATTGCAAGATCATCAATATTGAAGAAAGTTTCAGAATGCCCTGGTGTCTGTTAATCATATGTATACAAATTAAATACTATGGGTGCAAGTACAGTTCCCTGTGGAATACCGTTTCTATGACTCCTCCATCGGTACTTCTTTCCGTCCAAGATAACATGAAAGCGGCCGTTTTTAGTGTGGTCTCTGTGACCTTTATCAGTTGGTAGTCCTCGGTAGATTCATATATCACGGAGAAACGTTTTCTTTGATTAACAGTGTCATATGCAGCAGACTAAACAACGAAAGCTGCACCAGTTATTAATTTCTGTTTGAAGCCACTGTCAGTATGTTCCGTTACTGGCAGAACTTATCCCGTACATGATCTGCCAGGGCGGAAGCCACTTGTTGTGGGATTAGCATGTTAAACACGTCAACCCCGCTTGTCTGCTATCTGTACAATGTACATGAAATATGTATTCTAATTGGAATTCAAACACATGTGTATAACCCCGCTTGTCTGCTATCTGTACAAGGTACATGAAAGATGTATTCTAATTAGAATGTTATACACATGTGTCTGAATTCTAATTGGAATACATATTTCATGTGCCTTGTAGAGATAGCAGACAAGCGGGGTTGACCTATAGCTAGTTGGCAGAGAAGTACATTGTCATAATACGATTCTGGCTATTCAAAATGTAACACCCTGAAGGAAGAATGGCAATCAGCTGGACTTTGTAGCATACTTTTGTAATGACGGAACATGCGCTTCAAGGATTTCAACATACCTGCACATCATCGGCGCCAGTATTGCCACTTGCTAACGCTGTATACATCTACATCTACATAGATACTCTGCAAATCACGTTTAAGTGCCTGGCAGAGGGTTCATTAATCACTTTCATAACTGTTCTCTACCGTTCCGTTCTCTAATAGCGCGCGGGAAGAAAGAACACCTAAATTGTTCCGTTTTAGATCTGATTTCCCTGACTTTATTGCGATGGTTGTGTCTCCCTAAGTAGGTGGGTGCTAGCAAAATATTTGCACATGTAGAAGTAAAATTCGATGATTGATACTTCGCAAACAGATCACGCCGCAATGAATAAAGTCTTTCTTTTAATGATTTCCCCGCCCCCCCCCCCAATTCGTGTAACATTTCCGTGTCGCTTTCCCCCCGTAACGAGATAATAACAAAACGAGCTGCCCTTCTCTGAACCTTCTCAATATCTCCCGTCAGTCCCACCTGGTGAGGGTCCCACAATGGGCAAGGGTACTCCAGGAGAGGACGCACAAGTGTGATGTAGGCAATCTCTTTGGTGGAGCTGGTGCATCTTCGAAGCGTTCTGCCAATGAAACGTAATCTTTGGTTCGCCTTCCCCACAATATTTTCTGTGTGTTCTCTCCAGTCAAAGTTGTTCGTAATTGTAACTCCTAGGTATTTAATAGAATTTACGACCTTAAAGTCTGACTGATTTAACGCGTAATTGAAGTTCAGCGGATTTCTTTTAGTGGTCATGTGTATTACTTCACACTTTTCTTTATTTAGTGTTAATTGCCAATTTGTAGAAATATTGTCTAAATCGCTTTGCAGTTGCTTTTGATCCTCTGTTGACTTCACTAACCGATAAACGACAGCATCATCCGCGAACAGTCTAAGGGAGCTATTCAGATTGTCTCCTAAATCATTTATAAACACGAGGAAGAGTAGGGGACCTATAACGCTTCCCTGTGGAACGCTAGATATTACTTCTGTTTTACTCGATATATATATATATATATATATATATATATATATATATATATATATATATACAAGACAACATATTTTATTGAGACTCAAGCGAGAATCAGGGTTGAGTCTCGGACACGTGCTAGCAGCGCCCCTCGTGTGTTTCAAACGTCTACTTCGCTTCTCAGTTTCTCCGGATCTAATTGACGCATCACGATGCAACCGACGCCATTCTTTTTGTGATTTTGCATCCTATCGATTGGTTAAGAAATAACGTGGGGTATCCATTAAAAAAACATAAGCGTGTGCTGAAAATAATATTTCTTCACGGTTTAGAGTGTCTCATAGTACCTACTTCCATAAGCCCCTGCCGTACATTAATGACCGTAAAAGTTGTATTTCAATATCTCTTGTAGTTTCAGAGATATCTGGGGTGAAACATTGAGTGGGACATCCTGTGTATAAAGAAGATAACAGGAGGAGGAAATAAAGGGAGGATGAGATGCACAGAGAGTGGGGCAGGAGGAGAAGGGCAGATAAAGAGGGACGAGCAGGCATACATGGAGACAAGAAGATGGAGCACATGGAATAATGGAAGATGATGATAGTGCGGCATTTAGAACACAACTAGTGCCTTGTTTACCCTGCCTAGTGCAAGTCTCTTTAGGTGACTCGTCTTCGGCGACTTGCGCGCTAGTGATGGTGAAATGATTATGAGGACGACACGACACCCAGTCGCTGGGCGGTTTAATTTGCTACCCGACTGGGAATCGGACCCAGGAGTCTTGCACAACAATCCCGCACGCTGTCCACGAGACTATAAGGCAGACAAAGGTCGAATAAATACATAATATGGGAAATACGTAATGTCACCGGATGGCGTTACGGACACATGGCGCTCTAAGAAAGTAAATAACCTTAGCTGATACGAACGGGGAAGCGTTCCAGGAACGGCACAGGTCACAGATGGGGAAACTGCATCGCAAGCGACTGCATCATCCGCGAACAGTCTAAGGAAGCTATTCAAATTATCTCCTAAATCGTTTATAAACACAAAGGAGAGTAGGGGACCTATAACGCTTCTATGGGGAACACCAGATATCACTTGTGTTTTACTCGATGACTTACCGTCAATTACAACGAACTGTGTCCTTTCTGATAGGAAATCGTGAATCCAATCGCACAATTGGGGAGATATTCCATAAGCACGCAATTACATTAGAAGCCGCTTGTGGGGCACAGTGTCAAAAGCCTTCCGGAAATCCAGAAATATAGAATTGAGAATTGATTTGAGATCCCTTGTCGATGGCACTTATCTCTTCATGTGAATTAAGTGCAAAGTGTGTTTCGCAAGAGCGATACTTTCTGGATCCGTGTTACTATTGGTTAATAGGTCGTTTTCTTCGAGGTAGTTCATAATGTTCGAACAAAGTATATGTTCCAAAACCCTACTGGCGGCCGTGTGACCATACGGGGTGGTGGGGTTGAAATTATGACAATAATAAAAAAGAGGTCGTGTGGAAGTTCTTTCGTGTTTGCGTAAGCAGTTTTAGTATGCCTCGCAGAAGGTCTTTCGAGCACAGCTCGGAGGTCAACCGAGGAGGAACAGTTGCCTTTAGGGATAGCGGATCAGAGATATCGGTGATCGTGCAAGTGTGATTTGACTCTGTACCCGGTGAAAGCAGGAGGTGACTGATGGACTGACGGAACCGGCCTCGTCACACCGTTTCGCGTGGTGACAGGCACACAGTGATGTATCGGTCGGCCACATCACGGACCATACCGCAACAAATTCTATGTATAGCGCAGCAAACAGTGTCCGCACGACGTTGTTCGCAGCATAGTCGACGGTCTGCAAGGCGTCCATTGCTGCGTTTGTCACTGAGTCAACGATTAAACTTGTTAATAAATTAAATAATGTAATGATAGTTATTGTACAAATAAATCTATAATGTTCACAGAATATATGACATCAACTGCGATTGGGCAAAGCTGAAAATGTGTACGCAGCCGTGATTCGAACCCGGGTCTCCTGCTTTCTAGGCAGTTGCGCTGACCCCTACACCACTGGGGACACAGTGATCACCCCACCTGCAAGGCCTACCGAAGCACGCCTCCCGTCAGATACAAATTCCCAGCTTCGCCCTGCCCACAGTACTCAAAACTCGTAGTTATGAAACTAATTCCCGTAAGAGTAAGGGCTTCAAACTTGCCCACCCCTCCACACTAACGATAGGATCATTGCCCGTCACCGGCATATTATATATATACATGTGGCGTCTGTTCCGAAAGAACAGACGTCACTTCTGATCCTGCAGTTGTTATTATTTAATATTCACAGAATATATGATATCAACTGCGATTGGGCAAAGCTGAAAATGTGTACCCAGCCGGGATTCGAACCCGGGTCTCCTGCTTTTTCTGACGGGAAGCGTCCTTAGGTAGTCCTTGCAGGTGCGGCGATCACTGTGTCCCCAGTGGTGTAGGGGTCAGCGCAACTGCCTAGAAAGCAGAAGACCCGGGTTCGAATCACGGCTGCGTACACATTTTCAGCTTTGCCCAATCGCAGTTGATGTCATATATTCTGTGAATATTAAATAATAACAACTGCAGGATCAGAAGTGACGTCTGTTCTTTCGGAACAGACGCCACATGTATATAAATCTATAATGATTGGTATTCTAAATAATATTATAATGTTTAGTATTGTAATCGTAGCTTGTCAATAAAATTGCCTGACTACTTTAGTGACTTCTCAAACAATTGTGTCGTGTGTAGTTGTGTGTGTATGGGTAGCTTTAAATGAATCTGCAATTCAGATCAAACTTGCTAATATGACTGAATACTTTATCCAATTAGTTAAGCATGGCTTTGAACAAAACCTAAGAATGTAACAAAAACAAATTTCGATCCTGCGACTTTATTCATGGAATGGGCAATTTGTTAGAAAATAAGCTGTCTCATCAAGGGGGGACGTTGATGAAAAACACACACACCATTTCGAAAATGCACCAAATCCACAGTTTTGGAGATATGGCAATGAAATTTTGTACCACGCTTTACAAGAAAGTAAAACATATATAAAATCCTTTGATTATATATATTCAACTTTTTTTAAAATGAAATTTGAAGTTTTATTTTCAAAAAATAATATATGTTCCTTTTTCTCAGAAAGTATTGAAGAGATTTCTACGAAAATTTCTCGGTTTCAATCCTTTATATGTTGTAAGCTTCCCTCATGCGGTTTTTGGAATAGATAAAATAGGAGAATTTTTATAATTTTTAATTATAATTCCACAAGTACAGTTTTAAATTATGCAAAATTTCAAGCAGTTTGCCCTATTTCTCAGCCTGCAATCAGCATTTCAAAATTTGCTCTTGAGACAAGGTTCATTAGCTTTACAGAAATATGTGTACAAAATTCCATTATTCTAGCATTCATAGAATCTGAGGAAAAGCTGCGTTTCCTGAAAAATATGTTTTTTAAAGTTGAGCCTAACTTTTTCTTTATGTCACTTCTTCAGAAGATACCATATTTGTACTCTGGGTCGTCTTCCCTTCAAGGTTTCTCTTCTGGTTTCTTGTTGCTTGTCTTCTTTTCTTTACCATCTCTTCAACTGACTTTTCACCTGAAGTGAAGCGCTGTAAATCTATTTTTCTCAGTATGTCTTGACTAAATTTTCCTATCTTGTAGCCTATTCTTTCTAATACGTTCATCCTCCCTTCGTTCCCATCATTAAATACAAGAACTGCATCATAAGTTGCAATTCTAACAACTGTAGCAGATGCAAATGTGCATTTAGGGCGTCGTTTCCATATGAGTGAATTCAGGGACTCATTTGGATTCTGGGTTTTGCCATGAACACATTTTTTGAGAAGTGCAGGATCGGCGAGAAACCGAGATTCTACCACTGTAGTATGCACCATTTACCTCACTAATTTTTTTGCTTCGAGCTGTTAGGAGACTAGTTCACATATTCAGCAGATGTTCTTACTTCGGACGTAACCTCATTGCTGGTTTGTCGTTGTTTCTCACGTCTGCTATTCACTAACTTATTCAAACGCAGTTTATCCAGTTTTTTTATACACTCTTTGTAATCGTGGCTTAACTGAATGAAGAAAGACTCGAACACTTGTATAAATCTCCGTCAGTAAGACAAGGCAAAAAAAGGGTTAAGAATTGATATCAACAAATAATACAATTCCTTGAAACGACATTGTCTTGTTATACGAAAGGTATTAAATATAAGGAGAGGCATTGAATTAAAATTTGTACTGTGGTGACCTCCTAGTTACTAGGTAGGCGCTTTAGACCACTCAGCTAAAACAGCGTTGCAGTCAAACCTACTACACGGACTGTCTTAAAGCACGTCTCCCCCCACACCACGTACTTTAATTCTGCCTCATGTTCCCTGTGAAATGCGAATATGGTGTGGAGGGAGACGTCCTTTTAAGACAATCCATATAATCGCTTTGGTTGCAACGCTATGTTAACTGAGTGGTCTAAAGAGCCTACCTAGTAAGTAGGAGGTCCCGGGTTTGAATCGCGGCCACAGCACAAAAAAATTAATTCAATGCCTCTACTTATATTTAATTAAGAATTGCTTCGTCATAAATGCAGCTGTTTTGTTATTGTTTATAAGATATGGAACAGAGACAAAGATGATCTATAAAACCATAGAGTATATATCACGACCTTCTAGATATATCCCGCACATCTTTTGTTGAAAGTAATACGTAGAATCGTTGTTCACTGAACACGTGGGCGTGACAGGGAGGCCGCGTCACACTTTTAATTAATTTTCAGCCACTTCGGATGCCATTTCAACATAAAAACATTGGGAACTTATTGACCATCAGTTGTACTAACAAATAAAAAATAAATCGAAAACTGACATTTTTGGTCAATTTCATCAACATCCATTCCGTTCAATTGCTCCTCCAGGTCCTTTGCTGTCCCTGGCAGAATTACAACGTCATCAGCAAAACGCAAAGTTTTTATTTCTTCACCATGAACTTTAATTCCTTCTCCAAATATCTCCTTGCTTCCCTTTTGTCCTTGTTGAAAGGAGCATATAAGATGAACATTAACAAGAGCAAAACAAGGGTAATGGAATGCAGTCTCAGAAAATCAGGCGATGCTGAAGGAATTAAATTAGGTAACTAATCAATAAAGGTGGTAAATTAGTTTTGTTACTTGGAGTAAAATAACATACGATGGTCGCAGTACAGAGGATATAAAATGCAGAATGGCAATGGGAAGAAAAGCGTTCTTGAAAAAGAGAAATTTGTTAACATCGAATATTAATTTCAGCTTAAGGAAGTCCTTTTTAAAGGCATTTGTGTGGAGTGTTGCCTTGTGTGGGAGTGAAACATGGACGATAAATAAACAGTGCGTACAGGAAGGGGATAGAGACTTCTGAAATGTGGTGTTATACAAGCATGCTGCAGATTATGTGGGTGGATCGCGTAACTAATGAGAAGGTATTGATCAGAATTGGGGAGAAAAGGAATTTCTGGCATACTTTGACTAAAAGAAAGGATCGATTTGAGGGACACATTCTTAGACATCAAGGAATTGTGAATTTACCGTTGGAGGGAAGCGTGTGGGATAAAAATCGCAGAGGGAGACCAAGAGATGAATACAGTAATCAGATTCAAATGGATGTAGGTTGCAGGTCTCATGAGGAGATGAAGATGCTTGTTCAGGATAGAGTAGGGTGGAGAGCTGCATCAAACCAGTCTCCGGACTGAAGAAGACGTCATCATTTTCAACGTCCCCTCTTAAAGATTGCAATTGTTTGGACAATTCTGCGTGCTGAAGAAGTGACTGATTGCCAAATAGATCTGAGTTCGACAATTATTCCTTAATTATCTCACTCAATGGTTTACACTTATTTTATGGCCTATCTGTGCGTAAGGAAACACATGTGCAACTGCTCTCAGAATTACTAGAGAAAAAAAAAAAAAATAAATGCTGCTGCTGCAAGGTGAAAAACTATCTACAGAATTCGCAGATGTGGAATGCGAATCCAGTAACTACACAAATACTAATTTTCTTCATCTCTCTAGTATTAAAAGACATAATTAATTCGCGTTCGGGATGGACTAACTCGCAACAGGCTTGAGATTTGGATTTAAACTGAAGCACTTAAACAATATTGTACAAAAATGGTAATTACAACTTGGAAATGCGTTACACAAATCTTTGCAGAAAGACATTACTGCTATTGTTCTTATACAATGAAGATCAGTCTCTCTTTACTTCCATCAAAAGAAAAACCAGCTAATATATTATACAATTTTAACGAAAATCTCAATTGTCTACATCACACGTCCTCCGTTTACTTTTATTTTATTTTATTATTTATTTGCACTAAAAGATACTCAATTTTTGCTCTATACTTTTAATTATCTATAGAATGAACACAGAAGACGAAAATTAAATCCTTCATGTTGAATGTCTGTTAGAGCTGGACTGCAATTACGCGAATCGCCTAGTAATGAAAAGATGACTCTCCTTACCCAGTGGCGACGCTAGACGAAAACTGGGCGTCGGCGAACACGTCTTTGCGAGGCCCCTTTCATTTTTTCAGTAAAGAAGAAAATGTTATATAAAATGAGCTGAATTGTACATCAATAATCATTATACTAAACTTTTATCAGTTTAATATACAAGCATTATTACAGTGACAAAAATTGCAACAAACAAACACAAATTAACATAGAGAAACTTTTCGGCTTTTCGCCTCACTGATTTTTCAACAATCTCAGCATAATTAATACTACCCGCTGTTTCGGCTTTAATTAATAATACTGACAACGCAGATAGGTTTTTTTTGGGGGGGGGGGGGGGGCGCCGGCCGCGGTGGCCGAGGGGACTGAGACGCTCCAGTCACGGTCTTCACGGCCACTACGGTCGGGGGTTCGAATCCCCCCTCGGGCATGGATATTTGTGCCGTCCTAGTTCGTAAGTAGTTCATAGGTAGTTTGTAAGTTTAGGGACTGATGACCCTGTAGTTAAGTCCCATAAGCTTAACAAACATTTGAACATTTGAACATTTGGGGGGGGGGGGGGGCAGGTGGGGGGTCATTGTGATTTTCAAGTATGTCTTAATCAATTTTAACTTTGAGAAACTTTTTTTCGGCCAAACTGTACTGACTAACTGTGAGCTTGATTCTGATTGTTATATAACCATTTGGATGTACTGTACTACTTACAAATTGTTTTCTAAAATGTACTGAAGAAGTTGTTTTTCAAGTATTTAACTAAAAATTTTATCTCTGCTGCACTCATTCGGTAATAAATAGGGAAACTAAATAGCTGTCGGCGGGGAATAGCCGAGCGCACTAAGGCGTCATACCATGGTGAGCGAGATCGCTCTTGTTGAGGTCGAATCCCACTCTTGGGTACGGCTGTTGGTTTGTCCTTTGGTTAAGCTAGTGTACGTTAGATGTAGGTCGTTACTACATAACCAATCAGTTGAAAAGTGCCGTTAAACTTCAAATATAAAAAAGGAAAAAAACTAAAATGTTAACAATGTTTCGCGAGGCCCCTGCAGGCGCGAGGCCGTCGGCGGTGGCCGACGTCGCCGACGCCTAGCGCCGCCACTGTCCTTACCTTTATTCTTCATAATCTCAGAACAGATTCAGTTTCAAGTGTTCTTCAACATTATCACACATAAAAAGACTCATATGATCCAAGCTCATACTGCAGTTAGCGACTTCATTCGACGTTTGCTGGCACAACACTACTCCAGCTCACTGGTCGGTCGCCGGGCAACCACACTCTTAGCTCAAACGCGGGGCAGCGCGCACCAAAGATTGTCCTCGCGGAGCCAAGGATATGTATGTGTAGCAGACATTCAACATTACATACCTACGTATCAACGACACAGGCGTTTGGGGCGGCAATGGTGCGATGGACGACGGACAACAGAACGAAATGACGGTGTTTTCAGCGATGAGTATTTCTTATGCCTATGCGATTACGACTATTGGATTGGACTCAGTGTGGCGAGAGGCTGTTGCCTCATTCATCATCATGCTGCTTCTGCACCCAGTCTTCTGAAATGACGTCGTATTTGATACTCCCGCGGCCAACGGGAAAGACAGGCCTCAGCGCGCACGTCATGCGACGTAAGCAAGGTAGTTCCGAGCCGGCGCGATCGCTAGCTCAGTGGCTGCCCGCTATGACGCAGTGGGCAGTGCCCCAGCGGCCGGCCAATCGGCTAGCGATCGCACCGGCTCGGAACTACCTTGCTTACGTCGCATGACGTGCACGCTGATGCCAGTATTTCCAACACCATCTAGAGAGAAGGCCGCGGCGCTCTCGTGTGACGTCAGGCAGAGTAGTTTGCTCGCGCACAGTTGACTGGGTAGCCGCTGGGGCACGGCCCACTATACCGAAGCAGCCAGCCAGTCAGCTCTTTCTCGCCGGCCACGTGATACTCCCGAGCTCTCGCCAGTCGAAAACGTTTGGAACATGTTTGTGGAACGACTGCCCGCTGCTACAGAGGGTTAACTATGGTAACACGTGGTATCAGCATGGACATTTATACCCCTACAACAAATCCTGCCGAGGAGGGTAGCAGCGGTTATAACACTGCACCGCGATTGTGGCACTAAGATTGCAACATTTTAGTCATTTGTAAATTTTTTAATTAAATCGAGATAAATTAAAATTATTGTATTAAAAAATAAAAAGACATAGAGTAAGTGGGTCAAACCACCAAAGATTATAACAGTCTTTTATACAAAAGAAATTAGTATAAATGGAACCAGCAGTTTGATTTCACTTTCTGTAAGATCAGCTCTCATTAAGTTTAGACATCTGTGAGTTTAGCTCTGTCTTAACATCGATTCACTGTAAAGATTAGATCTATGATGTTTAGCGCGGCGATAGAATTGTATTTATCGTGTGTAGCTCTGCCTCCCGAGTTCAGAATTAACTTCTTCAGATCGATTTGAACAGTTGAAGCTATCGAGAACAGTATAGTATTTTGATAGCGAAAATTGCTTTAGATAGGATAATAGGAAGTTATTAGGTATGGATCAAGAACTGTAAATAGAATTTGAGATTTGTGTATCAAAGAAGAAAATGAATGTGAAGAATTATTTTAGAGATTATTAAATATCATAATTAACAGTGCTATCCCCATGAACCACAGACATTGCCGAGGTGGGGTGGCCTGCGTGCCTCAACGATGCAGATAGCCGTACCGTAGGTGCAACCACAGCGGAGGGGTATCTGTGTAGAGGCCAGACAAACGTGTGGTTCCTGAAGAGGGGCAGCAGCCTTTTCAGTAGTTACAGGGGCAACAGTCTGGATGATTGACTGAGCTGGCCTTGTAACATCAGCTAATGTGGCTTTGCCACACAGTTATTGCGAACGGCTGAAAGCAAGGGGAAACTACAGCCGTTACTTTTCCCGAGGACATGCAGCTCTACTGTATGAAAATATGATGATGGCATCCTCTCGGGTAAAATATTCCGGAGGTAAAATAGTCCCCCATTCGGATCTCCGGGCGGGGACTACTCAGGAAGATGTTGTCATCAGGAAAGACAATACTGGCATTCTACGGATCGGAGAGTGGAATGTTAGATCCTTTAATCGGGTAGGAAAATTAAACTACAGCCGTTACTTTTCCCGAGGACATGCAGCTCTACTGTACGAAAATATGATGATGGCATCCTCTCGGGTAAAATATTCCGGAGGTAAAATAGTCCCCCATTCGGATCTCCGGGCGGGGACTACTCAGGAAGATGTTGTCATCAGGAAAGACAATACTGGCATTCTACGGATCGGAGAGTGGAATGTTAGATCCCTTAATCGGGTAGGAAAATTAGAAAATTTAAAAAGGGAAATGGATAGATTGAAGTTGGATATAGTGGGGATTAGTGAAGTTCGGTGGCAGGATGAACATGATTTCTGCTCAGGTGAGTACAGGATTATAAATACAAAATCAGTTGGGGGTATCACAGAAGTAGGACTGATAATGAATAAGAAAATAGGAATGCGGGTAAACTACTATGAGGAGCACAGTGATCGCATTATCATTGTCAAGATAGATACGAAGCCAACACCGACAACAGTAGTACAGGTTTATATGCCAACTAGCTCTGCCGATGATGAGGAGATCGAAGAAATATATGAGGAGCTAAAGGAAATTATTCAGAGAGTTAAGGGAGAGGAAAACTTAATTGTGATGGGAGACTGGAATTCGATAATAGGAAAAGGAAGAGAAGGAAAAATAGTAGGTGAATATGGACTGGGCAGTAGGAATGAAAGAGGAAGTCGCCTGGTAGAATTTTGCACGGAACATGATTTAATCGTAACAAACACGTGGTTTAAGAATCACAAGAGAAGGTTGTATACATGGAAGAGACCAGGAGACACCGGAAGGTATCAGATAGATTTTATAATGGTAAAACATAGATTCCGGAACCAGGTTATTAACTGTAAGACATAAGGGGCAGATATAGACTCTGACCATAACTTGTTAGTCATGAACTGTAGATTGAAACTGAAAAAAGTTAAAAAGATAAATTGAAGGAAAGTGAAGTTGTGGAGAATTTCAGAGGGAGATTTAGGCGACAATTGACAGAAATGCAGTAAATGAAACTGGCAAAATGGAGTACAGACGACTAAGAAATGGGATTGACAGGAAGTGCAAAATGGCTAAGCAGGAGTGGCTAGAAGCCAAATGCAAATCTGTAGAAGAATGTATAAGAAGGGGAAAAGTAGATACCGCATACAGGAAAATAAAAGGGACATTTGGGAACAAGAAAAGCAACTCTACGAATATCAAGAACTCAGATGGGAAACCAGTTCTCAGCAAAGAAGGGAAAGCTGAAAGGTGGAAAGAGTACATACAGCAGCTCTACAAAGGAAATGAACTTAGAGACGATGTTGTAGGAAGGGAAGAGGAAGTAGATCAAGATGAAATATGAGATACTATACTGAGAGATGAATTTGACAGAGCCCTGAAAGACCTACGTTGGAACAAGGCCCCAGGAGTAGATGACATACCCTCACAGCTACTAAAGTCTCTGGGAGAGCCAGCCATGACAAAACTATGTATGAGACAGGCGAAATACCCTCAGACTTTAAGAAAAATGTAATAATCCCCATTCCAAATAAATCAGGCGCATACAGGTGTGAAAATTACAGAACCATCAGTTTGATAAGTCATGGTTGCAAAATTTTAACACGAATTATCTACAGGAGAATGGAAAAGCTGGTAGAAGCTGACCTCGGGGAAGATCAGTTTGGATTCAGGAGGAACGTAGGAACCCGGGAGGCAATACTCACTTTACGTCTTATCTTAGAAGATAGATTAAAGAAAGGCAAACTTACATTTTTTAGCTTTTGTAGATTTGGAGAAAGCGTTTGACAATGTTGACTGGAATACACTCTTTCAAATTCTAAAATCAGTAGGGGTTAAATACAGGGAAAGGAGAGTTATTTACAACTTGTACAAAAGCCAGACCGCAGTTATTAGACTCGAAGGGCATGAAAGGGAAGCATCAGTTGGGAAGGGAGTAAGACAGGGTTGTAGCCTTTCTCCGATGTTATTCAGTTTGTACATCGAGCAGGCGGTGAAGGAAAGCAAGGAAAAATTTGGAATAGGGATTAAAGTTCAGGGGGAAGAAATAAAAAACATTGCGTTTTGCTGATGACATTGTAATTCTGTCAGAGACAGCAAAGGACCTGGAAGAGCAGTTGAATGGAATGGACAGTGTGTTGAAGAGAGCAAAACAAAATAATGGAATGCGGTCTTAGAAAATCAGGCGATGCTGAAGGAAATAGACTAGGTAACGAAACAGTGAAGGTGGTAGATGAGTTTTGTTACTTGGGTAGTAAAATAACATGCGATGGTCGCAGTACAGAGGGTATAAAATGCAGAATGGCAATGGGAAGAAAATAATTTTTGAAACAGAGAAATTAGCTAACATCGAATATTAATTTAAGGGTAAGGAAGTCTTTTCTAAAGGCATTTGGGTGTAGTGTTGCTTTGTACGGGAGAGAAACATGGACGATAAGCAGTGCGGACAGGAAGAGAATAGAGGCTTTTGAAATGTGGTGCTACAGAAGAATGCTGAAGATTAGGTGGGTAGATCGCATAACTAATGAAGAGGTACTGAACAGAATTGGTGAGAAAAGGAATTTTTGGCATACCCTGACTAAAAGAAGGGATCGCTTGGTAGGACACATTCTTAGACGACGAGGAATCGTAGATTTAGCATTGGAGGGAAGTGTGTGGGTTAAAAATCACAGAGGGAGACCAAGAGACGCGTATAGTAAGCAGATTCAAGTCGATGTGGGTTGCTGTTCTTATGAGGACATGAAAAGGCTTGCTCAGGATAGAGTAGGGTGGAGAACTGCATCAAACCAGTCTCCGGAATGAAGACCATAACAACAACAATTAACAGTGTTAAAAGTGTAATATCTATGAACTAAGTAAAGTGGAAATATATTCAATATACATAGAAAAACGATTTTTAAGGTATTCATTTAATAGTTAGAACCTTTAATATCACCTGTGTAATATTTTGGAATAAGTGATCTGCCGCGGCGGAGTGGCCAAGCGCATTGAGGCACTATGCTCCGATATGCGAGGCCGTTCCCCGTCGGGGGTTCGAATCCCCCCTCGGGCATGGATGTTTGTGCCGTCTTTAGTATAAGGTAGTTCATAAGTAGGTTGTAAGTTTAGGAACTGATGACCTCGCAGTTAAGTCCCTTAAGATTAACAAACATATGAAAATTTGAATAAGTTCAAAAATGTTTGTAAAGTCTATGGGACGTAACTACGGGGTCATCAGTCCCTAAACTTACAAACTACGTATGAACTACTTATGAAGTAGGACGGCACAAATATCCATGGCCGAGGGGGGATTCGAACCCCCGACCGTAGTGGCCGTGCAGACCGGGACTGGAGCGCCTTAGTCTCCTCGGCCACCGCGGCCGGCATTTGAATAAGTGATCTAAAAATAACACCTGTGACGCTTAGACTCATGCTTGGCCATAACGGAATAGTTAGCTTCGGGGTTTCAGTGGGTAGAATATCATTTGAGTTAATTAACTGCGAGGCCACTATCAGGCTATCGAATAAACTGTTTTATAATTGTCTTCCATTCAAATAGAACAACCGGGCAGATATACCAATATCCAGCATGTCATTTCGTGTCGTAATAAAATCAAGCTCCTGCGAGAAAAGAATATTCATGCTCATTATTAACATCACGAACCTTAGGAAGAAAATGCATAAAAAAAGAAGTCACGAGAAATAACCAAAATAAAGAAATAAATAATCCGCAGAACACCATGCCAATATAGACGGCAGCAATATGTTACATAAAAAGACAAGGTTACCAACTTACCAAATAACAATCCAGAAGCCTGTTACACGAGTCATATCTAGAAATGGCGGCAACACTCAATACTGATGTTTCTCACTTCACATGGGACTGTATATCGCAACTTCTGACCTTTGTGCAACGTGTTCCTCCCTAAATAAATATAGTCGTCATATGTCCGATCCTTCTTGGTATTGTGTTTTGGATGCCAAGCAATATAAATTAATGCATCATTTCTTTGCTCATAATAGAAATTAAATCTCTTGGTTATGTCATAGAAAAACCAAATTGTAGAAATCCGATCAGCACAATGGGACATTGTCACACTGTTTACTCTCCAACGCACGCTCATCACTGGTTGCAAAGTCTAAAAATTCGCAGTTTCTTTTATTAAAGATAGGAAGGAAGAAGGATGAGGAATGACTTTAGGTGCACCAGAACATTCAAATTTCTCAATGGCGATAAACGAAAACGTGAGCCAGGCCGGTATTTGAACCCGGGTGTTCTGCTTGGCCACCTGTACTCGCCTACCGTCCGTCGCAACTTCTCTCAAGTCGCACACTACCTCCGACCGTCCCATCCTCCATGCCCTCTTATACTCGCCTTTTAAGGATTCCTGTACGAGGTCGGATATTATTACCGCATCTGCAGCGAAGTAGGTGAACCTTACGCCGCCATCGCGTATAAATACTTTTATTTGTTTTTGATTCGACATTACTGTCAAGGTGTGTGACCGAAAAAATAATATTTTATTTTATATAACGTATATAGTGGTCAAGCCTGGAGTGTTTCTGGTACTATTGGATTTACCGCTTTGACCAGTCGTAGTTCGATAATACTCTAAATTTTAAATTTTAAATTTTGTGCGGTGCTATACATAAAACAATTTTATTTATGGCATGTTGAGAAACTGGTTTACTGCCGGATGTTTGTGTCGCTCTGGCACAATACTTCGGCCGCGTAACTCGCTGCCTTCTTTAGGTGCTACCTGAGACTCAGTTACGCGGACGAAATATTGTGCCAGAGGGACACAAACATCCGGCAGTAAACCAGTTTCTTAACAGGCCAAGTTTTCGCCGGAAAAGCCTCCAAGAATACAATTTTCTCATGTCCCCTGCTTTTAAAGAAGACGTAACTTTATAATTTGGTCGCCGTGTTAAATCTTCTCTAAAAATCTTGTAACCGTGCAATATTTCTGCAGGTCAAGGGATCTTCTTGTAATAATTCATCTGATTTATTATTTTGAATATGTTTAAAATAAAGAGACGTAAACAGAATGTTGCATTTCATAACAAACTCTATTTGAACATCATGTTGTTACTGTGGTCTAGAGTCCAGAGACTGGTTTGATGCAACTCTCCACAATACCCTATCCTGAGCAAGCCTCTTCAACTCCACATAAGAACAGCAACCTACATCTGTCTGAATCTGCTTACCGTATCCATCTCTCAGTCTTCCTCTGCGGTTTTTACCCCACACACTTTCCTCCAACACTAAATTCACAATTCCTTGATGTCTAAGAATGTGACCTACCAATCGATCCCTTCTTTTAGTCAAGACAGAAATTCCTTTCCTCCCCAATTCTGTATGGTACCTCTTCAGTTACGCGATCCACCCACCTAATCTTCAGCATTCTTCGGTAGCACAACATTTCAAAAGCCTCTATCCTCTTCCTGTCCGCACTAGTTTATCGTCCATGTTTCACTCCCATACAAGGCAACACTCTATACAAATGCTTTCAGAAAGCACTTCCTTAGGCTTAGATCAATATTCGATGTTAACAAATTTCTCTTTTTCAAGAACGCTTTTCCACCCATTGCCATTCTGCATTTTATATCCTCTGTACTGCGACCCTCATTTGTTATTTTACTGCTCAAGTAACAAAACTCATCTACCTCCTTTATTTTTTCGTTACCTAATCTAATTCCTTCAGCATCACCTGATTTTCTTAGACTGCACTCCATTACCCTAGTTTTGCTCTCTTTAATGTTCATCTTATATGCACCTTTCAGCACACTGTCCATTCCGTTCAACTGTTCTTCCAGGTCCTTTGCTGTCTGACAGAATTAAAATGTCGTCAGCAAAACGCAATGTTTTAATTCATTACTTTGAACTTTAATATCTTCTCCAAATTTCTCCTTGCTTTCCTTTATAGCTTGCTCAATGTACAAATTGAAAAACATTGGAGAAAGGGTACAGTCCTTTCTTACTCCCTTCCCAACCTCTGCATCCCTTTCATGCCTTTCAACTGTTAAAATACAAATATTCACAATTAAAAGTCCCATCTATTTGGGAACGTCTCTTACACATCGACTTTCTTTTTCAAGTCTTTGTGTAACTACCTAAATAGCATTCGTTTTTTTATAAACACGTATTGTTTTTAATATTGGCTGGATGTGAGTCTTTCTGAATAGAATTTTACGTCGTACACTTTGCTGCTCTGTTAATGCCTTTGACACAGGCACCGCTCGTCAGCTGTGCAGCGTCCGATATGAATCAAAGATCGAAAAAGACCCGCGCACAGTATGCGAGTGACTCATAACAAAACCTAACACTTCAAAAACTCTTAAATAGTTATAACCATTATTCACTACATCCTTTCCTTTCTCGACCCAGTACCCACTGAAACCAGCAATTTTGATTTTTTCACTACAAGCCACAATCACAAAGAATGGACAAAAACGTTTATTCAAATTAACGTAACTACTTTCGATGCACTATGACACCAGAATCAAACGTATAGGCAGAAAAAAAATCACAAAATTCATAATAATAAATACTTGCTGACACAGTCATATAAATGAATTTTGGAAAACAGTAGATTCAGGAAGTGGAGCCAGGCCATTTACTGCGGTCAAACTGGTCCCCAACTGGTTGCTCTTTCCACAGCACACGGTATAATACCATATCCAAGAATAAATTAATCCACTCCATACAGCAGCAGAGAAAGCTGTATAGCAACAAATAGGTGGTAATGTATTGATGTTGTACTGCAGTGATCACATGATCATATAGCATGCAGAAAGAAATTTGCCGGAAATCTGTACTATGCAGGACCAGTGCGAATGCATTTAGAACACAGTACAAATGTGTATTGTGTTCTACATACAAGACGTCAAGATGTTGATCTATACAGATTAGGAGCTGCCGGCAAACTCCTAATGGACTACCCATCTTAGTGCAGTTTGTGGTGGCCCAGGCCCTGGACGATTCCTGTTCAATGCCGCGAGAACACATCACCCTCCCAGCCCAGTTGTTAGCAATCTAATGACGGCTGCTAACGGTGTCATACGTTTGGCACGGCCAACGAAGTGGGACGAAATATTATCCCCTGCTACTACCTTTACGTCAGCTCAGTTTCGCAGGTAAAAGAATATGTTTATGTATGGTGTTATTAATAATGTTTAGTCTTAATAGGTTGTATTTCATTCTCAAAGAAAATATGTGTTGTTTTTATGTTTAATGTGCAGTGACAACGGAGTAACATACGAAAATAGCATCTTCTCTGATGAAGCCAAAGATGATGTACCTGGCCACCAGACGTCGCGGGTCGACAGCCACACGCTCAGAGAAGATCCTGTTGGAGTACCTCCATTGCCAACCGTCATAATCATGTAAACAAAATAAATTGAAAAATGTATTGTAATAAAAAGTCTGTTCATGTTTTACGTTAAAAACAGTTTCAGTCTTGATGTTGAATCCTTACGAGCAAGTTCTGATTGTATGTCATGTATTACGTGGACTTATAACTTACGAAATAAAACGCAAGCTTTTACTTCCAGTACCAGTGTGTGAAAAATAATTATTGCACTGAACATGAAGAGAAGACGTTTACACATTGAACTTAATTTATGTTTTTGGAAGTTATAACAGAATTTGTCCGATTTTATACCAGTATAGGGACTCAGCAATAATTTTATTAACTGGAAAACAGTGAGATCAAGTTTTATGAATCGATATAGTTTACGACTGATTCAGTGAGCAACATCTGTGATAGTAAAAGATTATATTAGGAAATCTTCAACAAGATATTTTTTTCTTTCGAATATTCAATGAAAGTGCGTACCAGTTTTTGAACTTTTACAGTATTTTTTGGAACAGTTTTATTTTTCTATTATCTTGCACAAGAACCTAGCAGCGAATATTTAAAAGACTTTTTTCCTATGAATGAAGATTTTTATTAATTAGAGTGTAGTGGAATGGCCATCGTCGAAGTCCGACTAAATCAAACTGAAGAAATTTACTCCCGAATACACATTTCCATTATAATCCAAAGGAAGAATCGGCTGTTCCACCAGACGAGCTTGAATTTCATAGAGTGGCGATAGGTCCGCCATGTTTGAGGCACAGTGATCTGGCGTCCGCCATGTTATTTGGGGTATCGGCTGACAGCCGGAATGACACACTCACAAGAGAATTTCACGTATTTACAGTTCCAAATTTTAAATAAAGATTGACTATTGATTACGGATGTGCATCATGTTCCGCCAGACTTTATCGAAGCTGCGAATTGACGAACCTGGTAGTGTATTTCCTAAAAGTGCGGCAATGAAATATCACGAACCTATCCAGTAATACAGTTCCAGTTTGAAGTATAACAGCAGCGTTTTTTAATAATAACGAAAGTGCCGCTGTGAAAATATTTCTGTTGATTTTAATGCAAGTACATGATCTAAACGAGCTGCAAAACATTCA
Source organism: Locusta migratoria (assembly GCA_026315105.1). NCBI lineage: Eukaryota > Metazoa > Arthropoda > Insecta > Orthoptera > Acrididae > Locusta > Locusta migratoria. The sequence goes on from CM048749.1 coordinate 213,339,152, forward strand.
GTAACTTATGACGTACAATCATGACCATGGATTTGCGTCAGTTGTTAATGTGTTGTAACAACTCCTTTCATAAAGTCTACTATAAATTCGTCTCGTGTTTACTAAACGTATTAAATCTACAAACTAGTTAAATTGCTGTTGCGAACTTTGGTGAATGAAAGTTGAGTACAAAAAACTGCAGTTAAAAATGCGCCTAGGTCACCGGCCACAAAGGCATTCCACGTAGAAATAAGATGTCATTAATAAATTTCCTTGTTGTTATGCTGATACAAGTAACGTTTGGTACTTGAAATTTGAGTACAAAGACGAAAGTGAGAACAGAATACTGCGATAATGATGGACCTGTCTCATCTGCCTCACACCAAAATAATGTATCATTAATAACTTTCGGTGTTGCCACGCTAAAGTAAGTACATATTTGTTGCAAAGAACACAGACATATACATGTGAGAAAACTGTCCGTCACTACTGCCTCCACACTTTGCACTGGTTACATGGCAAACATGCTCGATCAAGCATTAACAACAAATGAAAATATTTTTAAAGAAGGCAAAGGCACTCAAAAAGTGTGGTTTCGTCAACCACAGTAGCAACAGAAGAAGAAACATCGTAAAAACACAGCAACACTAAATGGAAAACTAAACAATTTTTAATGGAGTGTACTTCAATTGATTTGTGGGATATGTCATCTGTAGCTTCATTCTTGGGTCTGCTAAGTGCCGTTAGTCAGGAATTTTGTTTGAGTTTGGTCAGAGATGAAACAAGGCAAAACATTTGGCGTTCTTGCACGAAGTACTTGTCGTTTTATGACTTCGATTTGGGCATTTAAATGCTGAACACACTGTAGGCATATTTCAGCGGTAAAAATTATACAGACAATACACAATAAATGTAGAATACACTAAAGACAACACTTTCAGCTCAACAACAACATAGGACAAACAGACTCCTCTCAAGTGTACTGACCACCAAAAGTATGGCGGGCGAGTTTTCACAGGTTACCGCAAAGAGCGCTGTAACTTAGCCAAAGGTCTATGAAGTCAGGTCTGGACACCAGTGTTCCTTATGGAGCTGCCATTTTGGTTCTAGAGCAGAAGACGCTGCGCAATATCGCTACAAGAGAAAACAGTCGCTTTCGCAAATTATTATAATTTTGCAGTCAGTTTGTTACCGTTTCAGTCAGATCCGGGCTAGATGAACGTTTTAAGTTTCTGAAATATGTGGCTGAGTGGACCATAGCAAAAGAAAAACTACTGTGAAAGATTTCCAATTTCAGAATACAAGAAATATAAGCACGTTTGGATGACGAAGTATGCTTTGCACTAAAGTATTTTTCGGAAAAATCTCTTAGCGAAAAATGCTTTCGTAGCATGTGAATGGTGTAAAATTATGTTTATTAATAATGAACATCCAAAATAAATGTAACTTTCGCAAATAACTGCTACATTTTAATAAATACTTTTTTTTCAGTGAACACTTCACCAAATAATGTAAATGGTTTGACTACATTAATGACCATAATCAAAGAAATTACAACTGAAACTATTAAAGTGATTTTACATGAATAAATTTCAGCTGAGTAATTTCTCAGTTGACGTAATTTTTTAAATTAATACACTATGTTCTGACCTACTTTTTTCTAATACAGATCCACTATGTAGAAATTTCTTCCGGTTACGTAATGTCGTATCACTTGAAACGAGCGCACCAGGAAAATTTCAAGTGAATGCAAGCCGACATCACACGTTAGATTCTGTTCTGGGATAGTGCAACACAAGAAACTTCTGTTTCTACTTCGTCTATACCGGAACGAATAACGAATGGAAACTTAAAGATAAGGGGGAAGCATTGAATTAAAATTTGTCATGCGATCGGTTATCGAACCCGGACCTGCATGCTTACTAGGCAGACGTCTTCCCACTTTTTCTTTTTTTTATTGAGATAGATCTATGCTTTGCGGTCGTTGTTTCGGTTCATTTTCATTCTTCGCTGAATATTCGGATCAGCTTTTTTTTTTTATTACAGAGAGCGTTTAGCCCCCTGACCGGGAGGGCTGAGCCACAGCTTCTGTGTTACCATGAATTATTGTCACAACTAAATTTCTATTTAGAATGGAAACTTGACTCCGTCGCAATTTTACATTCACTGCTTTGTGCAGCTAACACTTTCTAGTCACAAATACTATCCGAATACAGTCTGCTACAGCCGCGTCTTAGAACCAAAATGGCCGCCACCGCAAAGGATCACGGTAGCTTGAACAGATCTCTCCTATATAGACCTTGTGTTAACCAAGGAGGTTAGAATAAAGGGAGGTGGCATTATCTATGCCTAGCACATATGTCAATTGAAGCGTGTCCACCATCTTGGTCAGTTCAGGAAAGCTATTTCTCCGTTAAAACTGTACGTTAAGTCGACCCTCTTGCTGTTAATGTTCAAATCAAATGTTTGTAGAGCTTATGGGACTTAACTACGGGGTCATCAGTCTCTAAACTTACAAACTACTTATGATCTACATAATACTAAGGACGGCACAAATATCCATGCCCGAGGGGGGATTCGAACCCCCGACCGTAGTGGCCGTGCAGACCGTGACTGAATCGCCTCAGTCCCCTCGGCCACCGCGGCCGGCTGCTGTTAATGCATTGAACTGACTGTCAGGGCAAAGTATGTACTTTCAAACAATATACTTTATTGATTAAAAAGTAATAAATACTCATTACAATATATCTCAAAACTTAATTTTTAACGGTTAATTGAATTCTTTTAACACGTTGTACATTACGGCAAAACCGTTGGACGTTTTATTCCGGTTTTAAGTGATATAAAACATTAGCTCTACAATACGAACTCTTCTCCAAAACTCACCAATATGGCGGAGGCAGGCTTCACTTTTTCAGCATAAGGGCGACTCCCTGTATACTAACCTCCTTGGTGTTAACTACTCTATGAAATTTAACCCTTAACTACTATCTGCGGTCTCTCAGACCGCTACGACTTTTTGAGTCGAGATATTTCACACACCCCTGCCAAGCTAAAAGGACTCGTCCGTGTACCTTCCTGGTGGCCGACAAGGTCCATGTACCAGCATTCTTGCAGTATTTATAAGCCTTGAGCGGCCACAGTGTTTGCGTGCCGCTGTCGCAGGCTCTGCCTCACAGCGCCTGGCCAGTCGGCTTGGTGAGCGCGGCCTGCTTAGCTAAGCGACAGCGCTGTGGCCTCTCTCTCGCTGCATCTGTTCCGTGTCGTGTTTCTCCATGGCAGGAAAAGCTGAACGATCTATGCAACGCATTTTACGTGAAGCAGATGTGGATGATAAAGAACGTTTTGGTGAATCCTGAGATGATTTTGACGACAGCGATAATGGCCCTGATTTTGATGTATTTAGTGAACTTGACGCTAATTCAGAGCAGGAACCTGAAAGTGATGAAGATGTGACACCTGATGATGATGAAGCAGCTTACTTCCTCGGTAAGAACAGATGTTTCCGATGGCGAAAAAAGCAGCCAGCAGCCAACGTAAGAACAAGGCAACACAACATCGTCTTACAGCATCCTGGATTGCGACAGACGGCTCAAAGGATTTCTTTGGTTTGTACTTTTTGTTTTATAAGGAAAATTTGGCAACCTTTCTGGGAGAATCGTGAACGGAAAGGAGATTTCGCATACAATTTACTATAATTCAAATGGGATTTTTGTATCTAATCACGCTGTGAATTTGTTATATAGTCTCTATACTGATAATCTGTGGGTGTGTAGAGAAATAATTACTTGCTGTTCTTTTCGTAGCACAAAAATTAAAAATGTACTGCAAATTGCGCTGTGCTTTACTTGTCATGTTACTCAAACTACATTGTTTAAAAAGTTAAATTTCTACTAATGCCACCTCTAAGACGTGTAGTGAATGACAGGAAGTCATGAAAATATGTATTTAGCAAAACACTAGTTTAATATATGTAAAATAAGAGAGGGGAATGAGAGACCCCTCCATACTAGTTGTGTTCCTGTCAACGTCTATAGTAGTTAAGGGTTAAGCTCGTTGGGCACGGCCGATCACAGAGCTGCCTCGGAGGTGGTGCTGTACCGAATTAAGAGGTGGGTCCAAACTGCGCGGACGTGCCCTAGATGCAGCAGGACAACAGTATTGTGTGGAGAGCCAGTGGCAGACGCGGAAACCGGCCTGCTGCGCACCTGCAGCCTCGCTGGACCGGACGCTGCGCCGGAAGTCAGAGATTAGCGAAGAAGCGGCAGTCGTGTCCGCCGCGGGCACGGCCGCCTGCAATTACAGGCTTCCTCCGCCAGCAGCCAGCAGGCAGCAGCGGCTCCCGACAGCGCTCGCCGCTTCCGACACTCCACCAGCACTGGCGCGCCGCTGCTCGCCCACCTCGCCACTCGACAGACCGCCCGTGGCTCTGTCCTGATCACAACTCCACTGGCCGCTGGATGACGGCACCACACCTTTTACTGCACTGCACATTAAAATTGCTGCACCAAGAAGAAATGCAGATGATAAACGGGGATCCATTGGACAAATATATTGTACTACAACTGACGTATGATTACATTTTCACTCGATTTGGGTCCATAGATCCTGAGAACGCAGTACCCAGAACAACCGCAACTGGCCGTGGTAACGGCCTTGATACGCCTGGGCTTCGAGTCAGACAGAGCTTGGATGGCGTGTACAGGTACAGATGCCCATGCAGCTTCAACACGATACGACAGTTCAACAAGAGTAGTCACTGGCGTTTCGTGACGATCCACTTGCTCGGCCACCATTGACCAGACGTTTAGCATTAGTGAGAGATCTGGCGAATGTGCTGGCCCCGGCAGCAGTCGAACATTTTCCGTATCCAGAAAGGCCCCGTACAGTACCTGCAACATGCGGTCGTGCATTATCCTGCTGAAATGTAGGGTTTCGCAGGGATAGAATGAAGGATAGAGCCGCTGGTCATAACACATCTGAAATGTAACGGCAACTGTTCAAAGTGCCGTCGATGCGAACAAGAGGTGACGAAGATGTGTAACCTATGGCACCCCGTACCATCACGTCATGTGATAGGCCAGTATCGGGATGACGAATATATGCTTCCAATGTGCGTTCACCGCGATGTCGCCAAACACGGGTGAGACCATCATGATAGCCGCGGTGGAGTAGCCGAGCAGTCTAAAGCACCTCGCTGCGGAGTACGCGGTTGCTCGCCATGGACATTCGAGTCCTCCCTGGGGCATGGGTGTGTGTGTTTGTCCGTAGGTTAGTTTACCTAGGTTTAAGTACTTTGTAAGCTACGGACTCATGACCATGCAGTTTGGTCCGATAGATTTACAGACATTTGAACATTTTTGTACAAATGATATCTCAATTAAATCTCATTCCATTTTACAGTTTTTTATTATTTATTATTATTAACTTTTTTTAGACCATCATGATACTGTAAACAGAACCTGGATTCATCCGAAAAAATGACGTTTTGCCATTCGTTGCGTACACCATCGCAGGCACTCCTGTCTGTGATGCAGCGTCAAGGATAACCCCAGCCATGGTCTCCGAGCTGATAATCCATGCTGCTGCAAACGTCTTCGAACTGTTTGTGCAGATGATCGTTATCTTGCAAACGTCCCCATATGCTGACTCAGGGATCGAGACGTCGCTGCACGATCCGTTACAGCCATGCGGATAAGATACCTGTCAGCTCTACTGCTAGTGATACGAAGCCGTTAGCATCCAGCACGGCGTTCCGTATTGCCCTCCTGAACCTACCGATTCCATATTCTGCAAACAGTCATTGCATCGCGAGCAACGCGAGCAGAAATGTCGCAATACGATAAACCGCATTCGCGACAGGCTACAATCCGACCCTTAAGAAAGTCCGAAACGTGATGGTACGCATTTCACCTCCTTACGCGAGGCATCACAACAACGTTTCAACAGGCAAAGCCGGTCAACTGCTGCTTGTGTATGAAAAGTCGGTTGGAAAGTTTCCTCATGTCAGCACGTTGTAGGTGTCACCAACGGCGCCAACCTTGTGTGAATGCTCTGAAAAGCTAATAATTTGTATATCACAGCAGCTTCTTCCTGTCAGTTAAATTTCGAGTCTGTAGCACGCCATCTCCGTATTGTAGATATTTTAATGGCCAGCCCCAAAATATTACTTTTGTGGGGGTACTGTGTAAGTGGCACCTTACAGCAGGGCAGACCATACCGCGAGAAATCTAATATACAAAGCAGAGTGTCCGTATGTTTGTACGTGTTGCATACAAATCGACAGTTTTGTTACAATCTTTATGAAATTTTCTACACGTAAGCTTCAATCCAAGAGGACGGTCGCTGTAAGTGTAAGAATCACATACGATATATAGTTCACGAGATATGACGTCATAATCAATGAGATGCGCGAAACCTGCTACATTTTGCGACAATGCTGCTCATTTTCTCCTAAATAATTGGACCGATTTCAACCAAATATGGTACACACATTCCTTACCGTGAGGAAATCATTGCTGCATGGTTAAGAATCATTTACGGCACATGGTTCAAAAGATATTACGTCATAACCAATAGAAATCGCAATAAATGCCATATAATTCGGCGAGACTTTCGAAATATACTGTATGAGAATGACAGTACTTAGCGCTTTGCAACCAACATTAGACATAATTTCAAACCTTTATTGAACTTTTTCTACTGGCAACCATAGCAGAATAATGACAGGAAAAAAGTTTCTCGCTTACTACTTTTCCGCTGTTCATGGAGTAAAACTACGGCATACGGTATGACGTTATAATTTATAATTTCTACACTACAAATTGTAACCACAGGAAATTTTACAGACAGTATACAAACATATAGCTGAATGTACCTTCTAAATTGTATCACGGTACGACACGCAGTTCATGAAATATGCCCACATAAACAGTAACGTTTATGGAAAACCGCCCTATCACGCACCAAGTTTTAATATATTTCGTTACCACTAATTGTATTCGCAACATATTTTACAGACATCCAGCACTTATAGAAATGAATATATATCTAAAACATTATACAATTGTACAACATATAACTCAATAAATATGAGATCGTGCGAATTTTATATGCCATTTGTCTTTTGATTGTTGTCTTTCTTTGTTTGGATACTGAAATATAATATTGTCCATTATGCAAGACAGCCTTAATTTTTTAAATATTCTCGAATAAATGTAACATATGTTTAGAAAAAAAGTAGATGGAGAGAGAAAGAAGGTATAGGAGAAGTACTAATTCAAGGCAGGAATAAATAAATACCCGGGCAACGCCGGGTTTTTAGCTAGTTATCAATAAAATTACCCGCTATTTGGTCAACGAATTCCTGTTATTCTATTTCCACTTTGCAGGAGTGCAGGTGTGCTGAAAGGGATTATGTGCTACATCATGTACAGTGGAAATAATTGGTGCTGAACAGCAGAGTGCCTTGCTGATCCGGTAGAGTGGTTTTCGCACAAGTGCTCCACGTGGGGAGATTTGGCAGGCAAGTACTAGCTGAGAGGCAGTCTGACACTGACCGCCGAGGCGGGCGGTCGGCTCTTGTGCTGGCCGTGGGTCTGGATTAGCTGCCCAGATGGCCCGTGGTCTGCTGGGTCAGGTCAGAGCTCGACTCTCGTGCTGACCGCTTTCCACAAGCTGACGCTCCACTACCTGATACGGTCCAAAGCTGTGCCGAGCACCATTTGTGGATAAGAGTAGGGGAAAACCGGGCTATGAGGGCAATACAGAACACGTATCCTTCCATCTCCAGTGGTATAATTTACTGGTATAATTGCTTAGTTCCATGAGTTGCTGCAGTCTAGTGGAAACAATGCGAAACCGCAGTGCCAACCATGCCAGTTAGCCAGTTCAGTTGAGTTGAGTAACTTTCTTATGTTAACACCAAAACAAGGATCTGTTGTCAATGTTTTCTCTTCATGTATTCATATCAGACATAAGTATAAACAGCACCAGAATTTCACTTTGGTTCACACGTTTTATTTTCACTATTGGGCAATTCAATTAATATGCTATAACTATGCTATGTTTACACCAAAACAAGGATGTGCTGTTAAGTTTTTCACTTCAGATTATTATGTTCAGAGTAATAGAAATAACACTACTATGTTACTTTTAGTGTCATAATCTGTACTGCTTGAAAATTAACTCGAAAGGTTTTCGCAATTACGTTATTCTTTACTTTAATATCTGAAATTACGTTTCTCGTCTCATAACCTAATTAGTCACTTGATGTTTTATTTTTGTAATGTATAGCTACAAATTGTAGAATATATTAACATCACAACTTCAAAGCAGTGCATATGTACATATCATACTTCCACTTCATCATATTGTATAACACTTGTTTATAAACATAGCAATAACCTTGTTTACATCATAGATCCTAATGAAGACCAAAGATGGTCATAGACATAACTGTATGCCCTATAATCTTTGTGCAGTGAAACTGAATGTAAGCATGTGCGTTATCTTTCGTTTTAAAATAATTTTATTTCACACTCACCAATGTATGCTTCAGTCTGTAAGTCAGCCATTGTGATACTATCAATGACTAGAATAATGACAGCAAATTCTTATGTTATAATTTTGTATACTTGTATAATGACATGTTAAGCTATTAGCTAATCTCTGTATGTATTTCACATGTAACTTACTGTATTTTTTGTTAACGTTTTATATGGTTTGACTAATGCTTTGATAGCGTTCATGTTTCATTAGCTAATCTCTGTAAGTATTTCACTTGTAATTTACTGTATTTTTTGTTAACGTTTTATAAGGTTGACTAATCTTTGATAACTTTCATGTACTTCAGGCTAACGCTTGATAATTGTAAATGACCGAAACCGGTAGCACTGAGGAAAAAATAAACAGCTATGGTCAACATGCCGTTCTGCAAATACAGTGGAATATCAGTTCTCAAATGGTTACAAAGGATAATTGAAAAGGCGTGGGAATCGGGACAGGTTCCGTCTGACTGGACGAAAGCGGTAATCACACGAATTTTCAAACATGGAAACAGAAAAAATTGCAACAACTGTCGAGGTATCTCTTTAATTAGCGTTGTAGGCAAAATATTATCAGGTATTGTTGAAAGGAGAGTGCGAGTGTTAATTGAGGACAAGTTAGATGAAAATCAGTGTGGGTTTAGGCACAGAGGCTGTCAGGGCCAGATCTTTAACCAATGGCAGGTAATAGAAAAGTGCTATGAGTAGAACACCGAATTGTATCTATGTTTCATAGATCTGGAAAAGGCTTATGACCGTGTTCCTAGGAGGAAGCTACTGTCGGTTCTTCAAGACTATGGTATAGGAGGCAAACTTTTGCAGGCAATTAAAGGGCTTTACGTAGACTGTCAGGCAGCAGTTAGAGTAGATGGCAAATGAAGCTATTGGTTCAGGGTAGTTTCAGGGGTAAGACAAGGCTGTAACCTGTCACCACTGTTGTTCATACTATTCATGGATCATATGTTCAAAATAGTAGACTGGCAGGACGGGATTAAATTGGGTGAAAACAAAATAAGCAGTCTCGCATATGCGGATGACTTAGTTGTAATGGCCAATTCGATTGAAATGTTGCAAACTAATGTTTCAGAGCTCGATCAGAGGTGCAAGGATTATGATATGAAGATCAGCATCTCCAAAACGAAAGTAATGTCTGTGGGAAAGTGATTCAAACAGATTGAGTGCCAAATAGGAGGAACACAGTTAGAACATGTAGACAGTTTCAAGTACCTAGGATGTATTTTCTCACAGGATGGCAACATTGTGAAAGAACCTGAATCGAGGTGTAGCAAAGCTAATGCAGTGAGTGCTCAGCTAAGATTTACTCTCTTCTGCAAGGAGGAAGTAAGTACCAAGACTAAATTAGTAGTGCACCGCTCTATCTGTCGACCAACTTTGTTGTATGGGTATGAAAGTTGGGTGGATACAGGTTACCTTATTCATAAGATAGAGGTTACAAATATGAAAGTAGCAAGAATGATTGCAGGTACTAATAGATGGCAGCAATAGCAGGAGGGGTCCATAATGAGTAAATCAAAGGAAAAGTGGGAATGAACACCGTAGATGAAGCAGTTAGAGCGCATAGACTGAGATGGTGGGATCATGTTACACGCATGGGAGAAGCAAGGTTACCTAAGAGATTCATGATCTCGGCAGCGGAGGGTAAGAGGAGTCGAGGTAGACCAAAAAGAAAGTACTTAGATTTGGTGCAGAATGTGTTTGAAGTAAAAGGCATAACATTAGACGAGGCATCAATGTTAGCATTGAATAGGGAATCATGGAGGAATTTTATTAGAGGGACTATGCTTCAGACTGAACGCTGAAAGGCATAATCAGTCTCTAGTAATGATGATGATGATGATCTAGTTTCGGGTAATGGAGTACACTGTTCGGTATTCCCCGCCGTTTATTCGTCATTACCGTCCCCATACTTGTCGCTTACTCTACACGTTTTATAGAGGGATTTAATTGTTCCAGATGCCAAGCAATCGCAGACGTACAACAAATAAACCCAAGTGGTATAAAGAAACACTGGAGGTGTCCCTGCAGGAAAGGGGAAACTTCCAATGAAAGTCGAGCCAAAGGCTAAGAAAAACTCCTGAAGGAATTTCAATCGTCATCGGAAGAAGATTTGAGCGCCGTCGATTTGTGTGATGATGAATTTCACGATATGGAGACCGACAAAGAAAAGTGTTTTTTCTGTAATGACTTTGGCCAGCATGGTGTTAACTTTGGTACAGGTACACTTCATGTGGAATGTGGGCACATCCTTTGTGCACTGGCTGGGACACTTCAGAGAGGTACTAGTGTCATATTTGCGTAAAAAAATAACTGGCACTTCTGATTCGTAAGACTTACATGGTTTCCTTATCCAAAATGGAAAGTGCCAAAGAGAAAAACTTATGTTGTCTATTTTTTTATTAGTACTTATTCTAATTGTCCTTATAACCGAACTCTACTACTTTTCCTAAATATTTAATAAACTAGGTGTTACTTTTGAAACGTTGTGAGGATTATTAATTTCCATTGTGATTTGTATTGGAATAAATGTTTCCGCTGTTATCCGACTTCGCGGGCAATACCGAACAGTGGAAAGGTCTAGAGATTAAAAATATATAAATTAATGCAACATTGTACTTACGATTAATGTATTTTTGTAGTACACTAAACGTACTTTAATTGGCACTAATTTAATTAAAATTAGGGCAAGCCATTTTGGGGGAAAAATTAAATGCCCTAAGTGTTCGCCATTACCCTACTGTCCCCTACTTGCTTCGGCGCTCGTGTGTACAGACAAATATATTGAAGACAATAAACTGAATTCACAAACATTATCAACTGGAACTTCCCACCTGAAGGCTTGATATTTCTTTTATTAGAAACGCCATTGGAATGGCAGTCTGCTGGTTTTTTCCACAAAGATATATTTTTGCCTGAGGCGAAGAAATGGTATTACTATAAAAATTCCATGAAACAGTGTTACTATATATATTTATCTTGCGTTGAAAACGAATGGTAATTACTGTAATTATTATTCGTTTTCAACGTAAGATAAACAAAGATAGTAATACTGTTTCATTGAATTTTTGTAATAATAACATCTCTTTGTCTCAGGCAAAGATATATCTTTGTGCAAAAAACTAGCAGATTGCCATTCCAATGGCGTTTCTATTAAAAAGAATATTAAGCCTTCAGGATGGACGTTACACAACGTATACATAAAATCTGGCAAAGTGTGAAGTGATGATGAAAGAGAATAGTCTGCGAAATATGTGTATTGCTTGTCTGTTGTTCACAGAAACGCAGAAGAGAAAGTGGGCTCCAAAAAGAACCGTAACTAATAGACAGTACAGGCTTTGATCTAAATATCCCTGCTCACCAAATTTACGCTTCATTCTAGAAATAGTGAGTTAACTAATTATAATGTTGACACATACTATTTGGTTGCAGATGACAACGTTACCATGTCTGATTATGAAAAAAAAAGAGTTCTACTTGACCACAAAATGTAAAACAAAGATGATACCAAAAAATAGGACATACGACTTTCAGGCGTAATATTCACACTTAGATTAGTACTAAAATAATTTATTTTCATTTTCACAGCTATAAATAAACAGAAAAAAAACCACTGATGATGCCACATAGGTGCTGAAACATGTTTGGGTGAAAGCTAAGAACACTGTTTTTACCTATCAGGTGGACCTCATACCCAGACTTTTTGACTGAAAACACGGAAATTATAAGAGCTGCACACCAAAAATGATGAATATTCCACGTGATGCTCTTGCTCCATGTCCGTTCGGTGATGGGCTGCTCTGGCTTGAAAAGTGGCCACTTGTAAATAATAATAATTCCGAATCAAATTTTAAAAAAGCTACTGTATATACTTCAATACTACTAACGAATAGCGAAGCTGTAGAATGCTCAGACCCATGGTCTCCTTTCCGTTCACAAATTATGACTGTTACTGTATTGCAGCCTTTAGTATTCAGCATCCTGTGTTTTCTACAAGCTCCTCTCTGTAGTGGGACAAACATTTATGAGATCCACTTTCCTACATCAGCCCTGTTTTGCAGAAAACGAATATAACAATTTAATTGTTTTACGTAAATACTATGAATTTGTATATATTTGTGTATAAATGTTGTTTTTCCATGATGTGATACTTAAAATGTGTTTTTATGTTTTCTGTCTGTTTCATGTGCGATCGAGGCGCCGCAATGAACAAGGGCAGCCAACGTTGCTGTATCTTCATTATAGTCGACATGGTCGATTATAGAGAGTCCACAACTGCACTACGTTATTTTAAATGTGTTTATTTCCGTCAACAGTTGCTATAAAATTGTTTCATAACATGTTTCGATCACTTGGATCATCTTCAGATCTAAAAAACAAAAGTAAAATAGCAATGTACAATTTGATAAATTTACTAAGGGTTAATTGACAATAGTTAATTTATACATAAATGGATAGATTTTTCATACCTTATAGCTGCGTCCGCAACTCGTCTGGCTGAGTACTAATTGGTACTGAGTTTTACAGTTCAAAGTAGGCATTTTTAATTTGGTTGCAGGTGGTGGTGGGGAGGGAAAGAGTAGGTGGGGGGGGGAGGGGCAGGGATTGTAATGGATAGGTTCAGCCCTAATATTCCGTACATTTGTTTGTTATAAAAATAATTTCTAAAAGTGAGGTTCCTGAATATATCCGGACATAAAAATTATAAAACTGTATGTTATATCAGTTTAAAAATGTGGTACGATAATTAAAAAATGCATACGATATTTAAAACATTGAATGTGTAAAACAGAGATGTATAAAATTACATATGTCATACTTTAAAGATTTTTAAACGTCAGTTTGTTAAAATATCATTAAAATGTTAAAATATAAAAATATATAAAATTTTTATAGAAAACACTTATATAAAACAGTATGGTATGGGCGTTAGTTGCCTCTGTCGCTACTTGGTGGCGTTGTGCGGCGCGCAGTTTTTCTTGTACTTTCGGAAGCCAGTCTGCACGCCGACCTGCTGCTAGGGCGGTGTCCGGGCCGACGCGCTGCCGCCGCCAGCCACCGGAAAGTGGGGCCGCCGCTCCAACGCGTGCTGCGTCCAGGACGAAGGTTGCAAGAGGCTTTCAAAGTTTTTAAAAAATGCGCTGTTATTAAAATCATTTTGTTGGTTGAGTGTATTTCCAGGTTCTTGAAGCCGGTGTGTGAAAATTTCGATTTCTTCTATTGTCGTTAGGAGGCGTCCTTTTGGTTCCCTATGAAGCACTTGTAAATGGGTATTAATTGTTCCAACATTGTGCTTTTCTGTCACTAAATGCTCTCCAAATGCTGTTTTATTATTATGAAGAGAGCAATGCTCTTTAAAACGTGTTTCGAACGTTCTGCCTGTCTGACCTACGTAGATTTTTGTACAATCTCCACATTTGAGTTTATAGACGCCTGCTGCCGTGAATTTCGAGGATTTTTTGTTCACACGGTGTCTCAGTTGGTCTTAAATCCGATTCGTACGTTGGTGTTTCGAAATTGCCTAGCAATGATGTCTGAAACCTTTCCTTTGTAGCTCATTGGCATGTAGATGATTTTCTTTTCTTCTACGTTACTTGTCAGCGTACTGTCATTATTTTTCGTTGTTGTTTGTTAATTTTTTGCAGCAACTTATTTATTGTTGAAGCTGGGTAACCGTTGCTTACTGCAACTTGCTTTATGATGGCAATTTCTTTTATCTTCTCATGTTCGCTTAACGGCAGTTTCAATAATCTGTTGGCCATTGAACGAAAATATGCCATCTTTACTCTTTTTGGATGCCAAGATTTTGAATTGATGATAAGGTCTGCACTAGTAGGTTTCCTATATTCACCAAAACGATGTCTACCCGCTTCTCTTGTAACTGTAATGTCGAGGTAGTTGATGGATCCATTATTTTCGTGCTCGACTGTGAACTTGATTTTTGGATGAATAGCACTCATTTTTTGCGCAATGTCATTAACATCATTTTGGTCTCCTTTAACTGTATCTGCTCACTACCGATAAACAACCGACGGCTAGGCACTACGAATCCGGCTGCGCCTTCTCTATTGCCGCGCGTCGATCGTTTGCAAAGAAAAAATAAAATATTACTTCATTATTGTGTGACGGTACGAGCTAACGTTTTATTCGAGCATTGCTTTAGCTGACACATATTGTGTCGGATGGCGATAAATGTCAATGCGTTATTTGAAAGTTATTTTGAGTTTATTATAAAGTTTATGTATTATTATTGGAGGAAGATGATTTTTATTTATTGGAAGTATCAAAGACGTTGTAAAAATAACTAGACTCCCCAGACGGCGCTGCTGTTGCGGGATAATTTGAACCTTCGGCCGTCCGCCATGGTAGTGGCAAGCGTCAGATAAATACGAGTGTTATTAGCAGGTAAATTGTGTATTAAATAGCTACTGCGGGATATAAACACAATTGACAGTCACGTCTTTATTGTATGACTATAGCAGTGTACATGAAGCACGATGGTGAAGTGCTGCTCAGAGTTTAATTACACAAATTAATTTAAGAAAGGAATAAAAAGATCGAATACTGTATTCCCATTTATATTTCTCAGGAATAAAAGTAGCCCTACTACTTGTGTTCAGAGATAGTTACTCTTGCTTAACAGACTGTTAGTCAAGACAATATGGGGTTGAATGAAATAAATAACAGGCTTTTATAATTACTGGTAGCTCTTAAAAAGGAGCAGTACTGATGGACAGGAAGTTCAAAAAGTTTCATTTTATAATTGTATATAATAACAGGTTTATATGCCAACTAGCTCTGCTGATGATGAGGAGATAGAAGAAATATATGAGGAGCTAAAGGAAATTATTCAGACAATTAAGACAGAGGAAAACTTATTTTTATCCATTGTGTTGGAACCTGCGACTGTTTCTTGAAATAGGTTTCAGAAATTACTGCAACCAGTCGCCTTTTGTTTCTTCTTAATGAAGATTTATTTAAACCATGACCGGTTTCAAGCTGCCTAGCAGCTCATCATCAGATGGTATACATTTATTGAAAATTACATTTGTATCTGTGGCAGGGCAGGAAACGAGAAAAAAGTAAACACTAATTTTGGTACGCTATACTGAATAATTACAATATAAGTCTGTCTTCAAGACATTACTTACAGCTGTGCGCTTCATATTTAATTTATCCATGTTTGGACAGCTTTTGGATAGGATTTCACTACACTTCCTTTCCATCAACACACCACAGCAACTCCCACGACTTTCAAGTGGTGAAATTAACAAACACTTGACACACATTACGACTTTACAGCCAATACCATAACTTTCAGCTTGTAAACAAACCAAAGAGTATGTTTATACCACAAGATAAGAACTTTGGTTTCACATAGTTCTGCAGCTGAACGGAATGGACAGTGTGCTGAAAGGTGCATATAAGATGAACATTAACAAGAGTAAAACAATGGTCATGGAGTGCAGTCTAAGAAAATCAGGTGATGTCGAAGGAATTAGATTAGGTAACGAAACAATAAAGGAGGTAGATGAGTTTTGTTACTTGGGCAGTAAAATAACAAATGATGGTCGCAGTACAGATGATAAAAAATGCTGAATGGCTAAGGGGAGAAAAGCTTTTCTGAAGAAGCGAAACTCCTTAACAACCAATATTAATTTAAATGTTAGTAAGTCCTTTCTGAAGGCATTTGTGTGCAGTGTTGCCTTGTATGGGAGTGAAACATGTACGATAAACAGTGCGGACAGGTAGAGTGTAGAGGCTTTTGAAATGTGGTGCTACAGAAGAATGCTGAAGATTAGGTGGGTGGATCGTATAACTAATGAGGAGGTAATGAACAGAATTGGGGAGGAAAGGAATTTCTGGAAAGAAAGAAGGGATCGATTGGTAGGACACATTCTTAGACATCAAGGAATCGTGAATTTAGCATTGGAGGGAAGTGTGTGGGGTAAAAACCTCAGAGGAAGACCAAGAGATGGATACAGTAAGCAGATTCAGACAGATGTAGGTTGCCGTTCTTATGTGGAGATGAAGAGGCTTGCTCAGGATAGGGTATTGTGGAGAGCTGCATCAAACCAGTCTCCGGACTGAAGACCACAACAACAACATATAATAACTATTGGGCTCAAAAATTAGTTGCCTCACTGTAATTCGAATTTTTGTTTATGAAATTAATATTAGCAACTTGTAACGCAGAATTTAAAGGTGATCTGCTTTACATATAGGTATAACAACTATCAGAGGTTTGCAGACCTGTGTATAGTTCCATATATGAACAGTACATAGCCACAGAGGATGCAAACTGTCAAGTTCAACCCTGTGACGATAGTTGCTGACTTTTGAGTTGTTCACTCTGCTATAAGGTATTTGGCTTACAGGATTAAAAATGCTAATTTTCTTGCTAGATACCCTAATGCTAATGTTAGATGCCTTAGTTAAAAAAAGTTATGGCCTACTTCGTGTTCTTAAAAGAATTTGGTAGTGGCTGATTGCTGTATTCACAAGGTAAGTAGCTATTTTTCAGTTATGTATCTGATGGCATATTTCATTTTCACAATCGATTTTAACATTTGCTGTTTCAGTCAGCCCTCTTTAATTTTTTGATGCTATGAAATATCTAAATATTCGAGAATACAGCATTAAAGCAAAGACGTAAAGTGTGAAACTCTTCCGAAATAAATGTTTGTACAAAAGTTTCACAATCGTAGAATACACTGAGAAAGTGCCAAAAATCGTGTCTGACGAAGCTGCACATAGGAAAAAAAAAAAAAAAAAAAAAAAAAAAAAAAAAAAAAAAAAAAAAAAAAAGGGACTTCATGTTATAGTTCGGTTTCGTTAGGAAGAGGAAATGCTGTTGGCCAATTTCTACACCGTATATGTAATAAATTTACACACAACCGATATTTGCTGTATATTCAAGGAGTCTGAAGCTGTTTTGTAGCTATATATTTCAACTAGACATAGTTTTCGCGACTTAACTCAAATGAATATTCTCTCTAATCAAACGAGTCTTACGCACATTTAAAGTTCGCGCGGTTGTTTGCCACTACAATGGCAGCCGAGGCGCTCTTCAATTTGTCCGCTGTTCGAAGTCGGCCGCTTACGCGATTGTGAGGGCTTGGGAAGTATTGATCTCCGTCAAGAAAACAACTGTAAGGTTTATTGAATTTTAACGATGAATTATCTACATTTGTGCTACGATAAACGACGTTAAGTATTAATACGAAACTTCAAGTTTAGCAGGCAGTGAATTTCGATGTGAGAGTTTAAAAGGATCGATAACAATTTATGTTGCCTGTGATTGATTTTGAGAGTGAACATACAGTAATAGTTTAAAAATTAGTTTTCCTGTCCCGCTCGTACAAGGACCTTATTTTATTTAACTAAATACAAGATTTTTTTTTCGTTTTTTTTAATCGTGCTGGTAGTGCGGGAACTTTGGATCGCAGTTAATAATTTTCACCACCAAATTGACAGTTAACGTTGCAAGGTAACAGAAAACTTCATGTCAATAGCTACCTAACAACCAACTAAAACTTAATTCAAACATTTTTTGTAAAGAGTATTCAGTTATAACTTTTAATAAACTAGTATGGACTTCAATGACAGTTTCATCATCGCTCGTTCCCCGTCCCACCGCATCTCTCTGGCAATTCTGGAATTAGTCCGCCAAATTTTCAACATCCTTATATAGGACAATGTCACAAACGTTTCTGCTCTCATCTTGTCCGGTTTTTCCACAGTTCACGGATGTCTTTCATACGATGCTTTACTCAAAACGTACGTAATCAGAAATTTATATCACCGATTAAGGCGTGTGTTTGATACCAGTAGACATCTTTTACTTTAAATATAACACAATTGCGAAACTTCGTTCGTTTCACAGTACCCAATTTTAATGTCAAATTAACCACTAATCACAGTTCTAATACTTATTATTGCTTCCGCCTGTTTTTTGTCCACTCTAAATCTATGCTCTTTGCTCATTAGTTTATTCCATTCATCACGACCTAGTGATTCTCACTTTCGCTGTCAGTGATGTCATTAGTGATTCTTATCATTGACATTTTTCTTTCACTCTGACTGCTAATCACACTTTTGAACCTTCCTTTTATTCCCGTTATTGCTTCTACAGATCAGACATAAGTGGTGAAAGACCGTTTCCTTATCTTTCACTATTTTTTCCAGGAACACTCCTTCTTGGTCTTTCAGTGTTATTGTCGTCTCTTTGTTCTTTAAGCATTTTCCTGGATCCTATGAACGTGTCTCGAATTTGATTGTCTTCCATTGTCAAGCCTCCCGGCAGAACTGCCTCTCTTCCCCTTTCGTAAAATCAAAGCCATCCTCCGTTTTGATAACATTCTCCTCGGATATGCAGTCGGATAGCATCGTCAGCTAGACACAAGTTTCAGGTGAGTTAGTCGAATGCACTTACTCGCCGGAAACTGAGACAGAACAGAAACACTGGCCCATTTATACAATGCTGATGGCCCACCGCGCGTGCGTGAAACCAGAGTAGAGGCCCTCTAGGCGCAATACAACTATTGGCGCGCCGGGGTAGAAAATGGACAGAACGAAAGGTCAGAACAAGAGTAGTTACAAGAAATTGCGGGTCAAATGAAGACCGGTGTGGTTTGAATTAAGTCACATAAAATTGTGTTGCAAGTTTTGCTTAAAGGAAAGCCCTTGTCCCTATTACAAATGTTATCGGATATACGAATTTCCGTTGATTCTTTAAGAACACATTCTCAGTAGCGGGAGGCAGGAGCAATAATTTTTGTTTCATTATATAACGTCTTGTGTCCCTTAGTCAGACAATGTGCAGCAACAGCCGACTTTTTCAAGTGACGGTAATGTTCCACATACCGATCGCGAACTGTGCGGATCGTTTGGCCGATGTAAGTCTTACCACAATGACACGGAATTCTATAAACACCGGGCTTCCTCAGTCCCAAATCATACTTCACCTACCCAGGGAGGACCCTACTCTTTGCTGGTAGCATAAGAACACTATTAATGTGAAATCTTTTTAACATTATTATATTCCCGACTAAAGGCAAAAAATAAATAGATTTTTAGTTGTCCTCTAATGGTTCATCTGTTGGTCCAAACTGAAGCGCACGACAAATTTGTTGAGCAGTGTACCCATTCTGTTTACAGACAACCTTAAGTTGCTCCAGTTCTTCACCCGACGTTCGGCGTCAGAGAAGAAGTACGCAAGACCCCATGCTTTGCTGTGGCGGATGAAACTCGTCGCATGAAGATAAAGATCGATATGTGTACTTTTGCGATATATGCTATGTTCTAAAGTTCCATCATTCTTCTTGTGAACTAGAACGTCCAGAAAAGGAAGTTTCCCATCTTTCTCAACTTCCCTCGTAAATTTAATACTGGGATGGAGGCAATTAAAATGATCCAAAAAACGATCTAAAGCATATTTTTGTAAACGACAATTTCTTTCAGACCTAAATCATCTTTAACAGAGCCAAGACGTGCTCTAATCTTCAATATCCAATGTTACATGGTAATAAAGCTACAGAATTGCAAGTATCTACGGCTGGTTTTGGTAGTGGTCCAAATCAAAAGCACGTCGAATCTATCTGACCGTACAGGCGTTTTGATTTAACCTTCTGATATTGTAGTTCCTATGGGGAGTCCTCAGCATCCGAGATAGCATGCGCTCTTTTAACCAAGGCCCAAATTACTCCTGTACATAGGTTGTAAGGCGGCAGGAAATTTCACCACCTTACTTGCCATGTTTAAGTATTAATAATTAATAACGTACATTCATTTATAATGTAATTACTGGTATTAGTTTGATTCCGGATAATCTGAAAGCAAAAGTAGGTAGGAGGAGTTGGAATATTAATGTTGACTAGACCACTGAGAAACATTTAATATTAACAATACTTGCATTTAGTACTTTTCATGGTTAGAAAGTTAGCAGCCAAGTTAGTGATGAAGGAGGGCAAGAGATGAGGGGAGTCGTAATGGTACCTCGAGGGTACGGCGTGTTGACCAGGTGATGTAAGGTCACAGGTTACTGACCAGCTGATGCCACTTCGGACCAAAATCGCGGGTGACGCTACGATTGGTAGTTAATTTCAACTGCCAAACAGGCGAAACGTTCTAGAAGTTTCTAGAAGCTTCTTTGTCGCGAGAAAGATGTTTGGACGGAAGTAAAGGTGGGGGAGAGAGATTTGTAGATATAGCTGTGATTGGTTCTTGAGAAAACGGTCTGGAGAGACTTGTGGTTTGCTGGAAAGTAAGTCGAGCATTCGACTAGCTGCGCTCGTGGTGCGAGGACGAAGGTGGGCAGTTGCTAGAAAAGCGTGCAGTGACTTAGCTCTCAGTTACTTGAAAGTGCAGATCGCTTTGCTTGAAGTATTCATAATTGTTTCTCTGTGAGCAGAGGAACAAAATTATTACTTCACTGCATTGTATTTGCATTTCGAAGCACTGATTTAGCCGCGGTGGAGTAGCCGAGCGATCTAAAGCGCCATGCTGTGGAGCGGGCGGTTGCTCGCCGTCGGAGGTTCGAGTCCTCCCTGGGGCATGGATGTGTGTGTGTGTGTGTGTGTGTGTGGTCCTTAGTTTAAGTAGTTTGTAAGTCTAGAGAGTAATGACCATAGAAGTTTGATCTAATAGGTTTAAAAACATTTGAACATTTGCACTCATTTACAAGCTTACAATTGAGTTTCTCTTCTACTTCTGGCCAGTGACGCAAGCAGTTTGCGAGAATCACTTGTTCGACTTTGATACTTGAGGGACTTCAACTTAGGAGTTTTGTTTTGAACTAAGTAGTTCGTTCACTGCGTAACGATCGTTATACAGTGTCAGCTTCATGTCGAACCTACCTACCTACGAATGCCAGCCGCCGTTCGCCTTATCAGACCAGTTTTGGGAATTGGTGATGTACGCAGATTGCGATTGCTGTAGTGCAGTTAAAGATAACTGTACCTTCCACTAGTTGGCTGCGTTCTAGAGCTTCTGGTTTTATTCTCTACGGAGTTGGATAACGATTTTTAATTTCTTTTAAAACAATTAGCACGTCCTTTGTACCAAGCATTTTTCATAATAGGTAGAGGTTGTGTCATCCGTGTTAGAGATTCATTACATTTGTATCATAATTCATTCCTGAATTTGTCTTTTTTATAATTAAATGACTATATTGAAGATTGAATCCTCCGATTTATTAGGATTAGGAATCCCAGCTATATCTAGTGAAGCTGCGGTAGAGTAGCCGAGCGGTCTAAAGCGTCTCGCTGCGGAGCGCGTGGTTGCTCGCCGTGGAGGTTCGAGTCCTCCCTGGGGCATGGCGTGTATGTTTGTCCGTAGGTTATTTTACCTAGGTTTAAGTGGTTTGTAGGCTACGGACTGATGACCACGCAGTTTGGTCCGATAGATTTACAAACATTTGAATTTTGAACCTAGTGATAAGAAATCGTCTAAGATTGAAACCAAGAGTTTTTGTATCACAAATTGCCTAATTTAAAGGAGTGATTAATATTTATTTTCGTAATGATACCGTAAGTGGTTTGTAGGCTACGGACTGATGACCACGCAGTTTGGTCCGATAGATTTACAAACATTTGAATTTTGAACCTAGTGATAAGAAATCGTGTAAGATTGAAACCAAGAGTTTTTGTATCACTAATTGCCTAATTTAAAGGAGTGATTAATATTTATTTTCGTAATGATACCGTAAGCCTGGTGAACCACACACGAATTAGCGACAGGGCCGTACATTGTATTATGTGCGGTACTAACATTACAAGGTGGATGACAGAAGGCAGCGTCTAAATACCCATCAGTTTGCGTCGGATTCCTGTAAACTCTGTGTCCAAGAGTTCCGCTATGCAATGTATAACTCTAAAAAGGTGGAGATGCTTCACTTTGGAAGACTGGCGTTCAGTTGCACCCAAGAACAGCCGGCGACAACAGTGGACGGTATGCGCGACAGGTGTGATGTCGCAGGCGCAGAACTGGTTGCGGTCGCTTTGGCAGCGGCCGCTGGCACTGGCCCAGAGGGATCGGCGGCGCCGGCGGTCCGGATGCGCGCCTAATGAGTCGGCGGTCGTTGACACGGCGGTGGGCGCGGGGCGCGGTCACGGCCGCCGGAAGCTGCGGCAGGTGCCGGCAAGGAGGGGCCCCGCCGGGGCTCGAAGCCGGCACCGCTAGCCGCGAGCCCGCCCTGCCGGCGCGCCACTTCCGGGTTGCTGCGGCCGCACCGGGACCCCAGGAGACTCACACGTGTTCCACATGCTCTACAAGAAGCGTCGCCTGTCCAAAGACACGGCTCCGATCCATGTAGTATAGTACAGCAGTCTCCAAAATATTAGACCACAAGCTGAAAACCCGACGTTGCCCGGGTATTTATTTATTTATTCGAACCTTGAGTTAGTACTTTTCCTATCCACTCTCCCTCTGTCCATCTCCAAAAATGTTCAAATGATTGTAAAGCTTATGGGACTTAACCACGGGGTCATCAGTCCCTAAACTTACAAACTACTTATCAACTACTTACGAACTAGGACGGAAAAAATATCCATGCCCGAGGGGAAATTCGAACCCCCGACCGTAGTGGCCGTGCAGACCGTGACTGGAGCGCCTCAGTCCCCTCGGCCACCGCGGCCGGCTGTCCATCTCCTATTTTCTAAAAACTTGTTACATTTATCAGAGAATATATAAGAAATCACAGGTAAAAAAGCAATCGTTTCGAACAATCCAATCACGAAATTCAACAATAATGATTGTAATAATATCACAGATGGATCACTTGATGGAATGCGCGAAACGTCAAATCGATTTTTCTTAAAGAGATGTATTGAAAGAAATTTCTTTTTTACTGGTTTATTTATTCATTCTTATATTTCCTTATTCGTATGCTTATCCTTACAGAAAAAGAGCTGAAGACATTGTAGCACGCTTAGACTAAAGATATGGTCTGTGGCATCACGTTTTGCTGTACGTAACCTCCTTGCTATAGAGTCGCAAACGTAATCGCTGGCCTTCAGTCCGAATTTTTTTATAATTTGACGACTTTCAACCACCATATCTTCCACCCCCTTATAGCTATCGGCATGGAACTCCTATGGTACACAACGGGAGACTTCGTATAACAATTACACACAGACCATTCGTTGCGAAATATTGACAAACACACACGTAGAATTTTATATACACCGATGACTTTGCATCCCAATATACTCCACCCTTTTATCATTATCAACCCTCAAGAAACAATGCAACCAATAAAACCATTTTCAAAGAGTAAATATAATTTTCAAAGAGTAATGATTGTTCCGCATTTCGCTTTACATTCTTCAAATTACCGTACTAAATATATATCAGATCGCTATAAAACCGTGGCTAAAACCTTACTCAGGTGTAAATTAGTAACTGTACAAATATTTAAGTCTCTGCGTCTTGTCGTTCGGACGTGATAAGCGTACTCTGAACAGTCATTAAAATTAATATAGACAAATAGCTATCCGATTGCCATAAAACCGTGCCTAAAGCCTTACCCTAGTACACATTAGTAACTGCACAAATTTTTAGGTGTTTATGTCTTGTGGTTCAGACGTGATAAACGTACATTTTTAGATATACATTAGGCAAGGACGTAGCCAAAGGGTGGGGGGGGGGGGCGGCTCTTCGGGTTCCGGACCCCCATATCAAATGTTCAAATGCTTGTATAACTTATGGGACTTAACTACGGGGTCATCAGTCCCTAGGCTTACAAACTACTTATGAACTAGCTAAGACTAAGGACGGCACAAATATCCATGCCCGAGGGGGGGGATTTGAACCCCCGATCGTAATGACTGTGCAGACCGTGACTGGACCGCCTCAGTCCCCTCGGCCACCGCGGCCGCCCCCCCCCCCCCCCTATCACCCAAACGATAAAATACTACTCAAACTTATGCTAAGGACAAAACACACCCATGCCAGATGGTGGACACAAGCCTCCGAAGGGACTAAATGAAATAAGACACGACCTAGCTACCGTATAGTGAAACTGAATGATATTGTTTTCTCGTACGACGAAAAAGGGATACGCACTATCGACAGTCAACAAAGCTATCTATAGATTTTAACTATCGATACATCGATCGATAACAGCATTGCCCAGTACTCCTTTAGCCGTTTTCCATTGTTGGTTTCACTCCATTATTGCTATTTTAAGCACTACAGTGGAATGCTGCGGCTGCCGCTGGTCCTCAGCTGTTCCTTATTTACAAAAACGATTCAGGGGAAATGCTAAGTAGCTCTCTTAGGTTGTTTGCAGACGACGCCGTCATTTAACATCTAGTAACATCATCTGAATAAGATATCAGTATGGTGTAAAAATTGGCAATTGACCCTAAATAATGAGAAGTGTGAAGTCATCCACATGAGTACGAAAAGAAATCCTTTAAACTTTGTTTACAACATAAATCAGTCAAAAGTGAAAGCTGTAAACTACACAAATTACCTAGGAATTACTATTACTTCAGACTTAAACTGGAAAGAACACGTAGATAATGTCGTGGGAAAGGCGAACCAGACACTGCGTTTTATTGGCAGAACCCTTAAAACATGCAACAGAACTACAAAAGAAACTGCATACACTACGCTTGTCCGTCCATTTTTGGAATATTGCTGCCCAATGTGGGATCCTTATCAGGTGGGTTTGACGGAGTACGTCGAAAGAGTCCAGACAAGGGCAGCTCGTTTCGAATTGTCACGATACAGGGGAGACAGCCTTACGGAAATTATACAGGATCTGGGATGGGAATCATTACAACAAAGGCGTTTATCGCTGCGGCGTGGGCTACTTACGAAACTCCAATCGCCATCATTCTCCTCCGAATGTGAAAATATATTGTTGACTCCCACTTACATAGGTAGAAATGATGATCAGAATAAAATACGAGAAATCAGAGCTCGAAGCGGGAGATTCCGGAGTTCTTTCTTCCCGCGTGCTATTCGAGAATGCAATGGGAGTTAATTAGTGTAATGGTGGTTCGATGAACCCTCTGTCAGGCACTTAAATGTGATTTGCAGAGTATCCTATGTAGATGTAGAGACAACACACACACACACACTCATGCCGCGGCGGCGTGGCCGAGCGCATTGAGGCGCTATGTTACGATGCGCGAGGCCGAGGGGACTGCGGCGCTCCAGTCACGGTCTGCACGGCCACTACGGTCGGGGGTTCGAATCCCCCCTCGGGCTTGGATGTTTGTGCTGTCCTTAGTATAAGGTAGTTCATAAGTAGTGTGTAAGCTTAGGGACTGATGACCCCGCAGTTAAGTCCCAAACATTTGAGCATAAAAAAATAAACACCCTCATGCCCCAGGGAGGACTCGAACCTCCGACGGCGAGAAACCGCGCGCTCTGCTGCAAGGCGCCTTAGACCGCTCGGCTACTCCACCGCGCCGACTATTAGGGCCACATATGAAGTTTATAATCTCACGGATGATGCTGTCATTTATGGTCTAAAGTCACCAGAAGAAAAAAAGCAACTGAAAAATGATTTAGATAAGATATCTGCATGGTGCAAAAATTGGCTATTCACCCTTAATAATGATAAGTGTGAAGTCATCCATATGACTACTGAAAGAAATCAGTTAAACTTCCACTACGGTCGGGGGTTCGAATCCCCCCTCGGGCAGGGATGTTTGTGTCGTGTTTAGTATAAGGTAGTTCATAAGTTTGTAAATTTAGGGACTGATGACCGCACAGTTAAGTCCCTCAAGCTCAACTAACATTTAAATATTTAAACAGTTAAACTTCAGTAACACGATAAATCAGTCAAAGCTCGAGGCTGTAAATGCAACTAAATACCTAGGAGTAACAATTACGAACAAGTTAAATTGGAAAGAACACATAGAAAATATTGTAGGGAAGGTGGACCAAAGTAGCCTTTCACTGGCAGGACACTAAGAAGATTGCAACAGTTCTACTATACACTGGCCCATACGTCAGCTGCTGCGACTAATCACAGTGATATATCTACAGCGATAAATATCAGAAATCGAAATGTAATGGAGTGACGATGTGTTTTTGTTATGGTCTTCAGTCGGCAGACTGTTTTGATACTGCTCTCCACGCTACCGTGTCCTGTCCAAAGAACGGCAACCCAAATCCTTTTGAATCTCCTCACTGTATTCGTCTCTCCGTCTCCCTCTGTGATTTTTTACACCACATACTTCCCTCCAATGCTAATTTTACTATTCCCTGATACCTCAGAATATGTCCCAGCAATCGATCCTTTCTCTTAGTCAAGATGGAAATCTCTATCATCTCCAGTTCCTTTTTGTACCTTCTCATCAGCTACGCGATATGTCCACCAAGTCTTCAGCATACTTCAGTAACAGCCTGAACTCGTTACCGTCCACGTTTCACTACCGTACAAGGCCACACTCCAAACATATGCCCTCAAAAAAGGACTTTGTAACATTTACATTACTACTACATGTCAACATATTCGCTTCTGTGGAGTTGGTTTTCTTCCCATAGGCATTCTGCATTTTATATCTTCTTTACTTCGGTCATCAGAAGTCATTTTGCTATGCAGACTACAAACCGCATCTACTACTTTTATTGCCTCACTACCTAATTCCTTCAGCATCGCCTGATTTTCTTAGATTGCCTATTATTTCAAGCATGGTTTCACGCGGCTCCGAACGTTCGAGGTCAAAGGTGTCCCTTGTCAGTGCCAATAAGGGCGCTGTTGATAAAATATATATAGACTACCGCTGGTGAATCGGCAATATGTTTATTGCGGTGTTTCGATTTTTTATCATCCTCAGAATCCACGCTTGGGATAAAACCTTAATCGTGTGCTTAATTCAGCAGGGCCATTACCTGATGTCAAGACACTGTCCATTTCGTTCAACTGCTCTCCCAGGTCCTTTTCTGTGTCTGACAAAATTACAATGTTATCGTCAAACGGAAAAGTTTTTATTTCTTCTCTCAGAAGCTTAATTCCTTCTCCATATTTCTACTTGCATTCTGCCACACCTTGCTCAATACACAGATTGAATAACGTAGCGGAAAGGCTACGACTCTGCCTTTTACTTCCTTGCAAACCACTACTTTCCTTTCATGCTCTTCGCCTTTAAAACTGTTGTCTTGTCTTTGTACAAGATGCTTGTATGATTGTAGAGTCTATGGGACTTAACTATGGGGTCATCAGTCCCTAAACTTACAAACTACTTATCAACTACTTACAACTAAGGACGGCACAAATATCCATGCCCGAGGGGGGATTCGAACCCCCGACCGTAGTGGCCGTGCAGACCGTGACTGGAGCGCCTCAGTCCCCTCGGCCACCGCGGCCGGCTGTACAACATGTATATAACTTTTCGTTCCCTGTATTTTACTCCAGCTACCTTCAGTCAAAATTGTCAAAAGCTTTCTCCAAATCTATAAATCCTCAGAATGTAGGTTTTCCTTTCCTTAACCCTTTAGTGACCAAATTATTTCCACAAGTTGTAGACTTTTCATGAATGCTATAATGAGCTAAGAAGCCATAAATAAAAT
This sequence comes from Locusta migratoria, assembly GCA_026315105.1. Taxonomy (NCBI): domain Eukaryota; kingdom Metazoa; phylum Arthropoda; class Insecta; order Orthoptera; family Acrididae; genus Locusta; species Locusta migratoria. Next base: position 213,367,225 of record CM048749.1, read on the forward strand.
CATAGCTTAAAACTTGAAAGTGAGAGTTTAGCCTACACGCATAAAAAATTAGTGGGAACTATTGTTCCCACCGAACTTTGCAGTAACTGGACTTGATATTTTAAAAGAATGCATATCCTTTATTTTTTAGTACAAAAACATATTAAACATTTGATTTACTTTTATATTATTTTATTTTGTCCATTGAATCACTAAGGTGACGTAGTATGGAACTTAGAGAAGCATGGTGCTACACACAATGGTACACGACAGTTGTTACACATTATTTTTGTTCTCTTTTCTTTGTTTTTGGTGCTACAATGGCGGCACCTTCTGATTGCAGTACCTTTTGTTGGGAAATGATTTCCAACCTTCGCCCAATGTAGACATTGACAACTGCCAAATATACAAGAAAAAAATAGTCTGTGCCACCACTTCGATGAACGGACGACCTACAGCATACCGTTCTCGCAGCTGATCAAATAGATCCACCCCTCCCATTACTTTATTGTACTCTGCCACAGCCAATGGACAGAATGCTTCACTTCTGCCTCCATCTTTTTTTCAAAATCTGCGAAGTATTTTGATGACTCAAAATCTTCATCAGAGTCAGCATCGTCATCTGAAATTTCTACATCTTATGGTAAAGTGTACAAAATTCTCAAAACCTCTTCCGCCATGAATTCAGGCATTCTGTTGTTGTTGTGGTCTTCAGTCCGGAGACTGGTTTGATGCAGCTCTCCACCCTACTCTATCCTGAGCAAGCCTTTTCGTCTCCTCATAAGAACGACAACCCACATCCACTTGAATCTGCTTACTATACGCGTCTCTTGGTCTCCCTCTGCGATTTTTACCCCACACACTTCCCTCCAATGCTAAATTTACGATTCCTCGATGTCTAAGAATGTGTCCTACCAAGTGATCCCTTCTTTTAGTCAGGGTATGCCAAAAATTCCTTTTCTCACCAATTCTGTTCAGTACCTCTTCATTAGTTATGCGATCTACCCACCTAATCTTCAGCATTCTTCTGTAGCACCACATTTCAAAAGCCTCTATCCTCTTCCTGTCCGCACTGCTTATTGTCCATGTTTCACTCCCGTACAAGGCAACACTCCACACAAATGCCTTCAGGAAAGACATCTTTACACCTGAATTAATATTCGCAGGCATTCTAAACAATAAGAAACAAACAATAACTACAATGTCGTTTGCACAGCCATACACACTGCACTTCACACACATTCAGTGGGAAACATAGTTCCCACTAACTTACTTCGTAATATTTATATAATTTTCATTGATATCCAGCAAATATACACGAATACTATCTCCCCCATAAATATAAAAGTAGCAAATACACGTCAGTTCACACGCAAAAGGAAAGCACACTATATAAAAAGCGCTGTTATGGTCGAAACAGTGGCTTGTTTTCCCGCGAAAACTGCTCTCCTGCATTGACTAACTAAGAATATATAAATACAACCACTTTCGCGCGCCTGTCGGTAGCACACACTAACAGAGATGGTAGCATAACTTAGAAGTGGGAACACTGAACTTATAGCAAAAACAAATAAGTGGGAACCATAGTTCCCACTGGTCACTAAAGGGTTAACATATCTTCTAAGGCAAGTCGTAATGTGAGTATTGTCTCACGTGTTCCAACATTTCTCCTAAATCCAAACTGAACTTCCCGCATGTTACGAATACATGAATTGCGATATTAAACAGTATAAATTGCATCGAAAATCAGTGTTACCGAAAAGTATCTTTCAATAATAAACGAAAAAAAAAAAAAAAAAAATCAGTGATGACGCGAAGTGCTTGTGGCTGTGTGGCGCGTGCCGGCGACCGCTTCCAGGAAAGACACTTCTGCGCATGCGCACCGGGATTCCCCTCTCGCCGACCTTCGCATGGCGTCCACACTTCCTCCTGTCTACAAACACGACTTCTCTGTCGATACTGCGCAAGTCACCTTACGGCTTGTCGTGAAGACTGTTTTATGTAACATCGTCAATTTCCTCTTTGCCAATAGCGTATGGTTTACTGGTAAGTCTCCACGTGGACTCTAATAACTCTTTATTTTATCTTCTTTTTACACGCGAAATGTATAGGAGTGAGTAGAGTCAGAAGTGGTGATGTCGATCAGGTGGGGGAGGGGGGGGGAAGTCGACCGGCAACACAGTGTCAATACCTATCTTTTTGTCACTGATCAACTGTGTCAACTCCTCCTTTCGTCATGTTATATTCTGAGATTATCGTAGGCTTCCCTGATTCTTCGTCCGCAGCTCCGTCATCGAGCATCGTTGACGGTAATAACACACACACACGCGTTCTTCTTAGGAACATGCAAGACCACTGTTACCGTATTTTGAAAGCCAAAAAGATTAGAACCATCATCTCGATCTTTGTGTTTTACAAACTGTTTAGGAACTTCTCTTTTATTCTTGCGCAGTGTATCAACAGTAGTGACGCCTTTCTGTAGAAGAGATAATGCTAACGAATAATCAGTGTACCAATTATCAGTAGTCAGATTTCTGTTTTACCCTGTAATCGGCTCTATCAACCTGTTAACAACATCAGTGGGCTTATTTGAAAGGCAGAAGGGTCTGTATGGCTGTTTTCCTCAGACCCAACAGTGCTATCATTTCCTCTTTCGTTACTTCCCTATAGCTCCTGTTCTTGAGTAATTGGTGTCAGCTTTCTTCTGCCTCTTCAACCATATTATTATTTATGATGAATGAGAAAGCTTGCGTCTCTGACCGCATGTCCCTAGCGTTCCGTTTCGGAACAGGGGAGATTTTTGTGACATTCTCTTTCATTTTTCTGGAGTGCTGGTTGTATGGCGGTTTACTGCATCGGGTGGTACCGTCTTTTCCCACTCGAGAAGTGACACCATCTTCAATATCAGAATCATTGCCAGTAAAACCTTGTTCGGAAACTGAACTAGGATTTGCATAATCTTGAATAATAGTTTCCTCTTCATCATCTGACGAGGTATCCAGACAAAAAACACTAAGATCATCATTACTTGTCGAAAGACGTTTTTCTATTTCCTCATCTGTTAGATCCATACCACGTCTACGAGACGTGAAGAGTAAATTATGTCGTAGAATCAGTACAATAATACTCATTTTCGCATTGTATAAGAGATTTATCGAGAGGTAAACTCCTATTTATGAAATAAATGTAAAGTTTTGTGTATCCTAATTGTGGTGTCGCACAAGTCCAAAGTGCGCGCCACCTACTTTCGCCGCGCGCCGCCATGCACGCACGGCGCGGCGTTCTTACGACGTCAGCCACGAGCGCCCTCTGCTGCAACTCCGCTCTTGGCCACCACTGAACGACATCGTTCACTTGGGACTGAGATAGGAACCAGTTAGCACTTCGGAATCAGATAGGCACCAGTGAAGACTTAGCTATCGGACAGGCACTAGGCAGGCCTCTAGCTCAACTATGTATCAGCATTCTGCCGTACTGAACTATGTAAAAGTTAAGTATTGTATAAATTCTGTGCAATATATATATATCTCGTTCTAATTTACTCTAGTGTTTCTAGTTTCTGCTGTCCCACTGGCTGCTCACCTTCGTACCTGCACAAGCGTGCGTCCTTTATTCCTGTGTCGGTCTGTCTACTCGGCCACCGACACCTACGACGGAAACGAGACACTAAAGCGGCGACGAGGCTGGGACACAAAACTAATATTTACTAAAAAGTGGCACAAATAGATTTGCAAGGATAACAAGACGTAACATAAAACAATTCATGACAGGCAGCGCGATGCAAATCTGCTACCAGTGCACTATCCAACAAAACTTTGTTTGGGTAGACACGGCCGTGCACTAGAAACTCAGAACCTTCACTGAAATCATTGTTGAGGTTTAAATGAGGAATAGCTAAAGCGGAAATACGTAATCTCCGTTATTGCGACCACAATGAGCATTTAAAGAAAAATGGTAGCATATTTGCACCAGCGCTGCCGCGCGAGGGTTAATTTTATCTTCTTTTAACTCGCGAGATGTGTAGGAGTGAGTACTTTATCGTTTCACTCTTCTGTCAATGTATGCTCTCGGAACTTTTAGCAGTAAACCACACCGTGAAGCAATATATCTTTCTTGTAGGATCTGCCACTTGATTGACCGTGTCGCTACCGAGCTTTCTAAAAGTACTTATGATGACGTGTGTCCTACCAATGATCTTCTGTACTGTTTCTTTAGATTCAACCTAGCATGAATCCAGTAATGAAGAGCAGCATTTAAGTATTAGGACACAATGTATATTACGACAATGGCTGCCCTTGGACACTGAAATATATCAGTGGGGAAAGTTTGTGTCCTGCTGACATTCGAACCCGGGTCTCATGGTTAGGAAGGGTTTAACGTTCCGTCGACAGCGGGGTCATTACAGACGCTCACGCTGACATTGTGTTGGGGTAAGGATGAGAAAGTAAATCAGCCGTTGCCTTTCAGAGGAACCATCCCGGCATTTTCCTGGAGTGATTTCAGGGAAATGACAGAAAATTTAAATCTGGATAGTCGGAGGTGGATCTGAACCACCGCCCCCCCACCCCCCAATGCGAGCCCTTTACCACTGCGCCATCTCGCTCGGTAATATCGTGGTTACCGGAGTATCGGGCACACCACTATGCCACCTGGACACAGTGATCAGCAGGACTGCACGCAACACCCTGTTACATGTCCCGAAGACCCCGAAATTTGTCTCTCCTAACACTCAAATTTCAAATATTATTCATTGTCAATTGCGGCGCAGTTGTTAAAAATATTTACGCCACAGGTGCAGAATCGGCTGTGTGTATATTGACACGTTTAAATTTTTTTTTAATCATCCTCAGAATCAATCCCTATGGTAAGACTTCATACTTAAGCGTTTGGCGTCATGACCTCGTTGAACTAAACATACGCTTAAGTATAAAGTTTTATCACAGGCATGGATTCTGAGGATGATAAGAATCGAAACACCTCAACAGAAATAGTCGATTCACCACCTGTAGCCTAATATATTTTTAACAACAGCGTACTTAGAAAGAAACACTCAATCTGCAGCGGAGTGTGCGCTAATATGAAACTTCCTGGCAGGTTAAAATTGTGCGTCGGAACCGGGACTCGAACCTGAGACCGTTGCCTTTCGCGGGCAAGCGCTCTACCGACTGAGCTATCCCCACACGACTCACGATGCCGCTCACAACTTTACTTCCGCCAGTACCTCGCCTCCTTTTTTCCAAACATCACAGAAGCTCTCCTGAGAACCTTTGCAAGACTAGCACTCCTGGTTGAAAGGATATGATTGAGACATGGCTTAGCCACAGCCTAAGGGATGTTTCCAGAATGAAACTTTCACTCTGCAGCGGAGTGTGCGCTGATATGAAACTTCCTGGCAGATTAAAATTGTGCGCCTGAACCGGGACTCGAACCTGGGACCGCTGCCTTTCGCGGGTATGTGCTCTACCGACTGAGTGCTAGTCTTGCATGGTTCGCAGGAGAGCTTCTGTGAAGTATGGAAAGTAGGAGGCGAGGAACTAGCTAATGTATCGTGAGTCGTGTCGGGATAGCTCAGTCTGTAGAGCGCTTGACCGCGGAAGGCAAAGGTTCCAGGTTCGAATCCCGGTTCCGACACACAATTTTAACCTGCCAGGATGTTTTAACAACGTACTTATTGGCACTGAGAAGAGGACACCTTTGACCTCGAATGCTCGGAACCGCACGAGACCATGCGTGGGATAACAGACAGCCATAAACAGGACAGTAGTGTGCGTCATTTCGAAGCAAAATGTTGCAATTTGCATACGAAGGAAATGATAGGTAATTTAATGACGAAGGTGTATCATTACACGTCCAATCAGCAGTGCCATATACTCTCTGCTTAAAGGATTTTTAAAAGCGCAAACCACACAATGTTTACATAAAACTGCAAAGAAAAAATAAATTGGTCAGTTTTAATTCCCTCCTAAAACGGTAGTTATTTTCAACCCGTAATAGTAGTACGAAATGGCACCTCTCGTTCTTGGCTGCCCTCCGATAGTTGCATCTTCGAAGTATTAGAAGAGATTATGAATTTCATTTTCTCATTATGTCGAATTTCAGTGCCCTCAATAGTACAGCAGTCTTAAATTTACCACGAAGCGCGTTAATAAGCCACATTGAAGCGACATATGTTCGCTTACTCATCTTGTGTGGACACCAGCCAGCTACCAGGAGCTACAGTGCTAGACTTCTTAGTGCGGCTGCACTTGGGGAAAGCCAGTTAGCACGGAAGGAGCCCCGGACTCCATTCAAGTATCACTTCGTGCAAATGTCACCTGAGGTGCTTCAGCTCCCTCTAGTCGGTCGTCTGTTGCCATAGGCCTGCGCGACATTGCACCACACTCTCCCAACGGTCACTTCCGTCACACATCATTTAAAATTTGCAAATTGATGAGAAAGGAGAGGAAGGAAGAAGGATTGGGAAGGAAAGGATTGACAGTGGCTGCTTTAGGGCATTGAAATGAAATAATGGCGTCAAGTGAAAATGTGAGCCGGACCGGGAATAGAACCCGGGTCTCCCGCTTTGGGCCAGCGGTCGCCTGAACCACTTGGCCACCCGTGCTCGCCTCCTGGCAGTCTCAAATTCCCACAAGTCGCACGCTGTGGCTTTAGCGCCCCTATCTTTCATGCCCTCTTACTCTCGCCATTTGGGATTCCCGTGCAAGGTAGAACGTGTGGCCGCATCTGCAGTGAAATAATTGAAGCTGACGCCGTCTTCGCGTCTAAATACTTATTATTTTGGTGTGGTGTATGTTCTTTCGGACATGTTCGACCTCGCAAATGCAATTGGCTGCGAAGCGGGTGTGGTGTCTGTACTTTCGGACATGTCCGAAAGAACAGACACCACACCCAAATAATAATCATTTACAGTTATTTCACGTAGTGCTGCTTGCGTGTAGCTCTGACAACACTACCTCTTTTCACGGTCGTTCAGTGCCGACAGTCAACACTGCGTCTCCGTGGCGAGAGGCAATGTCTAAAATCTGCTGTTCTCGACGCATTCTTCACACTGTGGTCAGACGGTTTCGTAATCTAGTTAAGGTACGCCCTGGCATACACGGTAGGAAATCAGTATGTAGTCAGTAATGTTTCTCTTGTTTTGAAGGTGAAGTGTGTAAAATTTCATTAGGATAGGAATATGAACATATTCACCTTGAAGGCAGTGCAAGCTGTTCTGTTTTTATGTCAATTTATGACACATGAAATAAGATTTATGACTCCTTTTTTGGTGCCAGTAACACAAGCATGTACATTTCAGAACCGTATAGAGCATCTTTAAAATATCGATAGAAGCTTGTTACCAAGTAACCAGCAACGTCAGGGATGCACAGATCCTCCTGTAGAGGGCAATGCTGTAGAATCTTGAGACTCACACCAACTTTTGTTTTAAAATTTTACGTTTCATTTCATGTTTTAAAACAATAATACAGGTCGTTACTTTTACGGCTAGCAATGTATTATCGATTAAGATCTAAGCATTTTTAAGAAGTTTTATGTAAGTAGGAATTTCATTGGCTGCTAGTGATGGGTGGAGATTACGTAGGGGCGGAGTTCGTGTTATTCAAGTGCAGCAGACCTTCCTCCCTCCAGTAGTGACAGCACCTGGTGAACTCACATCTCCTGCTCTGCTGGCACTACTCGGGTATAACATCATTTCATTCTCTTTTCTTTTGATTCTAATTTCATGTAATTACAAAATGTTCAAATGTTTTTATAGTCTATGGGACTTAACTACGGGGTCATCAGTCCCTAAACTTACAAACTACTTATGAACTACTTACAACTAAGGACGGCACAAACATCCATGCCCGAGGGGGGATTAGAACCCCCGACCGTAGTGGCCGTGCGGACCGTGACTGGAGCGCCTCAATCCCCTCGGCCACCGCGGCCGGCCATGTAATTACAAATGTAGTTTTTATAAATACTCCAAATAAAAAAAATCCTGTATATTACAAAGAAAAATCATGAAGATGACCTACCAGTCGGTCGAAATTATTTGAAAATAAGGAAACTAATTTGCATTCTATACTGTTCTTTATAAAAATACTAGCTAAGCCCGGTCACACTTCGGTATCGCTCACTCTCATATGAAATAAATAGAAGAAGAAGTCTGTAATTCATGTGAACGTAGAATCATTGAGAATGCTTCAATCAAATCAACATCGTTCCTTAGGCTGCTGCAGCTATATCAAACGAAAGTTATAAAAAACATAGTTTCGCAAATACTCATTATTTTAAACCCATAAGATAGATTACATTTTTTGTCGTTCGTTTACTTCACAATCATACAAATCAGTTTACCGACTCTGGACCATGTGACGTATAATTCACCTGAGTAAAAAGCTATTTGTTTTCTACATTCTCTCCATCTATTTGCCATCCGCTATGTCTATCTCCTGCTTCCCCACTATCTACCTCTTCATCCCCCCTCTATCTAGTCCCTGGCCTCTGTTCATCACTCCTGTCCTTTCATCCATCTCCTCCTTCATCTCTATTCCCGCATGGTCTTTCGCTCTTTGTACCTATATAAAATGAAGGAATTAAAAATTAGGGAATCGCTTCAAACTATGTGTTACCTGCAGGAAATTGGCATTAAGTTACTGTTATATAAAATTAAATGAAATAAGGACGGCCATGAACAACGTTTTGTTCAGAGTTCGTTTCTATGGTGTTTTGATTTCCACTGGTAATATCAGAATCAATCTTATTGAAAATTAACCATTCAACATGATCGTACCTAAAAAGCGTTTCCATGAAAAGTTGTTACTTTAGTGTCGCTTTTTTACCATAGCACCTGAACGGTACGCAAGGCAGAAGTTGGTACCACTTTAATTGTCGTGAGCTCGTCGCCTTTTGTTGTTTCCTCGTCTCGGTCTAGTTGTCAGGAGAGGTACTGGTGCAGGATTCGATGCCTTTTTAATTATATAAGTTTCATTGGCCTCCTTGTATAATTATAATCGAAAATCGATACGTCATTTTTCATGTTGATGTATTTGCATAAATATTTCGGTAAAATTTCACTCAGTTACATAATATTTGAATATTCTACTTGACGGTCTAATAAAATTTTGATATGGTCTAAGACGCCAAGGTACGAACTGTTTGTTTGTAAATCTGTCGGACCAAACTGCGTGGTCATCAGTCCGTAGCTTACAAACAACTTAAACCTAGGTAAACTAACCTAAGGACAAACACACACACACACACACACACACACACACACACACACACATGCCCCAGGGAGGGCACGAACCTCCACGGCGAGCAACCGCGCGTTCCGCAGCGAGACGCTTTAGACCGCTCCAAGGTACGAACTAAAGAGTTGAATATAAATTTATTTTCTTTTTTGCAGATTATTTCCTTGTCCAGTAAAGGCTGAAATTTTACTTATGGCAGCAACGGTCTAGTGTACTGAAGTTGGCAACGACCGCCAAATGAACCCAATCACGTTCAATGAGTGGCATATTCTTTCCTGTTGACCATAAAGTAAATAACTGAGGTCACCAAAACCGTTGAATCTCTTTGGAAACCCACTCACATACAATGAATTGTTTTGTTGACCATAAAATAACCATTTATTGCATTTTCTGGTCTGTCGTTAATACGTTCTTTTACGAATCACTGTCCAGTCAGTTAATAAGTTATCCTTGTAAACTGATTACCTCAAAGCTCTAAAGATGACAAAAGTATATATGTTTATCCATAGTCCTTGCGTTTGTGTTATCCAGTATCACCAATGATTGTTTGCGCGATGTGGAGCTATTATTTAGGGTTCAAAGAATCGATGTTCATCGTGCATGAATTCATTGGATAGCGGGGTCGTCCTCCCAGTCGTGCGACTTAGTAACCGACTTAATGGGCGGTTCCGCTGTGCACCGCTTGGTAATGATATACAGGCTGAATCTAAATTTGCGCACTCGGGCTTCGCAACGCGATTCCTCACATGCTAGCAATTAAAAATGTCAATCACAAAATTTCGTCCTGCGCATATTTCCGGCAGTAAATGGACGTCTAAGATTGAGATGTGTGTGTGTCCCCTACGTCAGTGTATTTCAGAATTACACTACTACACCAACAAACTTCTAGGGGATGAGTGAGGTGTCTTGAGGAACAAAGTTAGCATAGAAACCCATGCCCGGAAACGTCATCCAATGACGCTACAGAGTGTCGAACTTGCTGGAGGGGATGTCTAGCGGCAGGATCTGGTGCCTGTAACTTGAACTCTCCGTAGCGTCGTTGAATGGCGTTTCCGGGCATGGGTTTGCAAGCTATTTCCTCAAGACGCCTAATACATCCCCTACAAGTTTGTTGGTGTACTTATGAAATACACTGACGTAGGGGACACACAGCCATCTCAGTCTTTGACGTCCATTTACTGGCGGAAATATGCACAGGATGAAATTTTGTGGGAGACATTTTTCATTGTTGGCAGGTGAGGAATCGCGCTGCGAAGCCGAGTGCGCGAATTTAGATTCACCCCGTATGACACGGGATACTGCATAGACCACCTTCGAGAGAGCTCACAACAGCTTGTAACGCGTAATATCTATATATAAAAGGCAATTTTCAGAGTGATTGATCGACTGCTTAAATGAATGAGTCATCAGCCCCCCCAGCCAAAACAACCGACAAAAAAAAATGAAATTTGCAGAGGTTGTTCGTCTTACACAGTTTGCGTGGTTTAAGAAACGATTTTTCGATATTCCTTCCCTAAGGGGATGAAATAAGCGATGATAAGTTTTTTGAAAATACGCTATTATAAAGTCAATTTTCAAGGTAGACCTAAATAAATTGGTATATGGATTCTTGGTTAGATGTTTTTTAAGGCGTCTTTCGGCTTTTTTCTTTTCTTTTTTCTAAATCAGCCATTAAGAGGGTGAAATAGGGCATGAAAATATTTTTGAAAAATGCTGCTAAAAAGACAGTTATGAGCTATAAAAGTTTGTATTTGGAGTCTTGGTTACTATTAGAAGAGTACGTGTGTATGTCCCCTCCTCCTCTTCGTCATTGTCTACCCTTCCTGTATCTAGTCTTAGAAATCGATGTTTACTCATATGTTCAAAATCTTATATCTCCGAAAGTTCTTGATCGAATGCTTTGAAATATTGATACAACATACTACTGGATTACGCAAATGTTTTTACGTACCTATTTAAAAAAAATATATATGTCATATATGAATTTATATAAATTTTACAATGTGGAAAAGTTGTTACCAAAAATAGCAAAAGTCTCGCCTATATACATGTATAGGTTATACGTAATATATTAAATAAATAAGTACCTAAAAACCTTCCTGTGTTACAGTGCAAAGTTGTGACAAGTTTTTTGCGAAATTGGTAAAGAACTTTTTGAGATTTTGAAACTCGCACCAACCAACACATCATTTTTATATATAGAGATTTTTTTGAGTTGTAGCTGGAAAGGCATTGAACGCCAAGCATTTTCGGTTGCATATTTATATGAACTTCGTTTTTAGTTTTGGTATGCGAACGGCTGAAAGCAAGGGGAAACTACAGCCGTTACTTTTCCCGAGGACATGCAGCTCTACTGTATGAAAATATGATGATGGCATCCTCTAGGGTAAAATATTCCGGAGGTAAAATAGTCCCCCATTCGGATCTCCGGGCGGGGACTACTCAGGAGGATGTGATCATCAGGAAAGACAATACTGGCATTCTACGGATCGGAGCGTGGAATGTTAGATCCCTTAATCGGGTAGGAAAATTAGAAAATTTAAAAAGGGAAATGAATAGGTTGAAGTTAGATATAGTGGGGATTAGTGAAGTTCGGTGGCAGGATGAACAGGATTTCTGGTCAGGTGAGTACAGGATTATAAATACAAAATCAGTTGGGGGTATCACAGGAGTAGGACTGATAATGAATAAGAAAATAGGAATGCGGGTAAACTACTATGAGCAGCGCAGTGATCGCATTATCATTGTCAAGATAGATACGAAGCCAACACCGACAACAGTAGTACAGGTTTATATGCCAACTAGCTCTGCCGATGATGAGGATATAGAAGAAATATATGAGGAGCTAAAGGAAATTATTCAGACAGTTAAGGGAGAGGAAAACTTAATTGTGATGGGAGACTGGAATTCGGTAGTAGGAAAAGGAAGAGAAGGAAAAATAGTAGGTGAATATGGACTGGGCAGAAGGAATGAAAGAGGAAATCGCCTGGTAGAATTTTGCACGGAACATAATTTAATTATAACAAACACGTGGTTTAAGAATCACAAAAGAAGGTTGTATACGTGGAAGAGACCAGGAGACACTGGAAGGTATCAGATAGATTTTATAATGGTAAAACATAGATTCCGGAATCAGGTTATTAACTGCAAGACATACCCAGGGGCAGATATAGACTCTGACCATAACTTGTTAGTCATGAACTGTAGGCTGAAACTGAAAAAACTGCAGAAAGGTAGGAAAATAAGATGGGACCTAGATAAATTGAAGGAAAGTGAAGTTCTGGAGAATTTCAGAGGGAGATTTAGGCAACAATTGACAGAAACAGGGGGAAATAAAACAGTAGAAGAGGAATGGGTAGCATTGAGAGATGAAATAGTGAAGGCAGCAGAGGACAAAATAGGTAGAAACGCAAGACCTGCAAAAAATCCTTGGATAACACAGGAAATAATAAATTTAATTGATGAAAGGAGAAAATATAAAAATGCAGTAAATGAAACAGGCAAAATGGAGTACAGACGACTAAAAAATGAGATTGATAGGAAGTGCAAAATGGCTAAGCAGGAGTGGCTAGAAGCCAAATGCAAATCTGTAGAAGAATGTATAAGAAGGGGAAAAGTAGATATCGCCTACAGGAAAATCAGAGAGACATTTGGGGACAAGAAAAGCAATTCTACAAATATCAAGAACTCAGATGGGAAACCAGTTCTCAGCAAAGAAGGGAAGGCTGAAAGGTGGAAAGAGTACATAGAGCAGCTCTACAAAGGAAATGAACTGAGAGACGATGTTGTAGGAAGGGAAGAGGAAGTAGATCAAGATGAAATAGGAGATATTATACTGAGAGATGAATTTGACAGAGCCCTGAAAGACCTAGGTCGGAACAAGGCCCCAGGAGTAGATGACATACCCTCAGAGCTACTAAAGTCTCTGGGAGAGCCAGCCATGACAAAACTATTTGAACTGGTGTGTAGGATGTACGAGACAGGCGAAATACTTTAAGAAAAATGTAATAATCCCCATTCCAAAGAAATCAGGTGCAGACAAGTGTGAAAATTACAGAACCATCAGTTTGATAAGTCATGGTTGCAAAATTTTAACACGAATTATCTACAGGAGAATGGAAAAGCTGGTAGAAGCTGACCTAGGGGAAGATCAGTTTGGATTCAGGAGGAACGTAGGAACACGGGAGGCAATACTCACTTTACGGCTTATCTTAGAAGATAGATTAAGGAAAGGCAAATCTACATTTTTAGCCTTTGTAGATTTGGAGAAAGCGTTTGACAATGTTGACTGGACTACACTCTTTCAAATTCTGAAGTCAGCAGGGGTAAAATACAGGGAAAGGAGAGTTATCTACAACTTGTACAAAAGCCAGACCGCAGTTATTAGACTCGAAGGGCATGAAAGGGAAGCATCAGTTGGGAAGGGAGTAAGACAGGGTTGTAGCCTTTCTCCGATGTTATTCAATTTGTACATTGAGCAGGCGATGAAGGAAAGCAAGGAAAAATTTGGAATAGGGATTAAAGTTCAGGGGGAAGAAATAAAAACATTGCGTTTTGCTGATGACATTGTAATTCTGTCAGAGACAGCGAACGACCTGGAAGAGCAGTTGAATGGAATGGACAGTGTGTTGAAGAGAGCGTACAAAATGAACATTAACAAGAGCAAAACAAAAATAATGGAATGCGGTCTTAGAAAATCAGGCGATGCTGAAGGAATTAGATTAGGTAACGAAACAATGAAGGTGGTAGATGAGTTTTGTTACTTGGGTAGTAAAATAACATGCGATGGTCGCAGTACAGAGGATATAAAATGCAGAATGGCAATGGGAAGAAAAGCATTTTTGAAAAAGAGAAATTTGCTAACATCGAATATTAATTTAAGTGTAAGGAAGTCTTTTCTGAAGGCATTTGTGTGGAGTGTTGCCTTGTACGGGAGTGAAACATGGACGATAAGCAGTGCGGACAGGAAGAGAATAGAGGCTTTTGAAATGTGGTGCTACAGAAGAATGCTGAAGATTAGGTGGGTAGATCACATAACTAATGAAGAGGTACTGAACAGAATTGGCGAGAAAAGTAGTTTTTGGCATACCCTGACTAAAAGAAGGGATCGCTTGGTAGGACACATTCTTAGACATCGAGGAATCGTAAATTTAGCATTGGAGGGAAGTGTGTGGGGTAAAAATCGCAGAGGGAGGCCAAGAGACGCGTATAGTAAGCAGATTCAAATAGATGTGGGTTGTCGTTCTTATGAGGAGATGAAAAGGCTTGCTCAGGATAGAGTAGGGTGGAGAGCTGCATCAAACCAGTCTCCGGACTGAAGACCATAACAACAACATGAGGACCTTTATCCTAAGACAGTAAAAGCATTTCTGACGTAAACTGTACAGACCGGAGCCTCCCCTCATGTGAATTTTAAATACAACAATACGGGCTATGACAACATATATTGTAGGTCATAGGTCTAACCTTTCTTCCTTCCTTCTAGACGGGACACAAGTTGTTTCTCATGCTGTTTCACATCCGATAGCTGGAATTCGTTTATCGGTCATTGCAATTCTTCTCTGCAACCTGCATCAGGGTTATCATTTGACAAATCAACGGTGCTTACATTTGTAGTTTTTAAATGAAACATTCTTGAAAAAGGAAATTCGCGAAATATCCATTGAATTAAAATATTTGGTGGCTACACAAATTGGGGAAAATATTCAGCCGGCCGCGGTGGCCGAGGTGACTGAGGCGCTCCAGTCACGGTCAGCACGGCCACTACGGTCGGGGGTTCGAATCCCCCCTCGGGCATGGATATTTGTGCCGTCCTAGTTCATAAGTAGTTCATAAGTAGTTTGTAAGTTTAGGGACTGATGACCCTGTAGTTAAGTCCCATAAGCTTAACAAACATTTGAACACACACACACACACACACACACACACACACACACATATATATATATATATATATATATATATATATATATATATATATATTAAATATTCACTCCTATTTTAATAAGAGTGCCGAGTGTTGGACCTAGCACCAGACACAAGACTCGCCCGACGACTGCTGAGACAGCATCTGTTGCCAGATTTCGTGGCCTCCACACTGAAGGATCAGTGTCTAATACGTTCTGCCACCCAGGCCAAACTGCAGTTTATCGCTCTCATTTTCGGACATTCGTTGTGTTACGGAATGGCATGAAATCCACTTTGGAGTAACCGTGCTAGGTGGTGCTAAGAAAACACACTACACTCGCATTCATGTGGTTCAAATCCACCTCCAGCCGTCCAGTTTTAGGTTCTCTGTGCTTTCCCTAAATCGCCACAAACAAATACCAGGATGTTCCTCCAACGGACACAGCCGATTTCCTTCTCAATCCTCAACCAAAGCAACCCGAGCTTGTGATCCGTCCCACGTTATGAAATCAGCTTTGGAAAAATTAAAATTCAGTGTTTTCTGTATTAATACAGTGCAGTAAACATCAAAACATGTGTTTAATAATTTTTAGTCGAACTATTGATTTTTCTGTCATTGATTTCATGCACAAAATAGACGTTTGTATCGAGGTATTTTATTACTTGGACGTTATTTTGTTGACAGTTAACACTGCCAGACCAATAATGCTAGCATCATCTTCGCCACAGCACCAAAAACATCATCTTCGCCACAGTACCAAAAATAAAACAATTCACTTCTGGAATAAAATAAAAGGAACCAAATTCACGCTCACACTCACACTCTCAGCCACGTATAGACTGCAACGCAACACAACATCCAAGATGGACAGATTAATGCCTCAGAAGCATGTTGTTCATAAAGAAAAATGCAACTTTAAGGATTGTTAATAATAATATGTAGATAGGGAACAGATCACCGTAAAGACGAACGCTGAGCCGCCGACAGACACAAATGAAAGACACATAAAGACACACACAAGTCTAAATTTTCGGCCGCGGCCTTCGTCATTCAAACACGTCAACCATCTCTGGTCGCCCATCACAGAGTCTCACTACACGGCAAGCGGAAGGGATGGGAAGGGGGTGGGGGGGTGGACAGGGAAGATAAGGGTGGGAATACAACAAGCAGAGGCGATGTCAGGCGGAAAATGAGATAAAATGAGATGCAGTATGAAAATGGGTATATATTTTAAACAGGAAGCAACGGCAGGGAAAGGTAGATGAATCAAAAGGAAATGTAGGATGTGAGGCGATGGGGGACTGTGGGGGCATGGAATGTCGGATGTTAGGTTATCTGAGGTTGAGGCCAGGATGGTTGTGGGACCGTAGGATACACTGTAGGGATAATTGACATCTCCGCAGTTCAGCAAAGCTGGTGGAGGAGGGGAGGGTCCAGATGGCTCGGGTGCTGAAGCAGCTGTTAAGGTGTTGTGCTCCGCTGCATGCTGCGACACAGGATAGTCCGTTTTGCTCTTGGCCACAGTTTGACGGTGGCCATTCATCACGATGGAGAGCCAGTTAGTTATATGGTTGGATCCAGGACGGCCTGTTGGGGGAGGGGATGAAAGTATTCTCATCGTCAGCTGAACTCTGGCTCAGTAGAATGATTCTAGTCACCCCTTTCCATCCCACGCGCAATCAAACAGAAATGTAGAATGCAGAGCAGTGATTGCAGGAGAATTAGTATGTTACGTGGCTGCTTTCACACGTGGCCTGGCCTCTGATGGGGTAGGACAAGCCTGTGATGGGTCTGAAATAGGAAGTGCTGGGTGGGTGGATTGGGCAAGCTGTGCATCGGGGTCTTCCACAGGGATGTGATCCCTGTGGTAAGCGGTTGGGATTACCAGTGGCGTAGGGATGGACTAGAATGTTGTGGATGTTGGTTCGGCGATGGAACACCACTTTATGGGGTGTGTGCAGGGGGGGGGGTTGGAAGGATCTTAGGTAGGGTGGCTATCAATGCAAGTCTTGTTGACAGATAATCAAAGCCCTAACATAGGATATGGTTCAGTTGTTCCAGTCCGGGATGGTACTGGGTGACAAGGGGGGCACTCCTTTGTGGCTGGTTAGTAAGGTTGGAGGGAGGACTTTGTGTTTGAAGATATGGCACAGGAAGACTGTTTATGAACTAGGACTCGTGGGTAATTTCTGTGAAGGCCATTGTGAGGCTTTCAGCATACTGGGTAAGGTAGTTCTCATCACTGCAGATACGCTTTCCACAGGTAGTGAGGCTATATGGGAGGGATTTTTTGATGTGGAAAGGATGGCAGCTGTCAAAGTGAAGGTACTGTTGAGAGTTGGTTTGTTTGATGTAGACAGAGGTGTGGATGGAGCTGTCAGAGAGATGCAGATTAACATCCAGGAAGATGACATGTTGGGTTGAGAAGGACCAAGTGAAACGGATGTGTGGGAAAGAGTTGAGGTTGTTGAGGAATGAGGAGAGGGTGTACTAGCCTTGAGTCCAGATCATGAAAATATCAACAATGAACCTGAACGAGAGAAGGGGTTTGTGGATTTCGGAGACTAGGAATGTTTCCTCTAGATGGCCCATGAACAGGTTGGCATAGGAAGGTGCCATATGGGTGCCCATGGCAGTGCCATGGATCTGTTACATGAAACACGTGGTCGTTGCCACTAGGGACACCACACCGCAGCAAAGAACACAAATGGGAATAATCCCACCTTGTGCCTGAGGAACAAGGCGGGATTTTGAAGAGCTCCCATAAGGTCTACAAAATCCCGCCTTGTTCCTCAGGCCGAGGTGATATAAATATCAACAATAATACACTTTCTTGAGACAATATTGCCTCTTTATACCAACGATATTACACATAAAGAGAGGTATTCAATTAAAATCTGTGCTGTGGCCAGGATTCGAACCCGCGACCTTCTACTTACGAGGTATCCGCTTTAGACCACTTTTTTTTTCTCAGTCTCCTTTTTTTTTGGGGGGGGGGGAGGGACCACAAAAGGAAAGGAAACTAAAGTGCCACCGCCACTTTGACCCTAATAAAAAAAGAGAACCTCATCCTCTTCAGGCGTTGGCGCCTAACTAAAACTACCCCTG
Source organism: Locusta migratoria (assembly GCA_026315105.1). Taxonomy (NCBI): domain Eukaryota; kingdom Metazoa; phylum Arthropoda; class Insecta; order Orthoptera; family Acrididae; genus Locusta; species Locusta migratoria. Next base: position 213,385,456 of record CM048749.1, read on the forward strand.
GAAACTAACTATATAAGGAAACATAAAGAAAGAAAATGAAGGGGAATGTGTAGGAGACAAACAAATAAATTCTCTTTATTCACATTACTATGATTTTATTTCATTATTTTTATTTATTTATTTTTATTTAATAGATCTTGATGTTCGGTGTATAGTTCAGAAGATCTCGGTTCCCTGCGGCTAGTAAGTTCAGTCACGGCTTCTCGTAGAATGTGCATTCCGTTGAACAGTTCAAGGAGGGCAGCAGTTCAAACATTTAAAATTCTTCTCTATTGACTAAACACATTCCAGCTGCGGGGAGGGTCGTTGAAAGTACTCCCAAGGAAGTTGGAAAAGTATTGTCTGTATTTAGGATGTCGTACAACTCTGTAATGGCGATCCGTGAGATAAGTCCAAAAATCAAGTTTCGATTTTGCGTTGTGTCCAAAAAGATAATGTATGGCATGCCCGCGAATCCAATTCACCGCATTGGTCTTAGCCTTTGGAAAATACACTCGGTCCGGAAATAAGAACGAAGGAGGAGTAACCCTCTCTGGAATAGTTCTCGTGAGGAAAGCTATAATACGGCGAATCAGTTGCCAAACGTCAGCAGCAGTACCGCAAACAAAACGATGTTCGTCAGTGTCAGCCACCCCACACCTGGGACAGAGAGGTGATTCGGCGAGGTGGATGCGATGAAGGCGAAATCTGCAAACATGCTTACGATTGATAGTAAGGTACCAGACCGACTGTACATCAGAATCAAGAAAAGAAGCAGATATAGAACGCCAGATGGAGCGCCAGTCAAAATGGGGAAATTTTTGTTCAATTGGGTTTGATGGTAGACTTCTTTGTAGAACATCGTAGACAGCTTTAGTTTTGCGTAAGTACGGGTTGGACAAGTTGAGGTGGAGATAGCTAAGCTCGAGAATAAAATATCTGATATAATGGAAAGGAACTGGAATAACCGACAGCATGACCGGAGCTGACAGTGAGGCCGGCGTATAAGTCGACAATAGAAGACCAATAAGGCTCGTCGGGCAACGAGTCCATATCGTCATCTGGGAGCTAATAAAGAGGGCACGAGCTCTATCCGGTACGTGATACAGACCGAGACCACCGCGGTCGCGGGGAAGGGTGAGCGATTCATAATTAACTTTGAACAACAAGCCATTGCTGACGAATGAGGCCATCGCTGCTAACATTCGATGGGCAATGGTAAGTGGAAAGGGGAAAACCTGTGCGACATGGGGAACGCGGGATGCGATATAGACATTGACATATCGGACTCGCTGAAGAATATCCAGGGATCTTAGCCGATGATCAATAAGACCAGCCCTCATTTGCTGAAGTAGACGTCGGCAGTTGGAAGCAGCCGAACGCCGGAGATCAGCCGAAAAGTCAATGCCTAAACAGCGGATGGTATCTTGGGTGACGAGGGGCGCAGTGCACCCAGCAGCGAAACCTGTGCCGATAAACATAGCGTGCGGCTTACGGACATTGAGAAAGCTACCCGAAGCCTCGCCATATGTCGCGACCCACGTCAAGGCTGCCCGGACTTCATCAACATCACGTATATAGATGACTAAATCGTCAGCATAGGCTGTACAACAGAATCGGTAGCCATCAATGGGTAACCCCATCAAACGTTGCCGAAGGCCACAAAGCAAGGGTTCCAAGGCGAAGGCATACAGGAGCGCCGAAAGCGGGCAACCCTGTCGTATAGAGCGACCAATTACGATCGGTGGGGTTAGTCTGCCATTGTAAAGGACTCTGGATGAAGCACCCCTCAGTAGGCGCATCACCACCGTAATTATCACGTCTGGGAATCCCATATGACGTAGGACAGTCGTAAGAAAGGAATGATCTACTCGATCAAAAGCCTGGCTGAAATCCAACGACGCAAGTGCACCAGAGAGGCGTTGTGCCCGCGTCACGGCGATCATATCCCTGTATCGACATAAAGCGGTACGGATATTATTGTCTCCTCCCAAGGATGCTTGGTCTGACGACACGACATATCGAGCAGCGCGTTTGAGGCGCGCGGCCAAAAGGCGAGTGAAGATCTTCATATCACTGTTAAGGAGCGTGATGGGGCGATAATCGCTGATGCCGATCCCGCCATGGGGCTTGTGGACAGGAACAATGATCTCTTCCGTAAAGGCAACTGGAATGCTCACCTCCGGAGACATCAGCTCTTGACAAATGGAAGTGAAGGTGGGTATAAGAAGATTGCAGAACGTACGATAAAATTCAAGCGGAAGACCATCAGGTCCTGGGGAGCGATTAACGGATCCTGCCCGTATCGAATTGAGGACTTCATCAGAAGTTACGTCCGCAACCAGTTCCATTGCCTCATCTCCTGGAACACCACCGATGGTGAGATGTGATACTTCCTCAATCAGCTCTGACGAATGTGGAACTTCTGCATAGAGCTGTTGGTAGTGAGTATAAAGCGCATGTCCGATGGTAGACTGTGTATCGTATCGTCTCCCTTGCTCGTCCGTTAGGGCATAAATCAACTTCCTCCGTCGATATCGTCGGTCCTTGAGTATATGGTACATCGATGGGTGTTCGTGAGGCATACTATCAGTACTACGAGATCGTACTACCACTCCGTCCAAATGCCTTCGCATGAGAATAGATATCTGGGCTTTAGCACGTTTCATCATTATCTGGCGCTCTGGGGAGATAGGCATCAATGAACAGTCCCGTAGGATCCTGTAGTAAAAGTCCATCGTGCTTTTTCTCCAATCTGCAACATCTTTACCATATCGCATCAGAGTTTTGCGGATAGCGGGTTTTGCACACTGGACCCACCAAGATATGGTTGACGGATACATTTGTAGGCGACGTTGACATGTAGTCCATGTGTCTTCTACTATCCGACGACATTCTGGCGAAGCAAGAAGTGCTACGTTCAATTTCCATAATCCTCTTCCGTGCCACACAGCCTGCCGACTGAGAACTACATCACAAAAATAAGCCTCATGATCGGAGAAAGCAACAGGCCATATTTCTGCCTGTCGAGTTCCCCCTATTAGGGGTCGCGAGATGTAAATGCGATCCAGTCGGCTCGAGGAATGTGCGGCGTAATAGGTAAAACCCAGACGATCACCGTGGACATGGCGCCATGTGTCGATAAGTGATAGGCGATTGAGGATAGGTTCAAGAGCCGCGCACGGTGAGTGGTGTGGTAATTGGTCCTGAGGTCGCTGAGTAGAGTTGAAGTCACCACCTAGTACCATATCAGCATGTGGCCCTAAAAATAGTGGCGTAACCTCTTCTGCGAAGAAAGTATTTCGTTCCTGGCGGTGGCTGGAAGCTGATGGTGCATATACATTCACAATGCGTACACCAAAGAGTGTGAGAGCCGTACCTCTGGCGTTGGGGAGGTACATAACATCTTCAGCTGGGAGACCGTCGCGAAGTATGATAGCCACACCACTACCGTTGTCCGAGGCATGTGAGATGTAAGTCGTGAACCCATATGGCGCGGAAAAATCGGCGACGTGCACTTCCTGAAGTAGTGCGATGTCAATATCTGCACCATAAATCATATCGCGGAGTAGCTCCAGTTTGTGTTGGGCACGAATGTTGGCGACGTTAATCGTGGCAATACGATAATGCTGACAAGGTGTTCTGGATGGTACAGGACGGGCTTCGCCTTCTGCATACACGCGTCGCTGACCATCTGGGATTGCTGAAGCAGTGGCCATTACAGGGAATGTTCAGTGGCAGGCACAGCTGACGGGGATGCCCCATCAGCAGCACCATCCACTCCCATCGTCTCTATCTCTGTATCTGCTGCCCAGGATGCAGAGGCGGTGGAAAGACAGCTGCCATATTCATCGGCCGGTTGATGACAGGGGTCTCTCATCGCCTCGGAGTGATGTACGTCATCAGCCACCTGTGCTGGAGTCAGCGGCTGTACGGATGAGGGAGCGTACATGGAAAGCGCCTGGGGCGCGCCATCTGCATCAGACACTTTTCCATCGGTCAGCTGCTCGATGTCTTCCTCATCAGCATTTCTGGTATCCATTCTAAAAGGAGAGTCATCAGAAGAAATACGGCTGCGTTTCTTCCTCCTCCTTGGCGATCGTTGTTTACGAACGTGTTGTTCAGAATCCGACGATGGGCGGCTGTCATCAGTCACCGGACCAGTCTCTAGGAAGGCAGAGGTAGGCACAACTCCCGGATCAACTTGCATCGGAGCCACAGGAGCGTCCACGGTACTCGGAAGAGTCGACTGTGCAAGATCTGACATTGGCGGCGTTGATGAAGTTTTCTCTTCGGTATTTGCCGTATCCCGTGTGGATGTCGTTGACAGATCAGAAATTACTTGAGAAGTAGCACCCGCATCATGGACGACTTTGGCATAGGTGACAGGGAGTGGTGTGGTCACAGCTGGGGATACTTCTTCTCCGATCGGCGTCTGTACAATGCGCCGTTGCATGCATTCTGATCTGACGTGGCCTTCCTGGCCGCAGCCTGAACAAGTTCGGGGTTGACCATCGTACATAATTATGGCTCGCACTACACCAATTGTTAAGTACGACGGCACGTGTTTCTTTAATTCAAGTTTTACCTGTCGCACACCATTGAGAACACGGTATGTGCTGAAGGTTTGCCATTTTTCTTCTAGGTAACCGACAACTTTACCGTATGGTTCGAAAGCCGAGACGACGACTTCCTGTGGGAGTTCAAAAGGAAGTTCAAATACTCGAATCGTACGAAGACCGTACTCTGCAAGTTCGAGTGACACCTCTCCTACGTGTCCATCAGAATATTTGAACTGAAGACCATTGGCATGTCTGCGAATAACGTCCTGACACACCTCGGCATTCGTCATTTTAATATAAACGACACTGCTCGTGATCGAAAAGTGGATACCAACAACATCACGAGGATCTAAACGAATATCTTCACGTATGAACGTTTCAATTTCATGAGCACGGGGTCGCACGTGATCGGCAAGAAAGGAAACTTTAAGGGTCGCTCGGCGATATGTTTGCGCCATGTTGTTCGCGGAAGACGGACACAAGACTTAATACGCTACGGCTCGACGCGACGCGGAAGTAAACAAACACGCGCTAGCGGAGCAACTCGGCAAGCCGAGCCGACCCGCTCACGACCACGGCTAAATGCCGACTGAGAATTTAATATCAGGAGTATTGAACAGAAGAAGAGGCAACTACAAAATCCCGCCTTGTTCCTCAGGCCGAGGTGATATAAATATCAACAATAATACACTTTCTTGAGACAATATTGCCTCTTTATACCAACGATATTACACATAAAAAGAGGTATTCAATTAACACTAGAAGGACCGAGGGGCCAAATTGGCCCCTGTAACGATTTGAGTTGACATTTTGTGACTTTTCATCATTCATATAAACTATTGTGTACCCTCTTTTAGAGTGTTCTACTTTTATTAGATTCCGAAATATTAAGATTACTACCTAGAACGACCGCAGGGCCAATTTGGCCCCTCTTAGCGTTTCTCTGTATTTTCAGCATTTTGCCTTGTAATAATGTGTAGCAAATAAAACCATCTGTTTTAGCTTTGTTGTTTCAATAAGCGACAACAATGCAATACATTCCAGCACTGATTGTTGGACTGTTGAAGCAATACTCTCGATTATTGTCTGTCACAGTTTCTGATAGTCGTCCCTGCAAACATGACCTATAAATTCCAGAAAGGTCTAACGGACGCAGAAATACTAGAAGAACTAAGAAAAATAGAAGATGAAAGCTCAGGTGAAGAATTTGAGGTTTCTGATAGCGATAGCGATCAGGACAGTGAAGAACGTATGGTAGTTTCAGTGTCTGCAGATGAAGGAAGTGATTCTTCTAACGAAAGTGTTAGTTTTCTAACCAGTTTGGAACAAAATGAAGCTTCTACAGCTAGTCTCCCTTCTAGTGTCCGAAATCCTAACTCTGTAAGATCAACAACCCAGAAAAAGGCTTCTTCTTCTGGAAGTGAAGAGAAAAAAGAAACAGCAAAAGATGGAACTGTCTGGAAAGTTGTACCAGTGGGCTCTAACCCAGGTCAGTAATATGTCTGGTCTTTAGATAGAGTTATACATGGTAAAATTGAAATAAACACTAGTTAAATACAAAATATGTATGATAAATAACAGTAACAACAAGTTGATATAGCTTTGCATAATATAACTAGATTTGATAGCATATAAGAACAAATATATATGTATAATACTATTACAATACACATTACAAAAATATAATTCTTCTGTACATTTTCAGGTCGTCTGCAAAATTGTAACATTCTGCGAGAGAGTCCAGGACCAACATCATATGCTAAAAGGAACATTCAAAATGGGAAACTCCTTAGTGCTTGGCGGCTTATTTTCAGTGCCTCCATGATGCGCTACATCAAGCTTTGCACTGAAACTGAGGCTCGTCGTCGAACACAAGACGATTCCTGGACAGTAGACATTGAAGAATTGGATGCCTTTGTCGCCATAATGTATGCAAGAGGGGTGTATGGGGCAAAGAATTTTCCTCTGAAAGGTCTTTGGTCAACAGTATGGGGTCCTCCGTTTTTCAGACAAACTATGGGGCGCAATAGATTTGTTGAAATACTGAAGTATGTTAGGTTTGACATAAAGTCCACTAGATCTGAACGTCTCAAGACTGACAAATTTGCTCTTGCCTCAGCTATTTGGAATTCTTTCATTGGAAACAGTAGGTCATGCTATAAAGCAGAACCTTACGTTACAATTGATGAACAACTTTTGCCCTCGAAAACAAGATGCCCTTTCACACAATACATTGCTAGCAAGCCAGACAAGTTTGGTATAAAATTGTGGTTACTTGTATGTGTTTCTAGTAAATACATACTGAATGGATTCCCGTACACTGGTGCCGATCCCCTTCGACCAGCTGACCAAAGCATAGGTGAAAACGTCGTTCTTAGGCTTATGGAACCATACCTAGGCAAAGGTGTGAATATTACTACTGATAGCTACTTTACTTCGCTAAAACTTGCAAAACGTTTGAGGGCAGCATCCACAACTTTAGTAGGTACACTGAACCGTAATCGAAGGGAGGTGCCTCCTATAGCAAAGACACGAAAACAACCACTCCACTCGACTGTTGTGTATAAAAATGATGATGGTACAACCCTAACAGTTTATCAAGGGAAAACAAATAAAAATGTCTTATTATTGAGTTCACTTCACTCTCATGTATCTGTGTCTGAAAGTCAGAAGAGGACTCCTGAAACAGTGCAATTTTATAATGAAACAAAATTTGGGGTCGACGTTGTGGATCAAATGGCAAGAATGTACTCCACAAAAGCTGGGTCAAGACGTTGGCCAATGCATATATTCTACAATATTCTTGATTTGGCTGCCATAAATTCATGGGTATTGTATAAGGAAGTGACTGGTGAGCGAATTAGTAGACGGGATTATATTCTGGATTTGTGTGAGGAGTTTCGAGCGCCATATACGGAAGCAAGAAATAAAACGTCAGATCGAGATGATGCAGACAATAAAGGTGGACCACAGAAGGCAACAAAGAGAGAGAAGTGTAAAATTCGTACCTCATGCAAAGGAAATCACACAGCTACTGTTTGTTCAGGTTGTGAGAAAGCAGTGTGTGGGAAATGTGAGAAGAAAAGACGAGTGTGGTGTGACAAGTGCAGCAACGAACAGCAGTGAGTTCTTGTGGAGAGTGTTTGTGTAAAATCAATTGTTGTGAAATATATATTTAAAGCATTTATTCTATTAATACTGAATGTATGTGAAATCTTCTTCACTATTTAGACATTCATGCAGAAAACAATTCTAAAATTTGTAAGTTGGAGTAGATAAATTTTTTCTAGATTTTGGTTACAAGACCGTAAGTGTCGTCCATATATTGCACAAATTCATGTAAATTATACACAATAAAAGTGTATATGAAGATTACATTGCATTATTTTTCACAATCTGGCCATATAAGAAATAAAACTGCCTGGGGCCAATTTGGCCCCAGCGGTCCTTGTAGGTAGTAGCCTGCATGCGGTCCTTCTAGTGTTAAAATCTGTGCTGTGGCCAGGATTCGAACCCGCGACCTTCTAGTTACGAGGTAGCCGCTTTAGACCACTCAGCTAACACAGCGTTGCGGGAAAAGCGACTACACGGGCAGTCTTAAAGCAACACTGTGTTAGCTGAGTGGTCAGTTGGGCTTCGGCCGTGCACCGGCTCGGGCGTTGTTTACGTCCCGGACACAGGCGCAGCGCGCGAGTTGTTTACGCGGAGTGCGTAGCGGTGTAATTTAGTAGTGCACAGATCGAACTATGGCTTTTTCATACCGTAAATCGACACTGCGATTCACTTTCAATAACGACTTTGCACGACCAAAGGCCTACGAAATAGAACGCTTTCTACGAGATGAAAAACAAAATCGAGCCGGACGTTCTGGTAGGAATACACTTGTCCATAGTCAAATGTTCAAATGTTTGTTAAGCTTAAGGGACTTAACTACGGGGTCATCAGTCCCTAAACTTACAAACTACTTATGAACTACTTACAAACTAGGACGGCACAAATATCCATGCCCGAGGGGGGATTCGAACCCCCGACCGTAGTGGCCGTGCAGACCGCGACTGAAGCGCCTCAGTCTCCTCGGCCACCGCGGCCGGCTGTCCATAGTCAGTAGCGTCGTTTACTGCAAGCTCATTGATGAAGCAGCATGTGATAGAATATTACAACGACACCAACAGGGTCTCCGTTTTTGCCATTCAGACGGAAATGTCGGAACGGTTACAGTGGATCACGCCGGAATGGGATTAAGAACAATCCGCGTCTTCGAGCTACCGTTCGAATTGCCTGAAAAACTGGTGACAGAGGCTTTGAGCCCGTACGACACGGTTATCTCACATGAAGCCGAGAAATGGGCGACTTTTGCAACATATCGTGTCCTGAACGGCGTAAGACAGGTAAAGATTGAATTACGCAAACACGTTCCGTCATACCTGTATATCGGTGGCTGTAGAGCAATCGTCATCTACGACGGACAACCGAGAACTTGCTCGGGGTGTGGAAAGGAGGAACACGTGAGGTCTGAGTGTACGCAAAGGAGGCTATTACAACTGCCACGTGATGATCCACAACAACAGCAGCATGCGACGGTGCTCCCCTTGACGTATGCTGCGGCCTTTCGCGGTGATACGAGAACCACACCTGAACCGAACCAGCGTGTAACGTCGGAAGACCAATCTAACGAATCAAAGCCAGAAGAGGCGGAGATGGATCATGAACGGCGGTCGCAGGACGTTATGACTTCGCCACAGCCCTTGCAGGACGCGGCGGAAATGGAAGTTGACAGTGCGAAGGAGCAGGAAGTGGACTTGAAAAAAGACGATCAGGAGGCTGTACTGACCTCAGATTCGGAGGTCAGACAACGGAAGCAGCGAGCGCCAAAACGGCGCAGGAAACGACGCCTTTCGTCCGACAAAGACAGCAAGGAATCAGAGACGAATGACGAGGTGACCCACAGCAAGGAGCAACAAACAACGGCCGCGGAAGAAATACCGAGCGAAGAGAGAAGTGGGGCGGCGACCTGTGTTCAGAGGAACGACGTGACACAAGACGAGGTGGAAGCAGATAAAGGATCTTTGACTGTTGAGAACGTCAACCGGGCAACAGAACATGGCGCCGAAAGAACGCATTTGGACTGGGCAACAGAGGCGACTCAGTACGCAGACGAGAACGAAGGAGTAGCAGACCAGCACCCCGGCGGATTGAGTCCGGGCGGTCATTTCGACTAACGTATGACAGCAAGTGAGGGCGATGGGGGCTGGAATGGGGCACAAGGAGGATAGGAGGTGTTAACTGTCAGACTGTGACTCCCCTATGATACATGCTATGCAACAGGCGTACCGGATAGGGTCCATTAGCATCAGTGGCATAAAAACGCCCGTCAAGATGAAGATGCTCAGCGACATGCTCAAGGCGGCGGATATAGACATAGCGCTGCTGCAGGAAGTACGAGTCCTTCACAGCCAGGACTTCTATGGATACGACATTTACCACCGTGCGACGAGAGAGGCATCGGCACGGCAATATTACTCAAAGAAGGGATACGTGCTGTCGACATTGAGTATCTGCCCACAGCACGCGGAACAGCCGTCACCATAGGAGGCGTACGACTGATCAATATTTATGCACCATCAGGCAGCGATAAGAGGAGGGAACGCCAGGAATTTTACGCCCAAGAGGTGACCCCATTGTTCAGGGGCCAATACGAGGCTTGTATCATAGGGGGAGACTTCAACTGTGTACTAGACAGGAAGGACCAACATCCTAACTACACGACATGTCAAGAACTCAGAGCGCTGGTCAACGGGATGCAATTAATTGATACGTGGGACCTCAAACATCCTGGACAACAGGGATACACGTACATCACCAGCCACTCGGCGAGCAGATTGGATAGGATTTATCTTTCACGAAGACTGATGACGTCGACAGTGGATGCGGAAATTTGGCCTACAGCGTTCACCGACCACGAGGCATATATCTGTACAGTCACCCTCGCCTGTCAAAAGGTATGGAGGCGAAGAAGTAATTGGAAGTTGAATGTTTCTCATCTTCACGACGCAGAATGTCGACGTATGGTAGAGGAAACATGGCAAAATTGCCTAAGGCGCAGAAATGCATATGGTTCTGTTCTCCATTGGTGGGTCACGTGCGTGAAACCAGCCTTAAGAAGAACATTTATTTTTTATGGGAAGGAGGCTTCTCGTTGGCAGCGCATGACTTCTGAATTTTATTATACGACCCTCCGGGAACTCTATTCCCAACCTCCGCCACCAGAACACCAAACAGCCGTACACCATGTCAAGGCAAAACTCACACAACTCACAACATCCAGAATGGCAGGTACAATGATACGTGCGAGGGTACAGGATGGACTCCACAATGAACAGCCCTTCATGCACTATGTCATACGGGAGAGACAATGTAGACGTCGGGGATTAATTCACGAGGTTGAACACGACGACGGCCGGAAATATACAGCACAGAAAGACATAGCCCAGGCGTTCCAGGACCATTTCACCAGATTTTATGGGGCCGACGAGGTGGAACAGGAGGCAATGGAGAGCGTCCTTAATGAGATCCCAGACATGACATACGCGAACTCGGAAGCAGACATCCTACAAGCAATAACGGAAGAGGAGATGGTGGAGGCCATCCAACGAGGAGCTCCGAACAAATCCCCGGGTCCAGACGGTTTCCCATTGGAATTCTATCGCACGTTTGTCACTATTATGGCACCGATGTGGTTAAGTATGTTTAACGAGATAATAGCGCAGGAGTTACCAGTCCCCACTGAATTCACAGAAGGGTTGGTGATTCCAATTCGGAAACCACAGGGAGGCAAGCGACCATGCGATTATCGGCCTTTGACCCTCCTAAATAGCGACTACAAGATCCTTATGCGTATAATAGGATGTCGCTTAAAAACATTGCGCCGCGGTGGAGTAGCCGAGCGGTCTAAAGCGTCTCGCTGCGGAGCGCGCGGTTGCTCGCCGTGGAGGTTCGAGTCCTCCCTGGGGCATGGGTGTGTGTGTTTGTCCGTAGGTTAGTTTACCTAGGTTTAAGTAGTTTGTAAGCTACGGACTGATGACCACGCAGTTTGGTCCGATAGATTTACAAACATTTTTGAAAAACATTGCTAAAGGAGCGAATCAACAGGGATCAGACATGTCTCGGAGGTACAAGCAATATCCATACGGCCTTGGGAGACTATCGTGATGTTATCTGCCTTGCCAAGGCGTGTAGTCTACGTGGAGCATTGATAGGCATCGATTTTGACCATGCCTTCGATAGAGTGGATCACACCTACCTCAAGGCAGTGATGCTCAGGATGGGAGTTCCGCCTACTTTTACCACTATGGTGATGAAGTTGTTGCATGGTGCCCGGTCAGCGGTGTTGATTAATGGAGGGAGAACAGAACATTTCCAGATTTTACGATCAGTCAGACAGGGGTGTCCGTTGTCCATCATCTTGTATGCCATCGCACTAGAGCCATGTCTTGCAGGATTGCGCCAACGACTCACAGGTATCACTCTACGGAATCAGTCCTTCAAATGTAGAGCATATGCTGATGATGTAGTGCTTCTAGTGAAGACAGCAGAGGAGACACGCACAGCAATGGATTGGCTACAGAAATACGGGGAGGCAGCTGGTAGCGTGGTTAACTTTCGCAAATCACAATTCATGAATGAAGGCCGAGGACTCGAACCAGGAACTGAAGGACCCTTACCTGTGGTGCAAACCCTACGATGTTTGGGTATCACTTTCCATACGGAGACGGCACGAACAACAGCAGACAACTACCGTAAGCTGTTGTGTCAACTACGCACATCAGTACGACTCAACGCCCTGCGCTCGATGGATATGCTGCAGAGAGTAACACTGGTCAACCTCCACCTCGCACCCAAGATGTGCCACGTGGCACACCTTCTCCCTTTGCCGCGTACGATGGCCACGAGGATACAAGCAGCCTTTGGATACTACGTGAGCATGGGACAGCTCTTTAAGGTGCAATACGAGTCGCTCACGCTCCCGACGCGGGAAGGTGGTGTTGGCCTAGTCAATGTCTACGAAAAGGCTCGGGCAATGTATATTAACACCATGTGCAAACTGTGGCGTAACAGGAACTACTCCCTAACGGGTGCGATAATCGAAGAACTAACACCACCATCGCTTCTTCCACCGGTTAGTGTTGGGCATATTACGCCTCCATTATCACACATCCGAAAGTTCTTCGTGGAACACAGTTATGTGCGAGCAGATTTACCAACTACCCGATCACTGACTTCCAAAGATGTGTATAGACTGCTTGTAAGACGCATGGAACGGAATAAGATGGAACGGAGGTACCCTGCGATTAACTGGAATGTTGTGTGGCGCACAGTGCACCACCCCCACCTCCCTACATCGGCCAGGTCAACGTGGTACATGGTGGTTAACCGGAAGTACCCGACGAAGGAGACACAGTATGCTATCCACATGACAGACACGCCCATATGCCTACGATGCGACACGCTCGACACGGACGAACATCAGTTGGTCTGCGGCACAGCGCTGGGAGTGTGGAATCTGGCACGGAAGATCATAGCGTTCATGATACACACAGTACAGTCAGAAATCTCAACGGACATAGTATTTTTCCCAGATAAAACATATTTCCCACGTCAGAAGACGAATGCGGTGGCGTGGGTAACGGGCATGACGGTACATTACCTATATCATTATGCAAACACGAACAAACTGGACTATTGGCACTATTTACAGGATGGACACACGAAGCTACGACGACTTGGTAAATACAAGGAAAGTTACGCAAATTTTTTAGAGGTAGTGTTTACTGACCCGCCACCTGGCTGGGGTGTACTGGGTACGAGAAGATAATAGTGACAGTTTAACGAAGATACCGACAAATTGAACGGATCAGACCTAATAAGTTCGAGAAGATCACCCAAGAACACCGACCGGATGGTGCTACACTAACAGAGGAGGCCCCAGTTTATTTTACGTTCTATTCCTTTAAGTTCGAAAATGTCACGAATGATGCAGCATGCCGGAAGTGGCATCATTTATACAGTTATTTTTCCATTATGTATTAGTTGACAAATTTCTTCCAGATAGGGCACTGGACTTCATTTGATTTCATGATTATAATAAAGGCTTCAGTTTGTAAATAAAAATGGATCCTTTATATAACCCTAAAAAAAAATAAAAACTGTGGAGTAGCAGTTAAAAAAAAGGGGGGGGGGACTGAAAAAAAAGACGGTTAAGACGTCTGCCTATTAAGCATGGAGGTCCGGGTTCGATTCCCGGCCGTATCACAAATTTTAATTCCATGCTTCAGATTTATAATTATTGTCTTTGACTCAGATTTTTCTAAATTAACCTTTTAATTTAGTGCGCTATACTTTAGCGTTTGAGGAGAGACTCCTTGTTCATTCTTGTTGTTAGTTTCGAGGTAGCAAGGGCTGAGGCCCATATTTATTGGTTATTGGCCAGTAGGTTTGCAGCCTATTATTAGGCTATGCCGATAGAATTTTATAATTTCAGAGCTCCGAAGGAATCTGTTTTATTTTTCATCTGTAATCATTGTTTATAGTATGTATGACAAATCATAAAATTCTGTTTCCCTTTATTTTACTTAGGATAACTGGGGTTCTAGTGGCTGAGCCTATATAAATATGCGCTGCACGCAAGATTGTAATTAACGGTAGGTCTCTCTCTCTCTCTCTTTTTCAGACTTTTTCTTGATGACAGTGAATCATGTGCAATCCTACTATATGTTCCAGTCCTTCCTTAGAAATGCAGTATCTGCGTCTTATCTGTGGCTCAGTGGTCTGCCAATTACAGTAATTAACACGTTATAAAAAAAATTTAAAAAAAAGTGGTCTAAAGCGGCTACCTAGTAAGTAGGAGTAGTAAGTAGTGCATCTGTTTATGTTTAATACCTTTGGTATAAAGAGACAATATTGTCTCAAGGAAATGTATTACTGTTGATAGTCGATTTGTTTCAAAAGCCGTTTTTTTAAGCGGTTTTAATCGCTGGGTTGACCGAATACCGGTTGTCGGAATTAGCGCCGTGCCTGCCGCGTGCGCCTATCAGCGTGGTATCTGCAAGTCTGTTACGGCCGTCGTTCCCCTCGCTTCCTGGTCGGGCCCTGCGGCAGCTCCATATTCAGCGGGTGCCGGCCCTCGGCCTGCCGCGGCACGGTGAGTAGGTCGTCTGGCCGGCGACAGCAGCGGCCTCGCGTTACGAAACTGCCAACTGACCCGGGCGCGGCGGCCCTCCTCTGGCGATTGAATAATGCGCGGCCGCTAGCTGCTTGCCGATTCGGCGGCGGCGGCGGCGCGACCGACAGTGACACATCTGTCTGCTGTCTGCCGTCTGCTGTCTGCTGCCTGCTCTGGAGGCAGGCGTTGCGCAACCAGGGCGTCTGCGAGCTCTCTGGCCGGGGACGCGGAAGTCACGTGCGACAGGGCACACAGGGCGAACGCACTGGGCGCTGCCCGCAACCACCAGTCGGGGGTCGTAGTAGCACTCTACATCTACATCTCAGAGCTTTCCAAACTGGGTGTCGCGACACCCTGGGGTGTCGAGTAGTATCAAGGGTGTCGCGAGACTTAAAAAGGGAAATGGATAGGTTGAAGTTAGATATAGTGGGGATTAGTGAAGTTCGGTGGCAGGATGAACAGGATTTTTGGTCAGGCGAGTACAGGATTATAAATACAAAATCAGTTGGGGGTATCACAGGAGTTGGACTGGTAATGAATAAGAAAATAGGAATGCGGGTAAACTACTGTGAGCAGCACAGTGATCGCATTATCATTGTCAAGATAGATACGAAGCCAACACCGACAACAGTAGTACAGGTTTATATGCCAACTAGCTCTGCCGATGATGAGGAAATCGAAGAAATATATGAGGAGCTAAAAGAAATTATTCAGACAGTTAAGGGAGAGGAAAACGTAATTGTGATTGGAGACTGGAATTCGGTAGTAGGAAAAGGAAAAGAAGGGAAAATAGTAGGTGAATATGGACTGGGCAGGATGAATGAAAGAGGAAGTCGCCTGGTAGAATTTTGCACGGAACATGATTTAATCGTAACAAACACTTGGTTTAAGAATCACAAAAGAAGGTTGTATACGTGGAAGAGACCAGGAGATACCGGAAGATACCATATAGATTTTATAATGGTAAGACATAGATTTCGGAACCAGGTTATAAACTGTAAGGCATACCCAGGGGCAGATATAGACTCTGACCATAACTTGTTAGTCATAAACTGTAGGCTGACACTGAAAAAAACTGCAGAAAGGTAGGAAAATAAGGAGATGGGACTTAGATAAATTGAAGGAAAGTGAAGTTGTGGAGAATTTCAGAGGGAGATTTAGACAACAAATGACAGAAACAGAGGGAAATAAAACAGTAGAAGAGGAATGGTTAGCTTTCAGAGATGAAATAGTGAAGGCAGCAGAGGACAAAATAGGTAAAAAGGCAAGACCTACAAAAAATCCTTGGATATCACAGGAAATACTGAATTTAATTGATGAAAGGAGAAAATATAAAAATGCAGTAAATGAAACAGGCAAAATGGAGTACAGACGATTAAAAAATGAGATTGACAGGAAATCCAAAATGGCTAAGCAGGAGTGGCTAGAAGCCAAATGCAAATCTGTAGAAGAATATATAAGAAGGGGAAAAGTAGATACCGCCTACAGGAAAATGAAAGAGACATTTGGGGACAAGAAAAGCAACTCTACGAATATCAAGAACTCAGATGGGAAACCAGTTCTCAGCAAAGAAGGGAAAGCTGAAAGGTGGAAAGAGTACATAGAGCAGCTCTACAAAGGAAATGAACTGAGAGACGATGTTGTAGGAAGGGAAGAGGAAGTAGATCAAGATGAAATAGGAGATATTATACTGAGAGATGAATTTGACAGAGCCCTGAAAGACCTAGGTCGGAACAAGGCCCCAGGAGTAGATGACATACCCTCACAGCTACTAAAGTCTCTGGGAGAGCCAGCCATGACGAGACTATTTAAACTGGTGTGTAGGATGTATTAAGAAAACTGTAATAATCCCCATTCCAAAGAAATAAGGCGCAGACAGGTGTGAAAATTACAGAACCATCAGTTTGATAAGTCATGGTTGCAAAATTTTAACACGAATTATCTACAGGAGAATGGAAAAGCTGATAGAAGCTGACCTAGGGGAAGATCAGTTTGGATTCAGGAGGAACATAGGAACCCGGGAGGCAATACACACTTTACGTCTTATCTTAGAAGACAGATTAAGGAAAGGCAAACCTACATTTTTAGCTTTTGTAGATTTGGAGAAAGCTTTTGACAATGTTGTCTGGAATACACTCTTTCAAATTCTGAAGTCAGCAGGGGTAAAATACAGGGAAAGGAGAGTTATTTACGACCTGTACAAAAGCCAAACCGCAGTTATTAGACTCGAAGGGCATGAAAGGGAAGCGTCAGTTGGGAAGGGAGTAAGACGGGGTTGTAGCCTTTCTCCGATGTTATTCAATTTGTACATCGAGCAGGCGGTGAAGGAAAGCAAGGAAAATTTTGGGATAGGGATTAAAGTTCAGGGGGAAGAAATAAAAACATTGCGTTTTGCTGATGACATTGTAATTCTGTCAGAGACAGCAAAGGATCTGGAAGAGCAGTTGAATGGAATGGACAGTGTGTTGAAGAGAGCGTATAAAATGAATATTAACAAGAGCAAAACAAAAATAAAGGAATGCGGTCTTAGAAATTCAGCCGATGCTGAAGGAATTTGATTAGGTAACGAAACAATGAAGGTGGTAGATGAGTTTTGTTACTTGGGTAGTAAAATAACATGCGATGGTAACAGTACGTAGGATATAAAATGCAAAATGGCAATGGGAAGAAAAGCATTTTTGAAAAAGAGAAATTTGCTAATCTCGAACATTAATTTAAATGTAAGGAAGTCTTTTCTGAAGGCATTTGTGTGGAGTGTTGCCTTGTACGGGAGTGAAACATGGACGATAAGCAGTGAGGACAGGAAGAGAATAGAGGCTTTTGAAATGTGGTGCTACAGAAGACTGCTGAAGATTAGGTGGGTAGATCGCATAACTAATGAAGAGGTACTGAACAGAATTGGTGAGAAAAGGAATTTTTGGCATACCCTGACTAAAAGAAGGGATCGCTTGGTAGTACATATTCTTAGACATCGGGGAATCGTAAATTTAGCATTGGAGGGAAGTGTGTGGGGTAAAAATCGCAGAGGGAGACCAAGAGACGCGTATAGTAAGCAGATTCAAGTGGATGTTGGTTGCCGTTCTTATTTGGAGATGAAAAGGCTTGCTCAGGATAGAGTAGGGTGGAGAGCTGCATCAAACCAGTCTCCGGACTGAAGACCATAACACAACAACAACGCGAGACTAACAAATTTAGAATCGAAAAAATAAATAAATAAACCTTGTCATAAAAAAACAAAATATCCTTCTCTTCATACTACCCTGAAGACTCGCCTGCAGCTAATCATCCTTCTCTTCATCCCGTGCACCACAGATCACGTATTAAAGGAATGATCGGTTAACATTAATTGCGTGCTCAGCCGCTAGGCGGCAGCTCTGCTTCAGCAGCAGTAGACACTCAGGATTTCGTTCAGCCGCGGTGGAGTAGCCGAGCAGTCTAAAGAGTCTCGCTGCGGAGCGCGCGGTTGCTCGCCGTGAAGGTTCGAGTCCTCCCTGGGGCATGGGTGTGAGTGTTGTCCTTAGTTTAAGTAGTTTGTAAGCTACTGACTGATCACCACGCAGTTTGGACCGATAGATTTACAAACATTTGAACATTTTTGGTTTCGTTCAAGCAGCTGCCAATTGCCAGATTCTAGCAAATTGCGCATGCGTAGAGCTGCTGCTGATACTCGATAACAGCTCTTCCCATGCGCAGTTTGCTGTAACTGCAAGCTGCTTGAACGAATCTTCATTTGCTTTCCTTCTCAAAAAGGTACACCTGAACATTTTTTAATGGATTTATCAAAGCCACGTCACCCTCGGTAGCGTTTCTTAACAGTTAAATGTCAATCAATGACACAGTGGATGTAAAAGCTGTCACAGATTGTAACGCCTCCACTGACTATAGCTATCCAGGAGTGATGTTCTTATGGAGTATGACAGGATGATTAACGGAGAGTATTATTTTAAATGCAGTGATTGTTGGTTCGAACACTGGTATGCGTTTTTTCTCTCTTTTTCCTGTATGTAACAGATTCTGGGACATTCATAATCTTACTGGTCACGAATATTTATCCATTACTTCCGAATATGTCGGGACTTCAGAGGTCTTGGCGAAGCAAGCACCTAACAATAGAACTTAAATAATAATTCATCAATTGTCATCAATACATCCTCTTTATTTCTGAAAATAATGTGATAATATTGAACGGAAAGGGAACAGCCACTGTGCTGTCTAAATCAGAAATCCGAGCAGCTAATTTACAAACTTTCAATCGATCCAGAAAACCGTACCTGACCCTGACATGTACACACGACAACGAAAAACAGTTTCCGAAATTCAGTATTCGTGTTTCGGAAGTTGTGTCGCATGTAGAAGAAACAAATATTACTCTGTGAGTTAGGCATTGTTGTCTGCGGTGTTACTCTGTTGTACATCTCCATAGTTCCCAATGTTTCCTTTTCTTGCGATGAGTGTACGTAATTGCTGCAGTTAGGATCAACATTAAACATGTCCATGCGTACGAGGATTTCGGTTTCGTTTACAAGCTAAATTTAAGCGATACTTTATCCCCCCAACCATGTAAATTCTACCATATGTATTTATATTAGTGACAGGGTGTCGCGCAAAACTGTAAGCTATAAAAGGGTGTCGCCATGAGGGAACGTTTGGAAAGCACTGACATAGATACTCCGCAGATCACATTTAAGTGCCAGACACTTTCATAACTTTTATCTACCGTTCCATTCTCTAATAGCGCGCGGGAAGAAATAACACCTGAATTGTCCCGTTTTCGATCTCATTTCTCTTATTTTATTGGGATGGTCGTGTCTCCCTAAGTAGGTGGGTGCTATCAAAATATTTTCACGTTCAAAGTAAAAATTGGTGATTGAAACTTCGCAAACAGATCACGCCGCAATAAATAACGTCTTTCTTTTAATGATTTCCACCCCAATTCGTGCAACATTTCCGTGACGCTCCCCCCCCCCCCCCTAACGTGATAAAACAAAACGAGCTGCCCTTCTCTGAACCTTCTCAATATCTTTAGTCAGTCCCACCTGGTGAGGGTCCCACAATGAGCAACAGTACTCCAGGAGAGGACGCACAAGTGTGATGTAGGCAGTCTCTTTGGTGGAGCTGGTGCATCTTGGAAGCGTTCAGTCAATTAAACGTAATCTTTGGTTCGCCTTCCCCACAATATTTTCTGTGTGTTCTCTCCAGTCTAAATTGTTCGTAATTGTAACTTCTAGGTATTTAGTAGAATTTACGACCTTAAGGTTTGACTGATTTATCGCGTAATTGAAGTTCAGCGGATTTCTTTTAGTGGTTATGTGTATTACTCCACACTTTCCTTTATTTAGTGTCAATTCCCAATTTTCGCACCATGCGCGAGGCCGTTCCTCGTCGGGGGTTCAAATCCTCTCTCGGACATGGATGTTTGTGTTGTTTTTAGTGAAAATTAGAGACTGATGTCCCCATCAGCTTAACAAACATCTGAACATGCTGCTGTGCGCGCGGCTGCTCGCCGTCGGAGATTCGAGTCCTCCCTGGGGCATGTGCGTTTTTGTTTGTCCTTAGGTTAGTTTACCTTAGTTTAAGTAGTTTGTAAGCTACGGACTGATGACCACGCAGTTTGGTCCGATAGATTTACAAACATTTGAATTTGAACACTTGAGCAATACTCAAGACGTGGTCGTACAAGCGTTTTACACGTGGTCTCCTTTACAGATGAAGTACATCTTCCCAAAATTCTCCCAATAAACCGATGTCGGCTGACCGCCTTACTCACAACTGTTCTTACACTTCAAATGTTCAAAAGTTTGTAAATATGTGGGACTTAACTGCTTCGTAAATCATCCCTAGCTTATAAGCTACTTAATCTAGGTTTAACGAACCAAAGGCCAACATATACACCCGTGCCTAAGGGAGAACTCGAACCTCCAACGGCAAACGGCCGCGACCACAGCAGCGTGTTCAGCTTATGGGACTGAAATGCGGGGTCATCAGTCCCTAACTAACTTTTACTAAAAACAATACAAACATCCATACCCAAGGGAGGATTCGAACCCCCGATGGGGAACGGCCTCGCGCATCTGAGTACAGCGCCTCAATGCGCTTGGCCACTCCGCCGCGGCTCAACGCAACACGTCGCCTCAGTGCGTTCGGCTATTCGTACGGCTATGTTCGTTTCATTTCATATCGTTCTGCAATGTTACGCCTAGATATTTGATTAACGCGACTGTATCAAGAAGCTCACTATTAATGCTGTATTCGAACATTCTGGGGTTGTGTTCTACTCATGGTCATGACCTTACATTTTTCTACATTTAGAGCTAGCTGCTATTCTTCACACCAACTAGAAAATTCGTGTAAGTCATCCTTATGCTATTACAGTCCATTAATGACGTCACCCTCCCATACACCACAGCATCATCAGCAAACAGCCGAAAATTAGAAGTTACTCTGTCCATCAGATCATTTATACAGATAGTACTCGAAGAAAAATAACTTGGAACCTTACCTACATATATCCAGCTTGCTCTAGACTTTAGAGGGGATACCCACATAAAAAGTGTTGCACCACCTTCGTCCCAAGGTCTCCTGAATGCTGACATTCAATGTGTATATTGCTTCAAGAACAGAGTTCGTTAGTCCAGTGCCAGCTGCCACCAGTGCCACATCGTAAACAGCGCTAAGTATCTGAATTTAATTTGTGTCAAATTTAATTTGCCAGTCTAATTCATTTTGGTAGTACTGTTTTAAGAGGTTTATTCCCGCGTACTTGCAGATTTCGTTTGTACTACTGTTTTAATTGTTTATTCTATCGTATTTGATAAATACCGTTGTGTTTAGTCTTCGTCTTTGACCGGTGTATTTCAAAACAAGTCAGAGACCGTTACTAAGCTCGTTATCAGTCAGTCCAGTGCCAGCTGTCACCAGTGTCGCGGCGTTAACAGCGCTAAGTATCTGAATTTAATTTGTGTCAAATTTAATTTGCCAGTCTAATTCATTTTCGGTAGTACTGTTTTAAGAGGTTTATTCCCGCGTACTTGCAGATTTCGTTTGTACTACTGTTTTAATTGTTTATTCTATCGTATTTGATAAATACCGTTGTGTTTAGTCTTCGTCTTTGACCGGTGTATTTCAAAACAAGTCAGAGACCGTTACTAAGCTCGTTATCAGTCAGTCCAGTGCCAGCTGTCACCAGTGTCGCGGCGTTAACAGCGCTAAGTATCTGAATTTAATTTGTGTCAAATTTAATTTGCCAGTCTAATTCATTTTCGGTAGTACTGTTTTAAGAGGTTTATTCCCGCGTACTTGCAGATTTCGTTTGTACTACTGTTTTAATTGTTTATTCTATCGTATTTGATAAATACCGTTGTGTTTAGTCTTCGTCTTTGACCGGTGTATTTCAAAACAAGTCAGAGACCGTTACTAAGCTCGTTATCAGTTAGTCCAGTGCCAGCTGCCACGAGTGCCGCAGCGTTAACAGCGCTAAAGCTGCCGGACTCAGTTTTGTTGATTCGACAGTGTAGTTACCACTGACCACAGTTAAGTCAGCAGCCAGCCGCCTTCATTAGAGTACTAGGCTTCTTTAAAGTTGTAAATTGCTGTTAATTGTATCGATAGGATGGATAGGATGTGTGCCTGCTGTGTGCGGACGCAGGAGGAGTTGGCCGCGATTCGCGAACAGCTGAGCGTGCTGTTGGCTACGGTCAGCCGTCTTCAGGCTGCCGTCTCGGGGTGCAGCGATGGTGGGGAGTCTCGTTCGTCAAGTGGGACACCTCAGGTGTCTCACGCTACGCTCTCTGTCCCTGCTACCGAGGCACCTTCAGGTGTACCGGACGTCGTCGAGCTGCCTTCTCCGCAAGGGGAGTGGCGGGTTGTACGGCGTTCGCGTCGCTCGAGGCGGAAGGCCAATGTGGAGGCTGGACGTCCGTCCGCGCCCGTTCGTCCTGTGAGTGAAAGTGTGGCCACTCCTTCAGCAGGGTCCGAGCAGGTGCACGGGGGGAGGGGATTATTAGTTGGGAGCTCCAATGTCAGGCGCGTGATGGAGCTCCTTAGGCAGATAGCGTCCAGATCTGGAAGGAATTCCAACGTGCACTCGGTGTGTTTGCCGGGGGGCCTCATCCGAGATGTGGAGGCGGCCTTGCCGGCGGCTATCGAGGGTGCGGGGTGCAGTCGACTGCAAGTCGTAGCTCACGTCGGCACCAATGACGCTTGTCGCTTGGGTTCTGAGGATATCCTCAGGTCCTACGAGCGGCTGGCGGAATTGGTGAAGGCTGCTGCCTTCGCACGCGGGGTGCAAGCAGAGCTGTCGATTTGCAGCATTGTTCCCAGGGTTGATCGGGGTCCTTTGGTTTGGAGCCGAGTGGAGGGTCTGAACCAGAGGCTTCGCCGACTCTGTGACAGTCATGGCTGCAGATTTCTGGATCTGCGTTATCGGGTGGGGAATTGTAGGGTGCCCCTAGATAGATCAGGGGTGCACTACACTAAGGAAGCGGCTACTCGGGTAGCAGAGTACTTGTGGAGTGCACACGGGGGTTTTTTAGGCTAGGCGCTAACTCTGATGAGCACTCGCCTGTCAGCATTCAAACAGCGAATTCAGGCCACGTTCGGAACAAAAATTCGAACATAAAAATATTAGCCGCGAACTTACAAAGTATTAGAAACAAAGTTCCCGAATTTGCAGCGCTGCATGGAAGTTATTGCGCTCAGATAGTTTTAGGCACCGAAAGCTGGCTAAATGATGATGTGGCAAGTTCAGAAATATTTAGCGAAGCGTGGAATGTATATCGGAAAGATAGATCTGATACAACTGGAGGAGGAGTGTTCATCGCTGTGGACAAAGATATTGTTTCTACTGAGATCGAGGTTAAAAGTAACTGTGAAGTTATCTGGGCACGCATAACAGGTCTAAAAGAAGTAAAGTTAATAGTCGGGTGTTTTTACCGGCCCCCCAGTGCTGCTGTAGCAGTTTTAGAATCATTCAAGGAAAGTCTACACCAGGTAGTGCATAGGTATCCGGGCCATACAATATTAGTCGGAGGTGACTTCAACCTTAAGAGTATAGATTGGGACCTCGCTAGTTACATTTCAGGCGGTACAGACAAGCAGTCTTGCGAGCTACTTTTGAACACATTCTCCGAAAACTGTCTTGAGCAGTTAAACCGGCAACCCACGCGCAATGGAAATATTCTAGACCTTATAGCCACAAACAGGCCTGACCTTATTAACGATGTCTGTGTAGAGACAGGAATTAGTGATCATGATATCGTCATAGCGTCGATGGTCACCAAAGTTCATAAACCAGTCAAGAAGGCTAGGAGCGTGTTTTTGTTGGGAAAAGCCGACAAGCAAAGGTTACGATCGCACTTAGAAACTGAATGGGCATCGTTTAATTCTGGGACTATGGATGTAGAGGAATTGTGGTCTAAATTTAAATGCATTGTTAATGAAGGGTTAGAGAAATATGTGCCAGTAAAGACGATTAAGGATGGAAAAGATCCACCGTGGTATAATAATAATGTTAGAAAGCTGCTGAGAAAGCAAAGGCTGTTGCACTCTCGATTCAAAAAAGAACACGCAAATGATGACAGGCAAAAGTTAGTAGAGATTCGTGCGTCTATAAAAAGATCGATGCGTGAAGCATACAATAATTATCACAGCCATACCTTAGCAAAAGATCTTTCCGAGAACCCGAAAAAATTCTGGTCCTACGTAAAATCGATAAGCGGGTCAAAGCCCACTGTCCAGTCACTAGTTGATCATTCCGGGGCAGTAATAGAAGAAAGCAAACGGAAATCTGAAGTTCTAAATTTAACCTTTAAGAAATCTTTCACGCAGGAGGACCGCACAAATATACCATCATTTGATCAACGTACTAATTCCGAAATGGGGGACATAGCAATAGGTATTTCCGGTGTAGAGAAGCAGCTGAGAGAGCTAAATACGAAAAAGTCTGCTGGTCCGGATGGAATACCAGTTCGGTTTTACAAAGACTATTCTGCGGCATTGGCCCCCTACTTAGCTTGCATTTACAGCGAATCTCTAATTCAGCGCAAAGTTCCTAGTGATTGGAAAAAAGCGCAGGTGACTCCCGTGTATAAGAAAGGAAAGAGAACTGACCCATACAATTACAGGCCAATATCGTTGACATCGGTTTCATGTAGAATTTTGGAGCATATTCTCAGTTCGAATATAGTAAATTTCCTTGAAACGGAAAAGCTTCTTTCCATGAATCAGCACGGGTTTAGGAAACATCGTTCATGTGAAACTCAGCTTGCCCTTTTCTCACACGACATCTTGCGAGCCATGGACGAAGGGCAACAGGCGGATTGTGTTTTTCTCGACTTCAAAAAGGCGTTCGACACGGTGCCACACTGCAGACTGCTAACGAAGATACGAGCTTATGGAATAGGTTCACAGATTTGTGACTGGCTGGAAGACTTCCTAAGTAATAGAACGCAGTACGTTGTTCTCGACGGCGAGTGTTCATCAGAGACGAGTGTATCGTCAGGCGTGCCCCAGGGGAGTGTGATAGGACCGCTATTATTTTCTATCTACATAAATGATCTGATGGACAGAGTAAGTTGTAATTTGCGGCTGTTTGCTGATGATGCTGTGGTGTATGGGAGGGTGTCGTCTGTAACTGACTGTAATAGCATACAGGTTGACTTAGACAAAATTTCTAGTTGGTGCGAAGAATGGCAGCTAGCTCTCAATGTAGAAAAATGTAAGGTGATGCGCATGAGTAGAAAAAACAATCCTATAATGTTCGAATACAGCATCAGTAGTGAGCTTCTTGATGCGGTCGCGTCGTTCAAATATCTAGGCGTAACATTGCAGAGCGATATGAAATGGAACGAGCATGTAAGGACAGTTGTGAGTAAGGCAGGCAGCCGACTTCGGTTTATTGGGAGAATTTTGGGAAGATGTACTTCACCTGTAAAGGAGACCGCGTATAAAACGCTTGTACGACCACGTCTTGAGTATTGCTCAAGTATTTGGGACCCGCAGCAGATCGGTTTGAAGGAAGACATAGAGGCGGTTCAGAGGCGAGCAGCTAGATTTGTTACCGGTAGGTTCGACCAATGCGCGAGTGTCACGGAAATGCTCCGGCAACTCAATTGGGGATCGCTGGAAGAAAGACGACGTTCTTTTCGTGAATTTCTGTTAAGTAAATTTAGAGGGCCGGAATTTGAAGCTGAGTGTAGTACGATCTTGCTGCCGCCTACTTACATTTCGCGTAAAGATCACAAAGACAAGATAAGAGAAATTAGGGCTCGTACGGAAGCATATAGGCATTCTTTTTTTCCTCGTTCAATTTGGGAGTGGAATAGGAAAGGAAATGCCTAGTAGTGGTACAGTGTACCCTCCGCTACGCACCTTACGGTGAATTGCGGAGTATGTATGTAGATGTAGATGTAGATGTAGATTGTCCATAGACGTCACTCTATCTGCACAAAGATATAAACATGTGCAATTGCAGCGGGGTGGATAACAAGGCCGACCATTTCCAGCCATAACACCAGGAAAGAACTGCACTGATTGTGTTGAAGTTAGTTCCTCCAAGTCTAGATGGTCTATTCAGATGTTTGATCGTATTTGCATTGTTACTTTGTGTCAGGAGGCACTCTCATTAACGGAAGTTACAGCATCATGTAATTACACCAATATGCTGCTATAAATTTTTTATTATAATGTTGTTGTGGATCCATTTCGGCACAATTAGCCATCATCAGACAATCTGCAGATTCACAAAATTTTTGAATAATAATCATCGTTTTGTTATATATACTTTTACCTTATGCCTGTTTTTTTCGATAGAAAGCTTTTTACTTACGACCATGTGACATCCTTGGCAATGTCTTGCTGTTTATTTTATGATAATGTGAATTTGTGTGTCACACTTATGTAGTGTTATAGAAATATCGTTAAATAAAATTTTAATTTTTTTTTTTTTTTTTTTTTTTTTTTTTTTTTTTTTTTTTTTTTATCGTGATGATCTGACAGTGGGCCAAATATGTTACATGTTTAGAGTTGGCAGTTGCTACGGTAAATTTTATACTGTGGTTTAAATGTCTGTGATCTGTGGGTTATGATTATTCGTTATCTATGTTAAAAATGTTTAGCAGACATGCAAAGATGTTTAATAATATGATTGCTGTGGAAGATTGCTTTATGATTGATAATTTAATAATCTTTTTAATCGTTATGTGTGTGAGATAGTCTTTGATTTGTCAGTGGTCGTATTCATCCGTTGTCTTTAGTCAAAAAATCAAAAAAATTATCGATAAAATTTTTGTTTTTAAAGTCATATTGTTCATTTAAAATATCATCAGGGGTGTTGTGTTGTTTCTATATATATATATTTCTATCTCTTCTAGGATGTCCTTCATTAGACCTTTAAGGATGATGTGTAAAATTTTAATTGCAACCTCCATTCGTTCTGCACTGTGATTATCGTTTTTCAGGTGGATAAAAATGTAGGTGGGTTATTATCACTTAATCTCGTGTGCTCGTGGTATCTAATACTGAAATTTCGTCCTGTTTGTCCTACATAAAATTTGTTAGTCTTTACATTCGATTTTGTATATGCCTGGATTTTTGTATATTGGTAACTTTGTTTTACTTGAGTGAAGTCTATGGCAGATATTATTGTTAGTTCTGTATGCAAATCGGATACTTGTGTTTTTCATTAATGAGCCTAATTTGTTAGATAATTTGCCTAAATACGCAATTGGTATATATGTAGGTTTAGTTTTTTCTAGTAAATTGGACAGAAAAAAAGAAAAAAAAAGAAAAAAAAAGGGGGGGGGGGAAGTTATAGCGTTGCTCGCTCGAGTTTTGTTAGAATCCGGATGGTTTTAAGGACGCCGCCAGACGGGCTGAATTCCACTATTGGCCTCCAACGGCAGTCGCATTAGGTTGGTAAACAAGGGAGAGAAATTTTATTATCGGCGCGCCATAGCCGAAGCAGTTGGCAGTACAAATACGGCTTCGCATATCAGGGAATAACATTTATCTCTTAAAGTTTGCGACTGAACCAGCATGGTATAAATTTAAAGAGAATGTTACTGTTCATCTTATTTTTAAATATGGTAAATAATGTAGGCCCTATTGTGCTTAATTAACAATTGTATAAAGTGGTAAAGCAACTTGTTTACATTTATTTCTAAAAATGTTCAAATGTTTGTAAATCTATCGGACCAAACTGCGTGGTCATCAGTCCGTAGCTTACAAACTACTTAAACCTAGGTAAATTAACCTAAGGACAAACACACAGACCCATGCCCCAGGGAGGACTCGAACCTCCACGGCAAGCAACCGCGCGCTCCGCAGCGAGACGCTTTAGACCACTCGGCTACTCCACCGCGGTCATTTATTTGTAATGATGAAAGGAGGGAGCGGCGTACAACACTATAATAGGCAAAAATCTACCTGTTCTTTTCTTGTCATAGTTTACAATTAATTAAAACTTTTGCAATTATTATGAAGTAAACTTCGCCTACCATGAAATATTTTGGTTGGTTGGTAGGTTGGTTGGTATGGGTGTTTTAGGGGGACTAGACTACTAGGGCCATCAGTCCCCCGATTCACATCTAGGCGACACACAGTAAAACAGAACCGTCGAAAATCGTGCCTGAGCGAGATTTAAAACAAAACAGGATAAAAGAATGCACCGTCATGAATTATTGACAGAGTCAACAAGAGACAATTCGAAAGACGCCAGACACACAGCAACAAATACGAGACAAAATGACAGAGCCAGTGAATGTGGTTGACCGACCATATGTATAAAAGGGAAAAGTCAACCACATTGCGTACAAAATAAAAACTGTAGTCTAAAGACACGTCAAGGAGAACATAAAAAAGTAAAAGACCATCCAAAAGGACTCACAGCAACTGGTAAAACCCCGCAGCACGAAGAAATCGTAAAACCAAATTAGCCACAGAGGCATCGTCGCCGAGCACCAAAGAGAGAGTGTTCGGGAGGCTAAAGGAATGCCGCAGTGGGGCTAAAATGGGACAGTCGAGTAGGAGATGGACCACAGTCAATGGGGCACCACATTGGCACATGGGCGGGTCCTGTCGACGGAGGAGGTGACCATGCGTCAGATGGGTGTGACCAATGCGGAGACGGCAGAGAACCACGGAGTCCCTACGGGATCCCAGCTGCGACGACTTCCAGACAGATGTTGTGTCCTTTATCGTACGCAGCTTATTGGGCACGTCCAGAGCGGACCATTCGGCGTTCCACAGGTCGCGTATTTTAGTGCGAAGCAACGGGCGGAAGTCTGCTTCTGGGAGGCCAATCGCCAGAGGGCGGCAAGTGGTAGCCTGTTTGGCTAGCTGGTCAACGCTCTCGTTGCCCGGGATGCCTACATGGCCCGGGATCCAAACGAATGTAACACAGCGACCGGAGTCACTAAGAGCCAGTATCGACTCCTGAATGGCCCTGACCAATGTATGACGAGCATAACACTGATCAAGGGCCTGTAAACCGCTCAGCGAGTCGCTACAAATCAGAAAGGAGGTCCCGGGGCACATGCGGATGTGGTTAAGGGCGCGGTATATAGCCACCAGTTCTGCAGTGAAGACGCTGCTACCGGGTGGCAAAGAGCGTTGTTCGACATGGGCGCCATGGATGTAGGCATAACCAATGTGGTCGCCATCTGAAGAACCGTCTGTATAAATGACCTCGGAGTTACTGAACTCACGGAGCAGCGCATAAAACTGATGCCGTAGGACCAGAGGAGAAGTAGAGGTCTTTGGCTCATGGGAAAGATCCAGCCGAATCCGCGGCCGAGGAACGGTCCAGGGAGGAGCATGGAGAGTCGAGCGGAAAGGACGGTTAAGAGGTAAGGAGTCCAGGGTCGACAGTAGCGATTGGACACGCGCTGCTATCGGGAGTCCCGACCGAGGTCGCCTCTGCGGCAAACGAGTAACCTCCCCCGGAAAGAGGAGTCTGTTATTCGGATGCCGAGGGGTACAGTGAACTCTAGCAGCATACTGGGCGAGTAGTTGTTGGCGCCGGTATCGCAACGGGGCGACTCCAGCCTCTGCCAAGAGACTTGTGACAGGGCTTGTCCGAAAGGCTCCAGTGGCCAGACGGATGCCTGTATGATGCACTGGGTCGAGAACTCGCAGTGCAGATGGAGAGGCTGAGCCGTAGACCTGGCTTCCGTAGTCTAGACGTGACTGCACCAGAGCATTGTACAGCCGCAGGAGGACAGGGCGTGCTGCCCCCCAGACAGTATGGCTGAGGCAACGAAGGATGTCCAAATACCGGGAACACCGTTGCTTAAGCTGGCGCAGATGAGGGAGCCATGTCAAACGCGAGTCGAAAAGGAGACCCAGGAAGCGGTGTGTGTCCACAACCTGAAGGAGCTCACCATCAAGGTAGAGCTCTGGATGCGGATGTACCGCCCGTTGGCGACAAAAGTGCATCACCCTAGTTTTTGCAGGGGAAAATGTGAAACCATGGCTAGAAGCCCAATTCTGCGCCCGATGGATGGCTGCCTGCAGTCGTCGTTCAGCTACACTTGTACTAGCAGTGGAATAGTACATGCAAAAGTCGTCTGCATAGAGGGAGCAGGAAACCGATGGCCCCACTGCAGCCACTAGGCCATTAATGGCCACTAAGAAGAGGGGTACACTGAGGACGGACCCTTGTGGTACCCCATTCTCTTGGATATGGGAGGAACTGAAGGAGGTGCCAATGCGGACTCTAAAGCGGCGCGAAAGTAAAAAATTCTGAATAAAAAGTGGGAGGGAGCCACGAAGACCCCACCCATGTAGCGTGGCAAGGATGTGATGGCGCCATGCCGTGTCATATGCTTTCCGGAGGTCGAAAAAGATGGCGACGAGATGGTGACGTCGGGCGAAAGCAGTACGGATCGCCGACTCCAAAGAGAGAAGGTTATCAATAGCAGAGCGACCCTGCGGGAAAGCACCTTGTTGTGGGGCGAGCAGACCCCGATACTCGAGAACCCACAGAAGTCGCCGGCTCACCAAACGTTCAAAAAGTTTACAAAGAACGTTTGTGAGGCTTATGGGACGGTAACAGTCAACGTTCAATGGATCTGCACCTGGTTTTAACAGAGGGATAACGATACTCTCCTGCCATTGGGACGGGTATGCTCCCTCGACCCAGAGACGATTAAAGAAATCCAACAGATGGCGTTGCGAGTGTTCAGAAAGATGTTTCAGCATTTGACAGTGGATTCGGTCCGGTCCTGCAGATGTATTGGGGCAACTGGCAAGAATAGTTTGAAATTCCCACTCTGTAAATGGCGCATTGTACGGCTCTTGGCGGTTTGTGCGAAATACCAACTGCCTTCGCTCAGCCCGCTCTTTTAAGGTACAAAAACCTTGGCTGTAGGCAGTGGACGCCGAATTAAGAGCAAAGTGCGCTGCAAAATACTCGGCAATGATGGTCGGGTCGGTATGGATTGTACCGTGGATAGAGAGACCCGCGACCCCTGTCGGTGGATGGTGACCTGATATACGACGAATCTTTGTCCAAATCTGGCTAGAAGAGACACGGGGTCCAATTGTGGATACATATTCCTCCCAGCATGCTTGCTTGCGCTGCCGGATAAGCCGGCGTGTCTGGGCCCGAAGACGCTTAAATGCAACCAGGTGGTCAAGGGTGGGGTGGCGCCGGTACTGCTGCAGAGCCCTGCGGCGATTGCGGATAGCTGCTGCTATCTCCGGTGACCACCAGGGCACTGGTCTTCGCCGAGGTAAGGCAGAAGAAGATGGTATCGCGGACTCAGCAGCAGAAACGACAATGGAAATAATTTGCTCAACAGCCATTGTCGCATCAGCAGGGAGAGGGGTATCCAACGTTGCAGCGGAAGTGTATGCTGCCCAGTCGGCCCTGTGGAAGGACCAGCGGGGTAGGCGTGCGTGGCGTTGGTGGCGGGGAAGCGAAAGGAAGATGGGAAAGTGGTCGCTTCCACAAAGGTCATCATGGACCCACCAGTTAAGGAGTGGACGTAAGCCCGGACTACATACAGAAAGGTCTATGGCGGAAAAGGTGCCATGGGCCACACTAAAATGGGTAGGAGCTCCTGTATTAAGAATACAAAGGTCAAGTTGGGTAAAAAGTAGTTCAAAGTCTCGACCACGTCCTGTAGTCACGTTGCTCCCCCATAGGGGGTGATGTGCGTTAAAATCTCCTAAAATAAGAAATGGTGAAGGAAGTTGACCGATCAAGGCTGCCAGGTCAGCTGGTGCCACTGCTGCATCAGGAGGGAGATAAAGGGAACAGATGGTAATGTCCCGTGATGCTCGAACCCTGACAGCGACAGCCTCCAGGGCTGTGTGAAGTGGCACTGGGGAACTATAGGCAGAGGTATGTACATATAGACATACCCCGCCCGACACCCTATTGTAGATGGTGCGGTTATTGAAGTACCCCCGGTAGCCCCGAAGGGTGGGGGTCCGATCACTAGGAAACCAGGTTTCCTGGAGAGCAACACAAAGTGGTGGAAAAGAGCTCATCAGCTGACGCAATTCGGCCAAGTGACCGAAAAATCCTCCACAATTCCATTGGAGGATCAGACTGTCTCCTGGTTGACGGTGCATGAAGATGAAGGTGGAAGAGGGATGGCAGGAGCACTCGTCTTTGGCTGTGAAGTCTGATCCTCCGTCTCCATGGCATCCCCGAGATCTGCGAAGGCCAGATCTTCGGGCGTCGCAAGAAGGATGACCTCATCCTCCGGTGTGTCACGTGCAAGGGTTGGGGGCACCGAGGCCGCCAGCGTTTCCTTGCGCTTCACTGTCTTTTCCTTCTTTTCTTTTTTGTCTTCCCGTCGTTCCTTGGGCCTACCGGAGGAGGGGGGTTTCTCCGGTGGGGCTTGAGGAGCGTGGGAAGACTGAGGAGCCAGGCGGCGTTCTGGCCGAGTGTCCTTCAGCCGCTGGCTGGAGTCTAATTTCGGTGGTGACACAGGTGGAAGGGAAGAACAGGTTCCCTTCCCAGAAGAAGAAGCCAGAGAAGGTGAACCCTTTTCTGGCTGGGGAGTAGGGGTAACCACTCCCGACGTGGGGGGCAGTATAGGCCCCGCAGAAGATGGTGTGCCTCCAGATGTCTGGGAGGCCGAGGTGGAGGGGCGGCCCATAGGGCCCACAGATGGAGTTACAACAGTGCGAGAAGTGGCCACTGGTTGTGGCGCCATCGATGTAGCTGCAGCATATGAAGAAAGTAAAGTCACTGGATGCAGCTTTTCGTACTTCCTCCGAGCCTCTGAGTAGGTTAGTCGGTCCAAGGTCTTATATTCTACTATCTTCCGCTCTTTGTGTAGAGCGGGACAGTCCTGCGAACAGGGAGAGTGGTGACCACTGCAGTTGACGCAGTAAGGAGGAGGAGTACAGGCAGCGTCCGGGTGTGAAGGACGGCCACAGTCCCGACAGGTTGCAGCAGCGTTGCAACGAGAGGACATGTGTCCGAAACGCCAACACTTGAAACATCGCATTGGAGGGGGGATGTATGGCTGGACGTCACAGCGATACATCATGACCTTGACCTTTTCGGGCAGATTGTCACCCTCAAAGGCCAAGACAAATGCGCCAGTGGCCACCCTATTATCCTTGGGTCCTCTAAATACGCGCCGGACAAAATGGATTCCGCGTCGTTGTAGGTGCTCGCGTAACTCATCATCTGTCTGTAGCAAAAGGTCTCGATGGTATATCACCCCCTGTACCCTATTTAACGACTTGTGGGGCGTTACTGTGATAGGAATTTCACCTAAATGATCACATTTTAAGAGGCTCCGTGATTGAGCAGGGGTCTCTGCCTGTATTAGGACCGAACCGTCGCGCAGTTTCGACATTCCGGCAACTTCGCCAAACCTTTCTTCGAGGTGTTCGACGAAGAAGGAAGGCTTAGTTGCCTGGAAGGATTCCCCATCCTGTCTGGTACACACTAAGTATCTAGGTGAGTAAGTCTCAGCCTGTTTTGTGGACCCTCGTTCCCCCCAAGATTGAGTTAGGGAAGGAAACGATTTGGGGTCGTATCTACTGAAATTAAATCTTCCAATCTTTGAGACACCTGACTTAGAGCCAGGATTTTCTGAGGCTTGTCTCCTCTTCATAGCGGAATGTCCGCCCCGATGCCACCCACTCCGAAACAGGGGCTCTCCTCAAGGGCGCCACCCAGCCACAGCAACGCCACCTGGCAGGATGACCGTTGCCGGGAGTCCTGATGCCCCGCAAAGACAAGCATCGACTCCTTGGCATTCATGAGGAGGTCACAGCTCAGGCATCGGCAGTGTGATCCCTGTGCAATTCAGGGGGCTCAACCATGAGGGTACATAACAGCCCCACCACACGGACTGGCTACCGTGCTGGTGACCTAGCGGGGGAGGGGGCTACGGCGAGGAAGGGATGTGGAAGGAAAGGGTAGGAATCCGCGCCGTAGGGGCTAGGTTGGGAGTTCTTCCCCAAATGGCTCACACTTAATCAGAAAATTTTCGTGGAGGTCAAACCACAATGGGGACCTAACTGGGCCGAAATCAGTGAACACGGCAAACAAAGACACAATTGCCAAACCAACAGTACCATGGGAATAGCCGGGCCTCAACACAAGAACACCTAGAGACGGGGTTGGAGAAGGGTAGGGTGGGAAAAAGGATTAGGAAGGGAGGGAACCAGGGTGAGGAAAAGCGGCCTGGGAAATAGGAAGGAAGGCCGCAATGGCTCGGGGACCCGTGCGCGCCACACACGTACCCACAAAAGAGCTGTGGGCCCCCTGGGGGGTGAAATATTTTTTTTTTTTTAATTAAGCTACTTAATAAGAATTTGGCAATAAGAATAAGGCATTTGGAAATCTGTTAACCGACATGGTCAAAAGGAAATTAACCCTTAGTATTTAGTAAATGATTATATTCACACTTCTTTATCACATCGCGTAATGGCGACCAATAATGGTGTCTGTAAGAGTCACAAAATTACTGAAAATACTTATATTAAAAATGAAATGTGCAAATAATCGTGAACCAAATTTTAAGTTCTGAATTTTGTATGTTTATTGTAAAATAAAATCCTCTTTACTATATCACACTTACAGAAGTGAAGCGTAGATGTTCCAAGCGACCGACTTCAACTAAGTCCAGACAAGAAAGATGGACTATTGTGACCCTTCCTTCTCCTTATTAGGGAAAGCTAAATGACGGTGTAGACGATGAGCACAGATAAGAAAAGAGAACGATAGCGGAAACATGAAGTTTGCCACTATCCGTGCTTTATCTATATTAACATTTAGCGTAATATGTCAAAGTGTCCCAGCGTCTCGGACTTAACCAAAGCGATGTTGTTCGGACGTTGAAGAGGTACAGAGATACGGGAAACATGACAAATATACATGTGGCGTCTGTTCCGAAAGAACAGAGGGGACTGAGGCGCTCCAGTCACGGTCTGCACGGCCACTACGGTCGGGGGTTCGAATCCTCCCTCGGGCATGGATATTTGTGCCGTACTTAGGATTAGCTAGTTCATAAGTAATTTGTAAGTTTAGGGACTGATGACCTCGTAGTTAAGTCCCATAAGCTCTACAAACATTTGAACATTTGAACATACGTCACTACTGATCCTGCAGTTGTTATTCCTTCATAGTCACAGAATATATGACACCAACTGCGAATGGGCAAAGCTGAAAATGTGTACCCAGCCGGGATTCGAACCCGGGTCTCCTGCTTTCTAGGCATTTGCTTGCACCTGCAAGGACTACCTAAGTACGCCTCCCGTCAGAGACCCGGGTTCGATTTCCGGCTGGGTACACATTTTCAGCTTTGCCCATTCGCAGTTGGTGTCATATATTCTGTGAATATTAAACATAACAAATATTATTTTCATTTTATCATATGCTGGCCTTAAATGCAATTGTGACAGATATGTATTTTTTGTTCCATGTGACTGTCAAAATACAAAAGCATTTGGAGGCCGAAGTCTTTCGTTGATTACCAGTACGAAAGGTTCTTCCTGAAATACAGTCAGGTCTGGGGAAGTTGTTCAAATGTTTATAAATCTATCGGAATCGACTGCTTAGTTATTAGTCCGTAACTTACAAACTACTTAAACTAAGGTAAACTAACCTAAGGACAACACAAACACCCATGCCGGAGGGGGGACTCGACCCTCCGACGGCGAACGGCCGCGCGCACTGCAGTTGTTGGTGGTGTTTAAAGGGGACTCAACTGCTGGGTTATCAGTCCCCTGTTCCCAGCTAGGAGTGAACTGGTAAAAGTTTCCCTTTCGTCGCATACTACTCTAAGTCCAGGATGCTCCAGGTACAGAGCGACAGTCAATCGTAAAATGATGACAGAACAATGGACAAGACAGGAGTGGACAAAATAGACAGAACACTAAAACAAGGCTGCAGAAGCGTGTGGCTGGCTGATCACAAAATAATACAGGATGAGCCAGCCACTCTGCACACTTTAAAATCCGTAGTTAAAAAACAAGTCAAAAACCGTAAAATGACAGTGGCCTATTGTTCTGGAGGGGGTGAAGCCCGACAGGGCGGGCTTATAGGCCCCACCACTAAATAGACCCATAAAAGCCAGTTGCGCGAATAAAACCGAAAACACGATCGACCATAGCAGCATCGTCTCCTAACATAAAAGGAAGCGCATCTGGGAGATTAAAAGATTGTCGCAAAACCATTAAAAGTGGACAGTCCACCAGGATGTGGACCACTGTCAAGGGGGCACCACAGTCACACTGTGGTGCGTCCTCCCGCCGAAGAAGGTGGCCATGCGTCAGCCATGTGTGGCCGATTCGTAGGCGGCAGAGAACAACAGATTCCCTACGACACGACCGCAGTGAGGACTTCCATGTGGCCGTAGAGGGCTTCACTGCACGAAGCTTGTTGGGGTGAGCAGAGTTAGCCCACTCGTAGTCCCACAGGCTACGGATCTTCCGATGGAACTCCAGTCGGAGATCGCTCTCTGGAAGACCAATAGCCAATGGACTGGAGGAAGTAGCCTGCTTAGCCAGCTGATCCACACGTTCGTTTCCAGGAATGCCGATGTGGCCTGGGGTCCAAACAAAGACCACCGAGCGACCAGACCGAACAAGCCTGTAAAGAGACTCCTGTACGGATTGCACCAAAGGATGTTTCGGGAAACATTTGCCGAGGGCTTGCAAACCACTAAGGGAGTCAGAACAGATGACCAGAGACTCCCCATGGCAACCTCTGAGATGTTCAAGTGCCCGATAGATGGCAACTAGTTCCGCTGTGAACACGCTACTTCCACTGGGCAGCGAATGCTGTTCAGTATGCTCACCATGGACGTATGCATAGCCAGTACGGCCGTCGACCACAGAACCATCCGTGTACACGACGTCCGCGCCACAGTACGACTCTAAAACCGCCTGAAACTGACGACGGAGACTCAGTGGCGCTACAGAGGCTTTTGATACATGCGCCAAGTCCAGCCGAAGCTGTGGACGTGAAAGTGACCAGGGAGCGATGCGGTAAGGCCTGTGAAAAGCCGGAGGGATAGGAATGGACTCAAGAGACGACAGGACGGAATGAACACGCACCGCGATCGGAAGACCCGACCTCGGTCGTCGTTGTGGAGATGGAAGTGCAGCAGTTGGAAAAAGAAGCCTGCGATTCGGATGATGTGGTATCTCATGAACATGGGCAGCATAGGAGGCCAACAGCTGCTGCCGCCGAAATCGCAGGGGAAGGACTCCAGCTTCGGCTAGTAGGCTTTCCACTGGACTTGTCCGAAAGGCCCCTGTCGCTAAACGGACGCCACTGTGTAGTACTGGGTCCAAGGCCTGCAATGCAGATGGGGCTGCTGAACCATACAAGAAGCTCCCGTAATCCAATCGCGACTGAATCAGCGCCCTGTAGAGCTGCAAAAGACTCGTACGGGCGGCTCCCCAACTAGTGTGGCTGAGGCAGCGTAGGATATTGAGGTACCTCACGCACTTCTGCTTGAGCTGGCGAAGATGAGGCACCCAAGTGAGCCGGTTGTCGAAGAGCATGCCAAGAAATCGGTGAGTCTCTTCGACACGAAGAAGTTCATCATATAAATATAGCTCTGGGTCCAAATGGACAGCTCGACGACGGCAGAAGTGCATAACCCGGGTTTTCGATGGAGAAAACTGGAACCCATGGGTTGAGGCCCACGACTGCGCCTTTTGAATGGCTCCCTGTAAACGCCTTTCAGCTACCCCAATGCTAGCTGAGCTGTAGTATAAGCAGAAGTCATCGGCGAACAAGGAGGAAGAAACCGATGACCCCACTGCCTCAGCAAGTCCATTGATGGCAATTAAAAATAGGGGTACACTAAGGACAGAGCCCTGTGGGACACCGTTCTCCTGGACGTGAGAGGAGCTGAGGGAAGTACCAACCCGTACCCGAAAAGATCGGAGGGAAAGGAAGTTCTGAATAAAAAGTGGGAGCGGTCCTCGCAATCCCCAACCGTGCAGTGTAGCCAGAATGTGGTGGCGCCAAGTGGTATCGTAGGCCTTTCTGAGGTCGAAAAAGACGGCAACAAGGTGCTCACGCCTGCTAAATGCCGTACGAATGGCGGACTCCAGAGCCACTAGGTTGTCAACAGTGGAGCGGCCTTGGCGGAAACCCCCTTGACGTGGGGACAACAGACCCCGATGTTCTAGGATCCACATAAGCCGCCGGCTCACCATACGTTCGAATAGCTTGCACAGAACGTTGGTGAGGCTGATTGGGCGGTAACTATCAGCCACCTGTGGGTCAGCACCAGGTTTCATCACGGGGATGACGATGCTTTCCCGCCATTGTGACGGGAAAGCCCCCTCCACCCATAAACGGTTAAACAGGGCGAGAAGCTGGTGTTGAAACTCCACGGAAAGGTGCCGGATGAACTGGCTGTGGATTCTGTCCGGTCCTGGAGAGGTATCGGGGCATGCGGCAAGGGCAGTTTCGAATTCCCATTTACTGAAAGCAGAGTTGTACACTTCGGCGCGACGTGTGTGAAAGGACAGCCGTCTCTGTTCAACACGCTCCTTCAGCGCACGGAAGTCCGCACTGTATTCACATGTTGCAGAGGTGCGAGCATAATGCTCGGCCATGTGTTCTGCAATGGAAATCGGGTCGGTGCATAGGGTACCCTGGATGCGTAGGCTGGGAATCGCCGCCGGTGGACGGTACCCAAATAGGCGCCGAACCTGCGACCACACCCGAGATGCTGAGGCGCGACGGCCGATGCTGGCGACATACGTCTCCCAACAGTCCCGTTTACCCTGCCGGATGAGCTGTCGAGCCCGGGCCTGGAGCCGCTTAAAAGCTATAAGGTTTTCTACAGTGGGGTGTCGACGATGCCGCTGGAGTGCCCGACGACGATCCCGAATGGCCTCAGCGATTTCCGGCGTCCACCAGGGCACAGACTTACGCCGTGGGGAGCCAGACGTGGTAGGAATGGTAGCCTCAGCAGCGGAAACTATCGAACTGGTGAGCTGGTGAATCGCAATGTCCAAGTCGGCTGGCAGTGGAATGGGAACTGTAGCAGCTGAGGTGAAGCGGTTCCAATCAGCTCGACTGAGAGACCATCGAGATGGGCAGCCTGCAGGGGAAAAATCAAGGAGCGTCAAGAGAACAGGAAAATGGTCGCTGTTGCAAAGGTCATCATGGACCCCCCACTGGAAGTGCGGGAGCAGGCTTGGGGAACAAACAGAGAGATCAATCGTGGAATACGTGCCTCGAGCCACGCAAAAATGCGTGGGTGCACCAGTGTTTAGCAGGCAGACGTCTTGCTGTGATAAAAGCGCCTCTATGTCCCTACCACGGCCTGTTGTCTGCGCTCCACCCCACAAGGGATGGTGAGCATTGAAGTCCCCCAGAATCAGAAATGGTGGGGGAAGTTGTGCCACCAGGGTAGCAAGGTCAGTAAATGAAATCGTCTCATCTGGAGGAAGGTAAAGCGAACAGACCGTCAGTTCCTGCATAGCCCGGATCCGAACAGCCACCGCCTCAAGAGTCGTGTGCAGAGGCACAGCGGCACTGGGGACAGTGGCAAGGACGTAGATACAGACACCTCCAGAGACCCTGTCATATAAAAGACGATTTTTGTAATAGCCCCGATACCCACGAAGGGCTGGGGTCCTATTAGCAGGGAACCAGGTTTCCTGCAGGGCTACACAAAAAGCTGGGAAGCGGCACAGCAAGTGCTGTAACTCTGGCAGATGGCGGAAAAAGCCGCCACAGTTCCACTGGAGGATCAGAGAGCCTCCTGGTCGCTGGGGCATGCTGAATTTAGCGGCGCTGTAGGGGTCGCAGTATCTTCTGCCGTCGCCGATTTCTGAGGCAGAGCCTCAACGTCCATGGCTTCCGCAGACTCGGCAATTTCCAAGTCTTTGGGGGACGCGAGAATCTCTATCTCGTCTTCAGAAGAAGAGGTGGAGGGGGGTGGTGGCAAGGTTGCCACCAGGGTATCCTTCTCCTTAGGCGGTTTCTTGTCTTTCTTCTTCTTCTTCGTTTCGCGCTTCTCTTTAGGTTTCTCATGCTGGGAGGGCGCTGCCAGCTCAGTCCCCAGGACTGAGGAGCGGCGTGCAGCCCTACGACCAGCTGGCAGTACTTTCTGCCATCCACTGGCATCCGCTGATTCAGCGGGAGAAACCTTAGAGGGAAGGGATCCAAGCGACCCCTTCCTAGCGCGAGGAGCCAGAGCAGGCTGTTGTGACTCTGGCTCACATGTGGGGACCGATGTCCCCATTGGTTGGGGGATTTTTGCTTCCAAGGCAGGGGCTTTGGAAGCAACAGTGTGAGATGTGCCCCCTACCACCAAGGGGGCAGATGGTGACGGTTGGGCTCGAGGGCCCACTGTGACAGACGGAACTGGCGGTAAACTAGACTGTGGAAAAGGTTTCGTGGCTGCTGCATAGGATGTTTTGATGCTGACCGGGTGGAGTTTCTCATATTTCCTCTTGGCCTCGGAATAAGACAGCCGATCCATGGTTTTGTATTGCATTATCTTCCTTTCTTTGTGCAGTACAGAGCAGGTAGGCGAACAAGGTGGGTGCTGCTGTCCACAGTTAACACAAATGGGAGGTGGTGTGCAAGGGAGGTCCGGGTGCGATGGACGACCACAGTCCCGACAGGTGGAGTTGGCGGTACACCTGGAGGACATGTGCCCAAACCTCCAGCATTTAAAACAGCGCATAGGGGGAGGAACGTAGGGCTTTACGTCACACTGGTATATCATCACCTTGACCTTCTCAGGCAATGAGTCGCCCTCGAAGGCCAAGATGAATGCACCAGTGGCGACCCTGTTGTCCTTCGGACCCCTATGGACTCGCCTTACAAAGTGGACACCTCGCCGTTCCAAGTTCTTGCGGAGTTCGTCATCTGACTGCAAAAGGAGATCCCTATGAAAAATCAAACCCTGTACCATGTTCAGGCTTTTGTGTGGGGTGATAGTAACGGGAATATCACCCAGCTTGTCACAGGCGAGCAAAGCCCGTGACTGTGCTGGGGATGACGTCGTTATTAAAACTGCCCCCGATCGCATCTTCGACATGCCGTCTACTTCTCCAAACTTATCTTCCAAGTTCTCGACGAAAAAGAGAGGCTTTGTGTTCACGAAAGATTCACCATCAGTCCTGGAACATACTAAATACCTTGGAGCATATTGTTGTCCTCGGCTACGAGACCTGCGTTCCTCCCATGGCGTG
Organism: Locusta migratoria; assembly: GCA_026315105.1. Lineage (NCBI taxonomy): Eukaryota > Metazoa > Arthropoda > Insecta > Orthoptera > Acrididae > Locusta > Locusta migratoria. Next base: position 213,426,868 of record CM048749.1, read on the forward strand.
GCCAAGGAAGGGAACGACTGGGGGTCATAAGTCTCAGCATTGAATTCTACTTTTCCTTTCTTAGAGACGGTGGATAAACGCCCGCCAGCGTTACTCTGGGTTCTTTTCATCGTGGTCCCACGAGCAGCTAGGGAAATGAAGGTCCACCCAGGCAGAGCCCCGCTTGCCTGGGTAAGCCTTGTACAACTGAGGTGCGGCAGGTTCCTCAGAGGTTGCTCGCTAGCGGCTGTTCAACCTCAACAGCCATGCATCTCCTCGGCACGTAGCACACCTTGAGATTGAGGGGTTTTTATAGAGGTTTGTACCGTCCTCGCGACCCGGGCGATTAAGCCAAGATCCCCGGGCTCTGAAACGTACAACGTTCCACCGTCGCGCCGAACGATGGTCGTTGAAGCACGCACAGAGCTTACGGTGTAGCGGACTGTTGGCGCGACACAGCCCACAGCTCAGGACCCCGGGTTCGCCAAGCCCGTACTCAGCAAACTAATGCCGAGCCCCTGAGGGGACGCGCACTGCAGCACGGCGCCCCAGTGAGGACGGCTAATCCGCCGCGGCAGGGGAAATTGTCACATTACATAAAATGTATAGCCAACACTGCATTGCTCCGCTGCATCGACTTTCTAGGAACAGGATTGAGGAATGTTACTGCACTTCACAAAAACTTCAAACTTCACATTCTGTGAGCTGTGTTGGACGCCTTTTGATCCTGAGAAGCTACTCATACTTCCCACAGACAATAATCATATGGGTACTGGCGTTGTTTCGCCTCTGAGCTATCCATTTCATTTGCATAAAAATTACTTATAGCCACACTGGAAAAGGTTCTGCCCGTTATTTACGCTGCCTTAAGTTCAACTAATACCTTGATGGCTGACATTTCATGTTTACCACAGACCACAAGCCACTGACATCCATATTTCATCCACCCAAAAATATTCCCGATCGGACGGTCAGAAACTACAACGATTATGACAGTGTTTATCGGTCAACTACAAAGGATACAAAGGCAGATTCTCTCTCAGGCTGATTAGCGAAGAGTCAACATTTGATTCATCACATGCGTGATGTTGTCAATTAGATCAGTCCAGTCTGGAATCGTATCCGATACATCTACATCTCTACATCTACATGGGGTACTCTGAAAATCACATTTAAGTGCCTGGCAGAAGGTTCATTGACCCACCGTTATACTATTTTATCTCCCATTCCATTCTCGGACAGCATGCGGGAAGAAAGAACGCCTTAATCTCTCCGTTCGAGCTCTGATTTCTTGCATTTTATCCTGATGATCATTTCTACGTATGTAAGTGGGAGTAAAGAATATATTCTCGCATTCGGAGGAGAATGTTGGCGATTGGAGTTTCGTAAGTAGCCCACGCCGCAGCGATAAGCGCCATTGTTGTAATGATTCCCATCCCAGATCCTGTATCATTTCCGTAACACTGTCTCCCCTGTATAGTGACAATATGAAACGAGCTGCCCTTCTTTGCACTCTTTCGATGTCCTCCGTCAAAGCCACCTGATAAGAATCCCACAATGGGCAGCAATACTCCAAAAAAGGACGGACAAGCGTAGTGTATGCAGTTTCTTTATGTGTATCATTGCTTCTGCTATCGTACATGATCCACAACAGTTTTCTACTTTCATTCAGACTGGATGGCTGAAGGTTACAGTTCCTGTAGTCCGACATCTTCCACAACGTCATGCTTTGTCTATTCAGAAAGGACTTATTTTGGTACATTCGCCAAATGGATGTGCTTCTAGTTCCTATCTAGTTCCAAGCTTTTGTTTTACTCCTGTTCCATGAAAGTCATTGAGGTCTGATCAGGACCAAACAGCTCACTCGTCGGAATGCAATTAATCACATAATATTGTCTTCCCTTTTTTTTCTGTAGCGCCTTCGCAATAGTTTGTCAGTTGGCTTCGTCATTTAGTTCCATGGGAATGCATTAACATTGAATTTTGCGGTTCTTTCTGGAGTACTAGATGGTTGAATGTAGTGGTCGCCTACAGTAGATTCTGATCTGCGTCCCTAAGAATTCTATTTCTGCAAATATCATCAGTGCTTTAGAGACCATTTCCTACTTAGAGGGATTGTTAAAAGTCCTTGTTTTAGACAATGGACATCAATTTGTTTCTGATAAATGTGGGTTAATACCATAGGAAGACAGGAGCGGCTAACCCTGAATTAATTACTGATATTTAACATCACATCAAATAATGGAATCATTTAGCTATGGCACCTTATCTGCCTCCGAGCAATGGAGGAGTTGAACGTTTCGTCCCTTCAAAAATTAGATGATGAAGCTGTGGTCAGAACACCCAAGACAAAATTCTCTCCTCTTATTTCTCACTTCTTATCGATCAGTAGCTTTTAATGACAAGTCTCCTGCAGAATTTTTGCATGGTCGTCTTCATAGTATTATGTTAACCTTGCTTCATGCTCGAGAAGTGTAGTTCCCGCAGCAGTTTCACACCAAGGTTTCTGTCTCCGTCCGTTTGTATTTCCGCTTAGACAACCAAGGTCAAGCTTGGGAACGGGGTATTATTATTGCAACGCATGGGAGGGCCCTTTTTACATTGGTCGCGTCTTCTACCATAATCAAAATCAGCTTCGACGTCGCAAGTTAGATTATGGTGATTCGGCGGCGTGTTTTCATTTCATAGATGCCTCGCAGTTGTCGTCTCCGGATACCACAGAACGCTCGGTCGTCTTACAGGACACATAATCTATTCAAATCGTACACAAAAAGGATTGAAAGTGGAAAAAATAGCTGCAATTGTTTTTAGTGGTTTGTTCTATGTTTCTTGGGATGCTGAAGACGCATCTGAAATTGCACAACAAAAATTTCCACGGATAATACGAAAAATCACAAAATGTGAGAAAAAACACAAAAAATTACAATTTTAGTGGCTTTCTTGCTGTAACTTGTAAAGCAAACTATTTACACAGAAAGTAGCCTAGTAGTAAAATAAAAAGAAGAAAATTACCTACAATTTCTGTCTGTAACATCTTTTTGGCCTTTGTACGGTTTCCACGTAAAAGAGTGTAGAAAAGAAACGGTGAAACGTATAACTTTAGGGAAAAGCAAAATAATTGCAATTTCCTCTCCAAGTGAATAATTTCATCAGCAGTTCCTTGCGTTTCAACGTGTTGACCTTGCAAAACCTTTGCGGCTCTTCTTTTTGTGGTTTGTAGCTGCGCGCCTGCGGGTCTGTGGCTACAAACCCTCCCCCCTCCCACTAGTAACCCACCGTCCACCCTCACCCCTCTGCTGCCACTGGACTTGACTTTGGGGCTGTTGCTGCCGAAACTCCGAACAGCTGGTTCTCACTTCCCCAGTTTGAGTACGTTCCTTGCCGACATCGTGTTATTTCTCTTTCTCTGAACGACGTAAATTTGAGTGAGGGTACAGTTAAAGTGACTAAGGAAACAGAAATAGAAACTTTACGTGATGCTAGTGAAAGAATAGTAGGAAGGGGGCTGCTTTAGCGGGTAGAAAATCTCTTAGTGTACCTGTCTTATGTCAGAAAAGTTATATAAATGCATTTCGCTGGCAAGCACTCTACCAAAAGCTCGGAAAGTAGGCGAGATACCGGTTTTATATATATATATATATATATATATATATATATATATATATATATATATATATGTGTGTGTGTGTGTGTGTGTGTGTGTGTGTGTGTGTGGAAATGGCACACATATCCTATTTTTACGTGATTTCCGACAGAAAAATATTAATGAGTATATCGCATTTCATGCAAGACTCAGAAGCGAATTATGCTCATTACAAAAGGTCCCACTGTTCAAACAATTTGTAAAAAAAAAAAAAAAAAAAAAAAAAAAAGTAGGGATACACCACCCCTACTCCACGCCCTCCAGCCGCTACCTGTGCCGTATTCAGGGAAAGGCCCACCGAGCGAGGTGGAGCTGTAGTAACGGGACACATCTATATTCGCATTTATCACAAATGCGAATTTTTCCTGTTCCTAGTAATACCTCTGAAACTAAACAGCTGATAAAGGCACTAAAAGCAAGGGCAGATCTTTGGGTGTATCACTACAAATAACTAAAACACAATTTGATCGTGGAATTATATACAATCTCATTATAAAAGTTTTTTGTAGCCTTTAAAAATATTAGGAATTGCATTATGAAATATAGACAGCTAGACCTTATATTTATTATGAAATATCGATTTCGGCTAATTTCAGGTCATCTTTAAGTCTCAAACAACAGGTGTTACTTATGCATTTTTCCAGTGGCACTCATAACCTTTAACTGTTTACACACGAGGTCTAACGTTGTTAATCGCGTTAGCGATGAAAACAGAGCCCAGAATCTTTGCCTCTAAATGATACATATATTGGTGTGATGTCTTATTTCGAAAGAACAGACATCACACCAATACATATATATTTCTTAGATGTATTTGTAATTCGAATACAGCCAAATCGTTTTGGGGTCTACGAATAAACGCTTCAAGTATGTAAAACACTCATTGACCTATTATTAACGTCTTTTAATTGAAGGTTTAAGTTGTGTCTCCTATTAAAAAGCATAGTAGCTATTTGCGTGAGTGTGGGGTTAACTACATAGCGGTCAATTACATCAACGTATCTGTGCAGGCTGCCTATTATATTTATTGCTTGTGCAGGTGTCTTGATATGCTTAGTGTTCTGAATAATATGCTTTTAGGAGGTATGACTGTGGAAAGTCATCGTCTTGTAGTAGCAGAGAATGTCTTAATAACTCTCCAAACATTATCACTATTAAAATACCTTTTTTGTTTTCCGGAAGAACACTCAACGAATTAATATGTAGTTAGATCAAGTTACTATATTGCTCTTCAGCTTGAAAAGGGTTGTGCAATTTCACTGAGTTTCGTGTTATGTTGACAGTGTGGAATCTTGACAACAGCAGTGTTAGACTTCTTGGTGTGCCTGTAGCCAGAAAAAGCCATTAACCACCCCAAGCCCCCCGGGTTCCCCGCAAGTGTCACTCCGCGCAAGTTTTCTAACCCTTCCCCCCCCCCCCCCCCCCCCCCGAAGCAAAACTTCGCGACCACCTTGGGGGTCGCGACCCACACGTTGAAAAACACTGGTATGGAGAAGGACGAAGAGGAAGGTAATGAATAGACAGGTAAATAAGGAGGGAGTGATGGACAGATTGATTAAGGGTTGCATTGTGGGATGGACATCAACTTCCCATGGGTATTTAGCAGTTGAGAACCTGAGATAAGTAAGTTCCGCTGCCAAAATTTCCCACGAGTGCAACATCACGTCAGCAGCACCTGTCGTGCTCGCTTTCATCGCATTCTCTGACGTCACACATCTGTCTGCCACAGCCTCAATTAACTCGGATGTAATCTGCGGTAACAAAGCAATAGCTGCAGCAGCCGTAAATGTCACAAGCCTCACTCTCAACAGAAGCAGTCCAGATTTGGACCCGCCGCGCCGTGGCGTTCAGATCGGAGTTGTGGCGATGTCGCTGATCCTTGACAATCGCAGCAGGTAGCTACGGCAGCGCCTGCTGCGCCGGCGGCCGCTGCCCGCACAGCAGTTCCTGGAAGCGCACAGCTCCCGGCCGCACCCACACACCTACTCACACACACACACACACACGCACACACACATGCATACACACACACGTGCACAGACACACACACGTGCACACACTGCAGGTGGCTCCCCTCCCCTCCCCTCTCGCCGGCCAACGGCCCAGACGCCACGACGCGGCAGAGGTGCCAGAGTCTGCCATTAGCGCCCAATTTGACTGCAGCCGCGACCGCACGCTCTTTAATTCCTCTCCAATTTTTTCTGCCACGTACTCTTGAGTTTTGGCCCACTTTAGGTTACGGTAGTAAAACAAAAAGTGGGCCTTTGCGATCGTCTTTTGACAGCTCGAAATTTAAATGAAAATAACGCCTTAACCGTTCATCTGACACGGAAACTGAATACATGAATCTGTAGATGAGCAATTCCACTACAACTTCGCTCTCTTACGTATTTTTCATATCTCGCATCGTTTCACTGATATTTGCAAAAATAACGGCGATTTTACGATGTCTGTCTGTCCGTCTGTCTGCCTGTCCGTAACGTGTTCCCACTTTTGAAGCCGAACCGTCCAACAAATCCGCACCAACTTTTACAGACATACTTGTAGGCCGTCAGAGTCTAGAACCTCCCTTTTTCAAATTTTTCGGACAATACATAGATCAGTAACACTAAAAAAAAGCAGTTTGTAATTGTACTTGCTAACGAACCCTTTCATCTGACATGAAAATTGAATAACCGAGTTTGTAGAACAGAAAATTCTCTATAACTGCGCTCTCTTATTATTTTTTTTTTCATATCTCGTATCGTTTGAGAGATTATTAAAAAAAAAAAAAAAAAAAAAAAAAAAAAAAAAAAAAAAAAAAAAAAAAAAAAAAAAAACGGCGATTTGACACCGTACATTAATTATACGAAAACCAGCTGTTCGCAGATGTCACATGACATTCCACGCCCAGAACTCTCTCTGGCATAATCCATCTTGTGTTGCGTATTTGATGATTTTCTTATTATCTCTTACACTTTGTTATTTAAAAGCAGCGGCGCACTGAAGAACTAACAAAAACACGACGTTCTTCGTACCATAAATGATAATCTAGTGTCTACAAATGCCATATCAGCACCAGTTAGCAACTGCCGTCAATAGTATGAAAATAAAGGACCAATATTGTAGTTGTCGGCCGTAGTGTAGCCGGGCGCCGTGGCTCAGCGCGCCCGGTCAGACGGCTCAATGCCCTCTGTAATAAAAAAGCTGAGCCAACAACACAACGAAGAACAACGAACAAAAACGATCAGCGTCCGCTACAAAGAGAACTACCCATCGGAAAAAAAAATAGTGTAGTGGGTAGTGCGTTGGATTATAAAAGACACGGTCAGTGGTTCGGGAACCGCCGCTACCAAAAAAATTTATTCTCCTTTTTTTCTAAAAGGGTTACGTGTTGGGTGCATAGATACGTCGTAATCATATCACTACAATTTTTTATTATTTACATTATTATTGTTGTCCGAAATATTTGCAAAAATTATAAAACTACAAATCTAAGGTGGGCCGTAAAACACGTCAGTGCGATTTTTTTTTTCATTTCACTTATCTTCCTTAACAACATATTGTTCTATTGAATCCATCCTTACTGGTGGAACCGGGGCTGCAGCTGGTCAAGCTTACGTAGGAAGTAGCATACCAAAAGCCGTATGTTTAATAGAAATATTTATTGTTTCAGTACCAGTTTCGGCATTCCATTATGCCATCTTCAGGTCCCTACAGTCAACTGTCATAAGGAACGCTAATCATATTTTTGAAAACACCTCAGACAATGTTCTGGATTTGTCGAGCTGTTCAAACTACTACTTAAACCTAGTTAAACTAACCTACGGACAAGCACACACACCCATGCCCCTAGGGAGGACTCGAACCTCCACGGCGAGCAACCGCGCGCTCCGCAGCGAGACGCTTTAGACCGCTCGGCTACTCCACCGCGGCGTTTCGAGCTGTCTATCTCATTTTAAACGAAATATTACTCTCTGTCACCTATTTTATTTTATTTCGCTTATGTTGTTTTAACTTTGACTACATGGTGCTTGTATAGCCTGTAGTGATTAACAACAAAAAGGTTTAACAGCTGACAAATGAATGATAATTTTTGTTTTTTTAAAAGCCTTTGTACAATTGTTCATTTAAAACCTTTGTTTATTTTATACTTTTTACAGTAAGTGCACAGCCGCACTATGTAATTTATATGCATAACCTTATGCGATATGGCGCCACTATACGCCTTGTTAATGTCTACCTGGACAGTACCGAATGTGTTAAAGTTTGAAGTCTGCTTTTGTATGTGTATCAAACAACTTCTTACATCTGTTCACGTGCGCACATGGCACGGAAGAGGTATAACACGACGTAAATCATCATTTTTAATATGAAATGTAACTTACTACTTTTTCTGTCATGTGAGAAATTTTGTTATTTTTATGTTTGTAGATGCTAATCTGATGATGGTAAAGCCGAAACGCGTCATTTTTGGAGGGCACGCTCTACATGAAGTGTAACCTATAATTTAAAAAATTCAAATGTTCAAATGTTTGTTATGCTTATGGGACTTAACTACGGCGTCATCAGTCCCTAAATTTACAAACTACTTATCAACTACCTTATACTAAAGACGGCACAAATATCCATGCCCGAGGGGGGATTCGGACCCCCGACCGTAGTGGCCGTGCTGACCGTGACTGAAGCGCCTGTGTCACATCGGCCACCGCGGCCGGCCGGCTTAAAAAAATTGCGACGTAACCAGCTTCACAGCAGTACTACCTAATCATAGTGGTTTTTAATTTTTTAAAGAAATACGAGAATCTGTAACGAAAAACTAAATATGGGAACTGATGTAGCTTTGCTCCCTTAACATGCAGTATTTTTTTCAGCAAGAAAATCGGTAATATTATTTTCCTCGTGAATTTCCCGAGTCTCCAGTCGCCTTGGTAAACGGCAGCGCCGCCGACCACCACGGTTGGGAAATGGAGGGGGGCCGAGACGCAATCGCAGCTAACAGACGCGTCTTGACAACCTACCTTTTAGTGATGGGCAGTTCGGATCTTTTCACTGTCTCGAAACATACGGATCATCTGAGTCTAGCGAGTCAACTCACTGTTTCGGCACACGAAACATCTGGCGTGCCGCAGAGTCGTGTGTGGCGCTACCTTTCCTGATTCACGTGAACCGCGACAGCTGCAGGGCGACGCAGTGAGTTGTAGAGTTGAGCAACACGATTCTTTTTTATGAATCTATTCTTGCGATTCAATCCTACATTGTGAATCGATTCCTACGATTCGTTCACGATTCTTTCGCGATTCTTTAGTCTGCATTGGTGCGATTCTTACTTCTACATGTTGCTCATAGATGGCAATACGTGTCTGTGTTATGGATGCTGGAATCTTAACCTTTTGCATCTGTTCATACGATTCGTTCACGATTGTTTCTGGTCTGCGACGGCACGATTCTTACAAAATGCCGAAAAGGTGACAATATGGGTATCGTATTTTTTAATATTCATGGTGCGTAAAGTTCAGACTTAAAATAATAATGAGGCAAAGCAATTCGATTCAGCTCTCAAAAATTCTCGAGAAAATAGTCTGAAGTTTAGTGAGCGGTTATAAATACATATTACACTACTAACTATTTCTGCTGTTATCATAGCTCATTTAGTAGCGTTGCAGGTTTAGTGAACGTAGGTCACTTATTTCGAATTCTGCAGTAACCTTATAATTTTTTTTCTTTCTGTTTGAATACTTCGGCAATTTAAATATAAATATAATTACATCTATGGAAATTAATAGGTATCTAATCATTATAAAATACTTATGTAAAATCAATTAGTTGAAGGAAACACGAAATAAACATTAAAAACAAAAATCCGTTCTAAATATTAAATTGCTTTCTAGATGCAAGAAATTCACGTTTATTAAAATGTTTCTTTTTTGTAAAATCGGTTTCGTTCAGGAAAGCTGATAACGTAAAAACCAAAATAGCAAAAAAGATTTTTGAGATGGCTTTAAAAACATTTAAAATCGCGTTTTTATATAAAAAGAATATTTTTTGTAAAATTGATTTTTTAACAAAAACTATAACTACGTAGATGAACTCGAAAAGCTTAAACCTCTCTAAACAGAAAATACAATCTAAATCGTTACAGCCGTTTCCGGGATACGCGAAATATAAATGTGTAAGGATTGCTCGTTTAAATACATAATATGTAAACTTTATAAAAGACGTATATTCGTATGTATTGGCAGCTGTGTATATCGCTGCGTTTTGTTTCTATCATGTGTAATTCGTGAATAGGCTAATAATTAACAGCTCACGATCTTCGTTTTGTGCTGCCTTTGTTCAGACGCTTTCTGGCTTTCGTAATTATTCGGCACGATTCGCCACTTGCTTTCGAATCATGAATCGTTAGACAGGCGATTCTTTTGAACGACGATTCGTCCCCTCTCTTCTCTCCGGCATTCGGCACCATTCGGCAAGATTCGGCAATCGCCTTCGAATCGTGAATACTTGGAACTTAAGAATCGTCACGAGACAGGCGATTCTTTTGAACGACGATTCGTCCGAATCACGATTCGATTCTTACGATTCTTTATTTGTATTAGTTCAAATGAACGACTCATTGATGAATCGCCACAACTCTAGTGAGTTGACTCACTTCTGCACTCGAAACACGAGACGTCCTGCGTCCCGCTACATCCGCTGATTCGCGTGAGCCGAGAAAGCTGCAGGGCACGGCACGGCACAGTAGCGCGATATAGCAGAGACGAAACATCTAAGAAATGTCAACTGGATTTTAATACGCTGTTCAGTAGACTGCACGGCACAGAATTTGTTTGCTACTACGATTTTACAGTCGTGTTAAAGCATAAACGTTTACTAAGTATGTAACATTCCTGGTCTGTGGCCACTTCATATTTCTGGCTGCTGGCCGTTTTCTTTGCTAACATCGTACGTGTCTTAAATGCGGAAGAAAGACAGAAGTGCAGCATATGTTGGAATGTGGGGTGGGGCGCAATAGCATATGGCACAGTAGGTGCTGGTTCCCGTGGGAAAGCCCGCCTATGTTACTGGTACTCTCCTCGCATTGGCTGCTGCATTTTACGTCACGTGATTGCTTTTGAAATTAGTTTTGTTTATTATATACTAAATATTAAATATTCAGAGCTGAGAATTTGTGATAAATATCTCTCAAGGACAGGCTAGATTTTGACAGTTTAAAAAGTTTAAGGTGCCTTCTCTTATTGTAACAAGAGAAGAGCGATTTTGCAGAAGGCGCGCGACGGCCCTGTTTTGGAGTCCTGTCAAGTTGGCACCCCTTTTTTGGAAAATGTACATTTTTTCAGAGTTCTAGACAGATATGCAATAGTTCTGGAGTTCTCTGTACAAAATTTAAATAGTTCTGCAAAATTTCGCCGAAAAAAATACAAAAAATTACAGCAAAATTTAGTTTTTTCACAATAATTTTTTGCCTAATTGTACAAACATAGTTCTGATCACAGTTCTAAATAGCTCTCAAAGAGTTCTGCAGAAATACCTAATGATATTTTTTTGCCCAGAAAGTAGTTCATGAGCTAATTGCGTAAATGAGGGACATAAACTACACAAAATTGCGCCAGAGTCGTGTGAAGTTGGCACACCTTTTTTCAAAAATGTAAATTTTTTCAGAGTTCTAGACAGATATGAAATAGTTCTAGAGTTCTCTGTAGTAGTTCTTAAATAGTTCTGCAGAATTTCGTGAAATATCGCAATTCTGAATAGTGGGAGTGCTGTGAAGTTGGCATCCCTTTTTTCAAAAATGTAAATTTTTTTCAGAGTTCTAGACAGATATGCAATAGTTCTGGAGTTCTTTGTACAAAATTTAAATAGTTCTGCAGAATTTCGCCGAAAAAATAGTAAAAATTACCACAAACTTTTTTTTTAGTTTTTTAAATAATTATATGCCTCTTAGCACAAACATAGTTCTGTTCACAGTCCTAAATAGCTCTCAAAGACTTCTAGAGGAAATCCTAATAACATTTTTCTGTGCAGATTATACTTTATCAGATAAATGCAGTAATGTGGAATTCATTTTCACGTTACTGTAAATTGACACCATTTTTTCGAGAAATACACATTGTTTTTTGGGGTTCTGTGTACATATACTATAGTTCTAGAGTTCATGTGAATATTTCTATGTAATTGACCGAAAAAAAATATGTTCACAATTTTGAATATCTGATAAGCTGTCTTATTTGTGCCCCTTTTTCGAGAAATATACATTTTTCTTAGGTCTTGACAGATATTCTATCCGCTGCACATTTAATTTGTTGTTTTTACGTCTGAGTGATTACTGCTTATCGTAAACAAGACCTATTGCACATATCCCTAGAACTCTGGGAAAAAGTCTAATTTCTTGAAAAAAAAAAAAAAAAAAAAAAAAAAACTGGTGCAAATTCCACAGTAGCATGTAAATGGATACTCCATTATTGTAATTATCTCATAAAGTATAATCTGCACAGAAAAATGCTATCAGGATTTCCTGTACAACTCTTTGAGAGCTATTTAGAACTGTGATCAGAACTATGTTTGCGCTAATAGGCAAATAATTATTGTTTTAAAAAACTAAAAAAATTCAAGTTTGTGGTAAGTTTTACTATTTTTTCGGCGAAATTCTGCAGAACTATTTAAATTTTGTACAGAGAACTCCAGAACTATTGCATATCTGTCTAGAACTCTGAAAAAATTTACATTTTTGAAAAAAGGGGTGCCAACTTCACAGCTCTCACACTATTCAGAATTGTGATATTTCACGAAAAACTGCAGAACTATTTAAATTTTGAACAGAGAACTCTAGAACTATTGCATATCTGTCTAGAACTCGGAAAAAATTACATTTTTGAAAAAAAGGGGTGCCAACTTAACACGACTCTGGCACAATTTTGTGTAGTTTATGTCCCTCATTTACGCAATTAGCTCATGAACTTTTATCTGGGCAAAAAAATATCATTAGGATTTTCTGCAGAACTCTTTGAGAGCTATTTAGAACTGTGATCAGAACTATGTTTACGCTTGTGGGCAAATAATTATTTGGAAAAAACTAAAATTTGTTATAATTTTTTGTAATTTTTTCGCGAATTTGTGCAGAACTATTTAAATTTTGTACAGAGAACTCCAGAACTATTGCATATCTCCCTAGAACTGTGAAAAAATGCACATTTTTGAGAAAAGGGGTGCCAACTTCACAGTAGCGAGTAAATGGATTCCACATTATTGCAATTATCTCATGAAGTGTAATCTGCACAGAAAAATGTCATTAGGATTTCCTGTAGAACTCTTTGAGAGCTATTTATAACTGTGATCAGAACTCTGTTTGTACAATTAGGCAAAAAATTATTGTGAAAAAACTAAATTTTGCGGCAATTTTTCGTATTTTTTCGGCGAAATTTTGCAGAACTATTTAAATTTTGTACAGAGAACTCCAGAACTATTGCATATCTGTCTAGAACTCTAAAAAAATGTACATTTTCCAAAAAAGGGGGTGCCAACTTCACAGGACTCTGTTTTGGCGCGAAATAGAGCGTCAGGTGCCCTCTCCCAACGCGCCGCAGTTTCAGTCTCGAGCTGACCACTATACGCGCCGGACCGCGCCGGTCATGAGTAAAGAGTTTTGTAATAGTGATAACAGTCGAGGTCTCAACCTGAGCTATGGGCAGCATAGGTCGTGTCATATTAACAATAGTTGCTCATATTTAATTATTTATTTATTAAATGGTATCCCTGACAATTAAAAATCTAGCGAGTCGCTTATTATGCTTCCATCATACATAACTTATTTCAGCCTCACTTGTACGCTGTAGACGAACCAACGACCTGGGTGCTGTCTTCTGCCGGCCGCGGTGGCCGAGGTGACAGCAGTCTGCGCCAGGCAGTGCAGCGGTGAGGACGGACTGTTTACGTCCCGCCGCGGAGTCTGCTGCTCGCGTGTGTTTACGTGGCACAGTCGCCTTCGCTTGCGTAATTTACTTAGAACAAGAATGGCCCACTCCTGGCGAAAATCAACATTGAAAATCAGTTTTTCGAATGAATATGCACGACCGAAGGCACTTAAAGTCGAACAATTTATTAGAGACGAAGTGAAGATTGACTGTAACGATCTTATCGGCATCCACTTCTCTATAGTGAGCAGTGTAGTGTATGTGAAGCTTACCAGCGACGCCGTCTGTGAGAAGATTCTAAACAGATCAAGAAATGGACTCAAATTCCGTCACTCAGATGGAAATATCGGTGAAGTGACTATCGAACACGCAGGTCTTGGACTACGAACAATTAGAGTGTTTGAACTTCCGTTTGAAGTACCTTCAGACGTGGTTGTTTCTGCGCTGCGCCCTTATGGGAACGTTATTAGCCACATGGCCGAGAAATGGGCTCAATTTACAACATATCCGGTATTCAATGGGGTGCGGCAGGTACGCATTGAATTGACCAAACACGTGCCATCTTATCTATATATTGGAGGGTGCCGTGCCATCATAATTTATGATGGCCAGGCGAAGACGTGCTCCGGTTGTGGCCAAGAAGGTCACGTTCGTTCTAGCTGTATGCAGCGCAGAATAACGCAGTTACCACCTGGTGATGAGCAGATCCCATCGGCATCCACGACGCTCCCATTGACATATGTACAGGTTCTTCAAAATGAACGCAGCCAGCAGCCTGTGACAACACCACTTGATGAAACTATGCCAAACACGGTAGAACTTCAGGGCAACGAGGACAGGATGGAGGCTACACCAGCGCCGGCCCCTGAACGTCACGTGAGGAAGGATAACGAAGTGTCTCCGAAGGATGGAACAGATGCCGCCTCTATGGTCGTGCCTACCGCCGCCTTCGTGCCAGACAGTCAGAATACCCAGACTTCGTCTGATACTGAAGTACACGTGCGAAAACAACGGTCACCACAGAGAAGGAAGAAACGTCGGCTTGCTCCGTCTGATATCAGCCGATCACAATCTAATGATGAATCCCAAGACCTTCTACCATCAGAAGACCCTAAAGTGGAACTTCCTGCCTCACTCCAGTCGGAAGCGGAATCAACACGGCGTATGTCTATAACTCCTACTACAGATGATGACCAGCAGTCAGCCATTCGTCAGTCGTACACCGACGACACATCAATGCATGTTGACTCACCAGGGGCTTCAACTGACGACCAGCGTCCAAGCAACGCAGCATGGCACGAAGATGTTGAAGATAATTCATCCACAGCTGACGTAGCAACAGATGTTGCTACTAAACTAAATGTATGCTAATCGATGAGGGTTTGGGGGAGAATGTGCTACCTGATCTTCGTGTTACAATGAGCATCCCTGCAAATATGGCACAAGGGCAGGCTTACAGAATTGGATCTATCAACATTAATACAATCCAAACGCAGATAAAGTTTCAGTTATTCCGTGACATGATGCGGGCGTCAGATCTAGATATTGCCCTTCTACAAGAAGTTCGCCTCGAGTCATTTCCAGATATTTCTGGTTATGATACATATCAAACGCCATCTTCTTCCAACGGTAGTGGGACGGCCGTACTTCTGAGAGAAGGTATTGTCGTTGACGACGTCACTTATTTACCATCGGGCAGGGGCCTTGCTGTGACATTCCATGGTGTCCGGATCATCAACGTTTATGCTCCCTCCGGCACGGACAAACGAAGGGAACGCTCGCACTTCTACTCAGAAGAGATAGCTCCACTGTTTGCAGGCCAATACGATCACATTATTCTTGGAGGAGATTTCAACTGTGTGCTCGCCATAAAGGACCAAATTCCTCATTTTACCACGTGCCAAAAACTTAAATTACTTATTCAAGAACTGGACCTGATAGACACATGGGAGCATAAGCATGGTGATCGACCTGGATACACTTTTTTCACCAGCCATTCTGCGAGCCGTCTGGACCGAGTCTATGTCTCCCGCGGACTCACAACGGCAACACTTGATGCCGAGCTGTGGCCTACCGCCTTCTCGGACCACATAGCCTACATTTGTACTGTTTCTCTTCGACGGCAGGGCGTGTGGCGAAGTCGAGGTACTTGGAAGTTAAACGTTGCACATCTTAAGGATCCCGAGTGCAGACAGCATATAGAAGCGACGTGGAACAACTGCCAGAGACGTCTTACGGCATATCCTTCAACGATTCGATGGTGGCTCGAGTGTGCTAAGCCAGCTTTGCGTCGCACGTTGGTACAGTATGGACGTGACAAAATGAGTTGGCATCGACGAACCATGGAATTTTACTTTACGGCACTCCGTGAGCTTGCTAGCCAAGCACCGTCTCCTGAACGACAGATTGCAATTCAGCGGATTAAGGCGAAGATTACTTTACTTATGCGCCGCCGTCTTGAGGGAACAGTGATACGTGCGAGATGTCAAGATCGAGTCGCTGGAGAACCTCCTTCCATGCATCACGTTATTCGAGAGAAGCAACGGTGTAGAAGAGCGCTGGTGCACGCTATTGATACCCCAGATGGTCGTCGACTGACATCTCAGAATGACATCGCCGCTGCTTTCGTGGGTCACTATCGACAGTTGTATGCAGGAGAAGATCAGGGTGCTATATCAATGGAAGAAGTGCTCGACTCCATGCCTGGTACTCTTGATGGGGAGTCTGTGCAGACCCTTACAGATACGATTACTGCTGATGATCTCGCTGACGCTCTACGCAAGGGAGCAACAAACAAATCCCCAGGCCCAGATGGCCTCCCGCTGGAGTTCTACCGCGCCTTTCAAGACATCATGGCTCCTCGCTGGATAGAAATGTATAAAGAACTGACGATACCTGACGTCCCACTCCCACCTGCTTTTGTCGAAGGCCTCATCATTCCAGTCCCGAAGAAGTCCAGGGGACAAAAAGTGGAACATTTTCGGCCGTTAACCATGCTGAACTGCGACTTCAAGATTTTTACCAGGATCCTCGCTTCCAGACTCCGGCGTGTCTTGCATCAAGTCGTATCTACGGATCAAACATGTCTTGGTGGCAGAAGTAACATCCAGACAGCACTAAGTGATTATCGTGACATCATAGCCTTGGCCGAGACTTGCCGCATTCGTGGTGTCTTAGTGTCCGTAGACCTGGACCATGCTTTTGATAGGGTGAGTCATGACTTTCTTGAAGCAGTGCTGCGAAGAATGGCGTTTCCTCCCGCCTTTACACACACCGTCCTGCGCCTTCTCCGATGCGCCACCTCACGTGTACTGATCAATGGACGTGTGGCAGGCACTGTTACCATTTCGCGATCTGTACGACAAGGCTGTCCGCTATCGATGATTCTTTTTGCCATTGCGCTTGAGCCATTGTTACATGGACTGCGATGTCGACTGTCTGGGATGAAGATGAGGGACCGGTCCTTTATCTGTCGCGCATATGCTGATGACCTTCTGTTCTTGGCTCAATCACGGGACGAAGTGCGGATAGCACTAGAATGGATTACCAAGTATGGAACTACTGCGGGCAGCCGTATGAATCTGACCAAGTCTGCCGCTATGAACATTGGCAGGGGTCTTCCTGAAGGAAGCGTGGCCCCGCTACAATCAGTGGACAAGCTCAAGTGTTTAGGGATAACCTTCACGCGCGACATTCGACGAACCTCGGCAATCAACTACAAACGCCTTCTTCAGGTACTACGAGCTAACGTCCGAAGCAATCTACTAAGGTCGTTAGACTTAATACAACGAGTTGCTTTCGTGAACATCCATCTGGCGTCTAGGATACCGCACCTGGCCCAGATTCTACCGATGCCGAAGACGATGGCAACAAGACTGCTGGCTGTGTTTGGATACTTCGTGAGCGCCGGCCTTATCTTCAAAGTCCGTTATGAAACATTAACTCTCCCCCCTCGAGACGGAGGTCTTGGGCTTGTCAATGTACATGTCAGAGCGTCTGCCCTTTATGTCAGTACAATGGTTAAGCTGTGGAAACATCGCCAGACCGGAATATCTGGGATTCTGATCGACGAACTTGCTCCTATATCTCTAATGCCGCCCATAGCAGTAGCGCATATCTCTACCCATCTCTCACATATTAAGACATTTTTTATAGAATATAGTTACGTCCATGAAGACTTGCCCCATACACGGACTCCAACGACACGTGATGTGTACCGCATAATGATGAAGGGCCACACCCGGAATTGCGTGGAGAGACGACATCCAACAATCAGATGGCCCGTGGTCTGGCGTTCTGTGCATCATGCCCTCCTCGATACAGATGCTCGTGCTACCTGGTATCTGGTTGTCAATGGAAAATACATGACGCGACATCGGCTGCATGCAATTAAGATGACGGACTCTCCACACTGCCCTCAGTGTCACGTGTTAGACACTGATGAACATCGGCTGATGTGTGGACCTGCTGCAGAGGTGTGGCTGTTAATAAGGAAAATACTTGCCTTTCTTTGTCGTACAGCTCCACACACTATTGAACCGCAGTCACTTCTATTTCCGGACGAGAGCTTTTTTCCACGCACCAAGACTAATGCAGTGAACTGGATCAAAGGCCTATCTATATATTATTTGTTTCACGATCGAGAGAAGAGTGTGCTTGATTTTTGGACGTTCCTCCAAGATCGCTTCACGTCTCTACTACATAATTCAAGACTCCGACAATACTATGCCAATTTTCTGGGTAGTGTTTTCCTGGATCCTCCCCACAGCTTGGGTGTGCCGGGTATGAGACGATAATTTTAGTATGAATGATCCCTCGGAAGAATGAACCTATGTAACGGATGAAAACAATTTATTCGAGAAGACGTGCCCGGAACTCGCGTGAGGAACAGAAATTCAGCTAATATCTATCCGCATATGGTCGGTGTGCAGTCACCATTTATGTTTGTTCCGCCGGGAGGGCGGTCTTATTTATGTTCACTATCAGACGCTATTAATGCTGCACTTCATGTAGAGATATTTTACTTCCAGTGAAAATCCTCACAAAAGAAGGAGATATTTTTCTTTTCCTTTCTTTTATTTTCTCTTTCATTGATATATATAGCAATAAAATGAAGTGCGTAAATCTTTAAATAAATAAAAATAAATACATAAATAAAAAAACAGGACCCTGCCTAGTAAAGAAAAAAAAAAAAAAAAAAAAAAAAAAAAAAAAAAAAAAAAAAAAAAAAAGGTGACTGAGGCGCTCCAGTCACGGTCAGCACGGCCACTACGGGCGGGGGTTCGAATCCCCCCTCGGGCATGGATATTTGTGCCGTCCTAGTTCGTAAGTAGTTCATAAGTAGTTTGTAAGTTTAGGGACTGATGACCCCGTAGTTAAGTCCCATAAGCTTAACAAACATTTTTTTTTTTTTTTTTTTTTTTTTTTTTTTTTGCTGTCTTCTGCACTGGGGACACAACTATAGAAGACAACAGGTCAGTCAGAACTCTATGCTTTCCATAAAGTCTTGGACAGCAGCTACGGCACCTCGTGCGTACTGTAGGGCGGTACAAACGCACACTGCTACGCAACAGCATCCGCAAGGATGTGGAGGATTTAGGGGACTTGTGGGAGGAAGCAGTACTAACTTCTCCGTCCGCAAATAAAACCCTAGGAAGCTTGTAAGTACTGTAAGAAAGGAAGCACAAAATAGTAATGTTCAAATGCCAAAGTCATGAAGCTTTTTCCAGCCTTCAAAATCCGACAATTAAGTTTAAATAAAACAAGAAAGATCAAGGTTCAAACGTCTACGCGCATCCAGAAATGAATAACTTTTCTAACCAATCAGTGTAAACAAAATATTTAAGATTTGTTCCAAGGACATATTAAATGCAACCAAAAGATATTTCTACAAGTATCAACACAAGGAAACACATTTAATAATTTACGTGACGAAACCTCAAAAACTGAACTACAATTTTTCAATGTCCAGATAGGTATTTTGATAATCAGATTCATCTTCAGTCAGTCAAATAAAAGAGATTCAATTATAGTTTCTTTAAATTGAAATTCAAAAACGTTATTTTTTGACATCTCCTTACTGAGAATGCGGTTTCGCCTCACTGAAATTATCTGCCCTTGCTTTGAAAAGATGCGTTCACATGGCACAGAGGTAACAACAGGCATAACAACGATTACTCACGCGAAACTACCTCGATACACCGAAGGACTTCAAAACTTTTCTTGGTGGTATCCCAGTCTTCAAACCTCAGTTGAAGGGTAGCATAATTTAAAATATCGCGTGGCAAGATTGGGGAACAACTTCAAACCCGTTGCACGCCTGGACGCTGTGTCGAACTCACCCAGGCAGACGGACAGCGAAACGCATGTTTAGCGGTACCTAGCGCCCGATACATGAATCACAAGATTCGTTGTTTCGAAACAGTGCCGTTTCACGTTTCGACTGACTCAGTCGAACAGGTCCCTGACTCGATTCACTGAGTCGAAACATCAACTCAGTAGCCAACTTTACTACCTTTAGTCCGCCACTGCGGCGAGTTTGATCACAAAGAACAATCGCTACCTCTACCGGCGCTCGTGACTTTCTTTTTTTTTTTTTCTTTGACGGGGTGAAGCCGTGAGGGGTACTCGCCGCGAATCTCCCGCCGCGCCGCGCCGCGTCGGTCGGTCGCCTAGGCGCCGGTGGCATGCGCTCGGCTCGGTGTCGGCTGCAGGTGACCGTTGCCTAGCAACCGCAGCTGGGCCAGGCGCCCGGGGCGCGGAAGCGCGCGCTTCCTGGCGGCCGGCTGCGCAGGGTCGCTCGGCCACCGCGTTCGCACGCCACCGCGCAGGCGCGCGCCTAACGGCCCCGAGCTTCCTTCTGCGCATGCGTGGACGCGCACTTTTCGGGCTGCCGCGCGCTACTGACTTTGGTCGCCGAGAATGGGCCGTATGAATAAATTGGAGTATCTACATTATACTCTGGATTCCAGAGAACATACTCAGATTCGCATGAATAAAGTGAGTCGGAGAATATACTTTAGCCGAGTATGTTCTCGGCGTGAGTAACGGGGTGGGAGAAGTTGCTCACAACAGAGAACATTCTCCAATTTCATATGAATAAAACTGCAGAAATTTCTCACGACGGGAGAACATTCTCAGATTTCTGGAGTGAGCTCTATGGCATACTCCGTGCTGAGTAACTTCTATTAAGGTTACGTTGTACTGAGGTTTATAATAAAAATGACAACAATTTCGTTACTTAGAAGGCAAAAGCAAGTTCCTTTATATGTAGTCTTTAAGAAATACGAGGCGATCTATAAAGTTAATACAAATAAAAACGTTTTGTTGACGAGTATCTTCCTTCGGAAAAATCGTGTGACACTTCCAGCATTTTATACAGTGACGAGAGTAATGTAAGAGGTGTTTTCATTACCGACATAGAAATGAAACACAAATGGATTCAGCTGCGTGTTTACTCATTTGTTTGGCGTGTATATTTACAGTTGTAAACAGTCACATAGCAAAATAATATTGTTTTAAAATAGGGTCTATTAGTAAGACCTTATGGTGTTAGTTCCAAATAAAGTGTATCCCAGGACTTCACAGTTTCTATCACAAAATAAATATTGCTGCAATACCAGGTAGGCCTACTGAAGTACTGTATCTATCCAAACCGGTTGGCTATTTATGATGCGTTTTCTGACTTCCTAATAGTAACTTCTGTTATGTTAGAAGTAAGTAAACACGACAGGAAAATTAATAACTGATTAATTACATACCTAGCAGTGTGTTTCTTGTTCAAAATCGCATGGCCTAACGCTTATGAGCAAACCATTGGATGTCATATTTAACAAGGCCTATCTCATGTTAGAACACTCCGACAGCATTCCACGTTGTAACACATGAATATGTGATGCATTTTTATTATATCGTTCGCAAATTGTGCTAACCCTACTTCATTAACAAACGAGTTTCTCGCGTGACGAAAATTTTGTATCGCCAGCAGAATACATTTTCGTAAAAAGTGCATATTTAGTCTTAATAATATGCTCTTTCACAACAAACTAATATCTAAACACAGTCCAGTTCTTTCTGAACACGTCGATGCCTACTCCATATTTGTACACTTAATAATTTGCCTGATTGTGCTAGTTTAAAGAAATACACGATTGGACAGCTGATCTGTGGCGGACATGACACGCGGAGAACTTACTCAAGTAGGAGGGGAGGTAGCGAGAATGAACTACCTGCTCAGAGCATATGCTTCGAAGTTTTTATTCATATGAATTTGAGAACTTACTAAGAGAAGGTTCTTTTGCTCTGAGAATCTTCTCTGGAGCATGTGCTCTTTTTTATTCATACGACCCAATGTCTTGTCACTCCTGTCTAGTAGAGATGGGAAAACTGAAACATCTGACGGTTTCAAAACAAATTAAACCGTAACATCTGTGGTTTCGAAACACTGTTTCGAAACCGTGAAGCAATGTATGTTTTGTCATGAAATCTTCGTTCTAGGAGGGCAATATTTTCCACAATGTGGACAGGGGTACATACAAGAACCTGTCAACCATAGAGTATATATTTACTTCTTGGTCTGTACGAAACATGTTGATAAAGATTTTCTCCCGTGTTGTTGATGTTGCCAACATAGTCACACGAGGCCGCCGATATGGTAGGTAAAAGTTTACCCCGTTAGGAACTCACAAACTGCAATACGGTACGCATATTACAGCGATGGATCATAAATGCTACTTTCTATACATACTAAATAAATTATAGGGAATAAAGAGCACACTAAATAATCACAAACAATACTATGGTATTACAAAAATAATAAGAAACTAGTTCACCACTTGTACGTCTTGACCGTTACACCATCGCCGCAATTCCTTTAATATGAGTGTCGAAAAATTATAACGACATTAGGTAACTTCGTTTTCGCTCATAAGAAACTCTTTAACACTAGATTAAATATGCGATCTACCCTTGTTAGTATAAAGAATGTCATTTCAGGCTTCATGTTGTATCTTATTTTAAAGAATGTAGTTTCACTCGTGTGTTTTTAATATGGTAGATAAACCTAAAATTTAACTGGTTATTTCAATGCAAATAGTGAAACGTTGTTTTATTGTTCTTCTACATTTATAAAGCAGACATTATGTCATTTCGGAATACAGCAGTCTCTTCCAAACGAATCTTGATATCAGTAATCATAAGCTGCAGACTCACAAGTGTCAACTACTATTTGACACTCTCTATATGGTTTATATACCAGTAAGTTATATGTGTAACTATGTGGAGCTTCAGTAAAATGAAACACCACATTTCGATACCATTAGTCTGTTCCGCTTTCTGCATTAGTGGTTTGAAACACCGGTGTCGTGAAACCGACATGAAATCGTGAAACCGACACGAAACCGTGAAACCGACAGTAAGAAACGGTTTCAGTGTATCGACAATCGACCGCGAATGTGATCCGAAACAGAACGGAATGAAACCGCATAGTTTCGAAACCGTGAAAGATGCCGGTTTAGAAACAGTGAAACTGTTGTGTGTATCGAAATCTGGTTTCGAAACCATGAAACCGTAGCCAACTCTACTGTCTAGTCCAAGCCCCCAAAATTCCATAAGCGGCCGACTGCGAACAGCGGACCAATTGAAGAGTGCCTCGGCGGCCATTGTGGTGGCAAAAACTTCCGCGCGAACATTAAATGCGCGTAAGACTCTTTTGATTAGAGAGAGTATTCGTTTGAGTTCAGTCGCGAAAACTATGTCTAATTGAAATATATAACTACAAAACAGTTTCAGACTCCTTGAATATACAGCAACTATCAGTTGTGTGTAAATTTATTACACATGCGGTGGAGAAATTGTCCAACAGCGTTTTCCCTTCCTAACGAAACCGAACTATTGAAATTTAGTTTTTTAGCTGTCAAACTGCAGCATATGAACGGAATTTATCGTCAGACACGATATTTGGCACTTTCTCAGTATATTTAACGATTGTGAAACTTTTGTACAAACATTAATTTCGGAAGAGTTTCACACGTTACGTCTTTGCTTTAGTGCTATGTTCTCCAATATTTAGATATTTCATAGCATCAAAAAAATCAAACATGGCTGACTGAAACAGCTAATGTTAAAAATCTATTGTGAAAGTGAAATGTGCCATCAGCTACCATAACTGAAAAATAGTTTCTTACGTTGTTACAGCAAGCAGCCACTACCAAATTCTGTTAAGAACACGAAGTATGCCATAACGTTTTCTTAACTAAGGCATCTAACATTAGCATTAGGGTATATAGCAAGAAAATTTAGCATTTTAATGCTGTAAGCCAAATACCTTACAGTTGCGTGAACTGCTCAAAAGTCAACTATTGTCATAGGGTTCAACTTCACAAAGGGCACCCATTTTGGCTATGTGTCATTCATATACGGAACTATACACAGTTCTGCAAACCCCTTTCAGTGGTTATACCTTTATGTGAAGCAGATAACCTTTAAATTCTTCAAGTTGCTAATATTAATTTCATAAACAAAAATTCGAACTGCAGTAAAGTAACTAATTTCGTGACACCCAATTCCTATTTTACACAATCATAAAATGAAACTTTTTGAACTTCTTGTCCATCAGTACTGCCTAAAGTAGCTCCTTTTTAAGAGCTACCAGTATTGTAAAAACCCGTTATTTATTTCATTCAATCCTATATTGTCTTGACTAACAGTCTATTAAGCAAGAGTAAGTACTCTGAACACAAGTAGCAGGGCTACTTGTATTCCTGAGAAATATAAATGGCAAGACAGTATTCGATCTTTTATTGCTTTCTTATAGGTAAAAAATATAATAAACTGTATGCTTGCGTTAAAAGCGAACGTCAGATCATCGAGGATTAACTTGCAAACACGGGCCAAGAAGTATAATACAAAATATCAATTCAAATATAATTTCAGATATCCTGAGACGGTTTTTCGTCTCAAACATATCCAAGACATTAGCGATAAATAAGAAGCAATGAATTAAAGAATGTTCCAATATGTCCGATGCCTAGGTGCTATTCCGTTGCATGGAGAGCCTTGGAATACAGAAGCTGAATTACAGTTTGTGACGTGGAGGGAAGTCGTACATAGACTACTCCAAGGCGCCTTAATCGGTAGTGGTGCGATGGTCTAACGGTAAGACGTCTGCCTAGTAAGTATGGAGCTCTGGGCTCGATTCCCGACCATATCTCATTGTTTCTTATTTATCGTTAAAGTCTTATAATACAAAATGTTTAAAAACAGAAATAACTGTCTAAAATCGCAGAGCTACACAATATGAACTTACAGTTCGTCATGGATTTCTATATAAATTACTCATTTCATAGTAAATAGTATCAGAGAAAATATGCATTCTCTGTACTGGTTTTCGTTACAGAGTTCGTATCGATACGGCAGAGCGCGGCGAATTATCCGTGCGCACTAGGACGCCGTGCTGCGGTACGCGCGGACGTTCTCCGTCAGGGATTCGAGTCCACCGTCGGGAATGGCTGTTTGTGTTGGCCTTATGTTAGTTTAAGTCGTTTGTAAGCTACGGACTGATGACCAAGCAGATGAGTCCGATAGATTTACATAGATCTTAACATTTTTGATACGGTAGATGCGGATAACGAAACGTATTCATGAGTAAGTTCATATCGATACTGTAGATGCGAGTAACGAAATTTATTCATTAATAACGATTCAGTACTCAGTATTGTAAACATTCGGTTTGCTACAGCTCTAACAATTGCTGATCATACATATAAATCAAATTTCGACAATGTACGAGACGTTAACTGCCAAATGAGTTAGAACAATACTAAACACTCCCAGTATCTACTCAGTCAACAATCTTGTATAAAAGTGTATAATACAAACATTTTTATGCGTAATAAGAACAAAGATTTCAAAACGAAAGTAATTTGCAGGACACATTCATTCAATAACTCCAATACATCAGGCATTAGCGTCTCTTACAAAAGTAAACGGGAAATTCTTGCGTTCTCATAAATAATACGCAACTCCAGATTTTCAAACTTATCTAAAAACACAATATAGTTTTGAGATATTTCATAAAAGGAGGAAAAATAAAGGCAAATGTCTAACATATTGAGATATGTTCAAATGTTTGTAATTTCAAAGTAATTTCGAAAGTAATCTGACCATCGGTCCGTAGATTTACAAACAACTTACATTAACTTAAAGTAACTTATACTAAGGACAACACACACACACACACACACACACACACACACAGACACACACACACACTCCCAAGGGAGAACTCGTACCTCCAACAGTAGCGGTCGCGTGATCCATAATGTGACGCTCCAGACCATACGACCATACCCGCGCGGATATTGAGTCATCCAAAAAATCAATTTCGTAATGAACGTTGTACAGGATCATATAGGAAAGAAAAATGTTGTGATATCACAATGTGGGAAAAATATCAGTTATCCCAGGGCATTTGCTAACATTTTTAATTTTTATTATGCAACTGATGCTAAAAATTACTGAATGAAAATTTAGAAATTCACCCACTCCAACAGTGCAGTTTTGTGAGACAATCGATCTATCCATATTTCTCAGTCCAGTGGACCCTAATGCATCCCTCAATACCGCCAATTCACTGGAAATACACTGAATTACAAGACCACATTGACGGAAGTCGTCTATGACATCAAACACTGTCATGAATTTATTTTCTCTGCTAACCACTTATATCATGTACAAGAGCTGAACTGTCGGTATCAAGTTATTCAAAAAATGTTTGTATCGTTGAAGACAGGTGTTCACCAGAGCAAACAAACTAACAAGGATGAGCAAAACAAAATTCTATCTGGTGTACCCGGTAGGCCTCTTGCAGGTCTTTCAACTGGACGCCCTCAAGCAACTATGCAACCAATAAAACTATTTTCAAAGAGTAAATATAATTTTCAAAGAGTAATTATTTTTCGCATTTCGCGTTGTATTCTTCAAATTATAAAATATCTATCACATCGCTATAAAAAGTGCCTAAAAACTTCCTCAGGTATAAATTAGTAACTGTACAAATATTTAAGTATCTGCGTCTTGTCGTTCGGACGTGATAAGCGTACATCCGATCGCCATGAAACCGTGCCTAATTCTTCCCCGGGTAGGCATCAGTAAATGTACAAATTTTAGCTCTTTATGTCTTGTGGTTCAGACTTGATAAACGTACACCGAACAGACATTCACATTAATAGATATAGATTATGGTGTATTGATGCTGAACTGGAACTTTCTCTGATTCCTTGGGGTTTTACTATTATTGTCTCTCTTGCGCTATATGTCTTTCTAAAGCGAAAGCTACGTCAGATGCTTTAATCCATTAGGAACATTCACGGTCAAAATTAAATCCTCTCAGAGGGCCACAATTCTGTAGATAGGGGCTTACAGCAGCAATCCGTAAACGTAACTAATCTGTGTCGAGTTATTGCTAGCTGCAAAGCTAAGCCGACAGCCAGGAGTGTAGCATAGAAAGCATTTTATTCGCTAATTCTATCCTTATTACGTTGTTAATCGCAAGACTGTAGCTCTGATGTGTGCGTCTAATCTGTCTTTTATTTCGTGTTTCCATCAGGGCCGTGGGCTCGGTAATATTTTTTGTTTTTCTTCGTGTTACTGCACCACTAACAACGGAATGCTACTCTGCTTCGCCGTTTTCTGCAGCCAATACTTTTTAGCTGCGCTGGTGTTTCCTTCTCCATCCTGTTTGCTAGTGGTATTACTAGATGCGTGAGAACATTGCAATTTTCAAATAAATAAATATTCCCGGAGCAGATCCAGCTTCAACGTATCACAAATAATAAAGGCGAAGTATATACTTCTGTCTTGCTGTGACACAAATTTTAAAATTCAGTGCAGAAATGTCAAACTAATGTTAGTCAGAAACGGTACACAAATGAAACAGCTGAGCGAAGGAGTTGCAGAAACGCATTAACCATGATATCATGAAAGTTATTATAATTTGGCCCTTAAAATTTCCGTTTAATTAATTTGTTTATGTAACCTCTTTCTTGTAACAACCTTACAGACAAGATTACTTGACAATAGAAGCTTTACGAGTTTCCCCTTAGACTATGAATTTAACATATCTTATAAAATAGGCTGTGTGTGTGTGTGTGTGTGTGTGTGTGTGTGTGTGTGTGTGTGTGTGTGTGTGTGTACGGATGTTCCACATCTCCTCCTAAACTACTGGACAGATTACAACCAAACTTGGTACACATGATCCTTACTATCAGCCAACAATCACTGTTGGGGTAAGAACCACCTACGACACATACGTAAGTCGTGAAAAACGGCCGCATCATGTGATAATATTCTACATATGCTCCTAAACTAATGGACCGATTTCAACCAAATTTGGTACAAATATCCTTTAAGGTCAGGTATCATTTTCTACGGTTGCAAACAGCACCTACGATAGTAGTTCTTACGATATCACGTCGTAAAAATGATATATGTCCCATGTGTGATAGCGTTATTTTATTCGTCAAATATTTGAGAATGAGAGCACTTAGTGGCTTGCAGTATATTGTAAACATAATTTCAAATCTTTACGAAACTTTTTCTTGCTGACAACCCCAACGAAATGATGAAATGAAGAAAGTTTATCGCTTACTACTTTTCTGATATTCACGATGTATATTTACGACATTTGGCCTAACGTTACAAGTTATTCCTTCTACACTGTAAATTTTATACGCCAGACAATTCACAGACAGTACACATACATACTACTGAATGTTCATACGATATTATATCACAGTTCGACATATAGTTCATGCGATATGAAGTCACAAACAATTTGGTTCATGAACAACCGCATCATCATGCATGAGGTTTCGATTTATTACGTCTTTACTGCTAACACCATTCACGATACATTTTGCAGACATTAGGCACATATAGATTTTAATCTGCCAGGAAGTTTCATAGAAGATGATATTCTAGAGCAGGTTGAGAGCTTCTGTTATTTGAGGAGCACAATCACTGACGACAATAAATGTATCACAGATATAGAGAGATGAATAGCCATGGCAAAACATTGCTTTCCAAAATAAAAGAAATTTACTAACAGACAATCATATAAGCCTAGAAAGTAGGAAAAAGTTTGCCAATACTTTTGTTTGGAGTGTCTTAATATACGGATGTGAAGCGTGGACTTTGGGAAAGGCAGAGAATAAAAGACTGGAAGCAATGGAATGTGGATATGGAGAAGAATGACGAAAACAAGCTGGGTAGATAGGAAAAGTAATGAACAGGTCTTAAGACAAGTGAATGAGAACAGAACTCTGCTAAATTATAAAGGAAGAAGAAAATAAAAAATGATAGGGCACATAATAAGACACAACCAGTTCCCAAAGAATGTATTTGAAGGAAAAGTTTTAGGGAAAAAACCAAGAGGCAGGCCAAGAGCAACGTATTTTAATAACATCAAAGAAGATATGGGGATAAAATCGTATGAAGAATTGAAGAGGATGACAAAGGAGAGAGGGACTTGGCTAAATCGACAAGGCATAGCCTTTCGTTTATGATGATGATTATAATTAAACATTTCAATCCATTCCATGGAGGTGGCTGGTGCAGCAACAGTGGTGAATGAATGAATCAGTCAATAAACAATTGAAGTATGCTTCTATATTTAGAACAGAACACTATAAAATAAATGCTTGCTTAAGTAGGTGGCTGAGAATTCCGTTAATGGCTTAAAAGAAATATTAGCAGACACGCATTTATCTCCCTTTCACTTGACGGAAAATGGAATTAGGTTTGAGTCTTCGAGGAAATAAATTAACTAAACAGTCAAAGATAGCAATATTTTATTTTTAAAATGTCCGGTTTCGGCAGAAATCTTTTGCCATCTTCAGATATAATCCACCATTTTGCTGTTACTTGTGGTCTTGAGCAGCGAATTTCCGTCGCTGCCAATAAACTGCTCACTGTGACTGAACGTCGCTGCTGACGTCCACCAGTAACAGCCAAATGGTGGATTATATCTGAAGATGGCAAAAGATTTTTTGCCGAAACCGATCATTTAAAAAAAAAAAAAAAATTGCGATCTTAGACTGTTTAATTATTTTATCTTGTTGTAACAGATCGCTGAACAACCGCAACAATGTTTTCTAAAATTATTAACCTTCAAGGAAAGTTTTCAATAAAGAATTACATGATGGTTCTACAGGGTGTTACAAAAAGGTTCGGCTAAACTTTCAGCAAAAATTCCTCACACACAAAGAAAGAAAATGTGTTACGTGGACATGTGTCCGGAAACGCTTAATTCCATTTTACAGCTCATTTTAGTATTTCTCTTCAAATGTGATGAGGCTTCACTGCAACGTGATCAAATTGTAAATTTTCACAATCAACATGTGTGGGCTGACGAGAATTCGCACGCAATTGTGCAACGACGTCATCAACACAGATTTTCTGTGAACGTTTGGGCAGGAATTGTTGGTGATGTCTCGATTAGGCCTCACGTTTTTCCACCTACGCTCACTGCAGCACGTTATCATGATTTCATACGGGATACTCTACCTGTGCTGCTAGAACATGTGCCTTTACAAGTACGACACAACATGTGGTTCATGCACGATGGAGCTCCTGCACATTTCAGTCGACGTGTCCGTACGCTTCTCAACAACAGATTCGGTGACCGATGGATTGGTAGAGGCGGACCAATTCCATGGCCTCCACGCTCTCCTGACCTCAACCCTCTTTTCTTTCATTTATGGAGGCATTTGAAAGCTCTTGTCTACGCAACCCCGGTACCAAATGTAGAGACTCTTCGTGCTCGTATTGTGGACGGCTGTGATACGATACGTCATT
Source organism: Locusta migratoria (assembly GCA_026315105.1). Lineage (NCBI taxonomy): Eukaryota > Metazoa > Arthropoda > Insecta > Orthoptera > Acrididae > Locusta > Locusta migratoria. The sequence goes on from CM048749.1 coordinate 213,457,234, forward strand.
CTCCAGGGCTCCATCAGCGATTCCATGCTACGGAGGGTGGATGCATGTATCGTCGCTAACGCAGGACATTTTGAACATTTCCTGTAACAAAGTGTTTGAAGTCACGCCGGTACGTTCTGTAGCTGTGTGTTTCCATTCCACGATTAATGTGAGTTGAAGAGAAGTAATAAAATGAGCTCTAACATGGAAATTAAGCGTTTCCGGACACATGTCCACATAACATATTTTCTTTGTTTGTGCGTGAGGAATGTTTCCTGAAAGTTTTGGCCGTACCTTTTTGAAACACCCTGTATAAGGGCGCCTTCATCAACATTGACAATACTGCCCTTTTAAAGTTTTGTCTATAAACAAATTTCTTATAAATATGGAAATAAAGCAAACTGTTACCACAAACACACTTGCACACACATAACAAGAAGCAAATAACGCTCGATGCCATAGTCAGAGAAAGTCTAAACTAAATGAAGGCTGCTCATCTGATTACTAATGAAAGGTACAACGGGAAAATGTCTACAGGGGGTATGTTTAAACGGTTCTATATCATTTTATTTCCTCTTCCATGTTGCCATGGATGACGCACAACAGTTTGCGTCTCTACTGCAATGAAATTGAACGCTAGGGTTGTAGTAACTCACCACTGCACTGTGTGAAGAGTAGAAAATTCAAAAGTTCACCAACCTGACGTCTCCTATAGATGTCGTCCCCACACAGATGATAGCGCGAGTTCTTGAGGGGAGGCTGAAATTCTTAAATATTGGCGGGAACTGATATAATTACGAAATATTACTTAAGTTCTTTTTTGATGCCATCTAGTTTATTTAAAGAATACAGAAAACTAGCAAACTGCATAATAACATCTACTTGACACACATTGTCTTAACTGAAAATGTAACAAAAGTCATTTCGCATTGTTCTAAACTCATTAATCTATGCGAAGTGACCGCCTACTTATGCGACATGTTACTCCTCCGAGTGCGTGTTCTGAATTGTGTGACGGCTCGATGCAAGGCTGCCTTCGCTCCTGTTTGGCGCCCAAACATGGCCGCCGTGCATCGTTCGTCTTAAATTAATTGTTTTCTCCTTAATATTGCAATCTATATCTATAAATGTGAATGTCTGTTCGGTGTACGTTTATCGCGTCTGAACTACAAGACATAAACACCTAAAAATTTGTAAGTTACTAATGTCTACCCGGGGAAGGCTTTACGCACGGTTTTATGGCGATCGGATAGCTATTTATCTATATACATTAAAGTGAATGTCTGTTCGGTATACGCTTATCACGTCCGGACGACAAGACGCAGATACTAAAAATATTTGTACAGTTACTAATCTATACCTGAGGAAGGTTTTAGGCACGGTTTTAAAGCGATGTGATAAATATTTTGTAATTTGAAGAATATAACGCGAAATGCAAAACAATAATTACTGTTTGAAAATTATATTTACTCTTTAAAAATGGTTTCATTGGTTGCATTGTTGCTTGAGGGTTGATAATGATAGAAGGGTGGAGTATACTGGGATGGAAAGTTATCAGTGTATATAAAATTCTACGCGTGTGTGTGTGTTTTAATATTTCGCGTTTCAGCGAAAACTACAGAACGCAAACGAATAGTCTGTGTATAATTGTTGTCCGAAGTCTCCCGTTGTACACCATAGCAGTTCCATGCCGATAGCTATAAGGGGGTGGAAGATATGGTTGTTGAAAGTCGTCATATTATTAAAAAATTCGGACTGAAGGCCAGCGATGACGTTTTCGAGTCTATAGCAAGGAGGTTACTTACAGCGAAACATGATGCCACAGATCATATCTTTGGTCTTTGCATGCTACAATGTCTTCAGCTCTTTCTCTGAAACGATAAGCATACGAATAAGAAAATATAAGAATAAATAAATAAAGCAGTAAAACAGAAATTTCTTTTATACATCTCTTTAAAAAAATCTATTTGACGTTTCGCGCATTACACCAAGTGATCGATGTGTGATATTATTGTTGAATTTCGTGATTTGATCTACACTACTTACTTTACATGATTCTATTTTTTTATTTGAAAGTTGATTAAAAATGTTTGTTTCTAAAGAAGGTATTGTATTTCATTTCATCCTTCAAAACCAGTCTCATAGCAAAGATAGCTTATCTATCATAATCAACCAACACGCGAGCTGAGCCGCGGTTTTAAGCTAGTAGTTAATAAATGTTATGTAGTCAGGGCGTAGATTGGCTTTGAGAGGTTTTCTGACTTGGATTTCACATGGAATAAATGAATAGTTTATTATTAACAAAAATGATCGCGTTTTGGCCAATCGGCGTCCAATGCCTGCCGCTCGGGGACTTCCCTAGTATTCGGGGAAGCTTGTCAGTGCTCTTTCCCATGAGAACCCGACCTATTGTGCCACCTGTCGTGGTTCTCACCAGCTTTTACCATCTATCGCCTACTGGTCCTAACCGGCTGCACTGAAGCAATACTCCGATCTTAATATGATGGCTTTAAGCCGGAAATATTACAAAAGGGACTCGGCGCTGCGCTACCATATCAGGACGATGAACGACTCCTAGTTTAGAACAGGTATTGTACATAACTATTCGAATTATGAAACTTTTCACTTGCAAGTTAATATGATTCATTCTAAAATCGTTTTCTTGAAAGCCTGCGACTGTGATACCAGTGGATTGGTTTATAAATGAAAATACTGCTACCAATCATAACTTTTTTATTGATCTAGCATGACGGTTTTCGATAAATAATTCCCTTTTTCAAGTGCGTTTTTGTGTTACTGTGACTTTATCAGTCCACTATTTGAGAAGGAGAGACTTAGTGACTAGCAACAAACTTTAAACATAATTTCAAACCTTTGACAAACTTTTCCTCGCTGACAACCATAGCAAAATGATGAATGGAAAAAAGTTTCTCGCTTACTACATTTTCGGTGTTCATGCAGTAAAATTACGGCGTTCGGTATGACGCTAAAATTTCTTACTAGTACACTATTAATTATATTCGTGAGAAATCTTAAAGACAGTATGCCGGCCGCGGTGGCCGAGGTGACTGAGGCGCTCCAGTCACGGTCTGCACGGCCACTACGGTCGGGGGTTCGAATCCCCCCTCGGGCATGGATATTTGTGCTGTCCTAGTTCGTAAGTAATTCATAAGTAGTTTGTAAGTTTAGGGACTGATGACCCCGTAGTTAAGTCCCATAGACTATACAAACATTTGAACATTTTATTTCCAATGTTTTAGGTGTGGGAATGCCTGCTTCGTTCTGCCGTCCTTCGGTTTCCTTGTGGTTCATTCGTGGCACCGGCTTCTCACCTGAGTAGATTAAGAACCACTAGGTTAGACTACATTAGATTAAATTAATACTTGTTCCATAGATAATATATACGACATTTCGTAATGATGTGGAACGTGTCTACACATGACAATCAATATGTTTAAGATTTTTTTATTTACATGTTTTTTTTTATTTATTTATTTTTTAATTCTTTTAATTTTTAAGTTTTATCTAAAAATTCATATACATTGTAGAAGGCGGTGCCATTCAGAAATTCCGTTAATTTCTTTTGAAATACTAGTTGCCTATCTGTCAGGTTTTGATGCTACTCGGTAAGTGACTGAAGACTTTTGTGGCAGCATAATTCACTCCTTTGCCAAAGTTAGATTTAACCTCGAATAGTGAAAATCACCCTTTCTCCTAGTGTTGTAGCTATGCACACTGCTATTACTTTTGAATTGAGTCGGATTGTTAATAACAAATTTCATGAGTGAATATATATATTGTGAAGCTACAGTGACGATCCCTATATCCCTGAATAAATATCTGCAGGGTGATCTTGGGTGGGCTCCAGCAATTATTCTGATTACACGCTTTTGTGCAATGAATACTATTTTACCCAATGTTGACTTGCCCCAGAATATTATCCCATATGTAAGCAGTGAATGAAAACAGGCATAGTAAGCTAATTTACTGAGATGTATATCACCAAATTTTGCAATGACCCTGATAGCATACGTAGCTGAACTCAAACGTTTCAAGAGATCTTCAATATGTTTCTTCCAATTCAATCCCTCGTCAATGCAAACACCTAAAAATTTTGAATATTCTATGAAACTGTATATACTGGGTTTTATCGAAATTTAATGAGAGTCCATTTGTAGAAAACCACTTAATAACTTTCTGAAAGATATCCTTTACAATTCCATCAGTTAATTCCTGTTTGTCAGGTGTGATAGCTATACTTGTATCGTCAGCAAAAAGAACTAGCTTAGCATCTTCGCGAATATAGAATGGTAAGTCATTAATGTATATTAAGAATAGCAAAGGACCCAAGACCGAACCATGTGGGACCACATTTTTGATAACTCCCCAGTTAGAGGAATTAAATGTTTCATCTATATCATGAGAACTGATTATTTCAACTTTCTGCACTCTTCCAGTTTGTATGATTTAAACCATTTATGCACTGTCCCTCTCATACCGTCCCTCTCAGGAGTCGCGACCCACAGTTTGGAACCGTCTTCCTACTATGTCCGACGACTGCTCTGTTCGGTCTCCTCGTTTCTCAACCACAGCGCAGGCTGGAGGTGCTATGGCAGAACTCAAATTTCAAACGAGAATTCAACCACCGATCAATGGAAACCGCCGCATGTGACAAGGAAAGAACTTCCTGAAGATGGCGTTTCGCGACTGCCTGCTTCCATGTCACAGTAAGTTGAAGAGTATATTCGTGCCCATGGAGATCACGCTCTTTACTGACGATGATGGGCGCTACATCTCTACATCTGCTTGCAACAACAGTGGAATGCCCGATAAGCGACCAAAATTATAATCACTCTTTAATTCATGGAGTCGACGTCACGTAATTTATTAAGTCAATGCTCTCAAGAACAATTATTATCTGCGCATTTAAAGATTCTATTCTGGGATTTCCTTCTCTCGCTCTCTCTTGCTGGAAAATCTTTATGAAAGCATCTCTCTTTCGTACTCGTTTTACTTTAAATATATAGCTTTAATTTTTCCAGTAGGGTCATCGAAGTATCTAACATTGTTCTTATTATCACTCCTGAACTCATCCTGTGAATTATTTATTTCGATATGGATTTGTGTACTATTAATTTGTAGACTAATTTTCTTATAGCCGACGCAGCATTTCAGCATATGTATGTTACGAAATCTTCTTCTTTATCGTAGCCTTGTCCCACGTCACGTAGGGTCGGCGTTGCTCTTCTGGATCCTTCTCCTCCACAATACTCTATTAACTGCTTCTTCCTTCTTCCATCCTTTCTCCCTTAGGTCTCCCGCTATCTTATCCTTCCACCTCATCTTCGGTTTTTCTCTCCTTCTCACTCCTTCAATCTTTATATCTTCAACTCTGTTTCCGATATATACCTTCCCTTTTCTCTGCAAATGTCCGTACTACCTTAGTCTACTCTCTTGTATTTTTTTCCCCATGGGTCCCACTTTAACAACTCCTCTAATAAATTTATTTCTAATTCTGTCCTTTCTTGTTACCCCACACATCCACCTCAGCATCTTCATTTCTGCTACTTCCATCTTCCTTTCCTGCGCTACTGTGATTGGCCATGTCTCTGCCCCGTATATCATAGCAGGCCTTACCACCGACTTATACACTTTCCCTTTCAACCCATTGCTCACCTTCTTGTCACACAACACCCCGCTCATTTTCCTCCAGTTGATCCAACCACAGTTTATTCGGTGCTGTACCTCGTTTTCCAGTCAACCGTCCCTCTGCATGTACGACCCCAGGTGTTAAAATTTACAGACCTATTTTAGTTCCTCCTCCTAGATCTTTCAAGACCTTATCTGCCCATTCTTCAGTGTTAAATATTCTGAATTCGTCCAGCAAATTTTCATCCCTCTTTCTCCTAGGGCTTTCCTCCAGCCCTCGAGCTTTTCTTCAAATCTATCGATGCTCTACGCACAAAAAAAAAAAAAAAAAAAAAAAAAAAAAAAACCACACATCATTCGCAAACATCATATTCCATGGCGCTTCCTTTTTCACATCTTTCACCAGCCCATCCATAATCAGGACAAAGAGGTCAGGGCGGTGGAGTAGCCGAGCGGTCTAAAGCGTCTCGCTGCGGAGCGCGCGGTTGCTCGCCGTGGAGGTTCGAGTCCTCCCTGGAGCATGGATGTGTGTGTTTGTCCCATGGTTAGTTTATCTAGGTTTAAGTAGTTTGTAAGCTACGGACTGATGACCACGCAGTTTGGTCCGATAGAATTACAAATATTTGAACATTTGAGGTAAGGGCTAACTGGATACTCCTTTGTCACGCCCACACTACTTCTGACCTGTGTCATTGCTCCTCTGTACATTTCCTTCACTAACCTCACTTACTTTGCTGGCACGCACTGCTCTCTCATGCTTCTCCATATTTCGTCCCTACTAAATCCTAATGGCTAATTACTTTCCGAGTACTGTGTCGTTCCTGCGAGCATGATTTTAATATTTATTTAACCCCAGCAGTGATAAGGAATTTATTTAATTATTCAAGCCCAGGAACATAATTACATATTTACGAGGTTTCCGAGCCGCTTCGCATTCTCAATTCCCTGAATACAACGTTAGACTCATGTTCTATCAGCCCTTGCTGTTTCATCTCAGTACCTGGCAGTAGTAATGACAAAACTCACATATTATGATTTTCGAGGAGAATCACCGATGTAACAGACTATTTTAGCGAGCAATCTTGTACATTAACTGTTCTTTAGTGCTGTAGCCCCCAAAGTAAGTTGAAACAATTCGTTGACATACGAAACCCAATGCGTGAATTCGACGTAACAATACACTCATTTTCCTCACAGTTTCTGACGTTTACGGTTTCAGGAAAGCGAGTGAGGCTTTTTATTTTCACGATTTTTAGAACCTTCTACAGTCTGTTGTTCTGTGCATCACAACTGCTATGCGATGGTTCGAGGACGACATTGATCGCCATTATAAGATCAATTCTCGCTAATGCTTGAAGGCTACAGATATTTAAGTGAAAGTCAGTTAGCATATGTCCAAGAACTGTGCTACTAGGAATGGAGACACACGTTAAGACGTAACGACGCCAAGTCCGTAGTGAAGTCACTTCCTCTGAATTTCGCCTTACGCGCAACGCAACGAGCGTCATTGTTCAAGGTCTTTTACGCGGAAGGCTGGGCCCTCCGCTTCCAGAAGTCCTTGCTGCAGGTACACTCCGTGATGTCAACATCAGACTCTTAATTCTGCAACTAATTCTGCTGGCATTCTCGATAGATGAAGCTGTTTTTTACTTCACCTGGTCTTGTGTAGTTCGCGAACGAACTATTTCGGAAGAGCGCTCCCACAGGCAAACTACGCGAACTAGTTCGCTGATCCCTCGCCTCTTAGTTCGTCCGCTTCTTTTCCGAAGACTGACGGGGAACAGCGAGAGGACGCGAGAGCGCGCAGAATCGCGTGATTCCCTTCTGCCAGTTACCTTCATTTCGAGGTGAGATGCAGCTCAGATTTAGTTTCATAGTTCACTGCCACAAGAAATCTATTTAAAAAATAAAGTACTACGAGTACTCTGTATGGAAATTAGTTGAATACCATTCTATCACCCGTTCGTGTAAATAACTGGTTTATTTGCCTAAGTATTTGATGTCTAATTGCCCAAAAATATGGGTAATAGCACACGCTTTGGCAACACTGATTCAGTATATAAAAAAAACTGTCATAAAAAAGAGCTCTTTTAGTAGCGGTAGCAAAACCCAAAAACAGCGGACGAACTAGGAGCAGCGAACGAACCAGGAGCAGCGGACGATTATGCGAAACGTATCTCGCTTCATAGTTCGTTGGATTCTTTTCCGAAGACCGACGGGCAATAGCGAGAGGGCGCGTAGCAGAATTAAAAAGCACATGTTTGCCTTCTGCTGATGAGTCATTTCGAGGTGAGCGTCTGCCTGCTAGATTACATAGTTCAGTGCTACAAAATTTCTGTTTTGATGTGTTCTGCACTCAGTAATATCTGACTAATAAATTCCATAATGCCGAGATAACTCTAAACTTAAACGCGAGAAATTGTACACAAACTGTTTCTTTTGGTTTGCGTGATATCATTAGCGGCTCAAGCAGCAAGCGCATGAAGCAGCTAGGTGGGGGAACTTCCCCCTCCACCTGCACGCGCAGACCACGCCGCTCAGCCGTCACTGGGAGCGGACGAGCCGCGAACTTAAGTGAGCGCTCCCGATCGCGAACTATTAGGAGTAAATCTACCTGGTAGCTCTATATTTTGGCCACAGCTTACTTTTAAAGACGTTTTGAAAACACAAGAACCTATTGACAGAAGTTATGGCAGTGAAGTGGTAGTACAAGTCATTAGGTTGCCATGGTGAAATGAAAAATGACCTATCGGGTTTGGGACTTGTCCATGACTAGAACGCCTCTGATACGTACCTCAATGCGGACTGTCCAAATGTATGTAGAACGAATAATAATGTTCTTCTAGGGTCTACAGCCGGATGACATCGTCAACTTGACACAGCATTTCGACAGACCAACTGGCTGCCATCTTCAAGTGAGTACGCCGAATGGCTCTATGGACGTCGTTTCTTAAGCCAACCTGTTTTTGGAGATACGTGTATGACATTTTTTATGGAGTGACCTCATTGAATCGATGCTTTAAATCATTTTTAGATCATTTTAATTGTTTCCATCCCAGTATTAAGTTGACGATGGAGGCTGAGAAAGATGGAAAACTTCCTTTTCTGGACATCTTGGTTCACCAGAAGGATGCTGGGACTTCATATTGCAATCCCATTCATACCGATCTTTACCTTCATGCGACAAGCTGTCATCCGCCACACCAATACATTGGGGTCTGGCGTACCCTAGTGAAAAGAAAGTATGCCATCTCCGATCCAGAACATTTTAGTGAAGAAGTGGAGCATCTTAAGGTTGTCTTTAAACAGAATGGGTACACTGCTCAACAAATTTGCTGCGTGCTTCAGTTTGGACCACCAGGTGAACCATTAGAGGACACTTACAAATATGTTGCTGTTTTGGCTTTCGCCGGGAATATATCCTCGAAAATTCCAAGATTTGACGGCACCCATGATATACTGCCGTGTCTGTTCTAAGCGGCGGCGGATCTCAAATGTTTTCGATGCCTACCTACTACTCTTAGTAGAGGTGTCAAACAAAGGGATGACATGAGCGTAAGGCGGGGTGCAATAACCTTCCCATAGTTGAGTTGCGCTGAATGGAAATGAAATTTGTAGCCAGTTAGCCAATGTGAAATCATAAACGTACCTTCAACTTCAAATAACTTTGTAAACATTTATTTATTTATTTATTTCATATGCGGACGAGTTAGTTGTAATGGCCGATTCAATTGAAAGTTTGCAAACTAATATTACAGAGCTCGGTCAGAGTTGCAAGGTCTATGATATGAAGGTCAGCATCTCCAAACCGAAAGTAATGTCAGTGGGAAAGAGATTTAAGCAGATTGACTGCGAAATAGGAGGAACAAAGTTAGAACAGGTAGACAGTTTCAAGTACTTAGGATGTATTTTCTCACAGGATGGCAACATAATGTAAGAACTGGAATCGAGGTGCAGCAAAGCTAATGCAGTGAGTGCTCAGCTAAGATCCACTCTCTTCGGCAAGAAGGAAGTAAGTACCAAGACTAAGTTAGCGGTGTACCGCACTATCTTTCGACCAACTTTGCTGTATAGGAGTGAAAGTTGGGTGGATACAGGTTACCTTATTCATAAGGTAGAGGTTACAGATATGAAATTAGCAAGAATGATTGCAGGTACTAAGAGATGGGAACAATGGCAGAAGGATGTCCATAATGAGGAAATCAAAGAAAAACTGGGAATGAACACCATAGATGAAGCAGTTAGAGCGAACAGACGGAGATGGTGGGGTCATGTTACGCGCATGGGGGAAGCAAGGTTACCTAAGAGACTCATGAGCTCGGCAGCGGAGGGTAAGAAATGTTTGTATAGTCTATGGGACTTAACTACGGGGTCATCAGTCCCTAAACTTACAAACTACTTATGAACTACTTACGAACTAGGACGGCACAAATATCCATGCCCGAGGGGGGATTCGAACCCCCGACCGTAGTGGCCGTGCAGACCGTGACTGGAGCGCCTTAGTCTCCTCGGCCACCGCGGCCGGCGGACGGTAAGAGGAATCGTGGTAGACCAAGATTCGGTGCAGAATGATTTTGAAGTAAAAGGCATAACATCAGACGAGGCATCAATGTTAGCACTGAACAGGGGATCATGGAGAAATTTTATTAGAGGTAATAAGCTCCAGACTGAACACTGAAAGTCATAATCAGTCTCGAATGATGATGATGATTATTTATTTACTATTTTTCAGGTATACATCCATTTGTATAAGGGCTGTATGTCTGTAAGCTCTTTTGGGAAACAATTAGTAGTAAAGAACTAATAGATTGGGGTATGATGTGGCGGTTTTCCAAGAACGTTAATGTTTATGTGCTCATATCTCATGAACTACGTGTCGTACTGTGATAGAATTTAGAAGGTATATTCAAATATATGTGTGTACTGTCTGTAAAATTTCCTGCGACTACAATTTGTAGTGTACAAATTATGAACTGTAACGTTATACAGAATGCCGTAGTTTTACTCCGTAAACAGCGGAAAAATAGTAAGCGAGCAACTTTTTTCCTTTCATCATTTTGCTAGGGTTTTATTCGAGAAAAGTTTATTGAAGGTTTGAAATTATGTTTAAAGTTTGTTGCAAGTCGCTAAGTACTCTAATTCTCATTTAGCGTACTTATAAAGTCTCGCAGTATTATGTGGCAGTTTAAGCGATTCCTATGGTTTATGATGTCATATTTTCTGAACCATGCGTTGTATGTGATTCTTAACCCTGCAGCAATTGTTACCTCACGGTAAGGAATGCGTGTACCAAATTTGGTTGTAATCGGTCCAGTGGTTTAAGAGAAAATGAGGAGCATTGTCGTTAAATGCAGCAGTTCTTTGCTGACGTCTTATCTCGTGAACTATGTATCGTATGTGATTCAATCCTCATGGATTGAAGCTTACGTGAGAAAAATTTCATAAAGTTTGGAACTAAACTGTAGATTTGTATGCAAGGCGTACACACAAACAAAGGTGATGAATTTGTCCTTATATCTGCAATTGTTTATGATCTTGTTAAAGTATTTGTGATACAAATTATAATTTTATTAAAAACATGTTACATTACCTTGAAAGTGGGCATGAAACTGTTCTGTACAATATCCGTTGCTCCAAACGACATCATTTGAAAGCAATCGTTATATTTTTGGATGTTGACCAAGTCATTTTCCATCCCAAAAACTAATGCGTGTAATGGATCAGGTGGTGGGACGAATTGTGGCAATTTTACTTTACCACCAGCACAACACAATCCTGCAGATTCATCGCTGTATTTTAAACCTTTACAATGCTGACAAATGATTGACATTTCCCCAATTTTTACAGATTTGTCAGCACTATAATCTATTTCCGGACCTCAAGAGAATGATTCTCGCTGCAGGTTCACTGGAGCATTGCGTCTGTGGAATCGATCATTTTCATTTTCCCGCGCTAGCTGGTGCTGTGATCGATGTGCCAGAACTCGTTCCATTCTATACCCATCTACTTCATTGTAATTCACTCTAGAATGCAAATCTGCCGTATTAATACGACTGTTATAATTATCAGTCTCTCGCTGGTCATCAATGTGGTTAGCGCGTGAAGTAGCACATTTGATTGACTTCGACAACCTATGTTAGGTCTTTTTCTCCTCGGCATTGTAAACAGTATCAGATAATAATGTTTTCGTACACTAATAAAGATAACTATAATGGTGACAGAATGACAAATGAAGTTTAAATATTTTGTTTTTGGCGTTAGTTTCAAGGCACTTTGCAGTGACACTATATTCAGTGTGCACTTTGCATATATTTAGTGTATGTGTAACCTATGACAGTGACTTTCACAGTTCATATACGGGTTCAGATCGTGTAAAGCGAACTTTACTCTTTCAAAGTATATATGAACGCACCCAACACAACAACCAAGTCATTATTTTGATTTGAATCTAAATTTGAATGATTTGAATCTAAATTTTCCTCGCAATTTTTCCATATTTTATCACCGTTTAAACCTTCCATGAACTTCCCCGAATGTGACATGAATATTATCCCGAAATTGTGTCCGTGATTTGCCCACTCTTTCCGCCCACTATCGAGCCGATATTTAGCCTTTATAAAGCTACTGGGTCTAAAATATATATGATTTAAATTAATATGGTTTATATTACCGGCATACGAAGTTCAACGGGTCATCTAGTCGACCCAGCAATGCTTCGCAATTGTTAATATGTATGTACTCTTTCTTTGATTGTGCAAAATTTTATCGAAATCGTATGAATGATATCCGAAAGAAAAGGGTTCTTGCAGTTTTCCACAAATTTTCCTATTTTCTGGCCAACTACTCCAAACATTTACTTCTTTTTACCTTAAATTTCTTGCACAATATTTGGTTGTTTATCTGTTCAGTCCTCTAGGGTAGGGCCAGAGAGCAGTCATAAATGAATACTGTATATGTGGTTACTATTTTTGTGTTTACGTATATTATACAGTTACAGAAGATCGTTTAAGTACAACGAATTATTCTGAAACGGTGGTATAATAGCGTGTCCAACAGGTAGCCAATGCCCCAGATGTCCGTCTCGACATAGCTTTGTAGATGTATACCTCAGCGACGCTTTTCAGACAGGGAGACTAACCGCTGTTATGATTGCCCTATCACAGCTGCACCCATGTCGTCCGGTGACTGCAATAGGTACATGATTTTTAGATATATTACGTAATACGTCAGCGAAAATGCGTAACTATATGAGGATCTTCATTAAAAATCATTCACTTAACTCTCATATATGTAGCTATTCCGTCTGTCCTTATGTCACATAAATCACCAAAAATTCATATACATCTACACAGATACTCTGCAAATCACATTCAAGTGCCTGGCAGAGGGTTCATTAACCACTTTCATAACTTCTCTCTACCGTTCCATTCTCTAATAGCGCGCGGGAAGAAAAACACCTAAATCGATCCGTTTTCGATCTGATTTCTCTTATATTATTGGGATGGTCATGTCTCCCTAAGTAGGTGGGTGCTAGCAAAATATTTACACATTTAGATTGAAACGTGTCCATAGAAAATTATTTTTATAAGAAAATGTCTAATATTGTGCCTCCTGTTTTGTATCGAGTAACTTGCTTGCAAGAAAATGTATAATATCGCTTCTACTGTATGTATCGATATGTGTAAAGTTTCATCTCTGGCAAAGATCATGTATTGCATAGCATTGTAGCTCGCACTGAGAGAGAGAGTAGCACTAGTGGTTCAGCTCGCTTAGAGAGCGGTTGGGTTGTGTGTATGGCTCCGATGTAGAGCAGAGGCTGCTTTGCCAGCAAGTCAGAAGTTGTATTATGTAGGTAATGTAATGCTGTTTATCAATAATAAGTAACTTAACCCTGTTTCATATTTCATTTACGTAGTTAGAAAATTAACCCACTTCCTTCATTTGATAATTACTTGATTTAGTGGAGTGTTGATTTGAATAACATTATTGAACATATTTCATTATTGGTGCGATAGTAAGATAATAGTTGATTTGGATTTCAGTAATAACTGATCGACATTAATTCTCACAGTCAAGCATTAAGAAAGTGATTTGTGGTTTTTCTTATATCTTTCTCGCAGTCAAAATTTTTGAGTATAGTCAGTGTCTGTTTCAAAAGGTTACATGTCACAGTTGTTTACTTAAAAGATCCGTTGCGCACAAAATCAATTTAATGCACTGTTTCTTATACATTAAGATCAGGGCCATAATTAAACCAAATAGCTGAGTTAATGAACAATTTATTGTCTGATTTAACGAAAGGTTCAACATTACAAAACACGCGTACAGTTTTTATCTGGCGCCCTTTCTGCCAGGATAGTTCACAAACAGGATCGTGACGTAGTTAGATACGTAGTCTTATTTCAGTTAGTTTGTCTTTTCCACTAACCAACTTACCTTTTGGCTCTTAATTTAATTTTTGTAGCACCATCCTCTGTTGTAGCAACAGTAGCATAGTAATTGTTTCTGTAGTCTGTTACTTACCATTCTTGAGATTGTGTAGTATTGTTTATAGTAGATGAATTGAGTATACAAATAATTGCATTACTACTGAACAAGCCTCTCTTTTATATTGTCTGATGTTTGTTGTGATGAAAGTTCTAGTACCGCGGAACTCGTGTGATAATTAACGGTTTGCGTAATCTCGATTGTGATTGTATGTTGCACTAGCCCGATTCAACCTATTGTTCTCTCATAATTACTGTGTGTAATTTTCAAAAAAATTAGCAGTAGGTGAAAATAAATATTATTGGTCACTTTACTGCAAAATTCTGTTAACAATGTCGAAGAATAGGAGAGTTCGCGCTGATGCTAAAACTGCTTCCGAAAATGAGACCTTGAATGATACAAGGAGAGAAGAAGAATTTTTACAAGAGCCTTCTCACTTCACTAATACAAATACGACACTAAATACCGTGTCCGAAAACGCGGAACAGATTAGTTCGGGAACAGACAATATGGATAATGACAAAGTACAGGATTTGACAATACAGAATTCCGATTCTTGTAATGTGGTTGCGGAAAATAATGCATCGGTTCCGCCTAGCTCTGCTACAAAAAATACTTGTGCGACGGTTATGGAAAACGTATTACCAAATGATTTCATGCAAATTTTATTGTCACAGCTCTCTAAATTAAATGAGAATAGTCAATTACAATCTCAGGAATTTCAGAAATTAAATGAAAAACTTGAGAATAGTCAATTACAATCTCAGAAATTAAATGAAAAACTTGAGGAACAATTTCAGAAATTAAATGAAAAACTTGAGAAAATTGAACAAACGTGCGATTCGAGGTTTGTGAGTATTCAAAGTAGTTTTAATAAGATAAACGAGGACAACAATCGGTTCAGGGAACAACTGCTCAATACTTTCAAACGTGAATCTCAGCAAATAAGACAAGATATTCGCGACGAGATTAACCCGGTAATGGAAAGCCTTGCGTCACGAGTCGAAAATATGGAAACTACTGAACTCGCTCAATTGAAGCAACAGAGTAATCTAGTTGTTGAAAAGTTGCAGAACTTCCAGTCAGTCACGACGGAACAGATCAATAAAATAAATAAACAGTTTGAAGATATTACTGTTAAGATTACCCAAATTAGTGATAACACTGACAAAAGTTCGGATGTAACGCATCCTACCCCGTTTAATGAAACTAATGAATATCTCGCCCTTGACCGTTTCAAACAAGGTCAAATGACCATTAATCAGCAATACAAGGCTGAGGTCAGCAAATTAGATGATCGCGTGGCGCGAATAGAGAGCAAATTTGACCACACTTGTGGAAATCCATACGAAGATGTGGAAGAAAATTTGAACGAAAATGACAATGATGATTCGAGCCAAGTAGGTCGCTTGGTACGTGAACGAAGTGTACCTCATAGTAACAACAATGAAGACGCAGTGCGTAGTTTACGCTCACTTACGCCGCACGGGCGAAAGGAAGCGTTTGACTACAAGCATTTCCTGACTGTACGTAAATTCAAGACATTTAAAAACTCTCCGAATGACTTGCACCCTAAAGAGTGGTTGCAGCAATTCGATTATTGTCTTCCCCCGAATTGGCCACTTGAGCACAGATTAGAATTTATATGTGGTTATCTGGAAGGCGAGCCAGCCACCAGAATGAGAGCTATTGCACAAGAGTGCTATAGCGAGAATCACTTCCGACGCTCATTTCTATCCGCATACTGGTCGGAAGCGGCACAAGACCGCGTTAAAAACAGTATTGCGACTTTCAAAACTTTTGAGCGATCAAATTTCTCGAGCCCTGTGGAATATTTCCAAAACTTAGTATACAAAAATCAATTTTTATCGGCACCTTACTGCCCTGCGGAATTAATCAGAATTTGTTTGAACAAATTGCCTCTACACTTGCGTCAAATTGCCATTGCGGCACGATGCAAGAATGATATTGAAGCCTTTAGAAATCTCTTACAAGACTTAGAAGAAGAAGACGAGGAAAATTCCTCGCGCAGTCGATATTTTGAAACAAACAGATATGATCGCCGGTCGCAACAAAGTCCGCCGCGTACTAAACGTTATTCAGAGCACGACGATAAACCAAAAAATAACTCTTTCACTAATGAATCTTACAAACAAAGTCGCGACAATGAGAACGGTGAGTTTCATGATCGTGACATTAACCGTGGAAGTTTTCGTGGCCACAACCGAGGTGGTGGTTTTGGCCGCGGAGGACGCTACAATAATTACTATCATAACAGCAATACTTCGAATGATACTAATTGGCGTGATAGACGCAATACTGATAGTGATCGCGAGACTGAAAATCACAACAATAACGCTGAGAAGCGTAGTCGGGAGGGCACACGCGATAATTCTCGTGATCGCCTTCCACGATACGAAAACACAAATCGGGCCCAAAGCAGATCGCATACCCCAGAAAGACAAGAGCAAAGCATTGAAATTCAGTAATTTTGCTGGGGTAGAGAGTCCATTAATCTGTTTTGGACACACCAAGTGGCGATTGGTGCCCCGTTCTCGAGCTGAGTGTCACTATTCTTCCGCTTTTCCTTAGTGCGCTCTATCTACCTCTTTTTCTCACTGTTACTTTTCTCTAACTCTGAATACTTATGCTCTGTGCTACGCTGGGATATTGTCATACGAAACTTTGATTATCTTGCAATTTGCATATAACGAACTCTGTGGCTGTGCAAGACAAATAAAATTAATGGAAATTTTTGATTGTGTAATCTAATCAAGTTCCTATGTTTCAGAAAATATCAGATTTTTCTTCTGTGTTACTAATTGCATAACTTACGAAGTTCTGAGCAAGTGAAGAAGATTTTGAGTTGACATGAGCATTTGGTAAGCCAAGAACATTATGGAGGATGATGAGTAAGGCAATACACAATATGTCATGGTGGTCTTTAAAATGCATTATTGTTTATGGATAAATGATGGTAAGGAAGGTATTGGTAACAGTCAAAGATGTTTGATAAATGTAATTATGTGGACGAGATTATACAATGATTATGAAGCAATTATGAGGAGAATCGCTATGTTGCTAATGATGACGAGATTATACAATGATTATGAAGCAATTATGAGGAGAATCGCTATGTTGCTAATGATGACGAGATTATACAATGATTATGAAGCAATTATGAGGAGAATCGCTATGTTGCTAATGATGCTATGTTCTGTTCTTTTCTTATGTGCTTACTCGCACTGCCCTTTTGTGTTTTCTCTTTGTGCTTATGTGCACCATTTTGTATGTTGATGCATTGTGCCTTCAATGGCATGTGTGATTGGTGAGATTCATATCCTTCTGATGATCTGTAATTATTTGTAATTATGTGTAATGAATATTTCTAATTATGCTTGCAGCTATGCGTATTGCTCTTGTAATCAAAGCTTACCGCTATGCTCACTAATTATATACCTAAGCCCTACCACTATGCTAATTAATTTTATAATGAAGCTCAATGACAATGTATGGTTATGCTTATACGTTCCACACAGCCATCTATCTTGCAAACTTGCAGCTATGCCATAAACTGCGCCTAGTTAAGTCTAGAAAGATAATGCACAGAAATATTTTGCTTTTGCTTACTACTATCTTCCAAATTTTATTGATGATCTTGTTGATGAAAATCTGCAGCTATGCCTAACGAATATTACGTCTGTGTTTATGTTATTGGATGATTTACTGTGATGTACATCTAGTACTGTGCCAAAATTTGCACTAATTGTTTTGTTTGACCCTACTGTTGACCCAGACAGACACAGACATGACCTGTTGACTTGAACCTCTTTTGATATTCTCACGAAACTACCCTGATGTGTTATACCTTAAGGCAATGAAATATGTAGCTCAGTTGAGACAAAAGCCTGGCCATGGCAACTGATGTAATTTAAGTGTTATAATTTGTGGTAATGTAATCACCATCATAGTGATATATATTAATTTAAAGAGATATGAACTAATGGTAATTGGAATGTCAATTTAAGTTATATCATGCCAAATTGATGACAAGCACCCTCAATGTATTTCATACGATTATGTGTTTGTAAAGCAATATGTACATAGTATGTAAAGCCTTGTGCTTATATGAAATGACACTAATGTTGTAGATACTCTAAAATAAGAATTAAATTACTCATTAGTATTCAAATGTATCCGTCTTCAAGACACTACTTGTAATGTAAAAATATGGTTTAATACCATGACCCCATTTGTACCACTTGAATTTGTGGGAAAATATTTCTGTAGATATGTTCTAATCAATGACTTTTCTTTCAGTCTAAACTGAAATATCATGACTATGTTACTAATTTGTGTGTAAAATGCTTTATTTCATGTACTTTGGACACGCATGGGAAGTGGCGATTTCGCACACGAGATTCCAGAATGCACACAGAACAATGGACGAGTTACTATACACCACTGATTTTGGGCCTTTTAATGAAGATGTTTGTTGGATGATGTTTGGCCACACAGTACTGTCCATTGCAGCCTTGGCCACCCACCACCAGTTTGCTCTAATTTTGGCTATGCTGATGCAGTCTGCTAATAGCTCTGTTGGTTGGAGCACACTTGGTTGTCGAATTGCATGGAGGAATACATCAGAACCTTTTCCCCATGACTTCCACTTCAATGCAACCAGCCAGCCCGCCTACAGTGTGGTGTAATCTTACAGTGTTTTGTGTTCGTGTGCAGACCTAAAATGAATGTTAGGAGCTAATGTGCTATTCGTGTGCATATACTATTCAGTGCCTCCCATTGCAAACGTTGTCCACAGGTTCATTACCAGTGTTTAGGTATATTTCATGGTTCTTTCACAGTCAGTGACCAAAATAAAATTGTGCTCTTGATAGATACATATACTTAGTCTGAAATGTCATTGTGCCTATTCGATTGACAAACGTTATATTGAAATCCTATTGTGCTGAAGCAGTAACATTATTTTGTACATGATCAGAAGCCTATGTAGTCAAAAATTTTACATGTATGTTCTAGCATCCATGAAAGTATAGCATTTTAAATGCATCACAGAATACAAAACTGACACTTTATCTTATACTAAGTGCACTAAAAATTTACATAGACTACATTGTGCACAAGATACAAATGTTCATTTTATGTTCCCAAAATACTGATCTCTTGTACAAAATGTAAACCCATGGAACTTACACTACTGTGTGTATTACTTGTAATTACCACATTTTCCTTAAAGAATGATGACATTAGTTAAAATATCTTTTGTAAAACTTTGTATATGTTCATGTTTATTATTGTATATTTTTTTTCCACTTGTGTATTACTTCTAGCTATCTCATTTTCTCCACTATATCATTTGTCAAACTATGTTTTCTGAAATTCTATATATATACTTATGTTTACCATTATGTATAATTGTCATATATTCCACTTATTGCTGATGTTCTGTAAATTTTGACATTTGCTTATGCCTGTCACACCCTGTACCTCTCCATGCATGACTTTTGATGGTACTGTTCTGTAAAATGGCATGTATTTATGACTGTCACATTTTTTTTTTTAATTTTCTATGTACTCCATCTGTTGTTTTGATCTTGTTATATTTTGGATGTCATTAATGGATTTTTGGACTTGATATTCAGTAATTTTGCTGGCTAGGCAATGCCATTGGCATCACCCACCCTACAAAATTTTAATAGGTAGGAGGGGGGTGATGAAACGTGTCCATAGAAAATTATTTTTATAAGAAAATGTCTAATATTGTGCCTCCTGTTTTGTATCGAGTAACTTGCTTGCAAGAAAATGTATAATATCGCTTCTACTGTATGTATCGATATGTGTAAAGTTTCATCTCTGGCAAAGATCATGTATTGCATAGCATTGTAGCTCGCACTGAGAGAGAGAGTAGCACTAGTGGTTCAGCTCGCTTAGAGAGCGGTTGGGTTGTGTGTATGGCTCCGATGTAGAGCAGAGGCTGCTTTGCCAGCAAGTCAGAAGTTGTATTATGTAGGTAATGTAATGCTGTTTATCAATAATAAGTAACTTAACCCTGTTTCATATTTCATTTACGTAGTTAGAAAATTAACCCACTTCCTTCATTTGATAATTACTTGATTTAGTGGAGTGTTGATTTGAATAACATTATTGAACATATTTCATTATTGGTGCGATAGTAAGATAATAGTTGATTTGGATTTCAATAATAACTGATCGACATTAATTCTCACAGTCAAGCATTAAGAAAGTGATTTGTGGTTTTTCTTATATCTTTCTCGCAGTCAAAATTTTTGAGTATAGTCAGTGTCTGTTTCAAAAGGTTACATGTCACAGTTGTTTACTTAAAAGATCCGTTGCGCACAAAATCAATTTAATGCACTGTTTCTTATACATTAAGATCAGGGCCATAATTAAACCAAATAGCTGAGTTAATGAACAATTTATTGTCTGATTTAACGAAAGGTTCAACATTACAAAACACGCGTACAGTTTTTAAGATGTAAAAGTAGGTAATTGAAACTTCGCAAACAGATCACGCCGCAATGAATAACGTCTTTCTTTTAATGATTTCCACCCCAATTTGTGCAACATTTCCGTGACGCTTTCCCCCCCCGTAAAGTGATAAAACAAAACGAGTTACCCTTCTCTGACCCTTCTCAAGGTCTTCCGTCAGTCCCACCTGGTGAGGGTCCCACAAGGGGCAACGGTACTCCAGGAGAGGATGTACAAGTGTGATGTAGGCAGTGTCTTTGGTGGAGATGGTGCATCTTCGAAGCGTTCTGCCAATGAAACGTAACCTTTGGTTCGCCTTCCCCACAATATTTTCTGTGTATTCTCTCCAGTCAAAATTGTTCGTTATTGCAACTCCTAGGTATTTGGTAGAATTTGCGATGTTAAGGTTTGACTGATTTATCGCGTAATTGAAGTTCAGCGGATTTCTTTTAGTGGTCGTGTGTATTACTTCACATTTTTCTTTAGTGTCAATTGTCAATTATCGCACCATGTAGAAATTTTGTCTAAATCGCTTTGCAGTTGCTTTTGATCCTCGGTTGACTTCACTAACCGATAAACGACAACATCATCCGCGAACAGTCTAAGGGAGCTATTCAGATTGTCTCCTAAATCGTTTATAAACACGAGAAAGAGTAGGGGACCTATAACGCTTTCCTGTGGAACGTCAGATATCATTTCTGTTTTACTCGATGACTTACCGTCAATTACAACGGTCTATGTCCTTTCTGATAGGAAATCGTGAATCCAATCGCACAATTGGGGAGATATCCCATAAGCACGCAATTTAATTAGAAGCCGCTTGTGGGGTACAGTGTCAAAAGCCTTCCGGAAATCCAGAAATACGGAATCGATTTGAGATCCCTTGTCGATGGCACTTAACACTTTATGTGAATAAAGGGCAAGCTGTGTTTTGCAAGAGCGATACTTTCTGAAATTAAGTAGCTAATGCAGTGATCTTCATCAAAAACTACTCTAATGTTCACAGTTTATCAAACAACAATCAAACTGTTTTTACAAATTTAAAATAATAGGGCTAATTTTTGCCAAGAAATTTCTTGTAATCTGTTCCTATTAGCAGTAGTAATAAAATTATGAATCCTTAATTGGTACGAGTACAGATTTCCCTATAGAAATGTTCTTAAAACTGGTAATTTATCTCTTCGTAGCAGAAACAATTTCTGTGCTTCCTACCTCTTCATCATGAAAATTCAAGAGAACTCGCGCAAAAGAAATCTTTCAGGGGGGCCGTCATTTCCGCGACAAATTCGCAGCACCTAGCAGGATCTTCCTTAACGTCCACACACAACTTTTCTGAATAATTCATACAATCGCAGTCTTTCCCTCTTCTTTTACCGGAAATTTAGGATCGATGTGTGAGTGTTTGTGTGTGTGTGCATACAAAGCTTGGTAAAGTGTTCGTGTATGTGGTATTCAGTGCGAGTCCTGAGACAATGAATTTAAATAAAAAAATCTGCAAGATGGCAGAAGATGAGTTAAGCATTTAGTAGTTAGTAGAAAGAATTTTTGGTGTGCAACCACCCAGCTCATTCACCACAGTGTTCAAATGTTGGTAAAGCTCATGGGACTTAACTGCGGAGTCATCAGTCCCTAAACTTACAAACTACTTATGAACTAACTGTACTAAGTACAAAACAAACATACATGCCCGAGGGAGGTTTCGAACCTCCGACGCGGGAGGCCGCGCGATCCGCAACGTGGCGCTCCAGACCGCTTGCTACTCCCGCGTGGCACTTTTTACAGTAGACACAATTTTTGTTCACGACAATCGTTCAAAGTTACAGCACATGTTATTCTCACCTACAATAATGGATGGCATATTTCAGCTAAACAGATTTTTAACAAAAACAAGTCTTCTGATCCGGATTGTATACCCATTAGATTTCTATCTGATTATGCTGAAGCGATAGCTCCTTACTTAACAGTCATATACAACCGCTCTCTCATAGAAGGATCTGTACCAAAAGATTGGAAAGTTGCACAGGTCACACCTATATTCAAGAAAGGCAGTAGGAGTAACCCACTAAACTACAGGCCTATTTCATTGACGTCAATTTGCAGCAGGGTTTTGGAACATATCCTGTATTCAAATATTATGAAATATCTCGAACAGAATGATCTATTGACCCAAGGTCAACACGGATTTAGAAAATATCGTTCATGCGAAACACAACTAGCTCTTTATTCACATGAAGTGATGGGTGATATCGACACGGGTTCGCAAATCGATTCCGTATTTCTTGATTTCCAGAAAGGTTTCGACACCGTACCTCACAAACGGATTTTATTCAAATTGCGTGGTTATGGTATATCGCCCCAAATTTGCGATTGGATAGGGGATTTCTTGTCAGAGAGGACACAGTTCGTAGTAATCGATGGTAAGGCATCGACTAAAACAGAGGTGATATCGGGCGTTACACAGGGTAATGTTATTGGTCCTCTGCTATTCCTTATTTACATAAACGATTTAGGGGAAAATCTAAGTAGCTCTCTTAGGTTGCTTGCAGATGACGCCATCATTTACCGTCTAGTAAAATCATCTGAAGATCAAAACCAACTGCAGAACGATCTGAATAAGATATCAGTATGGTGTAAAAATTGGCAATTGACTCTGAATAATGAGAAGTGTGAAGTCGTCCACATGAGTACGAAAAGAAATCCATTAAACTTTGTTTACAACATAAATCAATCAAATGCGAAGGCCGTAAAATCCACAAAATACCTAGGAATTACTATTACTTCAGACCTAAACTGGAAAGAACACGTAGATAATATCGTGGGAAAGGCGAACCAGACACTGCGTTTTATTGGCAGAACCCTTAAAAGATGCAACAGAACTACTAAAGAAACTGCATACACTGCGCTTGTCCGTCCATTTTTGGAGTATTGCAGCCCAGTGTGGGATCCTCATCAGGTGGGTTTGACGGAGGACATCGAAAGAGTCCAAAGAAGGGCAGCTCTTTTCGTATTGTCACGATACAGGGGAGACAGCGTTACGGAAATGATACAGGATCTGGGATGGGAATCATTACAACAACGGCGTTTATCGCTGCGGCGTGGGCTACTTACGAAACTCCAATCGCCAACATTCTCCTCCGAATGCGAAAATATATTGTTGACTCCCACTTACATAGGTAGAAATGATCATCAGAATAAAATACGAGAAATCAGAGCTCGAACAGAGAGTTTCAGGTGTTCATTCTTCCCGCGCGCTATTCGAGAATGGAATGGGAGATAAATAGTATAATTGTGGTTCGACGAACCCTCTGCCAGGCACTTAAATGTGATTTGCAGAGTATCCCATGTAGATGTAAATGTAGATTTTATACAATTTCATTCCTACTCTTTATAGGTTTCGTTGCGTACCGTACTTGTTTACACAATATGTGGTGTTCTTTATAGCATGTCATTGCTGATGGTTACACTGTCTTCTTCCAATATTTCCGCGATCTACTTTAATATAACTCGGTGCTTGAAACGCAACTTTGCAGAATTTTACTCTCCCATTGTAAGGCAATAATTGATTTCAGTAGACCACGTGGTACAGAAACTATTCCCGGGTACATAAACTATTCTCCGTCTTCTCTAATCCGTTGTTGAGGCCTTTTAACTTCGATTACTTAGGATAAAATTACTGCATAGGTACGAGAAAACTTTTACTTCTTCTGCTCTTGCGTGTTTCTTCGCCAGCTTTGTTGTTCATCGGTTCTATTTCCTTTCTGCTATTGTTCATATCTATTGTCTTTGCTTTCTGCTTGCACAAACAATTACCGTTCAATAATTTTCCCTATCATCCGCATTCAATTATTAGCACTGTTCCGACTGTCTTTAAAAAGCTTTGTTCTTCTTCTGAAAAATTATTTCATTGTTCTCCTAACTTCTTTGGCACGCAAGGTAAAGAAGAGCAACGAAAGATCGTAATCCCTCTCTACAATCGTATTACCATGTACTTCCCGACTATTTAATGTCTTATTAACACCATATGGTTTTCAAGCGTAGTGCACGTTTTTACTCCAACAACCGTTTCCTCTAATGATCACAGGTGTCTTTTTGTGGTAGCTGCGTCCTTGATCCACATACGGCAAGCAAAACAAATAAATAAATAAAATAAATGAAACCTCATTCCGTCGACAATCGAACCATTAGAGGTGAGGTGCAAGAGTAAGGAAGGAAATCGACTGTGCTATGTCAGAGGAACCATCACAGAATATACTTTATGTGATTTATAGAATTCAAGAAATGCTAAATATGGATAGACGTACAAAGATCTGAACTATCGTCCTGTCGCACACCAGTGTAACAACCTTTGTTCCACCTCACTCGGTAAATGTGAAAGAAGTGGCGTCTATTGATTCAATCTCCAATACTTCAGTGTGTCCTTCAGTATCTTATTCTGAGTACCGAGCTAGTTGGCGCAGTGGTAACGCACTGGATTCGAATTCGGAAGGATGGTGGTTCAAATCCACCTCTAGCCACCCAGATTTAGGTTTTCCGTGATTTCCCTAAATCATTCCAGGCAAATGCCTGGGTGGTTTCTTTCAAATAGCATGGCCGATTTCCTTCCCCCATGCTTGCCCAAACATCCGAGCGTGAGCTAATGACCACGCTGTCGACTGGACGTTAAACCCTAAGATACCTTCCTTCATTCCGTACTTCTTGAGTCTTGTAAGGACATCGTGACAGTTTTATCAATAATTGTACGTTTACACAAATTTTATTATGTGGTATTTGTTATGGTCTTCAGTCCGGAGATTGGTTTGATGCAGCTCTCCACAATACCCTATTTTGAGCAAGCCTCTTCAACTCCACATAAGAATGGCAACCTACATCTGTCTGAATCTGCTTGCTGTATCCCTCTCTTCGTCACCGTCTGCGGGTTTTACCCCACACACTTCTTTCGTGATATTTGAACTAGTTGTTTGTTATAACTAAATTATGTTCCGTGCTAAATTGTACATGGCGGTAGGCCTGTTGCTCACACCATATTCACCTACTATCTTCCCTTCCCTTCCCTTCCCTTCCTTGTCCTACTACGAATTCCAGTCTCCCATAACAAGTTTTCCTCTTCCTTAATTGTCTGAATAATTTCCTTTAGCTCTTTTTTTTTTTTTTTTTTTTTTCCCTTCGATATCCTCATCATCGGCAGAACTAGTTGGCATATAAGCCTGCACTACTGTGGTCGGGTTGGCTTCGCATCTATCTTGGCTACGACAATGCGTTCACTGTGTTTGTCATAGTAATTTACCCGCATTCCTATTTTCTTATTCATTATCAGATCTACTCCTCTAATACCCCCAGCTGATTTTGTATTTATAATCCTGTACTCACATGACCAGAAATCCTGTTCCTCTTTCCACCGAACTTCACTAATCCCCACTATATCTAACTTCAACATATCCATTTCTCTTTTTAATTTTTCTAACTACCCTACCCCATGAAGAGATCTAACATTCCACGCTCCGAATCGTAGAATGCCAGTGCTGTCTTTCCAGATGATCACATCTTCCTGAGTAGTCCCCGCCCGGAGATCCAAATGGAGGACTATTTTACCTCCTGAATATTTTACCCGAGAAGATGCCATCCTCAAATCATACAGTAGAGCTGAATGTCCTCAGGAAAAGTAACGGCTGTAGTTTCCCCTTGCTTTCAGTCGTTCGCAGTAGCTGTGTGGCAAAGCCACATTAGCTGATGTTACAAGGCCAGCTCAGTCTAACATCCAGACTGTTGCCCCTGTAACTACTGAAAAGGTTGCTGCCCCTCTTCAGGAACCACACGTTTGTCGGTCCTCTCCACAGGTACCCCTACGCTGTGGTTGTGGGTGCTTTCTGTATAGTTAAGCCACGCAAGCTACCCCACCTCGGCAGGGAAACAGCACTTTCTCGAGCTACGCAAAATACATTGCCAAATCAAACAAGCCGGCCGCGGTGACTGAGAGTTCTATGGCGCGTCAGCGCGGCCACTACGGTCTGGGATTCGAATCCCCTCTCGGGCATGGATATTTGTGCCGTCCTTAGTATTATGTAGTTCACAAGTAGTTTGTAAGTTTAGGGACTGATGAACCCATAGTTCCATAAGCTTTACAAACATTTAAACATATACGGCAAGATTCATCTCCAAAATGGCGACTGCGATTCGACATGTCCAACCGGAGGTAGCCGGAGGCTCCGAATGAAATGGCGCGATATCTGCGCCTCCAGAACAACCGCTCCGTTTGCAGCACTACGTGGAACTGTGTAGACCGGCTTCGATGGGTGAATGTCAAGTCGCGCGAGACGGCCGAACTTCATTATTTATCCATAGACTGTGAGAAAATTTGATTCTCGCACAGTATATAGCTGCATTCTTCAGCTCTATGGTGATTTGTTTACTATTTTGTTAGTGGTTAGAGATATTTAATGATTTAGTATTGCAAGAAATAAAGTACCTAAGACGCCGTGAAAGTCTCGCACAGTATATAGCTGCATTCTTCAGCTCTATGGTGATTTGTTTACTATTTTGTTAGTGGTTAGAGATATTTAATGATTTAGTATTGCAAGAAATAGAGTACCTAAGACGCCGTGAAAGTCTGTCAAAGGGTCAGTGTGCATCGTGATACTCTGAGCTTTGCGAGAGTTAGTTTGCTGGCAACGGTAACTCACAGCAGAATATAATACTTATGAAAATTCATCGTGAAGATGGGGCAGGATCAGCAACTGGGTATGTAATGAAAACCATTTATTTTTATTTTTTCGTCACAGTTGCACTATTTGGAAGCTGGTAACTAGTTTCGAACATGTTCGTTCATTTTCAAACCATATGCCTTATTCCAACAGTAACAATACACTGCATGAAGCAAATGACATAAAATCTATACGTTGTCCACTGTTAAAAAATGATTTCATTGAAATTTAAAATAGGCTGATGGTGGGCCTCGGTTGCACAGTGGTAGAGTGCCAGACAATAAATCCAAAGGTCCCGGGTTAGGTCCCCGCCAGGTCCTGGGATTTTTATCTGTCACTTTCCACTTCTTTCACCTCTGACAGTATTGCTCATGTGAAAAATACCGAGTAGCACCGTGGTTCGGAACCCACGTTAAACTGTAGGTCCCCATATAACTGGCTGGGTAAGTCAGTTCGAAGGTCGGAGGAAGGCAACGGCATACCACCTCCAAACAGGACGATGTCTAGTAAAGCACTGTGATGTTCAAACCAATCTTCGGATTGTTGACTGCTTTACCTTTTAAAATAGATGTTGAGTTCAAGGGCCTCCAACGTGTACTATCAATGTAATCATGTTTCAACAGTGGACAAAGTATAGATTATATGTCATTTGCTTCATTGTTACGGTTGGAATAAGGCATATGGTTTGAAAATGGACGAACAAGTCCGAAACTAGTTACCACCTTCCAAATAGTGAAACTGTGACGAAAAAAGAAAAATAAATGGTTTTCAGAATATCATACGTCATTATACATCCAGAGTGATTGATAACAGACGGGGGAAGAGAGAAGTGTAAATGTATTGCATCACATATAGGTACAACAGCACAATAACAGTAACACAGAAGTATATACGTTTCTGTAAGAAGGTAAAATACCACGATACAAATCAAGGATTGACAGTACTTTACAACAACGCAGAAAAACACGCCAAAAACTAACGCAGCCTACAAACTGAAGCACACAGCTGCCTGCAGACTGCCTGGTGATAGGTACAGTATTCTGAGTAAGGCATCGTAATACCCAGATGACTCACTTGGCGACGCGCCAATGCAACGAGTGTGCTAATATCCGCAACCAAGCGTGGCGTACCCTTCCTGTAATTACTTGTTTATCTCAGAAAGTATTCTTTTCCAGAACACATGTTGATTACTTTCCTTGTTTCGATGAGTACTGCCAACCTTTTCTTTTTTAATCTCTATTCAGGATGCTCCACTGATATTGACTAGACCAAATATCTCACAAAATAAGCCTCAAACGAAAAACCTACAACGAACAAAACTTTTCTAGCTTGAAGGGGGAAAACAGATGGCGCTATCGTTGACCCGCTAGATGACGCTACCATAGGTCAAACGGTTATCGACTGCATTTTTTTAAAATAGGTACCCCCATTTTTTATTACTTATTCGTGCGCCTCGGTTGCACTGTACTAGAGTGCCAATCTACAAATCTATAGGTCGCGGGTTCGATTTCCGCCAGGTAGTAGGATTTTTTTGTCACCTTCCAAAATACATTTTGTAAGCTGTCATGTTTTTAACTTGTTCATTTTTTTTATATAGTGACTAAGTGCAATGTTGCACTTGTTATTTTATACCATATTTTTAACAAGATGACCAGCTTGTAATATGTATGTGACCAGATGATGGTGACACTGTGCACCGAAACCGGTCGTCAGTGAATAATACCATCTTGGCATTTCATTTTGAAAATTATAGTACTGTGTAGGCAAAGTATTCTCAGGTATTGTTTGTTGAAAGGAGAGTGCGAGTATTAACTGAGGACAAGTTAGATGAAAATCAGTGTGGGTTTAGGCCTCTTAGAGGCTGTCAGGACCAGATCTTTAGCCTACGGCAAGTAATAGAAAAGTGCTATGAGTGGAACAGGCAATTGTATCTATGTTTCATAGATCTGCAAAAGGCTTATGACCGTGTTCCTAGGAAGAAGCTACTGTCAGTTCTTCAAGATTATGGTATAGGAGGCAAACTTCTGCAGGCTATTAAAGGGCTTTACGTAGACTGTCAGGCAGCAGTTAGAGTAGATGGCAAATTAAGCTCATGGTTCAGGGTAGTTTCAGGGGTAAGACAAGGCTGTAACCTGTCACCACTATTGTTGATACTATTCATGGATCATATGTTGAAAACAGTAGACTGGCAGGGCGGGATTAAAATAGGTGAAAACAAAATAAGCAGTCTCGCATATGCGGATGACTTAGTTGTAATGGCCGATTCGATTGAAAGGTTGCAAACTAATATTTCAGAGATCGATCAGAGGTGCAAGGATTATGATATGAAGATCAGCATCTCCAAAACGAAAGTAATATCTGTGGGAAAGAGATTCAAACAGATTGAGTGTCAAATAGGAGGAACAAAGTTAGAACAGGTATACAGTTTCAAGTACCTGGGATGGCAACATAGCGAAAGAACTGGAATCGAGGTGCAGCAACGCTAATGCAGTGAGTGCTCAGCTAAGATCTATTCTCTTCTGCAAGAAGGAAGTAAGTACCAAGACTAAGTTAGCAGTGCACCGCTCTATCTTTCGACCAACTTTGTTGTATGGTAGTGAAAGTTGGGTGGATACAGGTTACCTTATTCATAAGGTAGAGGTTACAGATATGAAACTAGCAAGAATGATTGCAGGTACCAATAGATGGGAACAATGGCAGGAGGGTGTCCATAATGAGGAAATCAAAGAAAAACTGGGAATGAACACTATAGATATAGTTAGAGCGAACAGACTGAGATGGTGGGGTCATGTCACACGCATGGGGGAAGCAAGGTTACCTAAGAGACTCATGAGCTCAGAAGTGGAGGGTAAGAGGAGTCGAGGTAGACCGAGAAGAAAGTACTTAGATTCAGTGAAGAATGATTTTGAAGTAAAAGGCATAACATCAGACGAGGCATCAATGTTAGCATTGAATAGGGGATCATGGAGGAATTTTCTTATTAGAGGTACTATGCTCCAGACTGAACCCTGAAAGGCATAATCAGTCTCTATTGATGATGATGATGATGGGTTCTATTACTTAACCCAGCGGCGGACGCGTGGCGGCATACAGTGCCGCCAATTTTGTTTTCTTTCAATAATTACGTCAGCGTGCCGAGCACGCAACAGTGGTGCTACATATGCTTCGATTGTTTAGTCACGCGCCAAACTACATTACTGCGCCACCAATACACTCACCATAACAGCTGTGACTGACCCGTAGAGTGGACGACTGCACCGAGACGGCACTGCGTACCGCACGCGCCCGGTAATGTAAGTACATGTAGTCGTATCACTGTCGGATTTTTGATGATTAGAAGCTTTGTTTTACAACATTTGAAAGAAAGGGCTCAGCTCTCTACTCTACCAAGAGATATTCAAGAATTTCTGTCACCTCATCGATCAATTCCCGCCAATCACGATGAGACTGTAAGAAGGTGTGGGAGGTGCCATCTTGGTGGTGGTAAAAAGAATTATAAAACTATTGTCACTTGCAATAGCTGCAAAAGATTCGTTTGCAAGCAACATTGCCACAATGTTGTCACATGTAATGATTGCAGAGCTTCTCTGGAGGAAGAAAGTGTGCGATTGTTGATATGTATTTACTGACTGCTTTATTCTTTATTATTAATACAACGATTTTATACATATTACACTTTTTTTGTAAAACTTGCTTTAACAATGGTAAATAATCGAATCATATCTGTGGTTATAATTTATTTAGAATTTCTTATTAAAATTGCGCTTACGAAATATCCTGGAAACTTGTTAGATATACTGTAACAATTTCAATTTTCCCATGCACCGTCTATATATGTATACAGATCATATTAAACGTTGCTGTTAAGAATGATGTTATACACAATAAATAATTAATTCCACCCAAAATTAAAAAACAGCTTTTCTAAGTATTTAAATGTAGGCGGCACTGAGTGCCGCACGCGCCCGCTGACGTAACGGTCTTAAGCGCGCCTGCCGCAGGGTTAAGCAGTTGAATCCAATAGGTTTACAGACGTTATACGTTGCTTGCAGTGGCCATTTTGAGCAGCAGCTGAATTGTATTTCAATGTAAGGTTTTTAAAGTAAACGCCTTTTGCTACTGCGAATGAAGAGTTTTATTTTTATATTTTTAAGTCACCCATACGCGTTTCGCCTTTCTCTCAAGGCATCATCAGTGGCTGTCCTGAAATAGCCGGCCGCGGTGGCCGAGGGGACTGAGGTGCTCCAGTCACGGTCTGCACGGCCACTACGGTCGGGGGTTCGAATCCCCCCTCGGGCATGGATATTTGTGCCGTCCTTAGTATTAGTTAGTTCACAAGTAGTTTGTAAGTTTAGGGACTGATGACCCCGTAGTTAAGTCCCATAAGCTATACAAACATTTGAACATTTTGTCCTGAAATATTTACATCTTTTTGTTTACACATATAGGTTAGGTCTCTTACATATCTACAAAACATTTCATTTCTGATTTAAAACAGTTCGTTGTTTGGTATAAAGTGGTCTACTTACAGCACTTGCTACTCCAGTCTTATTCGACCTGGTTGCCAGAATAAGACTGAAGTGGAGTAGCAAGTGCTGTAAGTGCACCACTTTATACCAAACAACGAACTGTTTTAAATGAGAAATGAAATGTTTTATAGATATGTAAGAGACCTAACCTATATGTGTAAACAAAAAGATGTAAATATTTCAGGACACCCACTGATGATGCCTTGAGAGAAAGGCGAAACGCGTATGGGTGACTTAAAATATAAAAATAAAACCCTTCATTCGCAGTAGCAAAAGGCGTTCACTTTAAAAAACTTACAGTGAAATAGGTTTACAGACATTGGAAAATTTGAAACTCGGTCTCCATACTACATCCTCCGACACTGGGTGGAGGACGATGCGACGGTCGGTAGGGCCAGTTGGCCTGTAGGGCGCTGTTAAAACGCACATTACTGTACTGTGATAGAAGCATTTCTTTTGGTCTGGTGCTTTTATATTCTGTTCGTTAAGCGTACTTCCAGGGCCGCAGGGACTTAGTGGACAATAGTGCGTGGCGCCCGCCTCTTCGCCTTTTCGACAACAGGCCAGGTCTGCCCCGGGCGTTGTGGCGTTTGCGGCTGCCTCATTTCCTCAATTAATCCGGGTGACACTGCCGGACCACGCGGCCGTAGGCGGCACTGGCAGCGACGAGTGTCCTGTCGCCTTGAGGCTGGCCAGGTGAACGGCGGCTGGACGCGGCTGACGGGATCAGCGGGAGAGCGCACTTACGGCTGCTGATGAAGGGCGTCGTGTCTGGCGCGCAAGTGGGATGTCTGCCGACGGAGCTCACGACTACCGTACTGCGGACGAATAAAACACACACACAGGATACCACTGGCACTATGTTCTTCCATTAATCAAAACATGCTGCGCGACAACAGAGACTGGCAGCTGCAAGTCTGTAAAAGACTTTACAACTAGGGGAAAGGTAGATCTACAGCTACATCTACATAGATACTCTGCAAATCACATTTAAGTGCCTGGCAGAGGGTTCATTAACCACTTTCATAACTTTTCTCTACCGTTCCATTCTCTAATAGCGCGCGGGAAGAAAGAACACCTAAATCGTTCCGTTTTCGATCTGATTTCTCTTGTTTTATTGGTACGGTCATGTCTCCCTAAGTAGGTGGGTGCTAGCAAAATATTTTCACATTCAGAACTAAAAGTCGGTGAATGAAACTTCGCAAACAGATCACGCCGCAATGAATAACGTCTTTCTTTTAATGATTTCCACCCCAATTCGTGCAACATTTCCGTGACGCTTTCCCCCCCGTAACGTGATAGAACAAAACGAGCTGCTCTTCTCTGAACCTTCTGAATGTCTTCCGTCAGTCCCACCTGGTGAGGGTCCCACAAGGGGCAACAGTACTCCAGGAGAGGACGCACAAGTGTGATGTAGGCAGTCTCTTTGGTTGAGCTGATGCATCTTCGAAGCGTTCTGCCGATGAAACGTAACCTTTGGTTCGCCTTCCCCACAATATTTTCTATGTGTTCTCTCCAGTCAAAGTTGTTCGTAATTGTAACTCCTAGGTATTTGGTAGAATTTACGACCTTAAGGTTTGACTGATTTATCGCGTAATTGAAGTTCAGCGGATTTCTTTTAGTGGTCATGTGTATTACTTTACACTTTTCTTTATTTAGTGTCAATTGCCAGTTTTCGCACCATGCAGAAATTTTGTCTAAATCGCTTTGCAGTTGCTTTTGATCCTCTGTTGACTTCACTAACTGATAAAGGACAGCATCGTCCGCGAACAATCTAAGGGAGCTATTCAGATTGTCTCCTAAATCGTTTATAAACACGAGGAAGAGTAGGGGACCTATAACGCTTCCCTGTGGAACGCCAGATATCACTTCTGTTTTACTCGATGACTTACCGTCAATTACAACGAACTGTGTTCTTTCTGATAGGAAATCGTGAATCCAACCGCAAATTTGGGGAGATATTCCATAAGCACGCAATTTCATAAGAAGCCGCTTGTGGGGTACAGTGTCAAAAGCCTTCCTGAAATCCAGAAATATGGAATCGATTTGAGATCCCTTGTGGATGGCACTTAACACTTCATGTGAATAAAGGACAAGCTGTGTACTGCCAATACCAGCGGAAGGGCCGGGCGAGCCGGGCGACCGCCCAGGACGCCAAATTTTAGGGGAGTTTGGGGGTCGCCAAAATCCTTGCTAAATGTATATTATCGTAAACAGTGAACAAAAAATCAACTTTTTCATAAATTGTGTAGCAACATTGGTTACTACCTAATGTCATAGGACTCTCTCTTTATAACAACCCCGGTTTCTTCTTGAATCAAATGTTCAAATGTTTGTAATTCTATCGGGCCAAACTGCGTGGTCATCAGTCCGTAGCTTACAAACTACTTAAACCTAGATAAACTAACCTAAGGACAACACACACACCCATGCCCCTGGGAGGACTCGAACGTCCACGGCGAGCAACCGCGCACCGCGCGCTCCGCAGCGAGACGCTTTTAGACCGCTCGGCTACTCCACCACGGCGAGCTCACGACTCACACTGCCGAAGGGAAAAAAACACACTCACAGGCTACGAGTGGCACTGTGTTCTTCCATTAACCCTTAACGTCCCATGTGCGGTCTCAGAGACCGCAAACGCTTATTGTTAGTCAATTTTTAATGGACAGGGGTGGGGAAGGATAAAACAGCGTTGTGTAATCGTTGCTTGCAACACCTGCACTTTTTCCATTGTCAGTAGCGACGTTAACGCGAGTCGGAGCAATATTATCACATCTTCTTTTGTGCTAGCGGTCTCTGAGACCGTACCGGGGCCTTTGCGTTATGGATTCCGACCGAGCTCTTCATCTGCTGTGCGTGCTACAGACCCTCACTTTGAGGATACTGTTTTCAAAAAAATGTTCAAATGTTTGTAGAACTTATGGGACTTAACTACTGGATCATCAGTCCCTAAGCTTACAAACTACTTATGAACTAGCTAAGACTAAGGACGGCGCAAATATCCATGCCCGAGGGGGGATTCGAACCCCCGACCGTAGTGGCCGTGCAGACCGTGACTGGAGCGCCTCAGTCCCCTCGGCCACCACGGCCGGCGATACTGTTTTCAAATGGTTTGAAGACCATTCAGGAACTGATCTGAAATCAGACAGTGACTATGAGATTCAAAGTGAACATAATTCTTTTATGTCCCAGCCTCGTCGCCGCTTTTGTGTCTCGTTTCCGTCATAGGTGTCGGTGGCCGAGTAGAAAGACCGACACAGGAATAAAGGATGCACGCTTGTGCAGGTAGGAGGTGACCAGCCAGTGGGACAGCAGAAACTAGAAACACTAGAGTAAATTAGAACGAGATATATATTTCTGAGAGACTTAGTAATACTTAACATTTACATAGCTCAGTACTGCAGAATGCTGATACATAGTTGAGCTAGAGGCCTGCCTAGTGCCTATCCGATAGCCTTCACTGGTTCCTATCTGATTGCGAAGTGTTAGCTGGTTCCTATCTCAGTCCCAAGTGAACGATGTCGTTCAGTGGTGGCCAAGAGCGGAGTTGTAGCAGAGGGCGCTCGCGGCTGACGTCGTAAGGACTCCGCGCCATGCGTGCATGGCGGCGCGCGGCGAAAGTAGGTGGCGCGCACTTTGGACTTGTGCGACACCACAAATTCAGACTCAGAATAGTGTGAAAGTGAAGAAGGAATTGTATTGGAACCTGTGAAACATAGAAAATGCTCCACCTGTGACCCAAAAAAGAATAGAAAGACGTGTTATATTTGCTACTGTTGCAAGAAGCCCACCTACCTTGAGTGTGCTATCAAAATTTACATCGAGTGCAGAGAAAAAATTTGAAAAGACAAAAGTTACCAACAAAGCAGTAGTGAAATTCATATTTTTTGTTAGGTTTTTTGGAGACTTTCTTTTTTTAAAACATTAAATACATTGTAAACAATAAAATTGGGGCATAGAGTAAAATTTAAAAGCCAGCGTATTTGACTTTTTACAGTTTTCTGCGGTTTTATGTTTGAATATATATTTTGTATACAATTAATTTTAAAATACATTCCTTTTGCAGTACTTATGTAGACAAAAGTAGCCTGTTGCGTAATAAATTGGATTAGTTCACATAGATAACAATCAGGACTGTTTATGATTATTTAAAAATTGCGGTCTGTCAGACCGCACCTGGGACTGAGTGTGACAGAAAAATGACCTTTGAAGCTAAGGGTTAATCAAACATTCAGCAGGACAAAAGTGACAGGCAGCTGCAAGTCTGTAGAAGACTTTACAACTAGGGGAAAGGTAGATACCGCCAGTACCGCCCGGGTCGCCAAATTTTAGGGGAGTTTGGGGGGCGCCAAATCCTTACTAAATGTATATTATCGTAAATTGTGAACAAAACATCAACTTTTTCATGAATTGTGTAGCAACATTGGTTACTACCTAATGTCATAGGACTCACTCTTTATAACAACCCCGGTTTCTTCTTGAATCACCTATGAAGGAAATCCCTTCATCCCTTCACCTTATTTGTCTATAAAAAAATCTCCGCTGACAAAGCTAAAAGCTATTGTTGAGAGTTGGGAGTTTTGAGCAACAATAACACGCTCTGGCAATTACAACCACCGCGGTGCCGACAACTGCACTTCTTGCGACAAAGCTATGTCGGCCGCTCTAACAATACACACAAACAATATTGAGTTACCGGCAACCAAAAAGAAATTAGTCCTGTTTGTACTGTCAAATGTCTCGTGGAAGAAAATTATAAATCAGAAGTCATGTACATGTAGTGCAGGCTTCATGGTGTGCGTGTTCTTCTTTTGTCTCCTGAATTTCGACTCTTAGTAGAAGAATCGTTGCGTTAATGTATTCTTTATCAACATGTCGGAAAAGAAGAAGCCTTCTGGAAATGTATACAGAAAAAGAAGAGCACAATTAGCGCCTGAAAATGAGAAACAGGCAGCAGCATTAAAGAAATTGTTTCGTACTCCTGAAACAGACAATAATGGAAATGAAAACGTAGAATGAGGAATCCAGCAAGAAATCAACAAATATTCCAGAAGATAACAACACAGTACAGGTAAGTAGCCCTACATTACGTAACGTATTTTCGTTTTATGTTCAAATGTTTGTTAAACTTATGGGACTTAACTACGGAATCATCAGTCCCTCAACTTACAAACTACTTATGAACTACCTTATACTAAAGACGGCACAAATATCCATGCCCGAGGGGGGATTCGAACCCCCGAGCGTAGTGGCCGTGCAGACCGTGACTGAAGCGCCTCAGTCTCCTCGGCCACCGCGGCCGGCTCTCGTTTTATTACGTTTAATAGAGAAGAGGTGTTCACACACGTAGCGTCTTAGCAGGCTGGGGTGGGTAGGATGGCGGCCTCTCAGATAGACGGCGAACTTCAGGCTCAAAGAAAGATCTTTGCCCATTGATATAAGAAGCAATAATTACATTCTATACCAATACTGATGCTTGATACATGTACCAAAGCGATAAGACTTTTACTCGTTAGATGTGTATTAACAAACTTTAATTAAAGACTTTGCTTAACTTTACTTAGCATTGTAAACAACTCAAAGGACACTTTACATTAAAACTGTATAAAGATATAAAATTATATTACTGGTTGTATTACGAAATCTTTGTACAATGCTGTTACAAAATATATTTGTATATTCTTTTGTTCATATATGTGTTCTCTTTCGCAGTTAACAAGGTTGTTTATGTATATATGTGTAAATAAATGCTGTATGGCATCATCAATCTTAATTTTATAAAAGTCATTTTTCTTGAATCGTTCTGTAAATTTCTAATCAGTGACGTAGAATATTCTACATGTTCTTGTGTAAATAATTGTTTTGTACATCGTTAATCAAAACTTACTGTTCAAATGTTTGTAGAGTCTATGGGACTTAACTACAGGGTCATCAGTCCCTAAACTTACAAACTACTTATGAACTAGCTAATCCTAAGGACGGCACAAATATCCAGGCCCGAGGGGGAATTCGAACCCCCGACCGTAGTGGCCGTGCAGACCGTGACTGGAGCGCCTCAGTCTCCTCGGCCACAAAACTTACTCTGTGTATTTAACTGTCAAAAGTTAAGATCTTACTCAGTTTGATAATTGATTCTTATAGTTATAGAGTTCAAGGAATTATCCTTTAAAAGCAGCTATCTTTAAGGCAGCATAGCTAATTTGAATTCAGTAATACCGTGGGTTGTAGGGGGGCGCCATATGGATTCTTTGCCCGGGTGATATTTTCCCCTTCTGCCGGCTCTGGATACCGCCAACAGGAAAATGAAAGAAACAAAAAGGCAGCATGAATACGAAGAGCTCAGGTGGAAAATCAGTACTAAAAAGAGAAAGCTGAAAGGTGGAAAAAATATTTATAGAGAGTCGGGACCTACCTAACTTTGCCTCCAGCCGTCCGCGCACCAGAACCTGTGTGGCTAATGCAGTGCATGTAATGTGTATCAAATGTGAACGCGGACCTATCCACTGCAGTGCCGTTTATGTGGTGAGTTACTTCTTCCTCTCCGACCATGTCCACCGCTGTCAACAATTTTCATGTGCGCCTTTACTTACTTCGCTGTTGCTTCAGGATTTCATGTTGACGTTTGATCAGCGGGTTATGCCCATGCATTTATTTTTATTTGTGATTAATGATGTTTACCATCGTGTATTTTACTAAGCAATGCAATCTTGCTGACCGTTACGTAGGTCCCGACTACCCTATTTGTTTTGTTTTTAAAGCTCAAATGTTTTCAAGCTGTGGATAGATTCGCGCCCTAAAACTGTCATGGTTTGTTTACATATTTTCTCTTGTTACAGTATTCTGATGACGCGCCAAAAGCGCGTAACGCGTTAATGAACAGTATTATGTTGCTACAGAGACTGTTATTATTACAAAAATGGATTTACTGTTGCTGCGCCAGGCCAATCAAGAGTGGAGTAGTATTTATAAAGGATTGCGCAAACTTAAAAAAATGTTCAAATGTCTGTAAATCTATCGGACCAAACTGCGTGGTCATCAGTCCGTAGCTTACAAACTACTTAAACCTAGGTAAACTAACCTACGTACAAACACACTCACGCATGCCCCAGGGAGGACTCGAACCTCCACGGCGAGCAACCGCGCACTCCGCAGCGAAACGCTTTATACCGCTCGGCTACTCCACCGCGGCAGCACAAACTTACTCGGTTGAATGTACACGACAATAAAAGCAAAAATTTCCCAGTGAACATGGGTCTGCAAACGATCCGTTTGCGAGATAATTAAGAATGTATGGTTCGAAGCCGGCACTGACGTCATTGTGAACATGGTCCTATACTGCGTTCACCGAAACGAGAGACGTGCTGTAAACACACTGAGGCGCGTGACCAGGGGTGGACAAAACAGGGACGCTCGCTCAGTTTCGCTGCACCCGTTTCAAGTGTAAGGTTATCGTGTGTGTTGTTATATAGCCGTGATAATATATTTGTCTGCCAACTTCATCTTAAACGACCAGTTGCTGAATAGTAACGTAAGTATTAGTGTTTACAATAACATTCAGGATTCATAGTCTATGTGTCTCTTTTTCTCTCTCATTGGTATCACGTAAGAGTAATCCCATTATGTAGCCCTTCAATTTGAGTTCACCCAATAAGCATTCAAACAAGATGTAATAATGTTTTTTAGAGGAACATATGGCTCCTAGTGTGTATAAAACGCAGCTGCTGTATCCAGAACAGTGAGTGACTGATATTGTTATGAAAACAGTCAACAGAAAACCACACACTCTTTGAAACCTCGGAGGGAGGAAAAATAAAAAATAAAAATAAAAAATAAAATAAAATAAAAAACAACAACAACAACAAAACAAAAAAAGGAAATACGACAGTAGCTTCCAGAATGTCTTGATGACTGACTTAAATGCGGTGCGACCAGATGGGATGGTGACACAATTCACCGGAATGGGTCGTCATTGAATAAATTATTAATGTGCCATCTTGGCATTTCATTTTGAAAACTATAAAATCACTTTTTATAAAGTATTAAAAGAAATAAATTTTAAATGTTTGGCTTCTGATGGCACTGGTATATAACAAAACACACAACGAGCTTACTTTTGAAACGGATGACGCGAAACTGGACGAGCGACC
This sequence comes from Locusta migratoria, assembly GCA_026315105.1. NCBI lineage: Eukaryota > Metazoa > Arthropoda > Insecta > Orthoptera > Acrididae > Locusta > Locusta migratoria. The sequence goes on from CM048749.1 coordinate 213,497,230, forward strand.
CAGTTTCGCCCACCCCTGGTAACGCGCCTCAGTATGTTTAAAGTACGTCTCTCGTTTCGGTGAATGGAGTATAGTTACTACTATTAAGATTTACAACACATTTAGTTCACATTTCACTGACTTCATTGTAAACATCTTCCTAGTTAGATGTTGCTGCTGTGAGACGGCATCCAACGCTCAGATACGGCCAATGATGGATTGGTCGAAGCGGACCTGTACCTTGGCCTTCGAGATCACCTGATCCTGTGTATTTCTGTGTCTGGAATCACCTCAAAAGCGAATAACGTTGAAGAACTGGAGCGGAGGGTTGTACACGCTAGACAAGAATTCCGAAATGATTCAAGGGTTTTCGAAAGAATTCGAAATTCATTGCAGAGACGAGCACAGTATTGCATCCATATTCAAGGAAGACACTTCGAACACCACCTTTAATAGGTAACCCATAGGTGAAATGTGAGGTAAACTCGATGTAAATCTTAATAGTACTAACTAGGACGATTTTTACAGTGACGTCAGTGGCGCCTTGGGACTATACGTTCGTGACTATTCCGCAAAAGGCTCGTTTGCGGACCCACATTTACTGGGATATTTTTGCTTCTATTATCGTGTGCTTTCAACCGCGTAACTTTGCGCCCATCCTTTTTGATACACCCTGTATAAGGGAAATGAATTGGGAATGGAGTAAGACAGGGTTGTAGCCTTTCCCCAATGTTGTTCAATCTGTACACTGATCAGGCAGTGAAGAAATGGAAGGAGAAATTTGGAGAGGGAATTACAGTGCTGGGAGAAGAAATAAAAACATTGCGGTTTGCTGATGACATAGTAATTCTGTCAGAGACCGCAAAAGATCTGGAAGAGCAATTGAATGGAATGGACAGTGTCTTGAAAGGAAGATATAAGATGAACATTAACAAGAGTAAAACGAAGGTAATTCAATGCAATGTCAGAAAATCAGGCGATGCTGAAGGAATTAGATTAGGTAATGAGACAATAAAAGTAGTAGATGAGTCTTGTTATTTGGGTAGCAAGACAACTTCTGATGGACGAAGTAAAGAAGACATAAAGTGCAGAATGGCTATGGGAAGAAAAGCTTTTATAAAGAAACGAAACTTGTTAACGTCCAATATTAATTTAAATGTTAGGAAGTCCTTTCTGAAAGCATTTGTCTGGAGTGTAGCATTGTATGGGAGTGAAACATGGACGATTAGGAGTTCAGATAAAAAGATTATAGAACCTTTTGAAATGTGGTGCTACAGACGAATGATGAAAATTAGATGGGTACATCACGTTACTAATGAGGAGGTGCTTAACCGAATTGGGGAGAAAAGGAGTTTCTAGTATATCCTGAGTAAGAGAAGGGATAGATTCACCTTCTGAGACATCAAGGAGTTTTCAACTTAGCATTAGAAGGAAGTGTGTAGGGTAAAAATCGTAGAGGGAGACCGAGGGACGAATACAGTAAGCAGATTCAAAAGGATATAGGTTGCCGAACGTATTCTCAGATGAAGAGACTTGCACAGGACAGGGTAGCGTGGAGAGCTGCATCTAACCAGTCTGCGGACTGAAGACCACAACAACAACAACATTGCAGACATAAAAGAGAAAAAGATGATAAGAAAGAAGATACGATACTGAATCGTCGCGCGTCAGTATCTGGTACGGCGCTTCCCCCTACGCTATTTATTTATTTATTTTTATTTTTTTATTTTTTATTTTATCTATTATTTATTTATTTTTCAGAATGAAACTTTTCACTCAGCAGCGGAGTGTGCGCTGCTACTGACGGAAGTAAAGTTGTGAGGCGGCATCGTGAGCCGGTAGAGTGCTAGCCTGCGAAAGGCGAAGGTCCCAGGTTCGAGTCCCGGTTCCGCCACACAATTTTAATCTGCCAGGAAGTTTCATATTTATTTTTCATCTACGACCGCTGCCTCTATTGTGTTCTCTAGAACTACTCAGCGCTGGTTGAGTGCACTCTTACGTCAGCGGCTCGCTTTGCTGATGCGGTCACACTTCATGATGCCTACCGTGTATTCCGGCCTCCATCGATGTATCAAACCCTTCGACTGAAGACCACAACAAGCTCCCTAATTGTTTCGCTGACGTCTTACAACAAGCGCGCTTGTCAGTAACGAGCACAGCGAGACGGAAACGGAATCAGCCGGGAAGGAGCGCTGCCGCGTGTTCTGGGAAGTGGCATTATCGCGGTGCGGTGGCGCACTTGGAGCTCCGGGCGCCACGTGAGTGGGCCGCGCATGCTGCGTGGACCGCGCCGCTGACGTCACGCGGTGGCTACGCTCACCCGGGCCGCTAACCTCGCTAACGAACCGCGCCCGTTCAGGCGCTTCCGCGAAAAGAAGATCCTGCCGCAATGACGGCTCGCACCCAAATTCGTAGGAATCGTAATCGTTACTCCGTAGTGAAGGAATTGTGCTGCCGGACGATTCCACTTGCAAGTCGGTGGAGGCATCATATTTTGATGTTGCTGTTCTTCTTTCTTCCGTGCTTGCTTAGATAAATGGTGAGGATTTTCCGCCGTATGCAAGACACCTGATTTTTAGTTTTTCCCAAAAATGTTTCAGAACACTTTGTTCTATCATCAGAGGGAAGGTTTATTTTTTGTTCTTTTACATTAGACTACATACAACTCGTTGAGTAGCCTACTTATTTGTTGATTTGGAACAAACTTGTCACCTGCAAGCATAACAAACAGTTTAAGTTTTTTTTCCCCTTACTTCGGTTCGAGAGAAACGAGTCATTTCTGTTTGGTACTTACGACTAGCCGCGGTGGAGTAGCCGAGCGATCTAAAGCACCTCGCTGCGGAGCGCGCGGTTGCTTACCGTGGAGGTTCGAGTCCTCCCTGGGGCATGGGTGTGTGTGTTTGTCCGTAGGTTAGATTACCTAGGTTCAAGTAGTTTGTAAGCTACGGACTGATGACCACGCAGTTTGGTCCGATAGATTTACAGCCTTTTTTGTAATTAAAATAGTACTGTTTAGTATTGTACCCGCAAGTTGTCGTCACGGTGGCCGAGGTGACTGAGGCGCTCCAGTCACGGTCAGCACGGCCACTACGGTCGGGGGTTCGAATCCCCCCTCGGGCATGGATATTTGTGCCGTCCTAGTTCGTAAGTAGTTCATAAGTAGTTTGTAAGTTTAGGGACTGATGACCCTGTAGTTAAGTCCCATAAGCTTAACAAACATTTGAACATTTTTTTTGAACATGTGAACATCTGAACTTACCACTATTTTATTTCTCTTTAGAATCTCTTTGTTGCTGTTAAATTTTGTAATTTGGATGTCACTAGTTTTACACGGTTTTTTTTTTTTTTTTTTTTTTTTTTTTTTTTTTTTTTTTTGCATTACGCCAGTGATAATATTCGGTGTATGAATACAGCTGTACCGAAAATTAGAAAGTAAGGGAAGAAAATTTAAACTGTTTGTTATGTTTGCAGGTGACAAGTTTGTTCCAAATCAACAAATAAGTAGGCAACTCAACGAGTTGTATGTAGCCTAATGTAAAAGAACAAAAAAATAAACCATTCCACTGATGTTAGAACAAAATGTGCTGAAACATGTTTGGGAAAAACTAAAAATCTGGTGTCTTGCATACGGCGGAAAATCCTCACCATTCGGTGGAGGCATTTTTCGTTGTGCTCAAGACATGGAGGTGGGGGGGGGGGGTGAGTGATAGCAGTCGGCGAGACATGCGAATTCACTCATATCGCTTCACTCTGCCAAGAAAGTGCAACAGTGTGAAGGTTCGTTGCATCATTCATAAGCACTGGATGCAGAGGGATAATTTTCGCAGTTGTCAGTGTAAAATCTATGGTAAGTAAAAATCCTGCCGATGACAGCGCTACTAAAGCAGAGTTATTGAACATAGCTTTTAGAAACTCATTCACCAAAAGAAAACGAAACCAATATTCCAGATTTCGAATTACGAACAGAGGCCGTAATGAGTAACGTAGAAGTAGATAACATCGGAGTAGTGAAGCAACTAAATTCACTTAACAAGAACAAGTCTTCTGGTCGGGACTGTATACCTTACTTAACAGCCATACACAACCGCTCTCTCGAAGAAGAATCTGTACCAAAAGATTGGAAAGTTGCACAGGCCATATCTATATTCAAGAAAGGCAGTAGGAGTAGCCCACTAAGCTACAGGCCTATTTCATTGACGTCAATTTGCAGCACGGTTTTGTAACATATCCTGTATTCAAATATTATGAATTATCTCTAACAGAGTGATCTATTGGCCCAAAGTCAACACGGATTTAGAAAATATCGTTCATGCGAAACACAACTAGCGCTTTTTAGTCACACGAAGTGATGGGTGCTGAAGACAAGGATTCGCAAATTGATTTCGTAATTCTTGATTTCTCGAAGGCTTTTGACAACGTACCTGACAAACGGCTTTTAATCAAATGACGTGCTTTTGGTATAACGCCCCAAATGGGTGGGGGATTTCTGTCAGAGAGGACACAGTTCGTAGTAATCGATGGTAAGGCATTGACTAAAATAGAAGTGATGTCGGGCGTTCCACAGGGTAGTGTTATTGGTCCTCTGCTGTTCCTTATTTACATAAACGATTTAGGGGAAAATCTAAGTAGCTTTCTTAGGTTGTTTGCAGATGACGCCGTCGTTTACCGTCTAGTAAAATCATCTGAAGATCAAAACCAACTACAGATTGATCTAAACAAGATATCACTATGGTGTAAAAATTGGCAATTGACTCTAAATAATGAGAAGTGTGAACTCGTCCACATAAGTACGAAAAGAAATCTGTTAAATTTCGTTTACAAGATAAATCAAAATTGAAGGCCGTAAACTCCAGAAAATACCTAGGAATTACCATTATTCTGCAAATCAAACTTAAATACCACTTCGTCTTTCAATAACTTTTAAACACTTGAAACTATTTCTACTATCTGAAAATATACCTAAATATGAAAAGTAACAATGAATATTACATTTGTCGTAGGAACGCGGAAAATATTAATAGGAAATTGTTCCTAACATTTATGTGTCTATTATTCTGTGACGTCTCTCTTCTTAGCTCTTGAAAGACTGGCGTATCGGCGAATGATGTATGGACAGGCAGAAATTTACTTACGGCAGCGGCTTGGGTGTGATGCAAGGTTGGCAGCAGAACATGTAACGAGTGGTGTTATACTCGTTACTTGCCTATTACAGTCTCTTATTTCCTTTTGTCATAGCTAGCGCTGTTACTCAGATTCTGAACTCTTAAATTTTACTTCAGTGCCAACCAGAGTTTACTGCATTAAGTTGGCAACAAACACACATGATATCTCTGCCTTGCCTCTACGCTCTGCCACATAAACACATTACGCAGATAATGGAATATACTGTCAAAACTGAGCATGGACTCCGATTTATTGTAAAAGTTCGGGATTTATGTGGAAAGAGAATATGTGGCTAACTCACAGTTCTTGAATACGTTACGAAGTCACTTCTTATAATGAGGGTCGTAACCACAACAGTCATAGATATTATTGACTTTTCAAGAATAAACTTTTCAAAATAAACACATCTTTGAAAATATTAAACTTGCGTGATAAAGTAACAAATAATACTGAATAAAATGCAGTATGCATTTAACTCCGTTATATTTTAACACTAATCCTAAGATACGATTGATACATTCGCAATAGACAGAATCACAATACACAAACAGCGAATCATCTCTAACACATTACGTCATAACATACAGTCTCTTGAAAACTTTGACTGTTTCATTATTCTTTAAGACAATTTATAAAATTTTAACTTTTTCTTTCTTTCGTAAAGTTTTTCGTGTATAACACTTGGAAACTGATTTTTTTAATATACTTTTAAAACCGATACTATTTCCATGAACGACAGAAATATGTTACAATCCACAAGTATGATTAATTCTATAACAACATTGACACAGTGGATTCGCCTGTTATGACTTTTTTAGTTATTCTGACAAAATGTAATCTAAAATTGATTGTACATGAAATTTTACATACTCACGTACATTCTTCTTTACTTTACATGACATTAAATTGATATTCAAGCTAAAATACATGACGACTACTAAGCCATGTGCTCATCTATATTTGAAGATTTACATCAAACTATTCCATAGTTTATGTTCCTACCAGTGGATAGGATATTTTATATTGATAAATCAACTTTTGATAATACTTAGATGATCCACTGTGTACTGTGACATATTGTGATGACATCTGTTTACGATTTCCACTAGATTAGATTAGTTCTTGTTCCATAGATCATGATACGAACTTCGTAATGATGTGGAATGTGTTAGGTTAATGAAAGGCGTATTTACAAATTATTAATATGCACTAAATATTACATGACACTTTTTTTTATTTATCTTTTATTTTTTCAAGTTTACTAATTTATATCTAAAAATTCATCTATAGTGTAGGAGTTGCCATCCAGAAATTCTTTTAATTTGTTTTTAAAAGCTTGTTGGCTATCTGTGAGGCTTTTGATGCTGTTTGGTAGGTGACCAAAGACTTTTGTGGCATCATAATTCACCCCTTTCTGTGCCAAAGTTAGATTTAACCTTGAATAGTGAAGATCATTCTTTCTCCTAGGGTTGTAGTTATGTACACTGCTATTGCTTTTGAATTCGGCATGACACCATTTTTGCCATAAGATGATCACTTGGCATGATGAAACGTGGTCTTCAGCGATGGAAGCAGAGTCTGCCTGCACGCAAGTGGTGGTCGTTTGCGCGTACGACGTAGACCTGATGAATCTCGCACATTGCATTCTTACGACACACTCTCCCCATTCCAGTCCTTAAAACCTGGGGTGCCATAAGCGACAACTGTCGTTCACTTTCGGGTTTTGTAGAACGGACGCTGACCAGCTCAGTGCAGAAAGTTGTAAGTGCTTTTTTTCCCATTCTTCTAACACGAAGTTGATCTGCTCCTCCAACAGGATAATAATTGATCACTCACTGCGCTGCTCCGCAAGACGTGCTGAAAGTTTCCTGGCAGCACAATCTCCGAACTTCAGTCAAGCACTTGTGAGTGGGATGTGATCGGACAACTACTCGTCATCCGACAACTCTTGAACTACCTGAACAGTTCGAGCAGGCGTGGAATAATGCGTCCCAAGACAGGATTCGGCATCTTCATGGTCGAACTGATGCCAGGAACTTCTGATTGCTACCCACTGAGGCTACATCATGCAATGAAGTGGATGTTTCAGGGTGGACCGACACCTGGTACCTCAGGATCACTTTAGCTATTGATCTGTAAATGTAATCATTTCATGAACATATTCATTTTTTTCAAGAATATAAAGTGAAGTAATTTGAAAACTCGAAAAGGATCAACTAATTTTTATCTTCTACTGTGTAATTGTTGATGTATATTAAAGCAATAATGTTCACTTGTGTCCATCTGTGGTACGTATATCGGCGTCTTTATCATTTAACATGTACCTTAACTTATGTTCTGCATGTAGTGACATCCATGTTGCCATACTGTATTAGGTATTTCGATTGGCATGTCACCCCGAACGGGGTATGATGATCATTCTCATTAACAATTTCGTGTGTTTATTTATTTATAGAGAATTGCTTGACAATACGAAAGAAAAACAAAAAGAGGACCTTAGAGTGAAGAAAGTATCCAGTGTGCAATGGGAACTTCGAGCTACTGATCCGACTGTTAGAGACTATAAGAGAAGAATAATGACAAAAAAGACGAAAGGAGCCTCAAAATAAGTTACAACCAAAACAAAAGGCAATGTACCATATGAACTGTCATGTAACAATGATTCAGAATGATTGTCTATTCTAGATATTGCAGATACACTTTGGACATCAAGTTTCTGTCCGGTACTCGTTTTGGAAAGAAATAACGAAGTTAGCAATCGTGTTGGCAAGGAAGAAAAACCTGAACTTCACGAAGTCCATAGAACAGAAAAGCTAAGTAACGAAAAAACTCCAACATTTAGTAAACAACGCAGGAAAGAAAAATAGAAGCTTGAAGACAATGACTATGTTCAGTCCGAAATAATCTATTTCTGAAACCTCCTGGCAGATTAAAATTGTGTGCCGGAACCGGGAATCGAACCTGAGACCTTTGCCTTTCGCGGGCAAGCGCACTACCGACTGTGCTATCCCGACATGACTCACGATGCCGCCTCACAACTTTACTTCTGCCAGTACCCCGCCTCCTACTTTCCAAACTTCACAGGAGCTTTCCTGCGAAACTTGCAAGACTAGCACTTTTGGAAGAAAGGATATGGTGGAGACATGGCTTAGCCACAGCCTAAGAGATGTTTCTAGATTGAAAGTTTCACTCTACAGCGGAGTGTGCGCTGATATGAAACTTCCTGGCAGATTAAAATTGTGTGCCGGAACAGGGACTCGAACCTGGGACCTTTGCCTGACGGAAGTAAAGTTCTGAGGCGGCATCGTGAGTCGTGTCCGGATAGCTCAGTCGGTAGAGCTCTTGTCCGTGGAAGTCAAAGGTCCCAGGATCAAGTTCCGGTTCCGGCACCCAATTTTAATCTGCCAGGAAGTTTCATATCAGTGCACACTTCGCTGCAGAATGAAAGTTTCATTCCAATCTATGACTATCCAAATGGACAGCAATTACAATAATTGACTTCATGATACACGCAGACATGAAGCAAGCACGTGTAACGATTGAACAGAAAAACACTAAATGGACTATGTGAATATTACCAGAAAATTCCTTTTTTAAGGGCAGCACATAGTGATCAAAAGGATTCGAAAAACTGGCTGAAAATAATTTACAAGTTCGTGGCGCCTTCCATCAGTAATGCTGGAATTCAGTATGGAGTTGGCCTACACTTAGCCTTGATGACAGCTTCCACTCTCACAGGCATACGTTCAATCAGGTGCTGGAAGGTTTCTTGGGGAACGACAGCCCATTCTTTACGGACTGCTGCAGTGAGGATAGGTATCGATGTAGGTCGGTGAAGCATTCTGTGGGACCCATCTAAACCTCGTTGCATGGTGTCTAGATGTCAAAGCTGCGCCGTGAAATGGACATCGGGAGAGAGGTTGCATGCGATGCAGCCTATTAGGAACAGTTTGAGTCCAAACACGAAGACCTGTGGCTGTACGAAGATCGTTATTCAGCATGGTGGCGTTCCTCTCAAGTTGATGCTATTGATAGGTGGGATTTCACTAGTCATGGCCTGTATCTCAATAGGAAAGGGGAGGGGGAAATGGCTAGGTTGATAGCAAAATCCTTAAGGGGGACACTGCAATTCATGGAAGTACTTCTTTTTTAGGCTAAAATCAGTGTCCAGTCAGAAGCTCAGACAGGCAGGTGCTAAAAATGTTGAAAAATCAAATGTTTCCTCACAAAAGTAAAGTAAAAAATAATGTTAGCATATTTCACCAGAATATAGAATATTGGGGGGGGGGGGGGTGCTAAAGAATAAAATAGATGATCTTTGGGTTTGTTTAGATGATATAGAAACTGATAATGTAATAGATATACTATGCCTGTCTTAGCATCACATTGTCAATGGTACGGAAAATGTGAATGTCGGTGGATATAAATTAGCTTCAAATGTAAGTAGAGATAATAAGGGAAGAGGAGAAGTTGTCCTGTATGTCAAAAGCTATCACAGTGTAAAAAATTTAGAAACAAAAAAGTTTTGTGTAGAGCAACATACTGAAGCATGTGCCTGCCAGCTTAAATTCAATGATGATTATCTCATATTTGTAACAGTATGTAGATCCCCTTCAGGAGACTTCCAGTTATTTCTGGAAAACTTTGATGCCTTATTGTGCTATCCGCCAGATAAGGGGAAGCAAATTATTATTTGTGGTGATTTCAGTGTAGATTCATTGAAAGAGTGTAATAGGAATAAGGATCTGAAAGTCTTACTTGGCTCATTCAATCTGACATTCGTTATTGATTTTCCTTCTCGGGTAGTAAAGGACAGCAGTATATTGATAGATTACTTTTTACAGACCAAGATAAGTTTAACAAGGTAAATGTAAATGCTTGTCCCGTTGAGATTGGTATTTAGTTGTGCGCTCGATTAATGACTTAACAACTAGAAATTTCAAATAAGTCTACAGCAGTTAGACTGGGATGAGGTTTATAATAAATTATTAATTTAAAATACAACTTATTTCATGATACATTTGTAAGGGTATTGTTTCCCCAATAAATTAAATATAATTGTAACAAATCATGCAAAAAACCATAGCTTACTAAAGGAATAAAAATAACTTGTAACCGAAATAGGAAACTATATCTATCTGCAAGAAAGAGTAATAACCCAGCCACAATAAAATATTATAAAAACTACTGTGCTACATTAAGAAAAGTTATTAAAAAATCAAGACTCATGTCTGAGATTAGTTCCTCTGATAATAAAATTAAAACAATTTGGAATATCATTCAAAGGGAGAAGGGCAACCAAGAGCAGAGGAAGAGGGTTTTACCATCAAAACAAATGAAAACTTTAGTAACAAAAGGTCAGAAGTTGAAAACATTTTTAATGATTACTTTTTAAATGAGAAAATAGGATCTAAATGTTCATTAGAAGGAGCAAGGCAGTTAATGGAAGAGGCCATACCTATTCAATTTGATACAATTGAATTCCACCCACCTTTCCTTCAGAAATTAGGAAAATAATAAACTCTCTCAAGAGTAAAAGGTCAGATGGAATTAATGGCATTTCAATCAGGGTATTAAAAGCTTGTTCCCAAGAGATAAGAAGGATTCTCTTTCATATATATAATAGCACTAAAGCAGGGCATTTTCCCGGATAGACTGAAATATGTTATCGCTAAACCTTTGCATAACGAAGGGGATACGTCTGATGTCAACAATTACCGCCCCATCACACTTCTGACAGCTTTATGTAAATTTTTTGAAAAAGTAATGTATTCTCGAGTAGCTTCACATATTTGAAAAAATAAAGTTCTAACAAAATGTGAGTTTGGTTTTCAAAAAAGCTATTGAACAGAAAATGCTATATATACCTTCACTGATGAAATATTAAATGTTTTGAATAACTGGACATCACCAGTTGGGACTTTTTGTGATTTCTCAAAGGATTTTTCTAGATAAGCTTAAGTATTGTGGTATGAGTGGGACAGTGCACAAATGGTTTAAAGCATACTTAACTGGGAGAGTGCAGAAAGCTGAAATAAGTAGTTCACATAATATAGAAAAAACAATTAATTCCTGTAACTGGGGAGTTGTCAAAAATGGGATCCCACAAGATCCAAGGTTCGGTTCCTGCAAGCTGAAAACCGTAAGTAGCGCTCTTCAGCTTCTGTGGTAGCCTTTGAGCGAATGGCGGAGGCAAATATCCACAGTTCAAATGTTTGTATAGCTTATGGGACTTAAGTACGGGGTCATCAGTCCCTTATCCACAGTTCCTGTATCTATTTACTTTCCCTGCGTCCGAACAACTCATTGTGCTCTTGGTCGATCCTCTGCTGTTCGTTATTTACGTAAACGATTTGGGAGAGAATTTAAGTAGCTCTCTTGGGTTGTTTGCAGATGACGCCATCACTTACCGTCTAATACAATCATCTGAAGACCAAAACCAACAGCATAACGATCTAAATATGGTGTAAAAATTGGTAATTGACTCTAAATAATGAGAAGTGTGTCGTCCACATGAGTACGAAAAGAAATCCGTTAAACTTTGTTTACAGGATAAATCAATCAAAGGCGAAGGCCGTAATCTCCACAAAATACCTGGGAATTACTATTACATCAGACGTAAATTGGAAAGAACACGTAGATAATGTCGTGGGAAAGGAGAACCAGGGACTACTGTTTATTGGCAGAACCCTTAAAAGATGCAACAGAACTACTAAAGAAACTGTATACACTACGCTTGTCCGTCATTTTTTGGAATATTGCTGCCTAGTGGGAGACCCTTATCAGGTGGGTTTGACGGAGGACATCGAATGGGTCCAAAGAAGGGCAGCTCGTTTCGTATTGTCACGATACAGAGCAGACAGCGTTACGCAAATGATACAGGATCTGGGATGGGAATCATTACAACAACGGCGCTTATCGCTGCGGAGTGGCCAACATTCTCCTCCGAATGCGAAAATATATTGTTGACTGCCACTTACATAGGTAGAAATGGACATCAGAATAAAATACGAGTAATCAGAGCTGGAACGGAGAGATTCAGGTGTTCTTTCTTCCCGCGCGATATTCGAGAATATCAGAGCAGACAGCGTTACGGAAATGATACAGGATCTGGGATGGGAATCATTACAAAAACGGCGCTTATCGCTGCGGAGTGGCCAACATTCTCCTCCGAATGCGAAAATATATTGTTGACTGTCACTTACATAGGTAGAAATGGACATCAGAATAAAATACGAGTAATCAGAGCTGGAACGGAGAGATTCGGGTGTTCTTTCTTCCCGCGCGATATTCGAGAATGGAATGGGAGATAAATAGTATAACAGTGAAACTTCCTGGCAGATTAAAATTGTGTGCCGGAACCGGGACTCGAACCTGGGACCTTTGCCTATCGCGGGCTAGCGCTCTACCGACTGAGCTATCCCGACACGACTCACGACGCCACCTCACAACTTTACTTCCGCCAGTACCTCGCCTCCTACTTTCCAAACTTTACACAAGCTCTTCTGGGAAACTTGCAAGACTAGCACTGCTGGAGAAAGGATATGGTGGAGACATGGCTTAGCGAGGTAGGAGGCGAGGAAGTAAAGTTGTGAGGCGGCATCGTGAGACGTGTCGGGATAACTCAGTTGGTAGAGCGCTTGCCCGCGATAAGCAAAGGTCCCAGGTTCGAGACCCGGTTCCGGCACACAATTTTATACTGCTGAGGGAAAGTTTCATTCAAGTATAACAGTGGTTCGATGAACTTTCTGCCAGGCACTTAAATGCGATTTGCAGAGTATCCCATGTAGCTGTAGATATAGATGAGACGTGTGGAAAGCGCGTACCCTGGTGGTGAAGCGGTGTGGAGGCCGTTGACTAGGGCCGGCCGCGGCAGCCTTGGCCTCCGCGCGGTGTGGGCGACGTTCCAGCGGCGCGTATGAGCGACAGGCGGCAGTCGCTCGCGCATTGTATGCTAATGGGGCGCCACGCATCTCGCGAGCGCTGGGCGCTGCCCTCTGGTTCCGTATTCGCAGCTCGGCGCCTCCGTGTCCTCCAGGGGGCGTCCACACCAGGCCAGACTCCGTGGACCACACGGCTGCGACCTGGGCGGAGAGCGGCGCTTCGGTGCAGGTGGGCTGTGGACGCTGCAATGCCGCTGGCTCCAGCAGGTGGTGGGCTACGGTGAAAACAAAATTTATAAACTCATATGCAATTGAAGACAGCGGAGGCTGCCATGGACAAGTAACTCGTGTCGTACATCCATTAGAAATGCTTCACCAAGAAGAAACGGGTTTATCATGCTGCTGGAAATACACTCCTGGCCATTAAAATTGCTACAACGCGAAGATGACGTGGTACAGACGCGAAATTTAACCGACAGGAAGAAGATGCTGTGATATGCAAATGATCAGCTCTTCAGACCATTCACACAAAGTTGTCGACGGTGGCGACACCTACAACGTGCTGAGATGAGGAAAGATTCCAAGTGATTTCTCATACACAAACAGCAGTTGGCCGGCGTTACCTGGTGAAACGTTGTTGTAATGCCTCGTGAAAGAAGGAGAAATGCTCACCTCACGTTTACAACTTTTATAAAGGTCGGATTGTAGCCTATCGCGATTGCGGTTTATCGTATCGCGGCATTGCTGCTCGCGTTGCTCGCGAACCAATGACTGTTAGCAGAACATGGAATGGGTGGGTTCAGGAGGGCAATACGGAACGCCGTGCTGGATCTCAACGGCCTCGTAGCACTAGCAGTCGAGGTGACAGGCATCTTATCCTTATAGCTGTAACGGATCGTGCATCTACGTCTCGATCCCTGAATCAACAGATGGGGAGATTTGCAAGAAAACAACCATCTGCACGAACAGTTCGACGACGTTAGCAGCAGCATGGACAATAAGCTCGGAGACCATGGCTGCGGTTACCCTTGCCTCTGCATCAGAGACAGGAGCGCCTACGATGGTGTACGCAACGACGAACCTGTCTACAACAATGGCAAAACCTCATTATTTTTTGGTTGAATCCAGGTTCTGTTTACAGCATCATGATGGTCGCATCCGTGTTTGGCGACTTGCGGTGAACGCACCTTGGACGCGAGTATTCGTCATCGTCATACTGGCGTATGACCCGGCGTGATGGTGCGGGGTGCCATTGGTTACACGTCTCGGTCACCTCTTGTTCGCATCGACGGCACTTTGAACACTGGTCGTTACATTTCAGATGTGTTACGACCCGTGCCTCTACCCTTTATTCGATGCCTGCGAAACCCTACGTTTCAGCAGGATAATGCACGACTGCATGTTGCAGGTCCTGTACGGGCCTTTCTTGGTACGGAAAATGTTCGACTGCTGCCTGGCCAGCATATTCTCCAGTTATCTCACCAACTGAAAACATCTGGTCAACGGTGGCCTAGTGACAATACGCCAGTCACTACTCTTGATGAACTGAGGTATCTTGTTGAAGCTGCGTGGGCATCTGTGCCTGTGCACGCCATCCAAGCTCTGTTTCATTCAATGCCGAGGCGTATCAAGGCCACTATTACGGCCAGAGGAGGTTGTTCTGGGTACTGATTTCTCAGGATCTATGCACCCAAAGTGTGTGAAAATATAATCACATGTCAGTTACAGTATATTTGTCCAACGAATACCCGTTATCATCTCCATTTCTACTTGCTGCAACAATTTTAATGGCCAGTAGTGTATATACTTCCGTCAAAGCAGTTAGATTTGAGTTGAGGTGTGTAGATTGTATTGTCATCGGCACAATAAACTAAAATGGCTCGACGACTGCAACAGAGATAGTGGTAATAACAGAAAGTTGCTGCAGAAGGTGTTGGTGTTGACTTGCGTTTACCAAACCAATTATTGCACAAGCAGTTTTTTTTCAGGTGGTGTAGTGAGCAGGTAGTCCAATGCAACAGCAACGTGCTCTACAACAAGCTGTTGCATGGAGAGCCTTAGGAAGCGGGACAGACTCAGAGGGATGTGGCTGCAGCTATTGGAGTGTCCCAAAGTGTAATTTCCTGGACGCGATTTCAGACAACAGTAAACGGTAAGGCAACGCCAAGGTCGTACTTGTGTATCATCAGCAAGATATGACAGTTATCTCCGGTTAACAGTCCTTCGAAGGCTGACTGCAACGCAGACTCCACGCAGCAACAAGACTCCAAATATCAATACAAACAGTTCGAAAACGCCTGCCTGGATGTGAGCTGTACGCACAGAGGCCTGTGCTGTACAGTATGTCTCATTAAAACCACGACACCGAATAGCCCGCAGAAACTGGGCGGAGGAACATCAGGATTGGAGTCGTAACGAATGGTGCAGCGTTCTCTTCACGGATGAGTCAAGATTTTGCGTTCAGCTGGCCAATTCTCAAGTGGAACTCGGAACAATCCTGCTTATCGCCAGGAAACATGACCATATCGTGGTGGTGGACGAATGGCGTGGGCATGAGTCAGTATTGTCGGACGTACGCACCTTTAAGTCGTCCACAATGGTGCTTTGACTGCTCAAAGCTCCTTCGACCTTTTGTTGTTCACTAAGCACGGGAGATAGATTCCTTCTGGTAGATGATAAATCTCATCTATGGTAGATGATAAATCTGATGCACAACATGCTTGAAGGCTGAGGGAAATGAAAGTATCGAGTACCCAGCTTGTTCACCGATCTTAAACGCGATTGAGCAAGTCTGGGGTGCGCTTGACAGACTCTTTGCAGCCAGACCAGCACCTAACAACGGTCGCAGAGCAACAAGTTGTGGTCAGAGTCTATATCTGCCGCTGGATATGTCTTACAGTTTAAAACCTGGTTTCGAAATCTATGTCTTACCATTATAAAATCTATCTGGTATCTCCCAGTGTCTCCTGGTCTCTTCCTGGTCTCTTCCAGTTATTGTAATTCAAGCTAATTCAGGGTGTTGAATTGTCTTTTAAAAATAAAATGGAATTCTGCAAACGGCAAAATGACAAAGATGTGTTTCGCGCGGTTGCATGTCATTCATTCAATGATGACATTACCTGACATCGTAGGATGGAGACGATGTGCATTGATTGTTTTCCAAACGAAAAGGGCATTATCGAAGTATGTTCAATAAATTTATTGACGACCGATTACGATGGGCTATGAGAGCATCTGGGCGTATAGATTCTACACGGTGTTCATCATACTTTTTTTAATGGTGGTTCAACAGAAAGTTCAATATTGCACTTAGGCAAAATATATTTTAATATAATAAAGTAAGAGCAATCAGATCCAAAACTGAAAGATTCAGATGTTCCTTTTTCCCCACGCGGAAAGGTAGAGAAATATCATGAAAGCGGTTCGACGAACCCTCTGCCATGCACTCCAGTGTGATTAGCTGCGTATTTATGTAGATGTAGAAGATCAGCGTTTAGCTGGACAACGTGATTTGCATTTAGCCTGACAAAAATTTGTCGCGGTTAATTCGTTACGAGACAAAATTACATGCTAACGTACTGCACACCATGACTACGAGAGAGAGAAATTTTCGAGGGTTAGGTACTTCCCGTAGCCACCCATTGCTCATTCTTATTTAAATGTCTCTTAATGTCCCTTTGTTGATGGGACAATGTGCTGAGGTGGAGCGTGTGTCTTAAGCAGACAGTGGAATACCCGGAGTTAATTCGAAGGACAGAAACGAGGCCACCCTTGAATAAGCGATACGCAAGCGCGCCTAACACATCCTGTTAGCGTGTCGCAATGTCGGACTGAATTTTGACAGCCGGGAGGCCCGACTTTTATGAGCGATATGCTGCTACTGTGCATCTGAACAACTGAGTTACAGACGCTTCCGGTTACCATGATGTCTGGGAAGAGCAAGGTTTGTACGAGGCACCGACAGATACACAGTAGAGATTTTGACACATAGAGCCTCGTCACCAGTCCACCGAATATAGTGCTATTAGCGAATTCACACTGAAAAAAGAGTACCATTGCTATGAGTTACGGTGCTGAGAAACCTGTATCGAAATATGCATACAAAACTGCAATAACATGACAAAAAAGTCAGGGAATAACTGCACGAAAAGTAACATGGTGGTAGCACCGTGTACGCAAGATATAAATGGCTGGTGCACAGGCGAAGCTGCCGTTCGTGGATAGGTGATTTATGTGAAAATGGACATAAAGGTCCCATGACTAGAATTAGGTAGGCGGAATGGTAATTGGAGCTACAGGCTTCGGAAATCATTAGCGAATCCAACATTCCGATAGCAGCGCGGTCAAGAGGGCCCTAAGATTTTCAGATTTCAGGTATTACCGTATACCACGAACAACACAGTGGCAGACAGCCTGCATTTAATGACCATGAGCAGTGCAGTGTTCACAAGCACAACTGTGCGGAACAGCTGCAGAAATCAATGTGAGACGTACAACTAAGGGTTCCATTGCAACATTGTGCCGTAATTTGGTGTCCATGGGTTATGTCATGCGGCTCCGTAGCACAGTAGTAGAGTGCCAAACTTCACACCCAAAAGACGCGGGTTCGACCCCCGCCAGGTCCTGGGTTTTTTATCTGTCACTTTCCACTTCTTTCAGCTCTGGCAGTGTTGCTGATGTGAAAAATACCGAGTAGCACCGTGGTTCGGAACCCACGTTAAACTGTAGGTCCCCCTATAACTGGCTGGGTAAGTCAGTTTGAAATTCGGAGGAAGGCAACGGCAAACCACCTCCAAATAGGGCCATGCCTAAGAAAGCACTGTGGTGTTCAAAGAAATCACAGCCTCATTCAACAGGGAGATAACACGTCATGCAAATATCACTCGATTTACAATACAGCACCATGTTAAGAGGAATGTAATGAAATCGGAATTGAGCACAACCGTTGCTAACTACAATTTCGGAATTACTGCATTTTGAGTCAGAATTCGCTTCTATATTCGCATTTATCGCAAATGCGAATTTTTCCTGTCCCTAGTAATACCTCTAAAAATAAACAGCTGATCAAGGCACTAAAAGCAAGGGCAGATCTTTGGGTGTATTACTACAAATAACTAAAACAATTTGATCGTGGAATTATATACAATCTCATTATAAAGGTTTTTTGTAGGTGGTTTGGAGCAGCTTTTAAATATGTTAGGAATAGCATTATGAAATATAGACAGCTACACCTTATATTTATTATGAGATATCGATGTCGGCTAATTTCAGGTCATCTTCAAGTCTCAAACAACAGGTGTTACTTATGCATTTTTTCCAGTGGCACTCATAACTTTTAACTGTTTACACACGAGGTCAAACGTTCTTAGTCGCGTTAGCGATGAAAACAGAACCCAGAATCTTTGTGTCTAAATGATACATGTATTGGTGTGATGTCTTATTTCGAAAGAACAAACCTCACACCAATACATATATAGCTCTCGGTAAAGTGGAACGGTACGATGTCGTTACGTAGCACAGCACGGCGACTGGAAACGCAGGAGAAGTGCAAACAACGTTCTCTCCTCAGAGGCATGATTCTAATTACGTTCGACGTAGACTCCTACAACATACAGTCTACACGGCGAAGATTACACCAAAAAATTTAACGTTTCGTCTACTTTGGCGATAGCAACCAAATTTTAAAATCGTGTCTACTATGTAAAGATTTAGCAACACAAAACGCTTCAAGTCCATAACTTCCCTGGTTTTCGAGTTCTCAATTTTTAATATGTTTTTAATGTTATTACATAAAAAACAAATTTGGGACTCATACTACAATTTTCATATGGCAGATTTTGTAGGTACATTCACAAGACATAATCCAACGGTTCTGTGCATTCACTTTATGAGAAATACCAATCATTTGTTTTCAGCGTTTATTTCAAATTTCTACATTTAAGTTTCTTTAATTATTAGTACTTAAATGTGGTGATGAAATAAATAAATTACGTACATATGTGTAGTCTTATGCGGCCAAACTACTTAGGTCATCGGTCGCTAGACTTACACTACTTAATCTTACTTAAAATAACGTAGGCAAAGTACAAACAAACATACCCATGTCCGAGGAAGGACTCGAACATCCGACCGGACCGGCCACGCAATTTGTGACACAAATTACTTGTTTGATAATATTAATGCATAGAAGTATGAAATCACGTCAAGACTACTTCCTGCAAAAATTTCGACAAAAAAAGTTGGCACTGAGTTTAGAAAAACAAAATTCTGGTATACTGGATTTTAACATTTTATTAAACAATGAATGTTACTACAAGAGATACAGCCATTAAAATTTACGGGCACCATAACGTTTTCCCTTCCTGAGTAAATGAGCTGCTTCTTGTAGTTTCAACACCTTTTTCTTGAATGTTCTGAATATAAATCTTCACACAGACTTCTTGAGGAGGAGAGTGATACGGATATCTGATTGTAAACCACTGCCTATTACCTTAGACCTTTTTGACTGTACTGAACAGGAGTTCCGCGTATTCCGTAATTTATATTTATACAGTTAACAGGCAATGTAATTTATAACCATCTATTGGCTGTCAATTTCGCTTCATTTTTCCTGGAAGTCTTGCAACTTGTTTCTCCCTGTTGGTTTATGCCAAGTTCGGAGTAAAAATGGTTTTATATGACGGTGATGGAAAATAGAATTTCTTTAGCATTTTTCGGTGTTTGACATTCCCTTACACATTCCGTATTTCATACATTTCTTAGATGTATTTCTAATTCGAATACAGCCAAAATGTAAAATGTAAAATACTCATTGACTTATTATTAGCGTTTTTTAATTGAAGGTTTAAGGTTGCGTTTCCTATTAAAAAGCATAGTAGCTATTTTTAAAGAGATGGAAGTTGCGTGATAGTGGGGTAACTACATAGCGGTCAATTACATCAACGTATCTGTGAAGGATGCCTAATATAGTTATTGCTTGCGCAGATGTCTTGATATGCTTAGTGTTCTGAATAATATGCTTTTAGGAGGTATAACTGTGGAAAGTCATCGTCTTGTAGTAGCAAAGAATGTCTTAATAACTCTCCAAACATTATCACTATTAAAATACCTTTTTGTTTTCAGGAGGAACACTCAACGAATTCATACGCAGTTAGAACAAGTTACTATATTGCTCTTCAACTTTGAAAAGGTTGTGCAATTTCACTGAGTTTCGTGTTATGTTGACAGTGTGGAAACTTGACAACAGCAGTGCTAGACTTCTTGGTGTGCCTGTACTCAGGAAAAATAGCCGCCCCAAGGGTCCCAGGTTCCGCGCAAGTGTCACTCCGCGCAAGTGTCACTCCCCGCAAGTGTTCCAACCCCGATTGCAGCGCCTATCCTGTAATCGTTATTTCATCTCTGATGACCACGATGTCGACAAGACGTTAGACTACGCTGACCAGACGTCCCGGCTGTTTCGGGACACTTCTGGTTTTCATAAAAACACCCCGGTGTCCCGAGAAAATCGTTCGGCACACATCATTTTTGTCAAGATACGCAATGCGTGAAATAATATTTCACTTTTAACGTAATATTTGTGACAAACGAAATTGCTAGAAGTAGGGCGTTACGGAACTACGTGTCTACCTTGGATTCGTTGTGACAATCTGGCTATGTGGACTCCAGGATTCTCAGGTTTTTGTCTCAGTATGGTATTCCTCTGGCTGCCTTCAATCAATAAGAGAAAGGTTACGTTGGTGGGACACATTCTGAGACATCACGGAATGGACACTTTACTATTAGAAGATAGTGTATGGGGTAAAAATCGTAGAGGGAGACCGAGGGACAAATATAGTTAAGCAAATTGAGAAGGATGTAGGTTGCCGTTCGTATTCTCAGATGAAGGGTCTTGCACGGGACAGAGTGTACCGTGGAGAGCTGCATCAAACCAGTCTGCGGACTGAAGACAACAAAAAACAACACAGTTGTAATGTGATAAATTGCAGAGTCCTTGTTAGTTGTTCATTTTAACGGACATTTATCGATACTTTGTTTAATGTATGCAGTATGTTATGTTGCAGCATCTGGCGAGAAGTTTGTTGTCCAGTGTTAGCGCAGGTACGGTGCGTGGCTGAGTTGCTGTCTGCTAGCAACGGCTGCTGGAAGTTACCGAGCTGGCTTGTTGTAACAGAAGAGCTCACTGAACTGTTTCAAAGTGCCAAAAAATGTTCAAATGTTTGTAGAACTTATGGGACTTAACTACGGGGTCATCAGTCCCTAAGCTTACAAACTACTTATGAACTAGCTAAGACTAAGGACGGCACAAATATCCATGGCCGAGGGGGGATTCGAACCCCCGACCGTAGTGGCCGTGCAGACCGTGACTGGAGCGCCTCAGGCCGGCCGCAGTGGGCGAGGGGACTGAGGCGCTCCAGTCACGGTCTGCACGGCCACTACGGTCGGGGGTTCGAATCCCCCCTCGGGCATGGATATTTGTGCCGTCCTTAGTCTTAGCTAGTTCATAAGTAGTTTGTAAGCTTAGGGACTGATGACCCCGTAGTTAAGTCCCATAAGTTCTACAAACATTTGAACATTTTGAAGCGCCTCAGTCCCCTCGGCCACCGCGGCCGGCTTCAAAATGTCCATAACTCATGTGAACTGATAATTATTTTGTTGTTTTAGAAAGACTTAGTTCTTTGTATTTTAACCCTCAGTAACGCTGACTAGCGTAATTTAATTTGTGGGCATTTTCATTACAGGTCAATTTATTTTCTTGAATTCCGTCGGTACTTCTGTTTTAAGAGCTTATTCTTGCGTATTTGACAAATACTGTTGTGGATAGTTTTCGTCCGTGATTTGTGTATTTCAAAACAAATCAAAGTACGTTGTTACCGTTAGTTGTCAGTCACAGTTAGTCTGCACTCAGCTACCGCCAGTGTCACATAGTAGCTGCGAAACCCTCGAGTGATCAGAGTATGAGCTACTGAAGTTTGGAATTGAATTGTTCTGTTGGGAAATTTGTATTAGAAATTTTCTTCTTTCTTCTTTCTTTCTCTTTAGCCATGTTCCCGCATATGCATGGTCGGTTTGTTAATTCGGATATGGCTTGTTAATATTTACGAGCTGGACGGATGCACTTCCTGTCGCCACGCCATGGCCTCCGATACGAAATGTGTATCCCAAATGTCTGCGTATCTTAATGTATATATAAATTGAGGTGTTTGTGCCTATATTTCACTCTGCAGCCACAACTAGACATCGTAAACGAATGGTGTTTGTATGTGGTAGTAGGTATGTCTCCCATTGTGCACTATGCTGGTACAGGGTTGATAACGATAAGGGGATGGAAGATATGGGAGTTGAAAGTTAACGACTTATATAAAATTCTACGTGTGGGTGTCAATATTTTGCTCTTCAGCAAAAACTACGGAATGGAGACGAACGATCTCTCTGTGTTGTTGTAGTGCAAAGTCTGCCGTTCTATACCATAGCAGTTCCGCGTCTACAGCTATAAGAGGGTAAAAGATATAGTCGTTGAAAGTCGACAGCTTATAGAAAATTCGGATTGAAGACCAGCGATGATTTTTGACACTGTAATAGCACAGAAGTCATATACAGCGAAACGTGATGCCAAGGAGGTTAGAATAAAGGGAGATGGCGTTATCTATGCCGAGAACATACGGCAGTTGAAGCCTGTCCGCATTCTTGGTCAGTTTCGGAATACTATTTCTCCCTTAAAATTGTGCGTTAAGTCGACGCTCTTACTGTTAATGCTTTGAACTGACAGTAACTGCAAAGCATGTACTTTCAAACAATATATTTCTTGAATAAATAGTAACAAATACTCATCCTAATATATTTGAAAACTTAATGTTAACGGCTAATTTGCACTCTTTTAACACGTTGTACATCACTGCAAAACCACGAGACGTTTTATTCCTGTTTGAAGAGATAAAACATAAGCCCTACAATACGATCTCCAAAACTTAGGAATATGGCGGAGGCAGGCTTCACTTTTTTCAGCGTAAGGGCTTTTCCCTGTATTCTAACCTCCTTGCGTGATGCACATTCTTCAGTTATTTCTCTGCAACAAGCGTTCGAATAAAGAAAATTAAGTACACAATGCAGTTTGAAAAGTAAAACTACCAATACAGATGCCAAAGCGTAAGAAAGAAATTTCGCAGTCTCGATCCGTTTCTAATAGACAGAAAATGGTGCTGAAAAGTGAATCTACAGACGATAGAGACTTGAAATTTGTAGACGTTGTTTAACTTACACTGTAGGCATCATCGATTTTTCGGTATTTCCATTCCTAAGGGGATGAAATAGGGGATGAATTTTTTTTCTTTTTTGAAAATACGTTGCTATGCAGGCAATTTTGAAGCAAGATATAGAAAATAGATTTTTGACTGGAATTTTAAAAACACGTGTTTCGAAATTTTTGGAATTTCAACCACTAAGTGGGTGAAATAAGGGAAAATATTTTATGGTTGCTACTAAGACTGTTTTGATGCAAGAAATGCGAAAATTTATATTTGGAACCATGGTTAGAATTTAAAAAAAAAATGTGTTTGTGGATGTTTTGTATTCTTCCATCAGTGGTGCAATATGGGTTGGCAAGTTGTATGAAAATACTTGATTAGGAAAGCATTTTTGAAGCTACGTCTATGAAAATTTATACTTAGAAGTAGAAACAACCAATAGAGACCAACCAGTCTAGTCGTGCGAAGCATCAGAAATTAAGCGATTAGTGTTATATGTGAAAGTGTAAAGTGTTTAAATGTTAATAGATCTATCGGACCAAACAGCGTGTTCATCAGTCAAAATGTTCAAATGTTTGTAAAGCTTATGGGACTTAACTACGGGGTCATCAGTCCCTAAACTTACAAACTACTTATGAACTACTTACGAACTAGGACGGCAGAAATGTCCATGCCCGAGGGGGGATTCTAACCCCCGACCGTAGTGGCCGTGCTGACCGTGACTGGAGCGCCTCAGTCACCTCGGCCGGTCATCAGTCCGTAGCTTACAACCTACTTAAACTAAGGTAAAATAACCTAAGGAGAACACACATACCCATGCCCTAGGAAGAACTCGAACCTCCGATGGAAAGAAACCGCGCTCTCTGCCGCTCGGCTAATCCACCGCGGCGTGTAAAGTGTTACGAAATGTTTGCGAATCGTGTAACTGAGGCGAGATTTGGGTACCAGCTCGGTATTAACCTAGGGGGATGTGGAAAACCACCCAAAAACCACATCCAAACTAGCTGGCACTCCGATACCCTTCGTTAATCCACCGAGCGGATTCGATCAGGGACCGGTACGCCTCCCCGTCTCGGAAAGCGGTGCACTAGGCCGCACGGCTAACCGAGAGCGTCTATTGAAAATTTTATTGTTCTTTATTAATTGTGTATTATATTATTACAGTTAAGAGTGAAGAGTTCCATATTGGTTCAATTGTCTGGCTCTAATGTCTTTTAGATAATGAGCCTAAGCACTATAATTGTACTTCAACGTTATTGAAATGCCGCGGTGGAGTAGCCGAGCGGTCCAAGGCGCCTCGCTGCGGAGGTTCGAGTCCTCCATGGGGATGGGTGTATGTGTGTGTTGTCCTTGGGTTAGTTTACCTTAGTTTAAGTAGTTTGTAAGCTACAGACTGATGACCACGCAGTTTGGTCCGATAGATTTACAAACATTTGAACTTTTTTTTTTGTTATTGAAAGTTTTGTCGGTGGGTAGATTTGCTGCTATTTATTTTAATAAACTGTGAATAGTTGGTTGGGTTTGTTTGATTTGGTTAGGGGGACTAAACTACTGAGGTTATCAGTCCCCCGGTGGGGAGGGGAAGGAGTGAGGATAGGAAAGGAGGGGAGGGGGAAAGGAAATGTAGTCCGGGAAGTAAAGAAGGAAAGAAGACTGCATCAGCTTGGGGCCCCGTGCTCGCCACGCAGGTACTTACGAAAGAACCGTGAGCCCCTGGGCGTGCGATAGTTCTTAAGATGTGTTCGTTCTGTCTCGGTCCAGTCCTTCACCGGCGGCTGCCGTATCAGATGTATTGTTGGCTTTGTAGAATTTAATATTCATTTTCCGCTTACCTCTCGCTGTACTCTAAGTACGCCTGCCTTCGCCGGCCGTATGCCAGGTACAGTACTTCCGCTTGACCTGTGACGTTTTTTCTGGCGCAAGCTGCCTGCCACAGCGTGTCGGCTTTCTGGCGGCCGGATGACGGCAGTGCATACGTTTAAATGTGGGCAGTACTGCAGCGGCTTCCGGTAAACTGAGCGTCCTACCTGGCCACGCAGACCACTCGATATGCGCTGTTCTGCTGGCGCGGTGAACTTAATACTGGCGCGCGAGCGTGCACTGCGCGCGTGTCGCAGCCACGCCGTTACCTGCCTGTCGAGGCAGACGCCCGTGATGGGAAAGAGCGGCAGTCAGCGACTGTTCTTCACAATACCGCCTAACGTAATCGCCACATCTTTATGGAACTTGGCTGCGTGATATTTCCCAAGCATTTATGAAACGTGCCGTCGGATTGGTCTGAAACTCAGACGTCGCCACAGGGAAAGTTCAGATTTATACCACAAATGGAGACATAAAGTAAATTGTGATCTTATTATTTAAATCTTAAAATGAAAACAAATCAAAGTCCATAGCATCACATGCAAATAGTGATCTAAGTGCCATGTGGTTAACATTAACAAGGAGACCACATGGGTACCGGATTTTAGAATCTTTTGATATTTATGGTACGTGAAGTTCAGAACACAAATAACAATCAGCCAAATCCATTCGGCGCAACCCTCAAAAATTCTCGACAAAAACGAATATGAAGTTTTCAAGTAAGCTAAGTACAAATCATTAAATCAATTGCTCAGGTGGTATAGGGTCGGTGCTTCGAATCCCGTCTTTTTTTATTTTCTCTGTTGTGTTCGAATATTTACACATTTTTAATATCTAATGGTAAGTTTTACGAAAACTGAACGTATTTTAGTATTTTAAATAACTGATTGTTATTGAAGTTTGTAAATTTCTGTAGGTTATAGAAGTATGTTAATAATGATAGTTTCAATGAAAAACTATAATTTACAATTTTTACAGTATTGGCTTCACTATTAGATGACGACTGTAGTCTTTGATTGTTCACTTTGTGAAGAGCTACAACAATGTTTTTGGAAAGTCATCTCCATAGCTACTAAATGCTTTCCAAGCAGCTAACCTACTCAACCATCGTTTTACATGAAAAGGTTTCCAGCTCGTCACATAAACTAACTGAAAACACGTGGAATAGGCTGCAGCCCACAACAACAGGACGAGTGGTAAAGAAGTAACGATAGTATTAAGTTTTTCTCGAACAGTCAAAGCTGAGATAACAATCCTTATTTACAATGATTTGGTAAGAGTAGGACTTCGCATTCGGTAAAAGAATTACAGGATGTGGATTCAGATCCTGGCCACGGAAGCTTCTAGAAGAGACGAAAGGAACTTTCCAAATGTTAACCACGCAAAGCGTAGACACGGCCTTAGCTGCCGTGCCATCTCACAAAGGGACACCTTTGACCCGTAATGCTCGGAAATGCACAAAATCATTCTTGGAGTAATAAACAATCATAAACAAAACAGTGGTGTGCGCCACTTCCATACGAAACGCCGCACTTGTCTACTAGGGCCACTAGATGGTAGCTTCACTAACGAGTGCCGCAGTTGCATGAATAGTGTAGCTGTAGGACGTATTTGTCTCTTGTAGTGTTCTCTAGCGAGTTTCTCTGTAAACTGTGAACAGTGCAGTGATATCACGAAGAGAATTAATCTTAAGCATGTGGATGTGGTCCAACTATGACTTCGGGGCCGAGGATATGGATAACACAGATAATAATCTGGTATTCATTGGACAAATATATTATACTAGAACTGACAAGTGATTACATTTTCACGCACTTAGGGTGCATAGATCCTGAGAAATCAGTACCCAGAACAACCACCTCTGGCCGTAATAACGGCCTTGATACGCCTGGCCATTGAGTAAAACAGAGTTTGGATGGCGTGTACAGGTACAGATGCCCATGCAGCTTCAACATGATACCACAATTCATCAAGAGTAGTGACTGGCGTATTGTGGCGAGCCAGTTGCTCGGTCAGCATTGACCAGACGTTTTCAATTGGTGTGGGATCTGAAGAATGTGCTGGCCAGGGCAGCAGACGAACATTTTCCATATCCAGAAAGGCCCGTACAGGACATGAAAAATGCGGTCGTGCATTACCCAGCTGAAATTTAGGCTTTCGCAGGGATCGAATGAGTGGTAGAGCCACGGGTCGTAACCTATGTAACGGCCACTATTTAAAGTGCCGTCGATGCGAACAAGAGGCGACCGAGACGTGTAACAAATGGCACCCTATACCATCATGCCGGGTGATACGCCAGTATGGTGATGACGAATACATGCTTTAAAAAAGTTCAAATGTTTGTACAACTTATGGGACTTAACTACGGGGTCATTAGTCCCTAAGCATTCAAACTACTTATGAACTAGGTAAGACTAAAGACGGCACAAATATCCATGCCCGAGGGGGAGTCGAACCCCCGACCGTAGTAGCCGTGTAGAACGTGACTGGAGCGCCTCAGTCACCTCGGCCACCGCGGCCGGCGAATACGTGCTTCCAATGTGTTCACCGCAATGTCGCCAAATACGGATGCGAACATGATGCTGTAAACAGAACCTGGATTCGTCCGAAAAAATGACGTTTTGCCATCCGTGCGCCCAGGTTCGTCGTTGCGTACACCATCGCAGGCACTCCTGTCTGTAACCGTAGCCATGGTCTCCCAGTTGATAGACCATACTGCTGTAAACGTCGTCGAACTGTTCGTGCAGATGGTCGTTGTGGCTGCACGATCCGTTACAGCTATGCGGATAAGATGCCTGTCATCTCGACTGCTAGTAATAAGAAGCCGTTGGGATCCAGCACAGCGTTCCTAATTCTCTCTTGAACCCACGATTACATATTCTGCTAACAGTCACTGGATCGCCACCAACGCGAGCAGCAATGTCGCGATACGATAAACCTCAATCGCGATAGGCTACAATCCGACCTTTATCAGAGCCTCCTTATACGAGGCATCACAATAACGTTTCACCAGGCAACGGCGGTCAACTGCTGTTTGTCTATGAGAAATCGGTTGGAAACTTTCCTCACGTCAGCAAGTTGTAGGTGTCGCCACCGGCGCCAACCAAGTGTGCATGATCTAAAAAGCTAATCATTTGCATATCACAGCTAAATTGTTCAAATGTTTGTAAAGCTTATGGGACTTAACTACGGGGTCATCAGTCCCTAAACTTACAAACTACTTATGAACTACTTACGAACTAGGACGGCACAAATATCCATGCCCGAGGGGGGATTCGAACTCCCGACCGTAGTGGCCGTGCAGACCGTGACTGGAGCGCTTTAGTCTCCCCGGCCACCGCGGCCGGTGGGGCATGGGTGTGTGTGGGTGTATGTTTGTCCTTGGGTTAGTTTAGTTTAAGTAGTTTGTAAGCTACGGACTGATGACCACGCAGTTTGGTCCGATAGAATTACAAACATTTCATTTTCATAAGAGAGCAACACAAGTGGAGCTGGCACAGATGATGGATTCTACAGTTTACAGTTTTTTAATGATATTTTGCCGAAAGTGATTTGGTCTTACATTTTTTATCATTATCAAATGCTTTTAGTTAATGTATCGTCTTTGTGTTTCTTGAAGAAAAAAATTATAATTATAATTTCTACAAGAGTATTGCATACTACGTGCAAGCACAAGAAAGCTGCAGTACTGCTTTTTTTTTTTTAATCGGTGTTCGCTAACAGATACCGTATAATTTTACGCACATCCATCTTTGTAAACGCAATTATGAATGCGCCAGCCCGCAACGGGCCCTGGAGAGCGCTGCGGTCGCAAAGCCAATCACGATGAGCAGCACGTTGCGTGGGATGTAGCGGGTCGTTTCAGAGCGTGCTGTAGCTAGACCAGGTAGACAGCACGTCCGGCATGCGCCACGTTGGGACAACACGTCCCGTGTGAGGACAGCTTTACTCCTAGCCTGGTTTCGTGCGGTTCCGAGCGTTCGAAACGAAAGGCGTCCATTGTCAGTGGGTGACCCCCCACGTAACAGCCGCGACGCGCGTACAGGAACAAGTGCAGGCGTCCGGCGTGTGCTGGGAGACGGGACGGATGCAGGTAAATGTGGTGTGCTGACCGGCTGAAAAACGGCGGCAGGATGCGACAGCCGCTAGGCGCCTCAAAAACAGGAAAATGAGCCGCACAGTAGGCGACGCGAGAGAGCGGCGCAGTCGACTCCTGCGTACTCGCCGCGCCGCGCCGCTTCCGGCGTACGGCAATTACCTGCGAGATGCCTGCTCACCGCTCAGCCGGAAAGAACAGCGCGGCGCCAGAGGCGGGGTAGACAGCGCCACGGCAAACAAGGGGTCGCAACGGCCAAAACGTGGCCAAAACCCTACATGACGTTCAAGTCACACAAAGTTCGTTTAATTAGTTTGTAAGCCTGAATGGAATGGACAGTGTGTTTTCTTATCCTCCGCTCGCAGGTGTTCAATGAAATTTCGTCTCCTCTTCAGATAAAATTTCCGGGCTGATGGGCCGTGGTCCAGATGTAAAACTACCTCCCGACGTTTCGTCTCCAACTGCGGGAGACATCTTCAAAGGTCTTCCGGCTACTGCCACTGAGGGCCGAGGGGCTCACGCATTTATAGAGGGCATAAGGGCGCCACCATACGTCACGTGATGCTGACTTTGTAACTATCTCTGGATGACGTCGTCATTCTCGATTAAAATTAATCGATTGTCGTTTTGCTGGTGCAGTGTCGACATCCATATTTTATTTAACTTCAGACCTTCTTCTTTCCTATTGAAATTATTCTGGTGTTTGTGAATCTCTATTGCTTCTCTATACATGCGTGCATGGTACTGAGGTGTCCTAGCTAAAACGCTCGTCTCGTCAAATTTTATTTCATGATTTCCTTTTTGAAAAACATGTTCAGCCACTGCCGATTTGGAGACGAAACGTCGGGAGGTAGTTTTACATCTGGACCACGGCCCATCAGCCCGGAAATTTTATCTGAAGACAACGCCGGCCGTGAAAGTTTACATTGTATGATTCGTCTCATCTGTTGTGCATGCCGTATGAGGGTGATACACTGAAGCGTTTTCCCCTTCTACAATAGTTTGCTCATGGGATTTAATTTTCAAGCCCTCTAGCTGGGTACTCTTCATATTTATGAGTTTTGCTTTTGTTCGATTTATTTGCCTTAAAATATCATCCGTCATTGGTTGTCCATATAGTTCGCGTAAGCAGGAGTAATAAAATTCCATTGTATTCCTAGTTCATCTCATTCTCTCTTTGTCGTATGATATTAAAGTAGCTCTCAATTTCTTCTTCGCAACCGTAACCCACCATTGGACAGTTGACCTATATTTGTGACGTTGTCTTAAAGAGGCCTGCCAGGCGTCTTCTATTTGTTGATTTAGCTCGTTTTCTAACAGCATACTTGTGTTTAATTTCCACAGTGATCTACCCCAGTACGATTTCTGCTTTGCCAACTTTACACTGCAGTTGACTACAAGATGGTCGGAGAATATAGTGGGTATAACTTCGATTGCAGCTATTTTATTTTCGAAGTTCGATGAGACGTAAATTCTGTCAATTCTACTCTGCGATCTACTAGTAATGTAAGTAAACCTAACGAGGGTGGGGTATATGATTTCCCATGCGTCTCTCCATTTCATATTTGTTACCAAATCTTCAAGTTCTATAGATTTATTGAAATTTGCACGTTGGTCCTTTTCATTTAAAACGCAATTCCAGTCACCTCCTATTAAAACATTTGCAGGGCTGTCTTTTAGTAAATGGAGAATATCACTTTTATAAAATCTGGCCCTTTCTGCTCTTAAATTGTTGCCCGATCGTGCATAAATATTTATTACATTTGTATAAAATGAACATTAACAAGAGCAAAACAAAAATAATGGAATGCGGTCTTAGAAAATCAGGCGATGCTTAAGGAATTAGAATAGGTAACGAAACAATGAAGGTGGTAGATGAGATTTGTTACTTGGGTAGTGAAACAACATGCGATTGTCGCAGTACAGAGGATATAAAATGCAGAATGGCAATGGGAAGAAAAGCATTTTTGAAAAAGACAAATTTGCTAACATCGAATATTAATTTAAGTGTAAGGAAGTCTTTTATGAAGGCATTTGTGTGGAGTGTTGCCTTGTACTGGAGTGAAACATGGACGATAAGCAGTGCGGACAGGAAGAGAATAGAGGCTTTTGAAATGTGGTGCTACAGAAGAACGCTGAAGATTAGGTGGGTAGATCGCATAACTAATGAAGAGGTACTGAACAGAATTGGTGAGAAAAGGAATTTTTGGCATACCCTGACTAAAAGAAGGGATCGCTTGGTAGGACACATTCTTAGACATCGGGGAATCGTAAATTTAGCATTGGAGGGAAGTGTGTGGGGTAATAATCGCAGAGGGAGAGCAAGGGACGCGTATAGTAAGCAGATTCAAGTGGATGTGGGTTGCCGTTCTTATGAGGAGATGAAAAGGCTTGCTCAGGATAGAGTAGGGTGGAGAGCTGCATCAAACCAATCTCCGGACTGAAGACCATAACAACAGCAAGCCTAGAAACTAATAACAACAAAATTACTAACATCTGAAACTTCCTGCCAGATTCAAATTGTGTGCCGGAACTGGGACTCGAACCAGGGACCTTTGCTTTTCGCGGGCAAGTGCACTACCGACTGTGCTATCCCGACACGACTGACGATGCCTCCTCGCAACTTTACTTCCGCCAGTACCTCGCCTTCTACTTTCCAAACTTCGCAGAAGTTCTCCTGCGAACCATGCAAGACTAACACTCCTGGAAGAAAGGATATGGTGGAGACATGGCTTAGCCACAGCCTAAGGGATGTTTCCGGAATGAAACTTTCTCTCTGCAGCAGAGTGTGCGCTGATATGAAACTCCCTGGCAGATTAAAACGAGTCGTGTCGGGATAGCTCAGTCGGTAGAGCGCTTGCCCGAGAAAGGCAAAGGTCTCAGGTTCGAGTCCCGGTTCAGGCACACAATTTTAATCTGCCAGGACGTTTCATATCAGCACACACTCCGCTGCAGAGTGATAGGTTCAATCTGAACATCTATTCTTATCCCTTTACTATAGCACAACATATGATCTGTTGACAATGTACGCGCTAGAAAATGAAAAGATGTTCATAAAATGAGTCAAACGTTCCATCTAGCCAGTAGTGTGGATTATTGTTTCAAATCAGTCGACTGCCTTTGTTAAAAAAAAAAAAAAAACACTTTATTATAGTTCTTTAATAAAAAGGAAATCTATGCGAGTTTGGGGCCAGATCCTAAAATCAGACTGATTAGATATTTCGGCAATACAACTGCTCCCCATCTTCAGGAACGCCGCTGCTGCTGAGTCCCGTTGAGTCGCCGAATTTTGAATCAGTTTGATTTTAGGCAGCAAACCCTCAGAAATTACGTAAAATTATTACTTCGGGAAAGCCTTCAAAGACATAAAAGTTGCCGCATGGGAATAGCCGGGTTCCACATCATTACGAAGTGTCGTTTTCATGATATATGGAACAAGTATTACTCTAATCTAATCTAATCTAATCTGGAGCGCGCGGTCTCTCCCGCCGGAGGTTCGTGTCCTCCCTCGGGCGTGTGTGTGTGTGTGTGTGTGTGTGTGTGTGTGTGTGTTGTCCTTAGGATGAAGGGAATGGAATAATGAAGTCATTACTGAAATTCCTCCTCTGTAATATTCGGTGGCAGAGACTCCGTATGCCCTGGCGGAAAAGCCGTGCGAACTGAGGCGTCGTGCTGCTGTGCGCGCGGCCGTTCGCCGTTCGAATCCTCCCTAGAGTTTTTCCTAATAACTGTTTATAATCTTCTCGGGCTTGCAGCCGGATACTAAAGTCAACTTGACACAATATTTCAGCGGCGCAACTACCCGCCATCCTCAGGTGAGCTTGCTGATACACAATCTGATAGTCCATTCAGGACAGATGTATTGAACATCAACGCCACACACGTTTGCTCCAGCCCGAGAAGTCGGCGGTAGATGAGCATTGTCTCGATGAGGGACATAGAATGTTATATAACGAAACTCACATGGTTGCTTCAGCATCTCGTTACTGGGACTGTGTCTTAAAGAAATCCAAAGAGATTCGATTATCTGACAATCTGATTAACAGAGACAAAGGCTATCTGCTTAGTAAATCCTGGAACCCTGTGTTATCAGATGTTAAAATACAACGGTTGGAACTTCAGAAATCTGAATAATAATTTTCTTTATCATCGATTATCGATTTCGCCGGACTCTACCGCCGGAGCGCTGTACGTCTTGTGCGCCAGTTACTGTCACTTCTTGCGCACGCGCTATGGGTCTTTCGCGATGTATAAAGGAGCCGCCGATTGCACTGGGAACTCAGTTCCGGCGAGATTGTCTATCGGCAAGCTCACCTGAGGATGGCGGGCAGTTGCGCCGCTGAAATATTGCGTGAAGTTGACTTTAGTATCCGGCTGCAAACCCGAGAAGATTACAAGCATAGATGTATGTGTTGCACATAGGTTAGTTTATCTTAGTTTAAGTAGTTTGTAAGCTAGGGACTAATAACGAAGCAGTTTAGTCCCATACATTATATATTAGACTTCATATGTGGCGGAGCTGAAGCGTCTTCGGCAGCAGTTAACTGGGAGGCTTTACTGTGCGTCACACTGCAATACTTAAGGAGGGGGGAGGGGGGGCAATGGAGACAGATCTGAGTCATCCGAAAGCCGACTCCTTACGTCAGCTGCCGGAAGAACGCCCACATCCGCCGCTTCAACGCTCTCGACGGGATTACTAGCAGCTACAACACATTTCTTCGCATGAGGGGCCGTGATTGCAGAAGAGCATTCCACAGCGAAAACACCTTCAGCACGAGTACGACTAAAGCATCAACCCGAGAAGTACCTGACATAGAAGCCGTCTTAAACTACAGTGGAGTGAAATCACCTGCAGAAAGACTCAACCAGGAATGTCGATCTCTATTGGATGCTTGGTAGAACCAGTCCAAAATCAGCATCAGGCGGAACGTCAACTGCTGCCATCGCCGTTATTGAAGGGAAAATTTGGGGAAAAAAACTGCATCAAGCAATTTAAATATTTATTACATAATAACTATATTTTCACTGTAGGTAATGTGAACACGATATCCACAAATCTTAATATGCGACAGCAAGTTGCATTTAATAGGCATATCGACGGAACTACTGAACTATTGAAATCGATTTTGGATCGACCACTGTTCCTAGCAAATGCCTATTCAAATGTTCGTCAAGTTTAAGGGACTTAACTGCGAGGTCGTCAGTTCCTAAACTTACAAACTGCTTATAAACTACCTTGTACTAAAGACAGCACAAACTTCCATGCCTGAGGGGGGATTCGAACCCCCGACTGGGAGCGGCCTCGCGCATCTAAGCATGGCGCCTCAATCCGCTCGGCCACTCCACAGCGACGCAAACGACTGTAACAACGCCAAATTTAAGTTAATAATCCATGAAGTACTTCTGGCTGCTTGGTGGAAGCCCACACATGGATTGGATGGGTGGTTTGATTTTTTAAAGGGACTAAACGACTAACGGGTATCAGTCTCTTATTCCAACCATAGAGAATATAATAAAAGTACTACAATTTAGTATAAAACGATGCGTTAAAATTCACCAAGCAAATTGGTTAACGCGTCAAGAAATAAAAGAGTCAAAGTAAAAACTGGTAAAAGAAGAGGAAGGTGTAAAGAGGATAGCAGAGTGTCCTGGACAGGTGACCACAGACAAGGCAGTAGGGCATCTGGCCGCTTTTGCAAATTAAAACTATCTGCCTAAAACGGTAGGCGAGCGGAGAACAAACATATAATGAAAACTGTAAAAAAAAAAAAAAAAAAAAAAATTCCACTCACATGACTAAAATTTAAAACAGCGGCAGCCATAGAGGCATTGTCAGCTACAACAAGATTTAAATCGTCAGGGAGATTAAAATTCCTCCTCTGTGTGCCTAAATCCGGACATTCCAGGAAGATGTGGACGACTGTCAAACGCGCACCGCATCGACACTCAGGAGGATCCTCGCGACGGAGAAGTATGGCCGACACGCAGTCCACACATGGGTACATTCAAATAAAACATTACAAAGAAGTACAACACCCCTATTTCAGAAGGAAATCTGTATAAGTACTTGAAAGGGTTTAAGAATTTTAAAAAGAAGACTTTAAGCTCATTGTCAAAATATGCCATGTGAAGCTCTTGTTATGTAATACCAAACATTATACGAGCCAGTCATGGATGTAGAGGGAGTTAGGCTGCTGAAGGAAACATCCTGGACGCAACGAGAAAAGAAAAGGGCGGTGAACGAGTCACCTCCAAAAAACACCACATAAAGAAGCAGGCGAGAAGGTCGCAACTCAGAAACACAAGGAAGCACACAGCGCGAGATGAGGCGACTGCTTACGTTGTAAGCGCTGCCGCGGAACTACCGAGTAAACACGACCCGAGCGCTACTGCCTTGGAGCGCTACAGCTCGTCGAAGTGGAAACACGCTATTAACCTCGCGAACATAATATTTCATTTCATCAGTGTTAATAACACATCAGTTTCAGATACATGTGCCGGAAAACACCACAGTTGCTCGTGGTATTGCGTAATGTAACAATTTACGTACAGGTGAACATTTTTCTTTCATCTGCGTCGCGAATAAAAAGTAGTATTTTTTAACGATAAAAAGCACGTACTTCGTGGAGCTCAATGTACAAGATGATTACTGGTTGACAAAGAAATACTCCTCATTTGACACTTCGGCATGCAAATATGGAAACAGCGTTGCTCCATCTCTAATGATCATGTTGTCGTCGGGACGTTAAACCAAAATTTTCCTTCCTTTTTTGCATAATGTAATGAGAAAACGGCAAGATCGCAATATTTTTTATTTTTTCCGCATGTGTATTATCTTCTGGTTTCTGTCTTACTAGATATTTATCTGATTATTAAAGCTCTCCACTTATTATTTATTAATTGACTTCCTGGAGGACGACAGCTGCCCCCCCCCCCTCAGTTACCCCGATCTCTGCCCTCTCTGACGATATCGTTTAATTACCTCAGTGTGTATTCACGCTACAGAACTTCTGAATATAAACTAATTGTACGTCTGGTAACTGCTACGCCAATGAGCAGGTGATACAAGCAATTGTTATACCCCAAGCAAAACTTTCTTTCTCACCAGTGAAATTCACTGTGACATTACCCAATGGGCGACGACCTGGACAAGGCGTCAAAACGACATTCACTTGTTCCTTCCATGTGATGGACGCATTCTTGATTTGCTGTATGGCCCACAATTTTGGTATTATAAGCCGCAGTAAGCCGTTTCATGACAACATCACATGAATCACCAAACTTATATTTGGCTGTATTTCTTATAACTAAATATAAATAAAAGTACAAGAAATATACAAAAAAAAAATGTAGTGCAAAGGTTAGTGTGGCATGATTCCATATAAGAGGTATTGCTTTCGAAACTCCCCCCATAAAAATAATTTTTTGATCTTATCGATAGAAACATGTAGTAGGAGTTGCTTATTCATAACTGATCGTGGGATTTTCTTATTCATGTAATAGAAGTAAGATTTTCAGTACTCTATCTTACTTGCAGGAATAATATAAATTTGGCGATTTCTGTGTTATTGGAAAACGGAGAATGGACATGCGCTCTAAGACGACTAGTTGCCTAGCATGCGGTTGCTCCCCATCAGAAGTTCGAGTCCTCCCTCGGGCATGTGTGTGTGTGTGTGTGTGTGTGTGTGTGTGTGTGTGTGTGTGTGTGTGTGTGTGTGTGGGTGGGTGGGTGTGTGTGTGTTGTCCTTAGGTTAGTTGTTAGTTTGAGTAGTTTATAAAGCTAAGGACTGATAACGGAAGTAGTTCACATAATTTACAAACATTTGAACATTTTTTGATACTGCTGCTAGTAATACGACCAGCAATGACATTTCTGTTCTTATTTGAACTTTGTTCCATATACACTCCTGACCATTAAAATTGCTAAACCACGAAGATGACGTGCCACAGACGCGAAATTTAACCGACAGGAAGAAGATGCTGTGATATGCAAATGATTAGCTTTTCAGAGCAGTCACACAAGGTTGGCGCCAGTGGCAACACCTACAACGTGCTGCCATGAGGAAAGTTTCCAACCGATTTCTCATGCAAAAACAACAGTTAACAGGCGTTGCTTGGTGAAACGTTGTAGTGATGCCTCGTGTAATGAGGAGAAATGCCTACCATCACGTTTCCGACTTTGATAAAGGTCGGATTGTAGCCTATCGCGATTGCTACTCGCGTTGGTCGCGATTCAATGACTGTTAGCAGAATATTGAATCGGTGAGTTCAGGAGGGCAATACGGAAAGCCTTGCTGGATCCTAACGGCCTCTTATCACTAGCAGTCGAGATGACAGGCATCTTATTCTCATGGCTGTAACGGATCGTGAAGCCACTTCTCGATCCCTGAGTCAACAGATGGGGAAGTTGGCAAGACAACAACCGTCTGCACGAATAGTTCGATGACGTTTGCTACAGCATGGACTATCAGCTCGGAGACCATGGAGGTTACCCTTGAGCTGCATCACAGACAGGAGCGCCTGCGATGGTTTACGCAACGACGAAACTGGGTGCACGAATGGCAAAACGTCATTTTTCCGATGAATCCAGGTTCTGTTTACAGCATCATGATGGTCGCATCCGCGTATTAGTCATCGGCATACTGGCGTATCACGCGACATGATGGTAACACGTCTCGGTCACCTCTTTTCGCATCGAAGGCACATTGAACAGTGGCCGTTACATTTCAGATGTGTTATGACCCGTGGCTTTACCCTTCATTCGATCCCTGCGACACCTACATTTTACAGGATAATGCACAACAACATGTTTCAGGTCCTGTACGGGTCTTTCTGGATACGGAAATGTTCGTCTACTGCCCTGGCCAGCATATTCTCCAGATCTCTCACCAATTGAAAACGTCTGGTCAATGGTGGCCGAGCAACTGGCTAGTCACAATACGCCAGTCACTACTCTTGATGGAAGCTGCTTGGCCAGAGGAGGTTGTTGTGTATACTGATTTCTCAGGATCTATGCACCCTAATTGCGTGAAAATGTAATCACATGTTAGTTCTAGTTTAATATATTTGTCCAATGAATACCCGTTTATCATCTGCGTTTCTTCTTGGTGTAGCAATTTTAATGGCCAGTAGTGTAGTAGTAAGTTTTTCGGTAGTCGATGTTACTTGTAGGAATGTCGGACATAGATTGGGTGATTTCTGTGTTATTTGAAAATTGCTGCGCTGCTGTGGAATGGAGATGCGGTCTAAGGCGACTTGTTGCCTAGCATGCCCTTGCTCCCCGTTAGAAGTTTGGGTCCTCCCTCAGGCTTGTGAGTGTGTGTGTTTTGTCCGTAGGTTAGTTGTTATTTTAAGTAGTTTATGGGGCTAAGGACTGATAACCGTAGTAGTTAATTCGCATTTATTTACAAACATTTGAACGGTTATTGAAACTGCTGCTAGTGATACGACCGGCAATGACATTTCTGTTCTTCCGCCTCACAGATATTTGACCTCTGTTCCAAATATGTTGGCATTTACGAGAATATCGTCAGAGACAAATGCTTAGCGAGAATATTCGCGATTTCTGAGGGGTTGGGGGTTGGGCAGATAGTTCTTGCTGGTCTCCAATATTTGGTTGCTTATTTTCTAATATGTCAGGATTTTGGGGTGTGTTTTCCGTACTTGTCACCAAATGTTTGGTAGTTTATTTCTGAATATATTACGATTACGAAATGTGTGGTTAAGCAAGATCGTAAGAGGACAGCTTTAATTTCATTTTCAAATGTGCACACCATACTCAGAATAGCGTCGTCTGCTGACTTCTCTACACCCTGTAGTGGAACAAAGGAATTAAGAGCCCCTACTATCCTACAAGAGTTCTGCGTTGCAGGATACCTTTAACAGATATATTAATTATGTCTTTAAGTATTTTATTATGATATACTTAAAATGTTATGTTGTTTGTTTTGTTTGTTTTATGTACGATGGAGGTGGTGCAATTCGGGGAGCAGTGTCTTCGCAGCCGAGGCCTAAGTTGAATTGCTGGCCGATATTCATTCCCTGCCGAAGGCTAAGTGGCGAGGATGAGTCTGGGAACAAGACGTAGAAGTCTGTAATTCAGTGATAAGAACAAGGAGGTTAAAATCTCTGGAGATGCCCTAACACTGAAAAAGTGAAGCCAGCAACCTGGGCATTTCGGCATTTGTTTGTACCCAAAACATTTGAAGTAGTGCTTGAATATAGTAGTTCTAGGCGTTGAAGTGAACTTAATATCTAAGTAAATACTCCGACGTGACTGTCAATTTAGTGATGTTAGGTAAAGGGGGCAATATTCACACAGGAGTTAAGTGAGAAATCTTTGTTTTGGGCACAAAACATGGCTCTTCTGGTTTCAATCATATTCTTAAAAGTTTATCTGTCTGACACGGATTTACTATGTCTATGAAATATTATTTATTTGTGCAGACTGAAGTTTACAATTTAGAAGAAAATAAGATTTTTTTCGCAAAGTTTTTATTTTAAATTGACTTTTATATGAGATCCAAACATCCATTCAAGTACTTACTGAATTTTATATGTTACCTATAGAAAATAACTATCGATTATGTTCTTGACGATCGATAAAATAGCCAACGGAACTTTTACAACGTTTATGTGCAGATAATTATAGGAAGTGACTGAACTTTAAGACAATTATTAGATTATGTGTTGGAATTAATGCTCCGTGCAAGGACAACATTAGGAAGAATTTAACTGAATTATGTGCTCGTGTGATACGGACTTTATGAGATGAAGTTCGATTACGGTCAACTTAAAAGGGGACGCATTATAGACAGTAAACTCTTTGGGAGAGATTGCTATGCCACATAAAACTATTTTTTTAACAATTTCGTATACCAGTCAACCGGTTGCGTAATTGTTAGGTTGTGAACCTAGTTTTCTTTGTCGCTAAGGACAACTTCATCAGAAGAATAAAAATAGTTACCTAAAAATGGTAATAACAAAATAAATATCTTACATAAGGAAAATGTTTTACACAGACGAAACAGTAAAATCACTAGTACTTATATGAAACACATGACGTCAAAAATATTACGAGCAGGATTGCTCAGGTCGATTGCAATAAAAATAAGCATTCTGTCCATAAAAATAAATAACAAATTACATCAGTATTGTATGAAGGGCATGAAGGAACTGTCTACGAGGTATCAAACAGGTAGCCACGTAAACGTGCACTAGGACGCGTCACACTCGGGCCACTAGTCACGTGGGCAGTACTAACTTGAACCTTACATATTTACGGACATAATAAACAGCTTACATTTCTGAAAAGTTAGACAATATTTTTTTATATTTTTTATTTACAATTTGTATTCTAAAATTAAATGAAAGCTCCAAGTAGGAGAAAATATTACAGAAGATCACCAGCAGTATGCAGAAGCATTGGTACTTGCAAATGACATAAATTAGTAGCGAGGTAGTGTAAGCAACTGTACATACAACAAACCTCCTGCGAACATTGCAGAACTAGCAATCCTGAAAGAAAGGATATGGTGGACGTATGGCTAAGCCACAGCATGAAGTTTGGAAAGTACCAGGCGAGGTATTGACAGAACTAAAGTTGTGAGGACTGAGCGTGAAGCGTGCCGGGATAGTTCAGAAGGTGGAACGCGTGTTAGATAGGAAAACATCTCAGGTTCGAATCCCGTCTCTCATTTCAGGCACGACTCATTTAATAATAGTTTAGTACCTAATATTTTGAAAATGGGGGATTAATTCAAATGTTCAAATGTTTGTAATTCTATCGGACCAAACTGCGTGGTCATTAGTCCCTAGCTTACAAACTACTTAAACCTAGGTAAACTAACCTAAGGACAACACACACCCATGCCCCAGGAAGGACTCGAACCTCCACGGCGAGCAACCGCGCGCTCCGCAGCGAGACGCTTTAGACCGCTCGGCTACTCCACCGCGGCCCTAACAAGATAACGGTACAGTGGAAATAACATACTAAAGTGAGTGAAGTATAACCAATTAAAAGACAAAGCAATATTACTGAAGTGGAGGAGGAAAGAAACCCGGAATACAAGCATCACCCTGGCGTGAGCACCGGATTGAGAGCGTTAAAGAAATTTTTATGTTTCAATTGCAATTGTTCATTCAACATATCTTTATTAGGTAGGTGTCTAAATATTTCTAATTGTTCTAAGACGTCAAGTTTCATCCTTTCTTTTCTTTATGTAGAATCGTCATTTCATTTAAACCTTTAGGATTATGTACTGTGATGAACACATGTTGTGCAAAGGTTGAATTATGGACATTAGTACCTTTTCTCTCTAAGAAGTGTTCTTTGTACAGTACGTTAAAGGCTCTGACTGACTGTCCAATATAAAATGCTGAGCGAGGGTCACAGGCCACTTTGTACACTCCTGAGCTACGTAAGGGTTTATTTGAAGGTTTTAAATTATGAATAAAATTTTTTTGTAAAATGTTGTGTGTGGAGAAAGAACTTTGCACGTTTCACTCCCATACAATGCACACTCCAGACAAATGTTTTCAGAAAGGACTTCCTAACATTTAAACTAATACTGGATGTCAACAAATTTCGCTTCTTCAGAAACATTTTTCTTCCAATACCCACAGTGCAATTTATATCTTCTTTACTTTGGCCATCAGAAGTTATCTTGCTACCAAAATAACAAAACTGATCTACTATTTTTATTGTCTCATTACCTAATTCCTTCAGCATCGCCTTGTTAGTGCGTCTCGATAGTAGGGGGACTTGGTTTAACGGGTATTTGGAAGAAAACTACTGTTTTATTTATAAAGAGGACCCTGAAACTTCTTGATTAATATCCAAGCAGTATAACGACAAAGTTGTTCGGATTGTTTGAGCCTAAAAGCGTTCACCCACCTGTCAGCATCATTAATATCAACTATAAATTTAAATATATTCGTGAATTTCTTAGGACTAAGCTACTTGCAAGACATTGCATTGGATATACGCAAGCAGAACTGCAAGTATTTTCTCGAAAGAATGGGATCCAAGGACAACTTAAATAAAATGGAGGTTAAGAACCCCAACAAAAATTGGCAAAATATCTGGAAGAATATAAGCAATAAAATTCTTACAACAGATATACAGGCTGCATGGTACGGAGTTGTAAACAATATTATTATCACGAATGAGAAATTATATTCAATAGGTCTCAGTGTTACAAGCAGATGTTCAAAATGCCATGGAATCGATACATTAGAACATCGCTTTACTTGTAAAGGATTGGCAGAAATATGGTAGGATGTTAAAAACCAAGTCGCCTTCATAAGACGGAGCGATGGGAGAGACATTAACCGAAATGTCATCCTATTCCCAGAAGAAATTGATTTCCCAGCTCAAAAAAACAATGCGATCCTTTGGCTACTAGGACACTATGTTGCCTACACCATCAATAATAAGGGGACTGATTGTCTACTGGAATATATAGAATATGTAAAAAGAGAATATTATAAAATGTACCAGAGGAAAGATCATTTGTAAAACTTTGGTAACATGTTGCGAATTGTGTTCAAGAAGCAGGGAGTAGGATTAATGGATTTCGGCGGTAGGTGCTTGCTAAAGTAGGGGATTTTTTAAAAAAAATATATGACCATAATACCATTCTGCAAACCCTATAAATGAAAATAAGTTCACAATGTTCATACTGAGATAAAGTTGATAAATTTAGTATTAACTGAAAGGCGATAAAAATCAATCTCCGCAAGTAGTACCCTTTATTTTACTTTCTACACATATATTTCGTGTGTGAGGTGCTTTGCTGACATTGAGACAAACATTATGAGGCTAAATAAGAACTCCATAGGAGAGTGTTTTTAGAATAGCCTGATTTTACAATGTAAGGATATTATTATTATTTTTCTTAACTCCTCAGTAAGAAAACGCACAAAACTACTAATAAACAAAATTATTCGCACAACAGGTTAGCTTTCCGGAACCAAGGCTCTTGAAGTTATGAGAAGACGAAATACGTTTGATGCTGAAATTGCAAAGAACAAGGAACGGAACAGGACAATGAAAGCTTGTGGAACTATCTGCATTTGGCAGCAGACTATAAGACGAGCTTCGGAGCTCCCTAGGACTGGAATAACAACCAGGAAAAATAAATCAGTACAGCATCTAACAGGTTCATAATCAAGTGTGACAGACGAATCAATTACAGTGAAAACATAAATTTTATTTTATTTTCAAGAATATATTTATAGCTGTGAAGGTTTTGTGGTGTCGCACAAGTCTAAAGTGCGCGCCACCTACTTTCGCCGCGCGCCGCCATGCACGCACGGCGCGGCGTTCTTACGACGTCAGCCACGAGCGCCCTCTGCTGCAACTTCGCTCGTGGCCACGACTGCTGCATCGGCCACTTGGGACTGAGATAGGAACCAGTTAACACTTTGGATTCAGATAGGCACCAGTTAAGACTTAGCTATCGGATAAGCACTGGGACTCATCAGTAGGCAGGCATCCCTCTATATAAACTCTGTCTCAGCATTCTGCAGTCAAGAACTATGTAAAAGTTAAGTATTACCAAGACTCCATGTAATATATATCTCGTTTTAATTTACTCTAGTGTTTCTAGTTTCCGCTGTCCCACTGGCTGGTCACCTCCGTACCTGCACAAGCGTGCATCCTTTATTCCTGTGTCGGTCTTTTTCTACTCGGCCACCGACACCAGGACCACCGGCGGAAACGAGACACAAATGAAAGCCTACGCCGATGAAGGCGACAAATGGCGAGTGCAAGGACGGGCTACAAGGGTAGATGGAAGCCCCCCCCCCCCCCAAAAAAAAAAAAAAAAAAAAAAAAAGAGAGAGATAGTACAGTGGCCGAGTGCCACACTGCAAGCCCGAAGGTCGCGTGTTCGATCCCCGACAGGTCCTAGGATTTTTATCTGACATTTTCCACTTCTTTCCTCTCTGGCAGTGTTAGTGATGTGAAAATATAGAGTAGCACTGTGGTTCGGTACCCACGTTAAACTCTAGGTCTCCCTATAACTGGGTGGGTAAGTCAGTTCGGAGGAAGGCAACGGCATACCACCTCCAAACAGGACCATGCCCAGTAAAGCACTGTGATGTTCAAACCAATCTTCGGATTGTTGACTGCTTTATCCTTGTTAATGTTCATCTTATACCTTCCTTTCAAGACACTGTCCATTCCGTTTAATTGCTCTCTGACAGAATTAGTATGTCGTCAGCCTAGCGCAAGGTTTTTATTTTCTCTATCTGGACTGTAATTTCCTCTCCAGATTCCTCCTCGCATTCCTGCACAGGTTTTATTATTATTGCGCAGGTGGCTCGCCGTTGCGAGCGCGGCAGTAGCGGTGCGGTGTGGTCCAGCGCCGCCACTTGGCAACACGGGCACAGGAAGTGGCCGGCCCGCAAGAAGCGCCTGGCCTCACCTCGCGCCGTGCTCCGGGCGGAAGGGCCGTGGGAGAGCGGCCGGCGCGGCGTCCAGCCTCAGGGGTCGCCCATCTAGGAGCGGCAGGTCCGGCACCGACCCGACACCGACACTGCACTTAACGCCGCCTGACGCCTGCCGCCTGCAGCCACCACGCCGCTCCCTACAGCAGGTTGTGCGTCCTCGGAAGAGGAAATCATCTAGGAACCAGTTCCACTGGGTCGAGAAAAACGCCCAAAGGGGCAAACTATGCGAGTTCTCTGAGAAAATACCCATTACTAACATTACCAAACCTCGCATGATCTGTCGCAGATAGCATACCGCTA
Organism: Locusta migratoria; assembly: GCA_026315105.1. NCBI lineage: Eukaryota > Metazoa > Arthropoda > Insecta > Orthoptera > Acrididae > Locusta > Locusta migratoria. Next base: position 213,542,208 of record CM048749.1, read on the forward strand.
CTGCCCTTCATACCTACTACCTATAGTCTTTAGAATTGTACCTTATTCAAATGTATGCCTCAACACAGCTGTCCGCTGGACATGTCTCATGTATCCTATTGTTATTGTATCTTACAACATATATTATGTTTTATGTAAAATGTATTATTTTTGTAAATAATTATCTTAAAAAAAAACCACCACACCGCATCCACCTACCACTTGTACGAGAATTGTTGTGTTTCAATGGCACTTGTATACTGCCTATTTTGTCATTGGTTTCGGTTTTTAAACCTTGATTGTACTCATATTGTCAGATTTTGTCAGTTGTCTCGACATCATGGCACATAAATGTTATATGACATATTACCCCTTCATATAATTTTCTACCTGGTACTCGTGAAAGATTTTTCTGCAATGGTAACTTGTAGCATGTGATGAGCGGCTGTGTCACTGTAACGTCGCAGTGGCCTGGCTGCGTATTTTTTAACATTTATCATGTTGTTTGCGCTGTATTTAGCAACGCCAAATCCTATCCTTTGGCCCTCCCACGCCTCCCTTGTCGTGCGCCCTATCCCATTAATAATTTTAATGTACTTAAATTGGTGTCTTGTATACTTTGATATGACTTAACACATTTTTGTAGAAATGTCTTTATATATTTTATATGACTTAACACATTTTTGTAGAAATGTTTTTCACAGTTTTTATGACTGCCCACAGTATAGTGTGCCCAAGATGTTTTATGTGTAGTTTTATTCACGCAACTTTCACAGTTTCTATGACTGCACACAGTATAGTGTGCCCAAGATGTTTTATGTGTAGTTTTATTCACGCAACTTTCACAGTTTCTATGACTGCACACAGTATAGTGTGCCCAAGATGTTTTATGTATAATTTTATTCACGTAACTTTCAATGCCAACCCTGCGCCATCTGGTGGCGAATGCGGCCTAGGTTACCTGTTACGGTGTTTCCCCCCCTCTCACCACAGTTGGGCATGTAATATGATTATATTTTAAATTTGTAATCAGGCATCTATACCAAGATGGTTGTATTTCCCATCGTTTTTTAAAATCTTTTGTAAGAATATATGTATTAATATGGTTTATACTCGTTATAGATATAATATTTACGTTCTATAAACATCTAAAATGTAATTTTCTTCTTTTGTACCACAGTCTGCTGATGATGTTCTCGAAACGCGTCATGAAATAAAGCTAATTGCGACCAAGATTTTTCAAACAATTTTTTCATACATGCTTCATACCTACCCCACTGTCGCAGAGTTTTTTTTTTCCCTTGGCACTTTTTTTTTTTCCTCTGCCCTTACATACCTTTACCCTTCGCATACCTTTCGACCAATTCTATCTCCAGATGCACCGTATTAATGGGTGATCATGCCCACACGTACGGATAACATCGCGGTCCCTACATCCCGTGATCCACCTTAGCAAACTAACCTATATACGGAGGTGGACAGTAGAACTTTTGTGATGGTCACCATGTTGGTGTGGGCGTGGAGGGGCCCCA